>JAZHRO010000026.1:13930000-15192500 GCA_037157565.1 Thalassia testudinum | reverse complement strand
TGCAAGCAGGGAAGGGTAGAGGAAGGACAAAAGATCGGGTAACGAGAGCTGAGGTGCAGGGTATACAGCAGGGTGGTAGAGTGGGTGGATGGTGAAGTGAAAAGTGAAGTGAGCGTGATAGTGAAGTGAAAAGTGATGGTGAGTGTTGTTGGGGTGCCACCCAACGAGCGCTGAATTAAACATCTCCAGCTGGACTCGGAATGAGGCACAACATTAGTTACCCTCCAGCAGGGCAACAGTTTCTCCAACGGGGGCAGGTTCATGAGTAAGATAGGGTATCAAACGTCGCCCATTGACCGTAAATTTATGCCCAGATTTAGGATCTTTAATTTCAACGGCCCCGTTGGGAAATGGTCTTGAGACCAGAAAAGGACAAGTCCATTTGGACTTCAGTTTCCCAGGAAAGAATTTGAACCGAGCATTATAGAGCCAAACTTGCTGAGATGGCTCAAATTCCTTCCGCCGAATACGGCTGTCGTGAAAAGCCTTAGTGTGTTGCTTGAAAGTTAAAGCAAAATCATAGGCTTCATGATGGAGCTCTTCCAGCTCCTGGAGTTGGAGTTTCCTTTCTCGACCACACAGGTCTGGGTCGAGGTTACATTGGCGAACCGCCCAATAAGCGCGGTGCTCCAACTCCATGGGCAAATGACAAGGCTTCCCGTAAACTATTCTATAAGGAGACATACCAAGGGGAACCTTGGAGGCAGTCCGATGCGCCCAAAGTGCGTCAATCAGCTTGTCGGACCAATCCTTACGATCATGCCGAACCATTTTCTGTAGAATTTGCTTGATTTACCAGTTCGACACCTCTACCTGGTCGTTCGTCCGAGGATGATACGGGGATGCAATACGATGGTGAACTTCATATTTCCTCAGAAGTGCCCGAAAAGAAGCATAGGTAAAGTGGCTTCCTCCAACCGAGATAATGGCTCGAGGGATCCCAAAGCGCGTAAAGATGTGGTCTTTGACAAATCGAGTGGATATAACATGGTCAGCACGGCACACGAGAATAGCCTCAATCCATTTCGAAACATAATCAACAGCCACGAGGATAAATTCGAAGTCGTTGGAAGGAGGAAAGGGACCCATGAAATCAATTCCCCAAATGTCGAAGATTTCCGCAGCTAGGATGGGTTGCAAAGGCATCATATCACGAAGTGACATTGACCCTAACGAATGGCACCTAGTGCAATGCTTGGCATAATTGTGTGCATCCTGGTGAAGGGAGGGCCAAAAGAAACCGCACTGCAACACCTTGGCTGCAGTTTTCCTCCCAGAGAAATGGCCTCCGTAGGCCTGATCGTGGCAGAAGGATAGCACACTGGGGAATTTGCTGTCAGGAATACAGCGACGGATGATTTGATCAGCACCTATGCGAAAAAGAAGTGGATTATCCCAGAAATAATACTTTGCTTCTGCCATGAGATGCTCGCGCTGGTTTTTAGGCCAGCCACGTGGAAGGGATCCAGAAGCAAGGTAATTGGCAGTGTCGGCATACCACGGTCCACTTGCCACATTAATTGCCAAAAGGTGCTCATCAGGAAAAATCTCATTAATCGGCAAAGTAAGTCCAATATGGTCAGGGTCCAGTCTAGAAAGATGATTAGCCATAACATTCTAGGCTCCGACCTTATCGCAGATCTTAATGTCAAAGTCTTGGAGCAGAAGGATCCAACGAATCAGTCTAGGCTTGGCATCCTTCTTGTGCATGAGATGGCGAATGGCCGCGTGATCAGTGAAAACAATAACACGTGAGCCCAGAAGGTAAGAGTAGAATGTCTCCAGCCAAAAGACGACCGCCAGTAGTTCTTTCTCAATGGTAGTATAATTACGCTGGGCCTCATCCAGCGTCTTACTGGCGTAGTACACCACGAAGGGGTGTCTATCGCGTCTTTGTCCCAGGATGGCTCCGACTACAAGGTCGGAAGGGTCACACATGAGTTCAAAGTCGAGGGACCAATCAGGTGGCTGGAGAACAAGGGCCTTGGTGACAGCATTACGCAGATGTGTGAATGCTCGTATGCAGTCGGGGCTCATATCGAAGGGTACGTCGGTCGATAGGAGATGAGTCAAGGGTCGAGAAATCTTGGAGAAATCTTTGATAAATCTCCTATAGAAACCAACGTGTCCCAGGAAGGAGCGAATTTGTTTGACAAAGCTAGGCACAGGTAAATCAGCAATTACATCAAGCTTAGCTCTATCAACCTCGATACCCCTATCGGAGATTATATGCCCGAGAACAATTCCCTCGTGCACCATAAAATGACTTTTTTCCCAAGAAAGCACGAGGCTTACATCAATACATCTCCTAAGGATACGAGTCCGGTTGGCAAGACAGTCATCGAAAGATGGTCCAAAGACCGAAAAGTCATCCATGAAGACCTCGAGAAAGTCACCCACCTTGTCATGGAATATCGCCAACATACATCTCTGAAAAGTTGCTGGCGCGTTACAAAGTCCAAACGGCATCCTTCTAAATGCAAAGGTGCCGAAGGGGCAGGTAAAAGTAGTTTTCTCTTGGTCTCAGGGGTCAATTGCCACCTGGTTATATCCTGAGAATCCATCCAGGAAATAGAAAATTTTATTTCCCGCTAATCGCTCAAAGATTTGGTTAATGAAATGTAGCAAAAAGTGATCTTTCTTAGTTGCAGCATTGAGTTTCCTATAATCTACACACACTCTCCAGGATGTAGGAGTGCGTGTAGGGATGGATTCGCCCCTGTCATTGACACGAATGGTGAGTCCCACCTTTTTGGGCACAACATGAATCGGACTCACCCAGGGGCTATCGCTGATCGAGTAGATTATACCCGCATCTAGCCACTTAATAATTTCCTTCTTAACGACCTCCTGCATGTTAGGGTTCAGACGTCGCTGCATCTCGCCGAAAGGTCGAGCCTCCTCCCCCGTATATATACGGTGAGTGCAGTAGGAGGGGCTAATGCCAGATAAGTCTGATAAAGACCATCCAATGGCTGCCTTGTGTTCCATCAGGACCTCAGTTAGTTTGCACTCCTGCTCCCTGGTCAATTTTGAACTGATGATTACAGGGAGCGTTTCATTTGGTCCCAGGAAAACATACTTAAGTGTACTAGGCAGCTCTTTCAGCTCGGGAGAGGATGGTGAAAGATCTGGCATTTCTTGGGACAAGAGTGTCCCAAGCGGATCAGAAAGCAAGTCAGGAGGAAGAAGTTGGCCCTCAGATTGGCCAAGAAGAGGGGCTTCTTGGATAGATGGATCCAAAAAGGAATAGCCCTAATCAGTAGTATATGGGCTCAAGGTCCCAGTGTAGAGTTGCAAATCCGCCTGATTTGGCGAGAAAAAAGGGCAATCCGGTCTTCAAGAGTGTGGACCGGCGGTGAGTAGCCCGGATATGACTCAAACCACGAGGTATGGGAAGTTGAGAAAACCTCGTCAGATGTCTGGTCAGGAGAAGGTATGGGACAAGGGAGGGATGGGGGAACGTCACAATAGGTGTCAGTCAGGCAATGGTCAGTGTTTATAGGTAATCCGCAACAGTCAGAATAGGTCCCAATTAGTCCGATACACGTGCTGACGGCCATGTCCTCGTCAGACGTGTCATCCTCGATGCAATCACAATCAAAGTTCTTGGCTGCCTTGAAGATGTTAAGCTTGATCTTTTCAAATCAAACGGCAATCTCAATACAGCCCGACTCGCAGTCGATATGGGCACAGGCTGTGTCCAAGAAAGGTCGACCAAGGATGATCGGACAATCAGAAAGTGAGCTAGGAACTTCCATATCTAAAACAAGAAAGTCAACAGGAAAACAGAGACTGTTGACCCTAACCACCACGTCTTCCACCACACCCTTCGAAATTTTGACAGAACGATCTGCCAACTGTAATGTGACAGGGGTGGGTTTCAGATTTCCCAAGGAAAATTTTTCGAGCATGATGGTTGGTATAAGATTGATGGAAGATCCTAGATCAAGTAGGGCACGGTTAAAATTGCAGCCTTGGATGCTACAGGAAATAAGCGGTGTGCCCGGATCTTTCTGCTTCGGTGGTAGATTTGACAGTATCGCACAACTCGCATGAGGCGAGAGAACCACCGGATTCTTAGTTTTCTTTGACTGTCTCCTAGGTGTTGTGTAGTCTTTAAAAAATCAGGCGACAGTAGGTATGTGATCGATATCCTCGAGCAGGGGTATCTTGATTTCTACATCCCTGAACAAATTACGCAGGTTATCAAAGGCCTACGTATCCTTCTTCTTGCCTTTTGGCTCCCTTAGTAGAGCCTCAGGGAATGGGGCTAATTCTGGCACCAATTTGGGTGTATCGTCCTCTTGCGAATGCGGTGCGCATCTCGAATGAGAGGGTGATGAAGAAGACGGGCCAGGATCAGGTCAAGGCGGATCGACGGTTTGCTTACCGCTCCTCGTAGTGATCGCATTGGACAATGCGGGTCCAGTGGGATCATACGGCGGAGGAGGGTTCGCAATAGGGACATAAGAGTGCGGTGCTGCAGCGGGATTAGCCTGAAATCCCAGTGGAATTCTCGGAGCCTGCAAAATTTGGTGAACCTGCCCCTGAGAAGGTCGTACCTGTGGTTGGGGACCACGGGGTACAAAATTTCGCGGGTTGGGAACAGGTTGGGAGGGAAGAGTGCCCTGAGATCGAGTGGCCATGCGTAGTTGACTGATCTCAGCATTCTGCTGCGCCAATTGGTGCTGAAAAGAGGTCATGTTCTCTTCATGGCGCTTTGATATTTCCGTCATCATTCGCATCAATTTGTCAAGAGGACTTGATGCGTATTCTGCTTGCGATACGCAAGGACCCGATGGTGGATTCGCCATAGGATTAGACTGGGCCCTTGGGATGGTGGGTGCGGACGGTCGCATTGGTCCACCCGCAAGGTTTTGGCGCTGCGGGATGTTGGACCATGCGAAGTTCGAATGATTTCGCCACCCTGGGTTATAAGTGGCAGAGAATGGGTTGTTCCCCAGGGCGCAAGCATCTTCAATGCCAGAAGACGTGTCCGCATGTAAATATGCGTCCGAGCACACGGAGGCTTGGTCCTCCGTGTCGAAATACTAGCTTGCAGAAGCCAGATCCACATGACTTACCGAATCGCTCGGCGCGACACTCGGTAAGGAAGGTCTTGCGGGGTTTCTTGGGACAAGCCTGGTATTGGAAGAATTGACGAAGTGGTGAGATGGGGGTGTTTGCCATAGAACGGGTAGGGTTGGCCAGAAGCTCATCCAGCTTCTTGTGCACGACGGAGACTTCATCCAATTTCTGTGCAATAAGGCTGAGATCAGTGGATGAATGGGAGGGTCCCGTGTCAACTTCGTGGACATTACGGGGGAGGATGGTACGATTAAAGGCGACAATGGAGGCATTGTTCATTGAGTTTTCGCTCATATTTTCAAATAATTTGAATGCTCCATTCTCGTCTTTATTCATGAAATTCCCTCCACAGGAAGCGTCTGCAATCTGCTTCAAAGTCTCATTTAGCCCATAGTAGAAAATCTGGGCTTTATGCCACTTAGGCTGTAACGAATGTGTGCCCCAGACGTATTTTAAGACGTCTGGGAGGTGGCTCAGACGTCGGACAAGACGTCTGGGATCACAACCAGACGTCTGATAAGACGTCTGGGATAGTTTCAAGACGTCTGGAAATCCGTTATTTTCGACACACGCGAGTCGCCTACGCGCCTGAGCGCGCAGACCGCATATTCCCCCTTTTTCTCTCTGCGGCTGCAGGCGGCCTGCCACCTCCTCTCTCCTCTCCGCGCGGCGTTAAAAGGGGCGCACCTCCCCTCCCGTCTCCACCGTCTCCTTCTTCTTCTCCTTCCTGTGCGCGAGAGCGAGCGGACGCGAGGGCGGCAGCGGCGGCCGCAGTGAGCGCGGAGGTGCGGCGTGCGAGGGCGGAGCTCTGCCGTGAGGGCGAGCTCGCCGGAGCGGCTTGGCCGGCTGGCGGAGGGCGCAGGGGGCGCGGAGCGACGCGGAGAGGGACCTGCTGCGGTCTGAGAAGCAGGAGCGCGAGGTGCGACGCGGGCGGCGTCGCGAGCGGAGGCCGAGCAGGGTCCTGATTCTGGAAAAATTTCCAGAATCAGACGTCTGGATTGATAGCCAGACGGCAAGGTCGACGTCTGTAAGATCATACAGACGTCTGAAAGGTGAGTTTCCACCTTCTTCTTCCTTCTTGTTGACTGACCGTACTGAGGGAGGGGGTTGGCTGTGCGCAGGTTCGCTGATTCGCCATCCTTTGCGAATCAGACGTCTGGAAGTTGTACCAGACGGCGGGAGTGACCTCCAGACGTCCTGAGGGACCATCGGACGTCTGGGATCTAGGGCAGACGTCCCCGCAGACTTCTGGACGTCTGGGAAACCACGCTGAACAGGTAATTCTCTGATCCACTTTTTAAGACGTCTGGAAGGAGTTCCAGACGTCTGATTTTGCACAGTATCGTCTTTTTCGACCCGTTTAGGGCCCGTTCGGGCTCCGTTTTCCGCGATTCGAGTTGCATTCTTTTCAGAAGTAATTCCTCTACCCGTCTACAGTAGCTATACACTGTTTTGAGACACTCCTTGTGTTTGATCCTTGTGATAGGACCTCGTTCGGTTGCAGTCTTGAGAGTCGCGGAGGCGCGCGGGATTCCCAATCACGCCCCCATTACTCCCGTTGTACCTGGTAGAGTGGTTTTAAGTATTAATAAAAATTTGTTAAAGTATGGAACCATAACTAGAACCTAGGACATTGCATGAATCCTAGGAATGAGAAATATATGGAATGATAGTTCCTAGGTGTTGCATGAATCCTAGGATCGGAAAACTAGATTGTATGATAGACCCTAGGATATGGCATGAATCCTAGGATGGAAAAACTAGTGGAATATATAATAATGCAGTCTTGGAAAAATGGAAAGGAATATATGAAGCTGCCTGTAAATTGAATTCACAGCTACCTGTTATGAATAAAGAAACATGATTGGGATCATGGTTTGTAAGAACGTGAAACTGGAAAGTAAGACATGAGATGTTCTGGAACCCTACAGGGAAGTAGGAGTAGAACTCCTGGAAAGCGAAAGGAATAGAATTGGGGAAGTGAGCTGGCCCTTGAGTACGGAGTACCAAGGAGAGCGACTGTCCCCCTGTTTAGTGCAGAGCTGAGCTAGCCACCCCAGGGACCCGGGGGTTAGGACTGGCCACTCTGTACCGACTTGTTGGCCCTCGTGTACGTAGTACCGAGGAGAGCTAGTAGTGTTAGGAGAGTACTAGCTACCCCACGGGCCCTGGGGTTCTGCTAGCCTCCTTCACCGACTTGTTAGGCCCACTAGGGCAAACCAGGGTAGTCAGGCGAGGGTGCGCGGACTGTGGAGGGGCAAGGCCCCGGTTTGGTTACTGTGGAGGGGTTGGACCCCTGTTACTGAGAGGGCTCTGCCCTGGTTCCGTGCTGTGCTTTGGGCGCACCCGTTAACGGAAACGACTGACCGCGTGCCAGTGCGGGCTAGCTACCTGTGCGTTTATCGCGCGTGCCGTAGTCACCGTTACGTCTGTCAGTGACCTTGGGGTGGTTGTCTGAGGGTAGGATCACCACGGGGGACTCTCTCGGCCAGGAGAGCACCACGTGCTACTTCTACTTTTGGAAAAGACTGCAATCAAGATCGTTCCCACGAGGACATTCGAGATCAAGTAAAGGATCTGAGAAATAAATGAAATAGTGAGAAAAATTGAAAGATGTGAATAAAGGAAGTAATAGAACATAACAGCTACTGTACACTCTACTGTTGCCTTTAGTTAGTTTGCCACTCTACTCAGCGTTTTGCTGACGTGTTACACTCGTTACCTTTTTCAGGACCAGGTGTTGAGCAGCCAGGGCCGGCGGCTGTAGAGGACGCTGGGCCGAGTAGGGTCCAGTAGAGTTACCACAGCCTTTTGTACCCCTTTTGTTTCTGTTCTAGTGAGTAGTTTTTGTTTCCGCTGTACCTTCTTTACCTGCAGTTCTTGTTATATGATAAATGCTGTTTTACTGTTGTGGTGGTACCTACTGTAGTAGTTTCTTTCCTTACTGCTGTACTTTCTTACTGTTAGTTATATTCATGCTGAATGTGGTTTATTTTACTGTCTTTTGGTTACTTCCTCGTTGGACGACTAGGTCTTGGGATTAGTCGAGTCGGTCCGGTTCTCGTGTCTCGTAGGGACTCAGGAACCGGGTCGTTACAAGATGGTATCAGAGCAAGGTCGTCCCGAGAGGTGAATCAACTGACTGGAAAATAACCAATTCACATGTTTATAGCTAGAGTAGCCACCACAACATATCTCTTGACATGAGCTCTTAGAAGTTTTGTTAGGTACCGTCTGTTTTGACGTTTCCATTTTGTTTCGCGTCTCCTTGCAGGAGATGCCTCGTCGCGGGACTGGCGAGACTGGCCGCGGGTGCGGCCGAGGGCGAGGTCGGCGAGGTGGACGTGCTGTCATTGACGTCTCGGTGGACCAGCCACCACTCCCTGGCGTCCAAGCCCAGGACCTCGCCAGACTGATACGGGATATTGTACGAGAGGAGCTCCACCCACCGCCCCGAGCACCTCCTCCTGGGGTTGCAGAGGGGGAGTCCTCTGTGGGACCACGCGACGGACACGGCGCTGGACACGAGGGAGGGGATGGGCCCCTGCCGCCCCCACCTTCCTCCGACACTTCTGTACACGAGGCACCTTCGCCTGGAGGTGCACCAGTACCTCCCCTACAGCGCCACTTCGAGCTTTTCGAACAGTTCCAGAAGCTGAAGCCCCCCTCCTTCAAGGGGGATGAGGACCCGACCGAGGCAGAGGACTGGCTTGAGCAGCTGGAGAAGATCTTCGACACCCTTCGCCCCCTGGTGGAGTGCCGCGTGGCCTTTGCCACGTACCAGCTGGAGAGTGCGGCACACCGGTGGTGGAGGGCGGTCCGGGGTCAGGAGAGGGACGAGCCGACGTGGGACCAGTTCGTCACCCTCTTCTGCGAGCAGTACTTTCCCCAGACGTGGCAGGACCAGAGGAGGCGGGAGTTCCACACTCTCCGCCAAGGGACGATGACCGTGAGCGCGTACCGCACGCGTTTCTTGGAGCTGTCCCGCTTTGCAGCGACAGCGGTAGCCACTGAGGAGGAGCGCCTTTGGAGGTTCACCGAGGGGCTCCGGCCTGCGATCCGAGGGTATGTCAAACCCCTGAAGCTGCCGACGTTTTCGAGGGTGGTAGAGGCAGCTATGACTTACGAGGAGACCAACCCGTCCGCGCGAGAGACCGACGGCGGGCGGAAGAGGCCCTTTCAGCCAGACTTCTCACAGGGCCGGCGAGAACGGAGACACATGGCGTCCGCAGGAGAGCCGTCACGTTGTGCAGGGCCATCAGTGGCCTTTGGGGGCCCTCGACAGGGGCCAGTCGCCAGCACCGGACCCCCGCCTAGCCGACAGCAGGGACTCATTGAGGGCGGGAGTCGGGTTCCCCTCTGCTACCAGTGTGGCCAGCCGGGCCACGTCAGGAGGGACTTCCCATCTAGGGCAGGAGGTCAGCAGATACTTCCCGTGCAGAGCACTAGAGGGCACGCAGGAGGCCGCGGTCCCCAGGCACGAGGAGGAGGACAGCAGTCGCGAGGAGGGTACCGGCCAGCACCTACCCATCCGACGCAGAGTGTGGCTGCTTCGTCCGCACCTAGAGCTGAGGGGCGTATCAACGCCCTAACACACAGGGACGCCAGAGCATCGGGATCCGTGGTAGCAGGTATGGTTTCAGTTTCTGGCAGACTCGTTTACACGCTTTTCGATTCCGGCGCTACGCACTCGTTTGTCGCCGCCAGTTTCGCAGTTAGTTTGGACCAGGATTATACACTGTTATAGAATCCGTTCGTAATCAGAGGTCCGAGTGGTCAGCTGTTTGTAGCTAAGGAGGTGTACACGGGTTGCGGGGTCAGCATCGGGGGACATAGCCTGCCAGCTGACCTGATTATGATACAGATGGAGGACTTTGGAGTGATTCTGGGGATGGATTGGCTGTCCGCTTACCACGCCTTGGTAGACTGTTTTGAGAGGAAGATTGTCTTCTCCATTCCAGAGTTGCCTTCTTTCGAGTTTCACGGGCAGCCAGTGGACGGAGGTTTCAGGTGCATTTCGGCACTTCGGGCGGCGAGACTTTTGAGCCACGGGTGTGAGGGCTTCCTAGCTTGTGTGGTGGCAGAGCACAGCCCCGTGGCAGACTTCCAGAGCATCCCGGTGGTCAGAGAGTACCCCGACGTGTTTCCAAACGAGTTACCAGGACTACCGCCCGAGCGTGAGATCGAGTTTGAGATCTCACTAGTACCAGGGACCAGCCCCATCTCCACCGTGCCATACAGAATGGCACCGCTTGAGCTGCGAGAGCTCAAGTCCCAGTTGCAGGACCTTTTGGAGAAAGGTTTCGTGAGGCCCAGTGCGTCTCCCTGGGGAGCCCCGGTACTGTTTGTGAAGAAGAAGGATGGGACCCTACGCCTTTGTGTGGACTACCGACAGCTGAATAGGGTCACCATCAAGAACAGATATCCGCTGCCGAGGATCGACGATTTGTTTGACCAGTTGCGGGGTGCCACGGTGTTTTCCAAGATCGACTTGAGGTATGGATACCACCAGTTGAGGATCAGGGAGACCGACGTCTCCAAGACAGCTTTCCGCACCCGGTACGGACACTACGAGTTTTTGGTCATGCCGTTTGGGCTGACCAATGCCCCCGCTGCTTTCATGGACCTGATGAACCGGGTGTTTAGACCGTACTTGGATCAGTTTGTGGTGGTTTTCATAGATGATGTACTCATCTATTCTAGTGATCGGACGCAGCACGGACAACACTTGCGGATGGTTCTGGACACTCTGAGACGACGCAGGCTGTACGCCAAATACAGCAAGTGCGAGTTCTGGTTGAGGGAGGTGACCTTTTTGGGTCATGTGATCTCTGGAGACGGCCTGGCGGTGGACCCCGCCAAGGTCGAGGCAATGCTCAGGTGGGAGAGACCGCGTTCAGTCACAGAGATTCGCAGTTTCCTGGGACTGGCAGGTTACTACAGACGGTTCATCAGAGGATTTTCACAGATTGCGCGTCCTATGACACAGTTGACCCGGAAGGATGTGCCTTTCGCTTGGACAGACGCCTGTGAGGCGTGTTTTCTGGAGCTGAAGGAGAGGTTGACCTCGGCTCCCGTGCTCACCATCCCTGATAGTAGTGGCGGGTTCGTTGTGTACACGGACGCTTCCTTGCAGGGGCTAGGAGGTGTGCTCATGCAGAGGGGTCACGTGGTCGCTTACGCTTCGCGGCAACTGAAGCCCCATGAGCATACCTACCCTACCCACGATCTAGAGTTGGCAGCTGTTGTCTTCGCGCTGAAGACATGGAGGCACTACTTGTACGGTGAGACCTTCGAGATTTTTACAGACCACAAGAGCCTCAGATATCTTTTTGATCAGAAGGAGCTCAACATGAGACAGAGACGTTGGTTGGAGCTCCTGAAGGACTACGACTGCAGCATCTCCTACCACCCGGGAAAGGCCAATGTGGTGGCTGACGCCTTGAGCCGTAAGGCGCCCGCACGCTTGGCCAGTCTACAGTTACAGAGTTGGAGCCTTTTGGAGGAGGTGGGCAGTTGGCGACCTCTAGAGTTACGAGGGTACTGTGGGGCAGTGACGGTGACACGGCAGACCAGGCCAGAGTTGATAGACCGCATCATCACGGGACAGATGGCCGATCTGTACTTGCAGTCTTTGCGCGACAGAGTAGTATCAGGGGACCCAGGGGACTTCTCTTTCACAGACCAGGTGTTACGCTTGAGGGGACGGTTGTGCGTCCCCAGAGACAAGGAGCTGTTGAGAGAGCTCCTGACTGAGGCACACGGTTCCAGATTCACCATACATCCCGGAAACACGAAAATGTACCATGACTTGAGACGCGAGTTCTGGTGGAGAGGGATGAAGCGGGATGTGGGTGAGTTCGTGCAGCAGTGCTTAGTGTGCCAGCAGGTGAAAGCCGAGCATCAGAGGCCTGCAGGGCCGCTTCAGCCGCTTCCAGTGCCAGAGTGGAAGTGGGAGAGCATCACCATAGACTTGGTGGTGGGCTTACCTGTTACCCAGCGAGGACACGACGCAGTCTGGGTAATAGTGGATAGATTGACGAAGACGGCACGATTCTTGCCGATCCGAGTCACTTTGGGACCAGCACAGTTGGCAGAGAGGTATATCTGTGATGTGGTGCGACTACATGGAGTTCCGCGGGAGATCGTATCCGACCGGGATACCCGCTTTACGTCCCAGTTTTGGGCTGAGTTTCAGCAGGCTTTGGGGACGAGGTTGAGGTTTAGCACGGCTTACCACCCCCAGACGGACGGACAGTCGGAATGCACGATACAGACACTTGAGGACCTTTTGCGTGCCTGTGTACTAGACTGGAGGGGCTCTTGGGAGGAGCACCTGCCCCTGGCGGAGTTTGCATACAACAACAGTTATCACTCGAGCATCGGCATGGCTCCCTACGAGGCTCTGTACGGACGGAAATGCACGGCACCCTTGAGTTGGGTTGAGGTGGGGACCAAGTGGGAGGTTGGCCCCAGGTTGATCCGGCAGAGTCAGGAGGTAGTTGAGCAGATCCACAGACGACTCCGCACTGTCAGGAGCAGACAAAAGAGCTACGCAGATCGCAGACGCAGAGAGGTGCAGTTCGAGGTTGGGGACCACGTCTTCCTTCGTGTTTCACCCATGAAGGGCTTACAGCGGTTTGGGGTGAGAGGGAAGCTCGCGCCGAGGTTCGTGGGGCCCTTTGAGGTCCTGGAGCGGGTTGGACCCGTTGCTTACAGACTTGCCCTTCCCCCGCAGCTTTCTGGTGTGCACGACGTGTTCCACGTGTCCAACCTCAGGAAGTACGTAGCCGATCCCAGCCACGTACTGAGTCACGAGAGCGTCGAGGTGAGCGACGACCTGACCTACCCCGAGCGGCCAGTGCAGATCCTAGACCGAGCCGTCCGCAGGTTGAGACGAAAGCAAGTACCCCTGGTAAAGGTTTTGTGGAGGAGCCAGCGGTACGAGGAGGCTACCTGGGAGCCTGAGGCGGCAATGCGGGAGCGGTACCCAGAGCTTTTCGCGGGTACGTCTTTTCGGACCGGCTTCGGTCAACTTTGAGTTTGTTATGGTTATTTGGACATCTTTTTCCCGCACCCTAGTTAGCGCAAGTTTCGGGGACGAAACTTCCTTTGAGTTTGTTATATTGTAACGAATGTGTGCCCCAGACGTATTTTAAGACGTCTGGGAGGTGGCTCAGACGTCGGACAAGACGTCTGGGATCACAACCAGACGTCTGATAAGACGTCTGGGATAGTTTCAAGACGTCTGGAAATCCGTTATTTTCGACACACGCGAGTCGCCTGCGCGCCTGAGCGCGCAGACCGCATATTCCCCCTTTTTCTCTCTGCGGCTGCAGGCGGCCTGCCACCTCCTCTCTCCTCTCCGTGCGGCGTTAAAAGGGGCGCGCCTCCCCTCCCATCTCCACCGTCTCCTTCTTCTTCTCCTTCCTGTGCGCGAGAGCGAGCGGACGCGAGAGTTAGTTTGCCAATCTACTCAGCGTTTTGCTGACGTGTTACACTCGTTACCTTTTTCAGGACCAGGTGTTGAGCAGCCAGGGCCGGCGGCTGCAGAGGACGCTGGGCCGAGTAGGGTCCAGTAGAGTTACCACAGCCTTTTGTACCCCTTTTGTTTCTGTTCTAGTGAGTAGTTTTTGTTTCCGCTGTACCTTCTTTACCTGCAGTTCTTGTTATATGATAAATGCTGTTTTACTGTTGTGGTGGTACCTACTGTAGTAGTTTCTTTCCTTACTGCTGTACTTTCTTACTGTTAGTTATATTCATGCTGAATGTGGTTTATTTTACTGTCTTTTGGTTACTTCCTCGTTGGACGACTAGGTCTTGGGATTAGTCGAGTCGGTCCGGTTCTCGTGTCTCGTAGGGACTCGGGAACCGGGTCGTTACATAGGCAAACCGTGGTGCGGACACTTCCTGAGGAGGTCATTATATCTCTCCCAAGTCTCATGAAACTGTTCGCCGTTTTGTTGCGTAAATGAAGTGATATCACGACAAAGCGCATTGGTTCGCCTGATTGGGAAGAACTTCTTGAGAAACACTGTTCGCATCTCTTCCCAAGAGTGGATGGTTCTCCCAAGGGTGCGTAACCACTGCGACGCTTTATCCCGCAATGAAAATAGGAACATTTTCATGAGGACTATAGGTAACCCGATATTTCTTGGTTTAACTGTTTTAGCCAATCGAGTTAGGTCTTCCAAGTGGAGAAAAGGATCTTCACTTGCAAGACCATGGAAGTGAAAATTTATTAGGCCAATTATGTTCGGTTTCAATTCAAAGTCCTCCCCGACCATGGGGACCCGAATTTGTCCTATGGTCTCTGTATCAGCGGGATTCTGATAGGAGCTAAGAGACCTAGGCTCCTCCCATTCGGGAGGGTTCTGCATTTCCTCCAATGCTTCCCTAATGGCCTCAATTTGTTCATTATACATTTCCATTTGGGCTTGGAGGCAGGTTATGGGATCTAAGGCTCCACCACCTGGTGGGTTTTGAGGGTGGTTTCCTCCCTCAGGATTTGAGGGTGGGCGTGCAGCCATGTTTGTGGAGGAGGAGGACGATTCGGCTGCTTTTCTAAATTTATCAAGCAATTCACACAGTTCAGGGTTTTGTGACCTCCTCCCAAACATGCACTACCGCAGGAAGAATTGGGGAGATAAGAAGAGAAAAGAGATGAGAGAAATGACGCCGCAAAGGTACACTTGATGAAAAATTAGTACAATCAAATTCCTAACCTCTACAGTGTGCCCTTAGACCTAAAGATCTAAGTTACCTACTATCATGAACTACGGAACTGAATGCGAGCACCGTGGAACCACCGGGCCAGATTGAAAGGCCGTTTGCCCCAGTCTTAGACACCCGATAGCACACGGGAACCCTCACCGGCACGTAGGCGCTACACGCAGGTAGTTAGACCTCCAATCCTTAATAAGAGTCAAGTTGCTACCAATTTTAGTTAGAGGCTTAGGATCAAGTGCTTCTGGAATGTGAAGGGCGTTATTTACGGGTAATGCCCAAGTGATTGATTTTAAGAGAGCGTGTAAACCAAGCATGCAACGGGGAAATCTCCCCGAATTGAAGTTTTAATTGGTGAATGATTTTTAGAATTCAGCCTTAAGTAGTATGGATTTTAGGATTTCTCTGAATTACCAATTCAACCAATCTCCAGGTTTTGTGAGAATACAAGTTTTCTTTCTAAGCCCAACAAACCCTTCTTCAATGTCAGTTGGTTAATGCATGCTAAAATGCAATGGGCTTCCCTAGATGGAGATTTCTATGTGTGGATGCACGAATCAATTTTAGATTAGTGTGAAAAGGAGCCAAAGCACTTCAATTCAAGTGCTCCCAATCACCAAAAATGATTTCCACACGCAAGGCTCAACCAAAAGATAAAGAAAATCAAATTGTTGGGGTTGAAGTATTCGAGATCGAATCTTAGGCACGTGAAAGGTCGTGGTGGGGTTGGAATCAACTCAATTCCAAGTCTCCCCACCAAAAATGTGATCCCGAATTTGCAGATAAATGAGGCAAAGAGGGGTGCAATCAATCTTTTTATTTGCCTCAAAGAATACTTCACACAGTGAGAGATTCAAGAATCAAAATTCTTGGGTCTTCGCTATGTGAAGTTTGGCGGGAAATCCTGGGGTGGTGGGAGTGAAGGCAAACAATCAACAAGTGATTTTTAATCCACTTGCCCCAAGAGATCCCAAGAAGTTTTTCAAGTTTTTTATTTTTTTTATTTTTTGTTTTTATATTTTTTTTATTTTTTATTAAGGTGACAAGTTAGCCTAAGTTGCTAGGAAAGAAAGACCTACTTGTTCAGCAATGTGTGCGAAGCTCCAGTGCTGTGCTGGCGACTTCACGCTCTCGTTCCCGCCTTGGATTTGCCCACATTTCCGACTTCATCTGCCTACCTTCTCCTTGCAACAGGTTCACCTGCACAGCAACAAACAAAAACACACGTGAAGAGAAGGGTGTGAGGAGAGAAAAATTAAAGGGATGAAGTAGAAACTTACTTGAATGTGCACTTCCCTGGCAACGACGCCATGAAATATGTGTGGTGTAGACCCAGATAGGTTGTGTTAATATGGTGATTTTATCGTTGTGATGAGTATAGTGGTTAACCTAGATCGAGCCTAACCATCTCTTTACAAAAAATTTTTTACCTGGCCTACTTGATTTTATCTTGGTCACTTTTAGGCCCCAGGTCGAACTCAGAGAAGTGGGATTAGAAGTGAATCAGTTTCTACGCCTTTCTTATAACGAGTCTCTTCCGTTCGTTTATTATATTTTTGGTGTTTTTCTATTTAAGATTTTTTTCTGATAATTTTTGTCCTTGAGGTACACCCCCAAAATCAGGTTCTTGGCTTTGAGCCAAATTAGGGTTCCAAAACTGGTCTTGCTATTCACAAGACTGAGTACCTACAAGTCAAGGATTATCTTTTCACTTTTGTATACTTTTTTTATCTTTTTATGGCAAGAAAGAGAAATAGAAATAAAGTAAATATAGTATATATATATATGTGTATATATTATATATGTATAAAGGGGTAAGGGTGGAGGTGGAGATGGCGTGTAGCACGGTGTCGAGTCGGTCGTCGTCTAGGAAGACGCAACCAACAGGACGAAGTGCTGCGTGGAGTGTAAGGTAGATTGGTGGAAGATGAGTGCGAACACGCTTTCTGTATGCGTGTATCGGGGAATATCAGCAACTGGTGCAAATATTCCCATGATACAACGTATGGTAGGTGATATGAAAATATATATATGTATATATGTAAATATATATCTATATGTATATATATATAGTTATAATTATATAAGTGTATATATAGCTATATATGTGTGTGTGTGTATATATATATATATATATGTATGTATGTATGTATATGTAACTATATAGATGTATATATATATATAGTAATATATGTATATAGATATATGTAGATAGATATGTATATATGTGTGTGCGTGTGTGTGTGTGTGTGTCTGTAGTTATAGATATATATATGTATGTATATTTGTATATATATATATATATATATATATATATATATATATATATGTATAAGTATATGTGTATATATGTATGTATATATATATAGTATCTATAGTTATACTTAGTTATATAGGTAATAATATATATAGATAGATATATATATATATATATATTTATACGTATATAAATATATGTATATATATATATATATAAGTCTATAGATATATATATATGTATGTATGTATGTATACTAATACTTAGGTATATAGGAACTACTATATGTATAGATATAAGTATATATAGATATATATATGTATATAAATATATATATAAATATATATATGTATATATATATAAGTATATATTAGTGTATAAGTGAGTGGGTGTGTGTACGAGAGTGTGTGTGTGTGTGTGTCTGTTGAGGGAGTGAGAGAGTGCTGTGAGAGAGAGAGAGAGAGCACTTGCTGTGAAGAAGGCTGGGAGAGTTAAGTCGTCCGCATGCAGCGGGCGTCGTCTGGTGCCAAGTGCACGCGCACGCGCGTAGGCGCGCGAAGACACGCGCTAGAGGGAGTGAGCGCGAGGGAGAAGGACCGCAGTGCACCGCGCTGCGTGAAGAGGCGAGTGCAAGCGTGAAGAAGCGGGCGAAGACGCGGGCGAGTGCGAGAGCTGGTAGACGCGGGCGCATGCAGATGCGCGAGCGGGCGCTAGAAGAGACGCGAGCAAGGGCTGGGGCCGATAGCGGCGTGCCGAGTGACCGGATAAGTGAGAAACTTACCAGTCACCGCACTGTAGCCACAATGTTCCACTGACTAGCGTGAACAGTGGCTATAGTGCATGGTCGAGCCGTGTGACCGGGTGCGCCTGGTGTTGTGAGTGCGGGAGCCGCTACTCGAGCTGGCGCGCGCGCGGAAGGTCTGCGTTGGCTGCTGGCTTGCGCGGAGAGGCGGGTGTACGCGAAGAAGTGGGAGGCGAGGGCAACCTGCAGGCACGCGTCGTGGCCTGCGTGCATGTGCGCGATGGCCTACGCTGCTGCTACCGCCTTGTTGCTGCTGCTGCGGACGAGTGGTGGCCGGTTGAGCTTCAAAGCTTGAAGCTCCTGTGGCAATGGCGGGGTTGGCTTGGAACGATGAAACAAGGAAGAGAACCACCATGCCCACCGGCTCTTTGATGAGCTGGGCGGTGGTGGACTCACGGTGGTGGTTGTGCACCACAGTGAGGTACTCCTGCCCGCAGAGTGGCTCCTCAGAGGAGGAGAGACTGCGTATGGAGGGAGAGGGGAGGAGACGGCCTGGAGAAGAAGAGCTGCAGTGTGTTGGGTTTTTTTTGTGTGGACTAGGCTCCCTTGCAAAGAAGCCAGCCATGGCATTTTAAAGAGGAAGAAGGCATGCACAACCATGCCCTGGCTGTGCATGGCTCAACATGGCTATGCAGGACAAGCCTCTGCAGGGAATGGCGTGAGGAAGAAGAGGCCATGTCTTGCAGCCGCGGGAAGAATTCAAAGTCAAATAGAAATAAAAAATAAAGATGGAGATTTTGCAAGGTAGCACTTGAGGAATTTGTTAATTACAAGGAAATTTTATTCACTCTCCTCCCCTCTCAATTAAATGCATGCATGCATGTATTTTTACAAATGCGACTATGGCTACCTATTATGCACTGGTAATGCTAGGAAATAGCACAAGATAGCACAATTGTTGATGTATTTTTGCTGTGCAATCAATACTACGCCACCAATTTTCTAGGTTCTACTGCATTAAGCAAGGTTGTTCAGGCACATGATCTTCACACGGGGAAGATGTATGCCTAAAGATTATAAAGAATGACAAAGATTTCTTTGACCAGAGTTTGGATGAGATCAAACTCTTGAAATTTGTAAACAAACATGACCCTGTAGATGAGCATCATGTCCTGCACCTTTATGATTACTTTTACCATCAGGTATGTGGTCCAAAGGTCTGCTAAAAAATTTGCAATCCTTATTTGGTCTAGTAGATAGCTAAACAACTTTCTTTCTCACCACATTTTTAACTAAATTCTTATTTCTTCTATGTCTATTGGTAATTATCACCTGCATACATGTTTCAACCAAGATAAGGTGATATTGTACTTTATGCATTGCTGGCCTCTCCTATCTTTTCAATTGTAGCAACAAAACATCAAGTAATCCATGGATGTATTTATACATTGTAAAAGATATCTTATACCTTGTTAAGGTTTCCAATTCTTCCCTTTGACTAGGTTGTAAAAATAGGGGTTATATTGGATAACTCATGCACATGGAAGGCAAGTCATAGTTTAAAGGAAAGATTACCTCTCTCAGGTAATTGATGAGTGGCTACTCATCATAGCTAAAAGGCCGAAATTAAGCTAGACACTAAGCAAAACAATATCAAATTAACACATAAAAAGGGTTAAGTGTGGGAATTAAAGAAAAGACCTAAAACTTTTAATGTGTGTTAAAATCTCCTAATTAGGTCACAAAAATGAGATATTCTGAAAACTAAAGAACAAATGATGATCCATGCATCAATTGAACACATAAACAAGTTTGAAAAGATAAATCAGAAGTAAAATCAATGTCTTAAATGTTCAATTAAGCACATGTAAAAATTTGAAAGCAATTGGACATCATTTAGGCTTAGAAATAAATAGATTACAATTAGGTCCTTCATGCATTACATTTCTACCCTTCAAAACTCCTTCTTGGACCTTTTTGCAAGCCGCAGGGACCCTTCTGTATGACTGCAGGGCCCTTCCAGTTATAGTTCTTCTCACTTTTGGACCTGCACGCTATTCTTCTACCCCTTCGTTTAAGGGTCTTCCTGCAAGTTTTCCCTCATTTCAGAGAGAAGCCTGTGTTCTTCCCGCGCACTGTAGCGCGCGAAGAACACAGCCATTCTCGACCGTCCATCGCACTTTTGATCTCGATCTGCGGCTGGAATCAAATGGAACCTTCACGCGATTCGGTGCGTGCGTTCACCTCTCTTCCCAGATCTCATCTGACGGTCAGATCTCTCTCTTGACTCGCCGCGCGCTCTACCCATCTCATCCTCACCGCCGGCCTGATTCTGATTAACCTCACCCTTGCGGTGATCTCAGTCACTGAGCTGCTATTTAAGCACCTCAGTGGTGTCGCGCGCAAGGGATCGCTCCCTCCTACATCTCTTAGCGATCAATTCTTCCACTCCAGTCTCTCCTCCTCATCTAGACCCTGATTGCACAGCCACCGGCTGTGGAATCATCGCCTGCTCTCGACCCTCCTCGTCGCTAAGGACCTCGTAGCACCTGAGGATGACCCTGGAGTCTCACTAGCAGACTCTTCCCTCCGCTGGAGTCACCCTCCTCCTTTCTTCCTCCTTAGCCGCCGGCTAAGGACCCATAGGTCCCATTCTTCCTTTTAGTTTAGTTTTTAATTCTGCACAAGTAGTTTTAGATTTAGCTTGCAGTAGTTTAGAATAGATTTAGTTTTAATCGTTAGTGTTTAATGTTAGCTGAAGTTAGATTAGTCTTAGGAGTAGAATTAGTATTAGATCCCCTCCCTCACCTCCTCTGATCAGTCCAGATCAGAGGGGAAGAATCATCTGTTCACTGTTCAATTTATCTTCCTCTTCATGTTTTGTTTTTCCATCATCCAGATTCTGATTCTTGTTTTTTTCCTTTTAACGACGAATTTTTCATCAATCACCCACACATCCTGACCCAATTTCAGATCTGATGGCACACTGCCTCAGATCTGAAAGTGGAGTCACAAGCACCATTTGGGGCTTCTCACTCATTCCATTTGTTTCATAAAAGCCCCTCTGTTTTAAATGGATTGCCTCAGTTTGTCAGAGCACTTTTGATCTGGGTTTTTAAAGGATTTTTACTCTCTGAAATGTTTTGACAGATCTGACAAATTGAAGGGATTTTTGGTTTTCATTGTAGGCAAGGATTCTGAGAAGTTCTCTGGTGACAGAGAACCAATCAGAAGAGCCTTTCATGATTCTGTTTATATTTTGTTTTGAATGCATTTGCCAGCTTCCATTAAATTTCCTTAATGCATTCTTAGTCTCTTTTTGCTATTTCAGAACTGCCATGCACTATTTGTGTTGATGATCATTTCTGTATGGTGATTCTCTAACCTAAGGAGTTTTCCATACTCCTTAAGGTTGCAAGAAATTGGGATTGTGTTTCTTTGGTTTTAATTGATTGAGCTAAGTCTTCCTTCATGCTGTCTATGGCATTAGGAAGACTAACTCAATGCCATTTGCTGTTTTGATCTGAAAGGATGCTTCTGCTAAGGTTTTTCCTAATGAGTATTTGAGCTGAATTTACATGAGATTTTCATGAGATTTAAACCCCTTTCAGATTTGGATTTCATCTCTTCAATGTTTAGTTTGTTTTGAATTTTATCTTATTCCCAGTTATACAGCAACATGCTGCATATAGCAGCTACATTCCCCTCTTCTCTAAACTCCCTTCTTCTCTAAATTTCCCTCTTCTCTGTAGAATACTTCCCCCCTCTTCAAGTGGACTAACTGCAGCAGCAGTTAGCCAATTGACAGTGGCTTAAGCCACTGCCACTGTAAATAACACTAAAACAGCACATTCTTCTCTTCTCTTCTCCATCTCCTCTGACAGTAGCTGCGGCTGCTGTCTAAACTCAAATAAAAAAATCAATCAACTCTAATTCCCTAACTTTATACAAAAGCCTAATGGCATAGACTTATTTTAAAACTGTAAATACACCCATTCATAGTATTATAACTATAACTATAGCATATCAGTTAGATACATAGTTATATTGTAAATATGTATAAAACCTGTATAGAAATTCGTATACATATGCAATCCATGTAAAAATATGTATGTATACTAATCTAGTATGTATGTATTCACTGATTTATGTATATATATATGTACAGATTTATATTTACTGATTTAGTAGCTAAGTTAATAGGTTAGAGCAATAATCAAGTAAATAAATCTATAAACGTGGGAATATATATATATATATATATGTATATATTAAGTAATTTAAGTTAGTCAAAGTATAATTATACCTAGCATAACTTACTGTAACTTAGTTTTAATTATAAACTACACAGAACTGCTATTTTAGCCTAAATAAAACATAAACAAATTCGTAAAAATACAATAAAAATATGTATTAAATACTTAAGTATGTAAGTTAAAACTGTTTAAGGACAATTAGACCATTTACTAATTATTTTATAAGTAATTAACTATTTAATCACTTAAATCAACCTGTATAATCAGCCTAGTTTAGCGAATTTATTTGTATAGTAAATATATTTAAAATTCAAAATTAATTAATCAATTATGTAGTATTATGTAAATATTTTATTTACCATATTTTATTTTATTTTTTTTTAATAATTTATGGCCCCCAAATCGAGGGCCAAAAACGCGCACAGACGCAGCTGCGTCTGGTTTCCAGCGCACGATGTGGCGCTGGAATAGCGCCACATCTTGGGCTGCAAACGAAACGCAGCATATAAATATAATTTATGTTATATGTTAACCAGTCGTCAAGGCGCCGGGCGCCCGAAACGTTACCTGTTCCGTCTGATCCGATAACCCGATTCTGATATGTGATGATACTGAATGTGTGGGGCTGGGAGCCCGAGCGTGTGCGAACTTGTTGAAGGCGTTGGGCTGAGGCCCTGCGCTGATACGAAAACGTAATTAAGCACCTAATCTGAGATTAGGACGCGCTTAGTAGAGGTCTGGTCCCACCCTAAGGGTGCTGTGTATCCCTCGAAAAGCGTGCCCGCTAATTAAACACATTTTACACTAAGGACTCTCCACCGCAGCCTCTGAAAGACTACACAGAACAAAATGAAAGGACAGACGACTTAAAAAAAAAAGAGATAACACGAGATAACAACAGAAAAGACTCTGTACATATGTAAAATTAAACCCACATAATTACTAACAGAATAAAACGACACTATAAATGTCGCTAAAGACCTCAGTTTGCTTCTTTAGGTTGTATATAGTGTTTCCTGAGATTTAGCGACGTTTATATCTGTCACTAAAACTGATATATATGTCACTATAAATAAATGACTAGTAAGTTAAGTTTTTACACCATGGTATCCTAATGTAGTATGAACTAACATATTAGTGTTAATAGTATAACTTGTAAATACATAGTTTAGAGTATAATAATAGATTGTTTGATGCTTGTTCATAGTTAGCATTTTTGCAAGCACTTCTTAGCAACTAGGTAAATAAAACATTCATTCATTCTTTAAATGTAAAGTTTCTTTTTGAATAAGAAGACAATTTTGGAGATAATCAAAGAGTGACCGAATTAAATTCAATAAATTGCCTCCCAGAGAACGACCTGGAACAAAACCAGTAAAAAATTAGATAAATAAGCAAATGATAATAATGGTTGTAATGACTGGAACTCACCCATACTCACCACTATACGACATCCTTAATGTTATATTATACACCCTATACTACAACGACATAATCAACAATTATTACCAACAAACATTTACAACAACCATCACCACCAGTAATCTTCCTCTTTTTTCTTCCAAAAACAAAGTCATAGTTTAAAGGAAAGGATTCATAGTATTTGCAAGTCTGGGGTTGGTTTAAAGGAAAGGATCCTTTGACTTCTTTTTGGTGTAGATATTTGTTCCCGATTCTCTATAGTTTGATGTTTGACCATTTCAATGATTGAATTTTTAGGAGTTTCATGTTGAGGCTTGCTTTTATTGAGAAATCTTGTTATTTTTTGGAGGGATGGAAACGGTGACTTGTTTTCATGTATGATTGTTTATGATTTTGTGTTTTCATTGCTTGTTGAGAAAAATGCCTGGAGAAATAATGATTTTGATTTTTATGAGCTTTTTCCATTTTATTTTTTAGGGGGATGCTTTTTTTAGGAGAATGTTGGATCAGATGGTGGAGTCAGGGAATGTTGGATCGGATGATGGAGTTGGGGATAGTATTCATTGTTGATTTTTTTCAGAGGAACGATTTTTGACATGATCGGTTGATTTGATCTTCGAAAACAATCGATTAAGGGGAGAAAGGTTTATAACAGATGGTTACAAAAAATTTTCCTTGCATCTTGCTGCACAAAAAGTAGACAAATTTCTTGCTCAGTATGATTTTTAACTTACAAGAGAATAAGTTTCATTGGATTTTAAGTTTATTTTGGAAGACAACATAATTTTCCAATGTCCTCAAGGCTTTGGTAATACCCCTTAGGTTAATCATTTGATCCTTACAAGAGCATCAAGTATAGAGGAATTGTTTGTGTGATAGAAGAAACACTTACACAAAATGAGAAGACCATGCTACATTAACAAGTTGTCCCTCTTGACTCCATATCCTCCATTTATTGAGGTTGAAGCAAGTGTTGGTTTTAATTATATCCCTCCATTTATTGAGGTTCATATTTTTCTTTTGGAGTAGTCACATGTAGGTTCAATTTTTTTATATACATAATTTACGAATACTCGTGTGATGGCTTTTTTCTTCTTTGTTTTACGGTCATGGAACTTACATTCATCTTAAAGAATAAATGCCTTCTTTTCATGCTGCGTATGGTTGTGCATGCTTTTGTTGAGTAGCCTTTTGTTGCATTTTTGAAGCAACTAAATACTATGTTAGGATTTTTTTTCCAACATGTTTGCACTAGAAAGGTGACAAGGTTTCATTCTTTTAAAGGAAGTTACTTGTGCATGCTATCATGTATAGATGTTTAGGCACTACTATTCAAAAGGACCTATATTTTGAGATATTTACATGGTTATATCCTTAAAATTTGTTCTTATCTTACCTTGTATTTACATGGTTACATAGTTAATTTGAATATACCTCTTTTCAGGACTCAAATTGGGTTCACCATTTAGGTGATCATTCAATGAGTATTTGGTAATGTACATTTTGTTCTGAGTTTGCATTCCAAACCACCCCCTCCCCCACACTCACCTCAAATCATTTGTAATGTTTACATGTCTTGGGATCACTTGTAGGGAAGTGTGCATTGAGAAACAACCTTCCTAGCTTCCACATTTTATTATTGAGAAGATTCGACAAGTATGATATGCTTTTTTATTCTAGTTAGAATATCTCAAATCAAATACTACTGGGAGCTCAGTTCCATGAAATTATAGGATCTCACTCAGACCTTATTGGCTTGAGAAAATGTAATCAAGGAAAAACGAAATCTCTTCAAAATTCCAATAAAATTTTTAAATCTTCAAACAAAATATTGTTGGATGGATATGATTTGCATCAAAATGTGTTTTAAGGAAGTATTTTCTTGGCACTTCCATGGCTGGTCTAGTAATAATTAAGTTATCATTTATTATTAGTAATAGTTAGTATACAAGAACATGTTTTTTATTTGGATTATCAGTATCTTCCACTCAAAATTCTTTTTGCCAACAATTGCATCAACAACTGCAGTAAGGAAGACTATAACTGCATCATATCTAGGCTTGTGATTTGGTCAAATCATCTTTTAATCAAATTTTCATGCATGGCTTAAGCAAGCCAAAATCAAATGGGACAATAGTATCACAAAATGAGTACTAGAACCCATCTGGGAAGGGAGGAAGGAGGAAAAAACAAATGGAAAAGGGAATGATAAGAGTGAACATGATGATGTTCCCTGAAACTATTTTTGCTAGTTAGTAATAGGGGATATCTTAGTCTGTGTTGTGAAAGGTACAAAAAAATCATTTCCTCCTATTTCTCCATTTTGTTCAAACAAAAAAAAAACAGAGACTATGAAGCCTTCTAGTTATTTGTCGAATAGTTGGAATATGATGGCAAGCAAGTAGTTGGAATATGACGGCAAACAATATGAATCAGCTTAAAATTCTATTTGTTTAAATTTGTTATTTGCCAAGTAGAATTCACATGGAAATAGGAAAAAAAAGGGACTTGCCAAGATCTCTTACCTATTTCTTGAGCAAGGAATATTAAAAGGAACAACTAGTAATTAGATCTTTTTACTAGGAATGGTTTTTGGAGTTGATATGTGTAGTGTCAAAGATTTCTACATATTTTTCCTTATATCTCTTAGTATTTACTGGATTGCTTGTTTCCCAATTTAAATCATATTCCTTGAAATTGGATTTTTCCTTAATTCTACACATACCACTGCCACTAAATGTAGCCTTTTTTATGTAATCCACTTAGCTTCCTTGATGGACTTATCTCTTTCTTTGTAAATTATAGAAGATATTTTAGGTAGTCATGGGTAGAATTGCTAAAGCCATGGGGTTTTCCATTTGAAGTTTATTGAGTTGTAGGTTGATCATACTTCATTAATTATTTATATTGATGGAATGCTATTCTTTAATTAGTTGGGCCCTATGCCTTCTAGGATTAGGGTGATTAAGATTAAGATCTATGGTATCGGTTTTGGCCTATGTAAACACCATTGCATTATTATTTTCTCTTGAGAACTGTCAATGATTCTCTTATGGATTCTCTCTTCAAATAAATCTTAGCAATGTTGTTAGTTATGATGTTGCAACTCTACACAACATTGTAGCTGAGCATGTTTGGTCTTATGATCTTGTTCTCAGATCGTTCGTGCCTTATTCCTATGAACTTGAGCTCTTCCTTGATAGGGTTCACTAGGTTGATCTTCATGATATTCTTGTTGGACATGTACCTAATTTGTAGGAAGTTTTGTTATTTTTTGTAAGAAATCTGAAAGTTTAATTCCTTATCAAATTGACTTAATATAATCCATTATTTCAAATCAACCCTTAGGATTCTGGAAGTTACATGATAGTTCCTAGTTTATGAGAGAAGTGGTCATACCATACTTTTTGAAATTCGACATTGTCTAGAGATCTTGAAGTTGCATGATAATCCAAATATTGTGGACTTTATGCATCATGATAGTTTTTTATTATAATTTGGCCCTGAAAGTGAAATTTTTATTTACACTTGATCTCTTGGAATGCACTTTTCTTTCCTCTATCACTCTCTATTTGCGTTTTGAACCCTTTATATTTTAAGAGCTAATTTGAAAAAAAAAATAAAAAATAAAGCAAAGAGACAACCAGAGGGGGGATTCAAAATTTGGCACCATTGGGGACATTTGGCATCGGGGAGGGAATCAACTCCCTCATGTGGAACCCTCTTCCATCCTCAGTATAGGGAGGTTGTGATTTGCGTAGGCGGGAGCCTCCTTATTGCTTCATGATTATTGCTTGATTGTTTGGATTATATTTATGATTATTGCTTCGTGTGTTTCAATTGTGGAGTGCATCTACTTTTTATTTGTGGTATGCATGCACAGATCTTCCTTGTAGATATAGGATTTTGCAAACTAATAAGAGGGGAAACTTTTTCGGATTTTCGACAGGTTTTAGCCTCTTAATTTTATACATTTTCCCTCTTATACCATTTTAATGGGCTATTATAACCCTAACTAACTTAATAACTAGCCTATTATGCCCCTGTGGAGGTTCATACCCCTTAATTGACATATCCTATACCTAAGAGAATATACATTGATTCCATACAACTATTTTTTGCTTATTTGTTTTTGTATACAATCAAAAGACATCTCAGTGAAATCTCCCAGGAGGCTAATCATGAAATAATATTATCATGTCTTACTTCTTTCCATCTTTCACTCGGAATAGGACATTAGGAATGGGTGCATCCTTTTCAATGTTGATGGTAATATCCTAACGTTGAATTCTCTTTTTAAGCTTTCTCATCTTGGGATGCTCCCACGTCCTCTTAACAACCCTATTTGATAATAAATCTTGATTAAAGGTTAGTTCTTAAATAAAAGAATGCAAAGAGATATTGGAATAAATACTTCACAAGTTATATTAATGGTTGGATGAATGATGTATGCTTGCAACTCCTAAAGGAATATTTTTGTCAAGTTGCCTACTTGTAAGAAGAAATTTAGACTAGGCAATTGAATGAAGATCACATTTTTAAGCAAAATTTAAGAAAAAAAATCCATGAGATATGTGGAAAGAAGTAATGGATGGTAGTTAGTTCTATTATTAGTGTACAATGGCTTTTAATTAGTAGGAAATTTTGTGATGCTGATAGAATATATTGCTGTTCTATTTATGTATCTCACTTTAATGCACTTTTTTGTGATGTAACTTTTACCTATTTATTTTGTTTGCAGGATTATGATCATATTAGGTTAGCAACTCATGCAAATTTCGAAGCGTTTGTGCTATCTGTTGGACTATAATTCTTTCCCTTGCGTGGTGATTTGAAAGTTCTTGTTGAATGTATAGGCAACAAAGTTTCTAGCTTTATTGATACATAAATGATAAGGTATTTCATCTTTTAGGAAGAAAATTTGATCTGATTTGTAGTTGCTTCAGATATGGTTAAAAACAAAACTTCATACCATGGAAATAAAGTGAACTTTTGACAAATTTTAGGTTGAATTATTTTTAGTTCCTTTATCATAGAAATAAAATAAATTTTTTGGTCCCTTCAAATATATGTTACAATGAAATCTATTCACAATTATTTAGGTGTATTTTCCATAAAATTTTTGTTGGAAAACTTTAATTTTTGATGGATATTGTAAAAAAAAATTTGTAATCAAAATAAAGTATAAGTATGATATATTATGAGCATTTTAAAAGATGATTAATAAATTTTTGTATCTTTCATACATTGCAATGAATTAATCATTGGGATATTCTTAATAAGGTAAGGAAAAAAATCATCGTTAAAAAAAAATAAAGACAACGAAAATATCTATTGCTAAATTTAAAGTGTGACGATTTTAGTGACGATTTTATTCATTATTTGAATTTATCAACGAATATATTATTCATTGTAAATTTAACAATGGCTCATATAACAATGAATATGGTGACGATAAATTATCCGTTGATAGGTTATGTAACGATGATTTATTCATCGTCATCTTCATATAATATTCCTTGCCTTTGATTTTTTTTGTTGTTGTGAAGTTGCTTGATGTAAATTGTAGTACTCCAAATTTTGTAGTATTAGCATTAATTTTGGATTGAATGGCATATAAGTTTTTCGTAACAATATAAATAAGGATACATTAAGTTACATTTGTAAGAGCATGTAAAATTGAGAACAATTTTGTCAATTGCACACATCACATCATCATTGGAATGGAAGCCATCGGTATTTTTGAATCCAATATCTTCTAATAACTCTTGTCAATGTAGAAGTTCTAGTAGTAGCAATTTGAAAGAGTGAACAACTAATAAGAAATGGTACAGTACAATGTAAACACCATTATTCTTAACACTTGAAGTATTGGTAAGTGTGGCAAGTACAAGTTCGTTGGCGTAAATTTTAGTACTCTATTTCTTTTCATTTGACTAATTTTATGGGTTGAATGGCATATAAGTATTTCTACGTTTGAAACCTTGGATACAAATCTTCCCACGTGCGTAGGGTAGAAATAAGGGCATGTTATTTTTCGTAAGAGCATAAAAAAGGTCATGTTAAGTTCCATGTGTAAGAGCAATAAGGTTTAGATGTACCATCTTCTTGTGCAAGAAATGTATCCTAGCTGTATTGGGCAATATTAACAGTTGGTTCTATGGAATCAGTTGCACCTAAGGATGCAAAAAACTTTGAAACATCAGTTGCAATTGGAAGCTGATGAGGTGTAGCTCATCATAGTTAAAATGCCCAAGTTAAGTTAGAAATTAGGTTAAATACTACTGAATTAACACATGAAAAGGATTAAGTGTGGGAAATAGTAAAAAGGCCTAAAATATTAAAACTGTATTAAAAATGTGAAATTAGGTCATTACATGAGATATTCTATTCATTAATGTAAAATGATGATCAAATTATAAATTGAACACATAATTGAGGTCAAAACTTCAAATCAAAAGTGAAATCAACTTCCTAAATGTTCAATTAAGCTTTAATAAAAACTTGGTCGCATTTGGACATCATTAGAATCTTGCATTTATTAGATTACATTTAGGTCCTTTGTTCATATACATTTTCTTCATATAAAAACTTTCAGGGACCACTTTGTAAGCTGAAGGGACTTCTTTGTATAGACCTAAGGACTGCTCTAATATCCTTCTTCACCACTTATGGGCTTCCAAGTAAACTTTCTACCCCTTCGCCCATAAGGACTTCCCTACAAATTCACCATTAGACTTGCTGTGGGTAAGAGCACTATAGCCACAAGAACATAAAGCATCACGATCGTTCATCCTTCACTCTCTTGATTTGATGGCTATAACGAACGCGTGCCCCGGACGTATTTTAAGATGTCTGGGAGGTGGCTCAGACGTCTGACCAGACGTCTGGGATCACATCCAGACGTCTTGCCAGACGTCTGGGATGGTTTACAGACGTCTGAAAAACCGTTATCGTCCACACCCGCGAGTCGTCTGCGCGCCTGCGCGCGTAGACCGCATATTCGTTATTCCCTCTTTTTCTTCTGCGGCTGCAGACGCCTGCCGCGCCTTCTCTCTCTCCTCTCCGCGCGGCCTTAAAAGGGCCACGCCTCCCCTCCCGTCTCCACCGTCTCCTTCTTCTTCTCCTTCCTGTGCACGAGAGCGAGCGAGCGCGAGGGCTGCAGCGGCGGCCGCAGTGAGCGCAGAGGAGGCGCGGCGTGCGAGGGCGGAGCTCTGCCGTGAGGGCGAGCTCGCCGGAGCGGCTTGGCCGGCCGGCGGAGGGCGCAGGGGGCGCGGAACGACGCGGTGAGGGACCTGCTGCAGTCTGAGCAGCAGGAGCGCGAGGTGCGACGCGGGCGAAGTCGTGAGCAGAGTCCGGGTCGTGCCCTGATTCTGGAAAAATTTCCAGAATCAGACGTCTGGGTTGATAGGCAGACGGCGAGGACGACATCTGGTAGCTCATACCGACGTCTGAAAGGTGTGTATTCCGCTTTCTTCTTCCTTCCTGTCGACCGACCGTACTGAGGGAGGCAGTTGACTGTGCGCAGGTTCGCTGATTCGCCATCTTTTGCGAATCAGACGTCTGGAAGTTGTAACAGACGGCGGGAGTGACCTCCAGACGTCCGGGGTGACCATCGGACGTCTGAGAGCTAGGCCAGACGTCCCCGCAGATTTCTGGACGTCTGGGAAACCACACTGAACAGGTAATTCTCTGATCCACTGTTTAAGACGTCTGGAAGAAGTTCCAGACGTCTGATTTTGCACAGTATCGTCTTTTTCAACCCGTTTAGGGGCCGTTCGGGCTCCGTTTTCCGCGATTCTAGTTGCGTTCTTTTCAGAATTAATTCCTATACCCGTCTACAGTAACTATACACTGTTTTGAGACACTCCTTGTGTTTTGATCCTTGTGATAGGACCTCGTTCAGTTGCAGTCTTGGGAGTCGTGGAGGCACGCGGGATTCCCGATCACGCCCCCATTACTCCCGTTGTACCTGGTAGAGTGGCTTAAGTTTACTATTAAAATATGTTAAAGTATGGAACCATAACTAGAATCTAGGACATTGCATGAATCCTACGAATGAGAAATGTATGGAATGATAGCTCCTAGGTGATGCATGAATCCTAGGGCTGGAAAACTAGTTGTATGCTAGATCCTAGGATGTGGCATGAATCCTAGGATGGAAAAACTAGTGAAATGTATAATACTGCAGTCTTGGAAAAAAATGGAAAGGAATATAAAGCTGCCTGTAAATTGAATTAACAGCTGCCTGTTACGAATAAAGAAACATGAATGAGATCATGGATTGTGAGAACGTGAAACTGAAAAGTGAAACATATGATGTTCTGAGATAAAGAGCTGGAACCCTACGGGGAATTAGGAGTGGAACTCCTGGAAAGAAAAAGGAATGGAACTGAGATGTAGTTTGTACTGTCTCTTGGGTACGCAGTACCAAGGGAAGTACCTGTACCTGTTTAGTGCAGAGTGGGGCCAGCCACCCCAGGGACCCGGGGTTAGGATTGGCCGCTCTGTACCGACTTGTTGGCCCTCGTGTACGTAGTACCGAGGAGAGCTACTAGTGTTAGGAGAGTACTAGCTACCCCACGGGCCCCGGGGTTCTGCTAGCCTCCTTCACCGACTTGTTAGGCCCACTAGGGCAAACCAGGGTAGTCAGGCGAGGGTGCGCGGACTGTGGAGGGGCAAGGCCCCGGTTTGGTTACTGTGGAGGGGTTGGACCCCTGTTACTGAGAGGGCTCTGCCCTGGTTCCGTGCTGTGCTTTGGGCGCACCCGTTAACGGAAACGACTGACCGCGTGCCAGTGCGGGCTAGCTACCTGTGCGTTTATCGCGCGTGCCGTAGTCACCGTTACGTCTCTCAGTGACCTTGGGGTGGTTGACTGAGGGTAGGATCACCACGGGGGACTCTCCCGGCCAGGAGAGCACCACGTGCTACTTCTACTTTTGGAAAAGACTGCAATCAAGATCGTTCCCACGAGGACATTCGAGATCAAGTAAAGGATCTGAGAAATAAATGAAATAGTGAGAAAATTGAAAGATGTGAATAAAGGAAGTAATAGAACATAACAGCTACTGTATACTCTACTGATGCCTTTAGTTAGTTTGCCACTCTACTCAGCGTTTTGCTGACGTGTTACACTCGTTACCTTTTTCAGGACCAGGTGTTGAGCAGCCAGGGTCGGCGGCTGCAGAGGACGCTGGGCCAAGTAGAGTCCAGTAGAGTTTACCACAGTCTTTTGTACCTCTTTTGTTTCGATTCTAGTGAGTAGTTTTTGTTTCCGCTGTACTTTCTTTACCTGCAGTTCTTGTTATATGATAAATGTTGTTCTACTGTTGTGGTGGTATCTACTGTAGTAGTTTCTTTCCTTACTGCTGTACTTTCTTACTGTTAGTTATATACATGCTGAATGTGGTTTATTTTACTGCACTTTTGGTTACTTCCTCGTTGGACGACTAGGTCTTGGGATTAGTCGAGTCGGTCCGATTCTCGTGTCTCGTAAGGACTCGGGAACCGGGTCGTTACAAGATGGTATCAGAGCAAGGTCGTCCCGAGAAGTGAATCAACTGACTGGAAAATAACGAATTCACATGTTTATAGCTAGAGTAGCCACCACAACATATCTCTTGACATGAGCTCTTAGAGGTTTTGTTAGGTACCGTCTGTTCTGACGTTTCCGTTTTGTTTCGCGTCTCCTTGCAGGAGATGCCTCGTCGCGGGACTGGCGAGACTGGCCGCGGGTGCGGCCGAGGGCGAGGTCGGCGAGGTGGACGTGCTGTCGTTGACGTCTCGGTGGACTAGCCACCACTCCCTGGCATCCAGGCCCAGGACCTCGCCAGACTGATACGGGATATTGTACGAGAGGAGCTCCACCCACCGCCCCGAGCACCTCCTCCTGGGGTTGCAGAGGGGGAGTCCTCTGTGGGACCACGCGACGGACGCGGCGCTGGACACGAGGGAGGGGATGGGCCCCTGCCGCCCCCACCTTCCTCCGACACTTCTGTACACGAGGCTCCTTCGCCTGGAGGTGCACCAGCACCTCCCCTACAGCGCCACTTCGAGCTTTTCGGATAGTTCCGGAAGCTGAAGCCCCCCTCCTTCAAGGGGGATGAGGACCCGACCGAGGCAGAGGACTGGCCTGAGTAGCTGGAGAAGATCTTCGACACCCTTCGCCCCCCGGTGGAGTGCCGCGTGGCCTTTGCCACGTACCAGCTGGAGAGTGCGGCACACCGATGGTGGAGGGCGGTCCGGGGACCGGAGAGGGACAAGCCGACGTGGGACCAGTTCGTCACCCTCTTCTGCGAGCAGTACTTTCCCCAGACGTGGCAGGATCAGAGGAGGCGGGAGTTCCACACTCTCCACCAAGGGACGATGACTGTGAGCGCGTACCGCATGCGTTTCTTGGAGCTGTCCCGCTTTGCAGCGACAGCGGCAGCCACCGAGGAGGAGCGCCTTTGGAGGTTCACCGAGGGGCTCCGGCCTGCGATCCGGGGGTATGTCAAACCCCTGAAGCTGCCGACGTTTTCGAGGGTGGTAGAGGCAGCTATGACTTACGAGGAGACCAACCCGTCCGCGCGAGAGACTGACGGCGGGCGGAAGAGGCCCTTTCAGCCAGACTTCTCACAGGGCCGGCGAGAACGGAGACACGTGGCATCCGCAGGAGAGCCGTCACGTTGTGCAGGGCCATCAGTGGCCTTTGGGGGCCCTCGACAGGGGCCAGTCGCCAGCACCGGACCCCCGCCTAGCCGACAGCAGGGACTCACTGAGGTCGGGAGTCGGGTTCCCCTCTGCTACCAGTGTGGCCAGCCGGGCCACGTCAGGAGGGACTGCCCATCTAGGGCAGGAGGTCAGCAGATACTTCCCGTGGAGAGCACTGGAGGGCGTGCAGGAGGCCGCGGTTCCCAGGCACGAGGAGGAGGACAGCAGTCGCAAGGAGGGTACCGGCCAGCACCTACCCGTCCGACGCAGAGTGTGGCTGCTTCGTCCGCACCTAGAGCTGAGGGGCGTATCAACGCCCTAACACACAGGGACGCCAGAGCATCGGGATCCGTGGTAGCAGGTATGGTTTCAGTTTCTGGCAGACTCGTTTACACGCTTTTCGATTCCGGCGCTACGCACTCATTTGTCGCAGCCAGTTTCGCAGTTAGTTTGGACCAGGATTATACACTGTTAGAGAATCCGTTCGTAATCAGAGGTCCGAGTGGTCAGCTGTTTGTAGCTGAGGAGGTGTACACGGGTTGCGAGGTCAGCATCGGGGGACATAGCCTGCCAGCTGACCTGATTATGATACAGATGGAGGACTTTGGAGTGATTCTGGGGATGGATTGGCTGTCCGCTTACCACGCCTTGGTAGACTGTTTTGAGAGGAAGATTGTCTTCTCCATTCCGGAGTTGCCTTCTTTCGAGTTTCACGGGCAGCCAGTGGACGGAGGTTTCAGGTGCATTTCGTCACTTCGGGCGGCGAGACTTTTGAGCCAGGGGTGTGAGGGCTTCCTGGCCTGTGTGGTGGTAGAGCCCAGCCCTGTGGCAGACTTCCAGAGCATCCCGGTGGTCAGAGAGTTCCCCGACGTGTTTCCAGACGAGTTACCAGGACTACCGCCCGAGCGTGAGATCGAGTTTGAGATCTCACTAGTACTAGGGACCAGCCCCATCTCCACCGCGCCATACAGGATGGCACCGCTTGAGCTGCGAGAGCTCAAGTCCCAGTTGCAGGACCTTTTGGAAAAAGGTTTCGTGAGGCCCAGTGCGTCTCCCTGGGGAGCCCCGGTACTATTTGTGAAGAAGAAGGATGGGACCCTACGCCTTTGTGTGGACTACCGACAGCTGAATAGGGTCACCATCAAGAACAGATATCTGCTGCGGAGGATCGACGATTTGTTTGACCAGTTGCGGGGTGCCACGGTGTTTTCCAAGATAGACTTGAGGTCTGGATACCACCAGTTGAGGATCAGGGAGACCGACGTCTCCAAGACAGCTTTCCGCACCCGGTACGGACACTACGAGTTTTTGGTCATGCCGTTTGGGCTGACCAATGCCCCCGCTGCTTTCATGGACCTGATGAACAGGGTGTTTAGACCGTACTTGGATCAGTTCGTGGTGGTTTTCATAGATGATGTGCTCATCTATTCTAGAGATCGGACGCAGCATGGACAGCACTTGCGGATGGTTCTGGACACTCTGAGACGACGCAGGCTGTACGCCAAATACAGCAAGTGCGAGTTCTGGTTGAGGGAGGTGACCTTCTTGGGTCATGTGATCTCTGGTGACGGCCTGGCGATAGACCCCGCCAAGGTCGAGGCAGTGCTCAGGTGGGAGAGACCGCGTTCAGTCACTGAGATTCGCAGTTTCCTGGGACTGGCAGGTTACTACAGACGGTTCATCAGAGGGTCTTCGCAGATTGCGCGTCCTATGACACAGTTGACCTGGAAGGACGTGCCTTTCGCTTGGACAGACGCCTGTGAGGCGTGTTTTCTAGAGCTGACGGAGAGGTTGACCTCGGCTCCCGTGCTCACCATCCCTGACAGTAGTGGCGGGTTCGTTGTGTACACGGACGCTTCCTTGCAGGGGTTAGGAGGTGTGCTCATGCAGAGGGGTCATGTTGTCGCTTACGCTTCGCGGCAACTGAAGCCCCATGAGCATACCTACCCTACCCACGACCTAGAGTTGGCAGCTGTTGTCTTCGCGTTGAAGACCTGGAGGCACTACTTGTACGGTGAGACCTTCGAGATTTTTACAAATCACAAGAGCCTCAGATATCTTTTTGACCAGAAGGAGCTCAACATGAGACAGAGACGTTGGTTGGAGCTCCTAAAGGACTACGATTGCAGCATCTCCTACCACCCGGGAAAGGCCAATGTGGTGGCTGACGCCTTGAGCTGTAAGGCGCCCGCACGCTTGGCCAGTCTACAGTTACAGAGTTGGAGCCTTTTGGAGGAGGTGGGCAGTTGGTGACCTCTAGAGTTACGAGGATACTGTGGGGTAGTGACGGTGACACGGCAGACCAGGCCAGAGCTGATAGACCGTATCATCACAGGACAGATGGCTGATCCGTACCTGCAGTCTTTGCGCGACAGAGTACTATCAGGGGACCCAGGGGACTTCTCTTTCACAGACCAGGTGTTACGCTTGAGGGGACGGTTGTGCGTCCCCAGAGACGAGGAGCTGTTGAGAGAGCTCCTGACTGAGGCACACGGTTCCAGATTCACCATACATCCCGGAAACACGAAAATGTACCATGACTTGAGACGCAAGTTTTGGTGGAGAGGGATGAAGCGGGATGTGGGTGAGTTCGTGCAGCAGTGCTTAGTGTGCCAGCAGGTGAAAGCCGAGCATCAGAGGCCTGCAGGGCTGCTTCAGCCACTTCCAGTGCCAGAGTGGAAGTGGGAGAGCATCACCATGGACTTGGTGGTGGGCTTACCTGTTACCCAGCGGGGACACGACGCAGTCTGGGTAATAGTGGATAGATTGACGAAGACGGCGCGATTCTTTCCGATCCGAGTCACTTTGGGACCAGCACAGTTGGCAGAGAGTTATATCCGTGATGTGGTGCGACTACACGGAGTTCCGCGGGAGATCGTATCCGACCGGGATACCCGCTTTACGTCCCAGTTTTGGGCTGAGTTTCAGCAGGCCTTGGGGACGAGGTTGAGGTTTAGCACGGCTTACCACCCCCAGACGGACGGACAGTCTGAGCGCACGATACAGACACTTGAGGACCTTTTGCGTGCCTGTGTACTGGACTGGAGGGGCTCTTGGGAGGAGCACCTGCCCCTGGCGGAGTTTGCATACAACAACAGTTATCACTCGAGCATCGGCATGGCTCCCTACGAGGCTCTGTACGGACGGAAGTGTACGGCACCCTTTAGTTGGGTTGAGGTGGGGACCAAGTGGGAGGTTGGCCCCAGGTTGATCCGGCAGAGTCAGGAGGTAGTTGAGCGGATCCACAGACGACTCCGCACTGTCAGGAGCAGACAGAAGAGCTACGCGGATCGCAGACGCAGAGAGGTGCAGTTCGAGGTTGGGGACCACGTCTTCCTTCGTGTTTCGCCCATGAAGGGCTTACAGCGATTTGGGGTGAGAGGGAAGCTCGCGCCGAGGTTCGTGGGGCCCTGTGAGGTCCTGGAGCGGGTTGGACCCATTGCTTACAGACTTGCCCTTCCCCCGCAGCTTTCTGGTGTGCACGACGTGTTCCACGTGTCCAACCTTAGGAAGTACGTAGCCGATCCCAGCCACGTACTGAGTCACGAGAGCGTCGAGGTGAGCGATGACCTGACCTACCCCGAGCGGCCAGTGCAGATCCTAGACCGAGCCGTCCGCCGGTTGAGACGAAAGCAAGTACCCTTGGTAAAGGTTTTGTGGAGGAGCCAACGGTACGAGGAGGCTACCTGGGAGCCTGAGGCAGCAATGCGGGAGCGGTACCCGGAGCTTTTCGCGGGTACGTCTTTTCGGACCGACCTCGGTCCTCTTTGAGTTTGTTATGGTTAATTTGACATCTTTTTCCCGCACCCTAGTTGGTGCAAGTTTCGGGGACGAAACTTCCTTTGAGTTTGTTATATTGTAACGAACGCGTGCCCCGGACGTATTTTAAGACGTCTGGGAGGTGGCCCAGACGTCTGACCAGACGTTTGGGATCACATGCAGACGTCTTGCCAGACGTCTGGGATGGTTTACAGACGTCTGAAAAATCGTTATCGTCCACACCCGCGAGTCGTCTGCGCGCCTGCGCGAGCAGACCGCATATTCGTTATTCCCTCTTTTTCTTCTGCGGCTGCAGACGCCTGCCGCGCCTTCTCTCTCTCCTCTCCGCGCGGCCTTAAAAGGGCCACGCCTCCCCTCCCGTCTCCACCGTCTCCTTCTTCTTCTCCTTCCTGTGCACGAGAGCGAGCGAGCACTGCAGCGGCGGCCGCAGTGAGCACGGAGGAGGCGCGGCGTGCGAGGGCGGAGCTCTGCCGTGAGGGTGAGCTCGACGGAGCGGCTTGGCCGGCCGGCGGAGGGCGCAGGGGGTGCGGAACGACGCGGAGAGGGACCTGCTGCAGTCTGAGCTGCAAGAGCACGAGGTGCGACGTGGGCGGCGTCGCGAGCAGAGTCCGGGTCGCGCCCTGATTCTGGAAAAATTTCCAGAATCAGACGTCTGGGTTGATAGGCAGACGGCGAGGACGACGTCTGGTAGCTCATACCGACGTCTGAAAGGTGTGTATTCCGCTTTCTTCTTCCTTCCTGTCGACCGACCGTACTGAGGGAGGCAGTTGGCTGTGCGCAGGTTCGCTGATTCGCCATCTTTTGCGAATCAGACGTCTGGAAGTTGTACCAGATGGCGGGAGTGACCTCCAGACGTCCGGGGTGACCATCGGACGTCTGGGAGCTAGGCCAGACGTCCCCGTAGATTTCTGGACGTCTGGGAAACCACACTGAACAGGTAATTCTCTGATCCACTGTTTAAGACGTCTGGAAGAAGTTCCAGACGTCTGATTTTGCACAGTATCGTCTTTTTCAACCCGTTTAGGGGCCGTTCGAGCTCCGTTTTCCGCGATTCTAGTTGCATTCTTTTCAGAATTAATTCCTATACCCGTCTACAGTAACTATACACCATTTTGAGACACTCCTTGTGTTTTGATCCTTGTGATAGGACCTCGTTCAGTTGCAGTCTTGGGAGTCGTGGAGGCACGCGGGATTCCCGATCACGCCCCCATTACTCCCGTTGTACCTGGTAGAGTGGCTTAAGTTTACTATTAAAATATGTTAAAGTATGGAACCATAACTAGAATCTAGGACATTGCATGAATCCTAGGAATGAGAAATGTATGGAATGATAGCTCCTAGGTGATGCATGAATCCTAGGGCTGGAAAACTAGTTGTATGCTAGATCCTAGGATGTGCCATGAACCCTAGGATGGAAAAACTAGTGGAATGTATAATACTGCAGTCTTGGAAAAATGGAAAGGAATATAAAGCTGCCTGTAAATTGAATTAACAGCTGCCTGTTATGAATAAAGAAACATGATTGAGATCATGGATTGTGAGAACGTGAAACTGGAAAGTGAAACATATGATGTTCTGAGATAAAGAGCTGGAACCCTACGGGGAATTAGGAGTGGAACTCCTGGAAAGAAAAAGGAATGGAACTGAGATGTAGTTTGTACTGTCTCTTGGGTACGCAGTACCAAGGGAAGTACCTGTACCTGTTTAGTGCAGAGTGGGGCCAGCCACCCCAGGGACCCGGGGTTAGGATTGGCCGCTCTGTACCGACTTGTTGGCCCTCGTGTACGTAGTACCGAGGAGAGCTACTAGTGTTAGGAGAGTACTAGCTACCCCACGGGCCCCGGGGTTCTGCTAGCCTCCTTCACCGACTTGTTAGGCCCACTAGGGCAAACCAGGGTAGTCAGGCGAGGGTGCGCGGACTGTGGAGGGGCAAGGCCCCGGTTTGGTTACTGTGGAGGGGTTGGACCCCTGTTACTGAGAGGGCTCTGCCCTGGTTCCGTGCTGTGCTTTGGGCGCACCCGTTAACGGAAACGACTGACCGCGTGCCAGTGCGGGCTAGCTACCTGTGCGTTTATCGCGCGTGCCGTAGTCACCGTTACGTCTCTCAATGACCTTGGGGTGGTTGACTGAGGGTAGGATCACCACGGGGGACTCTCCCGGCCAGGAGAGCACCACGTGCTACTTCTACTTTTGGAAAAGACTGCAATCAAGATCGTTCCCTCGAGGACATTCGAGATCAAGTAAAGGATCTGAGAAATAAATGAAATAGTGAGAAAATTGAAAGATGTGAATAAAGGAAGTAATAGAACATAACAGCTACTGTATACTCTACTGATGCCTTTAGTTAGTTTGCCACTCTACTCAGCGTTTTGCTGACGTATTACACTCGTTACCTTTTTCAGGACCAGGTGTTGAGCAGCCAGGGTCGGCGGCTGCAGAGGACGCTAGGCCAAGTAGGGTCCAATAGAGTTTACCACAGTCTTTTGTACCTCTTTTGTTTCGATTCTAGTGAGTAGTTTTTGTTTCCGCTATACTTTCTTTACCTGCAGTTCTTGTTATATGATAAATGTTGTTCTACTGTTGTGGTGGTATCTACTGTAGTAGTTTCTTTCCTTACTGCTGTACTTTCTTACTGTTAGTTATATACATGCTGAATGTGATTTATTTTACTGCTCTTTTGGTTACTTCCTCGTTGGACGACTAGGTCTTGGGATTAGTCGAGTCGGTCCGGTTCTCGTGTCTCGTAGAGACTCGGGAACCGGGTCGTTACAATGGCTATCCCTGAATCAAAGCTTTGCATGCCTCGGCACGTGCAGTCACCTTTCCCCCAAATCTCATCCAACGGCCGCGATTTGATTCGAAGCTTCGCGCGTACCTCTCTTCTCATCCCTGTCGCCCATGCCTTAGGTGCTTAATCACACCTCTGCTGTGATTGGAATCACTGTTTCATCTACTTAAGGAGTTCCCTGAGCTTGCATGCAAACAATCGAATCCCTCCACCTTGAGCCGATCATTTCATCCACTCTCCAGTTCTTCTTCCTCCATCAGGGTCACCAGTGACAAAGGTGACTCTTCTTCCTCAATTTCTTCGCCATAGCAACCCGTTGTGGATCCAGAGATCCCATTCCTCGTTGGAGACCTCCTCATCCCCCTTCGTCACTGCAGTGACCACCTACAACCCATGCATCCCATTCCTCCATTAGATTAGGATTTCTCTACCTTTTAGAGTAGTTTAGAGTAGTTGTCGGTGTAATTTAGATTCAGTAGAGCAGAATTAGCGCATTAGTTCAAGGATTCAGTAGTTGATTGGTGATAGTTTAGTTTAGTGTAAGAGTAGATTAGCATAGATCCACTTCGCCTTCTCTGATCAATTCAAATTAAAGAGGTTTTTCCACCTTCATTTCGATGCGTACAGCTTTCCCTACGCATCGCAATTTATTTCTGATTTTTCATGAATTTTATCCATCTTCCACCCATCCATCAAGATCAAATTCAAATCTGAAGCCTTGGCTTCTAAATCTGAATTTGCGCCTGAAATCCACTTAGGGGATCTCCCACTTAGTCCATAAATCCACAAAGACCCCTTGATCTGGTTTTATTGTCTTAAATTGCTCGATTCCTTTCAAAGTTGCTTTTGATGCCCAATCTTATGATTTGGAGATCATTTGGTTTTTATCGCATTCAATCGAGTCGTTTGAGGTTTTTAATTGCTTAATTAGGTGCCATGCAATGAGTCCAAGGTTTTGAATTTGGTTTTGATTTTATGGATGAGCATGCACTTAATTTAAGTGTTATTTTGGATAGTTTGACCAAGGATAATCAGTGACACTGATTTGAGGTTGAATAAGGACCCAACGGATTTTGAGATGATTATTAGATCACCTTGAACACCCATCAAGACGTTCAGGTGACCAGATCAGTAAGAGATCCATATCAACAGCCCAAATCAGGGTAACATTATTTTTAACTCAAAATGATTTCCAAATTTTGTTTAAGAGATTTCCAGAGCTGAGAATTGAATCTTTGAGATCAAAATCTGATTTAATTCAAATCAGAATTAAGTAGCTATTCTATTGATGGTTTATGGATTTATGGATTTTTATTCTCTGATTTTAAATTATTTAATGAAGAAATGAATTTCATGAGCCTGGGATCAGGCCTCTAAGGTCTGAAGTTCCATTTAGCAGCAATATCTATTTTAAGACGTTTGATTTTACTTAGCAGCAACACCAACGGCTAATCTTGTGTTCTGCTATCCAACTGAGCTGTAACAGTAGCAGTAACTGCTGAATTTGACAGCAGTAGCTGCTACTACCATTGCATGTCTGAGTTGGCTACAGCAATAGCTGCACTTGGTTTTAAGACGTTGTAACGACCCGGTTCCCGAGTCCCTACGAGACACGAGAACCGGACCGACTCGACTAATCCCAAGACCTAGTTGTCCAACGAGGAAGTAACCAAAAGAGCAGTAAAATAAACCACATTCAGCATGAATATAACTAACAGTAAGGAAGTACAGCAGTAAGGAAAGAAACTACTACAGTAGATACCACCACAACAGTAGAACATTTATCATATAACAAGAACTGCAGGTAAAGAAAGTACAGCGGAAACAAGAACTACTCACTATAATAGAAACAAAAGAGGTACAAAAGACTGTGGTAAACTCTACTGGACCCTACTCGGCCCAGCGTCCTCTGCAGCCGCTGACCCTGGCTGCTCAACACCTGGTCCTGAAAAAGGTAACGAGTGTAACACGTCAGCAAAACGCTGAGTAGAGTGGCAAACTAACTAAAGACAACAGTAGAGTGTACAGTAGCTGTTATGTTCTATTACTTCCTTTATTCACATCTTTCAATTTTCTCACTATTTCATTTATTTCTCAGATCCTTTACTTGATCTCGAATGTTCCTCGTGGGAACGATCTTGATTGCAGTCTTTTCCAAAAGTAGAAGTAGCACGTGGTGCTCTCCTGGCCGGGAGAGTCCCCCGTGGTGATCCTAACTCAGTCAACCACCCCAAGGTCACTGACAGACGTAACGGTGACTACGGCACGCGCGATAAACGCACAGGTAGCTAACCCGCACTGGCACGCGGTCAGTCGTTTCCGTTAACGGGTGCGCCCAAAGCACAGCACGGAACAAGGGCAGAGCCCTCTCAATAACAGGGGTCCAACCCCTCCACAGTAACCAAACCGGGGCCTTGCCCCTCCACAGTCCGCGCACCGTCGCCTGACTACCCTGGTTTGCCCTAGTGGGCCTAACAAGTCGGTGAAGGAGGCTAGCAGAACCCCGGGGCCCGTGGGGTAGCTAGTACTCTCCTAACACTAGTAGCTCTCCTCGGTACTACGTACACGAGGGCCAGCAAGTCGGTACAGAGCGGCCAATCCTAACCCCGGGTCCCTGGGGTGGCTGGCCCCACTCTGCACTAAACAGGTACAGGTACTTCCCTTGGTACTGCGTACCCAAGAGACAGTACAAACTACATCTCAGTTCCATTCCTTTTTCTTTCCAGGAGTTCCACTCCTAATTCCCCGTAGGGTTCCAGCTCTTTATCTCAGAACATCATATGTTTCACTTTTCAGTTTCACGTTCTCACAATCCATGATCTCATTCATGTTTCTTTATTCGTAACAGGCAGCTGTTAATTCAATTTACAGGCAGCTTTATATTCCTTTCCATTTTTTTCCAAGACTGCAGTATTATACATTTCACTAGTTTTTCCATCCTAGGATTCATGCCACATCCTAGGATCTAGCATACAACTAGTTTTCCAGCCCTAGGATTCATGCATCACCTAGGAGCTATCATTCCATACATTTCTCATTCGTAGGATTCATGCAATGTCCTAGATTCTAGTTATGGTTCCATACTTTAACAGATTTTAATAATAAACTTAAGCCACTCTACCAGGTACAACGGGAGTAATGGGGGCGTGATCGGGAATCCCGCGTGCCTCTGCGACTCCCAAGACTGCAACTGAACGAGGTCCTATCACAAGGATCAAACACAAGGAGTGTCTCAAAACAGTGCATAGCTACTGTAGACGGGTAGAGGAATTAATTCTGAAAAGAACGCAACCCGAATCGCGGAAAACGGAGCCCGAACGGGCCCTAAGCGGGTCGAAAAAGACGATACTGTGCAAGATCAGACGTCTGGAACTTCTTCCAGACGTCTTAAAAAGTGGATCAGAGAATTACCTGTTCAGCGTGGTTTCCCAGACGTCCAGAAGTCTGTGGGGACGTCTGGCCTATCTCCCAGACGTCCGATGGTCACCCCGGACGTTTGGAGGTCACTCCCGCCGTCTGGTACAACTTCCAGACGTCTGATTCGCAAAGGATGGCGAATCAGCGAGCCTGCGCACAGCCAACTCCCTCCCTTAGTACGGTCAGTCGACAGGAAGGAAGAAGAAAGCGGAATACTCACCTTTCATACGTCTGTATGAGCTACCAGACGTCGTCCTCGCCGTCTGCCTATCAACCCAGACGTCCGATTCTGGAAATTTTTCCAGAACAGGGCGCCACCCGGCTTCCGCTCACGACGCCGCCCGCGTCGCACCTCACGTGCCTGCTGCTCAGACCACAGCAGTCCCCCCCCCTCCGCGTCGCTCCGCGCCCCCTGCGCCCTCCGCCGGCCGGCCCTAGCAGCCCCGGCGAACTCGCCCTCACGGCAGAGCTCCGCTCTCGCACGCAGCACCTCCTCCGCGCTCACTGCGGCCGCCGCTGCCGCCCTCGCACTCACTCTCGCGCTCTGGCTGAAGGAGAAGAGAAAGGAGACGGTGGTGATGGAGTGAGGGGAGGCGTGCCCTTTTAAGGCCGCGCGGAGAGGAGAGAGAAGGATTCGCGGCAGGGGAATCTGCAGCCGCAGGAGGAAGGAAAGGCGAATATGCGGTCTGCGCGCTCAGGCGCGCAGATGACTCGCGTGTGTCGAAAATAATTGATTTCTAGACGTCTGGAAACTATCCCAGACGTCTGGTCAGACGTCTGGACAACCTCCCAGACGTCTTAAAAGACGTCTGGGCCACACGCCCGTTACAATATAACAAACTCAAAGGAAGTTTCGTCCCCGAAACTTGCACCAACTAGGGTGCGGGAAAAGATGTCCAATGAACCATAACAAACTCAAAGAGGACCGAAGCCGGTCCGAAAAGACGTACCCACGAAAAGCTCCGGGTACCGCTCCCGCATTGCCGCCTCAGGCTCCCAGGTAGCCTCCTCGTACCGCTGGCTCCTCCACAAAACCTTTACCAGGGGTACTTGCTTTCGTCTCAAACTGTGGACGGCTCGGTCTAGGATCTGCACTGGCCGCTCGAGGTAGGTCAGGTCGTCGCTCACCTCGACGCTCTCGTGACTCAGTACGTGACTGGAATCGGCTACGTACTTCCTGAGGTTGGACACGTGGAACACGTCGTGCACACCAGAAAGCTGCGGGGGAAGGGCAAGTCTGTAAGCAACGGGTCCAACCCGCTCCAGGACCTCAAAGGGCCCTATGAACCTCGGCGCGAGCTTCCCTCTCACCCCAAACCGCTGTAGGCCCTTCATGGGAGAAACACGAAGGAAGACGTGGTCCCCAACCTCAAACTGCACCTCTCTGCGTCTCCGATCCGCGTAGCTCTTCTGTCTGCTCCTGATAGTGCGGAGTCGTCTGTGGATCTTCTCAACTACCTCCTGACTCTGCTGGATCAACCTGGGGCCAACCTCCCACTTGGTCCCCACCTCAACCAAACTCAAGGGTGCCGTACACTTCCGTCCGTACAGAGCCTTGTAGGGAGCCATGCCGATGCTCGAGTGATAACTGTTGTTGTATGCAAACTCCGCCAGGGGCAGGTGCTCCTCCCAAGAGCCCCTCCAGTCCAGTACACAGGCACGCAAAAGGTCCTCAAGTGTCTGTATCGTGCGCTCAGACTGTCCGTCCGTCTGGGGGTGGCAAGCCGTGCTAAACCTCAACCTCATCCCCGAGGCCTGCTGAAACTCAGCCCAAAACTGGGACGTAAAGTGGGTATCCTGGTCGGATACGATCTCCCGCGGAACTCCGTGTAGTCGTACCACATCATGGATATACCTCTCTGCCAACTGTGCTGGTCCCAAAGTGACTCGGATCGGCAAGAAACGCACCGTCTTCGTCAGTCTATCCACTATTACCCAGACTGCGTCGTGTCCCCACTAGGTAACAGGTAAGCCCACCACCAAGTCCATGGTGATGCTCTCCCACTTCCACTCTGGCACTGGAAGTGGCTGAAGCGGCCCTGCAGGCCTCTGATGTTCGGCTTTCACCTGCTTGTACACTAAACACTGCTGCACGAACTCACCCACATCCCGCTTCATCCCTCTCCACCAAAACTCGCCTCTCAAGTCGTGGTACATTTTCGTGTTTCCGGGATGTATGGTGAATCTGGAACCGTGTGCCTCAGTCAGGAGCTCTCTCAACAGCTCCTCGTCTCTGGGAACGCACAATCGTCCCCTCAAGCGTAGCACCTGGTCTGTGAAAGAGAAGTCCCCTGGGTCTCCTGATAGTACTCTGTCGCTCAAAGACTGCAAGTATGGATCGGCCATCTGTCCTGTGATGATGCGGTCCATCAACTCTGGCCTAGTCTGCCATGTCACCGTCACTGCCCCACAGTACCCTCGTAACTCTAGAGGTCGCCAACTGCCCACCTCCTAAAAAAGGCTCCAACTCTGTAACTGTAGGCTGGCCAAGCGTGCGGGCGCCTTACGGCTCAAGGTGTCAGCCACCACATTGGCCTTTCCCGGGTGGTAGGAGATGCTGCAGTCGTAGTCCTTCAGGAGCTCCAACCAACGTCTCTGTCTCATGTTGAGCTCCTTCTGATCAAAAAGGTATCTGAGGCTCTTATGATCTATAAAAATCTCGAAGGTCTCACCGTACAAGTAGTGCCTCCATGTCTTCAGCGCGAAGACAACAGCTGCCAACTCTAGGTCGTGGGTAGGGTAGGTATGCTCATGGGGCTTCAGTTGCCGCGAAGCGTAAGCGACCACGTGACCCCTCTGCATGAGCACACCTCCTAACCCCTGCAAGGAAGCGTCCGTGTACACAACGAACCCGCCACTACTGTCAGGGATGGTGAGCACGGGAGCCGAGGTCAACCTCTCCTTTAGCTCCAGAAAACACGCCTCACAGGCATCTATCCAAGAGAAAGGCACGTCCTTCCAGGTCAACTGTGTCATAGGACGTGCAATCTGTGAAAATCCTCTGATGAACCGTCTGTAGTAACCTGCCAGTCTCAGGAAACTGCGAATCTCAGTGACTGAACGCGGTCTCTCCCACCTGAGCACTGCCTCAACCTTGGCAGGGTCCACCGCCAGGCCGTTACCAGAGATCACATGACCCAAGAAGGTCACCTCCCTCAACCAGAACTCGCACTTGCTGTATTTGGCGTACAACCTGCGTCGTCTCAGAGTGTCCAGAACCATCCGCAAGTGCTATCCGTGCTGCGTCCGATCTCTACAATAGATGAGTACATCATCTATGAAAACCACCACAAACTGGTCCAAGTACGGTCTAAACACCCGGTTCATCAGGTCCATGAAAGCAGCGGGGGCATTGGTCAGCCCAAACGGCATGACCAAAAACTCGTAGTATCCGTACCGGGTGCGGAAAGCTGTCTTGGAGACGTCAGTCTCCCTGATCCTCAACTGGTGGTATCCAGACCTCAAGTCTATCTTGGAAAACACCGTGGCACCCCGCAACTGGACAAACAAATCGTCGATCCTCGGCAGCGGATATCTGTTCTTGATGGGGACCCTATTCAGCTGTCGGTAGTCCACACAAAGACGTAGGGTCCCATCCTTCTTCTTCACAAATAGTACCGGGGCTCCCCAGGGAGACGCACTGGGCCTCACGAAACCTTTCTCCAGAAGGTCCTGCAACTGAGACTTGAGCTCTCGCAGCTCAAGCGGTGCCATCCTGTATGGCGCGGTGGAGATGGGACTGGTCCCTGGTACTAGTGAGATCCCAAACTCGATCTCACGCTCGGGCGGTAGTCCTGGTAACTCGTCTGGAAATACGTCAGGGTACTCTCTGACCACCGGGATGCTCTGGAAGTCTGCCATAGGGCTGGGCTCTTCCACCACACAGGCTAGGAAGCCCTCACACCCCTGGCTCAAAAGTCTCACCGCCCGAAGTGCCGAAATGCACCTGAAACCTCCGTCCACTGGCTGTCCGTGAAACTCGAAAGAAGGCAGCTCCGGAATGGAGAAGACAATCTTCCTCTCAAAACAGTCCACCAAGGCGTGGTAAGCGGACAGCCAATCCATCCCCAGAATCACTCCAAAGTCCTCCATCTGGATCATAATCAGGTCAGCTGGTAGGCTATGTCCCCCGACGCTGACCCCGCAATCCGTGTACACCTCCTCAGCTACAAACAGCTGACCACTCGGACCCCTGATTACGAACGGATTCTCTAACAGTGTATAATCTTGGTCCAGACTAACTGCGAAACTGGCTGCGACAAACGAGTGCGTAGCGCCGGAATCGAAAAGGGTGTAAACGAGTCTGCCAGAAACTGAAACCATACCTGCTACCACGGATCCCGAAGCTCTGGCGTCCCTGTGTGTTAGGGCATTGATACGCCCCTCAGCTCTAGGTGCGGACGAAGCAGCCACACTCTGCGTCGGACGGGTAGGTGCTGGCCGGTACCCTCCTCGCGTCCATCTCGCCGACCCCGCCCTCGGCCGCGCCCGCGACCAGTCTCGCGACGAGGCATCTCCTGCAAGGAGACGCGAAACAAAACGGAAACGTCAAAACAGACGGTACCTAACAAAACTTCTAAGAGCTCATGTCAAGAGATATGTTGTGATGGCTACTCTAGCTATAAACATGTGAATTGGTTATTTTCCAGTCAGTGGATTCACTTCTCGGGACGACCTTACTCTGATACCATCTTGTAACGACCCGGTTCCCGAGTCCCTACGAGACACGAGAACCGGACCGACTCGACTAATCCCAAGACCTAGTCGTCCAACGAGGAAGTAACCAAAAGAGAAGTAAAATAAACCACATTCAGCATGAATATAACTAACAGTAAGGAAGTACAGCAGTAAGGAAAGAAACTACTACAGTAGATACCACCACAACAGTAGAACAACATTTATCATATAACAAGAACTGCAGGTAAAGAAAGTACAACGGAAACAAGAACTACTCACTATAACAGAAACAAAAGAGGTACAAAAGACTGTGGTAAACTCTACTGGACCCTACTCGGCCCAGCGTCCTCTACAGCCGCTGACCCTGGCTGCTCAACACCTGGTCCTGAAAAAGGTAACGAGTGTAACACGTCAGCAAAACGCTGAGTAGAGTGGCAAACTAACTAAAGACAACAGTAGAGTGTACAGTAGCTGTTATGTTCTATTACTTCCTTTATTCACATCTTTCAATTTTCTCACTATTTCATTTATTTCTCAGATCCTTTACTTGATCTCGAATGTTCCTCGTGGGAACGATCTTGATTGCAGTCTTTTCCAAAAGTAGAAGTAGCACGTGGTGCTCTCCTGGCCGGGAGAGTCCCCCGTGGTGATCCTACCCTCAGTCAACCACCCCAAGGTCACTGACAGATGTAACGGTGACTACGGCACGTGCGATAAACGCACAGGTAGCTAACCTGCACTGGCACGCGGTCAGTCGTTTCCGTTAATGGGTGCGCCCAAAGCACAGCACGGAACTAGGGTAGAGCCCTCTCAGTAACAGGGGTCCAACCCCTCCACAGTAACCAAACCGGGGCCTTGCCCCTCCACAGTCCGCGCACCCTCGCCTGACTACCCTGGTTTGCCCTAGTGGGCCTAACAAGTCGGTGAAGGAGGCTAGCAGAACCCCGGGGCCCGTGGGGTAGCTAGTACTCTCCTAACACTAGTAGCTCTCCTCGGTACTACGTACACGAGGGCCAGCAAGTCGGTACAGAGCGGCCAATCCTAACCCCGGGTCCCTGGGGTGGCTGGCCCCACTCTGCACTAAACAGGTACAGGTACTTCCCTTGGTACTGCGTACCCAAGAGACAGTACAAACTACATCTCAGTTCCATTCCTTTTTCTTTCCAGGAGTTCCACTCCTAATTCCCCGTAGGGTTCCAGCTCTTTATCTCAGAACATCATATGTTTCACTTTCCAGTTTCACGTTCTCACAATCCATGATCTCATTCATGTTTCTTTATTCGTAACAGGCAGCTGTTAATTCAATTTACAGGCAGCTTTATATTCCTTTCCATTTTTTTCCAAGACTGCAGTATTATACATTTCACTAGTTTTTCCATCCTAGGATTCATGCCACATCCTAGGATCTAGCATACAACTAGTTTTCCAGCCCTAGGATTCATGCATCACCTAGGAGCTATCATTCCATACATTTCTCATTCGTAGGATTCATGCAATGTCCTAGATTCTAGTTATGGTTCCATACTTTAACAGATTTTAATAATAAACTTAAGCCACTCTACCAGGTACAACGGGAGTAATGGGGGCGTGATCGGGAATCCCGCGTGCCTCCGCAACTCCCAAGACTGCAACTGAACGAGGTCCTATCACAAGGATCAAACACAAGGAGTGTCTCAAAACAGTGTATAGCTACTGTAGACGGGTAGAGGAATTAATTCTAAAAAGAACGCAACTCGAATCACGGAAAACGGAGCCCGAACGGGCCCTAAACGGGTCGGAAAAGACGATACTGTGCAAGATCAGACGTCTGGAACTTCTTCCAGACATCTTAAAAAGTGGATCAGAGAATTACCTGTTCAGCGTGGTTTCCCAGACGTCCAGAAGTCTGCGGGGATGTCTGGCCTATCTCCCAGACGTCCGATGGTCACCCCAGACGTTTGGAGGTCACTCCCGCCGTTTGGTACAACTTCCAGACGTCTGATTCGCAAAGGATGGCGAATCAGCGAGCCTGCGCACAGCCAACTCCCTCCCTTAGTACGGTCAGTCGACAGGAAGGAAGAAGAAAGCAGAATACTCACCTTTCAGACGTCTGTATGAGCTACCAGACGTCGTCCTCGCCGTCTGCCTATCAACCCAGACGTCCGATTCTGGAAATTTTTCCAGAACAGGGCGCCACCCGGCTTCCGCTCGCGACGCCGCCCGCGTCGCACATCGCGCGCCTGCTGCTCAGACCACAGCAGTCCCCCCCCCTCCGCGTCGCTCCGTGCCCCCTGCGCCCTCCGCCGGTCGGCCCTAGCAGCCCCGGCGAGCTCGCCCTCACGGCAGAGCTCCGCTCTCGCACGCAGCACCTCCTCCGCGCTCACTGCAGCCGCCGCTGCCACCCTCGCGCTCACTCTCGCGCTCTGGCTGAAGGAGAAGAGAAAGGAGACGGTGGTGACGGAGTGAGGGGAGGCGTGCCCTTTTAAGGCCGCGCGGAGAGGAGAGAGAAGGATTCGCGACAGGGGAATCTGCAGCCGCAGGAGGAAGGAAAGGCGAATATGCGGTCTACGCGCTCAGGCGTGCAGATGACTCGCGTGTGTCGAAAATAACGGATTTCCAGATGTCTGGAAACTATCCCAGACATCTGGTCAGACGTCTGGACAACCTCCCAGACGTCTTAAAAGACGTCTGAGCCACACGCCCGTTACAGACGTCTAACCAGTGATTCCATCATCTGATTTTAATTGAGAATAGTAGCTACAGTTAGCTGCTAATCTATTATGCAGCAGTCCAAATTTGAGCAGTAATTAGCTGCTGTCATGTGTAGCTACAACCACTTATTACTGGGATTTTGGTTGGGAATTGTAGTTTAATTGGAGCTAACCTATTTTGTAGTGTAAGAATTATTTGTATCAAGCATTCATGTACTGATATAACTTAGAAATTTGATTTGGATGCTTTGATTTAAAGTTTTATATTCTATTGTTTCTTGAATTAACTATCCAAATGAGAATATTAATGAAATTTGCAGTGGAAATCTTAACTTCTCATACATGTTTCATATAGTTTTTTGGATGATCTTGAATGTCTATACCACTTTTCCAGCCACTAGACCTCACTTCAAGGCCTTAGGCTTTCAATTCCAACATTCTTGAAGGTCTAAAATTGGTAAACTTTGTATATAAATAAAAATTATATAAAAATTTTAAAAAAATAAATAAATGTGTCTCAATTAATATTAGGTATATTTTTAAGTGTGTACCAAGTTTCAAAACATTCTGAACCCTTAACTTTGTAGAACATACCAACCGACAGTTCAGTAAACCTTGGAACTTAATAAAAGAACTAAACTTCAAAAACATCAAAAACAACTCTTCTCTCTTATGTCACTCTTTCTCTCTCATCCTCTAACTTCTGTAAACCTATGAAGCCCATAAAAATCAGAAAATACCCACAAATACCTATAAATACCGTGTATACTATGTATATACTTGTATATAGTAATTAAACCTAAGCTATATGTCAATATTGTATAATACGTATGCAATGTATATAAATAACTTATATATGTATTCTATATAGTAAATTAAGTATTTAGAATAACTTAATATATATATAACCTTATTATATAAATATATATTAAATTATATAACTTAAATGTATAATAACTAAGTAATTCTATAAACCTATTTAAATGTATATATCTGTACCTAATACTGTACATACATATTTATATATATAATATAAATATTATAATGCTTGTAATTACATTTAATTATATATTTACAATAAATAATTAAGTTATTAATTTAACTAGGAAATTTATTAAGTTAAAATAAAATAAATTAGTAAATTAATTTAATACTGAGATAATTTATAGTATATACTTTTAATATATTATATTAATTATTTTCAACTTATTTATATCGTATTTATACTGTATTATAGTATTTATATGAAAAACCATCTAAAACATGCATTTAATTGTAAATAAATTAAAATAAAGTTTATAAAATATCATAAAAATCTGTAATAAATAATTTATTATGTATATTAACACTGTATTAAGTCAATTTGATGATTAATTAACTAACTTATAATTTAATTAACAAATTAACACATAATTTCATATGCATAAACGGTAAACTTTACCTAATTTTATTATATAATAAACTAACTTATTTTTATAAACTAATTACATAATTATATAGCTTTATATAAGGGCTTTCCAAAAATATAATTTATTTTGAAATTGGATTTAATTTGGGCCCTCAAATTGAGGGCCAAATTCATGACATCAGAACATCAGCTGCTCACTACTGTAGTGCTTGAAGACCGCTCCCAATTAGCGCCACATTGTGTTTATGGCCAATCAGTCATCATGGCATCAGGCACCCTCACATACCCATACCACTCTCTCGATCTGACATGAGCATGAGATACTATTAAATGTGTACGATGCATGGGCTTGGGGCCATGCACTATGGTAGGCCTGAGTGGGCCCATTAACAAGCATTGAATCGAATTTAAATACACCTAATTAAGAAAACTAGGGTGACCCTAGTAGAGGTCTAGTCCCACCGAGAAATGAGTGCTGTGTATCCCTCGAAAAAGTCGCTTTGGGTTGGGTTGAATCGAACCAGTGTGAAGAGAAGAGGAGAAGAGAAGAAGAAAAGCAGCTAAGTGTTTGAAGAACCCCCCCTATGTGTGTAGTGTGCATGTGTTCTATGTCTGTGTATGTGTGTGTTGTGTATAATATGTATATGTATATAAATAAGTATATGTATAGTGTGTGTGTGTGTGTAGTATAAGTAGAGTAAGTAAGCTTGTTTGAGGTCTCTTATATGTATATAAATAACAATTAGAGCTTTAGTGACAGAGTCATCCATCACTGTATATATATATATGTATGTTAGTATAAATAGTTTTTGCCTTAAGTAGTGTAAATATGTTACTAAGGTTACATTGACGTTTATGTATATCACTGTACATAGGATTATGTGTTAGTATAAACAGTATTTGGCCTTATGTTATGTTTATAATTTTACTAAGGTTTTAGCGACACTTATATATGTTACTGTATATATAATATATGTTACTATAAATATTAATATGTTGTAATAATGTAGTATAGTCAGTATTTAAAAAAAAAATGAGAGTATTTCTATTCATCCCCCACTCCCTGGAGGCCAAACAAAGAGACGGGGGACCAAACTAAAACTCACTTAGTATAAAGGAAAGAAGTGCACCACGACTCGTGGCCTAGTACAAAATCAGAGATAAAACATGCCCCACCCACGCCACAAAAAAATAGACCCCAACACAAGCCTAAAAAAGAGAACCAGCAAGAGCGGCCAACAACAGATAAGAAAACCACAATCAAGAAATCACATAGGGCATCTGAATTTTATCCAAGATAATAATGCCTTGAATACGTGCAGGGAGATCCCTAACTGATGAAAAGATGGCCCACTAGTCCAAGGCCAAAACGGCCACCTTGGCTGCTAAAGAATTGGCTGAAGGGTGAATATACACGAGGGAGGCCACGTGGCTTTTGATGTCACCGAGGTCCCCAAACTCCATCCTAATTTTCCAAGGCAAAGGGACTTTCCCATTCCACCAAAAGTGCAAAAGGGTGGAATCAATCTCCAACTGAATGGTAGAGCTACAAGGAGTGATAGACAAGAAATGCTTAATCGCTCTAATCAAGGCAATATTACTATCAATGTACCCAAGTTTGGCATGCGTAGCCTTTAAGAAGTCCCCGTTGCAATTGCGCATAACCCAAGAAGCAAAAGTACAATGCACACCAGAAATCGCTGCTAAGTTAACCTTGATCCCTTCTGAAGGACGAATCCAGGACACCACAAAAGTCTTCGGGTGTTGTCTTTTAAACCATAAGGACATATTAAAGTTATCCCAGTTATGACTGAGGACAAAATTAATCCTGGTAGGATTGAGACCCTCATTTTTAGTCTTGTTCTTGACCCACCAGACATTATACCAAATAAAAGAGATAAGGCCCTTAAGAATCTTGGCTCTCCGAGAGAAGGCCTGAGACTTCATGATGCGGAAAAAATGAGACGGATGGACAGGAGCAATGAGATGCTTGGAGATAACCCAATTGGAGATATGATGCACAAGCTTACTACCAGAGAAAAGGTAAGAGAGGGTTTCCTGAGCAGGATGAGAGGGACAACACAAACATTTAGAAGGAAGATTGAAACCAAGCCTAGAGATGTTATCGTTAGTGGAAAGTTTAAAGTGAAGAATTCTCCAAGCCAACATAGAGATAGAGATAGGCAAATCAAGCTTCCATATCTCTTTCATGTAGGGGGTATCTTGCTCTTTGGGAAAGAGAGATAAGCAGAAGCCACGAAGAAGGAGCCAGAGGAATTGGGGGACCAAACTGGGATGTCTGGAGAGCTATCCAGAGTAGTCCAAAGGATACGCGATCTAATATTAGAAGAAAGAAGATTGAACTGGGGAACCTCAAAAAGGTGGTCCAAAATGTCCTTGATAGAGATAGGGGCAAGGTCAATGGGTTCGGGGAGAAGACTTTTGACAGTCATATTGCCAATCCAAATATCAACCTAGAAATCAACAGCCCCTTCATGAACCTCCCAGCAAATATAGTGCCTCATTGAGAGAAAGGTCTCCCAAAGGATATGAATTCGGGAAGGGAGAGGACGAGAGGCAGCAAAGATATTGCCATAAAGATATTTCATTAAGTTGGCATAAGGCGAGTCAGAGAAAAGGATATTCCATACCCTCTTCATCAGAAAACCTTGAACAAAATGACCAAGATCATGAATGCCAAGACCACCATGAGAAATGGGTTTGGTAACATGCTTCCAATCAATCCAATGATGTTTATGTTCGGTATTGGAGGAACCCCAAAGGAAGTCTGCAAATTTTCTCTCAAGCCTTTTGATGATAACCTTAGGGACATCCAAAATGGATAGGATATAGACGGGCATGGAAGAGAGCACATGCTTGATAAGGAGCAGTCTTGAGGCATAGGATAGGAGGTTAGCCTTCGAACCAACCAATTTAGCATTAATTTTATCAACAATGGGGGAAAAATAAGAGATTTTCGCACTGCTGGGGAAGATGGGACAGCCCAAGTAGGTGAAAGGGAACGAACCTATCTGGCACCCCATAAGATGAAGAATACGGTGAAGTCTACCAGAGGGAAAATGATTCCCAAAGAAGTAGAAACTCTTCAAATGATTGAGGCGCTGACCAAAGTCGATCTTGAAAGAGTTCACAAATTTAGAGAGATTGGAGATCGAACGCACATTACCATTGAGGAAGAGGACAATATCATCGGCATACAGGAGAGCAAGGGGGGAGACTCCCCGCTTAACAGAATAGGGAACCAAGCCACCTTGAAATGCTAATTCCTTGATACCCCGTATGAAAGGTTCCATGAAGAGATCAAACAGCAAAGAGGATAGAGGGTCCCCTTGCCTAAGGTGCCGAGAGACACTGAAAAAGGAAGAGGAAGCTCCATCAATGAGGGAAGATCCTTCATGATGGACGAAACCCGTAACATGATCAATGACCTTCTCGGAAAAGCCAAATCTCCTAAGGATATTAAACAAAACATTCCATTCGACCCTATCAAAAGCTTTCTGAAGATCCAGGTGGATAATGACATTGGAACCGAACACTTTTTTGTCAATACGTTGGGCAAGCTCAAAGGTAATAGCAATGTGATCAAAAATAGAGCAGCCCTTAAGAAAATTAGCTTGCTCTGGAGAGATAAGTTTAGGAAGGAGACTAGCCAGCCTATTAGCCAAGATAGCAGAGGAGATTTTGTAAATGACATTGCAGAGGCTAATGGGGCGGAAGTCGGAGAGATCACCGACGTTCCCTTTTTTGGGAATAAGGGAATGTTGAACTCGCTTCAATCATATTTATAAAATGGAATGTGTCGTAGTATAGACGATAAAAGTATGTAAACACTTATAATTTATAAACTTGAAACATCAATATTCCAAGGTCATTCGTTAGGAGCAACGAAATGCGCACTATCACTATCGATTACTTACAGATGTTTTTGATGCACTTTGGCTCCGAGTTAAGTTTCTTTTAGAGATGAACCAAATTGTTGAATGAAGGAATTAAGTTTAACATGAAGCAGAGAGAATAATCAATCATCTAATGCTTAAAAAAATAATAGACAAGAATATGGTTAAGCACAAAACATTTGTTTATCGAGCTTATTCAATAAAAAACTTTGTTCAGAACCAAAACGTATATCACATGCAAGTCAATTCAAAGGTTGTTGCAATCAGGTCCTTGAAGCCCTGCATTTAGATCCTTGTAATCATTTTATTTCTTACAGATAGGCCCCTGGAGAATCACATTTTGGTCCCTGTATCTCTTTCTCTTCTTGCGGATAGGCCCCTGGCCTTCTTCTTCCTTTCCTTCTTCTCTTCAATGTTGGCAGTAGGGAACCTGTAGGTTCCCGTAGGTAAGAATGTCGACAAGCTCTCAATGCCTGAAATCACTTGCTCGAGGTTGCTGATCCTCGCTCGCACGGATGTGGAGCTTCTTACGCAGCTTGGACATCAAAGGAGGGCGGAGGACGGCTGCCTGTGTCGGAGAAGGAGGCGATAGCCAGTGGTGGTGGCTTTGTGCGAGAGTGGTCAGAGCTTCAAATCGAGGAGATGGGGAGCTTCGCCTAGACCTGCTGGAGCGTTGGCGGTGGCGATTTGGCGCAAGGAGGTTGGAGGAGGGCCACCAAGGTCGAAGAAGGTGGTGGCTGCGAGTGGTGCTCAACGAGGGGCTCCAGCGAGTAATCGACCTAATAAACTTGGAGATTTTACTCGCAGAGGCAAGATGAAGGTCGTGGGGTGGTCGATGATGGAGGGCGTCGCACGGAGCAGTGCGGAGGACGTCGCCAGAGCTACGCCGGTCGTCGGCCATACACGAAGAAGATGGTGGGGTGGATGGAGTTTGTGGGTATTTTCCTAATCTAAAATGCCTAAATTACACTATAGAAATAGAGAGAGAGAAAGGGGTACCTAGGAGAGGGAGAAAGATGTCGGAGGAGGTTGGGCATTCACTAGCCGGACCTTGAGAAGAAGAATACTCCGGCGATGTGATTGGAGCAACGAGGAGAATGAGGAAGACAGCTTCAATGGCAAGAAGCTCGGCAAGGATTTGAGGAGGATATTTGCAACCTCTATTGACGGAGAGGCACGACGACGAAGGGAGGTTGAGGAGATCCAATGGCCTCGTCAATGGTGGCATTTGAGGATGAAGATGGGGAGAGGTATGCTCGCCAAAAACTCGATGAATGAAATTGCAAAGGCATGGCCTTGCTTTAAAGGAGCTCGGCCGCGGTGAAGGAGGCAAGATTGGGCCCAATCAAGGTCGAGATGGTGTGGGAAAAACATGCTCCGGCGACAACTTCGGCCAAGGATCGCAGCTTCCCTAATTGGTGAAATGAAGTGGAAAAAGCACGAGGATGTGAGGAATGATAGGTGTATCATCCTGCCAATTTTGGTGAGATTCCATCGGTGAATCGATTGCAATCCATGGCCGAAGTTGTAGCCAGAGAGAAGATGTCGCTACTGCTGGAAGGGACTAAAAAGTGAAGATGAAGTTTTTAGGGGGCTTTTCGCAAGAGATTAAGTTCTGAGGGTCCAAACTGCAAATTTGGCCAAGACGAAGTCCGAATAAGTCCAAATTTTTATGGTAACCTAATTTAGACATGAGAAATTTAATGGTGACTTCAATTTTAGGTTTTGGTGATGTATCCATGGTCAATTTACGTTTAGACCCAAAATGTATCAAAAACCCACCTAGGTCCCTATTTGAGGTCAAAAAGGGTTGCGATTGTAAAATTGATTGATCCAAACCTTATGGAATATTTTTCCATGATTTTTAGATAGTTTGTATTACATTTATTTTTGTTATAACCCTGTTAATTTAAGTGAGGCTAAAATTAGGATTTTTATTTGAGATTTAGTTTTCAATCTTAGTAGAAACCCTAAACTAGTAAATGCAAGCTCACTTATTGGAAATCTGAGCTCAATTAACCTTCAATTTAGTGTATGTTTACCTTTTAGTTAATTTTCATTTGTATTAATATGTTAAAACAACAAAATTAACTGGTTTCAATGTCATTCCTCCCACTTCTTCATGTTGTTAAGTTATACCCTTTTGTTGGTTAATAAGATGAATTTATCCTTAAAACTTAGCAAATTAAACTAGTTATGAAGGATGATGGTGTTGCCATCAGGGAAATAAATGTGTTGTTGAAAGATTTGGGACCCTTGCAATTAACGTAAAAGTAGGAGATCGCAAGGGTCGAATCATCCTTAATCAAGTCCCAAAAGTATCTAAAAAACTCCATATTAAAGCCATCAGAACCCGGAGTGCAATTTGAAGGCATTTGAGAGAGATTAAGAAAATTTTCCTCCTAAGGAGGGGCAGTGAGAGAGTCGGAGTCTAACTGGGTCACCAAGGGAGGAATAAGATCAATCATCGGAGACAAACCAGAAACATGATCCGAGGTGAGAAGGTTGCTATAAAAATCAATAGCAGTATTCGCGACGACCTCCCAGGAGCCATTGCCCAAGGATGACATGAGATTAGATCTAGGCTTTTTAGCAAATCTTCTTTTAATGGTAGTATAGAAAATTTTGTTATTACTCTCCCCATTTTTAATCCAATCAATTTTAGCATTCCGAGAAAGAAAATCATTAAGCTTTGCTTGAGCATCATCTAGTTGGATTTGAATGTCACTAAGCTCAGCAAAAAGATTGTCATCCCATTGGGATGCAAGTTTAGAGTCCACATCATCTCTACGAAACACAAGGTCTCTAATAATGGAATAAATATTCCCGAAAGTCATCATATTCCACTGGATAAGAATCCTCTTAAGAATAGAGAGTTTGACGCACATTTTAGAGAGGGGGCCAAGCAGCTGATGGGAGTCATCCAATCTCCAGGTGTCTACCACCAAAGAGTGAAAAGACAGGTCCCTAAGCCACATATTTTGGAAGTGAAAAGGGCGAGGCTTAGAGGGAGAGATAGGAGAAGAACAAAGAATCATGGGTGAGTGGTTTGAGTTCCTTTTGCAAGCGTAAGAACCAAAGGAAAACAAAGGGAGAGCGTCAGCATTAAGAAAGATACGGTCAAGTTTCTTGTAGATACGAGCAAACCCTTTACGACCGTTGCACCAAGAGAGTTGCGAACCTACCATCGGCAAGTCAATCAAGGCAGAAGAATTGATATAGGACCTAAAGGGAGCCGCTTAGGAATCATGGAAGGGAAGCCCACCTGATTTCTCCAAGGCAGAAAGAATGTAGTTAAAATCACCGGTAACAACCCATGGGGTGGGGGGGTCCTGAGCAAAGGAGGTGATATAATCCTAAAGAGAGCTACGATCCTCAGCATCACAAGAGGCATAAATGACTGTAATCCTAAGGATAGAATCCCCCTCACAACATTCAATCATAAGGGCCTGATTGGTGGATGAAAGTAGAGAGATGTAAATGGGGTCTTTCGACAAACACCAGATCTTAGAGGAGTTAGGATTCGCAAAACCAGAGGAGAAAGAGATGGAGTCCTTAATGCAATCAATCAAGGAAGGGTCAGCAAAAGGCTCCAAAAGGAAAACCAGATTGAGATGGTGCTAGTTAATCAAATCTTTTAGAAGAGAGATGGTTGGTGCATTTAGGATGCCCCAGCAATTCCAAAAAAGGCACTTCACAAGGAAATAGTTTTAGAAATGGATCTAGCACCACTATGGGTAATCCTTCCAGAACCCTTAATGGATTGACCACCATGGACTCCTCTAGCCCCTTAGGGAGAGTGTGCCTCATATTCCAAATCCTTGAGATATAAAGGTTTCGATTCTAGAAGATCCAAAACACCCTACGATTAGAGATTAGAAAAAGAATCTAATCTAGTTGCATCATTGCTCAAAAGGGAAATGTGCCCCTCCCCTGGGATTTCCTCAATAAGAGGGGGATCCGGATCAAGTGGATGGGGGGTAACAAGGAGATAGATGCCCCAAGCAAAGGTACAACGATTATCACCATCCACCAAGGACACAAGATTAGGTTCAGAGTCACGCGCCATAGAAACATCAGGACTAAAACTAGATTTAACCAATCCAGAACCATTCTAGGAAGCAACAATAGCATAACATAAATCATCACCATCTCAATCTCTACCAGGAGGTCTGAAAACCAAGCCGTCGAAATCTTTTGAAACCGAGCGAGCCTTAAGAAAATTAGAAGAAATCAAGATCATAGTGAGCGGTTTAAGCAAATGCAAATCAGAAGAAACCCCATCAGGCTTAGAGGAAGAGAATTTCACCTGAGGGGGAGAGGAGGATTGTTTTACAATGATCTCCTTCCTCAATCGTTCAAGTTGTTGAGTGTGCAATCGAGATTGCCGCCGCAACTGGATGTTACACCTCCTTCTCCTCCATGAGAGATGTGTCTCAGAGACAGGGAGGGAGGAAGGGGGCCCCCCCAGAAGAAGAGGAAGGAGGGATTAAACAAGTTGAGTTACATTCGTCAAGCAAACCCTCCGAAGAAGAGGGACTGATCTTATGGGGAGCCTCCTCTCTTGGCAAGCTAGAGCCAGAAGCAGAACAGGCCTGCAGGTCGTCAGGCGAATGTCGGGACAGAGGTTCAATAGGGATTGGCACACCTAGAGCAGCTACTAGAGGTGGGGGCTAAGGAACCTTCGCACCTGCAGGGGGGAGACAGTCGAGCAGGAAGATAACAAGTGGCCCAGCTTGCAACATATGGAGCAAAATAGGGGACATTTTCGAAAATAATAGATGCAAAACCATTTGATCCCCGTTAAAGATGACCATAGAATCTCTACAAGCCACCGTCCGATCAATCTCAATGCAAACCCTAGGATAGCTAGGTCTCTGACCTTGGATCGTACGTTGATCGACACAAATCGGAGTTCCCAACTGGTACGCAATAGAAATCAAGGCATTCAGATGGAGAAAATGGAGATTTAGGCCAGGGAATCCCACCCAAACCAGAGTGGTAGAGATAGGTCAATCCGTACGAAAATTGGGGTTCCAACGGGCAAACTGCAACCGCACTCCATCAAGAACAACAAAGCCCTGTGAAAAAACCCTAGCGAAATCCGCATAAGTCTCGCAGTGAACCAACCAATGATGGAAATTCAACGGCACAAGGTCAAAACCCAGAGCAAGCTTGAACTTCTAGGATAGAAGGTTCTGTAGCTGTCGAGAGGAGGGTTTTCGACCCCAGGCACTGATGAGAACCTCATCATGAGCCATAACTAGCTCATTTTGACCCAATACAAAGAATAAAAGCTCCTACATAACTCAAGGAAAGGCTTAACTCAGAGAATTCTGAGTTTAAGGAGAAAACAAGTCATAAGGGGTAAAAATGCAATTTTACCAGTATAATCTGCATACAGGGTAATTCAGGGTCCAAACATAGGTCAAAGCAACTTAATAAGAATAAAAGTGGGATGAGATGATCTAGCAAGGGCTACAACAATTCCAAGGAACTAAATGATAATCTGTAACCCTAAAACAAACCCACTTCAATTCACGAGGTTCAAGGCAAAGCAAAAATGGAATAAACCCTCTAAAATTCATAGAAAAATAATCTCTAGGGCTTAGAACCTTCAATTTGACCTTAGGAACCCATCTTGACCTACATTGAGAACCTTACCCAATTAATAACTTAATTTGGGTTTTTGCGTAAATTGACCAGTCAAACAAGGTTTAATCTAGAAATAAAATTCACCATCAGATTCCTTAGGTCCTAATTAGTCATGTAAAAAAACTTGAGCCTAAGAAGAAACCTTCTTGACCAACTTTACACTTTGGTCCTCATATATTTACTTTTTGGCCCTCAACTTTTGAACCCTCGCATTTTGGCCCCTAACTCTCCTTCGTTCTTTGCGTTCAGGTCCCCCCTGCAAAACCTGCCAGCACCATGCTCCGGCGACCTTGCGCGGAGCATGGCGCCGCGCAGGGTGAGGGGGAGAGCCTGGCAAGTAAACCGGGGGTGCCCTGCGACGTCAGCCGTCGCAGGGACACCCCCCTGGTCGCTGTAACCCACCATACCGGCCGTGCGAACGCACGGACGGTATGGGTTTCCATCTCCGGCGTCCTCCGGCGAGGGAGACACGTCGTCTCCCTCCGCCTTCCTCCCTGATTTGGTCCCTATAAATACACCCGTCGCTCCACCGTTCTTCCCAGCTCGGTCCTGACGGAGAAAGACCCCCACTTCCTCTCTTCCCACTCCGACAGGAAGCCCTCCAGCTCCGGCGGCCTCCCTCTTCCTCCTCGTCGCTCTGCCGCACTACCAGCTGCAGGGTTGCTCTCCCTCGCTCTTCCCGCGCCACGCCGTACCTAGCTGGCGCCTCTCCGGCCCTCTGCTCGCCGCCGCCCCTTCCCTCGGGCATCTTCTTCTCCGGCGACAGTCGATACGACTGTCGCCCGCTCCGGCCCCTCCTCGTCCTGCTAAGTAGGTAGAACCTCTCCTCTTCCTCCCCTCTTCCTTTTCCTCACTTTAAACATCTACTGTCGCCCTCGATCCCGACAAATCACCCTCACCTTCTCCGCCTCCGGCCATCTTCCGGCGAGCCGCTTCCATCACTCCAGCATCCCACACGGCTCGCCGACCTGCACATAATCTCCGCCTCCTCACCCTGATCCATTTCCGCCCCTCCACTTCCCCCAAATCACCCTCTGCAACTCCACCGAACAAACCCATCTCCCGACCCACAGTCCGACCTAGGGCAGCCCTTAGGCTCCGCCCCGCCGCCTGCACACCCCCCGACCACCTTCGCCGTGCCACGGCGAAGGTCCTCCGCATTTCTGATTGGGCCGAGAGGCCATTTTTCTGTGGGCAGGTACCTGCGCTCGTCGCCGCCATTGTTGAAGCGAAGCAGCTTCTTCACCTGCTGCCCCAGGTGCGCCACGCCCAGGTTACGCTCCCAGACAGCGCGAGGCGCCTTCGCGAAGTACCAGGCTGCAGTCGAGTCGAAGCTCTCGCGCAAAGCCCCCGCGCTTCGCCTCGACGGCCGCTGCTTCCTCCGCGCAGGCACCGAAATTGGGGTGGGACATTTAGTCCCACCTCGTAACCTTTCAAAGGAGAGCGCCCGCATAAAGGCAAAAAGTGCCTTATGCTAGTTGCCTCCTGAGCACGGGGTGAGGTCCCTCTCACTCACTCGCTCTCTCGACCCGGTCTCGTCCGCGACCACGCCCCGCGGACCTGGCCCGACCCGACTTAGACTGACCTGCACTCCTCGCCCACCACGCACGCCGGTGGGCCTGGACCCGGGCGCGACCCGTACCCGGCTACCCGGCAGCTCTGGGAGAGCTATCCTATGAGCGGATTTTGTGAGAGAGAGACGCGGGGGAGGGTAGAGATAGGTTTTGCCCCTCTCTGATCAAGCTGTGTAAGTGTGCAGGCACAGGTGAAGAAGAACCGTGGAAGAAGACGAAGGCTGAAGGAAGGAGGATCACCGAGCGGCACTGTAGCAGCGGCGGTTTAAGTCATCTGATTGGAAAATCAGACGACGTCCTGAAGGCAAAGAAGGAGAAGGAAGGCGAGGCAGAGGAGAACACAGAGAGACAAGCAGAAAGAGCTGAAAGAAGAAGGAGAAAGCAGAGAGGCCAAGACAAGAACTGAAAGAAGAAGAGCACGAGAAGAAGAAGGTCTGAAGAAAGGAAAAGAAGAAAGAAAGAAGAAGAACAACAGGACCACAAGGACCGCTCTGCAGAAAAAGAAAGAGACAAAGCAGAAACAAGAGTTGAAAGACGAAGAAGAACATCACACCCACTGCTGCAGATAAAAAAGACAGAAAGAAGAAGAAGAAGACCACAAGGAGATAAAGAAACCAAAAGCCAAAGAGAAGAGAAAAGAAAGAAGAAGACAGACGAGAAAGAAGAAGCCAACAAATTTTCATCTCTCTCTCTCTCTATCTATATTTTTTTTGTAAAAGAAACTTTGTACCTCTAGAATACAACTTGCTCCCTGAGTTCGACCTCGGGAACTCTTTTATTTTCCGAGTAACAAATTGTATTAAATTGGTAATCACCTCGCTCTATACTATACTACGACGAAATAATAAAACTATAGAGGAAGGTCGACACCAGGCACGCACAACTAGAGAAGAGGCAAAGCCTTTAGAAAGCTCAGAAATCTCTTCCGAGGAGAAAGAAGTGCCCAAGACACCATCCTTGAAGACCGAATGACGAACCTGGAGCTTGAGCTCCAAGAAAGGAGAAGGCTCAGGATGGCTAGCTCCAGCCACCATCAAAGCAAAGGAGGGCTTTGGTGGCGATGTCTGATCCACCGGTGATGAGGGGAGGGATTGCTGCAACGGAACCATCGCAGCAAACACAATCGAAAATGACAAACATGGCAAACCATGCACGAAGCAAACACAAAAACAAAGCGAGAACCAGCATGGCAAACCCTAGAAAAAGGCACGCAAAGAGAAGGCGGCAAGGGGTCCACTCCAAGGAGCGCTAAACGAAGCCATAGGAGGGCGAGGGGCACACAATCCCCCACCGAGGGGAGGGACCAGAGGACCGCACCAGTAAGAGCCGAAACCCTAGCCAGAAAGGAGGAATAGAGAACAGAGAAGCGTCGAGGGAGAGATGAGGAGCGGAGCAGGCCCTTCCATATAGTAAGTATTATTAACTATTTTTGTACCTATACTTAGATATTAACTATATTAGTTGTAAATAATTAATATAAAGTAATTATATATGATTTTTTATGCTTGTTTGTGTACATATGTGTTCAAGCGTTGTAATGTGTTTTAATTAATTATTTTGTACATAATTAACCAAATTCTTTTATTCATTAATTCATTCATTCATTCTTGTAAATAAAATCAACATTTTTGGAATAAAAGAATATTTTTAGACTTAGAGAGTGATGTATATCAATAACTGACTCCCAGTGAATAACCTGTAATAAATCAGTAAAAATTAAGTAAATAAATAAAATTGACGCAACATCGATTTGCATTTGTGACATATACTACAACAATGACATTTAAAACCCCTTTTTAGTGCGAATCGATCGTCGACAATCATATTTTTGGCACCGTTGTCGAGAACAAAAACCTGTCAATAGCTCTTTATTGTGATTGTTTGACTTATGTCGTAGAAGGTCGATTAGAGGCACACCTCACCGCACAACTGGAGGCACATGTCTCTTTTTTTCCTAAATCGATTCCACAAGCAATGGATTGCAGCACTAGATAAGCATGCAAAACCATTGAATGAAAAGTTTATTCAAAAGACACAATTTAAAGCACATGAGCTAGCTGTACAGACTAACCATGCAAACCCATTAAATAAGCAAGTTATTTGAAATCGTTGAAGACCAACGGCACACTTTAAAGCACATGATCATACAAATTAACCATCCAAGACCATTAAATGGCCAACTATAAAGCACATGTTAGTGCACTAAGAGGGTGAACGAACTTTACAAGTAAATATCTTAGTGAAGCACAAGGAAATGGATGCACCTTAGAGATGAACTATTTCGGTGTGCTTGGACTGATGCTCCTACGTTGATGTGCTATGGCTGGTGCTACTTCGTGTGTTGTGGTAAATACTGTCGCGACGTATTGTGTGTGTTGTGACAAGTATTATGCAACCCATTTGGGGGTGTCATAGCATAGCCACCAATTTGGGCGTGTGTTTCGTGTGCTGTGGAGAGGCAAGAATGTACAACACAGGTGTGCGGTAGGTGGTGTGGTCTACTGCGAGGAGGGGGATGAAAGGACCCCTCAGCCATAAAGTGCACGTCGAAGTGTGCTTACAAGCGTGCTTTGACTTGGGTAGTTCGAGTTGGGTGACAAGCTGACGAGGAGGGCATTGGGATATCTACACCATGGCGTGTGCGATTCATGTTGAAATGTGCTGCTATTTGTGCTCACAAGTGATTGTGCGACGATGTGTCCTGACGAGCAACAATAGAAAAGAAAGACCTTGCAGTTACGTCAAGCCAATGTGAGCCTTCACTATGCTCCCCTCTAACATGTGGTTCCCTTCTCTCACCTAGCATATGCGGTGGTTTGTGATTCAGCGAGTGAGGTTGTCTGTGTGGGAGACGAGAGTAAAAACAAGAGCAAGGCAGTGAAATGGACAGAAGCTCGTTTGTGATCAAAATGATTTCGGACTAGAGGTCGACTGACTTTTATTGTAGGTAACCTGCATCGAAACATATGTACTATTGGCCTTATATATATATATATATATATATATATATATATATATATATATCAGGACACTCGAATATATTAATTATCTTACCGGAAAGTTTCAACTTTGTAGAATAAGAAATTCAGAAAATGTAGAGACACGTCATAAATATTCTTGAAATCCTTACACGTGGCATTACATGCTTCTCGACAATTCGACAGCTTCGATGCATGCAATATCACACAATATATGTGTATATTCATGTCACTTACTCATATATCTCGAGCGGGCGAGGGTTTGCATGCAGCTTCGCGGACCCTCACGGCACAAGTCCAGCAATTGTGACGAAATCAAGTTACGGTACGTAACAACACAATACAATTACGACCCAAATGACATTTAACTGTAATAAGAGTTTTTTTTTTTTTTCTTCACCACCAACACCGAGAGTTGCTTTTCCCCTAAATTTGGAGGAGCTTCGGGAAATGAGGTTTAATTGACCTTGATGACTCATTAGAATTGGTCAATTAATTATAGAATTAACCTCATCATAGATGAGCTATTCGACAACGATCGAAGTAGTGATTAGCTAACTAGAGAGAGGCGTATAATAAGAGGTTCCAAGTGTCGGGCACGCCGGGTAGGCACCAGTGGCTACAATCGTTGCCAGATGAGTGCACGCCGCTGTAGGCAGAAGGGTGGCCGTCCTTTCTCAGCTGGGAGAGGAAGGTGATGTCAAGAAGATGAACGTGCTTCGACATGGTGCGAAGCACCTTCTTCACTATAGCATCCTGTGGGAGGAAATCCCCTCGGTACTCTGAGCTTCTCAATGGCCGTGTTTGCTTGTAGCAACTTGCCTTTGAGTCTCCCCAATCTCTACCTCTGCACGTTCAATCAAAATTAAGAAGGATCGGTATATATATGTATACGTTGGTTTAAACCTTGGTGTCTTACCTCTTAATTAAGCTCAAAATCTGCACCTTAATTATGCAAATTAAATCTTTAGGACAATCTGTCTGTGTTTTAATCTTAATGTGATGTTGCCATGTGGGCTCTGTTAGTTACGTCCAAGTTTAGATGGCGCTTCCATCACAAATGTAGTTAAAGAAGATACTGGGGTTAATTTGTGGTATTTGAAAGAGCTTACTAATTTGATGCTTCCTTTTTTTTTTTATTAGTTTTCATGTCAGATTATTTTTACTTTATTTTAATATTGATACTGCATATTTCCTTGACGATAGCGAAGAAGGATAGGAGATTAGATCATAATTAAATTAGAGTAAATTTAAAATCTCCGAATGTCTATAAGCATATGATCAAATAATTGAAACTCTTAATTTTACCGGTAGAAATTTAGATTTAATCTTTCATTCTTGTATTATCTAGAGCGATTTGTGGAGAACAATTAATTTCTCCAAAATGAAATTTTGGGTCATAAACGAAAAGCATCCGATTTATCATAATTGAGAAGGAATGATATAACATGAAAAATCAGAACAGGATGGAAGAACCGTAACCTCGATGAGTCACAAAGGTTGTGGTTAGGCGCCAACTAGGTCCAATTCCATTTACTAGTGCATCATATCAAATCGCTATTGACTAGCCAGCGTAAGTTTCCCATTAATCTTTTATATATATATAACTAGAGGTGTTGAGTGGTACTGCTCCCATTAGTCTCTCCCAACTGTTTTTTTGGTTTCTTATACTTTTTACCTGCCTCTCATCTCTCTCTCTCTCTCTCTCTCTCTCTTCCACGCTCTTTTTTTTTTCTTTGTGTCCACGCGCGCGCGCACACTCTCTCTCTCTCATCCCATTTATCTATTTATTTATATATTTATGATATATATAAATACTTTTAGTTTTTTAAATTGTCACGTAAGAGGCACCGCACCGATTAGTACCTCTCAACTGTCTTTTTTTTTTTTTTTTCCTCTTTTGGTCGACTCTCCTCCCCCCCCCCCCCTCCCCTCTCTCATTGTTTGTTTTTATGTTTTTTTTTTTTATATTCTCTCCCTCCCCATGAGTAAACTAATTTACCTATTTATATATCTATTTATAATATATGTAAATACTTTTATTTTAAAAAAATAGTATAGATGATGAATATGGTATTTATGTTTGATTTAAATATGATAATAAATAAAAAAAAAATTACATTATGATTTGAGATTTTTTCTTTTGATTAAGAGTAAAGAATCTCACATTGCAACATATTTTATAATGTATGTTTATCACTTAATAAAATATAATAATATATTTTAATATTTAATTGATATATTTTAATTTTTTCTTCTGTTAATAATCAAAATACACCGATTCGATGGATTTTACACCTATATAAGATAATTTTTCACATATGATAATAATTTTTTATTTGAAAAGTGACTTTTATGCTAAACCTTAAACCCACGCATGAAGAAGTACTTTCCACTTTTTAAGTGAAAATTTATTTTTCAATATTAAAAATCTAAAACAATCGATGTATTTTTTTTTAGCTAATATATATTGATTTTCAACAAATGTAAGACTAAAATATATCAATTGAAATCATCACGTATTGCAAAATAAGTTATAATGTGTGTTTTTTGCTTCATGATTTTTTTTTTGAAATTATAATAATTTTTTGAGTATTAAAATTTTAATATAATTTAAATTTTATATTCTCGTAGCAAAATACGGATTAAAAATTAGTTTTAATTTAATCGTAGCCTTGGCAAAATTGAAAGGAGCTGTCGAGGCAACTTACGAGTAGTGGACAGGGGACACTCCTTGGAAGAAGACTTTGGTAGCTGCGGTGTTGACGTTAGATTCCACCCATCTCGCCCATGTGCTGAGGCCCTTGTTGAAGGCCACCAAGCGATCCATGTCCCTGTGGATTCCTCTACCGTCTCGTACGTAGTCCCACCTGTAATTCATATTTATATATAAAACTTTAATTATTATATTTGTCTAAATCTCTATGGGGCAATTTACCTTTTTTCCCCAAAAATTTTCGAACTTCTTCCATGCACATTCTACCATGTGTACACTATTATGGACTTATATCTTCGTTAAAGCACTAATATACAATAACACGGTCTCTCTCGCATGTTCTAAATCTCACCCATGGTATTTCTTTTAATATATCTCACCCACTATACTCAGTAGTACACCCCCTGTGATTTTTAAGCTTACAACAGTGATGTGTACTTTTTTTCTTGGAGGCGTACGTAAAGACATGCGAGAAATGGGGGGGTGAATTAATCACGATCTTTGATCAAGTTGTTTGCAACCATATACCATTTTCATTTAAAGGGTGTAATACGAAAATTTTGTCTAGAAATTTTCTAGAATCTAATTGACAGCGCAATCCAACCATTGCCAATAGTCTGGATTCGTTTCTCTCTCTCTCTCTCATTCTATGTTACATGCATTTCAGCTACCATGAGCCCAAGGTGACCACAAGTAGTTGAGCGAATTAACTCCATGAAGGTTTGCTTGCTAGCTCATTCTCGCTTGCATTCGTCACTGTGCAAAGGTTGTACCTATGATCTCAACCGCTCAGTGCTTCCTTGAAAGCCTAACCTTGAGCTTAGCACACTGCTTCCTCGTTACTGTCATATGTTTGTTGCTTGTTGGCTTCGATGACACCGCTCTTCTCACTTGTAACTTTTCTACACTAATTTGGTCTTCTTGGCTGAAGTCAACGGTCTTGTTTTAGGTCAACAAATTAGTTGGCAACATTCATCATGGAATCTTAGGTGTCAAGATGTCAATCCCAAATAGATGAGAAAAAAAAAGAGGAGATTTACCCTCCCAAAAACATACAAAATTTAGTAAATATCTTTCAGTAATATATATTGGAATCTTAGCATTAGTTTATAATAAGGGTAAGGTAACCTAGATTAGCTTTTTTATAACAATAGAGGATAATTTTTATTTGTATTTATTTGTGAATAAAGGTTTAACTCTTATTTGTGTTTATTGAATATGGGTTAAGAATAAAGGATAACCTGTGATGCAAAAGGTAAGTATTTACTTAGATATAAAGGGTTAGAATGAACGATAAGGTTGGAAAAGATATATTTAATCTTTAGATAGTAGGTAAGTTAGTTGACATTTTTTTATTCATATCAAATGGAGGGACATGTTGGAAAAAATTACATAAAAGAGGACACAGAAGAGGAAAGATAAAATAAGGATCAACTTGCAGGTTATCCCAACCTACTCCAATAAAAGTTGGATTACACAAGTTAGAAAGATAAATAAAAGTTAGATTATCTCCCACTATAAATACGAGATAAACTCTAAAAATAGAAATAATCCTCCTCTAGGCTTAGGAAGCCCATTAAAGCAGAAGGATTTTAATATGAGATTCTCTCCATCGTAGCACAATTATTATTTCTTTATGCCCCTTGACATGAATGGACTCTTTGCACAAACATCCTTAGGTTTCAAGTGTGCCTAATCATGTGCTTTAGCAAGATTGTTTGATTCGCTATCATCCTTAACAATTGTGTTAAACTGAAATGCATAAAGAAAACCTATTATTTGGGAGATGAGTCTCGTGAAAATCAAGTAGATTGTCATCCATGATTAAGCACACATTATAAGAAAATAAATCTTTATATACATTTATTCCTACGAGTGTCCAAATAACTTCAATTAAAATTAATGTCAAAAGAGATCTATTGTAACATATTCTTTTAAGACATTTTGTTTCGATCTATTGTAGCATATCTTTTCAATACATTCAATAGACACACCCTTTCAAAGACGCCTGAATCAAACATTCTAAAAATTAATGTCGCAATACATCTAACTTAAAGTTAATTTCAATCAAGATGTTCAAATAATATTATAGCTATTTGAATACTTAGGAAATAAACATCTAAAAAATTATCTTCTTCTTTTATATATATATATATTTTCCTGAAGTCATAAATATGCATCATTTGAACAGTGAAGTGTAGGCTCACGCTTGGTTCCTCCCATGATGGATCCACCAGTGCCAGGTGTTGAAGATGAGCACGTCAGCCATGAGCCACTTGCGACCACCCCTGATGGAGGTGAGGTCGAGGACACGGCCCATCTTTGTTCTCACAACGTCAACTAGGTAGGTTGACCGGTAGTACATTACAGAGACTCCATAGTCCTGCATTTTCCAAAATTAAAATGGCATTAGTCCTCCAAGTGATCAACAAAGCAATCTTGATATTTAGACGTGCATCCTTCCATTTGCATGTGCTCGCGAGAGGTACTCGTAAGTGTAAATATATAGATTTTGGACATTGCAACTATATATGGCCTGTGTACCTTCTCTCCTTAAGAGTTGTCTTGTGCTCCTTTTGCATTAGATTTCATTTTTCATTCCTCTCTATGACCCTTTGCATGGGTAAATCGGGAAAAATTAACCATCCTCGTACATCAATCACGAACTATATAACATAAGGATGGAGGCTCGAACTTTACATTGTTTGATCATACCTTAGTGGATTTGTTGTATTTAAACTTACGATTTCTATATCCATGTAACTTGTTAAGTTACGGATTCCTTGGCAAACATGCAAGTGCAAATATTCATAATAGTTAGTTGCAAAGAATAAATTCAGATTAACTTCCCCGTTCACCTCCTTGTAGCGTCCATCCTTTTGTGCGTAGTTGTGCTGCTACTTTATGGTAAATAACTCAAAGGTGCCCGCATATTCTGGTATATAACTAAACAGCACCGGCGCTATATATATACAAAAGAGCATTAGAGTTATCTAATTACGGGAGAGGAGCACGTGAAAGATGGGCTGAACGACGAGAAGTAAAACGGTGTCATTTTTCGTGCAAAATTTCGTATGTAACAACCCACCGATGAGATGCAGGTCTTTAGATGAGAATATAAAATAAAAAGTAGAGAAGAGTATCACAATCAGAATTTGTGTCCTTATTTTTTAACAAGGAGGGTGGATTTTTGATTCATCAGTATATAACTCAGTTGGTCATAACCACCGATCATGACAGCGGACATCCAAATTTAAGCTCTAATCTTGTGTTATCCGAGTATTGATATTTTAGGATGGTTAATTTTCTCAATTTACTCCTAAGGGATTTTGGGTCACACATAACAAAAGAGGGTGGGGGTTTTGGGTGAATTGTTTAGTACGTTAACATTTCTTGAATTAAAAAGTGAAAAGGTGGAGAAATGTGTGTTGTAATGTGTTTTGTAATGTATATCTATTACATAACAAAATATATTAGTCTATTTTGATTTTCAATCAATGTATTTTAATTTTCTACAGAAATACATAAGTTAAAAATTAAAATACACCGATTGAAAATGAAAATGTACCTATTAAAAATTGAAACGTATCGGTATATTTTTCATTTTCAACCGATGGAAAATATATTTTCAATTAAAAAGTGAAAAATGATTTTCACTTGTGAGCATTAGGTTTAGGATTTAGAATTTAAGGTTTACGGTTTAGTTTTATAGACAATAATTTCATCAATAGGAAGTGATTTTCACTTTCGGATTTAAGGTTTAATGTTTAAATAAACTTTAAGGTGAAAAATTATCTTTCAAGTAAAAAATCAACTTTATAGGTGAAGAAATACTTGGAATAGATGAAATTCAACCAGTGGAAAATAAAAAAACAACGATTGAATGTCAAAGTACATCGGTGTATTTAATTGGACGAAAACATACATTGTAAAATATATTGTAACGTATATTTTTCTACCCATGTCCATTTAAAAACTATGTAAAGATCTATTCTGTTCTGAACCTTTTAAGACGTCTAGACTGTCAGTTAAACGTCTGGTCAGACGTCTGGACCCCTTCATAGACGTTTGGAAATTGTAAATTTTGTACGCAGGGTTGGGTCTGCGCACTGGCTGCGCGCAAACAACCTTCCTTTCTTCTCTTTCTTCTTTTCTCCTCCACCGAACCCTAGCTACTCCCCAATATAAGACCCCTCTCCCCCTTCCTCTCTTCTCCACTCCACCACCACCACCTTCCTTCCTTCCTCTCCATTGCAGCGAGAGGGACGAGCGAGAGAGAGGGCGCGAGAGCTAGGAGCAAGGAGGAGAGGCAGCGTGAAGAGAGAAGGAGGAGCTTGAGCTCGCGAGTTCATGGGAGCTCGTCGGAGGACGTATGGCCGAAGCGGCGTGTGCGGGAGGAGGAGTGCGTCGGGGGAGTCGTCCTCGACACCCTGCTGCAGCCGGAGCAGCAGACGAGGAGCCACGGCTGCGTACGGTGAGAAGAGCAAGAGCTCGCTCTGGTTCTGGGTTTTTCCCAGAATCAGACGTCTGGCGTGCCATCCAGACGATGGGTTGGACGTCTAGTGACGACACCGAATGTTTGAAAGCAAGGTTTCGCAAAGGTACGTTCCTCTTGCAGTTACGGCCATACAGGCCGCACCGCAACACCGATCTGTGTGGCTAAAAGTGGAAGATTTAGTCTGTTGCGCACAGGGACAGCTTTGGGAAGGCATAGGACACGTCCTCCCACGCGTTTCGAACATCTGGACAACTTACCAAACGACCGGAAGCACACCCAGACGACTGGAGGAGAGGTTGGACGTCTAGAGCTGAGTCCAGACAGACAAGTGGGGGTTTTGGACGTCTGAAGTCAACGCAGGAACTTGAGGTGAGACCCTGGTGACTTTTAAGATGCCTGGACCTTGTGCAGACATCTGATTTGGGTTTGCAATTCTGTTTTTGACCCGTTTAGGGTCCGTTTGAGGTATGTTTTACGTAAGCAAGATATATGTGGTTTCCTTGTGAGTTCCTTTACATGTTAGAAAGCCTTATATATTATTCTAAATGTTCCATTGTGGTATGTTCCTTGGTATAGGACTTCGATCAATTGCATGTTCGAGGCTTGCAGAGGCACGTGAGCCTACCGTTCGAGCCCCCAATACTCCCGGATTGTCTGGTAGAGTGGTTTCCCCTTGTTTTAATTATAAAACATGATGCATATGTGAAATTAGATAACTAGAAACTTAGGATGTGGCATGAATCTTAGGATGAGAAATACTTGCACTGTTTGTATGCTTGTTTGAGATTGCATTCATAAATGAATGAATAGAATTGTACACAACTGCCTGTTCATAAATACGAGCTGCCTGTGGAATATGAAATGCCTATGCTAGTTAAACTGTTACCTGTGACATTACTTATTGTATATGTTAAATTGTGGAAATACGAGTTACATGTGTATAATACGAGAATGAAAATGTGAATGATGAAACATGGTATGGAACAACATGGTAAATATGAACATGAACTCTATGGGGAATTAGGAGTAGAGCTCCTGTGGATGAATGGAAAGGATTTGGAAATGTGAGTGAGAAGTGTGATGGCCCTTGAGTACGTAGTACCAAGGAGAGCGACTGTCCCCTATTTAGTGTAGAGCGGAGCTAGTCGCCCTTGGGTTGGGATCCGAGGTTAGGATTGGCCATTCTACATCGACTTATGTTGGCCCTCGCGTACACTGTATCGGGGAGAGCTACTAGTGTAGGGAGAGAGCTAGCCACCCCACGGGGCCCGGGACTCAGCTAACCACCCAACACCAACTTGTTAAGCCCACTAGACCAACTGTGGTAGCCAGACTAGGATGCGCGGAGTGTGGAGGGGTGAGACCCCTGTTTGGTTTTGAGGGGCTAGACCCCTGTTACTGAGAGGGATAAGCCTTGTTAAGACCCACGACATCAAACGTCTTTTAAGACATCTGGGAGTTGGTCCAGATGTCTGGAAATTAATTTTTGCGACTTACGATTGCAAGTCTGCGCACATGCGCGCGCAGACTGACCCACCGCCCTCTTTTCTTCTCTCTCCTCCCTCACCGTCCTGCAGACCCCTTTCCTTACCCTTCAAATACCCTTCCCTCGCCCTCACCCATTTCCCCACTCCACCGTCTCCTCCTTCTTCCAGTGACAGCGTGAGGGTGAGAGAGCGAGGGCAGCAGCTGCTGTCGGGTGCACGCGAGGAGGAGGAGATGCAGCGAGAGGGAGAAGAGGCGAAGCGCGTGAGGAAGAGAAGGCGAGCTCGCCGGAGCAGCCAGGGCGCGCAGCGGGAGCGCTGTGCTGGGGAAGTTGCCCCGATGCTGCTGCAGCTCAGGCAGCGGGCGAGCGCGGCGCAACGCGGCCGTGCGCAGCAGGCGGAGGGCGAGATCCTGGTTCTGGGAAATTTTTCCTAGAATCAAACGTATAGACCTACGTCCAGACGACATGAGAGACATCTGGAGGAAGATCCAGACGTCTGAAAGGTACAATATTTCTTTTCTTCCTTTCGCGGGTGCGACCATGCAGGCCGTTCCGTCGAAGGTTCTGCCTCTTTGTCGTGTTGAGATCGATTGCGTACGCATGCAGGGTTAGTTCGGGAAGGCGCAAGGGCACGCCCTCCCACATAGATCGGACATCTGGGCACTGCACCAGACGACGGAGAGGGTCTCCAGACATCCGGAGTGACAGTCGGACGTCTAGAACTAAGTCCAGACGGTTTAGCGGGATCCTGGATGTCTGAAGAACAGCGCAGAAGCAAGGTATGATCTGAACCATCGTTTAAGACGTCTGGAAGGTGTTCCAGACGTCTGATTTAGGGCAGAATTATCGTTTTTGACCCGTTTAGGGTCCGTTTTCCGCATTTAAAATTTCGTTCTTCTCAGAATTAGTTCCTCTACTTGTTTAAAGTACTTGTATCCTATTCTGAGTAGTTCGCTGTGTTTGATCCTTGTGATAGGACCTCGTTCTGTTGTGGATCTGGGGGTTGTGGAGGCACGTGGACCTGCCGATCACGCCCCCAGTACTCCTAATTTTGCGGGTAGAGTGGCTTCCCTTGATTATTTATCAACATTAATGCACTTGTGAGACAAATAATAGATTCTAGGATATGGCATGAATCCTACGACTTGAAACTAGATTGAATGATAGATCCTAGGGTATAGCATGAATCCTAGGACTGGAAAACTAGATTGAATGATAGATCCTAGGATATGGCATGAATTCTAGGAACAGAAACACTGAAACGAATGTCATGAATATACAAATTGCAGTCTTGGAAAAGTAGATAGAACAATGTTAATTGCCTGTAATTGGATAACAACTACTTGTATATGAATGTATATTAAATGTTGGAAACACGAACTATATGAGAATAAAACTGAATTGATGAAACTTAAAATGGCTTGGCCTGAGGAAATATGAGCATAAACCCTATAGGAAATTAGGAGTAGAACTCCTGAAAGGTAAATGGAATGGAATTGGGGAAGTGAGCTGGCCCTTGAGTACGGAGTACCAAAGAGAGCAACTGTACCCCTATTTAGTGCAGATCGGAGCTAGCCACCCCAGGGACCCGGGGTTAGGTCTGGCCACTTTGTACCGACTTTTGTCCCTCGCGTACACAGTACCGGGGAGAGCTACTAGTGTAATGAGAGCGCTAGCCACCCCACGGGCCCCGGGGTTCTGCTAGCCGTCCTACACTGACTTGTTAGGCCCACTGGGCAAACCAAGGTAGTCAGGTGAGGGTGCGCGGACTGTGAAGGAGCTAGACCCCTGTTTGGTTACTGTGGAAGGGCTGGACCCCTGTTACTGAGAGGGCTCTGCCCTATACTGGTTCTGTACTGTGCTTTGGGTGCACCCGTTAACGGAAATGACTGACCGCGTGCCAGTGCGGGGTAGCTACCCGTGTGTTTATCGCGTGTACCGTAGTCACCGTTACGTCTGTCAGTGACCTTAGGGTGGTTGACTAAGGGTAGGACCACCACGGGGGACTCTCCCGGTCAGGAGAGCACCACGTGCTACTTCTACTTTTCGGAAAAGACTGCAATTAAGATCGTTCCCACGAGGAACATTCGAGATCAAGAGAAAGATCTGAGGAATAATATCAAGAATGAGTAAATAGAAATAAAAAAAGAAATTAAAAATAACAGCTACTTATCCACCTTACTGTTTTCTTAGCTACTTGGTTGCCACTCTACTCAACGTTTCGTTGATGTGTCACCTTTGTCATCTTTTCAGGACCAGGTATTGAGCAGCCAGAGCCTGCAACTGCAGAGGGTGTTGGGTGATGAGAACCTCATCATGAGCCATAACTAGCTCATTTTGACCCAATACAAAGGATAAAAGCTCCTACATATCTCAAGGAAAAGCTTAACTCAGAGAATTCTGAGTTTGAGAAGAAAACAAGTCATAAGGGGTAAAAGTGCAATTTTACCAGTATAATCTGCATACAGGGTAATTCAGGGCCCAAACATAGGTCAAAACAGCTTAATAAGAATAAAAGTGGGATGAGATGATCTAGCAAGGGCTACAGCACTTCCAAGGAACCAAATGATAATCTGTAACCCTAAAACAACCCACTTCAATTCACAAGGTTCGAGGCAAAGTAAAAATAGAATAAACCCTCTAAAATTCATAGAAAAATAATCTCTAGGGTTTAGAACCTTCAATTTGGCCTTTAGAACCCATTTTGACCTACATTGAGAACCATGCCCAATTAATAACTTAATTTGGGTTTTTGCGCAAATTGACCGGTCAAACAAGGTTTAATATGAAAATAAAATTCACCATCAGATTCCTTAGGTCCTAATTAGTCATGTATAAAAACTTGAGCCTAAGAAGAAACCTCCTTGACCGAATTTACACTTTGGTCCTCATATATTTACTCTTTGGCCCTCAACTTTTGAACCCTCGCATTTAGGCCCCTAACTCTCCTTCGTTCTTTGCAAACAGGTCCCTCCTGCAAAACCCTGCCAGCACCATGCTCCGGCGACCTTGCGCGGAGCATGGCGCCGCGCAGGGTAAGATGGAGGACCTGGCAAGTGTACCGGGGGTGCCCTGCGTCGTGAGCCGTCGCAGGAGCACCCCCATGGTCACTGTAGCCCCCCATACCGGCCGTGCGAACGCACGGACGGTATGGGTTCGAATTCCGACCATGCTCCGGCGAGGGAGACACGTCGTCTCCCTCCGCCTTCCTCCCTGCTACAACCCTATAAATACCCCCCGCCGCGCCACCGACCAAGGCAGCCTGGATCTGACGGAGAAAACCCCCAGCTTTCGTCTCTTCTTTCTCCGGCAGACGCTCACCAGCTCCGGCGACTTCCTCTCCCTCCACCTCTTCGCTCTGCCGCACTACCAGCAGCAGAGACCTCCTCCCCTGCTCTTCCCGCGCCACGCCGCACCCAGCTGGCGCCTCTCCAGCCTTCTGCTCGCCGCCGCCCCTCTCCCTGAGCATCATCTTCTCCGGCGACAGTCGATACGACTGTCGCCCTGTTCCTCCCCCTTCGTCCCTGCAGTTAAGTTAAACTTACTCCCCTTCTCCTCCTCTTTCTTTCCCCGCTTTCGATTTAGTCAATTAAGCCCTCTACCGACCCTGTTCACCCTCATCCTCTCCGCCTCCGACCACCCTCCGGCGAGCCGCTCCCATCACCTCAGCGACCCACACGGCTCGCCGACCACCGCAGAACTTCCGCCTCCTCACCCTGATCCTCTTCCGCCCCTCCACTTCCCACCAAACACCCTCTGCAGACCCACCGAACACACCCACTCCCTCGCTCACAGTCTGACCTAGGACGACCTAACAGCTCCATCACACCCCCTGCAGACCCCCTGACCACCTTCGCCGTGCCACGGCGAAGGTCCTCCGCCTGTCTGATTCGGCCGAGAGGCCGTGCCATTGGTTTCAGGTTCCAGGCCTTGGCCGCCATTGGCGAGGAAGCTCGAAGCCTGCTCGAGGTTGCTCCAAGCCGAGATGTCCCAGATTGAATAGCTACGGCCAGCGCGGAAGAGACTCACGCACACACCCTGGCCCTCGATTGGAGCTGTACGCCTCAACAGCCGACGCAATTGGGAGCATCATCCCTGCTGCAGGCGTAAGAGAATTGGGGTGGGACATTTAGTCCCACCTCGGAATCTCTCAAAGGCGCGCGGACACATAAATTGAAAAACTGCCGTATGCTGTTTGCCTCAGTTACCACGGGGTGAGGTCCCTCTCACCCGACCCGACCCGACTCGGCCTCGTCCGTGACCACGCTCCGCGGACCTGGCCCGACCCGATTAGACTGACCTGCACTCCTCGCCCACCACGCACGCCGGTGGGCCTGGACCCGGGCCTGACCCGAACCCGATTACCCGATAGCGCTCTGGGAGAGCTTCCGAAGAGTGATTTCAGAGAGAGAGAGATACGCGGGGAAGGGGGTAGAGTAGGTTTTTGCCTTCTGATGAACTCTTGAGCGTGCAGGCACAGGTGAAGGACTGCGGAAGAAGAAGCAGCTGCACTGTAGCAACTGCTCAGTTAAGTCGTCGAAGCTCCGGGCCAGACGACGGACAGCCAGCAGCCAGAGCAACACAGAAGGCAGGCTGAAGAAGAAGGAAGGGAGACTTAGTAGCCGAAGGCAGAAGCACCACGATTGCAGAAGAAGAAATGAAAAGAAGCAAGAAGCAAGAAAAGAAGAAGACGATCTGAAGAAAAAGAAAGAAAGGAAACAAGGAAGAACAGAAGAAGAAGAGCACGAGGGGAAAATCTGAAGAAAGCAGAAGAAAAAGAAGAAGAAGAAGAAGAACAGGAAGAACCAAAGACAAAGAGGAAGAAAGAAGAAAAGAAGCAGAAGCCAATTTTTCATCTCTCTCTCTCTCTTTATTTTTGTAATAGAATTTGTATATCTCTAGAATACAACTTGCTCCCTGAGTTCGACCTCGGGAACTCTTTTATTTTTCCGAGTAAAAAAAATTTTATATGAAACGTTGGTAACAACCGGCTTTACTACAACGAATTAACAACGAAAACCGACGTACCATCATTTTGGCGCCGCTGCCGGGGAGCAACGGCTATTCTAGAGGTAAACATTCCTGTATCTTTTAATTTCTGATAATCTCCTCTCTTTTATGCAGCTACAGGAACTCAAGAAGACAAGCAACCACACGACAACCACTCCGAAGACAGGTAAATCTTTTCTCTCACTATTAACCCCTACACTCTAAAGAGAAAGAAAAGAAAAGAACAAGCAATATAGGGCTAACCTGTCTTCCATATTTAGTAACCATAAAAGTTGCATGTTTTCAACTCATTATTTCTGCACACTATCAAGGGTATTTAAGGGCTAACACATTCTTGCTTGAGCCCTAATTACCCAACAAAGAATTAACTGGACCAAGTAGAGCCAACCTAGGATCCAACACTAGGGATTTAGAGACACACTACTTAACTCAAGAATTGAGAAAACCAAATGAAGTGTGCCCAAGCCCTTGTCTGAAAATACCTATACAAGAAAAATCCTAAACAATTGGCTCTCTCTAAACACTTGAACCCTAAAAGACAGGACCTAAAAGCTCTTAAAGAAAACAATAGGTAAAGTTGACCCCTTGGGTTAACCAACCTTAAATTAGGTCACTCTTTGCACCTAAAAAGACTAAAGTTCAAGTGAAACCTTAAACACCCTGATCTTAAAATTGGTAGACTTAAGAGGTCAAGATCCCCATTCTGGTCTACCTGGAACCGCAGTGACAAGAGAGGTCGGGTGGGGGAAACCCTGTAACCCGTGGGGACGCTCTACCGTGTAGGGGTCTTCGCGGGACTCTCCCTCTCTGGCTGCCCAGGTAATTCTCAGGTGGACGATCTTTCTGATCAAGGGGTCCATCTGCCCCGCACCTCTATAGTCACCCAACACATTTTTGGGTGTCTTGATTGGGTCCATCACCTTCTAAACTTACCTCTCCCAACTGTGCATGTACGGAAGGAGGTCTCTAAGACCACCCTTAAGACCTCCTTTAGAAATTCACTCTCGTCAAGGCCAAGCCTCGACGCCCGTGTTTGTGCAGCAACACCCTCACATTATTCTCTCTTCTGATTCAGAACCAAGTTCTTCTTCTTCCCCCATCATGGCTCAGCCAGTTGAGGAAGAAAATAATCTGGAACACCAGCTCCAGCGACTCAATGACCTCTTCCAAAACTTCGTGCACCCACCACAGCGTCCTATGATGCGGGACCACTACAATCCTGCTGCGGTGGCCATTGAGCCTCGAGTTAGAATCCCGATTGGAGGACCTGATTCCGAACTAAAGCCCAACATGATTCACGCTATACCTAAATTCCATGGGCTTAATTCTGAAGATCCCTTCCAGCACATCAAACAGCTTAAGCATCTGGCCCACACTTTTGGATCAGATGCGCAAAATCGGGATATTCTTCTCATGAAGATGTTCTCCTTTTCTCTTATGGACAAGGCCGCCCATTGGTATCAAACTCAGACCCGGCCGATCAACACTTGGGAAGAACTTCAATCCGAGTTTTTGAAAAAGTTCTTTCCCGTTGGTCGGACCAACGCCTTGCGCCATCAGATTACACACTTCACTCAACAATCAGGAGAACCTCTCCATGAGGCATGGGATCGTTTTCAGGATCTCATGAGGAAGTGCCCCCATCACGGAGTTCCTAAATGGGAACAAGTCCAATCTTTTTACCAGGGACTCCGTGAGGACATCCGCCTTTTCGTCAATGCAACCTGCGGAGGAAACATCATGGGTCAACATGAAGACACCGTATGGGAGATTCTCGAAAACATGTGCGAGAACTCCATCAACAATGACTCCATGGGATTATTCGACAGGACGAATACCCGCGCAGCGACGAATCTTAAGGGAGCACATGAGACGCAGGGCCTGTCCGCATCAGTCGACCTGGAATTAATGGCCAGTCGATTGGACAAGGTCTCAATTATTGAAAAGAAGGTGGATGAGCTGACTCAGCACTTGCAGCGAGCCACCTCTGCGCGTAACTCCTTTGCACAACCTCCTTCCACACAGGAGACTGTGCAAAACATCCTACACCGATCCTCCCCTGGGATGGATCCATATCCGTCCCCATCTGATTCTTGGACTGGAAGATCATCCGATCCTTTCTTCACCAGCCGGGGGAACTCCATTCCCCCTTTCCCTGATTCTCAGGAGGTTCCTCAGACCTGCGAGAACCTCAACGCCATCCAGAACGACCCATTCTCCAACACTTACAACCCTGGATGGCGAAACCATCCAAATTTTCAGTGGGCGGGAAATTCTCAAACCCAAAGACCACCTTTTCAGTCCCGCCCACAGCCCTCTCATCACTACCAGCCGCCTCAGCCTCGGCCCAACCCTACTTATCCATCAGGGCCAAATCAAGATCAAATGTCCTTAATCCTTCAGACTCTGGCTGACATTCAAAAATCGAATGCGGCCATTCAAAAACAGCACAAGGACGAGCTTACTGAAGTTAAAACTCAGCTGGCCCAGTTGGCAAATTCTCGCCAGCCAGGCACACTCCCTTCCCAACCCCTTCCTAACCCAAATAACGTGCCAACCCAGAAGCGCGTTATGAATCCAAATTTAGGCCAAGCTCAATGGATTTATCAGGCCCCCACTGCTCCATCTCCAGACGAGATGGAAGCCTCTACTTCTCGTACGGGATTTCAGCAGCAGCCACCCCTCCTCCCAAATCCAAACCAAAATCAGGCCGGATTAAATTCTGTAACAACACGTAGTGGTAAGACAACTCAGGACCCGCGTTATCCAAACCACTCCCAGCCTGATGATCATGACCCTAGGATAGTTATCCAAGGTACCGCTGTTCCAGACCCACAACCAGGACCTATCCTAGAGGAACCAACCAAGATCCCGTTTCCCGAAGCCCTGACCAAGGGAAAGAAGACCACCAAACCCGTGGCCCCTGAGGAGGACCTGGTCAAGCTCTTTGAGCAGGTCCACATAAACATCCCCTTGATGGATGCAATCCGCCACGTACCAGCTTACGCACGATTTCTAAAGAATATATGTACACCCCAGCGTAAGCCGCGAACCAAGGGAAGGAGCCCAATTGTTCTATCAGAGCAAGCCAGCTCTGTAATCCTTAGTAGACTCCCACCCAAGGCAAAAGATCCTGGAACTCCCCTGATCTCCTGTAAGATAGGTGGTACCCAATTGGACAGAGCATTGTTAGACTTAGGTGCATCTATAAATCTGATACCCACATCCTTACTTGACCATCTGGAAGAATCTGAGCTGAAACCAACTGAGGTGACATTACAATTAGCAGATCGATCTATAAAGTCACCAAAAGGGATTCTCGAGGATGTTATCGTAAGAGTGCGGGATTTCTATTTTCCAGTGGACTTTATAGTCTTAGACATGGATGCACCTGAGAACCCTAGGGATACACCAATCATTCTAGGGAGACCTTTCTTGGCTACTGCTAGAGCCAACATCAGCTGTGAGGAGGGCCAAATAGAGCTTAAGTTTGGAGATCAAACACTGAAAATTGATATATTTAAGGCCCAACAAGGAATTAATTGCGGCGTCATCGAGCAAATTTGTGACATCAAGACTTTGGTTGATGAATCACACCTCCAGAATGACTTGAGTATTCCTCATCAACCACAGAAGGATCTTGACCCGCAAATAGAGGAGTCCAATCCGGATGTGAACAACCCAGTAACTCCCACCCTTGAACCTCACATCTATACTGAACCACCCGCTGCTGCTGAAAACCCCATCCTCGAACTGAAACCCCTTCCTGCTCATTTGAAATACATCTTTTTGGGTTCTAATCAGACCCTTCCTGTGATCATCAATTCCAACCTTAGTCCTGAACAGGAATCCCGTCTGATTGTCGTCCTCCAGCAACATCGCAGAGCCATCGGATGGACCCTCGATGATTTGACTGGAATAAGTCCCTCTTATTGTACTCATCATATCTATTCAGAAGAGGGCACACGACCTTCTCGTGAAATGCAGAGACGCTTAAATCCCAATCTGCAGGAGGTCGTGAAAAAGGAGATCATCAAGTGGTTAGATGCCGGGATCATCTACCCGATCTCCGATAGTCGTTGGGTGAGCCCAATTCAGGTCGTGCCTAAGAAGGCAGGACTCACCACTATAACGACTGAGACCGGAGAAATCATTCCTACCCGATTAGCCAACTCGTGGAGAGTCTGTATAGATTACCGTCGACTCAATTCCTCCACGAAGAAGGATCATTTCCCACTACCCTTCATTGATCAAATTCTCGAAAAACTAGCGGGAAATAGGTTCTTCTGCTTTCTTGACGGGTACTCCGGTTATAACCAGGTGGCAATCCATCCTGAGGACCAAGAAAAGACCACATTCACCTGCCCCTTCGGAACATACGCTTTCCGAAGGATGCCTTTCGGTCTTTGCAATGCACCCGCTACTTTTCAGCGATGCATGCTTGCCATATTCTCAGATATGGTAGGTGATTATCTGGAAGTCTTCATGGATGACTTTTCAGTTTTCGGAGCATCATTCGACGATTGCCTCCAACACTTGGTCCAGATACTCAGGCGGTGCATCGACGTGAATTTGGTTCTTTCCTGGGAAAAGAGCCATTTCATGGTGCCTGAGGGAATTGTCCTGGGACACTCAATTTCGGAGAAAGGTATCCAAGTGGATCGAGCTAAGGTTAATCTGATTTCTCGCCTTCCTATGCCTAGCTCGATCAGGGACATCCGATCCTTTTTAGGGCATGTCGGTTTTTATCGACGATTTATCCCTGATTTTTCAAAAATCGCACGCCCCTTGACCACTCTTCTCTCCAAGGATGTTCCCTTCGAAATCTCCAAGGAATGCACTCAAGCATTTGAAATCCTGCGTGACCGAGTCACCCAAGCCCCGATCCTACAGTCCCCTGATTGGTCTCAACCCTTTGAGATCATGTGTGATGCATCCGACTTCGCTGTAGGAGCGGTTTTGGGGCAGAAAAATGACAAGAAACCTGTGGTCATTTACTACGCCAGCAAAACACTCGATGAGGCTCAGCGTAACTATACAGTTACTGAGAAAGAGCTGCTAGCTGTAGTATTTGCCCTAGAGAAATTCAGATCATACCTTCTGGGTTCCCATGTCATCATATACTCGGATCACACGGCTGTGAGGCATCTCCTTGCAAAGAAGGACGCGAAACCTCGATTGATCCGATGGATCTTGCTGTTGCAAGAATTTGACCTCGAGATTCGCGATAAAGCGGGAAAACAAAACGTGGTAGCTGATCACTTGTCCCGTCTTCCTTCTGAAATGATAGACCCTTCCGGACCCATCACTGAGCATTTTCCCGATGAGCACCTGCTGACTGTTGGTACTAGCCTTCCATGGTTTGCTAATATTGTAAATTACTTGGCATCTCATCAAACCCCGTCCGATTGGCCGAAGGCCAAAAAAGACAAATTACGCTCCGATGCCAAGTATTACATTTGGGAAGACCCGTACCTCTTCCGCATAGGTGCCGATCAGATCATCCGGAGATGTATCCCGGAAGGGGAAGTCAACAATATCCTCTCTTTCTGCCATGACCAGGCATGCGGTGGCCATTTTGCCGGGCATAAAACCGCATCAAAAGTCCTCCAGTGCGGCTTTTACTGGCCCACACTGTTCAAAGACGCATACAGTCATTACAAGGCATGCAGTCGTTGCCAGACTTTGGGCAACATGAGCCATCGCGACATGATGCCTATGCAACCGATTCTAGTATGCGAAATCTTTGATGTTTGGGGGATTGATTTTATGGGCCCCTTTCATGTTTCGGATGGTTTCGAATACATTCTGTTGGCCGTGGACTACGTGTCCAAATGGATCGAAGCCATACCGACCCGAACCTGTGATCACAAAATCGTTCTCAAATTCATTCATCAACACATTTTCTCAAGGTTCGGGATTCCTCGTGCAATAATCTCTGATGGGGGGACCCATTTCACAAATGCTCAGTTTAGGTCACTGATGACCAAATACGGGGTGTCTCACCGAATCTCTACTCCTTACCACCCCCAAACTAATGGTCTAGCTGAGCTGTCGAATCGGGAGATCAAGAAAATCCTACAGGTCACTGTTCGACCTGACAGGAAGGACTGGTCGTCCCGACTTCCGGAAGCATTGTGGGCCTATAGGACCGCCCACAAGACCCAATTGGGCATGTCTCCCTTTAGATTGGTGTACGGAAAGGCATGCCACCTTCCCGTCGAACTGGAGCATAAAGCCTATTGGGCAGTACGGAACTGTAATCTAGATCTTTCTAAGGCTGGGACCCACAGAAAACTCCAAATCAGCGAGATCGATGAATTACGCACAGACGCGTACGAGAACTCGCAAATCTACAAGGAGCGGGTCAAAGCCTTCCACGACAAACACATCTCGAGAAAGATCTTTCATCCTGGTCAAAAGGTCCTACTCTTTGATGCCCGACTCAAACTCTTCCCAGGAAAACTGAGATCTAAGTGGGTCGGACCATATTTGGTCCGACAGGTTTTTGGAAATGGAGCAATCGAAATCAGTCCACTCAGCCACGATTCTGAACCTTTCATCGTGAATGGTCAAAGACTCAAGCCGTTCATTGATGTAACTTCTACTGATTTGGCTGAGGCATCTCATATCCTCCTTTCCCCTTGAGCTTATTGCGCCCAGCCGATGGCATAAAACTCAGCGCTTAACGGGAGGCAGCCCGTCATTCTCTTTGAAAACCTGAAACTTGTTCTGACACCTTTCAGCACTCGAAGTTCACCCTGAACTAAGACCCCCTAGGTTACAATGAGGACATTGCAAATCTTAGGCATGGGGGGGTAGGAAAGTGCAAAAACTTGTAAGAAAAGGTTTCAAACAAAAAAATTCACATATGCCAAAAATACCATAAAAATTAAAAAATTTTTTCGAAAAAGAATAAGAGGAAAAGAGGAGAAGGAAAATTTTGTGAAGGAGAAAAGAAACAAAATGAAAAAGGAGCACAAAATTATAAGAAAAGTTGATAGTCATTAGTAAGGAACTAAGGAATTAACCTAAGTTCTAGACCTCATTCAAGAAAATAACTGAAAAGTGCACAATGAGATTAGTAAGAATGCAAACCTTAGGCATTCTTGAATAGACTCTTAGTACTCATTAAGATCTGGACACTCCTCAAGAGGTTGAGGAAAATGAAAAGCTGAAGTATTAGGTCTAAGGCTTAGGGAGTATTCGGCCTCGTTAACTAATTTTTGGTTTACGGGACTCAGTAACCTAAGCACCCTAATCTCACACACAGCCTGGTTCAGTAAGCATAAAAATCAGAATCACGCAGAAGCGTCGCAAAAATCTGAAAAGAACACCTAGAATAGGAATGGCCGATCAACACAAGTTGATTTGGACGAGTTCCCAGCGCGGAGAGGCGGGAAATCCCCTCGAAGATGCGTAACAAAATATCATCTCCTCGGTGCTTGTCTCTTAGGATATTTACATATCCTACGGGGGGCATGTAAGCACTCTGCTGGTTCAGATTCCATGGATGGCATTATCTCGAAATGTCAATTGCCAGGGTCTGGATTCGGCCACGGAATACCATGGATGGGATTATCTCGAAATCTCAATAGCCAGGGTTCCGGGGGTTGCCATGGGCGGTGCTATCTCGAAGCATCGATCGCCAGGAACCCTTGAGGATTGATGATGGGAGCAAGGAATCTGATACAGACCGTGTTGAAAAGCCAATCCTAGACTAGAACTAAAAAGAAAAAGAGAGAGAAAACTCTCCAAACAAAAAAAAACTTTCTATCTCTCTCTCTTACAAAACGCACTGCGAACTGAGCCAGGGCTAAAATCATTTCAAGCACGGGTGCTTTAACCACGAAGTCCAATAAACCTTAGGTTAGTTCTTGTGGGCCTTAAAAACCTTTGCTAAAAGACTGAGGCTAAGGCTAGACAGATTTGGATCTTGATTGGTACTAGAGTATCTTTTAGGCCTATGGTCAGCATTCTAACCTAATCTATGCTCAAATAAAAAAGCACTTATCTAAAACCATTGAAAACTTCATGGTCTAGAACAAGGGTTGAAACCTTAAGTTTTTTTTTGCTAAGGGACTAGCAAAAGCTAGGCATGGGGGTATGATGAGAACCTCATCATGAGCCATAACTAGCTCATTTTGACCCAATACAAAGGATAAAAGCTCCTACATATCTCAAGGAAAAGCTTAACTCAGAGAATTCTGAGTTTGAGAAGAAAACAAGTCATAAGGGGTAAAAGTGCAATTTTACCAGTATAATCTGCATACAGGGTAATTCAGGGCCCAAACATAGGTCAAAACAGCTTAATAAGAATAAAAGTGGGATGAGATGATCTAGCAAGGGCTACAGCACTTCCAAGGAACCAAATGATAATCTGTAACCCTAAAACAACCCACTTCAATTCACAAGGTTCGAGGCAAAGTAAAAATAGAATAAACCCTCTAAAATTCATAGAAAAATAATCTCTAGGGTTTAGAACCTTCAATTTGGCCTTTAGAACCCATTTTGACCTACATTGAGAACCATGCCCAATTAATAACTTAATTTGGGTTTTTGCGCAAATTGACCGGTCAAACAAGGTTTAATATGAAAATAAAATTCACCATCAGATTCCTTAGGTCCTAATTAGTCATGTATAAAAACTTGAGCCTAAGAAGAAACCTCCTTGACCGAATTTACACTTTGGTCCTCATATATTTACTCTTTGGCCCTCAACTTTTGAACCCTCGCATTTAGGCCCCTAACTCTCCTTCGTTCTTTGCAAACAGGTCCCTCCTGCAAAACCCTGCCAGCACCATGCTCCGGCGACCTTGCGCGGAGCATGGCGCCGCGCAGGGTAAGATGGAGGACCTGGCAAGTGTACCGGGGGTGCCCTGCGTCGTGAGCCGTCGCAGGAGCACCCCCATGGTCACTGTAGCCCCCCATACCGGCCGTGCGAACGCACGGACGGTATGGGTTCGAATTCCGACCATGCTCCGGCGAGGGAGACACGTCGTCTCCCTCCGCCTTCCTCCCTGCTACAACCCTATAAATACCCCCCGCCGCGCCACCGACCAAGGCAGCCTGGATCTGACGGAGAAAACCCCCAGCTTTCGTCTCTTCTTTCTCCGGCAGACGCTCACCAGCTCCGGCGACTTCCTCTCCCTCCACCTCTTCGCTCTGCCGCACTACCAGCAGCAGAGACCTCCTCCCCTGCTCTTCCCGCGCCACGCCGCACCCAGCTGGCGCCTCTCCAGCCTTCTGCTCGCCGCCGCCCCTCTCCCTGAGCATCATCTTCTCCGGCGACAGTCGATACGACTGTCGCCCTGTTCCTCCCCCTTCGTCCCTGCAGTTAAGTTAAACTTACTCCCCTTCTCCTCCTCTTTCTTTCCCCGCTTTCGATTTAGTCAATTAAGCCCTCTACCGACCCTGTTCACCCTCATCCTCTCCGCCTCCGACCACCCTCCGGCGAGCCGCTCCCATCACCTCAGCGACCCACACGGCTCGCCGACCACCGCAGAACTTCCGCCTCCTCACCCTGATCCTCTTCCGCCCCTCCACTTCCCACCAAACACCCTCTGCAGACCCACCGAACACACCCACTCCCTCGCTCACAGTCTGACCTAGGACGACCTAACAGCTCCATCACACCCCCTGCAGACCCCCTGACCACCTTCGCCGTGCCACGGCGAAGGTCCTCCGCCTGTCTGATTCGGCCGAGAGGCCGTGCCATTGGTTTCAGGTTCCAGGCCTTGGCCGCCATTGGCGAGGAAGCTCGAAGCCTGCTCGAGGTTGCTCCAAGCCGAGATGTCCCAGATTGAATAGCTACGGCCAGCGCGGAAGAGACTCACGCACACACCCTGGCCCTCGATTGGAGCTGTACGCCTCAACAGCCGACGCAATTGGGAGCATCATCCCTGCTGCAGGCGTAAGAGAATTGGGGTGGGACATTTAGTCCCACCTCGGAATCTCTCAAAGGCGCGCGGACACATAAATTGAAAAACTGCCGTATGCTGTTTGCCTCAGTTACCACGGGGTGAGGTCCCTCTCACCCGACCCGACCCGACTCGGCCTCGTCCGTGACCACGCTCCGCGGACCTGGCCCGACCCGATTAGACTGACCTGCACTCCTCGCCCACCACGCACGCCGGTGGGCCTGGACCCGGGCCTGACCCGAACCCGATTACCCGATAGCGCTCTGGGAGAGCTTCCGAAGAGTGATTTCAGAGAGAGAGAGATACGCGGGGAAGGGGGTAGAGTAGGTTTTTGCCTTCTGATGAACTCTTGAGCGTGCAGGCACAGGTGAAGGACTGCGGAAGAAGAAGCAGCTGCACTGTAGCAACTGCTCAGTTAAGTCGTCGAAGCTCCGGGCCAGACGACGGACAGCCAGCAGCCAGAGCAACACAGAAGGCAGGCTGAAGAAGAAGGAAGGGAGACTTAGTAGCCGAAGGCAGAAGCACCACGATTGCAGAAGAAGAAATGAAAAGAAGCAAGAAGCAAGAAAAGAAGAAGACGATCTGAAGAAAAAGAAAGAAAGGAAACAAGGAAGAACAGAAGAAGAAGAGCACGAGGGGAAAATCTGAAGAAAGCAGAAGAAAAAGAAGAAGAAGAAGAAGAACAGGAAGAACCAAAGACAAAGAGGAAGAAAGAAGAAAAGAAGCAGAAGCCAATTTTTCATCTCTCTCTCTCTCTTTATTTTTGTAATAGAATTTGTATATCTCTAGAATACAACTTGCTCCCTGAGTTCGACCTCGGGAACTCTTTTATTTTTCCGAGTAAAAAAAATTTTATATGAAACGTTGGTAACAACCGGCTTTACTACAACGAATTAACAACGAAAACCGACGTTCCATCATTGGGCCTAGTAGAGCCTAGTAGTTTTACTTGTGTTGTACCTATTATACTGTTTCTTCTATTGTAGTGAGTATTTTCTGTTACAATTGTACTCTTTTATTGTAAGCATCATGTTTATGTACCTGTTGAATTCTCTACTGTTGTGGTGGTGTATACTGTAGTAGTTCTTTTCTTTACTGCTGTACTTTTGTTACTGTTAGTTACATGCATGATGAATGTGGTTTATTTTACTGCTCTTTTGATTACTTTCTCGTTGGATGACTAGGTCTTGGGATCAGTCAAGTCGGTCCGATTTTCGTGTCTCGTAGGGATTCGGGAATCGGGTCGTAACAAACCCTATACTGTTTCGTGCTGTACTTTGGGCATACCCGCTGGCGAAAATGACTGACCGCGTGCTAATGCGGGATAGCTACCCGTGTGCTTATCGCACGTGTCGTAGCCATCGCTACGTCTGTTCGTGACCTCGGGGTGGTTGACTGGGTGTAGGATCACCACGGGGACTCTCCCGGCCAGGAGAGCACCACATGTGCCTTCTACTCTTCGGAAAAGACTGCAATCAAGATCGTTCCCATGAGGAACATGCGAGATCAAAAAAGAGATCTGAAAGTAAACCAATAGGTGAAAAGAAATGACATGTAAAATAAAATAATTGGAAAAGATAAATTTACCTGTTAGCCTTTACTGCTTTAGTTAGTTGGTTACCACTCTACTCAGCGTTCGTTGACTCCGTTTTACTCATAACCCTTTTCAGGTCCAGGAGTTGAGCAGCTTGAGTTACCGGCTGCAGAGGGCACTGGGTCCAGTCGAGTCTAGCAGTAGTTCTTACTGTAGTTGTACTTCCTTTTTGCTAGTGAGTTTTTGTTATGACCCTGGCATCAAACGTCGTTTAAGACGTCTGGGAGTTGGTCTAGATGTCTGGAAGCCTTCCCAAATGTCTGGAATTTAATTTTTTTCAGCGTACAGGTTCGCGTTTACGTGCATGCACGTGCAGACTGACCCGTCGCCCTCCTTTCTTCTCTCTCTTCCTCCCCGTCCTGCAAGCGCAGCCTTCCTTCTCTCTCTCTCCCCACGGCGCCTTCAAATACTCCCCCTCTCCTCTCCCTCACCATCACTCCACCGCCTTCTTCTTCTTCCTGTTAGCGTAAGGGTGAGCAGGCGAGGGCAGCAGCTGCTGCCGTGAGTGCGCGAGGAGGAGGGGTTGCAGCGAGAGGGAGCGAGCTAGATCGCGAGTGTGCGAACTCGCCGGAGCAGCTAGGGCCGGCCGGCGGGTGCGCAGCAGGAGCGTGGAGCTAGGGAGGAGCTGTTGCAGCTCAGGAAGCAGGCGAGCACGGCACGGCCATGCACAGCAAGCGGAGGGCGAGAAGGTCCTGATTCTGGGAAAATTTCCCAGAATCAGACGTCTGGAGGAAGGTCCAGACGTCTGAAAGGTACGATATTTTTCCATTCCTTTTTTTTCACGTGTACGGCCATGCAGCCGTTTCGCCGAAGGGTTCTGCCTCATTTCGTGTTGAGGGTGGTCGTGTATGCGTGCAGGTCTCGTTCGGGAAGGTGCAAGGGCATGCCCTCCCACACAGATCAGACGTATGGGCACAACACCAGACGACGAAGAGGGTCGTCCGGAGCGACAGTCGGACGTCTGGAAACTAAGTCCGGACGGTTCAGCGGGATTCTGGACATCTGAAGGACTGCGCAGGATCAAGGTATAACCTGAGCCATCGTTTAAGACGTCTGGAAGATGTTCCAGACGTCTGATTTTGGGCAGACTTGTTTTTTTACCCGTTTAGGGTCCGTTCGAAGTCTGTTTTCCGCGTTCCAAGTTTCGTTCTTCTCAGAAGTTGTTTCTCTACCTGTTTACAGTATTTGTATCACGTTCTGAGTAATCCCTTGTGTTTGGTTCTTATGTTAGGACCCCGTTCCGTTACGGCACTGGTTGTTACGAAGGCGCGCGAGCTTGCCGATCACGCCCCCAGTACTCCCGATTTTGCGGGTAGAGTGGCTCCCTTTAATTGTTTATCAAAAATTATGCACTTGTGAAATAATTAAAAGATTCTAGGGTATTGCATGAATCCTAGGACTGAAAAACTAGATTGAATGATAGATCCTAGGGTATGGCATGAATCCTAGGACTGGAAAACTAGATTGAATGATAGATCCTAGGGTGTGGCATAAATTCTAGGAACAGAAACACCAAAACGAATGTCGTGAATATATATATATATATATATATTGCAGTCTTGGAAAAGTAGAAAGAAAAATGATAATTTCCTGTAATTGGATAACAGTTGCTTGTTATGAATGGCTATTAACTATTGAAAACATGGGCTATATGAATATAAAGCTGAAATGATGAATCCTAAATTGGCTTAGTGAAGGAAATATGAGCATGAATCCTACGGGGAATTAGGAGTAGAGCTCTTGAGAGGTGAATGGAATAGAATTGGGGAAGTGAGCTGGCCCTTGAGTACGGAGTACCAAGGAGAGCGACTGTCCTCCTATTTAGTGCAGAGCGGAGCTAGCCACCCCAGGGACCCGGGGTTAGGTCTGGCTACTTTGTACCGACTTTTGGCCCTCGTGTACACAGTACCGAGGAGAGCTACTAGTGTAGGGAGAGAGCTAGCCACCCCACGGGTCCCAGGGTTCTGCTAGCCCTCCTACACCGACTTGTTAGGCCCACTGGGCAAAGCAGGGTTGTCAGGCGAGGGTGCGCAGACTGTGAAGGGGCAAGTCCCCTGGTTGGTTACTGTGGAGGGGCTAGACCCCTGTTACTGAGAGGGCTCTGCCCTATACTGGTTTCGTGCTGTGCTTTGGGGCGCACCCGTTAACGAAAACGACTAACCGCGTGCCAGTGTGGGGTAGCTACCCGTGCATTTATCGCTCGTGCCGTAGTCACCGTTACGTCTGTCAGTGACCTTGGGGTGGTTGACTGAGGGTATGACCACCACGGGGGACTCTCCCAGCCAGGAGAGCACCATGTGCTCCTTCTACTTTTCGGAAAAGACTGCAATCAAGATCGTTCCCACGAGGAACATTCAAGATCAAGAGAAAGATCTGAGAAATAATTCAAGAATGAGTAAGAAGAAAATAAAGAAAGAAATTAAAAATAATAGCTACTTGTCCACTTTACTGCTTTCTTAGCTTTTGGTTGCCACTCTACTCAGCGTTTCCCTGACGTCACCTTTGTCACCCTTTTCAGGACCAGGTGTTGAGCAGCCAGAGCCGGCGGCTGCAGAGGGAGCTGGGCCTAGTAGAGCCCAGTAGTCTTACTTGTGTAGTACCTACTGTACCGTTTCTTTTGTGTAGTGAGTTTTTTTTTGCTGTTACCACTGTACTCTTTTGTTGTAAGCATCATGTTTATGTACCTGTTTATTTCTCTACAGTTGTGGTGGTGTTTACTGTAGTGGTTCTTTTCTTTACTGCTGTATTTTGTTACTGCTAGTTATATACATGGTAAATGTGGTTTATTTTACTGCTCTTTTGGTTACTTTCTCGTTGGACGACTGGGTCTTGGGATCAGTCGAGTCGGTTTGATTCTCATGTCTCGTAGGGATTCGGGAATTGGGTCGTAACAAGATGGCATCAGAGCAAGGTCGTCCCGAGAAGTGAACCAACTGGTTGGAAAATAACCAATTCACGTGTCTGTAACTAGCGTAGCCACCACAACGTATCTTTTGACATATGTTGTTAGACTTCTCCGCTTGATATCGATTCGTATTGACATCTTTTCCAGTTCTGTGTTCACGTCTCCTTGCAGGAGATGCCTCGACGAGGAGGTATCAAGGCGGGCCGCGGGCGCGACCGAGGACAAGGTCGGAGGGGTGGGCGCGTTGAGATCGACACCTCAGTGGACCAGCCACTGCTCCCGGGCATTCTGGCCTAGGACCTTGCCCAGCTGATACGGGACATCGTGAGAGAGGAGCTCCACCCGCCGCCACGAGCGCCTCTCCCTGGGGCTACGGAGGGGGAGTCCTCTGTGGGACCACACGACGGACTTGGCACTGGACGCGGGGGAGGGGATGGGCCGCCACCGCCCCCACCTTCCTCCGACACTTCCGAGCATGAGGCTTCCTTACCTGGAGGTGCACCAGCATCTCCACTTCAGCGCCACTTCGAGCTTTTCGGACAGTTCTGAAAGCTGAAGCCCACCTCCTTCAAGGGGGATGAGGACCCAACCTAGGCGGAAGACTAACTGGAGCAGATAGGGAAGGTTTTTGACACCCTTCGCCCCCCGGTGGAGTGCTGCGTGGCCTTTGCCACGTACCAGCTGGAGAGCGCGGCACACAGGTGGTGGAGGGCGGTCAGGGGACAGGAGAGGGACGAGCCGACTTGGGACCGGTTCGTCACCCTCTTCTGCGAGCAGTACTTTCCCTAGACATGGCAGGACCAAAGGAGGCGGGAGTTCCACACTCTCCGCCAGGGGACGATGACCGTGAGCGCGTACCACACGCGTTTCCTAGAGCTGTCTCGCTTCGCAGCGACAGTAGTGGCCACTGCGGAGGAGTGCCTTTGGAGGTTCACCGAGGGGTTCCTGCCGACGATTCGGGGGTATGTCAAACCCCTGAAGCTGCCTACGTTCTCGAGGGTGGTGGAGGCAGCTATGACATACGAAGAGACCAACCCGTCCACTCGAGATACTGACAGCGGGCGGAAGAGACCCTATCGGCTAGACTTCTCACAGGGCCGACGAGAGAGGAGACACGTGGCGCCCACAGGAGAGCCATCACGTTTTACAGGGCCATCAGTGGCCTTTGGGGGCCCTCAACAGGGGCCAGTTGCTAGCACCGGACCCCCGCCCAGCCGACAGTAGGGACCCACTGAGGGTGGGAGTCGAGTTCCCCTTTGCTACTAGTGTGGCCAGCCGGGCCACATCAGAAGGGACTACCCGTCTAGGGCAGGAGGTCAGCAGATGCTTCCCGCGTCGAGCACTGGAGGGCAAGCAGGAGGCCGCGGGTTCCAGGCGCGAGGAGGAGGACAGCAGTCACGAGGAGGGTACCGGCCAGCAGCTACTCGTCCGACGCAGAGTGTAGCTGCTTCGTCCGCACCTAGGGCTGAGGGGCGTATCAACGTCCTGACACACAGGGATGCCAGAGCTTCGGGATCAGTGGTGGCAGGTATGGTTTCAATTTCCGGCAGACTCGTTTACACGCTTTTCAATTCCGACGCTACGCACTCGTCTATCGTTGCCAGTTTTGCGGTTAGTCTGGGGTAGGACTGTATGCTGTTAGAGGATCCATTCGTGATCAGAGGTCCAAGTGGTCAGCTGTTTGTAGCTGAGGAGGTATACACGGGTTGCGAGGTCAGTGTTGGGGGACACAGCCTTCCCGCTGACCTGATTATGATACAGATGGAGGACTTTGGCGTAATTCTGGGAATGGACTGGCTGTCCGCTTACCACGCCTTGGTGGACTGCTTTGAGAGAAAGATCATCTTCTCCATACCGGAGTTGCCTTCTTTCGAGTTCCACGGGCAGCCAGTGGACGGAGGCTTCAGGTGCATTTCTACACTTCGAGCGGCGAGACTTTTGAGCCAGGGGTGTGAGGGCTTCCTAGCTTGTGTGGTGGCAGAGCCCAGCCCTGTGGCAGACTTCCAAAGTATCCCGGTGGTCAGAGAGTACCCTGACGTGTTCCCAGACGAGTTGCCAAGACTACCGCCCGAGCATGAGATCGAGTTTGAGATCTCACTGGTACCGGGGACCAGCCCCATCTCCACAACATCGTATAGGATGGCACCACTTGAGCTGTGAGAGCTCAAGTCTCAGTTGCAGGATCTTTTGGAGAAGGGCTTTGTGAGGCCCAGCGCGTCTCCCTGGGGAGCCCCGGTACTATTTGTAAAGAAGAAGGATGGTACCCTACACCTCTATGTGGACTACCAACAGCTGAATAGGGTCACCATCAAGAACAGGTACCCGCTGCCGAGGATTGATGACTTGTTTGACCAGCTGCGAGGTGCCACGGTATTCTCCAAGATCGACTTGAGGTCTGGATACCACCAGTTGAGGATCAAGGAGACAGACGTCTCCAAGATAGCTTTCCGCACCTGGTACGGACACTACGAGTTTCTGGTCATGCCGTTTGGGCTGACCAATGCCCCCGCTGCCTTCATGGACTTGATGAACCGGGTGTTTAGACCGTACTTGGACTAGTTCATGGTGGTATTCATTGATGATATGCTCATCTATTCTCGGGATCAGACATAGTACGGACAGCACTTGCGGGTGGTTTTGAACACACTGAGACGACGTAGGCTGTACGCCAAATACAGCAAGTGCGAGTTCTGGTTGAGGGAGGTGACCTTTTTAGGTCATGTGATCTCTGGGGATGGCTTGGCGGTGGACCCAGCCAAGGTCGAGGCAGTGCTCAGGTGGGAGAGACCGCGTACGGCCACTGAGATTCGCAGTTTTTTGGGACTAGCAGGCTACTACAGGCGGTTTATCAGGGGCTTTTCACAGATTGCACGTCCTATGACACAGCTGACCCGGAAGGACGTGCCCTTTACTTGGACAGACGCCTGTGAGGTGTGTTTTCAGGAGCTGAAGGAGAGGCTGACTTCGGCTCCCGTGCTCACCATCCCAGACAGTAGTGGTGGGTTCGTTGTGTACACAGACGCCTCTTTGCAGGGGTTAGGGGGTGTGCTCATGCAGAGGGGTCACGTTGTCGCTTACGCTTCACAGAAACTGAAGCCCCATGAGCATAGCTACCTTACCCACGACCTGGAGCTAGCAGTTGTCGTCTTTGCGCTGAAGACCTGGAGGCACTACTTGTACGGTGAGACCTTCGAGATTTTCACAAATCACAAGAGCATCAGATACCTGTTTGATCAGAAGGAGCTCAACATGAGACAGAGACGTTGGTTGGAGCTCCTGAAGGACTATGACTGCAGCATTTCCTACCATCAGGGAAAGGCCAACATGGTGGCTGACGCCTTGAGCCGGAAGGCACCCGCACACTTGGCCAATTTATAGGTGCAGAGTTGGAGCCTCTTGGAGGAGATGGGCAGCTGGCGACCCCTTGAGTTATGGGGGCACTGTGGGGTAGTGACTGTGACGCGACAGATGAGGCCAGAGCTGATAGATCGCATCATCACAGGGCAGATGGCCGACCCGTACTTGCAGTCCTTGCGTGACCGAGTACTGTTAGGAGACCCTAGGGACTTCTCTTTTACAGACCAGGTGCTACGCATGAGGGGCGGTTGTGCGTTCCTAGAGACGAAGAGCTGTTGAGAGAGCTCCTAACTGAGGCACACGGTTCCAGATTCACCAAACATCCCGGAAACACAAAAATGTATCATGACTTGAGACGCGATTTTTGGTGGAGGGGAATGAAGCGGGATGTGGGTGAATTCGTGCAACAGTGTTTAGTATGCCAGCAGGTGAAAGCCGAGCATCAGAGGCCTGCAGGGCTGCTACAACCACTTCCAATGCCAGAGTGGAAGTGGGAGAGCATCACCATAGACTTGGTGGTGGGCTTACCTGTTACCCAGCTAGGACACGACGCAGTCTGGGTAATCGTTGACAGATTGACGAAGACAGCGCATTTCTTGCCGATCCGAGTCACCTTGGGACCAGCATAGTTGGCAGAGAGGTATATCCGCGATGTGGTACGTCTACACGGAGTTCCGTGGGAGATCGTATCCGACCGGGATACCCGCTTTACGTCCCAGTTTTGGGCTGAGTTTTAGCAGGCCCTAGGGACGCAGTTAAGGTTCAGTACAGCATACCACCCCCAGACGGATGAACAGCTTGAGCGCACGATACAGACACTTGAGGATCTTTTGTGTGCTTGTGTGCTGGACTGGAGGGGTTCTTGGGAGGAGCACTTGGCCCTGGCGGAGTTCGCATATAATAACAGTTATCACTCGAGCATCAGCATGGCACCCTACGAGGCTTTGTACGGGCGAAGGTGTACGGCACCCTTGAGTTGGGTTGAGGTGGGGACCAAGTGGGAGGTTGGCCCCAGGCTGATCCGGCAGAATCAGGAGGTAGTCAAGAAGATTCACAGGTGACTCCGCACTGTCAGGAGCAGACAGAAGAGCTATGCAGATCGGAAACGCAGAGAGGTGCAGTTTGAGGTTGGGGACCACGTCTTCCTTCGCATTTCGCCCATGAAGGGCCTGCAGCAGTTTGGGGTGAGAGGGAAGCTCGCGCCGAGGTTCGTGGGACCCTTTGAGGTCCTGGAGCGGGTTGGACCCGTTGCTTACAGGCTTGCCCTTCCTCCCCAGCTTTCTGGTGTGTACGACGTGTTCCACGTGTCCAACCTCAGGAAGTACATCGCCAATCCCAGTCACGTCCTGAGTCACAAGACCGTCGAGGTGGGTGACGACCTGACCTACCCCAAGCGGCCAGTGCAAATTCTCGACAGAGCCGTCCGCAATTTGAGACGGAAGCAAGTACCCCTGGTGAAGGTTTTGTGGAGGAGCCAGCGGTACGAGGAGGCTACCTGGGAGCTTGACGCGGCGATGCGGGAGCGACACCCAGAGCTTTTTGAGGGTACGTCTTTTCGGACCGGCTTCGGTCCTCTTTAAGTTTGTTATGCATATATCATTCTTTTCCGCACCTTAGTTAGCGCAAGTTTCGGGGACGAAACTTCCTTTGAGTTTGTTATGTTGTTATGACCCTGGCATTAAACGTCGTTTAAGACATTTGGGAGTTGGTCCAGACATCTGGTCAGACGTCTGGAAGCCTTCCCAGACGTCTGGAATTTAATTTTTTCGACGTACGGGTTCGCATCTGTGCGCATGCACGCGCAAACTGAACCGTCGCCCTCCTTTCTTCTCTCTCTTCCTCCCCATCCTGCAGGCGCAGCCTTCCTTCTCTCTCTCTCCCCACGGCTCCTTCAAATACTCCCCCTCTCCTCTTCCTCACCATCACTCCACCGCCTTTTTCTTCCTGTTAGCGTGAGGGTGAGCAGGCGAGGGCAGCAGCTGCTGCCGTGAGTGCGCGGGGAGGAGGGGTTGCAGCGAGAGGGAGGGAGCTAGATTGTTAGTGTGCGAACTCGCCGGAGCAGCCAGGGCCGGCCAACGGGTGCGCAGCGGGAGCGTGGTGCTAGAGAAGAGCTGTTGTAGCTCAGGCAGCAGTCGAGCGCGGCGCGGCACGGTCGTGCGCAACAGGAGGAGGACGAGGAGGTCCTGATTCTGGGAAAATTTCCCAGAATCAGACATCTGGACCTACGTCCAGACGATGCAGGAGACGTCTGGAGGAAGGTCCAGACGTCTGAAAGGTACGATATTTTTCCATTCCTTCTATTTCTCGTGTACGGCCATGCAGCCATTCCGTTGAAGGGTTCTGCCTCATTTCATGTTGAGGGAGGTCGCATATGCGTGCAGGTCTCATTCGGGAAGGCGCAAGGGCATGCCCTCCCACACGGATCGGACTTCTGGGCACAGCACCAGATGATGGAGAGGGTCTCCAGACGTCCGGAGCGACAGTCGGACGTCTGGAAACTAAGTCCAGACAGTTCAGTGGGATTCTGGACGTCTGAAGAACCGCGTAGGATCAAGGTATAAACTGAGCCATTGTTTAAGACGTCTGGAAGATGTTCCAGACGTTTGATTTTGGGCAGACTTGTCATTTTTGGCCCGTTTCGGGTCCATTCGAAGTCTGTTTTCCGCGTTCCAAGTTTCGTTCTTCTCATAAGTTGTTCCTCTACCTGTTTATAGTATTTGTATCATGTTCTGAGTAATCCCTTGTGTTTGGTTCTTATGTTAGGACCTCATTCTGTTACGGCTCTAGGAGTTGCGAAGGCGCGCGGGCTTACCGATCACGCCCCCAGTACTCCCGGTTTTGCGGGTAGAGTGGCTCCCTTTAATTGTTTATAAAAAATTATGCACTTGTGAAATAATTAAAAGATTCTAGGGTATTGCATGAATTCTAGGACTGAAAAACTAGATTGAATGATAGATCCTAGGGTATGGCATGAATCCTAGGACTGGAAAACTAGATTGAATGATAGATCCTAGGGTGTGGCATAAATTGTAGGAACAGAAACACCAAAACGAATGTCGTGAATATATATATATATATATATATATTGCAGTCTTGGAAAAGTAGAAAGAAAAATGATAATTGCCTGTAATTGGATAACAGTTGCTTGTTATGAATGGCTATTAACTGTTGAAAACATGGGCTATATGAATATAAAGCTGAAATGATGAAGCCTAAATTGGCTTAGTGAAGGAAATATGAGCATGAACCCTACGGGGAATTAGGAGTAGAGCTCTTGAGAGGTGAATGGAATAGAATTGGGGAAGTGAGCTTGCCCTTGAGTACGAAGTACCAAGGAGAGCGACTGTCCCCCTGTTTAGTGCAGAGCGGAGCTAGCCACCCCAGGGACCCGGGGTTAGGTCTGGCTACTTTGTACCGACTTTTGGCCCTCGTGTACACAGTACCGAGGAGAGCTACTAGTGTAGGGAGAGAGCTAGCCACCCCACGGGTCCCAGGGTTCTGCTAGCCCTCCTACACCGACTTGTTAGGCCCACTGGGCAAACCAGGGTTGTCAGGCGAGGGTGCGCAGACTGTGTAGGGGCAAGTCCCCTGGTTGGTTACTGTGGAGGGGCTAGACCCCTGTTACTGAGAGGGCTCTGCCCTATACTAATTCCATGCTGTGCTTTGGGGCGCACTCGTTAACGGAAATGACTGACCACGTGCCAGTGCGGGGTAGCTACCCGTACGTTTATCACGCGTGTCGTAGTCACCATTACGTTTGTCAGTGACCTTGGGGTGGTTGACTGAGGATAGGACCACCACGGAGGACTCTCCCGACCAGAAGAGCACCACGTGCTCCTTCTACTTTTCGGAAAAGACTGCAATCAAGATCGTTCCCACGAGGAACATTCAAGATCAAGAGAAAGATCTAAGAAATAATTCAAGAATGAGTAAGAAGAAAATAAAGAAAGAAATTAAAAATAATTGCTACTTGTCTACCTTATTGCTTTCTTAGCTTTTGGTTGTCACTCTACTCAGCGTTTCGCTGACGTGTCACCTTTGTCACCCTTTTCAAAATCAGGTGTTGAGCAGCTAGAGCCGGCGGCTGCAGAGGGAGATGGGCCTAGTAGAGTCCAGTAGTCTTACTTGTGTAGTACCTACTATACCGTTTCTTTTGTGCAGTGAGTTTTTTTTGCTGTTACCACTGTACTCTTTTGTTATAAGCATCATGTTTATGTACCTGTTTATTTCTCTACTGTTGTGGTGGTGTTTACTATAGTAGTTTTTTTCTTTACTGCTGTATTTTGTTACCGCTAGTTATATACATGGTGAATGTGGTTTATTTTTCTGTTCTTTGGTTACTTTCTCGTTGGATGACTGGGTCTTGGGATTAGTCGAGTCGGTCCGATTCTCGTGTCTCGTAGAGATTCGGGAATCGGTTCGTAACAGTTTTAGACTGTTGTTACCGTTTCTATTTCTGTACTTTGTTCTACTTTATTGTTGTGGTGATGATATATACTGTTAGTAGCTTTTACTTCTTTTACTGCTTGTACTCTTTTACTATTAGTTACTTTGCATAGTGAATGTAGTTTACTTTCCCACTTTTTTATTATTTCTTGTTAGATGACTGAATCTTGAAATTAGTTGAGTCAAGTTGGTTTTGGATCCTGTAGAGATTCGAGAACTGGATCGTAACAAATTACAATATAATTAATTTATCCTTTGAAATAGACAAGGGAATCCTATCAAAAATAACTAGAAGTAAAATTGAGTTAGGAAAAGAAGCGAAGCTAATGACAAGGGTAAATTAAGTATAAGGAATATGCAATATCAAATCCATTAGCATGTGAAAGCCTTGGTTCCCTACCGACTAAAGTTGTATTTGGTAATGGAAGAAGTGTTATGTTAAGATAAAATATTACATGGATAAGCAAAGAATCATGTTTGTTTAAGTGATAGAATAAGTAGTAGGATAAAGTGATTAATATGTTAATACGATGTTAGTTGATATTTATTTAATATTAAGATATGTGTGTGATTAAATTAAAATAATATAATAAATATATTTTAATAGATATATTATATTAAAATAAGTATATTTTAATATACATCGATATTAATATGATGTAATACGATCATTTGATATTGGTACGATGTTGATTGAAATAGTTTATTTCCTTCAATCCTCCCATCTAATTACATTACAATCCCTATTAAAGTACCATTTATTACGAAGAATTCACGTTGAAGGATTAATTTTGTAAGTGTGAGATTATGAAATAAATCTGAAATTATAAAAGTTTTATATTTTAGAAAAATATAAATTAAATCATAGGATATCTGAGAAGATAGATGAAAATATTCTCTCGCATAATTTCAGATTAAATTCGTCCCACCCAGAAATTATTCCATTCCAAAATTATTATAATAAAAAATTAAGAGATCCACATATGCCCGATCGGTCTCTAAGGCATTGTGGCGGCAGGTGGTTACGAAATCACAAGGGTACCAAAAGGCTGAGGAAGCATTCTAAATCCCCTTCACGGACTTTTGTCGTAAGAGATGGTCACGTTCAATCAACGAGTGTCGGTCGTCCACATGGTGGGACACGTCACCATCAATTCCAACATAGGGAATATATCTACCGGAACATTGCACGATTCACACTGTTGCATATATATATATATATATATATAAGAGAAACTTGTGTACTTTTTTTAGGTTTAAATTTTGTTCATTAATTAAAATTTTCATTTATTAATTTAAATTTAATTATTCTAATGATAATTTATCTAATATTAATTTCAAATATATTAATTAAATTTATATTAAAATCATACGTCACTTATATTTATGATACTTTTTATATTTTATATTTTATATATCTAACCCCGTCTTCAAGTAAATATTACACGAATTAGTATCACAACTAAATATTAATTTAAATAAATGTAGATTAATGTTAACATAATTTTATAAATAAATATAATTAAATATTAATATTGTTTTTCTAATTCTTCAAATAAAATAATCTTATATGATTCTATCAAAAGCAAAGGCAGAGATGTGATGGTCAACGTTGCAGCTGACGTACGGCTACCATCTCACCTTTCCTACTAACCTTGTACCACTTAAATTCCAGGGAACAATGACTTGGTCAGATCTTGGTATGGGTCGGATTTGGACCGCATGATGTTATACATTTCCGTAGGGAGCAAATTTTCAGCATCACTGAATATACAAATGAAAAAAAAGCACATATAGATCCCTCAAAGTGTTTTGAAGCTTAGAGAGGAGTTGATGTTGTTTCTATGCGGCTACAAATTGTTGTAATTCCATCGTTCTTTCGACAGCTATAGCCAATTAACCATCCGTTCATAATTGTCTGTACGTTGAAAATAATTTGCTTAACCACATCCATCTAGTTTTGATGTTTGACTTCATCGCCTCTGGTGCCAAATTTGAGCTTTTTGTTGGATTATCGGAGTATAATAATGTTGAAAAATAAAAAACCAAGGTTGTTAACATTTTAGGCCTAATTATTGTTGAGTGTTCGAAAAATTAGGTTTTTCGTTTGTAGAAGTAGTGTTTATCTATTTCCTGCTTACCTCACAGGAGAGTTTACAAGATTATTTTCAAATTATTTTATTCTATTTGCCTGAATCACATATGTTGTAACATGTGGCGTTACCTTTTATTTACTGGGATTACTGGACTAATTCCACGTTTGGCTCGGTCCAATTCCACGTTTGTTTGGCTTTTTCTGCATTTTTGTAATCCCATCTTTTCCCTCGATTGGGAATGTGGGGAAACTTATCCTACCACTCTCCTCAATCTATCTCGCGTAATGATGATCACTGCAGTCTGCATCCAAACAGAAATGGTATTTTTATTCAACATTTGTGATTTCTCACACAATCTATTAAAACTTATTCTATTTTTCAATTTACTTACCAAACGCTAACACAACCTGGGAAGAACACCCCCTTATACCTAGACTTTGCTTCCGTGATATGGACCTTTAGATTCAAAGTAAACACCCGAACTAACCCAATTAGATTAACCCCTTTTCAGGCATAGTTCTGGAAGCCACTTGTATGTCATGCCATTCAAGGTCTATGGACCACATAGGCAGCAGGCGAGTCCTTCAATGCCTAATTACGTCTGAACAACATAAATATACTCTATGGTTGAAGATGCATGAGTTTTCCTCTTCTACCCTTTGGAATCAAAGGAAGTCGCTATCGAAGATATCTACCGTAACCGGTGCGGTCATCGAACGAAGTAGCTCGTGACATTCGATGAAAATGTTGATTACAACTGCTAATGTGGAACGGAATCCTCGCACTGCCATTCGGATGAATGATCCTATTGTTGAATTCGGATCCAAAGGCAGGCCGCCTTTCTACATAGAAGGCGGTCTTTCCCTATTTCTAGTTGAAGTTATTGGTAACGTAAGATAACACTCAACGTACTTTTGGATGCGTACATATTTCCGATGTAGTCCGTTGCATTACCGTATACTTTTACAATTTGTGTGGTGTGCTGCAAGAATAAGAGGGTACATAATATTCACCCTTTTGTAACACACGGTGTATTCGGCATAACCATGGATGTGGTCAATTACATGTGTCGCATGCTTAGATCGTAGATACCGTCCCATGTGCCTTTCCTATTTCGCCTCCCTTACAAGAATGGAGGGCACCACAGTCGGGTGGATCCCACTTTCCTATTTGGATAGCATGTGCAAATAGAATTAGGGATATTAGACATATGCCTATATTTATTTATAAAATTTATATCTATATCATATTTATTTAATCATCGGATACAAAAATTTAAATTCATATTAATATCTATCTACCCATCAGATATCCATTTACCGATTGAATATTCATTTATAAATTGATTTTACAATCAAATTATACCTAAATTGAAATTAAAGAAAAAAAATCTACAATACAATTTATCAATTATTTATTTTTAATAAATTCAAAACATAAGGGTTCAGGCTACTCAAATTTTAGTGATCCAATTAAAATTATTTAAAAAAATTTAAAGGAGAATATATCAAAAATAAAAAATATAAAAAAAGATAAAATATAATTATATTTTAAATAAATGGTTACTATCTTAAAAATAAATGTTAAATGAAAACTTTAAAAACACTCTCAACTTTCAAAATTTGTATAGGGAATCACGGGAGAAATTAAAGTTAGTGGAATAAGAGATTAAGATAAGATTTATATATCTCAGGTAAATAAACATTTTATTCAGATATTCAGATCGAATAATCAAATATAGATCTATACTTATATACATATTCATATCTAATCATATTTTTTTCTTTTTTTGGCAAAACCCATATCTGAACCCTCTCAAAATCTAATCAAATTTTACCTATTATGTTCAAGTTGAGTTGATTCAAATTCAGATTAGATCTACCAAAACATACTTCGCTGGGTAAGACGACCGAGAGGACTCGCGTGAGAAGAAGTGTAAGATTTACCCTCTCTGGCTAAACCATTTCTCCCCTAGTTGGGTCATTCTCGAGTTTAGACACGAGTACAAATCCCACTCAATGTAATAAATAAGGACAGCGAAATATGTCAACGTACGTAAGAAGCTTACCGTATCCAATGGAACTAACAGAAAAAAAAAAAAATGTAAAGAAAAAGAAAAAGAAAAACCCACCGAGAATCTAACGGAGGACAGAGGATCCTTCTTGACAAAGGAGGTCCTGGCTTTGGGCACCGCAGCATGAAGCATGCAAGCGAGGGACTGCCACTGGTTCAGACTTATGGAATCCCCCACGAACAGTATCTTCTTCCCTCTCAACCTCCACAAGAACCTTTCGCCATCGAATCTTCACAACAAATTCCCACAATTTAACTTAAGCCCCAACTCATTACTCCACCCAACGCATCAAATTAACACAATCATTATTAAGCACATAAGAATCCACTATATATATATATATATATATATATATATATATATATATATATATATATATATATATATATATATGTTCTTGATCGAGAGAGAGAGAGAGATACCTTGGCAGGTCACAGCCATTTGGCTCCCACCTGTACATGAGGTAGAGCTTGTCCGGCCTGCCATGCCTCTGGCAGTTGAACTCCGGATCGATAAATGGGCACTTGTACGAGTTGTAGAGCGGATAGGAGGAGGAATCGTAGATCCAGTTCCCCTTGTACAGATTGCACCCTCTTGCCTTGCTGTCCTCTCCAGCCCAAAAGCTCCCATTTCCGTGGAGATGGTAATGGCTATGTTGGTGGTGCTTACAGCTTGCAGGGCTGCAGAGGGTGGAGAGAGCAAGGACTAGAAGGGGCAATCCAAGGAGGTGCACAGAACTGGATCCTGAGCCCATTTCTCCAATTGGGTCTCTATGATGTAACTGAGGTGCTGCGTAGGAACACTATATATTGAGGGTGCACATGGTTTGGCAGCAGAGAAAAGGGTGGTGGTGAATTATTGCCCCTTTGAGGGGGCACCGAACGTGGATCAGTTTGGCTATTTCTGTTTTATTATTTTTTTATGTTATAAATAATCATGGGATCACCTTTTCTTTTCTCGTCTATTTTTTGTCTTTGATAAAAAAAAAGAAACAAAGAAACTGCCTTGGGATCACTTGGTTCTTGCTCAAAATTGGACTTGTTCATTACGTTTAAGTATGAAATTTATACATTAACGTTATGAGAAGAAACTAAGAATGTTACTTGATAGGTTTATTTGACTTTTTGCTACTGACGCTTACTTATTTTTATTATCCTGTAACGTTTTCGTTGAAAAATATAAGATTGCCCACTTGGCGGAGCATCAATGCAAGTATACTGTCGTCGCCGGTAGCCCCTTGTACCGACTTCTATTAATTAAAATGTATAAAAGTATATCTTAAGATATGTTTTGTAACATGATGATGGGATACATCGATATAAGTTGATTTTAGATGATTTTTTATTAATATAAAATAATTATAAAGTAATTTTACTTTATTATAAAGAGATTTATAGTAATTTTACATAAATATAAAATGATAAAAAATATTTTATATCGATATAAATTAATTTTATATAATTTTATTTTAATATAAAATAATTTATAAAAATTTTACATTGATGCACGACATCCGTATAATATAAAATATATCAACATTTACATATTTATACTTACGTCCTTTTTATTATAAATTTTTTAAATCATATTTATTACCTTCATTTTAAACTGGAGGCTTAATTAAATCTCTTAAAGGTCCATCAAAAGTTCCCATTTGCTTGCGGTGACTTTTGTGAACGTGACCTATCCGTTGTCGACATCGAAGCTTAGCCAAAGACAACTCCAGTAAAAACTGGTGCATGCAAAAGGAAAGCATTGACAGGTTCCATGAGGCATTAGAATAATATTGAAGATGACCAATATACGTACTGTTCTAGCTTCCTAAGAGGAAGAAGTTGCATGGACAAATTAAGGAGTGACACAACAGCTTAGTGACTCGAGGAGGAAGGACAAAGAAAGTATTGATCACAATATATCAATCAATTAATGAGGAAAATCATATAGCCCCTACAAAGAGTACTTTAAAGGAAAGCTTGGCAATCATTAGAGAAATCATTGCAATGGGTGGAGAACGTAAAGAAAATTTAGCTTTAAACCTTGAGAACTATATATATAAGTTTGTAAGCAAGCAAAGCTTGGCATGAAGGTAAAGTTTCTATCCATTCATTGAAGGCAGCTGATTGCACTATCATTTTATGTATAGTTGACATCTAAGTATTACAAATTTTAAGCTAACGCCATGTATTTGTATTTTACATAAGAATAACTTCTTTTGTCATTTTTAACCTACAAACTAAGAAGAAGAGTGCAAGAGCATTTAAGAATGTATTGGATATTTTGAGGACATAGGCACAATTTTCATGATGATCAAATGATACCAAGAAGGATATTGTGTACGCAAGTGTGCCTATAAATTATTTTCCATTGGGTCATTCTCATGGAGAAACAAGCAAAATGGAGCTTATGGAGAAATCATAATTCTTACAGGAGCTTCGGTGCAAAAAGTTCAAAAAAGAAAAGTAAAGATAATAACGGGTGCAGACAAGACGCTAAACCCGAGAAGGGCCTCCTTGGTTTGCGATTCATGGGACTATGTGCATGGCAAGACGTGGGTGGTGAAATATCACCAATAAATTAAAATCATAGAAAGCCCAAGAGGGCATTTTGGAATCCTACGAGCAAATTAAGGCAATTTTTTGAGCTGAAAAATGCTAATCCTAAAGGATTTTAAGTTGCTTTCGCTCCAAGAAAATACTAATTAATTCTGACAACAAGATTCAAACTTATCCTTAACAAATTTTGGAGGCTTTGAGTTCTCAACAACATCTATTAAAGGTCCTCAAGACCTAAGAGGATAGCATCATCTTCTACATTCTACCTTCTAGCCTTTTGCTATTCCTCTCCTCTAGTAGAGTTTCCTCCAATGGCCTTCGATGCATTCTGCTCCTCTCTAGGTTACATTCGAATTTAAACTTAACTGGCACATATTAGTAAGGAACTTCACATAATTTGAAAATGTGGTAAGGGACAAAAGGCTAACCCTATTTTGCCTCTTAGTTAAAAAGAAGGAAAAAACTTTTAAGTTTTGAGAATTTGCTGCATCCACATGTAATATCCTCCCACCATCATCCACATGGCATCTAATGGATATATACCACGTAGGATGGGTATTTTGATGGATATAATGAGGAGTATCTCCATTTTTCTTTTTGAAATATTGGTCCTCAAAAAAAAAAAAAAAAACAAACAAACAAAGAAAACTAAAATAAGGAACCTCATCAAAATTAGGATCATTTGTGCATTTACATTAACAAAAACCTCACATTTCATTATGACACATGTTACATGATCGCATTTTTGCGTGGTTTGTAAAATACGTCGTTGTAACGCGTAAAACCAATCAACTCTTAAATTTATAAACCTAGATAGTAGGGTATCTAGGGTTGTCCAATGAGGCAAGTTTGCAAAAATTAAATCTCTTGCTTGTAAAATAAATCTCAACTTTCTTTTTGATCTTTTCAATATATACTTTTTGATCTTTTCAATATATACTTTTTATAGATTTTTGAAATAAAGGCAACATACAAATTTTTGTTGATAGCTGGAAAATAACTAATACTTATACCTAATTCAATAAAGCTAACCCTAGGTGACAGGTAGAGCCTCTCCCTGAGCTCACCCTAGACACGTGGAGGCCTAGAATAATTAGGGAGAGGGAGTGAAACAAATGCTAGGCAAAAAATTGTAAAAAGCTATGCAACAAAAATGAAAGAAGACAATTTGAATTAAAGTAAATTGCTCACACATAACCTATAGAGGAATACTTCTACTCTACTTGAAAATACAAGAAAAATAAAACACAAATCCTCTAGATAAATGGTAAAGAAGAGGGCTTCTTGCTCCAAGCCAAGTAGCTCCTTGACTTGAAAAGACAACTCCTTCTCCTTGGTGTGAGATGCTCCTCCAAATGATGTCCTCCAAGGTGGTAGCTATCACCTTTAATTTTCCTCCTCCAAGGGTGGATGTCCACCCTAGGTCCTTCTCCTTTGCTTGGCCGTCCTCCTTGAAGTAGAATGCTCCTCCTCCTTGGCGTGGCCCAAGTTGAAGAGAGTGGGGAGAAGAAGGCACCAAAGGGGCGGGTGATGTACCCCCTTAATCTTCTTCTCTACTCCTTCTTCTTGGCCGTAGGTGTAGGTGGGTATAGGTAGAATAATACACTAATGGAGGATGATTTTTATGTGGTGATATGGTGGGTTTATATAGAGGTGGAGAGGGGGGTAGTTGTCATGAATAGGTGGAGGGCTAGGATGGAGTTTGGTGGTGGTTATGGGTGATTGAATGATCCTAGGGCTAGGGTTAGTTGGCGCCAACTAAAGGGGTGTCATGGGGTGGTTATGGTGGTGAAAGGGCACCTATATTTGGCGCCAACTATGGGGCTTCTAGAAAGTAGGTGAGGTGGATGGTGGAGATGATTTTAAGGAGAGGTGCATGGTGGAGATGAAGGGAATTTTGGAGGGAAAGTTGGCGCCAAAAGGGAAGGGTACTAGAAGGTTATTTTGGAGGGAAAATAGGTGATTTTTGGTAGTGGTGATGGGGTGAAGGGGTGTGATGGTGGTGGCGCCAACTTGGAGTAGGATAGCTAGCTTAGGTGAGCTTAGTTGATGGAGCTAGCTAGGGTTGAGTTGAAGGTGGAGGATGGCCAAGGAGCTGGATGCTAGCTAAGCTAAGCTAAGCTAAGCTAGCTTAGCTAGCTATGGAGTAGAGTAGGTAATGTGAGCTAAGGTTTGAAGAGAGGAGCTGAGGAGGAGAAGTCTGGAGCTTGAACTGGAGCTAGCAACTGCTGAAGAGGGTGGCATGGAGCTACTCTAGCTGGCTTAGCTTGCAAGTTCTTTGCTAGCTATTAAGCCAAGCTAAAGTGAGCTGGCTTCTACCATAATGAGCTGAGGTGAGCTGGGTCTGGTGCTTCCGGGGAGGATCAAGTTGGTTGAGGAAGCTAAGGTAGCTTAGCTCAACTGAGTTGAGCTAAGCTGAGTCCCCGGGAGCTGGACTTGAGCTTCCTGAGCTGGAATGAAGTCATCTTCAGCTGGCTGGAGTTGAGTGGAGCTGGATGTAGTTGGACCTAAGCTGGGATGAACTCCAATCAACTCAGCTGAGCTAGTTAGAGCTCCCTGTGGACTAATGAGAGCTGAGATGAGTTAGACTCAGCTAAGTTGAGTTGGATTTGAGCTGACCTGAGCTAGGGTGAGCTAAGATGAGCTCTCTTAAGCTGCCATTCAAATGAGATGAGCTGAATGTAGCTAGGATGAGCTAACCCTAATTCAGGTGAGCTAAATTCCAGCTATGCTGAGCTGGATCAAGCTAAGTTACAACTGGTGAGAGCCTCTCCTTCGCCAGTTGCCTTCCTGAGTGCTAGGGTTCTAGGGATCTGGCAATCTGTTTATCCCTAACACTCACAAAAACACATCAAAAACACAACAAAAAATGCAATGCATACCTAACCTAATTTATGCCTAAATGCAACCTAAAAACCCGTTTGTGGAGCAAAATCCTAAGAGCTTGGTTTGTTTTAATGCATAAAAATAGTGATAAACTGGCGTTTATCACTACATAACAAGAGTTTTATCTACTAATCAATCTATGCATAATTAGAAGTTAGATTAAGCTTCCTACATGAGAGTCTCAAATTTGTCATGCCAATTTCCATGTGGCACCAAATAATAAGAGTCACTAGATTAAAGTGTAGAGCTTATGGATATAGAATAGTATTAATCAAGTCAACCATGAATTGAATCTTTAAACACTTCAACAATGCTTTACTAATGTGAGCACTACATCCATGATGGATAGAAGGTTAGATTGGAAAAGAAGTAGAAAATCTAGGTTGAGCAAGCTAAGAAGTTCATAGTTGGATCTTGTTGAAAACAAGATAGGCCTTACTATACAGTGCCAATTGAGCAACTCTTGATGACATCGAGCAATTTGTAACAAACACAAAGGGAGTTGAGGACATGATTGGAGAGGAAAAAAGGAAAGGCCAATAAAGAAGTAAAGAGCTTGGAAGATCATAATCGAGAGAAACACAACCATAGTAGCATACAAGCTATTTCACCTCCAGCAAGAGAGGGGAAAGGGTATCAGGGTGAGAGGAAATGAAGGTACCTCAATTGCTTGGCTTTTTATTTTTGAAAAGAAAATTCTCCTTTAATGGGAATGGAATAGATACAACAAGATGGGACCACAAGGGACAAAGGAAGAATGAGACAACTGTAAGGCCCTCTTGAAGAAGGGGGGAACACCAAAATAAAAATGAAATAACACAACCAAAGCAAAACCAAAATAAAGAAGAAATGAAGCACCCTTGCCTATGTCCAGTTCAAACGAGTTGGACTCAGTGTTCTGATACAAATCATGATACAAACATATCACAAGCATGATAATTGATATCGGTGTTATGATACAAATCAGCTGAACATTTTGAATTGTGGGATATCAAAATTGCAGAATGATAAATTCTTGGCTCATGATCCATTCCAAGGAATGACGATTCTTAAAGAGTTACTAGAACTCATCTAAGATTGGGACAATGAGATTGAATGTTGTCTGCCTTAAGTCTTGGCCAAGTGAGTTGGACTTAAAGAGAAATTACAATATTCCTTGTCTTCACACATGTGATAATGGTTGTCATTAATGTGATAAGAATTCTTAAAGGGTGATTTTGACTTATGGAATGCCATATTCCATAATGATGAATACCCATTTGGAATTCAATCCAAGAATAATGAATGATAGGAGAGTTGTTGAACTCATCCTGAACTAGCCATGCAAATCAATGGTTGGGCCCATAATATATCCAAGCTAGTTGGATATTCAAGGAATCATCAGTTTCAATGGTCGTCTGGGATATAGAAATATTCCCATTTTTATAAAAAAATTCTCGAGAAGTATTAAACTTATGAGGCATCAGATTCCATGAGATAGATGCTTGAAATGAGAAGCAGACTAAGAGAAATAAGAAAGCTTGAGAGGTTGCTAGAACCTAGTCAAGATCCAAAAGTCAAATCTAAAGGGAATCAACTTTAACAAATATGTTCAACTACTTAAAAGAGCTTCAAGATAGTAAAACCCACCCAAGAAAACTTCGGATCTCATGTCTCAAATGGGTTTGAGAATGATCCACCTTCATATGATGAAGCTTTGAGGATCATAACATGAAGAATTAGGTGAAGGCTAAGTTTAATCATTGTTTAAGAGAATTCATCATTGTTTAAGAGATGCGTCGTAGTATAGGGCAAATGCACTCAAATCATTTGAATTTATAACTCAAATTCAAAAAGAGTCCAAGGTCAAACATAGGAGGCAAAGAATAATAATTTAATCTCACCAATCACAAGAAAGATAAGCAATTATAATCAAAACCTTATTCAAAACAATTCAAATGATATATAGATGAAATCAAGTATCTTAGTGAAAAAAGAATAAGTTAAAATGGTGATTTGAATCACCAATTAACCCTTTGAATATCAAGCTCAAATATGTCAAATTTATCAATAGTAATTATCAACCAATATTCCACGTCAACCAGATGAAATAACCCAACAAAACCAGCAAATATCAGACAATTGCACAAGGCCTTCAGACGCCTTAAGTGCTCAGGAGGGATCAGCTTCAACAGAGAAGTAAAGGCCTCTTCTTCCTTCCTTCAAGCAAGGCACAGCACAACACCAACAGAGGCACGAAAGCCTCCTAGCAGCTAAGTATAGAGAGGGCAGGAGCAAGGGCAAACCCCCCCCTCTCTCTCTTTCTTTCCTACTCTTCTTTCTCTAAAGGACCCAACCGTAGTTAGGTAAATGGCTGGGTAAACAGATCCAGATCAGGGTGCAAGCCTGCGGGTGTGATCACAGGCAAGCAGTGGGCTTGGGTAAGCGGGTGCGAGGGTGAAGGGGTTCCAACCCCTGTGACTTGGGCGAATAGCTGGGGGAAGAAATTCCCTTTATATGTGGCCGCGAGCTCTGTGTCCCACGATGTGGGACTATCTAGTCTCCCTTCGTCTCAGTGTAGCAACAGATGTTGAAGGCCTTGATTGGGGAAGCAAGTGTGCACGCAAGCTCCAATTGAGAGCCTGGAGCGAATCCTGGATGTAGTCCGCGAGTCCTGAGGATGCTACCTAGGAGTATTGTGGCCGGAGGACTGGAGGTGTAGTCGAAGGAGTCGAGGCGGTGGCGAAGGTCTGGTTAGGTACCTGAAAGCACGAGCACAGCCTTGCAGCCAAGTCAAATAGGCTCAGAAGGATCGCTGGTGTGCAGTGAGTGCAGTGGTGGGTACGATGTGGTGTGCGTGTGCGTGAGGAAGTCTGATGACCTCAAAAAGGTGGTGCGATGATGGTGGTGTCGGGTGGAGTGTTAGAGCGAGCAATCCCCTCAATTTCTTGAGGGGTTTTGTTCACGTGGACTCGGCGGAGGTGTAGGAGTCGATGGCAGGTGATTAGGTGGCATGAGGCGTGCTATGGAAGTCGTCGGAGGTATGCCAGCAATTTAGAAGACGACGGTGGAGCGGGCGAGTCGAAGGTCGAAAACGAAGTTTGGAGGTGTTGGGATGATCAGTGGATCAAGGGGTGTCGAAGAGAGTAGCTAGCAGTTGAAGGGGAGTCGGAGGAAACGCCGGTTGTGATGCGCCTTCGCCAGAGACGAAGAACAATCCGAGAAGGGAGACTGTAAGGAAGAGGAGGTTGGGAAGCGCCGCACTGGTATTATGAGATGCAAAATGAAAAGGGGAGTTGGAATCAATCGCCTATAGTATGTGGAGGCCGGCTAAGTGGGCGGGGGAGGATGGTTGCTGGAGCAAGCTTCGGAGCATGCCGAAGAGGGAGAAGAGAAGAGGTTTTTTGGCCTAAAAACTTGCTAAGGAGGTGAGGCAGTCCATGAGGGTCTTTTATAGAGCTCGGGCAGGCTCTCAAGCTTGGAAACAAGCTTTGAAAAGCTCGAGAAATCAGGGAGGAAGATCCCTAAAATTCTAAGGATTCACATGAGCTTCTTGGGTGGATTTGGGATCTAGAATTAGGTTTAGATGATTAGGGATGACCTCAAGATCATCCCTTCCAATTTTAGAAGAGATTGATCGAGAAATCAGGGAGGTATCCCTGATTGAAGCTTGGCTCGTTTGGGTTCACACCTGCCATGGTGGCAAAGACCCATTTGAAGAAAATGAAGAGAAGTTAGGGGGCTTTTTGTAAAGATTTCAAAAGTTGAGGGGCTAAGAGAGAGAAAATGCAAACTAAGTCAAACATGGACTCTGATTGGGCTCAAAGTTTGGTACAAACCTAATTTAGACCCAAGGAATCTGATGGTGAAGTCAGATTTTAGTTTTGACCATGTTTGACTAGGAAATTTGCATAGAAACCCAAATTAGGGTAACTTTCTGTCTGAGACTCCATTTTAGGTCAAAATAGGTTCAGATGGTCAAATCAAAGGTACCAAACCTTATAAAATATTTTTATATGATTTTTAGAAGGTTTAGATGAATTTTATCTTTACTAGAACCTCTGTTATTTAAGTGGGTCTGAAACTAGGGTTTCGGGTGCTATTTTGACTCTCGAAATGCGTGAAAACCCGTTTAAGTCTGCACAGACCCTCTTATTAGATATTTATGAATATTTAACCCTCAATGAATCCTTGGAATACCCTGTGGTTATTCTGTGTTTTTGAAATGCTGTTAAAATTACAAAAATAACCCTGATTTCTTTTCTTCTTCTCAAAACAGAACATTATGCATATAGGACCCTCTGATGGTGATGCGGGAGCTTTTATCATCTTTTTCAGACCAAAATAGACTAGTTAGGGCTCATGATGGTGTTGCCATCAATCATGATCCAAGCATGCATTTGGATATGATTGATCCATGAAGGTGTTGTGGACACATTCAAACCTCGATGATGCTTCGACTTATGTAAGGGTTAGTGGGAGTATAATAATAGTACCATATGTAGATAACCATTATGCTCATAAGATGAGACAACAATATCCATAAATTAAAATTCTAAAGTTTTATTGAAAAATATTTTCAATGATCAAGAAGGGACTACCAGGATGTGATTCAAGAGGAGGATATGTCTCCACCACCTTTACTAGAGAAGGTTGATTCTTGAAAATTTGACCATTGAGGTGAGTCAGAGGACTAGATAATGATAATCAAATCTTTAGACAACAACTAGTTTGGCAGCGTTAGCTAGTTTTCTAGCCTGTAATGTAGACACCTAGAAACTATTAGTTTTCTCATGCTGGTACAAGTAGTTTGGCCCTACTGTGCCAGTTGGCTCATCCTATATTCATGACCTTACGTTCAGGATCCATTGGCATGGTGCAACAATTTCCAGATTTCCTGAGAGTAGTGCCAATTCCATAGGAGGGGCAAATCAGCGATTTTACTAGGCTCCGTGGTGCTTAGATACGGTGATGGCATACACATATCATCCAAGGATATGTGGGTGGACTCACCTACTGAGTTGTTGCAGGACCTCATTGCGACCTCATCTTCACAGCCTACCTAGTGAGCTTGGCCATCTGTTTTGCGAGTTTTAAACCTAGGGACGACCTAGAGTAGTTATTAGATGTTGCAATGGTGCAGTACTTTTGACTTTTTTGTTTAGGATGAAGCTGGGCCTCTTTTTTCATGTAAGTTTGTTTTACAAACAGCTATGGCTCCTGCAAATTTTGTAAATATATTGATGACTATGGTCATTAAATAGTGTTTGCTAACTTTTACTGCTTTATTTCTTATTTCACCTTGCATTTTATGATTTTCTCTACTTTCTACTTTTAAATTGTGTGCCATATGTTAATCCTCTTGTAACATTTATTTGGCATTGTGGGTTTAATAATCTAGAGATTAGACTGCTTGCAACCCCAACCACCCCTAGTGTCTAGGACCTTAACACCCTTACACTCGATAACCTAGTTTCCTAAATGCTAGAAAGGCTAGTGGGGCGTGAAACATATATCCCAAGAAAATACATGGCTTTGTATTATGATTAAGCTTGGACCTTAATTCGTTAGGAACAAGTGTAAATGCTTTGCATCTAAATACTCATAAGTGCTTATAAGATACCTCCTTCCTAGTTCATAATCTATTTGGAATATTACCATCCAAGGCTGCAGAAGTGACAAACTCACTAAGTCGACTATTATTTCTAATGCTTAGACCTTGGACTGAGATAACATGCCCTTCAACCTCTCCATAATGGTACAATTCATTTGTTCCACAACACCATCGTGCTATGTGGTACTTAGAATTGTTAGCTTGTAGTGGATACTCTTGCTTTTGCAGTATTTTTGGAACTCTCAAATGTATTCTGGTTGTCGCTAGGGTTTCGTGTGTTATTTTAAAGTCCTAGGCATTGTAGTATATCACGAAAAGATACTACCAGTTTACAATTTATTACTCGGAATTAAAAGTTTCCCGAGGTCGAATTCAGGGAGCAAACTATGATTCCAGAAGCATATGAATTCATAATATATTGTTTAACAAAAATTAAGACAAAGGAGGGAGAGAGAGCAAATATTCTTTTTGGCTTTTTCTTCTTCTCTCTTCTTCTTTTCTTTCAGCCAATTCTCTTCTTCAGTCTGCCTTCTTCTTTCTTCTTCTTTTTCTTTGCTGCAGCTACCTCCTCTTTCTTTCTCTCTTCAGCTGTTGTGTCCTTCTTCTTCTTCTTCTTTCTTCTCTTCTTCTCTGATTTTCTTCTTTCTCTTTTCTTCCTTGATCCGGACGTCTGATTCTTAGCGTCGGATGCCTTAACGGTGCTATTGCTACAGTGCCCCTGCTATCTTCTTTTCTTCTGCAGCTTCTTCTCTTCGCTGCAGCCTCTATTTCTCTTTCTTTTCTCTTAGCTTCTCTGGCTTCTTCTGCTCCTCTCTTTCCTTCCTTCTCCTTTCTTCTTTTCTTTGCAGCTAAGTCCCAGCCGCTTCTCTTCCTCTTCTTCTTTCTCTCTTCCTTCCTTCTTCTCTTCAGCAGCTCCTTGCTTCTTCCTTCCTCACCTGTTCCCTGCACACACACACAAGCTCAGAGCAAAACCCCTACCCTACCCCTTTCTCGCATCTCTCTCTCTTTGAATCTCTCTCTTTGGTACGCTCTCCCAGAGCCGGGTAATCGGGTCGGGTCGCGTGCCCGGGTCCAGGCGCACTGACGTGGGTGGTGCGCAAGGAGTGCACAGGAGTGGGGGTAGTCGGGTCAGGTCAGGTCCATGTGGGAAGGGCTGTGGACGAGACCCAGGTGATAGGTGAGGAGGGACCTCACCCCAGTGATTCAAGGCGAAATGCCTCTGCGACTTTTTCAATTTATGTGTGGGCGTGCGCCCACACACTTCCGAGGTGGGACCAAAGTCCCACCTTCGCTCCGCGTGCTTGCAAGCAGGAAGTTGCGAGTAATTGGGGCAGCAGCAAAGGCGTGAGACCCCAATTGAGAACTTGGGCACACTCGCGGAAGTGTTCCGCATTGCCTGGGGCCTGCGCCTGGTGCTGAAGGGGCCTGGAGCTACTCGCTAAGCAGCTCCTGCTGTTCGTCAATGGCGGTGAGGGGGGCAAGACCTGAAAGCACGAAAATGGCCTCACGGCCACGTCAGACAGCTCAGGAAGCTTCACCAGAGTACGGCGAAGGTGGTGCGGGGGTCGACGTGGCGGGAAAGTGCTTATGGCCGTGTGCCTAAGGCACACTGCAGAGGTGTAGGTGGGTGTGTTCGAGGGGTGGTTTGGAGGTGCGGGGTGGTGAATGGAGTGGGGGAAATGCTTGAGTGGAGTGAGGGGAAGCTTATGGGCTTGTCGACGAGGGGTGGGATGGCCTGTGGAGGTGGAGCGACCTCACCGGAGTTGGTGGCCGGAGGTGGAGCAGATGGAGGTGGTAGTGGCAGTCGAGGGGTTAAAAGTGCCAATTTAAGAGGGGAAAATAACAGAGAGAGAAAGGGGAAGGTTTTTACCTACTTAATTGATGATGAGGGAAAGAGGGGGCGCCCAGCGCGTGCCTGCCGGAGCTGGGGGAGAAGGTGCCCAGAAGGGGGTTAACGGCGACAAGGAGGAGATCTGGAGGCACCAGCTGGTGCGGCCTGGTGTGGGAAGACGAGGACGTGTAGACTCTGCTGCAGGTGTCGCAGCAGAGCGACGAGGAGGAGGAAAGATCACCGGAAGCATTGGGCAGTCTGACCAGAGTGAGAGGAGACGAAGTTTGGGGTGTTCTTCAGCCAAAACGAGCTTGCCAGAAACGGCTGCCCCTGCTGCTTTTTATAGAGGTGCTAGCGAGGAGAGGATCTCGAGGGGGCAACGTGGGGAGCTCGCCGGAGAATGGTCGGAGATGGAGACCCATGCATTTTGTCCGTTCGCACGAGAGGCATGGGCAGCCGCAGGTCAAAGGGGAGGGTCCCTGCGAAAGAGGACGATGCAGGGAACCCCCCTTTCGTTCCTGAGAGCGGCCCCCATACCTTGTGTGGCGCCATCCTCCGTGCAAGGTCGCCGGAGGTATGGCGCCTGCGTGGGGTGGCAGGAGGGGCCGTTTTGCAAAGAACGAAAGAGAAGATAGGGGGCTAAATTCAAGGGTTTAAAAAGATAAGGGTCAAAAAGTAATTCAAGAGGACCAATTTGTAAAGTCGGTCAAAATGGTCTTCTCTTAGGCCCAAATTTTTGTACCAACCTAATTTGGACTTAAGAAATTCAATGGTAATTTGATTTTAGGTTTGGCCACGCTTGACCGGTCAATTTGCGTAAAAACCTAAATTAAGTCAAAATTTAGGCATGGTTCTCAATTTAGGTCAAGATAGGTTGCAAAGGCCAAATTAAAGGTTCTAAACCCTAGGGAATATTTTTCCATGAATTTTAGAGGGTTTATTTGATTTTTATCCTACCTAGAACCTCATGAATTAAAGCAGATTTATTTTTAGGGTTATAGAATGTCATTTAATTCCTAAAAGTTGCTATAACCCTTTTAGGCTCAGGCTATCCCACTTTCTTTCTTATTAAGCACATTTGACCTATATTCAGACCCTTCGACACCCTGATTGTACACTGCATTGGTAAAATTACAGTTTTATCCCTTATGACTTGTTTTATTCTTCAATTTAGAATTCTCTGAGTTAGACTTTTCTTTATGTTTTGTAGGAGCTTTTTTACACTTATTTAGATCAAATTGTGCTAGTTAGGGTTCATTCTGAGGCTCTCATCATACCCCCATGCCTAGCTTTTGCTAGTCCCTTAGCAAAATTTTAAGGTTTTAACCTTTGTTCTAGACCATGAATTTCTTATCAAGTTTAGATAAGTGCTTTTTCTCCTGTATCCTTGATTAGGTCAGAATGCCAATCATAGGCCTAAAAGGTACTCTAGTACCAACCAAGATCCAAATCTGTCTGACTTTACCCTCAGTCTTTAGCACAGGTTTTTAAGGCCTACAGGAATTAACTTAAGGTTTATTAGACTTCGTGGTTAAAGCACCCGTGCTTGAGATAATTTTGGCCTTGGTTCAGCTCGCAGTGTGTTTTGTAAGAGAGAGACAGAAGATTTATATGTTTGGAGAGTTTTCTCTCTCTTTTTCTTTTTAATTCTAGGTTAAGATTGGCTTCACAACACGATCTGTATCGGATTCCTTGTCCCCATCATCAATCCTCAAGGGTTCCTAGCAGTCGATGCTTCGAGATAGCACCGCCCATGGTAACCCCCAAAACCCTGGCTTTCGAGATTTCGAGATAATCCCGTCCATGGTGTTCCGTGGCCGAATTTAGACTCTGGCAATTGACACTTCGTGATAATGCCATCCATGGAATCTGAACCAGCAGAGTGTTTACATGCCCCCAGTAGGATATGTAAATATCCTAAGAGACAAGCACCGAGGAGATGATATTTTGTTACACATCTTCGAGGGGAATTTACCACCTCTCTGCACTGGGAACTCGTCCAAATCAACTTGTGTTGATCGACTGCTCCTACTCTAGGTGACATTTTCAGAATTTTTGAAATGCTTTTGCGTGATTTTGATACTTATGCTTACTGAACCAAGCTATGTGTGAAATTTGGGTGCTTAGGTTACTGAGTCCCGCAAATCAAAAGTTAGTTAACGAGGCCAAATACTCCCCAAGCCTTAGACCTAATACTTAAGCTTTTCATTCTCCTCAACCTCTTGAGGAATATCTAGATCTTAATAGGTACTAAGAGTCTATCCAAGAATGCCTAGGGTTTGCGATCTTACTAATCTTGTTATGCACTTTCCTTTTTCTTTTCTTAATGTGGTCCAGAACTTAGGTTAATTCCTTAATTTCTTGCTAATGACTATCACTTTATTTCATTTTGTGCTCCTTTTTCATTTTGTTATTTTTCTCCTCCTTTGTAAAGTCCACAAAAATTTCTTTCCTCCTCTCATTTTATTATTCTTTTTCAAATTTTTTTTTTAATTTTTATGGTATTTTTGGCATATGTGAATTTTTTTGTTGAAACCTTTTCTTATGAGTTTTTATTCATTTTGCACTTTCATACCCCCCATGACTAAGATTTGCAATGTCCTCATTGTAAATTAGGAGGGTTTTTTATTTAGCTTGATTCATGCATTAGGACAGGTATTTTGGTGAGTGGATGGGTTGGGGTGACTGTTGCAAACGATTTCTAATCCCAGATGCAAGCACCTGAGGTGGAGTCGGCTGTCCTAAAGGATGAACCTTAAGTGCGAAGAGGTGTCAGAAAGGTTTCATATTTTTTCAAAAAGAATGACAGGTTACCTCCCATTGAGCGCTGAGTTTTACGCCATCGGTTGGGCGCAATATGCTCAGGGAGAATGGAGGACAAATGATGACTCAGCCAAATCTGTTGAGGTTACATCGATGAACGATTTGAGTCTCTAACCGTTCACGATGAAAGGTTCAGAATCGTGGCTGAGCGGACTGATTTCGACGGCTCCATTTCCAAAAACCTGTTGGACAAGATATGGTCTGACCCACTTGGATCGCAGTTTCCCTGGGAAGAGTTTGAGTCGGGCATTGAAGAGTAGGACCTTCTGACCAGGATGGAAGAACTTTCTAGATATGTGCTTGTCATGGAAGGCTCTAACCCGCTCTTTGTAGATCCACGAGTTCTCGTACGCATCAAGGCGTAATTCATCAATCTCGCTTATCTGAAGCTTTCTGTGGGTTCCAGCATTAGAAAGATCTAAATTACAGCTCCGTACTACCCAATAGGCTTTGTGTTCCAGTTAGACGGGAAGGTGACACGCCTTCCCGTACACCGGTCTAAAAGGAGACATGCCTAATTGGGTCTTGTGGGCGGTCTTATAAGCCCACAAAGCTTCCGGAAGTCGGTATGACCAGTCCTTCCTGTCAGGTCGAATAGTGACCTGCAGGATTTTCTTGATCTCCCTATTTGATAACTCAGCTAGACCATTAGTCTGGGGTGGTAAGGAGTAGAGATTCGGTGAGACACCCCGTATTTGGTCATTAGTGACCTGAACTGAGCATTGGTGAAATGGGTCCCTCCGTCAGAGATGATTGCACGAGGAATCCCGAACTGTGAGAAAATATTCTGATGAATGAATTTGATAACGATTTTATGTTCACAGGTTCAGGTTGGAATGGCTTCGATTCATTTGGACACGTAGTCTACAGCAAGCAGAATATACTCGAAGCCGTTCGAAACAGGGAAGGGGCCCATAAAATCAATCCACCAAATATCGAAGATTTTGCATATGAGAATCGGCTGCAGAGGTATCATGTCGCGATGGCTCATGTTGCCCAAAGTTTGGCAATGACTGCATGCCTAAAAGTGACTGTCTGCGTCCTTGAATAAAGTGGGCCAATAAAAGCCACACTGAAGGATTTTTGATGCGTTTTTATGCCCAGAGAAGTGGCCACCGCATGCCTGGTCATGGCAGAAGGAGAGAATATCATTGATTTCGCCCTCCAGGACACATCTCCGAATGATTTGGTCAGCACCTATACGGAAAAGGTACGGGTCTTCCCAGATGTAGTACTTGGCATTAGAGCGCAACTTGTCTTTCTTGGCCTTCGGCCAATCAGATGGAATCTGATGAGATGCCAAGTAGTTTACTATATCAGCAAACCATGGAAGTCTAGTACCAATAGTCAGTAGGTGCTCATCAGGAAAATGCTCCGTGATGGGTCCAAAAGGGTTGATGATCCCAAAAGGAAGGCAAGACAAGTGGTCAGCTACCACGTTCTGTCTTCCTGCCTTGTCGCGAATCTCGAGGTCAAATTCTTGCAACAACAAGATCCATCGGATTAATCGAGGTTTCGCATCCTTTTTGGCAAGGAGATGCCTCACAGCTGTGTGATCCAAGTAGATTATGACGTGGGAACCCAGGAGATAGGATCGGAATTTTTCGAGGGCAAATACTATGGCTAGTAGCTCTTTCTCCGTAACTATATAGTTACGTTGAGCCTCGTCAAGTGTTTTGCTAGCGTAGTATATGACCACGGGTTTCCCGTCAACTTTCTACCCCAAAACCGCTCCTACAGCGAAATCAAATGCATCGCACATGATCTCAAAGGGTTGAGACCAATCGGGGGACTGTAGGATTGGGGTTTGGGTGACTCGGTCACGAAGGTTCTCAAAGGGTACATCCTTGGAGAGAAGAGTAGTTAGGGGCGCACGATTTTCGAGAAATCAGGGATGAAACGACGGTAAAAACCAACGTGCCCCAGAAAAGAGCGGATGTCCCTGATCAAGCTAGGCATAGGAAGTCTAGAAATCAAATCAACCTTGTCTCGATCCACTTGGATGCCTTTCTCAGAAATTAGATGTCCTAGGACGATCCCCTCAGGCACCATAAAGTGGCTCTTTTCCCAGGAAAGAACCAAATTTACATCGATGCAACTCCTGAGTATATGAACCAAGTGATGGAGGCAATCATCAAATGATGGCCCGAAAACTGAGAAGTCATCCATGAAGACTTCTAGATAATCACCTACCATATCAGAGAATATGGCAAGCATGCACCACTGAAAAGTCGCAGGTGCATTGTAGAGACTGAAAGGCATCCTTCGGAACGCGCACGTCCCGAAGGGGCAGGTGAACATGGTCTTCTCTTGGTCCTCAAGATGAATCACCACTTGGTTATAACCGGAGTACCCGTCAAGAAAGCAGAAGAATCTATTTCCCGCTAGTTTCTCAAGAATCTGATCAATGAATGGTAGTGGGAAATGATCCTTCTTCGTGGAGGAATTGAGTCTTCGGTAATCTATGCAGACTCTCCATGAGTTGGCTATTCGGGTAGGTATGACTTCTCCGGTTTCAGTCATAATGGTGGTGAGTCCTGCCTTTTTGGGCACAACTTGGATTGGGCTCACCCAATGACTGTCGGAGATCGGGTAAATGATCCATGCATCTAACTACTTAATGATCTCCTTTTTCACGACCTCCTGCAGATTGGGATTCAAACGTCTCTACATCTCACGGGAAGGTCGTGCGCCCTCTTCAGAATAGATACGGTGGGTGCAATACGAGGGACTTATTCCAGTCAAGTCATCTAGAGTCCAATCAATGGATCTGCGATGTTGCTGGAGAACAACAATCAGATGGGATTCCTGATCAGGAGTGAGCTTGGAATTTATGATCACAGGAAATGTCTAATTAGAACCCAGAAAGATGTACTTTAAGTGATCGGGAAGGGGTTTGAGTTCAAGGATGGGGTTATCAGCAGCAACAGGTGGTTTAGAGTGAGTGAGGTACAAGGATAGGAGTTATGGGTTTGTCTGAATCAGGGTCTGACTCCTCTAATTGCGGCTCAAGATCTTCTTGTGGTTGATGAGGTATAATCAGGTTATTCTCAAATTGTGTTTCATCAACCAAAGCTCTGACATCATAGATTTGTTCAATGACACCGCAATTAATCCCTTGTTGGGCCTTAAAGATATCAATTTTTAGGGTTTGATTTCCAAATTTCAGTTCTATTTGACCCTCCTCACAACTAATGTTGGCCCTTGCAGTGGCCAGAAAAGGTCTCCCCAGTATGATCGGTGTATCCCTTGGGTTCTCAGGTGCATCCATATCTAAGACTATGAAGTCCACAGGGAAGTAAAAATCCCGCACCCTTACAATAACATCCTCAAGAATCCCTTTTGGTGAATTGATAGATCGATCTGCTAACTGTAGTGTCACCTCAATCGATTTTAGCTCAGATTCTTCTAGGTGGTTGAGTAAGGATGTGGGTATCAAGTTTATGGAAGCACCTAAGTCTAACAATGCTCTATCGAACTGGGTCTCACCTATCTTGCATGAAATCAGGGGAGTGCCTGGGTCTTTTGCCTTGGGTGAGAGTCTGCTCAGGATTACAGAGCTGGCTTGCTCTGATAGTACAATTGGACTCCCACTCTTGGTTCGCGGCTTACGTTGAGGTGTATACACATTCTTCAGGAATCGTGCGTTAGCCGGTACGTGATGGATTACATCCATCAAGGGGATGTTTATTTGGACCTGCTCAAAGAGCTTGACCAGGTCCTCCTCAGGAGCCACGGATTTTGTTGTCCTCTTTCCCTTGGTCAAGGCCTCGGGAAATGGAACCTTGGTTGGTTCCTCTAGGATAGGACCAGGTCTTTGATCTGGGACAGGGATAGGAACATCCTGGATTACTGTCCTAGGGTTTGGGTCACTACCAGGCTTAGAGTGGTCTGGATAAGGTGGATCTTGGGTCTCCTTACCACTACGGGTGGTTATAGAATTCAGCCCTACCTGGTTCTGGTTAGGGTTTGGTAGGATGGGTTGCTGCTGCTGGTAACCCGCATAGGAAGTTGAAGCTTCCATCTCGTCATGTGAAGGAATAGAAGGGGCCTGATAAATCATGTGTGCTTGGCCTGGGTTTGGGTTCATAACGAGCCGCTAGATCAGCACGCTATTATGGTTAGGAAGAGGCTAAGAAGGAAGTGTGCCTGGTTGGCGAGAATTCGCCAATTGGGCCAGTTGGTTTCGAACCTCTGTGATTTCGTCCTTGTGTTGCTTTTGAATAGCTGCATTCGTTCTTTGAATGTCAGCCAAAGTCTGGAGGATGAGGGACATTTGGTCTTGGTTTGGCCCGGATGGATAAGTAGGGTTGGGTCGAGGCTGAGGCGATTGGTAAAGATGAGGTGCTTGTGGACAGGGTTGAAAGGATGGTCTTGGATTCTGGGAATTCCCCACCCATTGGAAGTTGGGATGGTTTCGCCATCCAGGATTATAGGTATTGGAAAATGGGTCATTTTGGATGGCATTGAGGTCCTCGCAGGTCTGAGGAGCCTCAAAAAAGTCAGAGAATGGGGGAGTGGAATTCCCTTGGCTAGTATAGAAAGGGTCGGAGGTTCCTCCTATCCGAGAGTCAGATGGGGGTGGATACGAGTCCACCCCTGGAGAAGGTCGGTGGAAAATGTTCTGCACAGTCTCCCGTGTGGAAGGAGGCTGTACAAAGGAATTCTGCGCAGAGGTGGCTTGCTGTAAATGCTGAGTCAGCTCATCCATCTTCTTCTCAATAATAGAGACCTTGTCCAATAGACTGGCCATCAATTCCAGGTCGACTGATGCGGACAGGCCCTACGTTTCATGTGCTCCCCTAAGGTTCATCAATGCGTGGGCATTCGTCCTATCGAATAGTCCTATGGAGTCATTGTTGATGGAGTTCTCACACATATTCTCGAGAATCTCCCACACGGTGTCCTCATGTTGACCCATGATATTTCCTCCACAAGTTGCATTGACGAACAATCTAATATCCTCACGGAGTCCCTGGTAAAAAGACTGGACTTGTTCCCATTTAGGAACTCCATGATGGGGGCACTTCCTCATGAGATCCTGAAAACGATCCCATGCCTCATGAAAAGGTTCTCCCGTCTGTTGCGTGAAGTGAGTAATCTGATAGCGCAAGGCGTTGGTCCGACTAATGGGGAAGAACTTCTTCAGGAACTCGGATTGAAGTTCCTCCCAAGTGTTGATTGGACGAGTCTGGGTCTGATACCAATGGGCTGCCTTGTCCATAAGGGAGAAAGAGAACATCTTCATAAGTAAGATATCCTGATTATGTGCATCTGACCCGAAAGTCTGGGCTAGATGCTTTAGCTGTTTGATGTGCTGGAAGGGGTCTTCAGAATTAAGCCCATGAAATTTAGGTATGGCATGAATCATATTGGGCTTCAGTTCAAAATCAGGTCCTCTAGTCGGGATTCTGACTCGAGGCTCAATATCCACTGCAGCAGGATTATAGTGATCTCGCATCATGGGACGCTGCGGTGAGTTCATGAAGTTCTGGAAGAGGTCATTGAGTCGCTGGAGCTGGTGCTCTAGATTGTTCTCTTCCTCAACTGGCTGAGCCATTGTGGAAGAAGAAGGTGAGTTGGGTTCGAAATTAGAGGAGAGGTCTATGTGAAGGTTGGTTGCACAGACAATGGCACTAAGGCTCAGCCTCGGGGAGAGTGAATTTCTAGAGGAGGTTTCAAGGACCTCCTACCAAACATGCACTGATGGATTAGACGAGTTTAGCAAGTGCTGGACCCAATCAAGACACCCAAAATGTTGGGTGACTATAGAGGTTCGGGGCGGATGGACCCCTTGATCAGAAGGTCGTCCACTTGAGAATTACCTGGGTAGCCAAAGAGGGTGAGTCCCGCGAAGACCCCTACACGGTAGAGCACCCCCACGGGTTACATGGTTTCCCCCAGCCGACCTCTCTTGTCACTGAGATTCCAGGTAGACCAGAATGGGGACCTTGACCTCTTAAGTCTATCACATTTAATTAGGATCAAGGTGCTTAGGGTTTTCACTTGAACTTTAACCTTTTGAGTGCAAAGAGTGACCTAAGTTAAAGGTTGGTTGACCCAAGGGATCAACTTCACCTATTAGTTCCTTTGAGAGCTTATTAGGTCTTGTCTTTTAGGGTTCAAGTGACTTAAGAGCCGGATTATTTAGGGTTTCTTTTAATAGTTGTTTTCAAGTAATGGCTTGGGCACACTTCTTTTGGGAATTTTCCATTCTTGCTTAGAAAAGTGTGTCTCTAAAACCCTAGCTTTGAATCTTATATTGGCTCTAATTGGTCCAGTTAGTTACCTCTAGATTAGGTAATTAAGGCTCAAGCAAGAAGGTTTTAGCCCTAACTACCTTTAATGGATGTACAGATAAAGTATGTTGAAATTTGAAAACATGCAACTTTGGTGTTTTACTACGTATGAAAGACAGGTTATTCCTAAATTACTTTTTTTTCTTTTTCTTCCTCTTTAGAATTTAGGGGTTTAAACGAGAGGATAGAAAATTACCTGTCCTTGGTGTGGTTGTTGTGCGGCTGTTTGTTTTCCTCTTAATTTCCTATGCCTGCACAAAAAGAGAAGAGATTAGTCAATAGGAAATCAAAAATTATGAATCAATAGCTTCTAGAATAGCCGTTGCTCCCCGGCAACGGTGCCAAAAACTGGTTGTCGCTAGGGTTTCGTGTGTTATTTTAAAGTCCTAGGTGTTGTAGCATATCACGAAAAGCTACTACCAGTTTATAATTTATTACTCGGAATTAAAAGTTTCTCGGGGTCAAACTTAGGAAGCAAACTATGATTCCAGAAGCATATGAATTCACGATATATTGTTTAACAAAAATTAAGACAAAGGAGAGAGAGAGAGAGCAAAAATACTTGTTGGCTTTTTCTTCTACTCTCTTCTTTTCTTTCATCCGGTTCTCTTCAATCTGCCTTCTTCTTTCTTCTTTTTCTTTACTGCAACTGCCTCCTCTTTCTTTCTCTCTTCAGCTGCCGTGTCCTTCTTCTTCTTCCTCTTCTCTTCTTCTCTGATTTTCTTCTTTCCCTTTTCTTCCTTGATCCGGACGTCTGATTCTTAGCGTCGGACGCCATAATGGCGCTGTTGTTACAGTGCCCCTGCTGTCTTCTTTTCTTCTGCAGCTTCTTCTTCTCTTCGCTGCGACCTCTGTTTCTCTTTCTTTTCTCTTGGCTTCTCTGGCTTCTTCTACTCCTCTCCTTCCTTCCTTCTCCTTTCTTCTTTTCTTTACGGCTAAGTCCCAGCTGCTGCTCTTCCTCTTCTTCTTTCTTCCTTCCTTCTTCTCTTCAATAGCTCCTTGCTTCTTCCTTCCTCACCTGTTCCCTGCACACACAAGCTCAGCATAAAACCCCTACCCTACCCCTTTCTTGCGTCTCTCTCTCTCTGAATCTCTCTCTTTGGTACGCTCTCCCAGAGCCGGGTAATCGGGTAGAGTCGCGTGCCTGGGTCGAGGCACACCGCCGTGGGTGGTGCGCGAGGAGTGCACAGGAGTGGGGGTAGTTGGGTTGGGTCAGGTCTGCGTGGGAAGGGTCGTGGACGAGACCTAGGTGATAGGTGAGGAGGGACCTCACCCTAGTGATTCGAGGCGAAATGCCTTTGCGACTTTTTCAATTTATGTGTGGGCGTGCACCCACATACTTCCGAGGTGGGACTAAAGTCCCACCTCCGCTCCGCGTGCCTGCAGGCAGGAAGCTGCGAGCAATTGGGGCAGCAGCGAAGGAGTGCGACCCCAATTGAGAACCTAGGCACACTCGCGGAAGTGTTCCGTGTTTCCTGGGGCCTGCGCCTGGTGCTGAAGGGGCCTGGAGCTGCTCGCTAAGCAGCTCCTGCTGTTCGTCAATGGCGGCGAGGGGGGCGAGACCTGAAAGCACGAAAATGGCCTCACGACCACGTCAGACAGCTCAGGAAGCTTCACCAGAGTACGACGAAGGTGGTGCGGGGGTCGGCATGGCGGGAAAGTGCTTGTGGCCGTGTGCCTAGGGCACACTGTAGAGGTGCAGGTAGGTGTGTTCGAGGGGTGGTTTGGAGGTGCGGGGTGGTGAATGGAGTGGGGGAAATGCTTGAGTGGAGTGAGGAGAAGCTTATGGACTTGTCGGCGAGGGGTGGGATGGCCTGTGGAGGTGGAGCGACCTCACCGGAGTTGGTGGCCGGAGGTGGAGCAGATGGAGGTGGTAGTGGCAGTCGAGGGGTTAAAAGTGCCAATTTAAGAGGGGAAAATAACAGAGAGAGAAAGGGGAAGGTTTTTACCTACTTAATTGATGAAGAGGGAAAGAGGGGGCGCCCAGCGCGTGCCTGCCGGAGCTGGGGGAGAAGGTTCCCAGAAGGGGGTTAACGGCGACGAGGAGGGGATCTGGAGGCGCCAGCTGGTGTGGCCTGGCGTGGGAAGACGAGGACGTGTAGACTCTACTGCAGGTGTGGCAGCAGAGCGAAGAGGAGGAGGAGGAAAGATCACCGGAAGCATTGGGCAGTCTGACCGGAGTGAGAGGAGACGAAGTTTGGGGTGTTCTTCGGCCAAAACGAGCTTGCCAGAAACGGCTGCCCCTGCTGCTTCTTATAGAGGTGCTAGCAAGGAGAGGATCTCGAGGGGGCGACGTGGGGAGCTCGCCGGAGAATGGTCGGAGATGGAGACCCATGGTTTTCGTGCGTTTGCACGAGAGGCATGGGCAGCCGTAGGTCAAAGAGGAGGGTCCCTGTGAAAGAGGACGATGCAGGGAACCCCCCTTTCATTCTTGAGAGCGGCCCCCATACCCTGCGTGGTGCCATCCTCCGTGCAAGGTCGCCGGAGGTATGGCGCCTGCGTGGGGTGGCAGGAGGGGTCGTTTTGCAAAGAACGAAAGAGAAGATAGGGGGCTAAATGCAAGGGTTTAAAAAGATAAGGGTCAAAAAGTAATTCAAGAGGACCAATTTGTAAAGTCGGTCAAAATGGTCTTCTCTTAGGCCCAAATTTTTGTATCAACCTAATTTGGACTTAAGAAATTCAATGGTGTAATTTGATTTTAGGTTTAGCCACGCTTGACCAGTCAATTTGTGTAAAAACCTAAATTTAGTCAAAATTTAGGCATGGTTCTCAATTTAGGTCAAGATAGGTTGCAAAGGCCAAATTAAAGGTTCTAAACCCTAGGGAATATTTTTCCATGAATTTTAGAGGGTTTAGTTGATTTTTATCCTACCTAAAACCTCGTGAATTAAAGCAGATTTATTTTTAGGGTTATAGAATGTCATTTAATTCCTAAAAGTTGCTATAACCCTTTTCGGCTCAGGCTATCCCACTTTCTTTCTTATTAAGCACATTTGACCTGTATTCAGACCCTTAGACACCCTGATTGTGCACTGCATTGGTAAAATTGCAATTTTATCCTTTATGACTTGTTTTATTTTTCAATTTAGAATTCTCTGAGTTAGGCTTTTCTTTAGGTTTTGTAGGAGCTTTTTCACACTTATTTAGATCAAATTATGCTAGTTAGGGTTCATGATGAGGCTCTCACCATATTCCCCACCATTTTCTAAGAAGATGCACCTGAGTTGTTTCCCTATTTCCCATTTTCTAGCTTAAGTTGACCAGCGTAGGACTCCTTGAAGACATTGCAACTTCATTCTTGGTCTTCATACTACAACTCCAAGCTTTCATGGAGTAATCATAAATGAAGGAGACAAGCTATAGAGCACCACCAGTAGAAATTGTACTGTGATGTGCACACATCTAATTAGCCTAAAATACCTATTTATGCATGTTTCTAGGACTATAGAAGTATCATGCATTATAAATATCTCATAGCATGCATCATCATGCATTTAGATTAGTTTGTACAAATTATAGGTTAATTTACCTCTTTTTGCGATCAAGGGACATGGAAATATTTATCTGGGCCTCAAATTGAAGATCCAACAGTATGGATTTGATCAGGGCGACGATCGGAGTTCAATGCCTTCAAGATCGCTCCGATCGGACTTCCATAGCATCAGATGCAGTCCAAGGAAGATTGGAGGCCAAGGGGCAAGGTGGTGTAAAATTCATACCTCAGATGATAAATCCAACTTCATGGATGGGTTTAGATTGACGATCGCAGCCCAATGGTGCGAAAATCGGTTCAATCCAACATCCGTGGCACCACCTGTGAGCAATAGAATATGGACGACTGATCGTCGACGATCGAGTTGTATTAAAAATGGTGTTAAAAGTGTCGTTGTTGTAGCATATGTCACAAAATGCAAATCGATGTCACATCAATTTTATTTATTTACAATTTTTACTGGTTTGTTTCCAAGTTGTTAACTGGAGGTAGTTATTGATATACATCACTCTCTAAGTTCAAAAATACTTTTAAATTCCAAAAATATTAATTTTACTTACAAAATGAATGAAAGAATTAATCAATGAATGAATTGTTTAATTATTCACAAAAGAATTAATTAATTAGTTTTACAATGCCTGAAAACATATGTACATAAACAAGCATAAAAGTATATATATAATTACTCTATGTTAGTTATATATAGCAGTATAAGTAATACTTAAGTATAGGTACAAAAGTAGTTAATAATATCTATTATACTAAATTATATTAACATACTAATATCTATAGTAACATATATTATATTTACTGTGACATATATAAGCGTTGTTGTAGCCTTAGTAAAATTATATACATAAGGTAAAATAGTTGTCTATACTGATGTATTTAGGTATGTATAGTGGCATATATATACATTACTAAAACCTTAGTAACATATTTACATAATCTAAGGCAAAAACTACCATCTATACTGACATATCTATACATATACAGTGACAGACACAACTATCACTAAAGCTCGAAGTGTTATTTATATACATATGTAAGAGCTCAAACAACATGTATATACTATATACATATCTATTATAGTATACGTTATTTATTTACATACATATACTTATTTATTTACATTTAATTACATTATTTATATAGATATACTTATTACTGTATACGTTATATATATATATACGCACAGTGCACACAACACTCAACACACTCACGCATAGGCATAAGCACAGGCACTCAAGTGTTATTGTAACGACCCGGTTCCCGAGTCCCTACGAGACACGAGAACCGGACCGACTCGACTAATCCCAAGACCTAGTCGTCCAATGAGGAAGTAACCAAAAGACAGTAAAATAAACCACATTCAGCATGAATATAACTAACAGTAAGAAAGTACAGCAGTAAGGAAAGAAACTACTACAGTAGGTACCACCACAACAGTAAAACAGCATTTATCATATAACAAGAACTGCAGGTAAAGAAGGTACAGCGGAAACAAAAACTACTCACTAGAACAGAAACAAAAGAGGTAAAAAAAAGGCTGTGGTAACTCTACTGGACCCTACTCGGCCCAGCGTCCTCTGCAGCCGCCGACCCTGGCTGCTCAACACCTGGTCCTGAAAAAGGTAACGAGTGTAACACGTCAGCAAAACGCTGAGTAGAGTGGCAAACTAACTAAAGGCAACAGTAGAGTGTACAGTAGCTGTTATGTTCTATTACTTCCTTTATTCACATCTTTCAATTTTTCTCACTATTTCATTTATTTCTCAGATCCTTTACTTGATCTCGAATGTCCTCGTGGGAACGATCTTGATTGCAGTCTTTTCCAAAAGTAGAAGTAGCACGTGGTGCTCTCCTGGCCGGGAGAGTCCCCCGTGGTGATCCTACCCTCAGTCAACCACCCCAAGGTCACTGACAGACGTAACGGTGACTACGGCAAGCGCGATAAACGCACAGGTAGCTAGCCCGCACTGGCACGCGGTCAGTCGTTTCCGTTAACGGGTGCGCCCAAAGCACAGCACGGAACCAGGGCAGAGCCCTCTCAGTAACAGGGGTCCAACCCCTCCACAGTAACCAAACCGGGGCCTTGCCCCTCCACAGTTCGCGCACCCTCGCCTGACTACCCTGGTTTGCCCTAGTGGGCCTAACAAGTCGGTGAAGGAGGCTAGCAGAACCGCGGGGCCCGTGGGGTAGCTAGTACTCTCCTAACACTACTAGCTCTCCTCGGTACTACGTACACGAGGGCCAACAAGTCGGTACAGAGCGGCCAATCCTAACCCCGGGTCCCTGGGGCGGCTGGCCCCACTCTGCACTAAACAGGTACAGGTACTTCCCTTGGTACTGCGTACCCAAGAGACAGTACAAACTACATCTCAGTTCCATTCCTTTTTCTTTCCAGGAGTTCCACTCCTAATTCCCCGTAGGGTTCCAGCTCTTTATCTCAGAACATCATATGTTTCACTTTCCAGTTTCACGTTCTCACAATCCATGATCTCAACATGTTTCTTTATTCATAACAGGCAGCTGTTAATTCAAATTACAGGCAGCTTTATATTCCTTTCCATTTTTCCAAGACTGCAGTATTATACATTCCACTAGTTTTTCCATCCTAAGATTCATGCCACATCCTAGGATCTAACATACAACTAGTTTTCCAGCCCTAGGATTCATGCATCACCTAGGAGCTATCATTCCATACATTTCTCATTCCTAGGATTCATGCAATGTCCTAGATTCTAGTTATGGTTCCATACTTTAACAGATTTTAAAAATAACTTAAGCCACTCTACCAGGTACAACGGGAGTAATGGGGGCGTGATCGGGAATCCCGCGTGCCTCCGCGACTCTCAAGACTGCAACTGAACGAGATCCTGTCACAAGGATCAAACACAAGGAGTGTCTCAAAACAGTGTATAGCTACCGTAGATGAGTAGAGGAATTAATTTTGAAGAGAACGCAACTCGAATCGCGGAAAACGGAGCCCGAACGGACCCTAAACGGGTCGAAAAAGACGATACTGTGCAAAATCAGACGTCTGGAACTCCTTCCAGACGTCTTAAAAAGTGGATCAGAGAATTACCTGTTCAGCGTGGTTTCCCAGACGTCCAGAAGTCTGCGGGGACGTCTGCCTAGATCCCAGACGTCCGATGGTCCCTCCAGACGTCTGGAGGTAACTCCAGCCGTCTGGTACAACTTCCAGACGTCTGATTCGCAAAGGATGGCGAATCAGCGAACCTGCGCACAGCCAACCCCCTCCCTCAGTACGGTCAGTCGACAAGAAGGAAGAAGAAAGCGGAAACTCACCTTTCATATGTCTGTATGATCTTACAGACGTCGACCTTGATGTCTGGCTATCAACCCAGACGTCTGATTCTGGAAATTTTTCCAGAATCAGAACCCTGCTCGGCCTCCGCTCTCGACGTCGCCCGCGTCGCACCTCGCGCGTCTGCTGCTCAGCCCGCAGCAGGTCCCTCTCCTCGTCGCTCCACGCTCCCTGCGCCCTCCGCCGGCCGGCCAAGCCGCTCCGGCGAGCTCGCCCTCACGGCAGAGCCCCGCCCTCGCACGCCGCACCTCCTCCGCGCTCACTGCGGCTGCCGCTGCCGCTGCCGCCCTCGCATCCGCTCGCTCTCGCGCACAGGAAGGAGAAGAAGGAGGAGACGGTGGAGACGGGAGGGGAGGCGCGCCCTTTTAAGGCCGCGCGAGGAGGAGAGAGAAGGTGGTCGCAGCGCGCCTGCAGCCGCAGAGAGAGAGAGAGAGAGGAATCGCAGGTCTGCGCGCACAGGCGCGCAGACGAATCTCCCGTGCGAACATAACTGTTCTCCAGACGTCTGTAAACGATCCCGGACGTCTGTTCAGACGTTTGGATGTGATCCCAGACGTCTGGTCCGACGTCTGGGCCACCTCCCAAACGTCTTAAAAGGCGTCTGGGGCACGCGCTCGTTACAGTTATGAACACTTAGCCACTCAACAACCTTTTCTTCTCTTCTCACACACTTTTTTAGGGCTTAACACTTAGCTGGTTCAACTACACTTCAACCCAAAAATTGGGATTTTAATGGGCAGGCTGGCTCATTTTCATGGGATATACAACACCTCGAAAGGTGGAACTAGATCACTACTTGCGAGCCAGCCCTAGTGTTTAATTAGGTGTGTTTTATCCAGTTTAGGCCCCACATCGGACCCATTTAGGCCCTGCTACGGTGCATGGCCCCGGCCCTAGCACTATACACAAATGTCTCAATATGTTCATGTATTCTCGATAATGTATGCATAGGTATGGTATGTATGGTGCGCCCGGCGCATGTCGACTGAAGCGCTCACTTCAAAAATCCAATAAATGCAGCAACGTCAGTTCTTCCGCCACCGATGTGATGCTAAGTTTTGTGCCCAATAGAGCGCTGTTGCACATAGCGCAGCATCTTGATTTGCAATTTTTGGCCCTTGATTTGAGGGCCATAATTTAATCTAAACTAAAATTAAATTATGCCCTTGTAAAGCCCTTATATAAGGATACATAATATGTAATTATTTTACATAAATAAGTTATTTAACTATATAATAAAATTAGCCAAAGTTTACAATTTATACATATTAATTTAGAGTTTAATTTGTTAATTAACGTATAAATTAGTGACTTAATTACAAAATTGACTTTATACAGAGTTAATATACATAATAAATTATTATTACACATTTTTATTATATTTTATAAACTTTATTTTGATTTATATAAAATTAAATACATGTTTTAGATAGGTTTACATATAAATAAGCTATAAATACTATAATACAACATAAATACGGTTTAAATAAGTTGAAAATACTTAATATAATATAATAAAAATATACAATATAATTTACTTCAGTATTAACTTAAATTACTAATTTATTTTATTTTAACTTAATAAATTACCTAATTAACTTAATAACTTAATTTTTACTGTAAATATATAATTAAATTAAATTACAAGTATTATAATATTCATATTATATATATAAATACGTATGTACAATATTAGATATAAATATGTACATTTAAATAGGTTTATATAATTACTTAGGTTATTATACATTTAAGTTATATATATTAATAACTAATAATACAATAAAGTTAAATATACATTAATTTATTCTAAATACTTAATTTAATATATATAATACATCTATAAGTTAATTATATACATTATGTACATAATATACAATATTTACACTTAGCTTATGTTTAATATATATATACAAGTATATGCATAATATACAAGGTATTTTTGGGTGTTTTTGAAATTTTTATGATTTTTATAGTTTTTATAGGTTTAGTAGAGGTAGGGGATGAGAGAAAGAGTGAGATGAGAGAGAAGGACTTATTTTTGGTGTTTTTGGATTTTGATCTTTTATTAAATTCCAAGGTATTCTGAACAGTCAGCTGGTATATTCTACCAAGTCGAGGGATCAGATTACCTTAAAACTTTGCATACACTTTCCCATCCTACTCAAGACACCTTTATTTTATTTTATTTTAATATTTTTATTTATGTGCAAGTTAACCCAACTTTAGGCCTTAAAGGATGTTTCAAAATGATCCTAAGGCACTAAAGTGAATTCTAAGTGCTGGAAATGGGGTATACACATTCAAGAGCATTCAACACATTGTAAGGAAGATGTTTCATCATTTAAACATGATTTTTAACCAAATTTTCATTAAAACCATAGTTTGGACAGATAATTCAATTCAATAAACTGACAATGAATCAAAAGAGGACTTTACATGCCATAATTAAATCAAATTCAAGCTTTAGAGACATATAAATGCTTGAGCCATGTGGCTCTATCATTACAACACAATGCATCTCAATTAAACCCTTAATTTCAACTCAAATCCTCTTAGAATCAGTCTATTCAGACCTGCTGAAGCTAAAAATTCAGCAACTAAATCAACTGCTAATTTCAGCAGCAAAGCTACTGCAATCTCCTTCCATATTAGACATTGAAGTTTCCGCCCATCTTAATTGTTATCTCAAGTCAGTTCAGTAGTTACTGCAGCTACCAACAAACGTAGCAACTTATATAGTTGCTGCCCATGAAACCCAGTAGCTGTTGCTCTGGGCAACTCGATTAAATCCATTACAACTCAAATCCATTACAACTCAAATCGACACCAAATCTTGCAATTGGACTTAAAATCCAAATACAAATACATTGTGCAAATCTGATACATTTGAATCCAGAGCGGGGGTCTTTGTGAATTTATGATGCGAATGGGAGACCGCCAGAGTAAATTTTTGGCGCAAATTTAATATAGAAGCTAAGGCTTCAGATCTAAATTTGACCTTGATGGATGGGTGGATGATGAATAGACTGCGAGGGAAATTTAGAAACAAATTGCGATGCATAAGGAAATCTGTATGAGTCAAAATGGAGGTGGAAAAACACCCCTCTAATTTGAATTGATCACAGAGGGCGAGATTAGATCTAAGCTACTCTACTCTTAAGCTACACTAATCAATCATCCAAATTTGATCTCTAACTACATCTACTGACCTAAATTACACTAGCTAACACTACAACTAATCTAGAAAATAGGAAAACTACACTAGGAAAGCAATAAATATAGCTAAGGGAAGAAGGTGATGTCCAAGGTCACCAGCTGGCATCTGATGACGAAGAAAGGGGAGAAGACCCTTCAGCTAACGAGGGAGGTGTCCAAGAGCCAATGACCGGCGACTGGAGGCGATCGACGGATGGAGAGAAACCCACTCTATCACCGTGGGCGATGAAAGGGGGTGGAAGCTGAGGGAATGGATCAAAAGGAACCACTCAGGGGTTTGGGAGATGGTTAGGCATTCGCACGAGCTCAGTGAGGTCCTTAAGTAGGCACGCAAGTGATTCCAAACACCACATTGGTGAGATTAGGCAACTAGGGCTTCAATGGTGAGATGGAAGGAAGAGGGGCATGCGAAGCTCAAAATCAAATCATGGTTGTAGGATCAGATCTGGCACAGGAGGTGATCACACGCACGAAGGCATGTGAAAATGGAATTTTGTTTGGCCATTAAACCAAGGACTCATGCAATGGACGATCGTGATCTCATGAGTTCTTGCGAGTGATCAATGTGCCCAGAGGTGCACGGCAACTGTAGCTCTTTTGGGAAAATTACGAAGAAGCCCATGGAGTGAAATAGTGGAAGATTTGCATATAGACCCGTAAGTCACAAGGAAAGATATCAGAGCAGTCCCTAGCTCTTGCAAGTAGGTCCTCGGTGGCTAACAAAATGATCCTTGAAGGCTTAAATGTCAATACATGTAAATGAAATAAGGACCTAGATGTGATATCATGAATGTGAAGTCCTAATGATGTCCAAATACTATTCAGTTTTTATTGAAGTTTAATTGAACATTTAGGAAGCTGATTTCACTTTTGAATTCAAATGTTTGTTCAATTTGTAATTGGATCATCAATTTATCTTAATGAATATAATATCTCATTTTATTACCTAATTTCGCATTTTTAGCATAAATTGGATGTTTTACGTAATTTCTGTTATTTCCCACACTTAACCCATTTTTTGTGTTAATTCTGTAGTGTTTAACCTAGTTTTTAGCTTAACCTCGGCATTTTAGCTTTGATTAGCCACACCTCATCAGCGACCTAGATGGCACCACGTGGCACCATCCAAGCCACCCATAGTCATCGGCCTCCTCCTTCTTCGTCCACGCTCACGAGATCTCGACCGTTGGATCAAGATCCAACAGTTGAGAGAGCTGCGACCTGAAAACAAAAACATGGCAAAAAGGGGAGGATGGCGCATTGGCTAGTGCCTTCGTTCACCAACTCGCGGTCAAGAGCACAAGCAGCTGCAATGAAATTTGCCCGCTCGATCGAGATTGAGCGACAGCGGTAGTGGCTACGTGGCGCTCTCTCATGCGCCAGCTGAATGGTTGTGCGCACGCTCGCGATGACACGCGATCGTACGCGCCATCATATGTGGGCGCATGCAATGGCGGAAGACGAAGCGTGCTCGTGCTATCTCGACGTCCAAGATTGTGCGCAGCGGGATGAAGAGCGCAACGATTGAAGAGCTGCGGTCGCTGATGTGGCCTCATGAGGTGCGCCAGATCAACGACGAGCGGCGGAGATCGAGTGCATGCCTTTAGCGACGTGCGTCTACAGTGATGCTCATAAACGTCACTATTGGCCTTACATTTATGTTAAAGCTCTTAAAAAGTCTCTTTCGTCCCCATGACCACACCTATAAATAGCCATCTCCCCTTTACTTTTTCTTCATCCCTTCTCTTCTTCTTTCACCCTCTCCAAAGCTCTAAGGAGCTAGTCCCAAACTCAGGATGCTCCTCTAGAGTAAAAATAAAATAAAATTTTGTCCATCTTCTCACCCTCTTCGTGGAGAATCCCGTGGTTGTCTTCTTGCCACCATTCAGGAAGCAAATCCCACTACGACATCGCCCTACTTCGTCCTCTGTCCTCCAACCGCATTCTCCCTCATCCAGCATCTCACCACCCTCTTCTGGGCACTTCGTCAACCCAGCTCGTCCTTCAAGCAACCGTCGAAGAGGATTTTCTCATCCCTATCTTTTCTAATGTAGATTTTCAGCTTTATAGTTGTTGCAAGTAAGCGTAATGAACATGCTTCTATGGTTATAAAATATTTATTCATTTTCTCCCTATTTTCTCATTCTTTATATTATTCTATCTCTTTCTTCTACTATTTATTATTTAAGTATAATAGCTTGCGTAGATTAATTTCAACCAGTTAATCTACTTTATAAAACAAACACGATTTTTAATAAACGTTTGTCTCCCTGTGTTCGACCTGGGACTCACTAGAGTTTTGATTATAAATTTTATCTAGTAGCGGATTTCTACGCACTATGATGACAGGTTTTCTAACTCAAAACTTTTCGCATACAAAATCTCGCTCATCATTTTAGCGCCGTCGCTAGGGAGGCAACACACTTTGATTTCCTGTATTTTTTGCCTTACTTATCTTTTATCTCACTTCTCTCCTTTCTTATTATGATTGTAGGTGCTCTCTCGAGGCAGGCAAAAGCAGTAGATTGGAGCAAAGTGCAGTTGAAGGGTTTGTAAGTATATCCCACCTCCCACTCAATAGTTTTCATTCCACCATGTAATAAAACAAACGTAAATCAACCTAGGCGCTCTTATAAACCCTAAGGTAGATTGTATTGTTTGATTGCCACCTCCACCCACCTCACCCTCGCAAACATACACACACACTCAAGGCACCTCACCTTGATTTGATTCTACCACTTAGCTGGGATATAACCTGTGGGCCTTGTACACTCTAACCTAATACACATAAGTGAGTGGAAATTTAATTAGGCTAAACATCATGTGTGCTTAATCAAGTGGTACAAGAGGCCAATTGATTGAGTTGTTTGGGCCGCACAACATAAGAAAAAAGTGATCCATCAGTAGCTTGCCTCATAGGATTCAATTTTTAAGGATAAACCAGGCACATCACATTATTTTTGATTTGTAAAGGAATATATCTTTAGTTGTGCTTTCAAAACTTAGTGTGCCTCACAAAACTTTGTTTGACTATACCTGAAATTTGAATCCTAAAAGCTACCAAGTAAGATTCAAATCCTAAAATTAACTGCATCTAAAAATAATCTTGCTTGAAAACCATTGGTTGTGCATGCACACACATTGAAATTGATCTTTAATGGCATAACCTATCTAAAGGGCCCATTTCATTTCGAAGCACAATCAAACCTAAGATATTAAAACAAAATAGACGTTGGCCTTAAGGATTAGACTCGCTCTTTAGGGTCCAAATCGAGATTATTTTCGATTAATATGCTTCTATTAGTCCATCTAATGCTTAGCTAGTGTAGTGTCAAACGATTGCAGTTGGGGGGTATCAAAGGAACCTAAGGCGCAAGCCAAGGGATGAACCTTCTCCCCAATCCCTCCCTCTAACTGGTTGGATTGATCGGAAAGAAGTAGACTAAATTGTTTCTTTCATCTCAAGACAGGTTCTAAGAGTTTATAGGTCTGTAGGCTACCCTACCAAAGGACAGGTTTGATTGTTTGTATTGCAGGGCACCTTTCTTTTCTCTTTTTCCTCCCGTTTTGTCATGGATCCTTCCACATCGTATAGGCATTTCCACTCCTACCCTCCTGATATATCTTATTCCCAAAATGATGATTATTATCTCGACCCATGCTATACTCAATCATTTACTAGTTGGGATTACTCGGATTGGGGATATAATTCCGGACCTTAGAGTTTAAGGTCTAACCCTGGACACCATGATTTTGATTTTTGTCCTTCTCCAAACTACACCGATTACAGATCATCACCCTCTTATGAACAACCTAATATGATCTACAATCAAGAAGGATATGATGATTACAATCCATACCCTCCCTAAGATTATAGTGCATATAGGTCACCACTCCTCTATGAACAACTCGAAATGACCTACTATCAGGGAGGGCCCCAGGAACTTAAATTTCTTGATTCCCTAGGATTGAACCCAAACCCACCTAACTCTGAATCAAACCATTTGGTTCAGGTGAACTAGGTCCAAGATAGGGTGTTATCTAACTTAAGGAACATCATTCAATCTTTAGAAGCTCATCCAACACCCTGCATTGAAGAATTGGAGGCTTTGATTCAAACGATTGATGATCTTAACAAGTATTTATTGCATTGACTCTAAGATGTTAAGGATAAGGACCTGGGTGAGTTTTTACTTGGGAAATTATCAAAATTGATGATGAAATTTGTGGTTGCTTTAGTTCAATCTTGGGATGATCCCCAAGATGAACCCCCTTTAGGAGAGCCAATGCCAGAACCTACTCAGGCACCTGTAGGGGGGACACATTTTACGAGACAGGGGATGACCAAGTTGGTCTAGGGTAATCAATTGAAGATGAATTCATTTCTTCACCCGAGATCCCTGAACCAGGGACAAGGAAAAGTGTGTCTCCATGGACCAGGAGATGATAGATGATTTTGAGACATATATAAATGTGGATCCAGAATTCTTTGATTCTGAAGGTGAAGAATCTTTATGTGAAGTCTCACCTGAGTTTGAGGAAGATAGTTTTAGTGAGATATACGGGTTTAAGGAATATGATGAATAATTTGATAGCCTAGTAATTGAGGATTTTGATCTAACTGGGCTAGCATGGATGATTCAGATCCTGATTTCATAAAGGATTTAATTCATAACCCCATTTCTCAATCGCACCTCATTGATAATAATGATGATTTTCTTCTTGAGATTACCAAACCCAAGTCAATTCTGATTGAGCTACAAATTTTGAACTTAGATGTTTTATATAGGGTTGATAACACTTTCAAGGTCCCGGAAACTTTGATTATGGAGGATAGGAATCTGGAAATAAAAATTTGGGAAGCTAATTCTAGGGGAAGCAGAAGTCTGAGTCTAAGGGTTTCTATTTGCCTGAAATCACAAACCTTCTACCAAGACCCTTATGACATTTTCAACTCTGAGGATGTTCAACTCGAGCACAAATTAACTGATTATCTTTTTGATATAAATTTTCCTATTGTTTGACTTTTTGGACTTAGGTTGCATCCTCACAAATCGTAAGCCCTGCCCTGCTTGCATAATGATCTCCAATTCTGGATATTTTTTTTTCAGAACCTTAGATACACTCAACCCTGGGGCATGAGTCTGCACCACAATCTGGTCCACATCTGTAGACACATCCTTGCAGGACCTGGGATAGATCTTTTTCTTCTGATCTTGACCTACATTTGTGAATTCTTTATTTCCTCTTTGTTTATATAGTGTGCCTAGCTGAAGGCAATAAACTTAGCATGTATATAGTTTGTTTTCATCTCAGAGCTAACCTGTTAATCATGAAATTCAGGTTCTTTCTTCTCTACTCCACTCTTTTTCATGTCATTTTAATATAATGGGGATATTGACAATGGGGGTTGGTATCCTTATCTGAATTATTTTATGAGCTCCGTAGATTCTTTTTATTTACTCTTATTTTTGAAAAAAAAATTGAATTAGTAAAAAAGAACTTGGGCATTAGAAATTTGTCAACTTTAGGAAATGATACAACAGGACCTTAAACTTAGATTCTTTAGGTCTTCAGGCTTAATCAGCCTGGGTGTCCACTAAAATGTGAACTTTTTCTCAAGTCCTCGTCATCTTTAATTTGTTTTCTAATTAGTCAAATAAGTTGGGTTGATAAGTACACGACTTATCAACCCACCCTCTAATTTGAGAGGACTTTAAGTTTAAAGCATCTGCACACTATTTGCATTGACTCACTTTACTATAGTTTTAATGGAAATTAAGTAGCTAATGAACCTTCTAGGGTGGTATGGCTGGCAAGTTGTCATGGGTAATAGCTCATTGGCCGGTTGTTCAGAGCCTAACCACACGACCATTCTCCTTTTACTGCCTTTAGGTAAATTTTAGATCAAGGAAGCCACCTACTTAAAAAAAAAAGACAAAGAGAAAAAAAGTCACACTTCACTGCACAAGTATGGCTGACAAGTTATTGTGGGTAACAGCCCATTGGCCAGTTGTCTAGAACCCAACTCACGAAATGCACATTTAATTCCAAACACTTAGGAAGAAGTGGGGAAGTATCATAAGTCAGGGAGATATACACTAGGTTTGCCCTTATGTTGACCCCAAAAAATAAAAAGTAGGGAGAAAGCTACCGGTCAGATAGATACACCTTTAGGCAGAATTTCTTTTCAAGGTCACCTAGGGGCATAAAACCTGAAGTCCGTTTTGATTGTCGATCAGTGAGTCTATCATAATTTCACAAAAAGATGCTAAGGACTTAGAGTTCTTATTGAGTCTTGGGTGGGTTAGGTATCTGTAGAAAGTTGCCCCGAAACTCTAAACTCAAAAAACAAAAAAGAAAGAAAAAATTTATTTGCTTTTGAATAAGGCGAGGGCTTCGGGCGGTCTGTATTTTGGCAAACACTCGGGCATTGTTGAGTCTCCATAGTCCAGGCTTTACTAGAAATTTCTTAGTGTTGAGAAATAACTATTACCTAAGTAATTTAATCCTAATTCTTTTATAAATAGCAAGTAGTTTTGCTAGGGACTAGCAAACGATAGGCATGGGGGTGTGATGTGCACACATCTAATTGACCAAAAATGCCTATTTATGCATGTTTCTAGGTCTATATAAGTATCATGTATTATAAATATTGCATAACATGCATCATCGTGCATTTAGATTAGTTTGTACAAATTATAGGTTAATTTGCCTCTTTTTGTGATCAGGAGATAGGGCAATATTTATCTGGGCCGCAAATTGAAGATCCAATCATACAGATCTGATCAGGGAGAAGATTGGAGTTCAATGGCTCTAAGATCGCCTCAATCGGACTTCTGTAGTATAAGATGCAGTTCGAGGAAAATCAAAGGTCAAGGGGCAAGGTGGTGTAAAATCCATACCTCAGATGACAAATTTAACTGCACGGATGGGTTCGAATCAACGATCGCAACCCAATGACACGAAAATCGGTTCAATTCGACAATCGTGGCACCACCTATGAGTAATAGAAGATGAACGACCCAGATGGCGCCACGTGCCACCATCCAAGCCACCCACAACCACCGGCCTCCTCCTTCGTCCACACTCGCGAGATCTCGGCCATTGGATTGAGAGCGCTGCGACCTTAAAACAAAAATGTAACAAAAAGGGGAGGATGGTGCATTGGCTAGCGCCTTCATTTGCCAACTCATGGTGCGCGTTCGAGACTCACCATGTCTAAAATCAAGAGCACGGGTGAGCGTGGCGAAATTCGGCTGCTCAATCAAGATTAAGAGGCAGCGGCGGTGGCTACGTGGCTCCTTCTCATGTGCTAGATGAATGGTTGCACGCGATGACGTGCGATCGTACGTGCCATCGTACGCGGGCACGTGTAACGGCATAAGACGAAGCGTGCTACGTAATCTCGATGATCCAATCGAACAATTTGACAGCCAAGATTGTGCGCGGCGTGATGAGGTGTGCAATGGCTGAAGAGCAACGGCCGCTGACGTGGCTGCGCGAGGTGCGTCGGATCAGCGGCAAGCGACGGAGATTGAGTGCACGCTTTTAGCGACGTGCGTCTACAATGACGCTCATAAACGTCACTAAAGGCCTTACATTTATTTTGAAGCTCTTAAAATGACTCTTTTGCCCCCATGACGACACTTATAAATATCCATCTCCCCTTCACTTTTTATTCATCCCTTCTCTTCTTCTCTCACCCTCTTTAAAGCTTTAAGGAGCTAGTCCTAAACCTAAGATGCTCCTTGTAACGAGTGTGTGGCCCAGACGTCTTTTAAGATGTCTGGAAGGTTGTCCAGATGTCTGACCAGACGTCTGGGATAGTTTCCAGATGTCTGGAAATCCGTTATTTTCGACACACGCGAGTCGTCTGCGTGCCTGAGCGTGCAGACCGCATATTCGCCCTTCCTCCCTCCTGCGGCTGCAGATTCCCCTGCCACGAATCCTTCTCTCTCCTCCTCGCGCGGCCTTAAAAGGCCACGCCTCCCCTCCTGTCGTCTCCATCGTTCCCTTCCTCTTCTCCTTCCTGTGCGCGAGAGCGAGCGAGCGCGAGGGCGGCAGTGGAGGCCGCAGTGAGCACGGAGGAGGTGCGGGTGCGAGGGCGGAGCTCTGCCGTGAGGGCGAGCTCGCCTGAGTGGCTTGGCCGGCCGGCGGAGGGCGCAGGGGGCGCGGAACGACGCGGAGAGGGACTTGCTGCGGTCTGAGCAGCAGACGCGCGAGGTACAACGCGAGCGGCATCGCGAGCGGAGGCCGAGTAGCGCCCTGATTCTGGAAAAATTTCCAGAATCAGACGTCTGGGTTGATAGTCAGACGGCGAGGGAGACATCTGGAAGCTCATACAGACGTCTAAAAGGTGAGTATTCCGCCTTCTTCTTCCTTCCTGTCGACTGACCGTACTGAGGGAGGCAGTTGGCTGTGCGCAGGTTCGCTGATTCGCCATCCTTTGCGAATCAGACGTCTGGAAGTTGTACCAGACGGCGGGAGTAACCTCCAGACGTCCGGAGTGACCATCGGACGTCTGGGAGCTAGGCCAGACGTCCCCGCCGACTTCTGGACGTCTGGGAAACCACGCTGGATAGGTAATTCTCTGATCCACTCTTTAAGACGTCTGGAAGAAGTTCCAGACGTCTGATCTTGCACAGTATCGTCTTTTTCGAACCGTTTAGGGCCCGTTCGGGCTCCGTTTTCCGCGATTCGAGTTGCATTCTTTTCAGAATTAATTCCTCTACCCGTCTACAGTAGCTATACACTGTTTTGAGACACTCCTTGTGTTTGATCCTTGTGATAGGACCTCGTTCAGTTGCAGTCTTGAGAGTCGCGGAGGCACGCGGGATTCCCAATCACGCCCCCATTACTCCCGTTGTACCTGGTAGAGTGGCTTAAGTTTATTATTAAAATCTGTTAAAGTATGGAACCATAACTAGAATCTAGGACATTGCATGAATCCTAGGGCTGGAAAACTAGTTGTATGCTAGATCCTAGGATGTGGCATGAACCCTAGGATGGAAAAACTAGTGGAATGTATAATACTGCAATCTTGGAAAAATGGAAAGGAATATAAAGCTGCCTGTAAATTGAATTAACAGCTGCCTGTTATGAATAAAGAAACATGATTGAGATCATGGATTGTGAGAACGTGAAACTGGAAAGCGAAACATATGATGTTCTGAGATAAAGAGCTGGAACCCTACGGGGAATTAGGAGTGGAACTCCTGGAAAGAAAAAGGAATGGAACTGAGATGTAGTTTGTACTGTCTCTTGGGTACGCAGTACCAAGGGAAGTACCTGTACCTGTTTAGTGCAGAGTGGGGCCAGCCACCCTAGGGACCCGGGGTTAGGATTGGCCGCTCTGTACCGACTTGTTGGCCCTCGTGTACGTAGTACCGAGGAGAGCTACTAGTGTTAGGAGAGTACTAGCTACCCCACGGGCCCCGGGGTTCTGCTAGCCTCCTTCACCGACTTGTTAGGCCCACTAGGGCAAACCAGGGTAATCAGGCGAGGGTGCGCGGACTGTGGAGGGGCAAGGCCCCGGTTTGGTTACTGTGGAGGGGTTGGACCCCTGTTACTGAGAGGGCTCTGCCCTGGTTCCGTGCTGTGCTTTGGGCGCACCCGTTAACGGAAACGACTGACCGCGTGCCAGTGCGAGCTAGCTACCTGTGCGTTTATCGCGCGTGCCGTAGTCACCGTTACGTCTGTCAGTGACCTTGGGGTGGTTGACTGAGGGTAGGATCACCACGGGGGACTCTCCCGGCCAGGAGAGCACCACGTGCTACTTCTACTTTTGGAAAAGACTGCAAATAAGATCGTTCCCACGAGGACATTCGAGATCAAGTAAAGGATCTGAGAAATAAATGAAATAGTGAGAAAATTGAAAGATGTGAATAAAGGAAGTAATAGAACGTAACAGCTACTGTACACTCTACTGTTGTCTTTAGTTAGTTTGCCACTCTACTCAGCGTTTTGCTGACGTGTTGCACTCGTTACCTTTTTCAGGACCAGGTGTTGAGCAGCCAGGGTCAGCGGCTGCAGAGGACGCTGGGCCGAGTAGGGTCCAGTAGAGTTTACCACAGTCTTTTGTACCTCTTTTGTTTCTGTTATAGTGAGTAGTTTTGTTTCCGCTGTACTTTCTTTGCCTGCAGTTCGTGTTATATGATAAATGTTGTTTTACTGTTGTGGTGGTACCTACTGTAGTAGTTTCTTTCCTTACTGCTGTACTTTCTTACTGTTAGTTATATTCATGCTGAATGTGGTTTATTTTACTGTCTTTTGGTTACTTCCTCGTTGGACGACTAGGTCTTGGGATTAGTCGAGTCGGTCCGGTTCTCGTGTCTCGTAGGGACTCGGGAACCGGGTCCTTACAAGATGGTATCAGAGCAAGGTCGTCCCGAGAAGTGAATCAACTGACTGGAAAATAACCAATTCACATGTTTATAGCTAGAGTAGCCACCACAACATATCTCTTGACATGAGCTCTTAGAAGTTTTGTTAGGTACCGTCTGTTTTGACGTTTCCGTGTTGTTTCGCGTCTCCTTGCAGGAGATGCCTCGTCGCGGGACTGGCGAGACAGGCCGCGGGCGCGGCCGAGGTCGGCGAGGTGGACGTGCTGTTGTTGACGTCTCGGTGGACCAGCCACCACTCCCTGGCATCCAGGCCCAGGACTTCGCCAGACTGATTCGAGATATTGGACGAGAGGAGCTCCACCCACCGCCCCGAGCACCTCCTCCTGGGGTTGCAGAGGGGGAGTCCTCTGTGGGACCGCGCGGCGGACACGGCGCTGGGCACGAGGGAGGGGATGGGCCCCTGCCGCCCCCACCTTCCTCCGACACTTCTGTACACGAGGCACCTTCGCCTGGAGGTGCACCAGCACCTCCCCAACAACGCCACTTCGAGCTTTTCGGACAGTTCCGGAAGCTGAAGCCCCCCTCCTTCAAGGGGGATGAGGACCCGACCGAGGCAGAGGACTGGCTTGAGCAGCTGGAGAAGATCTTCGACACCCTTCGCCCCCCGGTGGAGTGCCGCGTGGCCTTTGCCACGTACCAGCTGGAGAGTGCGGCACATCGGTGGTGGAGGGCGGTCCGGGGACAGGAGAGGGACGAGCCGACGTGGAACCAGTTCGTCACCCTCTTCTGCGAGCAGTACTTTCCCCAGACGTGGCAGGACCAGAGGAGGCGGGAGTTCCACACTCTCCGCCAAGGGACGATGACTGTGAGCGCGTACCGCACGCGTTTCTTGGAGCTGTCCCGCTTTGCAGCGACAACGGTAGCCACTGAGGAGGAGCGCCTTTGGAGGTTCACCGAGGGGCTCCGGCCTGCGATCCGGGGGTATGTCAAACCCCTGAAGCTGCCTACGTTTTCGAGGGTGGTAGAGGCAGCTATGACTTACGAGGAGACAAACCCGTCCGCGCGAGAGACCGATGGCGGGCGGAAGAGGCCCTTTCAGCCAAACTTCTCACAGGGCCGGCGAGAACGGAGACACGTGGCGTCCGCAGGAGAGCCGTCACGTTGTGCATGGCCATCAGTGGCCTTTGGGGGCCCTCGACAGGGGCCAGTCGCCAGCACCGGACCCCCGCCTAGTCGACAGCAGGGACTCACTGAGGGCGGGAGTCGGGTTCCCCTCTGCTACCAGTGTGGCCAGCCGGGCCACGTCAGGAGGGACTGCCCATCTAGGGCAGGAGGTCAGCAGATACTTCCCGTGCAGAGTACTAGAGGGCGCGCAGGAGGCCGCGGTTCCCAGGCACGAGGAGGAGGACAGCAGTCACGAGGAGGGTACCGGCCAGCACCTACTCGTCCGACGCAGAGTGTGGCTGCTTCGTCCGCACCTAGAGCTGAGGGGCGTATCAACGCCCTAACACACAGGGACGCCAGAGCATCGGGATCCGTGGTAGCATGTATGGTTGCAGTTTCTGGCAGACTCGTTTACACGCTTTTCGATTCCAGCGCTACGCACTCGTTTGTCGCAGCCAGTTTCGCAGTTAGTTTGGACCAGGATTATACACTGTTAGAAAATCCGTTCGTAATCAGAGGTCCGAGTGGTCAGTTGTTTGTAGCTGAGGAGGTGTACACGGATTGCGAGGTTAGCGTTGGAGGACATAGCCTGCCAGCTGACCTGATTATGATCCAGATGGAGGACTTTGGTGTGATTCTGGGGATGGATTGGCTGTCCGCTTACCACGCCTTGGTAGACTGTTTTGAGAGGAAGATTGTCTTCTCCATTCCGGAGTTGCCTTCTTTCGAGTTTCACGGACAGCCAGTGGACGGAGGTTTCAGGTGCATTTCGGCACTTCGGGCGGCGAGACTTTTGAGCCAGGGGTGTGAGGGCTTCCTAGCCTGTGTGGTGGCAGAGCCCAGCCCTGTGGCAGACTTCCAGAGCATCCCGGTGGTCAGAGAGTACCCCGACGTGTTTCCAGATGAGTTACCAGGACTACCGCCCGAGCGTGAGATCGAGTTTGAGATCTCACTAGTACCAGGGACCAGCCCCATCTCCACCGCGCCATACAGGATGGCACCGCTTGAGCTGCGAGAGCTCAAGTCCCAGTTGCAGGACCTTTTGGAGAAAGGTTTCGTGAGGCCCAGTGCGTCTCCCTGGGGAGCCCCGGTACTGTTTGTGAAGAAGGATGGGACCCTACGCCTTTGTGTGGACAACCGACAGCTGAATAGGGTCACCATCAAGAACAGATATCCGCTGCCGAGGATCGACGATTTGTTTGACCAATTGCGGGGTGCCACGGTGTTTTCCAAGATAGACTTGAGGTCTGGATACCACCAGTTGAGGATCAGGGAGACCGACGTCTCCAAGACAGCTTTCCGCACCCGGTACGAACACTACGAGTTTTTGGTCATGCCATTTGGGCTGACCAATACCCCCGCTACTTTCATGGACCTGATGAACAGGGTGTTTAGACCGTACTTGGATCAGTTCGTGGTGGTTTTCATAGATGATGTGCTCATCTATTCTAGAGATCGGACGCAGCACGGACAGCACTTGCGAATGGTTTTGGACACTCTGAGGCGACGCAGGCTGTACGCCAAGTACAACAAGTGCGAGTTCTGGTTGAGGGAGGTGACCTTCTTGGGTCATGTGATCTCTGGAGACGGCCTGGCGGTGGACCCCGCCAAGGTCGAGGCAGTGCTCAGGTGGGAGAGACCGCGTTCAGTCACTGAGACTCGCAGTTTCCTGGGACTGGCAGGTTACTACAGACGGTTCATCAGAGGGTTTTCGCAGATTGCACATCCTATGACACAGTTGACCCGGAAGGACGTGCCTTTCGCTTGGACAGACGCTTGTGAGGAGTGTTTTCTGGAGCTGAAGGAGAGGTTGACCTCGGCTCCCGTGCTTACCATCCCTGACAGTAGTGGCGGGTTCGTTGTGTACACGGACACTTCCTTGCAGGGGTTAGGAGGTGTGCTCATGCAGAGGGGTCATGTTGTCGCTTACGCTTCGCGGCAACTGAAGCCCCATGAGCATACCTACCCTACCCACGACCTAGAGTTGGCAGCTGTTGTCTTCGCGCTGAAGACCTGGAGGCACTACTTGTACGGTGAGACCTTCGAGATTTTTACAGATCACAAGAGCCTCAGATATCTTTTTGACCAGAAGGAGCTCAACATGAGACAGAGACGTTGGTTGGAGCTCCTGAAGGACTACGATTGCAGCATCTCCTACCACCCGGGAAAGGCCAATGTGGTGGCTGACGCCTTGAGCCGTAAGGCGCCCGCACGCTTGGCCAGTCTACAGTTACAGAGTTGGAGCCTTTTGGAGGAGGTGGGAAGTTGGAAACCTCTAGAGTTACGAGGGTACTGTGGGGCAGTGACGGTGACACGGCAGACCAGGCCAGAGCTGATAGACCGTATCATCACAGGACAGATGGCCGATCCGTACTTGCAGTCTTTGCGCGACAGAGTACTATCAGGGGACCCAGGGGACTTCTCTTTCACAGACCAGGTGCTACGTTTGAGGGGACGGCTGTGCGTTCCCAGAGACGAGGAGCTGTTGAGAGAGCTCCTGACTGAGGCACACGGTTCCAGATTCACCATACATCCTGGGAACACGAAAATGTACCACGACTTGAGATGCGAGTTTTGGTGGAGAGGGATGAAGCGGGATGTGGGTGAGTTCGTGCAACAGTGCTTAGTGTGCCAGCAGGTGAAAGCCGAGCATCAGAGGCCTGCAGGGCCGCTTCAGCCGCTTCCAGTGCCAGAGTGGAAGTGGGAGAGCATCACCATGGACTTGGTGGTGGGCTTACCTGTTACCCAGCGGGGACACGTCGCAATCTGGGTAATAGTGGATAGATTGACGAAGACGGCGCGATTCTTTCCGATCCGAGTCACTTTGGGACCAGCACAGTTGGCAGAGAGGTATATCCGTGATGTGGTACGACTACACGGAGTTCCGCGGGAGATCGTATCCGACCGGGATACCCGCTTTACGTCCCAGTTTTGGGCTGAGTTTCAGCAGGCCTTGGGGACGCAGTTGAGGTTTAGCACAGCTTACCACCCTCAGACGGACGGACAGTCTGAGCGCACGATACAGACGCTTGAGGACCTTTTGCGTGCTTATGTACTGGACTGGAGGGGCTCTTGGGAGGAGCACCTGCCCCTGGCAGAGTTTGCATACAACAACAGTTATCACTCGAGCATCGGCATGGCTCCCTACGAGGCTCTGTACGGACGGAAGTGTACGGCACCCTTGAGTTGGGTTGAGGTGGGGACCAAGTGGGAGATTGGCCCCAGGTTGATCCGGCAGAGTCAGGAGGTAGTTGAGCAGATCCACAGACGACTCCGCACTGTCAGGAGCAGACAGAAGAGCTACGTGGATCGCAGACGCAGAGAGGTGCAGTTCGAGGTTGGGGACCACGTCTTCATTCGTGTTTCGCCCATGAAGGGCCTACAGCGGTTTGGGGTGAGAGGGAAGCTCGCGCCGAGGTTCGTGGGGCCCTTTGAGGTCCTGGAGCGGGTTGGACCCGTTGCTTACAGACTTGCCCTTCCCCCGCAGCTTTTTGGTGTGCACGACGTGTTCCACGTGTCCAACCTCAGGAAGTACGTAGCCGATTCCAGTCACGTACTGAGTCACGAGAGCGTCGAGGTGAGCGACGACCTGACCTACCCCGAGCGACCAGTGCAGATCCTAGACCGAGCGGTCTGCAATTTGAGACGAAAGCAAGTACCCCTGGTAAAGGTTTTGTGGAGGAGCCAGCGATACGAGGAGGCTACCTGGGAGCCTGAGGCGGCAATGCGGGAGCGGTACCCGGAGCTTTTCACGGGTACGTCTTTTCGGACCGGCTTCGGTCCTCTTTGAGTTTGTTATGGTTATTCGGACGTCTTTTCCCGCACCCTAGTTGGCGCAAGTTTCGGGGACGAAACTTCCTTTGAGTTTGTTATATTGTAACGAGTGTGTGGCCCAGACGTCTTTTAAGACGTCTGGAAGGTTGTCCAGACGTCTGACCAGACGTCTGGGATAGTTTCCAGACATATGGAAATCCGTTATTTTCGACACACGCGAGTCGTCTGCGCGCCTGAGCGCGCAGACCGCATATTCGTCCTTCCTCCCTCCTACGGCTGCAGATTCCCCTGCCGCGAATCCTTCTCTCTCCTCCTCGCGCGGCCTTAAAAGGCCACGCCTCCCCTCCTGTCGTCTCCACCGTTCCCTTCCTCTTCTCCTTCCTGTGCGCGAGAGCGAGCGAGCGCGAGGGCGGCAGCAGAGGCCGCAGTGAGCGCGGAGGAGGTGCGGCGTGCGAGGGCGGAGCTCTGCCGTGAGGGCGAGCTCGCCGGAGCGGCTTGGCCGGCCGGCGGAGGGCGCAAGGGGTGCGGAACGACGCGGAGAGGGACTTGCTGCGGTCTGAGCAGCAGACGCGCGAGGTACGACGCGAGCGGCGTCGCGAGCGGAGGCCGAGTAGCACCCTGATTCTGGAAAAATTTCCAGAATCAGACGTCTGGGTTGATAGTCAGACGACGAGGGAGACGTCTGGAAGCTCATACAGACGTCTGAAAGGTGAGTATTCCGCCTTCTTCTTCCTTCCTGTCGACTGACCGTGCTGAGGGAGGAAGTTGGTTGTGCGCAGGTTCGCTGATTCGCCATCCTTTGCGAATCAGACGTCTGGAAGTTGTACCAGACGGCGGGAGTAACCTCAAGACGTCCGGGGTGACCATCGGACGTCTAGGAGCTAGGCCAGACATCCCCGCAGACTTCTGGACGTCTGGGAAACCACGCTGGACAGGTAATTCTCTGATCCACTCTTTAAGACGTCTGGAAGAAGTTCCAGATGTCTGATCTTGCACAGTATCGTCTTTTTCGACCCGTTTAGGACCTGTTCGGGCTCCGTTTTCCACGATTCGAGTTGCGTTCTTTTCAGAATTTATTCCTCTACCCGTCTACAGTAGCTATACACTGTTTTGAGACACTCCTTGTGTTTGATCCTTGTGATAGGACCTCGTTCAGTTGCAGTCTTGAGAGTCGCGGAGGCACGCGGGATTCCCGATCACGCCCCCATTACTCCCGTTGTACCTGGTAGAGTGGCTTATGTTTATTATTAAAATCTGTTAAAGTATGGAACCATAACTAGAATCTAGGACATTGCATGAATCCTAGGGCTGGAAAACTAGTTGTATGCTAGATCCTAGGATGTGGCATGAACCCTAGGATGGAAAAACTAGTGGAATGTATAATACTGCAGTCTTGGAAAAATGGAAAGGAATATAAAGCTGCCTGTAAATTGAATTAACAGCTACCTGTTATGAATAAAGAAACATGATTGAGATCATGGATTGTGAGAACGTGAAACTGGAAAGCGAAACATATGATGTTCTGAGATAAAGAGCTGGAACCCTACGGGGAATTAGGAGTGGAACTCCTGGAAAGAAAAAGGAATGGAACTGAGATGTAGTTTGTACTGTCTCTTGGGTACGCAGTACCAAGGGAGTTACCTGTACCTGTTTAGTGCAGAGTGGGGCCAGCCACCCTAGGGACCCAGGGTTAGGATTGGCCGCTCTGTACCGACTTGTTGGCCCTCGTGTACGTAGTACCGAGGAGAGCTACTAGTGTTAGGAGAGTACTAGCTACCCCACGGGCCCCGGGGTTCTGCTAGCCTCCTTCACCGACTTGTTAGGCCCACTAGGGCAAACCAGGGTAGTCAGGCGAGGGTGCGCGAACTGTGGAGGGGCAAGGCCCCGGTTTGGTTACTGTGGAGGGGTTGGACCCCTGTTACTGAGAGGGCTCTGCCCTGGTTCCGTGATGTGCTTTGGGCGCACCCGTTAACGGAAACGACTGACCGCGTGCCAGTGCGAGCTAGCTACCTGTGCGTTTATCGCGCGTGCCGTAGTCACCGTTACGTCTGTCAGTGACCTTGGGGTGGTTGACTGAGGGTAGGATCACCACGGGGGACTCTCCCGGCCAGGAGAGCACCACGTGCTACTTCTACTGTTCGGAAAAGACTGCAATCAAGATCGTTCCCACGAGGAACATTCGAGATCAAGTGAAGGATCTGAGAAATAGATAAATTTTGAGACAATAGAAAGACGTAAATAAAGAAAGTAACAGAACATAACAGCTACTGTACACTTTACTGTTTCTTTAGTTTAGTTGCCACTCTACTCAGTGTTTTGCTGACGTGTTACACTCGTTACCTTTCAGGACCAGGTGTTGAGCAACCAGGGTCAGCGGCTGCAGAGGACGCTGGGCCGAGTAGGGTCCAGTAGAGTTACCACAGTCTTTTGTACCTCTTTTGTTTCTGTTATAGTGAGTAGTTTTGTTTCCGCTGTACTTTCTTTACCTGCAGTTCGTGTTATATGATAAATGTTGTTCTACTGTTGTGGTGGTACCTACTGTAGTAGTTTCTTTCCTTACTGCTGTACTTTCTTACTGTTAGTTATATTCATGCTGAATGTGGTTTATTTTACTGTCTTTTGGTTACTTCCTCATTGGACGACTAGGTCTTGGGATTAGTCGAGTCGGTCCGGTTCTCGTGTCTCGTAGGGACTCGGGAACCGGGTCGTTACACTCCTCTAGAGTAAATAAAGAAACAAAATTTTGTCCATCTTCTCACCCTCTTCGTGGATCATCCCGTGGTTGTCTTCTCGCCACCATTTGGAAAGTGGATCCCGCTGTGTGTTGCCTTGCTTCATCCATCATCCTTTAGCCTTGTTCTCCCTCGTCCACCATCTCACAACCCTCTTCCGGGCGCTCTGTGAATGCAGCTCGTCCTCCAAGCAGCCGTCATGGAGGATTTTCTCATCCCTATCTTTCTATCACTTTCTAGTGTAAATTTTCAGCTTTATAGTTGTAGTAAGTAGATGTAATGAACATGCTTCTATGGTTATAAAATATTTGTTCATTCTCTCCCTATTTTCTCTTTATTTGTATTATTCTTTCTCTCTTTTCTATTATTTATTATTTAAGTAGAATAGTTTGTGTAGATTAATTTCAACCAGCTAATCTGCTTTATAAAAGAAACACAATTTTTAATTAACGTTCGCCTGCCTGTGTTCGACCCAAAACTCACCAGAGTTTCGGTTATAAATTTTATCTGGTAGCGGATTTCTACACACTACAACGACGAGTTTTCTAACTCAAAACCTTTCGCGTACGAAATCTCGCTCATCACACTGTTGCCGACGGTTTACAATTGACGGTTTTTGGAACTGTCAGCAATATTAATATTCTTGTCCGTTCTCCAAATAACAGTCGAGAATATTCATTTTATTAACTGCCTCCATTCAATTCAAAGAGTGGGTAGGTGTGACTAGCATCGTCGGTTAACAACCGTCAACATAGTTATAAATGTCAACTATTTTTTAGGAACGGTCAAGTAAAGTTGAAATTTCTAATCGTTGAAGCGAAAAAGTTAAATATTTGAGTTGCTTGCTCGAAGGTTTCATTAAAACCGTTGACAAACATCGACCTAAATCAAGCATGCAGCCTCGACACCCTTCACCTTCCTCCCAAATTAGATCTCCTCTCTTATGCATCCTCCCGCTTCAGCGACACATCCGCCTATTCTCCTCCTCCCTCGTGCATCCTCGTGACGTTGATTGGTTGGCCGACGCCGGTCATCACCCTCCCTCCTCCCCCTTGCAGCTCTAGCCTTATTGGTATGTTATACTTCTCCCCCTCCATCCGCTCCTCATTGCCACGTCCTCCTTTGGCCCCTTGCCGCGTCCCTTCTCCCTCCGCCCCTTGTGCGCTACCTCCTCCTCCCTCTCCCACCACCACTGCCACAGACCACTACCACCACCCCCTCATCCCACCACCAGTCAACCACCACCACCACCTCCTCCCCATCCTCACGCCACCTCCTGCCACCACCACCACCTTCTCCTACCCCTACCACCACTACTTGAGGCCACCACCACTAGCACCTCTTGCCGCCACGACCACCACCACCTCCTGCCGCCACCACCACCACCTCCTTCCCCCAACACCACCACCTCAGGCCACCACCACCAGCACCTCCTGCTGCCACCATCGCCACTACCTCCTCCCACACCTCCCTATTGACCCCTCCTTCCAACAACAACACCACCACCTCCCCATCCAAATCTAATTAGTTAATTAGGTTTATTTGTAATTAATTAATGTTGATTGCAGAATTTAATTTTAATTGAAATGTGTAGTTTATGTATCATTTTAATTGATATTTGTGGGGTGTGCCCACATGTATAGGGGTTAAATGTGGGGTGTTCCCACATGTAGTTTGAGTGGAATTTCTTGTTTAATTTGAATTGAAATTTAATGGTTGTGTGTCATGTTATTCCTATAAGTGAAATGTGTGGTGTGCCCATATTTGTTGCGATATCTTTTTTCTGCATGCAGGATTTGAGAAATATTGCATTTTATAGGTAAACTCCGTCGAAATTTTTCAGCTTACTGTTTACATGTAGGTGTAGGTTTAGGGTTTATGTTTTGTATTTTGGGCTTCATGTATATGGTTTAGGTTTAGGGTTTACGATTTAGTGTTTAAGTTTTAGTGTTTAGGGTTTTGGGTTAGTAGTCTAGGTTTAGTATTTTGGATTTTTGGCTTTGCGTTTAGGTTTTGAGTTATGGAAGCAGGAATTAGGGTTTTGCTTTTAGGTGTAGGATTTCTTATTTTTTGTTTAAGGTTTAGGTTTCAGGTTTATGATTTAGGATTTTGAGCTTAGGGTTATGAAACTGGATTTTAGTTTTTAGGTTTAGGTTTTGTATCCCAGATTTAGGGTATTGAGCTTAGATGTATTAATTTTTGGCGTTGTGTTTAGATCTACTATTTTTGGCTTTGAGTTTAGATTTATGATTTATGGTATTAAGTTTAGATTTTTGGCTTCAACTTAGGATTTAGGGTTTTATGTTAAGGGTTACTATTTTTTGTTATTGAATTTATGGTTATGGGTTACGGGTTATCTTTTTCGTGTTTATAGCTAGGGAATGATATGAATAAAATTTTCTTAGATATACACACTTGCATCAATTTAAATGTACCTGATGACAAATAATAGGAGTTCTGACCACTAAGGTATAGGTTGTGAGAGATATAATTGAGTCAAAATATTTGCCCATCGAGACTTATGATCATGTTATACGGATAATGTGGAGTGTGAGTATACTTCACTTATATGCACGATGCGTTGTCTTCATAGCATGCCATAAGTTTTGATCGTCTTTAGTTCGGTGAAGTACTAGGCTAAAGAGGGTCCTTGAAGATTTGATTACAACTTAGGATTACTTCTTGCATGTAACTAGTGTGTAGAGAAATTTCGGTTGCATTTTCTCGCCCTTCTTTGGTATACCAACTGATCTTAGATATGTTCCTAAAGAACCCTTAAGTGGGGGCTATTAGGAATGTAGTTAAGGTTAGTTTTAGAGGTATATTGGAGAAGTGTAGGGAAATGTTAGTGAAATTTATCCAAACATTAGTTGCATGTAATGAGTAACGTTGTGATCAAATTTTCAAAGATGGGTTATCAAGTGAAAATATTCTTAAAATACACATATTTTCCTTATTTAAATCTACCTTTTGAGTAGTTGACATTGAAATTTAGGTTATCATGGATAAGTCATGGATTAGTTTAAGGAATTCGAATTACTACGAATATAAGAATGGAGTGAATTCATTTCTGGAGTGGGCATTTAATAATAATAGGAAGACATTTTGTAACGACCCGATTCCCGAGTCCCTACGAGACAAGAGAATCGGACCGACTCGACTGATCCCAAGACCTAGTCGTCCAACGAGGAAGTAACCAAAAGTACAGTAAAATAAACCACATTCAGCATGAATATAACTAACAGTAAGAAAATACAGCAGTAAGGAAAGAAACCACTACAGTATATACCACCACAACAGTAGAACAACATTCATAACATAATATGAAACTGCAAGTAAAGAAAAGTACAGCGGTAATAAGAACTACTCACTACGGTGGAACCAAAAAGAGGTACAAGTGAACAGTGGTAACTCTACTGGACCCTACTCGGCCCAGCGTCCTCTGCAGCCGCTGACCCTGGTTGCTCAACACCTGGTCCTGAAAGGTAACGAGTGTAACACGTCAGCAAAACACTGAGTAGAGTGGCAACTAAACTAAAGAAACAGTAAAGTGTACAGTAGCTGTTATGTTCTGTTACTTTCTTTATTTACGTCTTTCTATTGTCTCAAAATTTATCTATTTCTCAGATCCTTCACTTGATCTCAAATGTTCCTCGTGGGAACGATCTTGATTGCAGTCTTTTCCGAACAGTAGAAGTAGCACGTGGTGCTCTCCTGGCCGGGAGAGTCCCCCGTGGTGATCCTACTCTCAGTCAACCACCCCAAGGTCACGGACAGGCGCAACGGTGACTACGGCACGCGCGATAAACGCACAGGTAGCTAACCCGCACTGGCACGCGGTCAGTCGTTTCCGTTAACGGGTGCGCTCAAAGCACAGCACGGAACCAGTACAGGGCAGAACCCTCTCAGTAACAGGGGTCCAGCCCCTCCACAGTAACCAAATAGGGGCCTTGCCCCTCCACAGTCCGCGCACCCTCACCTGACTACCCTGGTTTACCAAGTGGGCCTAACAAGTCGGTGTAGGAGGCTAGCAGAACCCCAGGGCCCGTGGGGTAGCAAGTACCTCCCTACACTAGTAGCTCTCCTCGGTACTACGTACATGAGGGCCAGCAAGTCGGTACAAAGTGGCCAGTCCTAACCCCGAGTCCCTGGGGCGGCTGGCACCGCTCTGCACTAAATAGGTACATGTACTTCCCTTGGTACTACGTACCCAAGAGACAGCACTCTACCACGTCTTTCTTTCTCAGTTCCATTCCTTTCTCTTTCCAGGAGTTCCACTCCTAATTCCCCGTAGGGTTCCAATTCTTTTAACTCAGCACATTCAGGTTTCACCTTCCCAGTTTCACATTCATACATCCCATATTCCCAAACATGCTCATTTATTCATAACAGGCAGTTGTTAAACCAATTTACAGGTAACTATTATTTCCTTTCCACATTTTCCAAGACTGCAGTATTCATATATTCCACTAGTTCTTCCCATCCTAGGATTCATGCCATACCCTAGGATCTATCATACAATCTAGTTGTCCAGCCCTAGGATTCATGCAACACCCTAGGATCTACCATTCATTCTAGTTTCTCATTCCTAGGATTCATGCAATGTCCTAGGTTCTATTTATGGTTCCATAATTAACAGATTATACTAATAAACTTAAAAGCCACTCTACCGGTTACAACAGGAGTACTGGGGGCGTGGTCGGGAATCCCGTATTCCTCCGCAACCCCCGAGACTGCAACGGAACGGTGTCCTATCACAAGGATCAAACACAATGAGTTTCCCAAAATAGTATACAACTACTGTAAACGGGTAGAGGATTCAATTCCGAAAAAACGCAACTCGAAACGCGGAAAACAGACTTCGAACGGGCCCTAAATGGGTCAAAAATGACGAAATAGTGCAAAATCAGACGTTTGGAACCTCTTCCAGACGTCTTAAAAAGTAGATCAGAGGTTACCTTTGCCTGCGTGGTCTCTCAGATGCCCAGAAGCCTGCGGGGGTGTCTGGCCTAGTTCCCAGACGTCCGATGGTCACCCAGGACGTCTGGAAGTCGTTCCCGTCATCTGGCACTGCAGCCAGACGTCTGATTCGCGTTGGATGCGAATCTCAGAACCTGCGCGTACCCATTTCCTCTCTCTCTTAGTACGGTCAGTCGTAGAAGAGGAAGAAAGATGGAATAACTCACCTTTCAGACGTCTGGACAGTCCTCCAGATGTCCTCCCCGCCGTCTGGTTGTTAGCACAGACGTCTGATTCTGGAGAAAATTCCAGAATCAGGGCGCGACTCACCCTCCGCTCGCGACGCTCGGCTGCGCCGCGCCTCGTCCGCCTGCTGCTCAAACTGCAGCAGTCCCCCCCCGCGTCGCTCCGCACCTGCTGCGCCCCCCGCCGACCGGCCCTAGCAGCCCCGGCGAGCTCGCCCTCACGACCGAGCCCCTCTTCCACGCGCAGCACCTCCTCCCACGCTCACCACGGCTGTCGTTGCCGCCGCTCACTCGCGCTCGCTCTCGCACACTGGCTGGAAGGAGAAGAGGAAGGGGGCGGAGGTGACGGGAGTGAGGGAGAGGGCGTGGCCTTTTAAGGCCGCACGAGGAGGAGAGAGAGAGCGGACAGGGTGGGTCTGCGGCCGCAGGAGAGAGGGAAAAAGAGAGGGAGAGAGAGCGTACGCAGGTCTGCGCGCTCAGGCGCGCAGACGAAACACGTGTGCCAAAAATAACCGATTCCCAGACGTCTGGAAGTGGTTCCAGACGTATGGGCCACCTCCCAGACGTCTTAAAAGACGTCTGAAGCGCGCGTTCGTAACACATTTAGACGAAGAGAATTTTTTGAGTTGATGTTATGCCCATTGTAGACATTGTTTGAATGAGTTTTTCCATGATTGAGACACTATTTTCGAGCATATGATATGTAACGGTTGGTGGCAGCATTACATAAATTAGACAACTCATGGTAAGTAAATCATAAGAGAAGTCAGATATAATAGAATTGACGATTTAGAACAAAGTGATGATAATCAAGGAGATGAATTAGATGAAATGTTATATGATATAAGAGCAGCAGACCCTAAAGATGCAGATGACGATGAGACATTACGAGATTGTAATGAGTTTTACGATATAGTTAAGGTAGTGGAGGATCGTATTACTCCTGGAATAACGTTAATGTCAAAGTTGTCATTCCTTCTGAAATTATTTCAGATGAACATGATGAATAGAGCCACAACAAAATTAATGTCTAAGATCCTTAAATTCATTAGGGAGCTGCTGAATAATCTTGCTGGGTATCCTAGGTCATGGTATGTTGCGAAGAAGCAGATACGTGGGCTTGGACTGAAATGCGAGAAGATTGATGCATGTCGGAGTGATTGTGCCTGTACAGAAATAAGTACTCAGGGTTGAGTAATTGTCTCGAATGTGGTGAGGAAATGTATAAGGTGGGTAAATCAACAAACATAGGTGGAAAGAAACAACTGGAGAAGGTTCTCCGTTATTTTCCACCGATCCTTAGGCTACAACGTCTATTCATATCAAGTAAAACAACAAAATTGATGGCATGGCATTAGGAGAATAAATCGAGAGATGGATGAATTCGTCACCCAATAGATTCTAATGAGTGGAATAGATTTAACGAGAATCACGCATCATTTGCAAAGGAGGCACGAAATGTGAGATTGAGAATTGCAAGGGATGGATTCAACTTCTTCAAGAACATTTATTAGTCATTTTCGATATGGTCGGTGGTCATGTTTGAAGGTTCGCCCTACCAAGAGGGATGACGTAATAATTGCGGAAATAAATAATAAACAATCTTCACAAAATAACAATCGCACAAAAGGCACAAAGATTTTTAGGTGGAAACCCAAATCAGGTGAAAACCACTACCTAACCCTCTCGAGTTAGGATTTTCCGATCAATCAAGTTGATCAAAATCCACTAAACCGAATCACTTTAAAATGAGGGTGATTCAACCTCAATTACAACCACGCTATTTAGTCGAGGGTAGCGTACCTCAACCCCTTCTCTTCACGAGAAGGATTTTGTCTCGCGAAGGAGACGGGAATTCGCAAAGCGAATACCCAACCAAATAACAAAGATAAAACAAGTAATCCTATATAGCCAACAAAGTAATATTTAACCTAAGCTTCTATAGGAAATATGATGCTTCCCTTTGAAAGGAGTGCGTCGACGACGCGGATGCGTGTACCACGCGACGGCGCAACATCGCTCTCGTGAACAACGACGGGAGAGCGGGTGCGCAACAGCTTGATGCTCTCAAGAGAATGGAGCTTGAGCTTGGAGAGCAAGAGCTAGCTAGGACACAAGAGAGTGGAACTATATTGCTTAGGTGTCTCTAGGTGTGTGTTTGTGTTGCAAAGGTTCCCCTCTATTTATAGAGGCCTTAGGAAGGCTTTGGAAGGCTTAGGAAAGGTTCCATAGCCGTTGGGTGTAAAGCCCAAGAGAATCAGCCCGAAATTAGGAACAATCATTGCACTGACAGGCTTATCAGACGTCTAATTCTGGCATCAGACGTCTGGAAGTTCACTTTAAGATGTCTGATTCCAAGGTCAGACGTCTGATTTTGGGCGGGTTCCTTCCTGACTTGAATCAGATCTAAACAGGGTTCTTGTGCAAGTCCATCAGACGACATATAGGACGTCTAGCACTATGTCTGGACGTCTGGAAACCTACTTTTTCTGTGGGAATGGATTTCCAAACGTTGCAACGGCTAGAAAATCTCTGAGAAGAGATTTTGGGTCAGTCGAGGCAAAACGGTCAATTATCAGACGTCTGGAAAGTCCTATGGACGTCTGATAAGGCTCTAACGGTCACATTCTTGACTGTTCGCTAAGCTAGCCAACGGTCCACTAATTGGACGTCTGGCAAAGTCATCAGAAGTCTCCTAAGACGTCTGGTCTAAGGTCTGGACATCTGATTTCATCAGACAGAACTAACTATGTCCAGCCTAATAGTTATCAGACGTCTTAAAATACTTTATCAAACGTCTGATTTGGGAATTAGACGTCTGGAAACTCTGTTTGAACCCTATATTGGTTTTCTAAGTGTTCTACAGAAAGCCTAAGTATCCTAGGGTTGTGCGGGTGTTCCTAGGACTACTGTTAGGGTAGTTTGAGGCTCTTTAACATGAATCTAAGTAACAAAAATAAAGAGCAACAGAAGAAACGAAAAAACACAAGGAGTACAAGAGAAGGAAATCTATCATATTCTTCATCTCCTTCCTTCTTCAATCTATCGCTCCTCGCGAATCTCCTCTGTTTTCCATCGAGCTCCTCCAATCCGTCCTGGATGCGAGCTCGAATTCTGTCTAATCACGTATCCATTTGCGATTGACCTGAAATCTAGGACTCAAAGTGCAAATGTTAAATGACACGTGTTTTGTTATCATCAAAACAAATAATCGTGGTGCTCTAGCACCAACAATGTTAACTTATAACTTACTTCCTTGGCTATGCATGCGATTTGCATTTATGATGTTGACTCTCTTTTTCCTAGGCCCCAAGCAACCATGAAATGCCATAACTGTTTATCTCCAACTGTTAATTAATGAACTAAAAGTCTTATAGTACAGTAGTATTCAAACATATGATGTATGTAAGAAAGAATTCTTTTAGTTTCATGTAGCATTATTGTGAACTGTCAATGACTTCTCAGTATATACTAATTTGTTAGGATGGAGTATGAAGGAGAAGTTTGCATGTCCAATCTGTATGGGTTATACTCATTACTTGAGATTGCCTGAAATCAAGAAGTTTTGTAACTTAGGGCCTCGTAGATTTTTTCCTGTTGAACACAAATGGCGAACATCACAATTCAAAGATAGATTTGATGGTAAAGCATACTGGTATTTATCGAAGAATCCGAAAAATAAATTGAGTACAGGTTCTGTTAGGTTGTCTTGTATGAAAATCATGAAGACATTGCAACAAGTCGGTGAAATATGTTTCGGTCATCTTTTAAAAAATGACTTGACTTCCTTAAGACATTCAAGATGTAGGAAGAAAATTATACTTTTTATGGAGCTTCCATATTGGCAGGATTTGACTGTGTACCACAATTTAGATGTTATGCACATTGAGAAGAATGCAATGAACAACATTTTAGATGTATTCAACTTAACAGATAACCCAAAGGATATAGTTAAAACAATGAATGATATGAAAAGCGTCGGTATTCGTCCTGAGTTGCATGTTCAAGAAGGCGGCTCACTTTTCAGAAGCTATATACAATTTTACTAGAGAGCAGAGGCAACAGATTTTCTCCTTCCTGAAAGACATTAAGGTCCAGATGGGTATTCATCCCAGCTTTCTCGCTGTGCAAGCGAAGCGCAAAAGAAGATTAGTGGGTTAAAACACTACAAAAAATATAGCCTTCAGTGGTGAATTTGATAGTGGCATATAAAGTATTTGCCACTAATTTATTTGATTTAGCGGTAATTTTTTTGTATATACCACTATAATATTTTGTCAAATGATAATTATTATTAGTAAAAAATATATTTACCATTATTTCTTTTAATATAGTGACAATTGTTACTTATATCACTATAATATTTTTGTCAAATGACAAATAGTATTAGTGGTAAATATATTTGCCACCATAACCTTTGATTTAGCGATAATTATTACTTGTGCTATTATAATAATTTTGTTGAACGATAATTAGTATTGATGGCAAATATAGTTGATGCAATATGTATATAATAAATTGATATTATTAATTTTTAAATGATAATTTAGTTATAAAAAAATTTTATGCTATTAAAGATCTTTTGTTAAACATTGGTTGAAACCTTTAGGTGGAGGTGAAATTAGGTCGCTAGTTTATGTTCATTATTTTTTTAGCAGTTTGAAGAGAGAAATGTTAAATTCAAACATATTTCTTTAAATATAAAAAAACTTCCTATTCTATTTAGGGTTAAGATACAAATGTATAGGAGTTTAAAATTTCTCCGATCAATATTAAAATGCCATTATAAAAAAATATACAAAATAAACAAATACTACAAGAAAATAGTACTTTTAATTTTAACGTCACAACATTTATTTTTTAATATTAAATCAAAATAATATTTAAAAATTCATTAAAATAATCTTGAGTCAAGCTAAAAATATCACAATCAAATGCCAAAAAAAAAAAAAAAAAAAAAGGAAACGGAGTTGGGCATTTTGGCGCGTTACTTGCATCCCTCTGCAACTCCCCATTTTCCCCCCGACCCCCACCGAAAAATAACCCTTCCACTCCCCTTCCCATTCAAATCCACTTGAAACCTTCCTACGACTCCCGACCTCTACAACCCTTACTCATGTTTGTGCCTTTCCCTCCTCGCCACCTCACGTCCTCTTCGGCTCCTCTCCAACGATTGTGTCTTCGACCGCTCCTCGCCGATGACCATGTGCGTATTTTGCCCTTGAAGTATTCGTGCAAGTATGGAGTTGTTGATCATGTATGTAAAAGTGATGGGTTTGGCTTTGCGAGTATATTAATTTCTCTTTTTTTCTCCTCCTATAGCTGATTCCCTTCCCTTACCCACCCGATTCCGACAACCCATCAGGAAGGAAGGAACCCTAATGGCGTTCCTCTGTAGATCTCCCGCGATCTCTATCGCGCCGGCGGCGACGTTTCGCTCAAGATTCGTCCTTTCGAAGCCTCTCCCGGCGAAGGGGACCATACGGCTCCTCTCGAGATCAATGACCGCAGCAGTGGGGACTGTGGAATCGCTGATGCCACTCCATAGTGCCACAGCCACGGTGCATCTCAAGTCGTTTATCGTGGAGGAGACTCGTCCCACTCGAGTGGGCTCTCCCAAGATATATCCTGAATTTACAGCTATCATGCATGTGCCCTAACGAGTTACTTCAAACTTGTTGCTACAGGACATTTGCTGCCATTTCAATGAAGCTTTGGGCGTACAATGTTGGGTAGTATATCCATTAACTGTTGAATGGGGAAGGCTATTGTTTAGGACTTTAGATTTTGAGGCATATTGGTGCCCATACTGCACTCTGGATCTTTTTTTTTCTTCAACTTGTCTTGTTTCTTGGATGAATATTTGTCTGTTTAAATAAGTGGACTCTTACTTTTTTGTTAAAAAATTCCCATCATTGTTATCTACCATACTGATTGATACCAATATTTTATTGCATAAGTAGAGCTTGCTGTTCCACTAAAAAAAAAAGAAAATTTCTCTTTTTGTTTAATTGTTTTGTTACCATATTACATGACCATTAATTTCTGTTGCACATAACTTGGAAGCTAAGATGGGAAAGCTTGAAAAGGCAGCTTAAAGTGGAGATCAAGATTCAAACCCTCCTATCCCATCTTTCTTTTAAATTTGTTTTAGAGGAAATAATAACTGTGAAAAAACTACTACTTTACTACCAGTTGAAATCATCAAAAACTTTGTTTTGACCTTGGATATAAGCATGCAAGTTCCCATTTTTACTAAGCTGTATATACTCATGCAAGAGCATTATGCTCGAGCACATATGCAAGTCTCGAATTTCTTATTTAATTTCAATGGCTTGCGGTCTACCAGGCTAGACTATCCATATCTCCTTTTCAAAGATGCATGCTGTAGATGGTTACAAATTAATAATAAGCCACCTACATAAGAAAACTTATGCATAGGCCATATTTTGAGATGTTATATGTTTCAAAAAAATTTTTTTTTGAGATGTTATATAATCTTATCTCAAATTAAAAATATAATGGTATGAAGGGAGATTATACTACAAAAAGCCAAAGTTATAATCATAATAAATCACCATTAATTTGATAATTATATACAGTTTCAGATTGATGGGGAAAATTAGTTGGATAAAGGGTTTTTTTTTTCCCTTCCCCTCCTGTACATGGCAGCCAACGAAAATGATGAATCACAATGGCATTTAGCTAGCATAGAAGACACACCTTACAGTACTTATTTTTCCTTAGTATATATCTGGCATCTCTATTTGTGCAAGCTTTTCCAAAAGGTTCTCCCCTTGTACCAGACATGTTGCATGTCATCTTGATGTTGAAGGAGGAGGATGCAATCATCATGCATGTGGAGAAGAAATTGTATGAAGAACTAGCATATGCCCCATTAAGTTCACTTGGAGAACCAAGCAATTAGAACACCTTGAATAGACACCCCTTTGACAGATTCTATCAAATTTCTTTTAGGTTCTTTTCAGTTTAGCAAAATGACCTCTCTCTACACCTATCTTGCAATTTCTTGTTTTGTGTTTTACTCAGCACCTTGTAGGTTGAGAATCTGAGCACTATTGCTTTTCATCTGCATTCAGATTTTACGGACTTCAGGGAGATTGCAGTTGGTTGATGCCACTAGAGGTATAGATGTAGTAGTGTCAAATCTTCCTGCAGATAATGATGAACAAAGTGTATAGACTGCAATCATGCTAGAAGAAACTGGCTGGACAAGATCAATGGATTGTAGTTTGCACAATGCTAAGAATAAAGGTACTTTTTTTTTTTAATTTAAAGTTCTCATGCAATACACAAGCAACAAGGTTCTATCTTTCAATCTTGTTATAGTGTGGTTATGTACTTACTACTCTTAAATGAAACACAAGTATATGTAACTATGATGTAGATACTACGACAGTATTGCCTCTATATTTCTATATAGATATCCTAGAACGTATAGGTTGTAACAAATGCACCTAATTGCTAGATGAAATAGGTTATCTTCTACTCCCCTACTCTCTCCACTGTTCCAAGTCTACATTCTAGATGTGTACAGTTTTTTTATTTTTACAAGTGATCTGCCATCCTCTGCATTGCTCAAGTTGAACATTTGTATGGGGCTATTAAATGCTCCTTACAAGAAATAAGTTAGTTGTTGCTTCTTTCTTGAGCCTCCTTCCCTATATAACTCATTCAGGACGGTGCCCTTTGAGGCAAAACTAGTAGCAACTTGATTCTTTGCCTCCCTCAAGTCTTCCATGTTTAATGGTTCTTTTTCCACTTTCTCCTTCTGGTTGGGTCTCCCTTTCTCGGAAAAGTTGCATTCTTGGTACTACTCACTCATCTCGGAAAAGGCTACAATTTTCTCATAGATGACCTTTATGCTATAACAATTGGAGGTATTTTTTATAAGTTAATCTTTCCAACTGTAAGTTTGTTTAATTTTACCTTTTTTCCCGAACTCCTTTTGCCTAAGTTGGGAATAGAGATGCATAGTTGATATAAGTTGGGAAGAAGAAGCAAATCACATTATTCTCAAACCCTACCTCTCTTTATATTAAGAGAGAGGTGGGACAATTACAACACAACTCCAAGAAAGAAAAGAAGAGTACAAAAATACCTTTACATAGAAACAAAGAGTAGATAGACCAAGGGGTATAACACTCTCCATCAAGCTGGAGTATAGATGTCAATCATGTTCAGTTTAGAACAACAGACATCAAAACTAGATCTAATAAGAGGCTTGGTAAATATATATGCCATCTGGTCATCAGAGGATAATGGAGTTGTGTAAAGCTGCCCTCTCTGGATAATATCTCTAGTGTAGTGACAGTTAACTTCCACATGTTACATTCGCTCATGAAACATGGGATTGTTGGCTATATAGGTAGCTACTCAATTATTGTACCTCATCTCCATTACCCCGTCTATCTCAATATGTAAGTCAGTTAGGAGAGATTGAATCCACATTATCTTAGCTGCAGTTTGGGCCATTTCCTTGTATTTTGACTCTGCACTTGACCTGGAGATTGAAGAAGCAAATCACATTATTCTCAAACCCTACCTCTCTTTATATTAAGAGAGATGTGAGACAATTACAACACAACTCCAAGAAAGAAAATAAGAGTACAAAAATATCCTTACATAGAAACGAAGAGTAGGTAGACCAAGGGGTATAACAATATTATACTATGGAGGTTTATCTTTTCTATCCATTTAAACATTTGGGGCCAACTTTGAACAAATTTGTGAGTAATTGGATTTGCCTTCAGGAAATAAATGGGATGTAACTCATGAATCCTATTTGTCAGAGAATTGTATATGTGTTTATTCCCTAATCATTTTAGGTAGGCATGTCATGGTAAGATTGCCTCGATATCTAATTCTCTCCAATCGATGAATCATAACTCTCTTTTTATATGCAAGATGTTTGTAGCCCCACAAGATAATTGTTATTGTCAACTACAACAAGGACCTGATGTTTAGCATATTCATTTTCCCTGAATCACAGGTAGTTCTTGCATGGTGAGCTTGTAAATGCATTGATGGTTAGGGCAACACCAAATTGTATTCTAAGGTATTTGGTGTCACTCCTTTTTTACATGGATGTCTTCGTTTTATGTGTATGTCTCTTGACCTGCTCATCTTATGGAAATGTCACAAATGTTCAACAGTTTTACTAGAGTCATATGGGGTTTAGAAACATTATCAAAATCTGGATGAGAGAAAAGACAGTTTGGTTGTTAGTGCGTGTTTTGTGAATTGGTAGTTGCATCCAGTCTTAGAGGTTTTCTAATTATTTCTCCTAGAAGAAAGAGTATTGAATGCTTGTTAATCATTTAGTTTGGTTCATTATAACGAAGTCTTACTTGCAATCAACTCATGCATAGCTGACATTGAGTCCTTAAACAAACGCAGGACAGGCTAAATTCAAGCTTCAACCGGAATTCTGAACCTCAACAATTGGATTGAATTCAATGTTCCTATTTCTCTGAATGCTATGTGAAAATGACTAATCAGTTTCAAAGATCTAGTTACCAATGTTTACCAAATTCAGTCTTCATTAATAAGAGATTCCCTTGCATATCCAAATCTCCTTTAGAGTAGCCTTTTTGAAAAAAATCCAGATATAAAATTATGAAACATTGCAAGAACTACATTTCTCTTCCAACAATAAAAGAACAATGGCCTTCTAATCTAGAATGAATCATCAAAAAGCACAAGATAAAAAGTAAAGAACTTACCTTTGGGCACATATCCATGATGGATATATTCCCCTTGAGTCTTCCAAACTCTGTCTCTCTCACACACACACACACCACTCCACCTCCTTTCATAGCTCCCCATAACACACCTCCTGCACTGCACCACCCCCAAAAATCATGGAGGAGGAGAAGAAGCAGCAGCAGCTCCCTTCCCTCTCCCCTGCTGCATGCACCTCCATTCCCCTCCTCCTCCTTACGTCCTTGTTGGGTGTGTGGAGTGGTTCTCCAGCAGCCCCCTCCCTTGTAGAGTACTGCACCAGTGTCATGCTGCGCCTTGCGGATTGCCTCAGCTTTGAGGAGGAAGGGAGAAACTCCATGAAGCCCGAGAGGAGCTGCTCTGCCAACTTGAAGGAGGTGGTGAAGGACCACATGGTCCACCTCTATGAAGGCTTCAAGGCCAGCAATTCTCTCAGTTTGCAACTCAACGTGACCAGGGCCCTTAATTTCCCCGTTGTATGCCACCTCTCCACCCATACGCTCAGCCAGTGCAACATTGCTGCTGTTATTGGTGTCTCTCCTGCTCCTTCTCCTGCATACCGATTCTTTGCAAATCCACTGGTCAGATCTCCTCTTGCTGTAAGTGGTGGAGTAGTGGGAACCCCAGCTCCATCGCTCACTACAGCCGAGGCTGCGATAATCCAGATTGCACATGCTAGCCTCCTTGCTAGCATTGCAGCTGTGGTTGCAGTTTACTATTGAGTTCTCTCAGCTTGCATTTGTGTTGCTTATTGCATGGGAGTTTAAGAAGGCGGGCTGCCATTATCTTGATGGTCTCTGGATGTGGGTCATAATGTGTTCTTGTTTTGCTTGTTAGAACTTAAGGTTTCAGCTACTATTAGCTCAGTCGAACAACATTGATTAATATGCTAACTTCATGTTTAAATAAATGTCATGATTTTAGGAGGTTCTATTGATGAATGGCATAGAATGACTAGAGGTGCAATTATATGCATCAAAAAGAATTTGCAATGGAATGAATTGATTCATCCATTTTTATAGATGATTACCCTCTTAAAGAAAAAAAACTCTTCTAAACCCTCAAGAAATCTGCAATTTGAAGGCAGAACTTAATGAATATGTGTCCAACTTTTCACTGTGAGGTATATCAGCTCCACTCTATTGTTGGATATCATCTTGAAAAGCTCAAAGGTACTCCCTCCATCTAATAGAAACTTTTGGGCATATAATTGGAAATGAAATAAACAATAGTTGCAATGATTTTAAAAGCAACTGAATTATGAAGAAAAAAATTGGGGAGTTATCTATCTTGTGCATATCGTAAATGGATATGAAATTCCTAACTTCACTAGCCATCCACTACTGATATGACGCGAGCCATATTTTCTTAGCTCCCTTCTTTCTTTCTTTCCTTTTTTTGTTTGAAGGCTATGGAATGAAAACATTTCTCATTTACAACTACTAATGCCTTCATTGTTTTGGCAATGGCTGGAAGTCATAAACCAAGGTGCAACTTTTGACATGAGGTTTCTTTTATCCCTTCCTTTGCTGTGCTGGTGAGTGCTTCCAAAGTTATGGAAAAGGCTAAAGGAAGCTACAAATCTAGCATCCTCTCAAATTCTAGACTTTGTTTATCTTGAAGAGGACCATGGCAGCAGACATCCTAAAGGCGTATATCAACCAATACAAACTCAAGTGTAGCACAAAACCATGCAACTTTAGTAGAAACTAATTTAGAAAAGCTTAGCAGAAATTGTAACTCTAAAATTAATATCAATAAATTGATGGCCTATTGAAGACCAAAAAAAAGCACCATAAACATAGATACTTTCAACCGCAGTTGCCATCCTTTTGCACATTTTGCAGTCTAGATCTGTGTATTGCCAAAATTTGGAACTTATCACATTAGACATTCAAGTTGTTTATAAAGAACTAGGCACAGTAGTGCATAATGAGGTTGAAGATGGGAGTAAAATGGCTTCTCAGATATCAACAAGTAATCAGAAAGTCCAACTTTGTCACCCGTGGAGAAATATCTTGGTCTTTGATTGTTCTATACAGGTCAATAAAAATTTTCATCCATTCAATATGTAGAGCCTTATATTGACCTTTTCAATTCTGACTAGTATCGTAATTCCATTTTGTTCAAGATTTTTTTCCCCAAATGGTAACGACATCTAGATTTTTGCAATTATTAATAGATCTTAGTTTTTTGAATTTATTTATTTTTATCACAATTAATTTCCTTTAAGTTTTGAATTTTAATTCTAATTGTTGTCTTTGTACCAACAACAAACTTGTAAGTTGACATAGCATGAGCATAAATAAATTCACCCTTCGTGATGAACAGGTTTTAAAATAAATCACATGGCTTTTTACCCAGGAGGAAGAAAGGTTTTTGTAGCATGGACAATGTAACTTATATAGAAGTAGTAATAATTGTTGAGACTATTTTCTTCCAAAGCAACATTGCCATAAAATATAGTAGGAACATTTTTACTTTTATTTAAGTGCAATCAATTTAATGCCTACACTTCTATTTTTCACTAGGTTTTTTCTAGTCACACTGAGCATTTTAACAGTGGACAATGTGAAGTTTGGAAGATTGAAGTTGCTTGGGATAGCAACAACTTTAAGCGGTTGTTGTTTTTGGTGGTCGAGTCTTTCATGCTTTGTTGCATTTTCAAATTTTTTAATTTTTTTTATTTCTTTCTTTGTACTACCTTTGAGAGAGGATATTTTGGTGTTAAGGTTGTTGCTATTTTTTTTATATTTTTCTTATTTTTTGATATATCTCTTTAAAGGGCCTTTATTGTACTTTATTATTGGGAGATAAATAAAATTGAGGTTGAGTTTATGTTTGGATCTTGTTTAAATAAAAATATTTTTTACTAAAGAATATCAATAGTGGGAATTAAGTGATATAACAAGGTGTTATTAAAATGAATTAATTGTGGCAATTAAACGACAAAAGAAAACATCATTAATGTAAATCAATAGTGGCGATTTAGAGACAAATAATTATTGTTAAATGATATCAATAGTGGTAATTAAACGGTAAAATAATATGCTATTAAAGTAAATTAATAGTGGTGATTTAGTGGTATAAATAAAAGTTGTTAAATGAAATATATAGCGATATTAATAGTGTCAATTAAATTGTCACTAATATAATTTAATAGTAGTGAAATAGTGACAAATAAATTGTCATTAAAGAAGATTATTAGTGACGGTAATTGTGGTAATTTAAATGACGCTAAATGAAATATATAAAGACATTAATAGCGTCAATTAAATTACCACTAATATAATTCAATAGTGGTAAAATAGTGGTAAATAAATTGTCACTAAAGAATATCCTTAGCGATGTTAATTGCGACAATTAAAGTGTCTCTAATATCGATAATTTAGCAGTGATTATACAATTTGTCGCTAAGCTTTCAGTGACATTAATGAAGGTGGTAATTAAGCGGTAATTATTATACGTGTTGTTAATTACATATAGTGGCAAATAGAAGGCCTATAGTGGCAAATATTAAGCGTTGCTAAAAATTATTTTTTTTTGCAGTGAAAAGTTGAGTCTCATTTGTACATGCAAATCTTATTCTGACTAAGGATACATGGAGTAATGCCTGATCCAGTAGTTGATTCATTTATAGAGATGGGCTGATATTTTAAAGTCATGTTCTAAGACATTAGATCTTGAATTGCTAGAGTACTGGGATAAACAAATTGTAATCACACTTTATAAAATAGAGTAGATTTTCTCACTTGCATTCTTTGACGTGATTAATCATGTCACGCTTCATCTTGTGAATGAAGCAAGAATTGCTGGAGTCGTGCAGTACAGATGGATTTATCCAATTAAATGATATTTGAAGAAGCTGAAAGATTGTCTTCAATAAGGCAAAGTTAGAAGGGTCAATCGTGGAAGGATATCTTGTAGAGGAATGTATTAACATCTAAGTTATGTACATGAATGAGACAGACAGTTGATTTAATCAATTTGAATGAAATTAGGATGACAAATTTAATGGTAATGATGAAGATTGCTTATCCATATTTGACATTGGAGGAAGGACGAAGATCCTTCACATTAAGTTCAAGTCCATCTCGGAAATGGATCGACAATTGGCTCAGTTGTACATTCTTAAGCAAATTCTAGAAGTGGATGAATTTCACAGTGAATTCAAAAAATCCTCTGATCCATATACATGCAAATTGTAATTCCTTGATTGGTTCAAGGATTGTGTAAATAAACTAAAAGAATATGGGGATCCATGGTGAGTACAGGATTTTGATGTAATTGTTGATATACGTTTGACATACGAACGTTACCATTCAGGTTACATAATTAACGAATTCAATTCAGAGTAAGGTCAATTGATGATGCGAAAGCCATGCAACAAGGGGGAGTCGTCGTTAGTTGTGACCTAAGTACTGATTGTGATAGGTATTATAGTCAAATTGTAGAGATTGTGGAATTGAGTTTCAAGTTTGACCGTAGGGTGGTTCTATTCAAGTGTGATTAGTTTGATGTTTTCAAAGAAGGCATTGGGTTCAAAGTGGATAAGAGACATGGTTTTTTGAGTTTAAGAATCGTCGGATTCTTTAGTCATCAGAATCATTCACGTTAGCTTGTCAGGTAGTACAAGTATTCTACATGCCTGATAATAGTAAAAATTGGTGCATAATACCTGTTAGAGCTCTATTGCGTAAACAATACAATGCGAGAAAAGAACTCGACCCAGATGTTGAATCTGAAGTATATAAGTAAAATCTACAAAATGAAGTTGTCCCTGGTGCAACTGACATTGATATATAGGTAATTTACCAAAAGTATTAATTCCTAGTCCACAAATAAAATTATGTTTTTCAAATTTTTAGTTATAAGTTTCATTTATTTGTTCTTTAAATGTATCATTTTCTTCTCAAAGTTTATGTTTTTTTCTTATTGAAACTGAGTTTTATTTTATTACATTCTTTTATCGATTTCTTGAGTTTTCTGTGGTTATTTCAGGTTCTTTCATCATGTACACGATGGTGAGGCTCTTTTACTACTTTAAAATTTTGTAAATGCATGTGAGATTTGTTTTTTGGATTATGTAGGGGTGTGCCCATTATATATATATATATATATATATATATATATATATATATATATATATATATATATATATATATGAATTTTTTTTATTATGTAGGGTGTGCTTACTATATACACATATATTGCATGTGAGATTTTTTTTTTTTTTTGATTATGTGGAGTGTGCATACTGTTTATTGTTTGTTGAATGTTTAATATGATATGAAGTGGAATGGGTAGGAAATGGGAGGAGGAAAAAAGAAGGGTAGGAAATGAGCGGAAACGAGAAGAAGAAGTGGAGGGGGTAGGAAATGGGAGGAGAAATGAAGAAGAAAGTGAAGGGGAGAGGGAAATGAGAGGAAACAAGAAGAAGGAAGTTGAGGGGGTAGGGGATGGGAGGAGGAAAAAGAAGGAAGTGAATGGGGTTGGAAATTGGAGGAGAAAAGAAGGGTAGGAAATGAGACAAAACAAGAAGGAAGTGATGGGGGTAGGATATGGGAGGATAAAAGAAGGAAGTGGAGAGGGGAGGGAAATGAGAGGAGAAAATAAGAAGTGGAGGGGGTAGGGAATGGGAGGAGGAAAAAAGAAGTGGATGGGATTGGAATTGGAATGAGGAAACAAGAAGGAAGTGGACACGGGCTAGGAAATGGGAGGTCATCACGCAGCAATCATAGGATCTAATCTACCTGAATTAAGTTAGACACTAGTTTAACATAGGAATAATGTATACATGAGAAGCATATTTTGTATCATAGTTGATTTGTTAGCTTTGTAAATAATAATACTAGTTTCATGTTCTAATTGAGAGGCGATATTAATTATAGATGATTTGGAGCAGCGGATGATAAATTCGACCGTACGAATCTGATCAGGACGACGATTGAACTGTACGGTGTTGAAATCAGAGGCGATGGCGAGAGTGGGCGAAATTGAGTCGCGAAATCTCGATCGAGCGATACAGCGCGAGCTGCGTGGTGCACAGTGGAGAGCTGGATCAGGTGGTGTGGCAAATGCACAAGTTGATGCACAATCACATGCGCCATTGTGCGGTGCGGCACGTGTTTTAAGCCGTCGATCTCCATTAGACATTTGAGGTTGAATGCACGTGCATGCATGTGATGAGCGGAGAGGCGGTGGATTAGACGGCCGTGCTTGCGTACGTGTTGTGTCTGGTGCAATGCACGTGATGAAGGCACGGTGGAGGTTCTTTTGAGGTTCGATCTAATCCGTTGATCTCTCGATCGACAGATCTGGTTGCTGGAAAGCTGTTGCATGATTTAGGGGCCTAAAATACCTATTTTGTCCCTTACTTTGGCTATAAAAGGGACCTCAGACCTCCTATTTGAGAGGCATCTCTTCCTCCAGACATCTCCAACTCCCTTCTACCCTCTTCATCCCAGATGTCCACCAAGGCCACTCTTGGTGCACCGTTGCTGCTACTCCACTCCTCTCCAAACGTCACCAAGGACCACCCTTGGTGCCTTTGTTCTAGTAGAATAGCTAGTGTCTTTTTATTTATTCTAGTAGTTCTACTGCTAGTAATCGCTATTCTAGTTATCTTTGATTTAGTTCTAGTTATTTTTAGTTATTATTATTGTCAAGCATTCAACTAAATGGAACAATTACTTGATTATTATCTGAATAAAATTGAGTTGCTTCATATCTATCCTGCTTAGTGTTTTGTTTTAGGTAGGTCTTAGTTCCTCCTCATCCCCATGCGCATCGCCCTTCCTCCTCTCATCCGCCGCTGCCCCTACTCCTCATCCCCATCCCTAGCCCCTCCTCCTCCTCCTCATCCCTGTCCGCAACCCCTCGTCCAAGCCCTCCCATCCGCAGCCCCTCCTCCTCCCATCCATAGCCCCTCCTCTCATCCGCTGCCCCCCTCCTCCTCATCCCCATCCCCAGCCCCTCCTCCTCTCATCTGTCGCCCCCCTCCTCCTCATCCCCATCCCCAGCCCCTCCTCCTCCCATCTGCAGCCCCCCCTTCTCCTCATCCCCATCCCCAGCACCTCCTCCCATCCGTAGCCCCCATGCCCCCATTAACCACCCCTTCCTCCTCCTCCTCCCATTGCTATCCATTGTATTAATTAAATGTCAAATTTGGTTAATTTTTTAATTTGTTTTATTACTTATAAATATTTGTAATTTGATTTAGGTATTTCGCGTTGTCGGACACCTTCTTTGTGATTCACGTGCTTTGTTGAGGTATGAAATTAAGTTGTCTTAATTCATTTGTGAATGAATGTGGGGTGTGCTGCTTAAGTTTAGAATGTGAATTTTTTTTATGATTGTGGGGTTTACCCACTTGATTTAGTAAATTGAATGTGTTTGATTGATTGTGGGGTGTATCCACTTTATTCTAACTGTTTATTTGATTTTATTATGTATGTTTGATTAATTTAACAAATTAAATTTGATTCTATTATGTACCTGCTTTATGTCTGTCTGATGTTATTATTTTAATGCATTAATTATAGATACATACACTTGAACAAGTTTAAATGCATTTGGGGTCAAATAATAGGTATTTTAACCCCCTAGGTTATAGATTTTAGGAGGGGATAATCGTGTCAAAATACTTGTCTGTCGACACTTATGATTATGTTATACAGACAATGTAAAGTATTTGTATATCTCACTTACATTCACAAAGCTTTGTCTTTATAGCATGCCATAAGAGTCGTCGTCCTTTGTTCAGTGAAGTTTTGAATAAAGGGGGGTCCTTGAAGATTAGATCACAACTTAGGGTTACTTGTTACATAGAACCGATGTTTGGATGGATTTCAGTAGTATATTTTTTCTCTTCTCTGGTATACCAACTAATCTTATCTACGTTCCTAAAGTACTCTTAAATGAGAGTTATTGGGAATGTAGTTAAGGTTTGTCTTAGGAGGTATACTGGATGCGAGGAGATGCTGTCGAAATTTCTGTAGACACCCGTTACATATAATAAGTAACGTTGTGATCAAATCTTCAAGGATGTGCTGTTAAGTGAAAACCCTAATCAAAATAAAAACACTGTTATAAAATCATATTATAATTATTGGGTGATTTTATTTCATTTTTGTAGATTATCATGGATAAGTCTTGGATTAGTTTGAGGAATTCAGATTACTCTCGATACAAGAATGGAGTGAGAGAGTTCCTTGATTGGGCATTTCATGATGATAGGAAGTCATTCAGATGAGGAGACAAGTTTGACAGGATATTTTACCTATGTAGGAGGTGCTTGAATGGATATTCACATGACAGGAACACTGTATACGCGTACATGATTTGCAATGGTTGGTGGCAGCATTATACTAAGTGGAGTGTTCATGGAGAGGATCTTATAGAGGACATCTGACGATCTCCGATAGATTTTGAAGAGACAGCTATTGATATTGAAGCTGATGACATTGATGAAATGCTTGATGAGATGAGAGTAAGAGTTGAAGATCCGACTAGCAGGGAAACTTGTAATCAGTTTTATGATGCTATTAGGGCAGCGGATGAATCTATTGCTCCTAGTATCACGTTCATTTCTAGGTTATTTCTTTTGAAGTTATTTTGGATGAAAGTTATGAATAGAGCGACTTCTAAATTGATGTCTGAGGTGTTTCAATTCATTGGAGAGCTTTAAATGATCTGAAAGGTTATCCAAAGATATGGTATGAAGCAAAGAAACAGATTAGTGGACTTGGTTTAAATTGCGAGAAAATTGACGCTTGTCCAAATGATTATGTGTTATATAGAAATGAATATGTAGAGTTGACTAGTTGTCCACAGTGTGGTGTTGAGAGATTTAAAGTGGGAAATTTACTAAATACAAGGGCTAAAACATAATCAGAGAAGATTCTACATTACTTTTCATTGATTCCTAGGCTTCAACGCCTTTTTATTTCAAATAGAACTGTAAATTTGATGACATGGCATAAGGATAACATGTCACAAGATGGTTGCATTTGTCATTCTGTAGATTCAGAAGAGTGGAAAATGTTTGACAGCACTTATTTAACATTTGCAGAAGATGTAAGAAATGTCAGATTGGGTCTTGCAAGCGATGGGTTTAATCCTTTCAAGAATTTGTTCTCATCCTATTCAATTTGGCTAGTTGTGATGGTAACTTACAACTTATCTGCGCAGTTTTGTATGCGATCATCATTTATGATGTTGACCCTCCTCATCTTTAATTCAAAGTAGCTAAGAAATGCAATTGACGTTTATCTTCAACTATTGATAGATAAACTGAAACTATTATTGTGTAACGGCATTCGTTCATGTGATGCACAGAGAAAAGAATTCTTTAATATACATGCTGCATTATTGTGGACCATTAATGACTTCCCCGCATATGCAAATTTGTTGGGATGGAGTACAAAGGGAAAGTCTGTTTGTCCAATATGTATGGATGACACTCATCATCTTCGACTAGCCACAGGTTCTATTATTTGGGACATCGTAGATTCCTGTCAGTTGAGCATAGATGACGAATAGTAGTGTTTAAGGACAAATTCGACAGTAAAATTTGTCGGTATTCTTCCAAGAATCCGAGGAATAAGTTAAGTACTAATTCAATAAGGTTGTTAGGTTTTCAAATAATGGAGAAATTACAACTTGGTAACATATAATTAGGTCGTCTATTCAAGAAAGATTAAATAGCTTTGAAACATACGAGTTTTAAAAAGAAGAGCATTTTCTTCATGGAACTTCTGTATTGGAAAGATCTAACTATTCAACATAATCTTGATGTCATGCATATTGAGAAGAATGTTATAGATAATATTTTGGATGTGTTCAATTTAACCGATAGTCCAAAGGACACAGTGAAAACGAGAAAAGACATGATAATTTTAGGCATTCGTCTAGACTTACATGTTATTGAGAAAGAAGACGGCAGTTATGACTTTCCAGAAGCCATTTATAGCCTAAATAATGATCAACGAGAGAGTTTTCACCTCTTGAAAGATGTACGGATGCCAGATGGTTATTCTTCACAACTTCCTTGATGTGTAAATGAGGCTCAAAAGAAAATTAGTGGGTTAAAGAGTCACGACAGTCATGTTTACCTGTAAGTCTTGTTCCCACTAGCTATTCGTCGAGTGCTAGTTGATTCAGTTGTGGATTTATTTATAGAGATGAGCTGATATTTTAAAGCTATTTGTTTGAAAACTGTAGATTCTGATTTATTAGAGTACTGGGATGCAAATAGTCGTCACATTATGTAAAAAGGAGCAAATTTTTCCTCCGGCATTCTTTGATGTCATGGTTCATTTAACTCTGCATCTTGCAAATGAAGTGAAAGTTGCTGGTCCTGTGTAATACAGATGGATGTATCCAGTTGAATGATTTCTAAAGATACTTAAAGATTATGTGTTGAATAAGGCTAAGCATGAAGGATCTATTCTAGAAGGATATCTTGTAGAAGAGTCCATTAACTTCTGTACCATGTATATGGATGAGATAGATAATCGATTTAATTGATTATAGAGAAATTATGATGGAGGGTACAATGGGAACAAGGAAGATTGTCTTTTCATATTTGATATTACAGGAAGGTCTATTCTCTACACAGAGTATAAATCAATCTCTGAAATTGATTGGCCTCTAGCTCACTTGTACATTCTTAAGTAGATTCCAAAAGTTGATTCATTTTATAATGAATTTGAGTGTTCACATCTAGAAACACGCAAGGTCGACTTTCTCGAGTGGTTTAAACAATGTGTTATTCAAATGAAAGAAAAGAATGACCCACGATGGTTGGAGGACTTTAACATAATATTGGATCAACAGTTAAGTTATGGACATTACCATTCAGGTTATATTATAAATGGGTTCAGATTCAGGACAGGATCCATAGATGATACGAAAGTCATGCATCATGTTGGTGTTGTTGTCAGTTGCGATTTGAACACTAGTTGTGATGGCTACTACAACATATCGAAGAAATCGTTGAGATGAGTTTTAAATACGATCGTAGAGTTATTCTTTTCAAGTGCAATTGGTTCGACGTGTTTAAAGAAGACATTGATTTCAAACTTGACAAGAAGCACAATTTTTAAAGTTTGAATAAGAATCATCAAATTCTTCATTCTTCAAAATCGTTTACATAAACATGTCAAGTATCTCATGTTTTTTACGTCCCTAATAACAGTCGAAATGGATGGATTATACCTGTACGTACAATTCCATGTGAATATTTTGACACGCAAAAAGATGTCGAATATGAATTAGAAACAGATGTTTATCAAGAACACTTACAAGAAGTTGGTGCAGGTGTAATGGATATTGATATGTAAGGTATAATTATCTTTTATGCAATTTTTCTTGTCTACCTTGCTTTATTATTTCAACTTGCAATGAATTGCCTCATATATCTCATAGTAGGAAAGTTTGAGGACATCAAGAAATATTGTTCTAATTTTTTAGATGTTATCAACTAAGTAAATCCAACTTGAATTCAATTTTCAAAAGGAACCCAACTTGATACAACTCTTATGTTTACATGGGTTATATAAAGGTTAAGAAAATCAACCAACTAACCCACTTAATTAATGTTGGATTGAAAAATTTCAATAATAACAAATCGAATCATAAGTATTAACATGGAACCCCTTTTGTTATGATAGAAAATTTATTTTTCTCACACAGATGAAAGCATCTACATACGTAGATCTTAATTTACATTCTTATTTATTATCATCCAAGGATATGAAGATAGAAACAATGTTGCAGACTTAAAGATCAAGCAAATAAAAGACATGATAGAATAAAAAAAAAGTTATTCATTTATTTAATAAAGCTTGCTACTTTAATAACATCTATCCATTTCAAAGACCTCCAACCAATCCTAGGAACTATGTGATAGCAAGTTGTTGCAAAGAGATCTTGTTACAAATATGTTGAAACATGATTTTTCTAAGAGACTTGTTATAATATCTACAAGTCAATCCTTGGTTACAATAAATTGTGCCTAAAGAAGACTTTCAATATGCCAATCCTTAGTTTATGTTTATGTTTTCAAGGTTTCGTTATGTTTATGTTTATGTTTTATTGTAGAATATGTGATTTTCTACCATGTAGAATGCGTTATTTCTTTTTTACAGGATTTTGGAAAATATCCGTAATATAAGGGAAATTCTATCGAATTTTTTTCATATTTTTTTATTTTTATTTATTTATTCTTAATATTTCTACAAATACTAATTTTTTTAATGTATATGTAGATGAAATTCAAGAAATTTGCTAATAGGGGTAAGGATGATCAGGGCACCTCAATGAGTAGGGATGAGATGCGGCCTCTTTCCACCCAGCCACCTCGCACGCAGCCTACCCAGCCCCCTTACACCCAGCCACCTCTCACGCAGCCCACCTAGCCCCCCCGTACCTAGCCATCCCGCACCCAGACTCCCCCATCCGTTCATGAGTACATCCCTCTACGTACTCCTCACGCACACCCAGTTGTTATGGTACCTAATCCTGTATTTATCTGGCAGTGTGAATATGTTTAGCTTGGTGATCTTGCCCGATAGTACTAAAACAAGATCAATAGGGTGGTTACCAATGTAGTGTGAGAATCAGAGCTAGAGGTTGCCCCCCATTACCCCTACGACGACGAGGATAAGGACGAGGGTGACATCGACGACGAGGATAAGGACGAGGAGGGTGAGGACGATGCTGATGTACAGAGGCCACCTCAGTAGGACCCTCAGGCTGAGGTAGGGACCAGTTTTGCTGGAAAGAATTGTCGGTAATATCTTATTAAAATTTACTTCTAATGTTTTAATTTTTAATTATATTTTTTTTATCAAGAAATAAAAAAAAGGAAGTGGTCCAATAAGAAATGCACATCTAGATGCTTCTCCAGAGGGGATGAGAATCAGTGCATATCAACGAAACTGGAGAAGATCCATACTATCTTCCTTTCTCCAGTAGACTGTCTACGATGGCAAAGGAGCTTGTCCCCCTTTGTTGTTTTAATTGAAGGAAGTTCTCCAGGGAGATCAATAGGCAACTTATTTGTAATATGGAGGTAAATAATTGTTACGATCTGATTCCCGAATCCCTACGAGATACGAGAATCGGACCGACTCGACTGATCCCAAGACCCAGTTGTCCAAAGAGAAAGTAACCACAAGAGCAGTAAAATAACCCACATTCATCATGTATATAACTAGCAGTAACAAAAGTATAGCAGTAAAGAAAAGAACTACTACAATACGCATCAGAAAGTTGGGGATGGAAGGGCAAGCTTGTAAGCAACGGGTCCAACCCGCTCGAAGACCTCAAAGGGTCCCACGAACCTTGACGCGAGCTTCCCTCTCACTCCAAACCGCTGCACGCCCTTCTTGGGCGAAACGCGAAGGAAGACGTGGTTCCCAACCTCAAATTGCACCTCTCTGCATTTCCGATTTGCGTAGCTCTTCTTCCTGCTCCTAACAGTGTGGAGTCGCCTGTTAATCTGCTCGACTACCTCCTGACTCTACCGGATCAGTCTGGGGCCAACCTCCCACTTGGTCCCTACCTCAACCCAACTCAAGGGTGTCGTACACCTCCGTCTGTACAGAACCTCGTAGGGTGTCATGCCGATGCTCGAGTGGTAACTATTATTGTATGCAAACTCTGCCAAGGGCAAATGCTCCTCCTAAGAGCCCTTCCAGTCCAGTACACAAGCACGTAAATGGTCCTCAAGTGTCTGTATCGTGTGCTCGGACTGCTCGTCCGTCTAGGGGTAGTATGCTGTACTGAACCTCAACCGCGTCCCCAGGGCCTGCTGAAACTCAGCTCAAAATTGGGACGTAAAGCGGGTATTCCGGTCGGATACGATCTCCCGCGGAACTCCGTGTAGGCGTACCACGTCGTGGATATACCTCTCTGCCAATTGTGCTGGTCTTAAGGTGACTCGGATCGGCAAGAAACGTGCCGTCTTCGTCAATCTGTCAACGATTACCCAGACTGCATCGTGTCATTGCTGGGTAACAGGTAAGCCCACCACCAAGTCCATGGTGATGCTCTCCCACTTCCACTCTGGCACTGGAAGTGGTTGTAGCGGCCCTGCAGGCCTCTGATGCTTGGCTTTTACCTGCTGGTGCACTAAACACTGCTGTACAAATTTACCCACATCCCGCTTCATCCCCCTCTACCAAAAGTTGCGTCTTAAGTCATGGTACATCTTTGTGTTTCCAGGATGTATGGTGAATCTGGAATCGTGTGTCTCAGTCAAGAGCTCTCTCAACAGTTCCTCGTCTCTAGGAACGCACAAACGTCCCCTCATGCGCAGCACCTGGTCTGTAAAAGAGAATTCCCCAGGGTCTTCAGCGCGAAGACGATAGCTGCCAGCTCCAGGTCTTGGGTAGGGTAGCTGTGCTCATGGGGCTTCAGTTGCCGCGAAGCGTAAGTGACAATATGACCCCTCTGCATGAGCACACCCCCTAACCCCTACAAAAAGGCATCCGTGTACACAACGAACCCGCCACTACTGTCTGGGATGGTGAGCATGGAAGCCGAAGTCAGCCTCTCCTTCAGCTCTTGAAAACATGCCTTATAGGCGTCTGTCCAAGTAAAGGGCACATCTTTCCGGGTCAGCTGTGTCATAGGACGTGCAATCTGTGAAAAGTCCCTGATAAATCGTCTGTAGTAGCCTGCCAGTCCCAAGAAACTGCGAATCTCAGTGATTGTACGCGATCTCTCCCACCTGAGCACTGCCTCGACCTTCGCTAGGTCCACAGCCAAGCCATCCCCGGAGATCACATGACTTAAAAAGGTCACCTCCCTCAACCAGAACACGCACTTGTTGTATTTGACGTACAGCCTACGTCGTCTCAATGTATCCAAAACTATCCGCAAGTGCTGTCCGTGCTGCGTCTGATCTCGAGAATAGATGAGCACATCATCAATGAATACCACCACGAATTGGTCCAAGTACGGTCTAAACACCTGGTTCATCAAGTCCATGAAAGCAGCGGGGGCATTGGTCAGTCCAAACGGCATGACCAGAAACTAGTAGTGTCCGTACCGGGTGCGGAAAGCTGTCTTGGAGACGTTTGCCTCCTTGATCCGCAACTGGTGGTATCCAGACCTCAAGTCGATCTTGGAGAATATCGTGGCACCTTGCAGCTGGTCAAACAAGTCATCGATCCTCGGCAGCAGATACCTGTTCTTGATGGTGACCCTATTCAGCTATCGGTAGTCCACACAAAGGCGTAGGGTACCATCCTTCTTCTTTACAAACAGTACCGGGGCTCCTCAGACAGACGCGCTCGACCTCACAAAGCCCTTCTCTAAAAGATCCTACAACTGAGACTTGAGCTCTCGCAGCTCAAGTGGTGTCATCCTATACGGTGCTGTGGAGATGGGCTGGTCCCCGGTACTAGTGAGATCTCAAACTCGATCTCACGCTCGGGCGGTAGTCCTGGCAACTCATCTTGGAACACGTCCGGTACTCTCTGACCACCGGGATACTCTGGAAGTCTGCCACAGGGCTGGGCTCTGCCACCACACAAGCGAGGAAGCCCTCACATCCCTGGCTCAAAAGTCTTGCCGCCTGAAGTGCAGAAATGCACCTGAAGCCTCCGTCCACTGGCTGCCTGTGGAACTTGAAAGAAGGCAACTCCGGTATGTAGATCTTTCTCTTAAAGCAGTCCACCAAGGCGTGGTAAGCGGACAGCCAGTCCATCCCTAGGATTATGCCAAAGTCCTCCATCTGTATCATAATTAGGTCAGCGGGAAGGCTATGTCCCCCAACACTGACCTCGCAACCCGTGTATACCTCCTCAGCTACAAACAGCTGACCACTCGGACTTCTGATTACGAACTGATCCTCTAACAGCACACAGTCCTGCCCTAAACTAATCGCGAAACTGGTAGTGACAAACGAGTGCGTAGCGTCGGAATCGAAAAGCGTGTAAGCGAGTTTGCCGAAAACTGAAACCATACCACCACCACTAATCTCGAAGCTCTGGCATCCCTGTGTGTCAAGACGTTGATACGCCCCTTAGCCCTAGGTGCGGATGAAGTAGTCACACTCTGCGTTGGACGGGTAGCCGCTGGCTGGTACCCTCCCCGTGACTGCTATCCTCCTCGTGCCTGGAAATCGCGGCCTCCTGCTCGCCCTCTAGTGCTCGGCGCTGGAAGCATCTGCTGACCTGTCCTAGACGGGCAGTCCCTTCTGATGTCGCCCGGTTGGCCACACTGGTAGCAGAGGGGGACTCGACTCCCACCCTAAGTGGGTCCTTGCGTCGGCTGGGCGGGGGTCCGGTGCTAGCAGCTGGCCCCTATCGAGGGCCCTCAAAGGCCACTGATGGCCCTGCAAAACGTGACGGCTTTCCTGCGGGCGCCACGTGTCTCCTCTCTCGTCGGCCCTGTGAGAAGTCTGGCTGATAGGGCCTCTTCCGCCCGCTGTCAGTATCTCGCGCGGATGGGTTGGTCTCTTCGTATGTCATAACTGCCTCCACCACGCTCGAGAACGTAGGCAGGTTCAGGGGTTTGACATACCTCCGAATCGCAGGTCGGAGCCCCTCGGTGAACCTCCAAAGGCGCTCCTTAGTGGCTACTGCTGTCGCTGCGAAGCGAGACAGTTCCAAGAAATGCGTGCGGTACGCGCTCACGGTCATTGTCCCCTGGCAAAGAGTGTGGAACTCCCGCCTCCTCTGGTCCTACCACGTCTGGGGAAAGTACTTCTCGCAGAAGAGGGTGACGAACCGGTCCCAGGTCGGCTTGTCCCTCTCCTGTCCCTTGACTGCCCTCCACCACCTGTGTGCCGCGCTCTCTAGCTGGTATGTGGCAAAGGCCACGCGGCACTCCACCGAGGGGCGAAGGGTGTCAAAAACCTTCCCGATTTGCTCGAGTCAGTCTTCCGCCTCGGTTGGGTCCTCATCCCCCTTGAAGGAGGGGGGCTTCATCTTCTAGAACTGTCTGAAAAGCTCAAAGTGGTGCTGAAGTGGAGATGCTGTGCATCTCCAGGTAAAGAAGCCTCATGCTCGAAAGTGTTGGAGGAAGGTGGGGGCGGTGGCAGCCCATCCCCTCTCACGCGTCCAGTGCCATGTCCGTCACGTGGTCCCATAGAGGATTTCCCCTCCGCAGCCCCAGGGAGAGGCGCTCACGAAATTATAGAAGATCTACTTTCAGATCAAACAATTCCATCAAATGGAGTATGATTGTATGTGTGATAGCATCTACTATACCAGGAATATCCATGAACCCAATTCTTGCAATTGCTCAGGATACCCTTTTTTAGCTTCTAGGGGCTCTTTCTTAGTTCAAGATCCCTCTGACTAATTGGAATCCAAGAATGAGTAGATTTGTTCTGCTCAAAATGGGAATGGGCCGGGGTTATGAACTTATAATCATGGAATCGACTCGATCATCAGATTATAAGTTCATTCCATACCGGACCAGAGGAAGAACGGAAAGAAATCCATAATACAATCCAAGAGTCCAGCGGAATTCATGATAGACATGAAAACGAAATTGAACCCGTAAGCAGTCGAAAAACGGCGAATCGCCTCCACAACAGTATTACAAAACTGACGAATCTCCTCTACCATCGTAATACGACAACCATGTAAAATGGAATTCTTCATATTGAAATTTTCGAATCTTTTATTCGACACGAGAAAAGGGTGGGTGAAAATCCCCTTTTTTGTGTCGAAAGGAAATCCAAATGGTTCTTGCTCCTGTTCGTCAAAGATCCATTCATTAGTATAAAAACGCTTTGCAGAATCTTTTATCTATCAAAATCCATAGAATATGAGATTGTCTATGGGTCTACCTATAGATTCTATTCCTCAAAAACAAAGGGCATTAGAAAGAAAGGAATCAAGTAGGGTTTGTCAGGTTTTTTAGTAGGCGTACCCAGATTTTTGCGCCACGACGTGCATATCGTGTCATTGCTCTTCGCCCAGCTTCTATTTGTTTAGCTGTGATCCAAGCGGGTTCAAGTGCTTGAAGAGCGTATCTTCCGAAACCACACAAATAGAACCGATCGCTGAATACACTTATGTAACAACCCGCCATTTCCCCTTGGATAAACCCCCGAACCGGCTGATTCATACTCATTACATCCGCTTCTTCCCGGGACGAAATCCCCTCAATAATCTTCATCCCTCACATACGTATGGCATCACACCAGGCACCACTTTCCCAACAATTGTCTCACTTCAAAGACAATCACAAACAATCAGTTTCGTGAGTCTTTCCACTTTCTCCTCTCGCACGATGTCTGTATCAACTGGATGAGGTTCTGGGCCTGAATGCGCGGGAGTAGTGGCTGGTCCACTGAAGCGTCGACCTCAATGTGCCCACCCCTCCGACCTCGTCCTTGGCCACGCCCGCGGCACGCCTCGCTACCTCCTCGTCGAGGCATCTTGTGCAAGGAGACGTGAACACAGAACAGGAAAAGACGTCAATACGAATCGATATCAAGCAGAGAAGTCTAAGAACAGATGTCAAAAGATACATTGTGGTGGTTACTCTAGTTACAGGCACGTGAATTGGTTATTTTCCAGCCAGTTGGTTTACTTCTCGAGACGACCTTGCTCTGATACCATCTTGTTACGACTTGATTCCCGAATCTCTACAAGACACGAGAATCGGACCGACTCAACTGATCCCAAGACCTAGTCATCCAACGAGAAAGTAACTAAAAGAGCAGTAAAATAAACCATATTCACTATGTATATAACTAGTAGTAATAAAAATACAGCAGTAAAGAAGAGAACTACTACAGTACACACCACCACAACAGTAGAGAATTAAACAGGTACATAAACATGATGCTTATAATAAAAGAGTACAGTGGTAACAGAAAAAAATTACTCACTACAACAGAAGAAAATGTACAGTAGGTACTACACAAGTAAAACTACTGGGCTCTACTAGGCCCAGCTCCTTCTGCAGCCCGGCTCTGGCTGCTCAACACCTGATCCTGAAAAGGTGATAAAGGTGACACGTCAGCGAAACGCTGAGTAGTGGCAACCAAAAGCTAAGAAAAACAGTAAGGTGGACAAGTAGCTGTTATTTTTAATCTTTCTTTATTCTTTCATTTGCTCATTCTTGAATTATTCCTCAGATATTTCTCTTGATCTCGAATGTTCCTCGTGGGAACGATCTTGATTGCGGTCTTTTCCGAAAAGTAGAAGTAGCACGTGGTGCTCTCCTGACCGGGAGAGTTCCCCGTGGGGGTCCTACCCTCAGTCAACCACCCCAAGGTCACTGACAGACGTAACGGTGACTACGACACGCGCGATAAACGCACGCGGTCAGTCGTTTCCGTTAACGGGTGTGCCTTAAAGCACAGCACGGAACCAGTATAAGCCAGAGCCCTCTCAGTAACAGGGGTCCAGCTCCTTCACAGTAACTAAACAGGGGTCTTGCCCCTTCACAGTCCGCGCACCCTCGCCTGACTATCCTGGTTTGCCCAGTGAGCCTAACAAGTCGGTGTAGGAAGGCTAGTAGAACCTCGGGGCCTGTGGGTTGGCTAGTGCTCTCCCTACACTAGTAGCTCTCCTCGGTACTGTGTACGTGAGGGCCAAAAGTCGGTACAAAGTGGCGAGACCTAATCCTGGGTCCCTGGGGCGGCTAGCTCTGCTCTACACTAAAAAGGGGGACAGTCGCTCTTCTTGGTACTCCGTACTCAAGGGTCAGCTCACTTCCCCAATTCTATTCCATTCACCTCTCAGGAGCTCTACTCCTAGTTCCCCGTAGGGTTCATGCTCCTATTTCCTTAACTAAGCCAATTTAGGTTTCATCATGTCAACTTTATTTTCATATAGCCCATGTTTTCAACAGTTAATATCCATTCATAAACAAGCAATTGTTATCCAATTGCAGGCAATTATAAATTTTCTTTCTACTTTTCCAAGACTGCAATTCATATATTCACGACATTCGTTTCGGTGTTTCTGTTCCTAAGATTCATGCCACACCCTAGGATCTATCATTCAATCTAGTTTTCTAGTCCTAGGATTCATGCCATACCCTAGGATCTATCATTCAATCTAGTTTTCCAGTCTTAGGGTTTATGTCACACCTTAGAATCTATTAATTATCTCACAAGTGCATAATGTTGGGAAATAATTAAAGGGAGCCACTCTACCCGCAAAATCGGGAGTACTGGGGGCATGATCGGCAGGTTCGCGCGCCTCCGCAACCCCTAGAGCCGCAACGGAACAACGGAACGGGATCCTGACACAAGGATCAAACACAAGGAACTACTCAGAACATGATACAAATACTGTAAATAGGTAGAGGAACTAATTCTAAGAAGAACGAAACTTGAAATGCGGAAAACGGACTTCGAACGGACCCTTAATGGGTCAAAAACGACAAGTCTGCCCAAAATTAGACGTCTAGAACATCTTCTAGATGTCTTAAACGATGGTTCAGGTCATACCTTCTCTCTGCGCGGTTCTTTAGACGTCCAGAATCTTGCTGAACCGTCTGGACTTAGTTCCAGACCTCCGACTGTCACTTCGAACGTCTGGAGACCCTCTCCGCCGTCTGGTGCTGTGCCTAGACGTCCGATCTGCGTGGGAGGGTGTGCCCTTGCGCCTTCCCGAACGAGACCTGCATGCGTACGCAACCGTCCTCAACACGAAAAAGAGGCAGGACCTTCGGCGGAACGGCCTGCATGGCCGTACACGCGAAAGGAAGGAGAAAAGGAAATATCGTACCTTTCAGATGTCTCCTGTGTCGTCTGGATGTAGGTCCAGACATCTGATTTTGGGAAATTTTCCTAGAATCAGGACCTCGCCCTTCGCCTGCTGCGCACGGCTGTGCCGCGCCACGCTCGCCTACTGCCTGAGCTGCACCAGCACCTCCCCAGCGCTACGCTCCCGCTGCGCGCCCGCTGGTTGGCCCTGGCTGCTTCGGCGAGCTCGCACCCTCGCGCTCTAACTCCCTACCTCTCGTTGCAACCCCTCCTCCCCGCGCACACACGGCAGCAGTTGCTGCCCTTGCCCGCTCACTCTCACGCTAACAGGAAGAAGAAGAAGAAGGCGGTGGAGTGATGGTGAGGGAGAGGAGAGGGGGAGTATTTGAAGGCGCCGTGGGGAGAGAGAGAGAAAGAAGGCTGCGCCTACAGGACGGGGAGGAGAGAGAGAAGAAGAGAGGGCGGTAGTTTAGTTTACGTGCGCATGTGCGTAGACGCGAAACTGTATGCCGAAAAAATTAATTTTCAGACGTCTGGGAAGGCTTCCAGAAGTCTGATTGGACGTTTGGACCAACTCCCAGACGTCTTAAAAGACGTTTGATGTCAATGTCATAACAATAATTATATATTAATGTATATATATAAGTTTACTTTAATAATATTTAATTCGTTTATATGATTTGTAATATTATTGGCGATCTTTGATTGGGGTGATGATTCGAATGTCACCAAGTACATCCTCAATCATGTCACGAGACGACATTGTGATTGGAGGATGATAACGAAGAGAAATGTAAACTTTGTAATATTTCTCAATTTTTATTATTTACTTAATTTTTTCTAACAATTTATTTGTATAATTTAGTATTATAATACAATGTCATCTAATGAGGAGGCATTGAGGAACGTGCCTCCTATAATAGCACTAGATGTGCGGAGAGAATGCTGAGCATTGGAATAAACCTGAGATAGAGGCAATTACAAATACTTTTAAGAGCATTTGGAGATAAATGATTTAATTATTTTCCATTACAATATGTTATATGTACAGGATCAGGTGAAGAGGAATAAGGCCAATAGAGCCAAAGCTCCACCACAGACCTACTATTTGGGTCGAATTAGTATAAATAGAGTTAATGCTAAATATGTAAGTAATTCCTTATAATTATATATCACTTTTATGTTTTTAATTAAAGTATTAATTATAACTATTACCTACAAATCTCTGAAGTATATTTACAGGCACATTCACACGATGGTGCCATACTCGATCGGGTTGGTGTGTATGAGGTTACTCATACCAAGGCCAGCATCGATGGTGGGCAAACATGGATACATGAGACATATCAGACGAAGCATGTAACATTTATTTATCAACCACTTTAATTTTTATATTTACTTTAATATGACATTAAATTATTGTAATTTGTAGGGAGAAATGATGAATTTAATCAACCCTCCTATAGACGTCGTTTCTAGCACTTAGTAGTACCCTCTTATGACACTTGAGGAGGCTTCTAGGAGCATCATGCCTTCGGAGCATGGAGGTTTCGTTCGTAGTGGATGGAGAAGTCATACGATCTCCAGCAGGTATGGGCAGACGGGGTCAGTGATAATAGCCGTTATCCAGCAAATGTAGACACAACTTCATGATGTCACCTTACAGTTCCACTAGCAAACTCAAGCTTGGCATGATGCCAAGAAATTCATGGAGGAGCAGAGGAAGGAGATGGAGCCGCAGAGAGCGGAGATGAGAGAGATGATGGTATTATTGCGGGGCAGCGGTTGGGATCACACTTCCCATCACTACTCGCCTCGTAGAGACGACGACGACCTCGGATGTGGTGGAGCAGGATAGGGGGTAGGAGCTGAGGCATAGGTTTAGATTATTTATCTTATCATTAGTTAGTTTTTGTATTTTGCTTATGTATATTTTGACGTTATGATATACTCTTTTCATTAGGTTTTATATATTTGTTGTATGTTAAATGTTTTATGTTCCATCTTCTATGTTGAAATTTTTATATTGTATCTTTTGTATGTAGCATATGTTTTAAGGTGTTATAAGATTCTATAATTGCCTACATTATATAGGAAAAAAAATACATATGTATACACGACAGTTCTGTGTAGAACCGTTGTTTAGAGAATTACACGACAATTTAACAACTGTCGTCTATTGTTCACGTGTATCATAGATGATCATGATCGTCGTTTAATGGTACTTCACGACAGTTTGTAAAAGAACTGTCGTTTATAAATATAGATGATGATTTTTAAAATCGTCGTGTAAAATAGGATGGTTTGAAATCAAAACCATTGTGTATATACTAACGCGACACACTTTTGCAACGACAGAATACAATGATTTTCATGGAATAGGCAACGATTTTCAACCATCAAGAAAAGTGCACATCACTGTAGTGTTACCTTAGGCCAATGTGGGCCTCCATTATGCTCCCCTCTAACCTGTGGCTCCCTTCTCTCACCTAGCCTGTGTTGTGGTTTGTGCTTCGACGAGTCAGGTTGTCTGTGCGGGAGATGAGAGTGGAAACAAGAGTGAGGCAGTGAAATAGGGAGAAGCTTGTTTGTGGTCAAAATGATTTTGAGAGAGAGGTCGACTGGCTTTTATAATGGGTCACATGAGTCGAAACGTACGTACTATTGGTCTTATATATACTACGATACTCGAATATATTATGTCAAAACATGCGTACTAAATAGCCATCTCCCATTCACTTTTTCTTCATCCCTTCTCTTCTTTTCTCACCCTCTCCAAAGCTCTAAGGAGCTAGTCGTAAACCCGAGATGCTACTTTAGAGTAAAAGGAAAAGAAAATTTTGTCCATCTTCTCACCCTCTTCGTGGAGCATTCCGTGGTTGTCTTCTCGCCACCATTCGGGAAGCGGATCTTACTGCGACATCGCCCTGCTTCGTCCTTCATCCGTCAGCCTCATTCTCCCTCATCTGGCATCTCACCACCCTCTTCCAGGCGCTCTGTGAATGTAGCTCATCCTCCAAGTAGCCGTTGAGGAGGATTTTCTCATCCTAACTTTCTGTCGCTTTCTAGTGTAGATTTTCAGCTTTATAGTTGTAGTAAGTAGATGTAATGAACATGCTTCTATGGTTATAAAATATTTGTTCATTCTCTCCCTATTTTCTCTTTCTTTATATTATTCGGTCTCTCTTTTCTATTATTTATTATTTAAGTAGAATAGTTTACGTAGATTAATTTTAACTAGTTAATCTGCTTTATAAAAGAAACATGATTTTTAACCAACGTTCGCCTCTCTGTGTTAGATCAGGGACTCATTAGAGTTTTGATTATAAATTTAATCTGGTAGTAGATTTCTACACACTACAATGATGGATTTTCTAACTTAAAACTTTTCGCGTACGAAAGCTCGCTCATCACACTGTTGCCGACGATCCATAGTCAATGGTTTATGGAACCGTCGGCAATATTAATATTCTCGTCCGTTCTCCAAATAACGGTCGAGAATATTCATTTTATTAACTGCTCCCATTCAATTCAAAGAGTGGGTAGGTGTGACTAGTGTCATCGGTTAACAATCGTTGACATAGTTATAAATGTTGACTATTTTTTAGGAATGGTCGAGTAAAGTTGAAATTTCTAATCGTCGAAATGAAAAATTTAAATATTTGAGTTGCTTACTCGACGGTTTCGTTAAAATCGTCGACAAACGTTGACCTAAATCAAGCGTGCGACCTCGACTCCCTTCACCTTCCTCTTAAATTAGACCTCTCACACACATCCTCCTGCTCCAGCGACGCATTCGCCTATTCTCCTCCTCCCTCGCGCATCCTCGTGACGTTGATTAGTTGGCCGATGTCGGTCGTCACCCTCCCTTCGCCCCCTTGCTGCTCCGGCCTTATTGATATGTCCTACTCCTCCCCTTCCCTTCACCCCTCACTGCCACGTCCTCCTTTGGCCCCTTGTCGTGTCCCCTCTCCCTTCGCCCCTCGCACGTGACCTCCTCCTCCCTCTCCCACCACCACCGCCACAGGCCACCACCACCTCCTCCTCGTCCCACCACCAGTCAACCACCACCACCACCTCCTCCTGCCACCACCATCACCATCGCCTCCTGTCGCCACCACCACCACGTTCTCCTACCCCTACCACCACCACCACCACCACCTCCTGCCGCCACCACCACCAGCGCCTCCTGCTACCACCACTGCCACTACCTCCCACACCTCCCTATTGACACCTCCCTCCAACAACAACACCACCACCTCCTCATCCAAATCTAATTAGTTAATTAGGTTTTTTTGTAATTAATAAATGTTGATTGCAGAATTTAATTTTAATTGAAATGCGTAGTTTATGTATCATTTTAATTGATGTTTGTGGGGTGTGCCCACATGTATAGGGGTTAAATGTGGGGTGTTCCCACATGTAACTTGAGTAGAATTTCTTGTTTAATTTGAATTGAAATTTAATGGTTGTGTGTCATGTTATTCTTATAACTCAAATGTGTGTTGTGTCCATATTGTTGTGATATCTTTTTTGTATGTAGGATTTGAGAAATATTCCATTTTATAGGTAAACTTTGCTGAAAATTTTCAGCTTACTGTTTACATGTAGGTGTAGGATTATGATGGAAACACCATCGTAAGTCCTAACTAGCCTGTTTTGGTATGAAAAAGATAATAAAAGCTCCTACATCACCTTCAGAGGGTCTTATATGCATGATGTTGTGTTTTGAGAAGGGAATAAGAAATTAGGGTTAATTATGTAATTTTAATAGAAAATCATATACATAGAATAACCAAGGGGTTGGCTAGGGGTGAATTAAAGGTCAAATGACCATTAAAGTCTAATAAGTGGGTCCATGCAGATAGAAATGGATTTTCATGCATTTAATGAATCAACAGTAACCTAAAATCCTAATTTCAGACCCGTTTAAATAACAAAGGTTCTGGTTAGGATAAATTCTATCAAAACCTTTTAAAAATAATAGAAAAATATTTTATAAGGTTTGGTATCCTTTATTTGACCATCTGAACTTATTTTAATCTAAAACAGAGTCTCAGATAGGAAGTTGCCTTCATTTGGGTTTATGCATAAATTATCCAGTCAAATTGATCAAAATCAAAATCCGACTTTACCATCAGATTCCTTGGGTCGAAATTAGGTTTGTATTAAAATTTGGGCCCAATTAGAGATCATCTTGACCTAGTTCTCATTTTAGTCCAGTCTGACTCTCTTTTAATTAGCTCCTCAATTTTTGAAATAATTACAAAGACCCCCCTAACTTCGTTGTCTTCTTTGCATTTGTGTCCCTACCACCATGGCAGGTGTGAACCCACGCAGCCGAGCTCTCAATCAAAGATTCCTTCCTGATTACTTGGCCAATCCCTTCCAAAATTGGAAAGGATAACCTTGAGGAGATCCCTAATTGATTAAACCTAATCCTAGACTCCAAATCTGTCTATGTTGCTCATGTGAATCCAAGGATTTCAAGAACCCTTCGTGAAAAATTGAGCCTTTCAAGCTTGTTTCCAAGCTTGGGAGCTTGCTTGAAGGCCTATAAAATACCCTTATGGACTATCTCACCTCCTTAGCAAGTTTTTGGGCCACAAACCTGTTCCCTTTTCCCTCTCCGGCTTGCTCCAAGCTTTGCTTCGGCGACCAGCTTCCTCCGTTCACTTTGCTAGTCGCCACGTACAATAGGCGACCGGATCTTCTTCCCCTCCTTTATTTCGCATCGCACAATGCTGGCGCGACGCTCTCCGACCTCGTCGCCGTTCTCCCTCCCGGAGGATTCTCCTTCTCTGGCGTTGGTTCATCACTGCTGACGCTTTCTCCGACTCCCCTTTGTCCTTTAGCTACCCACATCGACTCCTCTTCGTCCACTGATCCTCCCAGCATCCTTAGACTTTAGGTTCGCTCACGAATCCGCCCGTCCCACCGTCGTCTCCCCCGTCTTCGGCATACCTCCGGCGACCTTGACAACCCGCTACACGCCACCAAACCACTTGCCTCTGACTCCCACACCATCGTCGTGTCCACGCGAGCAAAGCCCCTCAATAAATTGAGGGGATTGCTGTGCCCATCACCTCCCTAAACACCTTCACCTCCACACTCACATTTTGCCTTCGCAAGACCTCCACGACCACTCTCACGACATGCCACCACCACCGTCACCTTCACCATACTATGGTGAAGCTCCTGAGCTGCTCTAACGAGGCCATCAGGCTGTATTACTTGTTTCAGGTCCTCACCGTCGCTCTACTGCCGCAGCCGTCTTCTTCGACCTCGGCTACAGCTCTTTGGCTCTGTTCTTCATCGCAATCACTTCCAGGTGACGTGGTCTCATTCCAGGTGCACGGCCAGGCTAACAATTAAAGCAGCTAGCCTTATCTCTGCTCGCAATTGGAAGATCAACTCTTGCTGCTGCCTTGCGAAGAACAGGGGGACTTTTAGTCCCACATCATAACCAACTAAAGCCCCAGCAGCAAATAAAGAGATTTTCTATCCATGACCCCTCACCCAGTACACGAGGAGTCAGGTCCCTCTTCACTCACACTCGCTCACTCCTGATAGCCCTGGTCCCCTATTCGGATCCGAATACCCACCTGGATACTCGATTATAGACCCGATTACGCGGGTTTCTGAGAAAGAGAAGAAAGAGAGAGAAGGGGGGTTTTTACCTTTGCTTCTACCCCTCTCTATACTTAGCTTCTAAGAGGTTTTCGTGCCTCTGATTGGTGTTGTGCCTTGCCTCTCTTGAGGCTTGAAGGAAGGAAGAGGACTTTGCCTCTCTGTTGAAGCTACTCCTCCTGAACACTTAAGCCATCTGGGGCACATTTCTATTGTCTAATTTCTGATACATTTGATTCTGTGGTTGAGCATACTATTCATATATTTGAGTATTTGTGAGATTTAAACTTAGAGGGTAATTTAGTGATTCAAATCACTATTTTACCATAATCTTTTTGCACATTGATATTTAGATCTATTGATATAACATTCTGAATTGTTCTTTTAATCTCAATTGCTCATAATTGTAATATGTGAGAATGAATTGCCATTGTTGCTCCCAGTGAACGACCTCGTATTTGCGAGTTATAAATTTTAAGTGTTTTCGAGCGATTTTGACTTGCTACGATGATTACATCATTTAAAACATCAATTTCGTGCGTTAACAGTTTAGGGTTTATGTTTTGTATTTTGGGCTTTGTGTATGTGGTTTAGGGTTTACGATTTAGTGTTTAAGGTTTAGGGTTTAAGGTTTTGGGTTAGTAGTCTAGGTTTAGTATTTTGGATTTTTGGTTTTGCGTTTAGGTTTTGAGTTATGGAAGCAGGAATTAGGGTTTTGATTTTAGGTGTAGGATTTCTTATTTTTTGTTTAAGGTTTAGGTTTAGGGTTTATGATTTATGATTTAGGGTTTTGAGCTTAGGATTATGAAACTGGATTTTAGTTTTTAGGTTTAGGTTTTGTGTCTCAGATTTAGGGTATTGAGTTTAGATGTACGAATTTTTGGCCTTGAGTTTAGATCTACTATTTTTGGCTTTGAGATTAGATTTACGATTTATGGTATTAAGTTTAGATTTTTGGCTTCAACTTAAGATTTAGGGTTTTGAATTTAGATTTTGGATTTAGGGTTTAATGTTAAGGGTTGCTATTTTTTGTTATTGAATTTATGGTTATGGGTTATATTTTTCGTGTTTATAGCTGGAGAATGATATGAAAAAAATTTTCTTAGATATATACACTTGCACCAATTTAGATGCACCTAATGACAAACAATAGGAGTTCTGACCCCTAAGGTATATGTTGTGAGAGAGATATATTTTTTTTTTGAAAAAGGAAAGGGTAGTTATCCAGAGAGATAACTACCCAAAAACTTATATAATAGAATCAATAAAAACAACCATTACAACAGACGGACACCAAGGCCCCCACTCACACCGATACAACCCAGTGGGAAAGCAAGGAGTCGATAGACTCAACAAAATTCTCTACGTAAGGTCTCTGGCCCCGAAAAACCACTTCATTCCTGCCCAGCCAAATCCCCCATAGGACTGCCAACGGCTTGGCCATCTCCTTCTTTGAACGGAAAACAAACCGTCTGCCACCACCACCTCCACTTCTGAAGCTGTGCCAGAATTCCTCAAACAACCCACACTCCCACCATCTCTCGCCCATTCTATCCCAAATCTGTACCACAAAAGGGCAAGCGAAAAAAAGGTGGTCAACGTCCTCCTCACCACCCCCACATAAGGAGCATACCGTACACTCTCTAGGAACCCACCTTGCCCTCCACATCTTAGTCACCAGCCTTCTCCTCCTAAGTAGCCAAGCGAAAATCTTGACTTTTAGCGGACACACAGCTTTCCAAATCTGTCTGCAGTCCCTTACCAAATCCAGCTCCACCCCGGGACCACCAGCATACAACCTCCTGTATGCGGCCGTAACTGAAAATTCACCTTCATCCCAACTAAACATGTCCGTACCAGCCGCCGGCTGCAGTCCCTCCAACTCAGCCAGTAAGGTCTGGAAATCATGCGTTCTTGCCTCGGGCAGACTGCCAATGAAATGCGGGTACCACCCACCATCCCACACCTCAGCCACAGATGCCATCTTGTTCTGGGATAAGGCAAACAGTCTCTGAAATCTGCTGCAAAGCGCTCCATCACCTGTCCAGCCATCCTGCCAGAATCTGAAAGTCTCCCCTGTTCCTAACACCGGGACGAAACAGTTCCTCACCCTTGGGGCCACCTTCGACAAGCCTTTCAGGAAGTGAGAAGCATCCCTAGGCGGAGATACCAGAAGATCCCATCGCACCGGACAACCATATGCCGTCTCAAACACCTTGCCCAACATATCCCCCCTTCCTTCCAATAGGCGCCCCACCCATTTCGCCAACAGACTGTCATTAGATCTCTCGACATCCCTGACGCCTAGCCCCCCGTCTTTCAGCGGTCTGCAGACCTCCTTCCAAGCAACCAACCTGGCACCCTATCCATTCGTCCCCTGATTGGACCAGAAGAAACCCCTCATAGTTCGTTCAATCCTTGCAATCATTTGTCGAGGCATCTTCAGTACAGAAATGAAATAAGACGGCATCGCCGACAGAACCGCCTTGAGCAGAATCAGCCTCCCACCTCTAGACAGAAGCTTGGACGCCCACCCCTCCAGCCTCCCAGTCAACCTCTCCACCAGGGAGGTCCAGTCTCTCACTAGAATCCTCCCATCTGACAACGGCAGGCCCAAATACCTCATCAGAAGTTTACCCCGTTCCGTGCCAAGACCTAAACTGCATCCCCTTGCCTCCGCCTCATTCATGTTGAAACGGATAAAATCCGACTTAGCCAGGTTAATTTGCAAACCGGATGCCTCACCCAGTAAGAAAACCAGGAACCTCAACCTTCTGGCCTCCACTTCACCACCTTCAATAAAGAAGATCGTATCATCCGCATACTGGAGCAGAGGGATACCCGTCCCATCCCTCAGGGAGAAACCACTCAACAGGCTTCTCTCACAGGACCTCCTCGCCGCCCTAGCAAGAGCATCCACAGCAATCACAAAGAGCATCGGGGTTAGCGGACAACCCTGCCTCATCCCCCTCCTAGGTTGGATCCAACCTCCAGCCGGGTTTCCATTGATAAGAACCGAGAAAGACGTCGTAGTGACGCATCTCTTCGTCCACTCAATTCACACCAGTGGGAACCCCCTCTTTACCAAGGACGCCCAAAGAAACGACCACTGGATCGAATCATAAGCTTTGCTGAAATCGACCTTCCACAAGAAAGCCTTCTTCTTTTCTCTCTTCCAGGATGAAAGGATTTCCGAGGCTACCACAAAGCCTTCTAAAATATTCCTACCAGGGACAAAGGCCGTCTGCACTGGGTCTATAATCTCACGCAATGTTCTCCTCAATCTATTCGCCAGAAGCTTAGCCACCACCATGTAGATAGCATTCGAAAGAGCTATCGGTCTGTACTCCTGAATCTCCTCAGCGCCCTCCCTCTTCGGCAATAAGAATATATAGAACTTGTTCAGCCTGTTAAATCCCGAGTTTCCCATTCTAAACTCTTGCACCACTTGCATAACGTCTTCCTTCACCACCGGCCAAAACTCTCTGTAGAAGGCAACCGGGAAGCCATCCAGCCCTGGACACCCATCCGCGTTCAGCCCCCAAACTGCCTCACGGACCTCATCCTCCTCAAAAGAACTCGTCAAGAAATCCGCGTCTGTCCCCCTAATCTGTGGTATCCCGGATCCCAACCACCTCCACCCCGTGAATTCTCTAAAATAATTCGCAGCCGCCTCTCCCACCGCTTCCCTTCCCACAAACTCCTCGTCCACCATCAACCTGTCAATCCAGTTTCTCCTTCTCCTGCCCGACACAGCCATATGAAAAAAGCGGGTATTGGAATCGCCCTCCTTCAGCCACTTTTGCCTAGATCTCACCTTCCACTCCACCTCCGCTTTCCTATCTTCCTCCTAAATCACCTGAGTCTGTCTCGCTCTATAAGCCCTGTCATCTTCTGAAAGGAGCCCAACATCCTCTGCCCTGTCCAGGCGTGTAATTGCAGCAAGAGCCTCTTTCTTCCTCCCGCGTTCCTCCCTAACCCGCTTGATGTGGGACTTCAAGAAGGATCTCAAATCCTTCAGCTTCGCTTCCAACCTGGCAGCCGCCAACCCATCCACCTGAGTAGACCTCCACCGTTCCTCAACCAAACCCCTAAAGCCCTCCTCTAAGAGCCACGCTTTGTCGAACTTAAAATAGGTGCCACGCCTCCATACCTCGTTCGACGTCCACAGCAAGGGGGTGTGATCCGAGAACGGGCGCTCCAAAGGCCTAACCTCCGCCATCGGGAACAACTTTGCTATCGCCGTCGAAACCAGAAATCTGTCAATACAGGATTGCTGCCCTCCCGCGTTCCTCCACGTGTATAGACAGGACAACGGAAGCATATCAACCAACCCCTGGTTCGCCACAAAGTCTGCAAATGCCTCAGAGCCCTGGTCCAATCCCCCTCGATCACCCGGTCTGTCCTCTGCCCGTAGAGTAACATTAAAATCCCCACCAATCAGCCATGGGACCCCCTGGAAAGCTGCCGCAACCTGGCTCAGATCTTCCCATAAGACCTGTCTCCTCCGACCCTCCGTTGGGCCATAAACCGAGGAGAGAAGCAAACATGTGTCATCCCGGCATCTCTGGAGTCTGACAGTGACAACGCTGGATCCAATCAGTGAGTCCAGCAAGGAGAACTCCTCCCTCCACCCTACAGCAATTCCCCCCGCACTCCCATCCGCATCCAGGGCTAGGAAACCCCCACAACTTTCTTCCCCCACCTCCCTCCACAGCCTTCTATCACAGCTCCCCCACTTCGCCTCTTGAAGAAAGACCACATCAGGGCCCCACCTCTGAATATACCCCCGCAAAATCGATCTTCTCAACGGGTCATTCAGACCCCTCACATTCCAAGATAAGATCTTAGTCATGTGGTCCTCCAGGAAACGCCTCCAGATGTCAGCCGTCTAAACCCCATCATTTCTGCCATGACATTCTCCTCCTCATCCAGCAACAGACGTTGGTCCTCCGAGCTTCCCTTACCACCACATACCTCAATTCCACGTCCCGCAGCCACCAGATCACCTACAGCTTCGACCACCTCGCTGCCAGCACCAGCCCCCAGCAACTCAGCCTCACCCCCAAGCTGCCCAGCCGCCTCCATCGTTCTCTTCCCCGCACCCGCATCCCCCAGCCCCCCATCTCCATCATCAGTATCTGCCGCCCGTCGCCCATCTGCCAACCCATTGGACCCCGGAGCAAGCAGGTCCCCGTCGCCACCTCCAGAAGATGCCGCCGTTGACGATGTAGCGCCACCAGATGTCCCCCGCTCCTCCGGCGATCGACCCCGGTTGGCCGCAGTCCCCCCCCCAGACGAGTTCCTCCGAGGTAACCCCCTACGGTACGACCACTGCGGCCGGTAGAAGAGTCTCTGCGACCTAGTCATCTTCCGCTCTCGTCGTCGTCTGTTGCCCTCCCCGCCAGCCACCTCCAGTCCCGCCGCCCGACTCGGATCGGTGAAGGAGTGCTTCGAAACCCCTCCAGCAACCTTCCAGCCCTCCCCCGCAGAGACCAGGAAACGCGGGGGCGAGCGTGCAAGGGGACCCGACCCGGCTACAGCACCAGAGCCCCCAAACTCCGCAGCCGGGTCACGCTCACCCGACTCGAAACCGCCATCCGCCACTTCCTCAAGACCAGGAGCCAGCGCGTCACCACCAACACTCACGCAATCAGTGGGGCCGCCCGATTTCAGCGCCACATTCAATTCCCCCGCCTCCTCCGCCAAAACCGCAACAGCCCTCTGCATTCCTGCCGCTTCGTCTGCCGCTGATCGTGCCACGGGAGACACTCACCCCGAGATCCCCGCCGTAATCCCCGTCGCGACCTTCGACCTTCCCAAGAACAGTCCGGCCCTGCTTCGCCCGCCTGCCGCCACCGCCTCCACACGTCAACGCCGCTTCGCCACCCACTACCGCAGCAAAGGACCTAGGGTTCTCAGAACCCCAGGAGACGCGGAGAAGCCAGGCGGAACTACCCCATCGGAGCACCGACCTCTCCACCAACAGCCGCCCCGGCTTCATCTCCACCCAAGCCTCAATCCGCGACAGATCAGCCGCCTTCAGGCTGATGCCATCGCACCCGCATAGCCTCGCAAAAGGGGCCAGCACCGCCACGACCACCTCCACCGTGCGGAGGAAGAGCGGAACTCCCTCAATCAAGACCCTCCTCGCGCCATACGGTAGCCTCTCCGCCAGCGCCCCATTAGACCTGACCGGCCACCGACATGTCACCACACCATCGCCACATCGGATCACCCTGAAGACCAGCCGCCCCAACTCCACACGGCTCAGCCCCAGCAACACCATCCGCCCTCCTCCCAAGGAAGCCACCCTCACCCGACCCCCGTCAGCCCCCAAGTAGGCGGCGACCGCCTCCCTCAGGGCTTCCACCTCCACCAACCCCTCCAAGACCACCGCAACCAGCGCTGAAGCCAGCTTCCCTTCCAGTTCTCCCAACTCCTTCGACCACGGCGCTTCGACCTCCACAAGGGGCGCCCCCTCCGGAGGGGGCGGAGGCATCTCTCCTTTCCTCGAAAAAACCACCTCACCCGACCTTCGCCGCCCACAGCCCGACCTCCGATGACCCAGAGCGCCACAGCGCAGGCAGCGCATCGGGTCCCTGCACATCGCCGCCATGTGCCCCTCACCAAGGCACTTGAAGCACCTCACCGGCACCGCCCCTCTCCTCCGCCTCCCACCCACCACCGTCCAGCCCGGGCCAGCCCCCCCCGCCCCGGTCGTCTGACCCCTCTCTCTCTCACTCATTCCTTTTCCAACAGAATGATCAAGCACAAACAAACATGATAAGATTATACTAAATTCACACCCGTGAGAGAGATATAATTGTGTCAAAATATTTTCCCAATGAGACTTATGATCATGTTATACGGATAATGTGGAGTGTGTGTATACTTCACTTAAATGCACGAGTATGGCTGACAAGTTGCCGTGGGTAACAGTCCATTGGTTGGTTGTTCAGAGTCCAGCTCACAAAAATGCATAATAATTCCCAAAACACTTAGGGAAGAAGCAGGGAAGTAGAATAAATCGGGGAGATATACACTGGGTTCGCCCTTGTGTTGACCCCATAAATAAAAGTAGGGAGAAAGCTACGGTTCGAAAAGATAAACCTCTAGGCAAGGTCACCTAGGGTCGTAGAAATCTGAAGTTCGTTTTAACGGTCTCCTAGTGAGTATTTCACTCTTTTCATTAGATGCTTAGCACTTAAAGTCTTTTTCAAGTCTTGGGCGAGTTGGGTAGTTGTAAAAAGTTATCTCGGAACTCTCAAACTCCAAAAAAATTAGAAAAGAAGAAAAATAGAAAAAATGTATCTTCCCATTTCAAATAAGGTGTGGACTTGGGAGTTTGCATTTTTGCAGACACCCGGGTACTTTTGAGTCTTCATAGTTTAGGACCTTAGTTGATAATTTCTATTGTTAATAAACAACATAGGCCTAAGCGATCGAATCCTAATTTTGTTTTTATACATAGCATGTAGTTTAATTTTACTAGGGACTAGCAAAAGATAGGTATGAGGGTATGATATAGAAACATCTATTTAGGTCAAAATGTCTAATCATGCATGCTCCTAGGCTTAGATTTGAATTTCATGATATAAATATTTCATAACATGCATCATCCTGCATTTAGAGTAGTATATATTTTAGGTTAATTAGGTCCTTTTTATGAACAGGAGAGAAGAAGATTTATTTCAGGGCCTCGAATGAACGATCAGGCCGTACAGATCTGATTAAGACAACGATCGGAGTCTAACGCCTCTGAAATCATCTAAATCAGAGTCCCGTAGCATCATATGAAGTTCGAGGAAGATCAATGGTCAGGGGGTAATGTGACATTCATATGGGCTTCGGATGAAAAATCTAACCGTGCAGATGGATCTGGAGCGACGATCGCCGTCCGACAACGTGGGAATCATCTTGATCTGAGCACCGTGGCACCCTCTGCAATAGACAGAAGATGGATGGCCTGGATGGCGCCACGTGGCGCGATCCAGGCTGCTCAACATCGGCCAGCAACAACTGAAGGTGCCTACTCTTCATCTGCGACCTCCACTCCCAGCCACTGGATCTTGATCCAACGGTTGAGAGGCTACTCTCCTCTTTGCGACACAAAGGAGGGCTTAGTGTAGTGGCTAAGCGAACTCCGCAGATCAAAGGGGCGTGGGTTCGAGTCTCGTTGATCCCTCCTCGTCGCTGTAATTGAAATTCAGCTGTCAGATCTCCATCGGGCTACCCTGAGGCGTCCGGTGGCGCAATCCCGTGGGCTAGATTCGCGCACGTGTGCAATCACGTGAAATCACAGTCACGATCGTACGTGGCACGGACTTAAGATGTCCGCTAGCGTTGTCAGCCGTCTGATGCCCATCCAGCGGGGTGCACGTGCCTCTCTTCAACGCCAGTGGTGTGCGTTTTCAAAGGGTGCGATCAGTAGGTGTAGTTGAGCCCTCCGATCTTGATCTAAAGGTGCAACTGATCGCGCCACGCCTCCTCCAGCAGATTCCAGCGGGGATAGAGTGCAAGCGCCAGCGAGCTTTAGCGACGTTTGGGGGATTGGCTGGTGCAGATCTACAATGACTCCTTTGATGTCACTAAATGCCCTCTACACGAATTGCCCTCTTCCCTTCACTATAAAAGGACCCTTACACCTCTCCATCTCTTCCTTTCTTCCTCTCACCACCTCCAAGGCTCTAGAGAGAGCTTGTCCCAAGCCCGGGATGCTCCTCTAGAGTAGAAAACTAAATAGTTTTCTCTCCACTCATCCCCATTCATGGCGCACCCGTGGCTGTCCTCTCACCGCCCTTCGGGAAGATCCTAGCCACGACGCCGTCCTGCCCTATCCTCTGTCCTTTGGCTCCATCCCCGTTTGTCCCGCTCCTCACTACCTTCCTCCAGGCGACGTCAGAGCGAGTCACCTTTCGAGCAACCGTTGAGGGGGATTCTCTCACCTCTTTCTATCTTTTTCGCTTTCGTAGTGTAATCTTTCCCACTCTCTTAGTTGTAAAAAAACATTTGATTAGAAATCTATGATTGTTTCCCTCTATCTTATATTTTCACAAGTACATTAGTTAGATAAAATTTCATTGACCTAATCGCTTTCCTGATAAAAAATATCAAAAAAATTAGAAAAGATAAAAACGATAAAAACAAATAAAAGCGAAACGTAGATTTTTCAAAACCAAATGTTCACTTCCCCGTGTTTAACCTGGGACTCACTTTTCGAGTTTCGGTTATAAATTTATCTGATAGATGCATTTTGCGAGCTACGATGACGGGTCCTTCGAACCTCGATTTTAACCACATGAAACATGCCTAATCATTTTACATATAGCTAAGACTTTTAGTTAAAAAAGAAGATTATTTTCGTCGATTATAGAACCGTTGTCATTATTATCGACTGGTATATAACTGACAAGAATAATAACATTCTCGTCGATTTTGCCGAAACGGTTGAGAATAATGATTTACTCAATCGTTATACAATTGACGAGGATGCGCACATTCTCGTCAGTTTTAGGTAAACTGACGAGAATGTGCATGATAAGTCTACTTTTGTGGACTATTATTTAGCCTAAGTACTATTTAATTATTTGTTCTTAGTTGTTAATTAATTAGGAGTTATATGGCAATTCACCTTGGCTTGCATTTAATTTTATACTTCAATTTTACATTCAATAACATATGATATGATAATATAATTTATTTGACCAATGCAGGCTAGGTGAAGAGTCCAGACGTGCAATTCTACGTCTATAAGACGTCTGGAGCTCAGTATGGATGTCTGGGAAATTGTCATCACAAGTTCCTATTTCTACATATTTTAAGACTTCTGATGATGAAGTCAGATGTTTGATATAGAATGGCCAATGCTTATCCATCAGTTTCAACCACTCGCGATGTTCTCAAGTGGTTGGCAAAGCTGGCTGCAGGTGAAACAGACGGGGGGATTTTTTTAAAGAGAGAAAACCCGTGCACCAGAGAAGAATCCCCCCCCACCCGGGCGGGGATCTCCTTCCTCGACCACCATGGAACAAGCGCACACCATGAACTCCAACGTGCACCGTGGCTAGAACGTACTCCTCCACCCTTCGCCTGCCTTGGTGTGCGCGGTGACAGAGCACACACCATCACCGCTACCTACCTGTAGCCATCCTCTTCCTCTTCTTTTCCACCACCTGTGACTTAACCCACCCGCACCAATCGTCTTCCTCAAAGCAGCCATCCTCCACCATCAAACTCGCAGCCACAGCAAGCCTACATGCACTTGAGCATGCCATCCCCACTTCACCACGCACGCACATAGCACCAACCCCTTCCTCTTCTTTTCCTGCTTCCCCTATTTGCACCCAACAGGAACCCAAACAGTAGCCTACTCCAGCAGTGCGCCACGCGCGACCACTCCATCTCCAGCCTCCTCACCTCCACGTGTAAGCACACACCAGTAGTGCAACCAGCGCCTCTACGTCGTTCCACCAGTAGCATCTCGCCCGTGCTCGACCACATGCACACAGGCCAGCAGTGCGCTTCCATCAGCAGCTGGCAGTGCGTGGCCGCGCGTATCTCCAGTAGGCCGACTATGCACGCATGGCCGTGCGCATCTCCAACAGGCCGGTAGCCCCTCTGCCATGCCATCACGCCCACGTACGCCTCCTCGTGTCTCCTGCCGCAAGCAGCAGGAAATAAGCCACACTCACCGGCGTTCTCTTCCTCCGTCCGGTCTCCATGTCACCACCATTGCGAGGGCCGCACCTCAGAGACCCACCACCGATGACCACACCATCCGCCGTCTCCTCCACACGTGAAAGCAGGGGATTCGTTTCCCCTGTTTTGCTATAGTAACGGGCATATTAATATTTACGTTACATGCCATTGTAAAACTTTCTATTCATTTATTTACCAAATTAATATATTAAGGTGAATTTGCATACATATCTCTCTATTCTTGATAAATGGCTTCTGATTGAGTATCTCGTGAATTAGATAACAGCATGCCACATTGATTATCGGAAATAAGGAATGTGTTACAGGAAATTAGTAGTTACCTTGATTATCATTAACAAGATCATTAGAATATTATATTGTGGTAATTTTGCATATAAACACCTACATTCCTAATTAATTATTTAGATTAAGAGTTTATGTGAGAAAGTGAGTTATAATAATTAGTATGTACATCTAATGATATTCTTGAACAAATAAGGTATTTAATAGGCTAATTCCTCCCTGTGGAGATGACCTAATTCTTCGTGGTTAGTTTTGAATTATTAAATATTTTTGAAAAGTGATTTTCTACCACACGATTAAATACAATGACACGTCATTTCATACTAAAATTTTTATCGAAAACGAAGATCATTCTTTCAAATGGTGTCGTTATCGGGGAGGAAACACACCTATTAATTTTTTCGGGAGTTTTATGTTATTTTTATGCTATTTTGAAAGCTTTTTTGAATTACTAACTGTAGATCTTCTTCTGTGCAAAAATATGCAACGAACGTAGCGGGCGCGCACGACGGAGGCAATATTTTTGGTGGACCTTGACGCCACCTGGACGCCAACAACGGATGCTTGTGGGCCTTGATCCCACGCACGTAGGCGTACGAAGGAACCTTTTTCTGATTTAGTTATTAGATCGTAGTTTAGATTTAGTTTAGATAGACGTTAGAACTTACTTTCTGTCTTGTGGATCTTTGTTGGGCATTTTTAGGATCATGTTCCCAATGTTTCTTTATTTCTTATCGCTCTTGTATGCGAGAGTGTATTTTCGGGAGCGTGTTCCCATTTTATTTAGAGTATAGGATTATTTGAATTATTTGAACTGTATATAGGTTAGTTATATTAGGTTTGATTGCCTAATATTTATTTAAAAAAAAAATCGAACTGCTTGCTAGAAGCTGTATATCAATAGGGTGATCATCTAGGACTGATGAGTAGCATCTAGTTTATCTTAATTGCATTGCAGACATTCCTACATTGGAGAAAGCTAGAGTAAGGTATGTTTTTTTCTTGTGCATCAATTACTTGTCATGCATCTGCATTGAACCTAAAGGTAAGACCGCTTAAGTGCTTGAATCTAATTAATTTAGTGGTCACTTTAAAAATTGAGACTGCTAAGAGGTTGGACCTTAAAATTTATGACTTAAAATTGTGTGCAAAACGATCTTAGTTGCGAGATTTCAAAACTCAAAACACGAACGTATGATTGCACACCTTAGACACTGTGCACCTCATACATAAGGTCACTAGATAAATTTCTACCTCTCCTCTTTACACCACAAGGGAAGTTAGTCGGAAATCAACAAGCCTATCCACTAAGTTACTTCGGTTCCTTGTGCGTGGGCTCGATTTGAGACTTCCATCCCTTGCGAGTAAGTTGTAGGCATCAACGAAGGTCGGCCTAGGAAGCGTAATTCTTGCGAAACTTGTTTGGCCAGCAACTGAACAACTAAGACCTAGAATTTACTAAAAATAGATCCCATTGTATTTGCGTTTGTTTTGATAGTGGTAGAGCTCTCTAGGAAGTTTTTGATTTCTTTTAAATCCTAAGAGAGTTAAACCTGTTTGGCTTAAAGAAATGGATCACCCTTACTCCTATCATTTAGATTATCAGAGTCAATACTTCACATCTTTTAACCAAGATCCCATGCCCCGAGCGTATCCATCCTTTGATGGGTATATTGAAAATTCATGAGATCATTTAAATTCCTATCCTGGGAGTACTGGCCCGATAACTCCCACTTTTGAGCTGAGCCTAAGAGCAGGGTTTTTCAACCCTAGAATCCCTACTACTATGCCAATACCAAACCCTCACACCCTTCATTATTTTTCATATCGAGGTTGGACCGATACCCCTAGGCAACTAAAGCCTAAAATTGATTATCCTCCCCAAGCTGATAGTAGTAGTCTCTCGTCTTTTATGATAGAAATGCAAAAACAGCAAAAGGAAATGATGGAATCTATGGGAGAGATGTTGAGGAATAGTCAACAATTGAACAGAGAAATTAGACAGCTTAGCTATGCTCTTCCTAGTAATTTTGATCCCTACCCATACAATCGTGATCATGAAAATAATTATGAGGAAACCAATGACAATAGGGATTCCGTTTTACATGGCTATCACTTAGACTCTCCTAATGAGACACGACCACTAGAGGAGAACGATCTTAGTAATTATCCACTCGAACTATATTGGAGTCAAAAGAAAAGGGAAGATGGTACCTCTTGAGGACCTTGACCCTAATGACAGTATTTTCCTTACCCCTGATAACCCGGGTCAAGGTCGTATTGTTCATATCACTTCCCCTATTAATTATTGATGATTTCATTTTAATGGACTATTGTTACACCTAAGTACTTAAATTCTAACATAGTATGTTAATAATCAAATTAAGTCATTAAATAAGTGCATGCATCATTACTTGAGTTTTTATCTATTTTATTGCATTTTATAGTATGTAATTATTTTATGTTTTGTTGCAGGAATGATATTGGAAAGAACAAGGAGGGGATGGGGGTAAAATTCCCCCAATAAATGCCAGCCGCAACACATCCCCATGAATATCTCATCTTTTGGCCGGCCTCAAAACTTCCCTTAACAAATGCAAACGGTGTTGGCCATTTTTAGAAAAGGATTTTGAAAATCCCTTGGGAGGCGGAAGAGAAGAGATATAGAGGAGAGGTGGAGGGGATTGGAAGGCCATCCATCATCCATAGCGTGCACTGTGCACACTGCGCACCCGTGCCCTTTGCCGACGCAAGCCACAGCCAAGCCCTTCCACGCATTGCCCTTCAATGTGCCAAACCTTACAGCCTACAGCGCACCTTCCAACGCCCTTCCAGCCTGCATTGCGCCACGCCATCACCGCTCCCTCACAGCCTACTAGGCTCACCCACACCGCGCCCTTCAATCCTGCGCTCAACGTCTCACCCACCGTCCACTGCTCCCTCCAACCAACGTCTGCAGGCGTTGCACAGTAGGAAGCAGCGAGCACCGCACCCGCACCCGCGCCGTCTACAGCCGTAGGCCACCCTTCGCCTACCCATGTGCGCCCTCTGTAGGCGCCGTGCCCTCTCCACCGCAGGCGCTCCCCGCAGGTGCCCCCCCTCTCCAGCGCCATCACCGCCTGCAGGCGCGCCCCTCTAGCACCCTTCATCGTAGGCCCTGCACCGCTCACCACAAGCACGCCACCAGCTCTCCTACCGCAGCGTGCCCTCGCCTGTACCTGTGCTCCCGCTGCATGCTGCACCAGCGCTCTTCACCGCCCCCTATAGCGCTCTCCAGCGCTTGTCTAGCGTCCTCGCGCACCTGCGCCATCCCCTTCCACCGCAAGCGCCCACGACAGCGCCATCACCGCACCCTCTGCAGGCGCAGGCCTCCCTGCACCCACGCTTTCCAGTATCGCGCCCTCGCCAAGCGCCCTTGCGCGCCAACCCTCAGTAGGCAGCAGCTGCCCGCACCGCACCGCCTGCAGACCCCATAGCGCCTTCCAGCGCCACCAGTAGTGGCGACAGCCAACCTGCAGTAAGCTCTGCCGTCGGCCAACCTCTGCCTTCGGCCACCTCGACCTACGTCGAGAACACCGACGTGAAGCCACCACTCTGACGCACCTTCCCCAAGGACCTCGCAACCAGCCGAGCCTCTTCACGCGCACGAGGAGAGGAATTTTCCTCCCTTTTGGGCGAAATTAAAAATTACCATTTGTGCCATTGCCAAATACTATTGCATTATTTAGTGGATTAATATATTTGAGTGAAATTGCTTGCATGCCTTTACATGTTATAGTATTTCTTTCATGCAGTTAACTTTTAAATGGGGATGTGATAAATACATAAGATCTCATCCATACACTCACATGACCTAAAAGAGAGTCCCATGTTTTCAAATACAACTATTTTACATGCCATTACAAGTTATTTCATGAAAGGAAAATTATATCCCTATCCTTGCATTTTTAAATAATTACGTGTTCCTTCTCTTTGCTTTGTTTCGCATCAGATTTGAACACGGATTGCGCACGTGATTGAATAAGTACAAAAGAAAAAAAATATTTTGTGAACTTTTAACCTGTTCCTCCCTGTGGATATGACATCCTTTATTGTGGTTTAAATTCATATCTATGTTAATCATTTGATTGAGAGATTTCCACCACATTAATTACTACGACATATCCTCTATTGCTATCACAAATAAGCGAAACTCTCTCCGTCAAAATTGGCGCCGTTTCCGGGGAGGCAATAGACACAATAGATTCACTTCATTATTTTTGAATATTCTGAGTTGCGCAATTATCTGATCAATTTTTTTATTGTGCGAGGAATCTGATGAGGTGATGAGGTGCAATAGAGCGGCGACAGCAACCACGAGCTAAGCGACACGAGGAAAAGACGTAGGAGACCTAGATCCTACTTTTACAAGAGATTCTCCATCGTCACAAAATTTATTTCTGTCTTTTCGCCCTTATAGTAATTGTAGCTGAATTTTTGGAGGTTTGCCCCCACATTCTTTAGCTACTAGGGCTTGCATTTTTTTTGCATGCGTGATTCTATTTTCTGCTTGCTTGCCTTTAAAACCAACAAAAGAAAATATTGAGCTGCCTATTTAGAAGTTGCATGCCCTTAAGTGCGTGCATTTAGGGGTGATCGAGTAGCACATTAGAACTTATTATTGCATTGTAAGCATAGTAGCACGAAGATTGTTGGAGACAGGTACACCTTTCTAACTTTTGCATTCAGCTCCTGTTCACGCATTTGCATTCAAATTAAAATTCAAGACTACCAAGTTGTTTGAATTTACTAATTGAGTGGTCACATAACTAAACGTGGGACAGATAATCAGATTCAACCCTAAAATCAATTCACATTTAATCTGATTCTAAGGGAGTTGTCTGCGATTTCGAAAGAAATTACAAAGATTTGTGGTGTGTTGCACACTTCTGACATTGAGCACGCACATTAGGCACCGCACTAAGGCTCGATCCCTTAAGGTTATAGGCACCGATCTCTTTATCGATGCAAACTCTCCTATTGTGCTTTGTGGTGGTGGTGATACTATCTTTTGACCAAGTGTTTTGATACTCCACGGAGGGGGACACCCCTTAAAGGAACAAAAGGGTAGTTAAGGGGCATCGCATACGCATCGCCTCAAAGGAACGGTTTGCCCTACTTGCATCCCTTTGTTCGTCCTTGGAGTAACTTCTCACTTAATCACCTGGGAGTATCATCCAAGCAAAGTATAGGTCCTTGGGCACTCGAAGGTTGAATTAAGGCACATAATTGCAGTGAAAAACTTGTTTGGCCATTTATATTAACTAATTCGATCTCTGCAACAAAGAAGGTTAAGATTTCTGGTCCACACCCCTCTTATACCACTTGCGTGGGAACGGAGGGATAAGTCTTAATCTTTTGACTTATCTTTGGAGTGGAGGCTTCACTTACTTAATAAGAACCTGTATTGTGTTTTGTATGCTTGGTAGACGCTCTCTTGAGGGTAGTCTAGTGTTTGATCCTAAGCCCAAGAGAATTCTTAAGAGAGCTCACCTAGGAGAGAAGAGAGAAGGAATGACTGATCAAGGAGTAAATCAACAAAGGACCCTAAGGGACTGTTTTATTCCAACTAACCAACCCGCACAAGCACTAAGACGACCGACAAGGGATAATCTGTATGAGATCAAGAGCAGCACCATATCTTTATTACCCTCCTTTTATGGTACTACTAGGGAGGACCCCTACTGGAATTTGGAGGAATTCACCGAGGTCTGTTCCACGGTGAAGCTCCAGGGCTTTACTGATGAAGCCCTGATGAGGACTCTATTTCCTTTCTTCCTAAAGGATAAGGCCAAGCATTGGTATCATACCCTTGATGCAAGGGTAAATGATTGGGCCACCCTTAAGGGAGAATTTTTGAAAAAGTATTTTCCTATGAGTAAAAATCAACCATTACAGAAGAGAGATTATGGGTTTTACTTAACAGGAAGGGGAGCAATTTCATGAGACTTGGGAGCGCTTTAATGACCTTCTTAGGTTATGCCCCCACCATCAAGTGCCAAGATGGCAGTTGGTCGAAAGGTTCTATAACGGATTATCTGAAAGGCATAGGCAAACCATCGATGCAGCCTGTGCAAGAACCTTCATGACCAGAACTGAGGATGAAGGCTGGGAATTATTTGAAACATTAAGCGATAACTCCATACATCTATCCTCTGCCTATCAAGAAAGAAAAGCATCAATCTTGCAGGGGAAGATAGAGGCCCATGAAGCCAGGGCTTCTTAGGATTTGGCTTATCAGATTCAACTATCGAATAAAAACTTTGATAGGCTTTTAGTAAACCCCAACATGAACCCGCAAGCAGCCTCTATCTTTCAGGCTTCAAGAGAATGCTCCATTTACCAAAGCACAGCGCATGCCACTGCGGAGTGCCATCAGGCAAATCAATTCCCTGAGTTGATTCAGGCCAACTTGAACGCGGCCCATGATTTCCGCCTCTCGCAATAACCCTTATTCCAATACCTATAATCCAGGGTGGCGGAATCATCCAAACTTCTCTTGGAAGCAAGGTGATGCTTCTAACTCATGGAATACAAGACCCTTACCACCCCAGCCCATATATTAACCATCTTATGAAAACCCTCCTCAGAATAAGCCCTCTGAGATGGATGAACTGAATGCCATGATGAAAGCAATGCAAGAGCATCAGAATATGGTCATCCAATCTCAGAATAAGATGATTATTGATATGCAATCCTAAATTGGTCATCTTTCTGAGGCAGTTAGGCAACGTGATTCGGGGAAGCTGCCTAGCTCTTCTGAGGAGAACTCTAAGGGCAAGGGGGTTGTATTCAGGGAGCACGCCTAAGCAGTGACCATGTTGAGGAGTGGAAAAAAGATTGACAAGCCTAATAACACTCCTATAGTTACGTCTCAAAATTCCCCTTTCATACCTGACCCGACTTCCATCTCCACCGAGGAAGAGCCACACTGCTCTCCCTCGCACAAAATCACCCACAATGAGGATGTCGTCCTTCCACCACCCCTTTCCCACCATGACGACCCCTCTACCTAGAAGTTGAGGGTGCCCTATCTAGAGCGTTTATCTGCTCCTGGGGAATCTTCTGTTGGCTCATCTGGAGCCAAGGATAGGATGGAAGAGATTATGGATACTTTTAGGCAAGTCCAGATTAACTTACCTCTATTGGAAGCTATTAAACATATTCCATCCTATGTCAAGTTTCTGAAGGACCTGTGCACCCAGAAGTGCCGATCTAGGAAACAGGTCAAAACCAAGGTCATCCTGCCTGACCATGTTAGCTCCGTTCTCCAGCATGGAACACCCCCCAAAATGAAAGACCCAAGGGCCCCGTATATTTTAGTGGTTATAGGTAACCAACACATTGACGAGGCTCTACTCGATCTGGGTGCAGGGGTGAACATTCTTTCGAGCTCTGTCTACGACCTTTTGGGAGGAGGCAAGTTAAAGCCTAGTCCAGTAATCCTCCAAGTTGCAGACAGATCACTTAGGACACCACGGGGATTGTTGGAAGATGTCCTTGTGAGAGTGGAGGATTTCTTCTTCCCTGTTGACTGTTTGGTGCTTGATACTGACCCATCAAAAAAGCCCACAAAGCCATCCATTATTCTGGGATGCCCCTTCTTGGCCACAGCCAATGCCTCTATAAATTGTAGATCTGGGGCACTTAAAATGGGCTTTGGGAACAAGAAGATCCGGTTGAATGTTTTTGATACTTACAAGTAATCTGGATGTGAAGATTGTTCTCAGATTGAGGTCGTTGATGAAATAATTGAAGAGACTACTCTAGCACTCTTATGTAGAGATCCCCTTCAGTAGGTCATATCTAAGGACCATCCCTCGATTATTAAAGAAACTGAAAGGGAAATGTCCGAATTAGAAGAGTTGCTGGGGATACACACTGAGTCTCTATCCCCACCCTGGACTATGAAGGTAGATCCGCTACCTGAGGTGGGGATATCTCAACTAAAACCCTCAATCTAAAAGGCTCCTGAGTTGGAGTTGAAACCCCTCCCGAGCACATTGAAATATTCTTTCCTTGGCTCTAATAACACGCTCCCCGTTATTATCTCGTCTGCATTATCTGAATTGCAGGAGGGAGCTCTACTTGAGTGTTTACAAAGGCCCAAGGAAGCAATTGCCTGGTCAATTGCTGATATTAAGGGTATTGATCCCTCTCTTTGCATGCATCATATATACACGGACGAGTCCATGAAGCCTTTCCGAGCTATGCAGAGAAGGCTCAATCCAAATATGCAGGAGGTTGTTAAAAAGGAGATTCTGAAATGGCTAGATACTGGGATTATCTATCCCATTTCAGATAGTAAATGGGTCAGTCCTATTCATGTAGTTCCCAAAAAGGCAAGAATCACTGTGGAGGAGAATGACCAAGGAGAACTGGTGACCACTAGACCCTCAACTGGTTGGAGGGTCTGCATTGATTACCGCCGTTTAAACACGGCTACCCAGAAAGACCATTTCCCTTTACCGTTTATCGATCAAATTTTGGAACGATTGGCTGGGAACAAGTACTTTTGTTTTCTTGATGGGTACTCTGGGTATAATCAGATAGCTGTTTTTCCTGACGATTAGCAGCGTACCACCTTCACGAGTTCGTATGGCACATTTGTGTTTCGCCGAATGCCATTCGGGTTATGTAATGCTCCTGCCACTTTCCAACGTTGTATGATGACCATCTTTTCTGATATGATCGACGAGTTCGTTGAAATTTTCATGGATGACTTCTCCATTTATGGCTTGTCGTTTGACCTATGCCTTTCGCACCTTGATAAAGTCTTAACCCGTTGCGAGGAGGCAAAGCTAGTGCTTAGTTGGGAGGAAAGCCACTTTATGGTCTAGCAGGGCATTGTGTTAGGGCATATGATTTCTGAGAGAGGATTAGAGGTGGACACCACAAAAATCGATTCCATCTCTAAGCTTCCATTGCCCGCCAAGGTTGTGGTGTTCATTGATCATTCTACCCTAAAGCATCTTCTTGCTAAAAAGGACACCAAACCTCGCCTAATTCGTTGGATTCTGCTACTCCAAGAATTTGACTTGGAAATTAAAGACAAGCAAGGAGTTGAGAATGTGGTAGCAGATCATTTGTCTAGGATCCCTATTGAGGCATCAAACCCTGTTGGCGGTATTTAAGAGACTTTCCTTGATGAGTCTCTGATGGCCGTTGAAGCTAAAACTCCTTAGTTCGCTGACATAGTGAACTATCTGGTCACGGGCAATATCCCCAGTACTTGGGACAAGCAGAAGTGAGACAGGTTTCTCACCAACGCTAAATTTATCACTGGGAGGAACCCGAGCTTTTTAGAATAGGCCTTGACCAGCTTTTTCGCTATTGCGTCCCTGATGAAGAACAAAGAAGTGTTCTGAGTTTCTGTCATGACCTCCATTGTAGGGGACATTTTAGTGGGAGGAAGACTGCCCATAAGGTTCTTCAGTCTGGCGTTTGGTGGCTCACATTATTCTGAGATGCACATACGTATGTGAGCCCATGTCTACGTTGCCAGCAGATAGGAACCATTGGAAGAAGGGATGAGATGCCCCAACAACCTATCCTCCCTGTTGAGATCTTTGATATTTGGGACATTAACTTCATGGGTCCCTTTCCTGTGTCTTTCGGATATGAATACATCCTTGTGGCTGTAGACTATGTATTGAAATGGATATAAGTCATACCCACACGCACCAATGACCATTCCGTGGTCTTGGGTTTTGTTAAGGCTAATATTCTTTCTCGGTATGGGTGCCCAAGGACGATCATAAGTGATGGAGGACCTCATTTTAAGAACGTACATTTCACAAGATTACTCCAAAATTTGGGAGTCAACCACATGATAGCCACACCTTATCATCCCCAAACGAGTGGAAAAGTTGAAGTGTCTAATAGGGAGATTAAGCGAATTTTAGAAAAAACTGTTAGGCCTGATTGGAAGGATACGTCTAAAAAACTAAATGATGCTTTTTGGGCCTACAAAACTACGTATAAGACTCCCTTTGGCATGTCTCCTTTCTGTCTTATCTACGGAAAAGCATGCCACCTTCCCGTTAAAATCTAACATAAAGCTTATTGGGCTATTAAAAATGTTAGATTAAATCTGGATAAAGCGGGAAAGGCACGTATGTTAGAATTAAGTGAGCTTGAGGAGTTTCGTAATGAAACTTATGAAACTTCTCAAGCTTACAAGTAACGTACAAAAGTCTTTCATGATAAGCACATCATTAGAATGACTTTTGAGCTCAACCAGTGGATCTGGCTTTTCAATTCTAGACTTAAATTATTTCCTACAAAGCTCAAGTCCTGCTGGGATGGGCCATACGTTGTTATCAATACTTTCCCTCATGGAGTTGTAGAAATTCAGAACCATATTTTAGGTGCGAGCTCTAAGGTAAATGGCAAGCGACTTAAGCCTTGTATTACTCTTTCAGATGGTCAGGTTTTGGACGCACTTCGACTTGAGGAGCCTTAGCTCCTCCCACTCTCCTCCTCAGGTGATATTCTTCTATATCTGCATTTTTCCAATGAGGATATTGTCAGTCTTTGGCATGGGGGGGTATAACCTGAGAATGTTTATAGCATTTAAAAATATTTGCATACATATATATTTATATATATGAAAAAAAAATTCTCTTTTCTTGAGCTGAATGGGTTAGTCCCTAGCAGAATACCTTTGTCATTGGAGGTTTTTCTTCTTGAATTATTTCTTAAGATTAGAATCCAGTACATTTATTTCACGTGCACGTAGACTTGGTAATAGATCCTTGAAGAAAATCAATAAGCATTTGTAGTCTGCTGAACCTTTGGATAGTTCATAGGAAGTTAGGCATACTATCTTCTAGTAGATCCACCTCATATTTGAGAGAAGAAAGTAGAGAGATTACTGGTGCACTAAGTATAGTGCAAGGACTCTTAAGTTTTGAACAATTAGATGATGATACTTCAGAGTTAGGCATAGTTTTAGCTCTCTGTTCTTGTGTGCGTATTTTGTGTGAATTCCTGAGAGTCTCCAAATAAGGCAGATACATAGAGAATGAGTTTTAGTAAAGCTATGACTATGGTGATGGTTATGATCGTCCTTCATAGAGTCCTCTGCTGAAGGAGAGTAATAGTGTCAAAGGTCAGAAATACGCCTGTTCTATCCATTCCTTTCCGGTGCCAAGAATAGATACTTTCATCAAATAAGCCACGCAATATCCTCTTTACTAGCATCATCCCTAATAATGCCTCATAAATAAAAGTCTGTGTCGTGTTATGTTGATTTATAAAAAAAAGAGAAAAGAAAAGAAGAAGAAAGAGAAGAAATAGAAAGAAGAAAAAGAAAAAGCAGTTATATTATAAGAAAAAGGAAGAAAAAGAAGAAAAGAGAGAGAGAAAAGAAAAAAAAAGTCCAAGTTTACAATGTAACATTATTTTTGAGGCAATAGAACACCTATCGCGATCCACCAAATATGACCCATACCTACCTTTCAGTATTTCTGATCGCCTGAATACTGGCTAAGGACTCTAATTTAGTTGTAGAGTTATTAGAACTTTAATTGAACTGTGGATACCATGTGAGGCCACCAAGCAGTGAGTATAATTACTAAATCTGGCGAGATTTGTGACCTTAGAAAGAAAGAAAAGAGTGAGCTCCCAGGAATATCAAGAGAGCACAGTTGTTTAGCCTCTCTCTGAGTTGACTTTTCTAATAGTCTAGAGATTTAGAGTTTGTAGTACTGGATTACATGTAGCACCAGATGAGTGTGTGCCACCAAATACAAATTCATTCAACTTAATATCTCCTACATAAGCCAAAAGCCGGGGTCAAATTACAGATTGTCTTTTACTTTATCCCTGAGGGAAGTAGTTGCCTATCCTGACAGAAATATTTACCAAGGGTGAAGTACGAACTCCCAATGCGAATTGGCTTTTCACGTGGATCTGTTACTTAGGCTATCATTACTTCACATTTGTCTGGATTCCTAAAGTTTTGAAATAAGAAAAGAAGAAATCTTTTGATTATTTTTATTATTTTTGCTAGGGACTGGCAAATCTTAGGTATGGGGGTATTTGAAGAGTCTATTTTAATGGACTATTGTTACACCTAAGTACTTCAATTCTAACATAGTATGTTTATTAATAATCAAATTAAGTCATTAAATAAGTGCATGTATCATTATTTGAGTTTTTATCTATTTTATTGCATTTTATAATATGTAATTATTTTATGTTTTGTTGCAGGTATGATTTTGGAAAGAACGAGGGGATGGGGGTAAAATTCCCCCAACAAATGCCAGCCGCAGCACATCCCTATGAATATCTCATCTTCCGGTCGACCTCAAAACTTCCCTCAACAAATGAAAACGGTGTTGGCCATTTTTAGAAAAGGATTTTGAAAATCCCTTGGGAGGCGGAAGAGAAGAGATATAGAGGAGAGGCGGAGGGGATTGGAAGGCCATCCATCATCCACAGCGTGCACTGTGCACACCGCGCACCCGCGCCCTGTGTAAGCGCAGGCCACAACCAAGCCCTTCCACGCATTGCCCTTCATTGCGCCAAACCTTCCAGCCTGCATCGCACCTTCCAACGCCCTTCCGGCCTACAGTGCGCCATGCCATCACCGCCCCCTCACAGCCTGCCAGGCGTGCCCACACCGCGCCCTTCAATCCTTCGCTCAGCACCGCACCCACCGTCCACTGCTCCCTCCAACCAGCGCCTGCAAGCGCTGCATAGTAGGAAGCAACGAGCACCGCACCTGCACCCGCACCCTCTGCAGCAGCAGGCCACCCTCCGCCTGCCCTTGCGCAACCTCTGCAGGCACAGTGCCCTCTCCACTGCAAGCGCTCCCCGCAGGTGCCCCCCTCTCCAGCGCCATCACCACCTGCAAGCGCGCCCCCTCCAGTGCCCTTCATCGCAGGCCCTGCACCGCTCACCGCAGCGCGCCCTCGCTTGTACCAGCGCTCCCACTGCACGCTGCACCAGCGCTCTTCACCGCCCCCTATAGCGCTCTCCAGCGCCTGTCCAGTGTCCTCGTGCGCCCACGCCATCCCCTTCCACCGCAAGCGCCGAGGGCAGCGCCATCACCGCGCCCTCTGCAGGCGCAGGCCTCCCTATACCCGTGCTCTCTCCAGTACTGCGCCCTCGCCAAGCACCCTTGCGCACCAACCCTTAGTAGGCCCGCACTGCCTGCAGACCCCACAGCGCCTTCCAGCGCCAGCAGTAGCGGCAACAGCCAACCTGCAGCAAGCTCCGCCGCCAGCCAACCTCTGCATCCAGCCACCTCGACCCACGTCAAGAACACCGACGTGAAGCCACCACTCTGACGCACCTTCCCCAAGGACCTCGCAGGCAGCCGAGCCTCTTCACATGCGCGAGGAGAGAGGAATTTTCCTCTGTATTGGGTGAAATTAAAAATTATCATTTGTGCCATTGCCAAATACTATTGCATTATTTAGTGGATTAATATATTTGAGTGAAATTGCTTGCATGCCCTTACATGTTATAGTATTTCTTTCATGCACTTAACTTTTAAATGGTGATGTGATAAATACATAAGATCTCATCCATACACTCACATGACCTAAAAGAGAAAGCTCCATGTTTTGAAATACAACTATTTTACTTGCCATTACAAGTTATTTCATGAAAGGAAAGTTATATCCCTATCCCTGCATTTTTAAATAATTACGTGTTCCTTCTTTTCGCCTTATTTCGCATTAGATTTGAACACGGATTGCGCACGTGATTGAATAAGTACAAAAGAAAAAAAATATTTTGTGAACTTATTAACCTGTTCTTCTTTGTGAATACGACATCCTTTATTGTGGTTTAAATTCATATCTATGTTAATCATTTGATTGAGAGATTTCCACCACATTAATTACAACATATCCTCTATTGCTATCACAAATAAGTGAAACTCTCTCCGTCAATTATCTGGTGGAATCCTATTCTACCTTTAGTGAGCCTAATCCTGACTCTCCACTTAGGGAATCAACACCTATCATTCAGTATTTTGAGTATTTAAATGCACCCAATGAAGGTGACCCTAAGGGAATGGAGGATGAATTGGATCAATTTTTGTCTTAGGGATATAAAGAGTATTTTAGAGGATGAGGATGACCCAATGGAGGAACTCGGACTGAAAATTTGGAGTGAATCATAGGGAGATTATTTATTATTCAAGGACTTACCCCCGGAGGATATAAATAATCTGGTGAAATCCGGCTTCTTCCCTTCTTTTGAGAATCATCCTCCGTTAAACCAGGAGTTGATATTAGAGGAGGACAAACACAATAGTGAGAAGTCTAGGGGAGACTCTTGGGGACAAAACACGTCAATTGAGGATTTATGCCTCGAGAAGAACAAAGAATTCAGTGATAGAGGATTTCTCCATGACATTAAGATGATAATCCTCCTAAAGATATTAAGGATAATGAAGTGGCACACAAAGTCCTCAGAAAGGATGTAATTGACACGAAAGAACCTGGTGGTGGCTCTTCGTTTGTGTTGACAACCGGGTTTTATTGTTATAGCGTCGTAGTATAGCCAGTTGTTGCCATCATTTCAAATATATAAATTTTTTTACTCGGAAAAGAGTTCCCGAGGTCGAACTCAGGGAGCAAGTTGTATTCTAGAGATATACATGTTTCTTTTACAAAAATAAAGAAAGAGAGAGAAAGAATTTGTTGTCTTCTTTTCTCTTTGTTTCTCCTCGTCTCAGATCTTCTTCTTCTTTGTCTGCAGAGGTGATGTTCTTCTTCTGCAGTGGTGATGCTCTTCTTCTTCCAGCTGTTCCTGCTCTTCCTTTTTCTTCTGTCTTTCTTCAGATCTTCTTCTTTCTTCTTTGTTTTTCTTCTTTCAGTTCTTCCCTTGTTCTTTTGTGTTCTCCTCTGCCTCGCCTTCTTCTGTTGTTCTTCAGATCTCCTTCTTTCTTCTTTTCTTTTTCCAGTCAGGACGTCGCCCCTCCTTTCTTCTTTTCCCTTCAGGACGTCGTCTGATTTCCAAATCAGACGACTTAAACTGCCTGTTGCTACAGTGTCTCCCTCCGCTTCCTTCTTCTTCCGCGGTCCTTCTTCTTCACCTGTGCCTGCACACTTCAGAGCTTACGTCAGAGGACAAAACCTACTCTACCCTCTCCCCCCCGCGTCTCTCTCTCTCTGAAACCACTCTTGGGAAAGCTCTCCCAGAGCTGCCGGGTAGTCGGGTACGGGTCAGGTCCGGGTCCAGGCCCACCGGCGTGCGTGGTGGGCGAGGAGTGCGGGTCAGTCTAAGTCGGGTCGGGTCAGGTCCGCGGGGCGTGAGCGCGGACGAGACCGGGTAACCGGGCGGGTGAAGGGGACCTCACCCCGTGTGCTGAGGCAGTAAGGCTAATGCACAAAATCAATTTAAACGGTGAAAAGGTTGTGAGGCTTACCGATGTGGGACTAAACGGAGGCCTCTCCTCGCGTGCGCCTGCTGGGAGACCGCGGCCTAGCTTCTGCAGCTGCGGCTTCGATTTGCGTCGGTTGCTGGCTGGCTGCTTTCGCAAGACTCCCCGTAATCCGCAGTAGCTGGAGACCTGGAGTCCTCAAGCCTGGAGCGCGGGAGAAGCTGCTTCAATGTGCGTTAATGGCGGTCGAACCTCAAAACCTGTCGGACACGAATATGGCCTCTCGGCCTGATCAAACCACTGGGGAACCTTCGCCGTGGCACGGCGAAGGTGTGGAGCTGCGCGGCAAGCCGCAAGGTGGTGTCTGGCGGCAGCCCTAGGTTGGACTGCAACTGGAGGAATGGGTTTGTTCGGGGGAGCGTTACGGAGGTGTGGAGTGGCAGTGGAGGGGTGGGGGGTGCTCAGTGTGATGAGGCGGAGGTTCGGTGAGGGTCGGCGAGGTGTGTGAGGCTGTGGAGCGATGGGAGCATCTCGCCGGAGGGTGGCCGGAGACGAAAGGGGGTGACGATGGTCAGGGTCGGTCGAGGGCTTAATTGAACAAATTGAAAGCGCGGAAAGGAGGAGAAGAAGGGAAGTAGTTCTAGCTTACTTGCAGGGACGAAGGGGGAGCAGCAGGGCGACAGTCGTATCGACTGTCGCCGGAGAAGAAGATGCTCAGGGAAAGGGGCGGCGGCGAGCAGAGAGCCGGAGAGGCGCCAGCTGGGTGCGGCGTGGCGCGGGAAGAGCAGGGGAGGAAGTCTCTGCTGCTGGTATTGCGGCAGAGCGAAGAGGAGGGGGAGGAACCGCCGGAGCTGGTGAGCGTCTGCCGGAGAGAGAAGAGAGGAAGGTTGGGGGTTTTCTCCGTCAGATCCGAGCTGCCCATGTCGGTGGAGCAACGGGGGGTATTTATAGGGATCAAAACAGGGAGGAAGGCGGAGGGAGACGACGTGTCTCCCTCGCCGGAGGATGGCCGGAGACGAAAACCCATACCGTCCGTGCGTTCGCACGACCGGTATGGTGGGCTACAGGGACCAGGGGGGTGTCCCTGCGACGGCTGACGACGCAGGGCACCCCCGGTTTACTTGCCAGGCTTTCCCCCTCACCCTGCCCGGCACCATGCTCCGCGCAAGGTCGCCGGAGCATGGTGCTGGCAGGTTTTGCAGGGGGGACCTGAATGCAAAGAACGAAGGAGAGTTAGGGGCCAAAATGCGACGGTTCAAAAGTTGAGGGCCAAAAAGTAAATATATGAGGACCAAAGTGTAAAGTCGGTCAAGGAGGTTTCTTCTTAGGCTCAAGTTTTTATACATGATTAATTAGGACCTAAGGAATCTGATGGTGAATTTCATTTCTATATTAAACCTTGTTTGACCGGTCAATTTATGCAAAAACCCAAATTAAGTTTTTAATTGTGCATGGTTCTCAATGTAGGTCAAAATGGGTTCTGAAGGCCAAATTGAAGGTTCTAAACCCTAGAGATTATTTTTCTATGAATTTTAGAGGGTTTATTCTATTTTTACTTTGCCTCGAACCTCGTGAATTGAAGTGGGTTGTTTTAGGGTTACAGATTATCATTTAGTTTCTTGGAATTGCTGTAGCCCTTGCTAGATCATCTCACCCCACTTTTATTCTTGTTAAGTTGCTTTGACCTATGTTTGGGCCCTGAATTACCCTGTATGCAGATTATACTGGTAAAATTGCATTTTTACCCCTTATGACTTGTTTTCTTCTTAAACTCAGAATTCTCTGAGTTAAGCCTTTCCTTGAGATATGTAGGAGCTTTTATCCTTTGTATTAGGTCAAAATGAGCTAGTTATGGCTCATGATGAGGTTCTCATCATACCCCCATGCCTAGCTTTTGCTAGTCCCTTAGCAAAAACTTAAGGTTTCAACCCTTATTCTAGACCATGAAGTTTTTAATAGTTTTAGATAAGTGCCTTTTTTATTTGAGCATAGATTAGGTTAGAATGCTGACCATAGGCCTAAAAGGTACTCTAGTACCAATCAAGATCCAAATCTGTCTAGCCTTAGCCTCAGTCTTTAGCAAAGGTTTTTAAGGTCCACAAGAACTAACCTAAGGTTTATTGGACTTTGTGGTTAAAGCACCCGTGCTTGAAATGATTTTAGCCCTGGCTCAGTTCGCAGTGCGTTTTGTAAGAGAGAGATAGAAAGTTTTTCTGTTTGGAGAGTTTTCTCTCTCTTTTTCTTTTTAGTTCTAGCCTAGGATTGGCTTTTCAACACGGTTTGTATCAGATTCCTTGCTCCCATCATCAATCCTCAAGGGTTCCTGGCGATCGATGCTTCGAGATAGCACCGCCCATGGCAACCCCCGGAACCCTGGCTATTGAGATTTCGAGATAATCCCATCCATGGTGTTCCGTGGCCGAATCCAGACCCTGGCAATTGACACTTCGAGATAATGCCATCCATGGAATCTGAACCAGCAGAGTGCTTACATGCCCTCAGTAGGATATGTAAATATCCTAAGAGACAAGCACCGAGGAGATGATATTTTGTTACGCATCTTCGAGGGGATTTCCCACCTCTCCGCGCTGGGAACTCGTCCAAATCAACTTGTGTTGATCGGCCGCTCCTATTCTAGGTGTTCTTTTCAGAATTTTGCGACGCTTCTGCGTGATTCTGATTTTTACGCTTACTGAACTAGGCTGTGTGTGAGGTTAGGGTGCTTAGGTTACTAAGTCCCGTAAACCAAAAATTAGTTAACGAGGCCGAATACTCCCTAAGCCTTAGACCTAATACTTCAGCTTTTCATTTTCCTCAACCTCTTGAGGAGTGTCCAGATCTTAATGGGTACTAAGAGTCTATTCAAGAATGCCTAAGGTTTGCATTCTTACTAATCTCATTGTGCACTTTTCAGTTATTTTCTTGAATGAGGTCTAGAACTTAGGTTAATTCCTTAGTTCCTTACTAATGACTATCACCTTTTCTCATAATTTTGTGCTCCTTTTTCATTTTGTTTCTTTTCTCCTTCACAAAATTTCTTTCTCCTCTTTTCCTCTTATTCTTTTTCGAAAATTTTTTAATTTTTATGGTGTTTTTGGCATATGTGAATTTTTTTGTTTGAAACCTTTTCTTACAAGTTTTTGTACTTTCATACCCCCCCATGCCTAAGATTTACAATGTCCTCATTGTAACCTAGGGGGTCTTATTCAACTAAGTTCATACATTAGGATAGCTGTTTTGATGAGTGAATGGGTCGGGGTGACTGTTGCGGACGATTTCTAATCTCAGATGCAAGCACCTGAGGTGGAGTCGGCTGTCCTAAAGTGTGAACTTCATGTGCAAAAAGCTGTCAGAACAAGTTTCAGGTTTTCAAAGAGAATGACGGGCTGCCTCCCGTTGAGCGCTAAATTTGATGCCTTCAGCCAAGCGGGAAATGCGATGGAGAGGGGATGGTCAAATCAGCGGAGTTTTGTACGACAAGCACCTTGATTAAGAGCCTGGTTGGTCAAACCAGGTGCTTGTTCAGATTAACAGGCTGATGATGCAACCCAAACCCAATCAATCTGGTGGGTTGATAGTTGTGGATAAAATGGTGTGGAACCCACCATATACTATGAAGCTTAGATAGATGTGGAAGTGTAAACGCAGGGTTTGGCTGAGTCGAATCAGCCTGGTCAAAGTAGGGACTCGTAGAATAATCAGTGGTTGATGCAGGAACCCTACAGGGGTGATCAGAGAATGATAGAGTATGGTATGTAGTCTGATCAATGTTCGAAACCCGATGTGGAAATGCAATCGGCTCGGTGAGAGGTGAATCTGAATAGAAATTGAGTCCGGTTGCGGGTCGGGGTTTGGGAGAGGTTTTGATCCGTTCTGTGTGTGCGGACGAGGTGGCCATTGTGTACGAGGGCTCTTCTAGAAACAGATGATAGGTGGTTTTCTGTAGAGAGTCCTCTGGGTAACTATCAAATGCCGGAAGAGTGTCTGTAGGATGAAAGGAATCGGATTCGAGAAAAAAATTGGATTCTTGGTTGTAATCACTCTTGGCATTTTCTATTTTTGGTTCCTGAGGATCGAAAAGGAATGATTCTGTGTTATCAGTGATCTCGGGAATCAGGACCTCAGAGTCGGAGTCAGAGTCATGTGAACTGAGGTCGTAGATAGGCCTGGCGTGTTCAGGAAGGGGAATCTCTCCGCAATTATAGTCAGATCTGAAATTGTCGGAGAGTTGGCGAAAATGAGATTCATGATCATGAATTCCACCACAGCAAAAATCATCAAATGTGGAATCAGCAGCCTGATTGGGGTCTAGCCTATATGTCAATTCTGGGCTCGAAAATGTATTCTGTCTAGGCTCAAGCTCCAAGCTGGTAGGATAGACCCAATTAAAATCCAACTCGTCCAACTCCTCAGTCTCTGTATCATAAATTGGCATGTTCTCTGGAAAATCGATCAGATTTTCTGAAGATGTTGGAGAGGGATATTTATCAAATATTGGCCCGGAATCATATTCTGTAAAAATTTGATCTTTCTCATAAGGGGCCTCATAATCTTCCCAATAAGTTTCAGATCCAGGTTCTAGGCTTAGGATGTGGGTAGAATTATTAGAACCTAAGTCCGAATAATCTTCGAGGGCCACCTTATCAAAATAAGGGGCGGAATTTATACCCTCAGAAGGTTCAGTTCTGATCTCATTATTGCAGGAGTTTTGAAATTCTAGGCTTGGCAATTCATGGTCTATGTTTGGCTCATCATTGTGTTCTCCTGCAATATCCCACCCTAATTCAACATTGTCTTCTATCTGGGTTGGGATTTTACAACCACTTTGTGCCTCAATCCCGAGATCTGGGAAACTGGATTGTTCCTTAATACTGTTCCAAGATGGTTCATCCTCTGTTTCTGGTATATACGGGTATTTCTGGTTGATAATTTGTTCAACTGATTTCATCATTTCTACCCGTTTCATAAGGGCATCTTGGTGTTGTTCCCAAAGTACAGGATTTGTCAAGCATTGAAGGTATTCAGATTGGTGTAATTTTTCCATCTCAATGTATCCTGTCATGAGCATATCTCGGGTTGATCCTTTTGAAATTTCAGTCAATAGAATTTGGGCACAGTTTATGATGAAAGCTGTGGTTGTTGGGACATCAACCTGAATGTTTTCTACTGGTGTTGAGGGTTTGATTTCATAGGTTTCAAGGGCATCCTCAATCATCTTATCTTTCATGGATCTCAGATATTCAGGTTTTTTGAATGGTAGTCTTGCTAGGTAATTAGGCTGCATAATTGGATCAGGTGGTGGAATCAAGATATAGAACCAAAGTTTGAATCAAGATGGAAGAAGGGGATTTTGTTCAGAATCAGAGGAAAGTGGGGCTATGTGAATGATTTCTGCAAAAACAAAGGAGCCGAGGCTTAGCCTCGGGGAGAGTGAATTTCTATAGGAGGTTTCAAGGACCTCCTGAAAAATACTGAAGGGCTGGATGAGATAAGCAGGTGCTGGACCCAATCAAGACACCCAAAAATTGTTGGGTGACTATAGAGGTTCGGGGCAGATGGACCCCTTGATCAGAAAGATCGTCCACCTGAGAATTACCTGGGCAGCCAGAGAGGGAGAGTCCCGCGAAGACCCCTACACAGTAGAGCGTCCCCACGGGTTACAGGGTTTCCCCCACCCGACCTCTCTTGTCACTGCGGTTCCAGGTAGACCAGAATGGGGATCTTGACCTCTTAAGTCTACCAATTTTAAGATCAGGGTGCTTAAGGTTTCACTTGAACTTTAGTCTTTTAAGTGCAAAGAGTGACCTAATTTAAGGTTGGTTGACCCAAGGGGTCAACTTTACCTCTTGTTTTCTTTGAGAGCTTTTAGGTCTTGTCTTTTAGGGTTCAAGTGTTTAGAGAGCCAATTGTTTTAGGTTTTCTTTTTAATAGGTATTTTCAATCAATGGTTTAGGCACACTTCTTTTGGATTTTCTCCATTCTTGATTTAAGTAGCGTGTCTCTAAAACCCTAATGTTGAATCTTATGTTGGCTCTACTTGGTCCAGTTAGTTCTCTGTTGGGTAATTAGGGCTCAAGCAAGAATGTGTTAGCCCTTAAATACCCTTAATAGTGTGCAGGAATAATGAGTTGAAAACATGCAACTTTTATGGTTACTAAGTATGGAAGACAGGTTAGCCCTATATTGCTTGTTCTTTTCTTTTTTTCCTCTTTAGAGTTTATGGGTTAATAGCGAGAGGAAAAATTTACCTGTCCTCGGAGTGGTTGTTGTGCGGTTGCTTGTCTTCTTGATTTCCTGTAGTTTTCTGCACAAAAGAGAGGAGATTATCAGAAATTAAAAACAGGAATGTTTACCTCTAGAATAGCCGTTGCTCCCCGGCAACGGCGCCAAAAAATGGTGGCTCTTCGTTTGTGTTGACAACCGGGTTTTATTGTTATAGCGTCGTAGTATAGCCAGTTGTTGCCATCATTTCAAATATATAAATTTTTTTACTCGGAACAGAGTTCCCGAGGTCGAACTCAGGGAGCAAGTTGTATTCTAGAGATATACATGTTTCTTTTACAAAAATAAAGAAAGAGAGAGAAAGAATTTGTTGTCTTCTTTTCTCTTTGTTTCTCCTCGTCTCAGATCTTCTTCTTCTTTGTCTGCAGAGGTGATGTTCTTCTTCTGCAGTGGTGATGCTCTTCTTCTTCCAGCTGTTCCTGCTCTTCCTTTTTCTTCTGTCTTTCTTCAGATCTTCTTCTTTCTTCTTTGTTTTTCTTCTTTCAGTTCTTCCCTTGTTCTTTTGTGTTCTCCTCTGCCTCGCCTTCTTCTGTTGTTCTTCAGATCTCCTTCTTTCTTCTTTTCTTTTTCCAGTCAGGACGTCGCCCCTCCTTCTTTCTTCCTTTCCCTTCAGGACGTCGTCTGATTTCCAAATCAGACGACTTAAACTGCCTGTTGCTACAGTGTCTCCCTCAGCTTCCTTCTTCTTCCGCGGTCCTTCTTCACCTGTGCCTGCACACTTCAGAGCTTACGTCAGAGGACAAAACCTACTCTACCCTCTCCCCCCCGCGTCTCTCTCTCTCTGAAACCACTCTTGGGAAAGCTCTCCCAGAGCTGCCGGGTAGTCGGGTACGGGTCAGGTCCAGGTCCAGGCCCACCGGCGTGCGTGGTGGGCGAGGAGTGCAGGTCAGTCTAAGTCGGGTCGGGTCAGGTCCGCGGGGCGTGAGCGCGGACGAGACCGGGTAACCGGGCGGGTGAAGGGGACCTCACCCCGTGTGCTGAGGCAGTAAGGCTAATGCACAAAATCAATTTAAACGGTGAAAAGGTTGTGAGGCTTACCGATGTGGGACTAAACGGAGGCCTCTCCTCGCGTGCGCCTGCTGGGAGACCGCGGCCTAGCTTCTGCAGCTGCGGCTTCGATTTGCGTCGGTTGCTGGCTGGCTGCCTTCGCAAGACTCCCCGTAATCCGCAGCAGCTGGAGACCTGGAGTCCTCAAGCCTGGAGCGCGGGAGAAGCTGCTTCAATGTGCGTTAATGGCGGTCGAACCTCAAAACCTGTCGGACACGGGAAAGGGGCGGCGGCGGCGGAGAGCCGGAGAGACGCCAGCTGGGTGCGGCGTGGCGCGGGAAGAGCAGGGGAGGAAGTCTCTGCTGCTGGTATTGCGGCAGAGCGAAGAGGAGGAGGGGGAGGAACCGCCGGAGCTGGTGAGCGTCTGCCGGAGAGAGAAGAGAGGAAAGTTGGGGGTTTTCTCCGTCAGATCCGAGCTGCCCATGTCGGTGGAGCAACGGGGGGTATTTATAGGGATCAAAACAGGGAGGAAGGCGGAGGGAGACGACGTGTCTCCCTCGCCGGAGGATGGCCGGAGACGAAAACCCATACCGTCCGTGCGTTCGCACGGCCGGTATGGTGGGCTACAGCGACCAGGGGGTGTCCCTGCGACGGCTGACGACGCAGGGCACCCCCGGTTTACTTGCCAGGCTTTCCCCCTCACCCTGCGCGGCGCCATGCTCCGCGCAAGGTCGCCGGAGCATGGTGCTGGCAGGTTTTGCAGGGGGGACCTGAATGCAAAGAACGAAGGAGAGTTAGGGGCCCAAATGCGACGGTTCAAAAGTTGAGGGCCAAAAAGTAAATATATGAGGACCAAAGTGTAAAGTCGGTCAAGGAGGTTTCTTCTTAGGCTCAAGTTTTTATACATGATTAATTAGGACCTAAGGAATCTGATGGTGAATTTCATTTCTATATTAAACCTTGTTTGGCCGGTCAATTTATGCAAAAACCCAAATTAAGTTATTAATTGGGCATGGTTCTCAATGTAGGTCAAAATGGGTTCTGAAGGCCAAATTGAAGATTCTAAACCCTAGAGATTATTTTTCTATGAATTTTAGAGGGTTTATTCTATTTTTACTTTGCCTCGAACCTCGTGAATTGAAGTGGGTTGTTTTAGGGTTACAGATTATCATTTAGTTTCTTGGAATTGCTGTAGCCCTTGCTAGATCATCTCATCCCACTTTTATTCTTGTTAAGTTGCTTTGACCTATGTTTGGGCCCTGGATTACCCTGTATGCAGATTATACTGGTAAAATTGCATTTTTACCCCTTATGACTTGTTTTCTTCTTAAACTCAGAATTCTCTGAGTTAAGCCTTTCCTTGAGATATGTAGGAGCTTTTATCCTTTGTATTAGGTCAAAATGAGCTAGTTATGGCTCATGATGAGGTTCTCATCACCTGGGGATGGATTTGCTGATAATTCTGATCTCGCTACTTCCCGAGAAACCCAACTGTCGTCAAAGCATGTTGATTATGAGTCTACTAATGAGATATTGAGTTCTATTCATGACTCATCTATTTTAGAGGAGTAGTTGGAGGTTCATAAAATAATGAAGCTAGGTAAGGATATGGAATACTAACTCTTATTGGGATTGGAACCTAAACAACCTAAGCCTTCTTTGGACTTAATAATTACCGCCCCATCACTCAAGCAACCAGTAGATTCCTTACCTAATCCTCGGCTCAGGTCTCTGCTCATTTACATGCTTTCTGGAGAACATATCAGGCCAGTACATCCTCGGGTAGAATGACGAGTGTGGATTGATACTTGTACTTTTTGTCTCGCCATTCAAGGGTTTGAAATAATAATATTTATATTTTTTAAAACCCATCCTGCTTTGGAGGATCTTTGTTATTGTCCACTTATTCCGTTTCGGGAGGTCCCTTTTCATATTCCTTTCGATATCACTAGACCTCCCCAGGTAGCCCACAAGGTTCTCTATTTTCATATCTTCTGGCGTGCATTTGGAATCAGGCTGCATAATCAACTCGCCAACATCCATGGCTACCTGTTTTCTAGGCCCTCGCTGTTACTCATATTTTTAGGGCCTAGCTCTTTCTGTCTGGAACCAGACTTATAGGTTCCCTATAAGTTTGGCTGCTGACAGAAAATGCAACGCTTGTTGGGAGGCAACCCAGCATCCAGAATAACACCATCATCAGGTGATTTCCTTCCTTTCTCCCCCTGTTTTCATTTTACAAGGACATTGTAGGATTTAGGAATGGGGGGTGCATTTTGCATTTTAGGAAGTATTCATTCATTTAGGTTAAAATATATATATATAAAAATTTCTTTTCTTCAGCTGAATTGGTTAGTCCCTAGCAAAACATCTTTGTCGTTGATGTGTCATTAAAGATTTTTCTTCTTAAATTATTTTTTAGGTTTAGAATCCAGTACATTTACTTCACTTGCACGTAGACTGGGTAATGGATCTTTGAAGAGAACCAATAAGCATTTTTTGTCTACTACACCCTTGTACAGTAAATAGGGAGTCAGATATACTATCTTCTAGTAGATCCACCTCATATTTGTGGGAAGAAAGTAGAGTGATTATTGGTGTGCTAAGTCTAATGCAAGGACTCTTATGTTTTGGACAATTAGATGATGATATTTCAGAGTTAAGCATAGTTTTCGCTCTCTGTTCCTGTGTGTACATTGTGTGAATTCCTGAGAGTCACCAAATAAGGCGGATATACAGAGATTGAGTCTTAATAAAGCTATGACTATGGTGGATGGTTACGACCATCCTTCATAGAGTCCTCAGTTGAAGGAGGGTAGTAATGTTAAATGTCAGAAATACGCTTGTCTTATCCATTCCTTCCCGGTGTTGAGTGTAGGTACTTCCACCAAATAAGCCACACTATCCTCTTGATCATCATTATCCCTAATAATGCCTCATAAATGAAAGTCTACATCGTGTTATGTTGATTTATAAAGAAAGAAAAAAGAAAGAAAAAAAAGAGAAAGAAACAATTATATTAAAAAAAAAAGAGAGAAAAAAGAAAAGAAAAAGAAAAGAGTCTAAGTTTATAGTTTTATCTTCGTGATGATATTTCTGAGGTAACAAAAACACCCATCGCGATCCACCAAATATAACCTATATCTACCTTTCAGTATTTCTGATCGTCTGAATACTGGCTGAGGACTCTAACTTAGTTGTAGAGTTATTAGGACTTTAGTTGAAGTGTGAATGTCATGTGAGGCCACCAAATAGTGAGTGCATTTACAAAATCTGGTGAGATTTGTGATCTCGGAAAGAAAAGAAGGAAAAGGGTGAGCACAAAGGAATATCAAGAGAGCATAATTGTTTAGCCTTTCTCCAAGTTGACTTGTTTAATAGTCTAGAGATCTAGAGTTTGTAGTACTAGATTACATGCAGCACCAGATGAGTGTGTGCCACCAAATACAAAGCCATTCAACTTGATATCTCCTACCTAAGCCAAAAAGCCGGGGCCAAATTTACAGATTATTTTCTACTTTATCCCCGAGGGAAGTAGTTGCCTATCCTGATAGAAATATTTACGAAGGGATAAGTATGAACTGCAAATGTAAGTTGGTTATTTTCACTTGGATCCGTTACCTAGGCTATTATCACTTCACATTTGTTTGGATTTCTAAATTTTTGGAATAAGGGAAGAGGAAATCTTCTGATTACTTCTACTGTTTTTCATTTTTGCTCGGGACTAGCAAAACTTGGGTATGGGGGCATTTGATAAGTCCACTTTTGTGGACTATTATTTAACCAAAGTACTATTTAATTATTTGTTTTTAGTTGTTAATTAATTAGGAGTTATATGGCAATTCACCTTGGCCTGCATTTAATTTTATGTTTTAATTTTACATTTAATAACATATGATATGATAATATAATTTATCTGACGAATGCAGGTTAGGTGAAGAGTCCAGACGTGCAATTCTATGTCTATAAGACGTTTAGAACTCAGTATGGACGTCTGGGAAATTGTCATCACAAGTTCCTATTTCTACATATTTTAAGACGTCTGATGATGAAGTCAGACATCTGATATAGAACAGCCAATGCTTATCCATTAGTTTCAACCACTCGCGATGTTCGCAAGTGGTTGGCGAAGCTGGCTGCAGGCGGAATAGACGGGGGAATTTTTTTAAAGAGAGAAAACTTGCGCACCAGAGAAGAATCCTCCCCCCCACCCCCCAGCGGGGATCTCCTCCTTCCTCGACCATCGTGGAACAAGCGCACATAATGAACTCCAACGTGCACCGTGACTAGAACGTACTCCTCCACCCTTCTCCTGCCTTGGTGTGCGCGATGACAAAGCACACACCATCACCGCTACCTACCTGTAGCCATCCTCTTCCTCTTCTTTTCCACCACCTGTGACTCAACCCACCTGCACCCACCGTCTTCCTCACAGCATCCATCCTCCACCATCAAACTCGCAGCCACAGCAAGCCTACATGCACTTGAGCATGCCATCCCCACTTCACCACGCACGCACACAGCACCACCTCGTTCCTCTTTTTTCCTTCTTCCCCTGTTTCACCCAACAAGAACCCAAACTGCAGCTTACTCTAAAAGTGCGCCACGCGCGACCACTCCATCTCCAGCCTCCTCACCTCCTCGTGTAAGCACACACCAACAGTGCAACCAGCGCCTCTACGTCGTTCCACCAGCAGCATCTCGCTCGTGCGCGACCGCATGCACACAGGCCAGCAGTGCGCTTCCATCAACAATTGGTAGTGCGTGGCCGCACGTATCTCCAGTAGGCTGACAATGCACGCATGGCCGTGCGCATCTCCAGTAGGCCGGCAGCCCCTCTGCCACGCCATCACGCCCACGTACGCCTCCTCGCATTGCCTGCCGCAAGCAGCAGTAAATAAGCCACACTCGCTGGCGTTCTCTTCCTCCTCCGTCCGACCGTCGCCGGCCACCTCCGGCAGCCGCGTCACCACCATCGCAATGGTCGCACCTCAGAGACCCACCACCGGCGACCACACCGTCCGCCGTCTCCTCCGCGCGTGCAAGCAGGGGATTCGTTTCTCCTACAGTAATGGTTATATTAATATTTACGTTACATGCAATTGTGAAACTTCCTATTCATTTTTTTACCAAATTAATATATTAATGTGAATTTGCATGCCTATTTTTCTATTCTTGATAAATTGCTTCTGATTAAATATCTCATGAATTAGATAAGAGCATGCCACATTGATTATCGCAAATAAGGAATGTTTTACGGGAAATTATTAGTTACCTTGATTATCATTAACAAGATCATTAGAATATTATATTCTGGTAATTTTGCATATAAACACCTGCATTCTTGATTAATTATTTAGATTAAGAGTTTATGCGAGAAAGTGAGTTGTAATAATTAGTATGTACATCTGATGATATTCCTGAACAAATAAGGCATTTAATAGGCTAATTTCTTCCTGTGGAGATGACCTAACTCTTCGTGGTTAGTTTTGAATTATTAAATATTTTTGAAAATCGATTTTGTACCACACGATTAAATACAACACGTCATTTCCTGCTAAAATTTTTATCGAAAACGAAGATCGTTCTTTCAGTGCACATCCTTGTTTGTTGTAATCTGTTGAAGCTACGAGTTGCTACACTAACGTGTTTGGTTTTGAAAAACTTGTCGTCATAGTGTGAAAGCGAAGAACTCGTATTCAACAAATAAAATTTATATACGAATAGAAATCCAGGGTCGAATTCAGGGAGGCGGATGTTTGATTAAAACTACGCGTTTGTTTTATTTGTCACGAAGTAGATTAATTGATGGGAAACTATATATCTATTTACACTAAATAGAAGAGAGAGAAAATGAGAGAGAATATTACAAACAGAATCAGAAAGAGATATAGAATGAACATGGAATTCATTATCAAAGATATTGTTCATTACACTAAACATTACGATTAGAAAGTAGAAAAAGATTACACTAGAAAGCAGTAAATCTACTCTAGAAAGCATTAAAAAGAATGGAGAGAGAATTATCCTCCTTGACGGTCGCTTGGAGGACGAGCTGAACGGGACGAAGCCTGGAAGATGGGGAATAGAGCAGGACGAAGCGGGAAGAATGATAATGTTGCAGCACGTCATCGTCGATGCAGGATCCACTTCCGAAAGGGGGATGAAAATTGGACTTTATCTCTTGAGAAGCATCCTAGGTGTGGGATAAGCTTCTCTTGGGCTTTGGAGAGGGAGAGAAAAGAAAGAAGGGATGAAGATTTTGTATGGAGGAGGTGTCCTTTTATAATTGCAAGGAGTGAGGGCAATTTGGTCTTTTTAGTTTGAAAAACATTAATTCAAAACTTTTAGTGACGGATAAAACCGTCGCTAAAGGTCCGAATGTGGTTTTCGTAGGTGGCACTCGTGCGCCCGCTCGCCTCTTCCGCGTGAAACGCTCGTTCATGTTCTTGAATTCTCCGCCGTTCGATCACGAGATCGAACGACTGAGATGTGTCCTTGCCGCGCCTCAATCGCGCGCTCACCCGTGTCTGATCTCGTGTTACGCGCGGGCGTCTGATGCGGTGTGAGCGTTATCGCACGCGCGTGACCGCTTGATCGTGATTGAGCGGTCAATTGAGCTCCCTTGCCACGCCTCAGCTGCCGCATGCGCAGGCTCGAACGCGCGTCGCTGCGTCGCGTAAGCGCATTCGACCAATGCGCTACAAGCACATTTGTGTCGCGCTTACGATTCATGCGCGCGCATCCACAGCCGTTGGATGCGCATCCAGCAGCAAAGAGTTGTCGAAGAAGAGAGAGTGCAGCGGGTGTAGCGGCCGATTGGGCGACTGAGATGGCACCACGTGGCACCATCTTGGTCGTCCATCTTTTGGATGATGTAGATGGTGCCCCGGTTGTCGGATTGGGTCGATTTTCACGCCGTTAGGCTGCGATCATCGATCCTAATCCATCCGTGCGGTCATATTTATTGTTTGAAGTGTGGATTCACACCATCTTGGCCCTTGATCTTCTAGGGTTCCCTGGTATCTATCTGATGCCACAAATGTCTACTTAAGGTGATCTTGGAGTCGTTGAACTCCAATGATCGCCCTGATCATATCTGTAGGGTTGGATCTTCGAAATAAGGCTCCAATAAAAAGTTTGCTTTGCCCTTGAACATAAAAGGAGACAATTAACCTCCATTTTATTCAAACTATTCTAAATGTAAGATGATGCATGCTGTGCAATATTTACAGTATGCAATGCAATTTTATGCTTAAGAACATGCATAAATAGACATCTTATACAATATAAACATATTTTCATCATAATCATTGTCGAGGTTAACTTTTACCTTAACGGTGGATGTGAAATGATCGAGAAAAACCTTCCTCCATCGTTTGAAAACGATGAGAAAAACACCCATACGTCAGATGAGGGGCCGCTTTTGTCCTGTCAATAACGTTGTCAACCAGTTGAAAAAACGCAATCGCGACACAACATTCCTTGACCATATTTTTTGACGGTGGAATCATCATTGTCGACGATTTTTAACCATCGGCAATGATGAAGATTCTGGTAGGGATCTGTCTTCTTGACATCCACCATCGATTCTTGTCTTCATAGGACCATAAGCATTAGAATAAACTCATACTAGAACATCAGATCTTCTCTGTGGGGCTTTTCTCATGAAGAAAACTCTTTGTCGCTTGCTTGCTAAGTGGTGTACACATATATCAAATTGTGTACTGATTGAGCGCTAAAATGGTTTTCTAAAATAGATTTAAAACTCATTGTAGAACAAAAATTGAGTGGCAAAGCGTGTGGTCAAAATAGATGAAAATAACCACACAAAAGAGTGGATCGTATCACAAGGAGGAATAGGCCTATCAAAACTCAAATATTTCCTACACGAAATCAAGCTTCAAATAGAGAATTTAAGAGATTAGTCTTTTACTTTTAATCAAATGATCACTTCTTGTTTAAAATAATAACAAGAAAAGAAGCTAGAGGGCTTGGCAACAATTGAAGCTATAGTGATCTTTAACCAAAAATTGCAAACCCAACTAATCCTCCTGCCTTTGTGGCAAAATAGGGGAGGTTGAAGAACCAGCTTGCACGTGTGGAGGAGGGCACGGTTGGTAGCGAGCTTGGTCAGAGGTGGTCTACCGGAGGAGAGGCTAGCTATGGCGGAGACGGCTTGGCCGATGGCGGTTGGAGGTGTCTGACTGGAGAGGAGGAAGGTGGTGGTGGCGTTAGCTGTTGCAATTGTGTGGAGCACGCAACAGCAGCGCGAGCACGTGCTGTGCACGCGTGAGGTAAGGGTGTCGACGAGGATGGCAAGGCGCAATGCCGGTGGGCGACGTGTGGAGGGTTATCTAGTTGGTGATGGTGTGCGATGGGTGCGTGGTGAGGGGTGCGAGGATGCGGGGGGGCTGGCTGTGTGGTATGTTTCATTGGCTGCTTGAGGTGGATGAAGGGATGTTGAATAAGGGGATGTTGGGAGAGGATGGAGAAGATGAAGAAGAAGAAAAAAAAGGGTAGCTTTCATGGGAAAAGAGGAGGATGAGGCAGCTGGTGGTGATGGCGTTGGGTTGGTGAAAGTGAAGGTGGTCGGTGTTGTTGATGGTGGCGTTGGGTTTCGTTGAGGAAGAAGATGAATAATGGGAATGGATGTGGTGTTGGTGGTCACGCGATGGCACGGTGAGGTCGTAGTGCAAAGCTCTCCGATGGAGGTGCGGGCTGTCACCCTGGACACCCACGGTGGCGAAGCTTCGCTGTAGTTGAGGCCGATGGTGGTGGAGCGGAGAATTTGAATTCTCTACACAGTAGTGAAAGGGGTGAAGACCTCCATGATAACTCTAGATTTTGTGGCGATAATTCTATCAATTGGGGTTTATCTTAAGGGTAACATGCACAAATAACACATCATAAATGAGCATGGGAGCATTACATGCATTGCACATTGAGATTGCTTATAAGTCAATGTTAATGGCCATTTGTACAAGTTCATGTCAAAACAGGCCTCGGATGAGTGATCGAACCGCACAGATGGATTCATAACGACGAACGGTGTCCAACTGACTCAAAATCGACCAAATCCAACATCCGAAGCTCCCTCGATTAGCCCAAGAAGTTCTGGCCGTTGATCATCGGATCAACGACCCACAAGCAGCCACGTCACCCTCACCTGTGCAGCGCGCCCCTGCCTCACCGTGCGAAGCATTTTAAGCCGTCCAATCTGACGATTGAGAAGCCTCCAGCTCGCCCGTAGCATCTCTCCATCGCGCCCAGATGAGATCTTGGCCGTCCGATCATCCATCGGACGACTGAGAGTTCATGCAAAACCGCGACAAAGTCTGAAGCACATCGCAGCGGTCAGCGCCCTCCCACGTGCTCATCCGACGCCCGTTCGAATTGCGCCAGCCGCATCTACGCACGCGATCAAAATTCAGCCGTTGATCCATGCACGGACGCGCGGATGGAGGCCACGCGGCGTAGTGGATGCACGCGGATGCTCACGCGCGTGATAACGTGCGAGGCGCACACTGCATAAGCGTAATCCTTAGCGCACGCTCATGCGAAGTCTCAACCATCCGATCTTTGATCGGACGGTGCACAGCAAATGCACGCGGATCGCGGGTGCGGCGTGAGAAGAAGGAGAATGCGCGCACGCTTGGACCGGTGGGCAGTGGCCTTCAGCGACGTTTTTGGAAGGGGTTTAGCGACATCCTAGACATTGCTAAACCTCCTTACCTCAATTAGAAGCCCTTTTCTCCTATTTAAGCCCCCTTCAACCACCCCATTGGAGGCATTGAATACACTTGCAACTCTTCTACCCCACTCCTAGCTTCCCTTAGCACACTTTGTACTCGCCAGAGTTGACGAGCAACCGACAGAGCCCTCCTCCACCGCCGTGGCCACCTCGCCTTCTCCTCCCCCCCTCTCTCTCTCTCTCCCTTTACTCTAGCTTTACTTTAATTTTATTTAAGCATTTAGCAATTGTTGTATCTGTAAAACTCAAGTTGCATGTTAAATGATGTTGTTTCTTATATAGCTATTGTCTCTCTCTTTTTACCGGATTTTTCTTATCTTGATTTGCATGAATGCTGTGATCAAAAGACTCTAACCTTACTCTCTCTCTCTCTCTCTTTCTCTCTTACTCTCTTTTCTCTCCTGCGTTTTCTCGTGCGCAAGCAAAACCCACCATTTCCATGACAACTAAGTGACAGAAAAAGTTGATTTCACGCCTCCCTATGTTTGACACTTGGACTCACATCCATTTCTACATTTAAAACCGACGTTGCGAATGCGAGCTTCAACGACCTATTTTGACAAGCGCGTCTGGCTCACGTCAGTTTTTGGCCCCGCTGTCGATTATGCAATGGATTTATTTTGTCGCTTTCATTTTGCATCCATACTCACATCATCTAACTCATTTTCTTCATCTACTTGATTGGTTGCAGGAACTTGACACCTGGGCGGCAAAGGAGCGCGACTTGTGACGGTGGAGATGGAGTGAACGCAGAAAAGAGCGGTTGTATCGCTCTACCCGTGGTTGTTTGCTTGCCTAAAAAAATCTAAAAAAAATTAAAATAAAAAAAATCGGCATGGTGAATGATTTCTTGATCCACATCCTAAACTCATCACCCAACAAAAAAAAATACACTCTAACATTCTTAAAGACATAATCTCTTTGGAGTGTTCTTTTCCTTTTTGAGTGATGTTTGCGAAGCCACCATGACTTGACTTGGGCCGCATCACTCACCTTAAAATCGACTCACCTGGTAGATGTTCACGGGCGTTTCGTGCGGATTTAAAGCGTATTATGTTGTAGTATAACCGACAAAACGTTCGAACAAATACAAAGTTTTTATTACTCGAAGTCCGGAGTTTCCGAGGTCGAACACAGGGAGCAAATGGAACTTACCACTAAATCAAAATGTAATTGAACACTCTAATTTACTTAAAATATCAATTCAGGTATGAATGTATGCGATTAAAAGGAGTTAGGGCAAAAAAAAAAATGAAATTGGACGTCTGATCACAAGATCAGACGTCTTAAAAGCATTTCTTCTTTTCTTCTTGATTATTCTTCTTCTTCTGCTGCAGTCTTTGCTCTTTCTTTTCTTCTTCTGATCTCTGCAAAGTCTTCACTTGGCTTCTCTGTGCCTTTGCTTCTGGCTTGCTCTTTTCTTTCTTCTCCTGCGAAGGCTTCTTTCTTGCTTCTTCTTCTCTGCCTTGTTTCTTCCTCTTCTATTCTTCTCTGCCGTTCCTTCTTTCTTTCTTTTCCTTCTCGCGGCCAAGTCCTTCTCCTCCTGCGTTCAGCCTGCTTGCACAGGAGCAAAACCTAACCCTTCTCCCTCTACCCGCGCATCTCTCTCTCTCAAGCAATTCACTCAAACCGCTCTCCCAGAGCCACAGCCATAATCGGGTCGGATCGTACCCAGGACCAGGCGCACCTGCAGGTGTGTGATGCGCAAGGAGTGCATAGGTCTAGGTCGGGTCGGATCCGCCAGGTCCGCGTGGTCAGGCCGCGGACGAGGCGGGTGGGGTCAGTGAGGGACCTCACCCCTGTGCTTACTGAGGCGATAAGAGTAAAACACAAAAACAACTTATATGGTACTTGAGGGTTGCAATCCCACGATGTGGGACTATCTGGTCTCGCCTTCACGCGCGCCTGCAGAAGCCTCGTCGTGCGATTGCCCCGCAGCTGCTGGCTCTGCTAGCGCTCCTTGGCTGGACTCGTTCACCTCGCGACACTCGCGCTAGTATGCAGCACCTGTAGCCTGGAAGACCGGGTGCCTGGAGCTTCGTGGGAGCTTCATCAGAGGTCGTCCATGGCGGCAGCGGCTCAAACCCTGTCATACACAAAACGCGCCTCTCGGCCCAATCAGAATAGCTAGAGACCTTCGCCGTGGCACGGCGAAGGCGGTGGGCAGTGCTGCAGGCCGCAGGTCGGCCTAGGCGTGCGTGCCTAGGTCAACCTGTGGCCGGAGATGGTGGGTTGGTCGGGGGGTGATTGTGGAGGGCTGGAGTGGCAGTGGTAGGGTGGAGTGTGTTCCTGGAGGTGAGGCGGAGCTTTCGAGGTGGTTGGCGAGCCGTGTGGAGGGCTGGAGTGGTGTGGGCGGCTCGCCGGAGTGCGGTCGGAGGCGAAGACGATGGAGGTGGTTAGCGTCTGTCGAGGGTCGATCAAGGGAGATAACAGGGGGAAAAGAGAGAGGAGAGGATGGAGAGGAGTTCTAACCTAACTGTAAGGACGAAAGGGGATGGAGGGCGAACAGCAGTACCTGCTGTCGCCGGAGAAGATGACGCCCAGTGGGGGAGGACGACGGCGACGACGGGGCTGAGGCGGCGTGCGCTGGTACTGCGCGACGCGGAGGAAGGTCAGGAAGTTAACTCTGCCACTGGTTTTGTGGCAGAGCGAAGAGGGAGGGGAGGGGGCCTCGCCGGAGCCTGCTGGGAGTTTGGCCGGGCAGGAGGAGAGGAATTGGGGGTGGAACCTCGGCCAAACCAAGCTCAGCCTCTTCGGCCGGAGTTGTGGGTTCTTATATAGGCGCTGGACTTGGTGTGCAGGGCGTGAAGGGCACGTAATTGCCTGAGGTTGGTCGCCGGAGATGGAAAGGAGTTAGGATACCCAAATCTCTCGTGCGTTCGCACGAGAGATTGGGTTCACACCAGGGATCGATATCGGTCTTAAATGGAAGGGAATTCTTCAGAGAATTCTCCTTCCATTTCTGGGAGGGAATCTCTGAGGGATTAGAGAGCAATCCCTCTCCGAACCTCGCCGGAGCTCGGTTCTGCCCTAGCAATGGCGGCAGGACCGGTTTGCAAAGGAGGCGAAGAACCTAGGGGGTTCTCTGCAACGGTATTCAAAAGATAGGGACCAATTTGTGATTTGGGTGTACTAAATTGCAAAGTAGGTCAAGATGACTTCTCCTTAGGTCCAAATTTTGGTATAAACCTAATTTGGACCTAAGGAATCCAATGGAGAAGTTAGATTTCAGGTTTGACCTCGTTTGACTGGATATTTTGCGTAAAAACCCAAATTAGGTTAATTGAAGAGCTAGGACCCTAATCTAGGTCAAACTAGGTTCCAAAGGCCAAATTAAGTGTTCTAAACCCTAGAGTATGTTTTTCCATGATTTGTAGAGGGTTTACTTGCTTTTTGTTCTGACCGGAACCTTGTTAATTTAAGCGGGTCTGTTTTAGGGTTACCAAGTGTCTTTTAGTTCTTAGATTGCACATGAACCCATTTCTGATTGACTCAACCCACTTTTTATCTCATTTAGACCATTTGACCTATGTTTTGCCTCTGAGAAATCCCGTTTATCTACTGCAATGGTAAAATTGCAGTTTTAACCTTTATTTCATGTTTTCTTCTCAGAGCACTTGTTCCTTCAGTTAGGCCTTCTTCTAGGTTATGTAGGAGCTTTTATCTTCTTTATTGGGTTAAATATGAGCTAGTTATGGCTCATGATGAGGCTCTCATCAGTAGATTGCATGAATCGTAGGGTGAGAACATTAGGGTTATTCTCTAGGACCTCCTCACTCAAGGAAATTTGCTCTCACCCGTTGTGTGTGAAACTTGGCGTGCCCACTTGAAACTTGTTTGAAAATACTAAGGCACTTCAACCCTAAAAGACATTAAAGTAAGGACAAACATTAAAAGACACTACATCTTAAATCATTGCTTGAAAACCATGCCTTGTTAGGTGCACACACATTTGAATCGGATAACTAAGAGGCACCACCCCAATCAATGCCTCATCACATGTCTTGAGCACAAGCACTGACCTAAGCCCTCATTAAAACAGAGTAGACATGCCCTAGGTAGGATTGGTTTATGTCTCGGAAGGTGTGATTTCGGTTGCTAGGCACTTGGCCTTCATTCCCTTCGTACAATCTGGTGACTAGGCTGCAAGGAAGTATCAAATGACCGCGGTTGTGGGGTTTATGGAACTGGCGGCACAAGCTAAAGGAAGAACCTTCCCCACAATCCCCTTGTAATCAACCTGGCCAGATTATCCTTGGGAAGGGTGGTTACGTGCCTACAGGCTTGATCGTTCCTTTTGAGATTTCTAGGTCCTCTAAGGAATACACTCTAAAGACTAGTCTTGTCTGCTTGTTTGAGCACACACGCTTCTCGCATCTGCTTCTCTCCGCATCCCTCCTCCTTCTCTAGTGTATGCACGGGAGACAATCACTTCATCCCGAGTTGTTTGTCTTGGGACGGGAAACCCGAGGGAGACTTGATCTTGCTAGAGATATGGCTGAACCTAGAGTAGATGAGGTTGAGGACCAACCTCCACCAGATACGATCGCCATCATCCAGGCCTAGATTAATGCAAACCACCAGCTTTAGCAGCAGTAGATCCACACTATCATGCAAGCCACACACTGGTTGTAGAACCCGTAGGGGCAACCACCACCACCTTTGCAGAACTCGTAGGGGCAACCACCACCTGATCCACCACAATTCCAGAACCAACCTAGGCCCCTCCGTGACTTTTACGATTCGTCTACTATTTGGATTGAACCACATCTTATGGTCCTTGAAGGGGGAGATGATTTTGAGCTAAAACTTACTATCCAGAGCTTGATTCAAAGCCACTTCCATGGGAGTTCAAATGAGGACCCCTTCCAACACTTAGAGGACCTTGATCGGATCGCCCGGACTGTCAAGCCCAGGAACATCAGCTTAGACAATGTTTTGATTAAGATGTTTCCCTTCTCACTGAGAGACAAAGCATCTCACTGGCTTAGAACTTTAGGAAGACTTATCTCCACCTAGGAAGAACTGAGGCATGCATTCCTAAAGAAATTCTTCCCCATAAGAAAGACCAATGCCCTCAGAAGAGCCATTACCGCCTTTACACTCCAGGGCGGGGAACAATTCTATGAGGCATGGCAGAGATTTAATGAATTGTTGAGGAAATGCCCACAACATGAGGTTCCAAGGTGGGAATTGGCCTAGATCTTCTACCATGGTCTGGACAGCAACCTTCAGAACTTTGTCGATGCCTCATGCGGAGGAAACTTTCTAAACAAAGATGAGGAAAGTGTGTTTGAGCTTTTCTGGTCTATGAGCGAAAATTCATTCAACAATGCTTCCATGACCCAGTTCAATAGATCCAGTCAACCCTATGGTGGGATCTATGAGGTACAAGCAAATTCTGAAATAGTTGACATGGATATTATTGCTAAGAAGTTGGATTGAGTGGAATTGATGGATAAGATGATAGATGAACTATTGAACCAGACCAGGAACCCACTACAGACTCTCTCCCTAGCAAAGGGAGCTCACAATGTCGACCTAATTCTGCTACTAAACCAGATGCACTTGGAACAACCCCTGACAATGTTCCAGGGAGGGACCTTTGCTCCCTCAACCCCTAATTATTCTCTTCCCTCCCCCTCGGTACCTTCTATCTTTGAAGATGTCTAGGCTATCCAAGGTTATTTCAAACCTGATCCCTTCTCCAACACCTACAACATCGGATGGCGTAATCACCTAAACTTCGCTTGGATGAACCAGAAACTGAATCAATTTTAGAACCAGCGTAGGCCAAACCATCAGCCAAACCCGACCTCTTATCAACAAGGTCCACCGGTTAGACCCCCCTATATTCCAAATAGGGCGATCCCTTCCCCACAAAACTAAATGGACACCTTGATGAAAATGATGGCTGACATGAACTAGAAACACCAGGAGGAAATGGCATTAGTGAAGGGACAGTTGAGCCAGCTGTTGGATTCTAAACAACAAGGATCCCTTCCTTCTCGCCACAGTCGAACTCGGGAAACATGATTAAGAGAGGTTGCAATTCGCAAGGGTTCCAAGGCAATCCCGGGCAAGCCCACATAGTCTATCCTACCCCACAAACACCCCCTGGGTTTGGTGCTTCTTCTTCCTCTTCTTCTCAAGGATCAACCCATGGTCCCAATGTCTCTGTAAATGCGATGACCTTGATAAGTGGGACTAAAACCCAAGATCCCAAGTGGCCGACTCCTCCCATGACCTTACTTCCTGAGATACCCCACTCTGAAGACGAGCAGGAAACACCCAAGGACCTATAGACTAACCCCATTCAAATCCAGACACTGTACCCCGAGGCCTTGGAGAAGATGAAGAGAAAGAAAGCAGTTGTAGAAAATAAGGAGCTTTTGGAAATTTTCAAGCAGGTTTGGATGAATATCCCGCTCCTTGAGGCAGTCAAGTGCATTTCGGCTTATGGTAAGTTCGTAAAGGACGCCTGTACGCCGAGGCGTAAGCCACGACCCCACGTACCTAGGAAGGTTGTGCTCTCAGAGCAAGCGAGTTTCATGATATCGAGCAACCTTCCGTTAAAATGAACAGACCAAGGAGCACCCCTGATATCTTGTAATATAGGGGACATGATATTTGATAGAGCGCTCCTGAACTTAGGTACTTCGATCAATGTGATCCCAACAACTCTGTATCACCAATTCAGATTCGGAGAATTGACGCCCACACCTGTGACCATCCAATTGGCTGATCGATCTGTGATGACCCCGAAGGGGATTGTCGAGGACGTAATTGTTTGGGTCAAGGACTTCTACTTCCCAGTCAACTTCTTGGTGCTCGACATGGAAGTCCCCGAATAGCTACAAAACACACCCATCATCCTGGGCTGACCTTTCTTAGCTACGGCGAAGGCGAACATCGATTGTGACACGGGATGCATGGCAATCGCCTTCGGAGACAGGAAGATGCATTGGATATCTTTAGGGCGACTAAGTCTTTCGATTACGACTGGATTGAGGAGCATGATCCCGTGGAGCCTCTGGTTGAGGAATGCTTCACCCTTAGTTTTGTATCAGACCATCAGACCCAACCCTGTGATGACTATTCTGGCCAATCCCCCTCTGTGCACGCTGAGTTCTGTAGAGTTGATTACCATCAGCAACCACCATTCGAGGAGATTGATGCTGATCAACTCCCGCCTTTCCCCTACCCATCGAGTGTTGTTCCACCCACACCCGAGTTGAAGCTGCTACCCGAAAATTTTAAGTACGTCTTCCTTGGACCTAACCAGACCTTCCTGGTGATTATCAACGCCCATCTAACCAAGGATCAGGAACTCAGGTTGACCCCAACCCTATTAGAACATCGAGCAGCCATTGGATGGACCATCTCGGATTTACAAGGAATTAGTCCCACCTATTGCACCCACACGATCTATCTGGAAGATGGGGCTTGACCTTTCCGTCAGATGCAGAGACAATTAAACCCGAATATGCTGGAGGTCGTTAAAATGGAAATCATCAAGTGGCTTGACGCTGACATCATCTACCCAGTCTTCGATTGCCCCTGGGTGAGCCCCACTCAAGTGGTCCCCAAGAAAGCCGAGCTCACCGTTGTCACCAATGAGCGTGGTGAATCCATCCCCACTCGCACCACCACTGCATGGCAGGTGTGCATTGATTATAGGAAGCTCAATGAGGCGACTAAGAAAGATCATTTCCCCCTGCCATTCATTGACCAGATTCTTGAACGATTGGTAGGGCAGAACTATTTTTTCTTCCTGGATGGATACTCAGGATATAACCAAGTCGTGATTGCTCCCGAAGATCAAGAGAAGACCACATTCACTTGCCCGTATGGCACATTCGCATTCCGCCGTATGCCATTCGGGTTATGCAACGTACTCGCTACCTTTTAGCATTGCATGCTAGCCATCTTTTTAGAGATGGTGGGTGAATACCTGGAGGTTTTTATGGATGATTTCTCAGTGTTTGGGAACTTGTTTGACCATTGTTTGAGCAACTTGGAGAAAATCCTACAGCGATGTATCGATGTTAACTTGGTTTTGAGTTGGGAAAAAAGCTATTTCATGGTTCAAGAAGGGATTGTCCTCGGGCACATCGTATCGCATAGGGGCATTGAGGTGGATCAAGCTAAGGTTGATTTGATTTCCAAACTTCCGCCACCTAGCTCGGTCTGGTAAATCCGATCTTTCCTAGGACACGTTGGTTTCTATCGAAGGTTCATTAAAGATTTCTCCAAACTGTCTAAACTCTTGATCGACCTTTTGGCCAACGACGCCCTGTTTTACATGACACCTGATTGCATCCAGGCTTACACCACCCTCAGGGAATCAGTCTCCACCACACCTGTGTTACAGTCCCCAGACTGGTCCCAGGATTTTGAAATTATGTGTGATGCATCAGACTTTGCCATCGGCGTAGTCCTGGGATAGAGACAAGAAAAGAAACCCGTGGTGATCTACTACGTGAGCAAGACGTTGGATGAGGCCCAATGGAACTATATAGTCATAGAGAAAGAGTTGCTCGCCGTAGGTTTTGGACTCGAAAAGTTCCGATCTTACCTCCTAGGATCCCACGTGACCATTTATACAGACCACTTGGCCATCTGGCATTTGTTGGCCAAAAAGAACGCTAAACTCAGACTCATCAGATGGATCCTACTCTTCTAGGAATTTGACCTGGAAATTCGTGACAAAGTCGGGTCCAAGAATGTCATGGCCGATCACCTGTCTTGACTTCGCTCGGACCACATTGGGCCTTCCTTGCCCTTGACTGATACCTTTCCTGATGAACAACTTCTAGCTGTGCACGAACTACTCTGGTATGCTGATTTCGTCAACTATCTGGTAGTAGGACAGACCCTGCACAACTGGTCCAGACAGCAATGGGATAAGTTCTTGGATGAAGCCAAGCATTATTTTTGGGATGATCCCATGCTGTCTTGCCTTTGTGCCGACGAGATTATCAGGAGGTGTATTCCGGAGGAAGAAGTTCAATGTGTGCTCTCCTTTTGTCATGACCAAGCATGTGGTGGCCACTTTTCGGGGAAGAAGACGGCTGCAAAGGTTTTGCAATCTGGATTTTACTGGCCTTCCTTATTCAATGACGCACACAACTTTGCAAAGACTTTCTCTCGCTGCCAGACTTTAAGGACCATGGCCAGAAAAGACATTATGCCCCTCCAGCCCATTTTGATTGTCGAGATCTTCAATGTTTGGGGCATCGATTTCATGGGTCCCTTCCCACCATCCAACGACTTTGAGTACATCTTAGTCTCAGTAGACTGTCTCAAAATGGATTGAAGCCGACTTCACTTGCAGATGTGACCATAAGGCTGTCATAGATTTTGTTAAGCAAAACATCTTTTCTCGGTTTGGAATACTGAAGGCCATGATCGGTGATGGTGGAAGTCATTTTATCCACACCCAGTTCCGTGCCCTACTTAGAAAATGCGAGGTTACTCACCGCATTGCCACCCCGTATCATCCGTAAACCAATGGGCAGATTGAGGTCTCTAATAGGCAGATTAAGAATATTTTGGGAAAGACTGTGAGACCTAACAGGAAGGATTGGTCCACACGACTGGATGATTCCTTGTGGGCATACAAGATCGCTTTTAAGACCCCGATAGGCATGTCACTGTATCGCCTGGTCTTTGGCAAAGCTTACCACCTTCCAGTCGAATTGGAACACCGGGCTTACTGGGCTGTTAAGCAGTGTAACATGGACTCTTAGTTAGCTGGTGCACAGAGGACGTTCCAACTCTTCGAGCTCGAGGAAATTCATCGGGACACATTTGAGAACAGTCGACTTTACAAGGAAAAGATGAAAGTCGTCCACGACCCACTCATCCATAGAAAGACCTTCGAGCTTAACCAGTAACTCTGCCTTTTTGATTCCTGACTTAAACTTTTTCCTGGGAAGCTCAGATCCAAGTGGACAGGACAATATTGGGTGGTCAAACCTTTTTCCAATGGGGCGGTTGAAATTGCTGATTCGAACATTGGGCACACCTTCATGGTAAACGGTTAGAGATTAAAGCATTTCCTTGTCCAAGTTCCCCCAAAGGAGGTTGTCACCCTCATCGAGAGTTGACACGAAGCATCGCCCAGCTGAAGGCAATAAACTCAGTGCTTCCTGGGAGGCAACCCAGAAGATTCAGACTGATCAGGTACACGGCATCACTCAGGTGACTTCTTTCTGAACCACCTTTGCATCCATTTATTTGTCAATGAGGACATTGTCCAACTTAAGCATGGGGGGGTGGTAATTTGCATGTTCTGAGTTCATTTTATTAGTCTGAATAGAATAAAAAAAATGATGAATTTATGAAGCAAAACTTAGGCATTAGGAACTTGTCAATAGTGGAAAATAATACAAAAAGAACCTGAACACTTAGACTTTTCAGGCCTTCAGGCTCAATTAGCCCTAGTGTTCGTTAAAATATGGATTTAGCCTCGAATCGTCGTAACCTTAATTTATTTTAATTCATTTATAAAATAGTGTGATAAGTATACGACTTATCAACCCACCCTCTGACTCAGAGGGACTTTTAGTCTAAGCATCTGCACACATTGTTGCACTGACTCACTCCTCGGAGATTTTGACAGAAATTGGGTAGCTAATGAACCTTCTAGGGTGGTATGGCTGGTAAGTTGAGTGGGTAATAGCCCATTGGCCGGTTATCGAGAGCCCAACCATAGGGTTTTTTTTTCTCTCTTATTGCCTTTAGGTAAATTTGAGGTCAGGGAAGCCACTTATTAAAAAAAGAAGAAAAAGGGAAAAAATAAAAAGAATAAAATAAGCCGCATTTCACCGCATGAGTATGGCTGGCAAGTGGTCGTGGGTAACAGCCCATTGGCCGGTTGCCCAGAGCCCAGCTCACTAAATGCATAAAAAAATGCAAAACACTTAAGGAAGAAGCAGGGAAGTAGAGCAATCCAGGGAGATACACTGGAAATACCCTTATGTTGACCCCAAATAAAATAAAAGTAGGGAGAAAGCTACCCATCGGACAGATACACCTTCAGGCAAACACTTCCTTTTCTGATCACCTAGGGGCGTAGAAACCCGAAGTCTGTCTGAATTACCGTTGAGTCTATTCCGATCTTCACACCAAGATGCTTAGCATTTAGAGTCATTTTCAAGTCTTGGGTGGGTTGGGTAGTCGTAAAAAGTTACCGATACACTTTCAACTCTAAAAATCCAAAATAAATGAGAAGGGATGAAAAAGAAAAAAAAAATGTATGCCTTAAAGGGAGGATTCAAATGATTCATATTTTGGCAGATACCTGGGTACTGTTTAGTCTTTGTAGATCAGGCTCTTAGTATATTTTCTCCTGTTGACAAGTAACAAAATATCTAAGTAATCAATTCCTGAATTCTGACTGAGAATAATGGCTGGGATGAACCTTGCTAGGGATTAGAAAGGAATGAGCATGGGGGTATGATAACTCTACATTTTGTGGCGATAATTCTATCAATCGGGGTTTACCTTAAGGGTAACATGCACAAATAACTCATCATAAATGGGCATGGGAGCATTACATGCATAGCACATTGTGATTTCTTATAAATCAATGTTAATGGTCATTTTGCACAAGTTCATGTCAAAACATGCCTCAGATGAGTGATTGGACCACACGGATGGATTCAGAATGACGAACGGAGTCCAATGGGCTCAAAATCGACCAAATCTAACATCCGGAGCTCCCTCGATTGGCCCAAGAAGTTTTGGCTGTTGATCATCAGATCAATGGCCCACAAGCAGCCACGTCACCCTCACCTGCGCAGCGTACCCCTACATCACCGCGTGAAGCATTTTAAGCCGTCTGATTTGACGATTGGATGACTAAGAAGCCACCAGCTCGCCCGTAGCATCTCTCCATCGTGCCTAGATGAGATCCCGACCGTTTGATCATCCGTCAGACGGTTGAGAGTTCGTGCAAAACCGCGATAAAGTCTGAAGCGCGCCACAGCAGTTAGCGCCCTCGCACGCGCTCACCCGACACCCGTTCGAACCGCGCCAGTCGCATTTGCGCGCAAGATCAAAATTCAGCAGTTGATCCGTACACGGACGGCGCAGATGGAGGTCATGCGGCGTAGTGGCTACGCACGGATACTGTTACGACCCGATTCCCGAATCCCTACGAGACACGAGAATCAGACTGACTCGACTGATCTCAAGACCCAGTCGTCCAACAAGAAAGTAACCAAAAGAGCAGTAAAATAAACCACATTCATCATACATATAACTAGTAGTAATAAAAGTACAGAAGTAAAGAAAAGAACTACTACAATACACGCCACCACAACAGTAGAGAATTAATAGGTACATAAACATTATGCTTATAATAAAAGAGTACAGTTGTAACAGAAAATACTCACTATAACAGAGAAACGGTACAGTAGGTACAATACAAGTAAAACTATTGGGCTCTACTAGGCCCAACACCCTTTGCAGCCGCCGGCTCTGGCTGCTCAACACCTGGTCCTGAGAAGGTGACAAAAGTGACATGTCAGCGAAACACTGAGTAGAGTGGCAACCAATTAGCTACGAAAAACAGTAAGGTGGACAAGTAGCTGTTATTTTTAATCTTTCTTTATTTTTCTATTTACTCATTCTTGAATTATTCCTCAGATCTTTCTCTTGATCTCGAATGTTCCTTGTGGGAACGATCTTGATTGCAGTCTTTTCCGAAAAGTAGAAGTAGTACGTGGTGCTCTTTTAGCTGGGAGAGTCCCCCGTGGTGGTCCTGCCCTCAGTCAACCACCCCAAGGTCACTGACAGACGTAACGGTGACTACGGCACGCGCGATAAATGCACGGGTAGCTACCCCGCATTGGCATGCGGTCAGTCATTTCCGTTAACGGGTGCGCCTAAAGCACAGCACGGAACCAGTATAGGGCATAGCCCTCTCAGTCACAGGGGTCTAGCCCCTCCACAGTCGACGCACTCTCGCCTGACTACCTTGGTTTGCCTAGTGGGCCTATCAAGTCGGTGTAGGAAGGCTAGCAGAACCTCGGGGCCCGTGGGGTGGCTAGTGCTCTCCCTACACTAGTAGCTCTCCCCGGTACTGTGTACGTGAGGGCCAAAAGTCGGTACAAAGTGGCCTGACCTAACCCCGGGTCCCTGGGGCGGCTAGGTCCGCTCTGCACTAAACAGGGGGGACAGTTGCTCTCCTTGGTACTTCATACTCAAGGGCCAGCTCACTTCCCCAATTCCATTCCATTCACCTCTCAAGGGCTCTACTCCTAATTCCCCGTAGGGTTCATGCTCATATTTCTTTAACTATGCTAATTTAGGTTTCATCATTTCAACTTTATTTTCATTTAGCCCATGCTCTCAACAGTTAATATCCATTCATAAACAAGCAGCCGTTATCCAATTACAGGCAATTATCATTTTTCTTTCTACTTTTCCAAGACTGCAATTCATATATTCATGACATTCGTTTCAGTGTTTCTGTTCTTAGGATTCATGCCACACCGTAGGATCTATCATTCAATTTAGTTTTCCAGTCCTAGGATTTATGCCATACCCTAAGATCTATCATTCAATCTAGTTTTCCTGTCTTAGGATTCATGCCATACCCTAGGATCTATCATTCAATGTAGTTTTCCAGTCCTAGGGTTCATGCTATACCTTAGAATCTATTAATTATCTCACAAGTGCATAAATGTTGATAAATAATTAAAGGGAGCCACTCTACCCGCAAAATTGGGAGTACTGGTGGCATGATCGGCAAGTTCGCGCACCTCCGCAACCTCCAGAGCCGCAACAGGACGAGGTCTTAACACAAGAATCAACACAAGGAACTACTCAGAACATGATACAAGTACTGTAAACAAGTAGAGGAACTAATTCTGAGAAGAACGAAACTTGAAACGTGGAAAGCGAACTTTGAACGGACCCTAAACGGGTCAAAAATGACAAGTCTACCCCAATTTAGACGTCTGGAACATCTTCTAGACGTCTTAAATGATGGTTCAGGTCATACCTTGTTTCTGCGTGGTTCTTCAGACGTTCAGAATCCCGCTGAACCGTCTGGACCTAGTTCCAGATGTCCGACTATCACTCCGGATGTGTGGAGACCTTATCCGCCGTCTGGTGCTGTGCCCAGACGTCTGATCTGTGTGGGAGGACGTGCCCTTGCGCCTTCCCGAACGAACCCTGCACGTGTACGCAATCGATCTCAGCACGGCAAAGAAGTAGATCCTTCGGCGGAAGGACCTACATGGCCGTACATGTGAAAGGAGAAGGAAAAGAAATATTGTACCTTTCAGACGTCTGGATCTCACTCCAGACGTCCCCCGCGCCGTCTGGATGTAGGTCTAGACGTTTGATTCTGGGAAAATTTCCTAGAATCAGGACCTCCTCGCCCTCTGCCTGCTGCGCACGGCCGTGCCGCTCGCACTCGCCTGCTGCCTGAGCTGCAGCAGCACCTCCCCAGCACCACGCTCTCGCTGACCGGCCCTGGCTACTCTGGCGAGCTCGCACACTCGCGCTCTACCTCTTCTCCCTCTCGCTGCACCTCCTCCGCGCACACCCGGCAGCAGCTGCTGCCCTCACCCTCTCACTCTCACGCTAACAGGAAGAAGGAGGAGACGGTGGAGTGATGGTGAGGGAGAGGAGAGGGGGGAGGTATTTGAAGGCGCCGTGGGGAGAGAGAGGGAGAGGAGGAAAAAGATGGCGCTGCAGGATGGGGAGGGAAGAGAGAGAAGAAAAGAGGGCGGCGGGTCAGTCTGCACGCGCATGCGCGTAGACTCGCAATCGTACGCCGCAGAAATTAATTTCCAGATGTCTGGGATGGCTTCCAGACATCTGACTAGACGTCTGGACCAACTCTTAGACGTCTTAAAAGACGTTTGATGTCGTGGTCTTAACAAATACTCACGCGCATGATAACACGCGAGGCGCATATTGCACAAGCGCAATCCTTAGCGCACATTCACGCGAAGTCTTAACCGTCTGATCTTCGATCGGACGGTGCACAGTGAACTCACGCGGATCACGGATGCGGTGCGAGAAGAAAAATGCGCGCGTGCTTGGATTGGCTGGTGGAGGCCTTCAGCGTCTTTTTTGGAAGGGGTTTAGCGACGTCCTGAACGTTGCTAAAGCCGCTTACCTCAATTAGATGCCCTTTTCTCCTATCTAAATTGACTTCAACCACCCCATTGGAGGCATTGAATACACTTGCAACTCTTCCACCCCACTCCTAACTTCCCTTAGCACCCTTTGTACTCACCGAAGTTGACGAGCACCGACGGAGCCCTCCTCCATTGCCGTGGCCGCCTCTCCTTCTCCCCTCTCTCTCTCCCTTTAGGTTTACTTTACTTTTATTTAAGCATTTAGCTATTATTGTATCTGTAAAACTCATGTTGCATGTTAAATGATGTCGTTTCTTATATAGCTGTTGTCTCTCTTTTTACCGGGTTTTTCTTATCTTGATTTGCATGAATGCTGTGATCAAAAGACTCTAACCCTACTCTCTCTCTCTCTCTCTCTCTCTTTTCTCTCTCGCGTTTTCTCGTGTGCAAGCACAACCTGCCATTTCCATGACAACTAAGTGACAGAAAAAGTCGATTTGATGCCTCCCTGTGTTCGACACTTAGACTCACATCCGTTTCTACATTTAAAATCGATGTTGCGAATGTGAGCTACGACCTATTTGGACAAATGCGTTTGGCTCACATCACTCCACGAGCACGACTGCCCCCAGCTTCTTCTTGTAGAATTCAAGGAGTCTTTGAAATGAGGGTAGGAGGGAAAGCACGTTGGAGGAAGCAACTGACCAGATCCACTTCTCCTGCTCCTTCCTTGCTGGGACGAGAAGATACACATCTTGAATGCCGGTCTTCAATGGTCGTGTAGCTGTTGCGAATAGGGTTGCGGATTTCCTGCAGAGGAAAGAAAAAGAAAAAAAAGGAAAATGAATAATTAAAAGGTTGGTTTATTTGTGTACAAAACCTTATAGAATATCTAAATTTTATGTAATGCATGTGATGTGTAGAATGCGCACTAAATTAAAATGCAAACTTACTTAAAGACTAGGCTAATGCATGCTAAGATCTAATTTACATAAAATGCGTGCTAATATCTAATTTGAATTCTCTACACAGTAGTAAATGGCGCCGTTGCTGGGGAGGCAACAGGTTTGTTAGATACTTGCATTTATTTATTTGTTCACATTTTATTTGGGGCATATTTCACTTTGAATATCTGTTTTGTGCGAGGTACCTTTCAGAGAATCGTCGCACCTGCTACACCATTGTCAAGAGGAATCGAACTCCATGTTGCGAGAAGGAGCTTGGTGCCTTGGTGGACCTTGTTTCAACCGTTCGGAGGAGAAGATTCTCAAGGGAACCACTTCAGCTTTTATCTTCTCCATTTCTTGCACTTAGATAAATTCAGACTCTTAGGATATATTTCTTGCTTGCATTCATTATTTGGGACCCTTATTTTGGGGTCATACTTTCAGGGGTTTGTTCCCTTACTTTGTTTTAGGCCTGTGTTGGGTAATTTTTTCAGGGGCTTGTTCCCACTTATTTAGGAAATAGGTTTTCCTTTTTCTTTTGTGGAGTTTATCTTTTCTTGTTTGCACTTATGTTGTGTAGATAAAAAAAAATTAAAAACATTAAAAAATTTAAGCTGCCTGCTAGAAGTTGCATACCCCAAGGTGATCATTTAGGGTTGTATGTTTAACTCCTAGATTTACTTTCTTGCATTGCGAGTATTGCATTGTTAATTGCTGGAGAGCCAAGTACGACCTCTTTCTTAGCATATATATTTGCTTATGCATTGCATTTGGACCTTAATTTCAAAGACTACCAAATTTGATTTGAATTAATTTAACAAGTGGTCACCATAAATTTTATGAAAAGGACTATGTAAAGGAGGAACACACTAAAACGTTAGGAGTTGATTTGAGAAATTGTGCTGCAGTTCAAAATCCAAAAATTTTTTTTCGGTGAATGCACACGTGTATGACATTATTGCATTGAGGCATGCATTCTAGACACTCCTAGGTTGGAACTTGAACGAGAGAAATTCGCTTATTTATGAGGATGATAACAATAAACTAATATGTTATTGTAGTCGTGTGGTGGAAAATCTTTCAATCAAAGATTAAAATAGATATTAATTTAAACCACAGTAAAAATGTCGTATTCACATGGAGGATCAAGCCAAATAAACTCACAATAAGTTTCCATCTTGTTTACTTAAAAAAAAATTTCATTCATTCATCTTAACTTTAATAGATGAATCAAATAACAAATCTCCAATTGTTGAAAAGAGATGGATCAATCACGCAAATTTTCCTGCACTAGAGTACTCAGAATAAATCATTCAACCCAAATATTCAATGGCATCAAATGTAATTTATAATATCACCATAAAATGTGAGGCTAATAGATGGGGAAGATTGTCATGCAATTTGATAAGCCAACTAATTAGCGCAAACTAAAGGGACTTGGCTGTAAATTCATCCAATAAATCTAATATAATTTTCAAAATGAGAATCCCAACAATGGCATAGCAATGTAATGGTAATACACCCTTTAGAGTAGAGAAACAGGGGATGTGTTCCCCTTTCTCGCACGAGGAGATGGAGGGCCGGCTGGAGGCGAGGTTGCACGTTAAGGTCGCTGGTGGAGAGGCTGATGCGTGGGTGGTGGTAGCATGAAGGATGGTGGCTGGAAGTTTCCAATTGGAGAAGAGGTTGGCCGGTGAGGTGGGTTTGGCCGACAGTCGTGCAGGTGGTCGACGGCGGCAGTCGTGGTTGTGGGTGGCCTCGTAAGGGCGAGGCAAGTTCAACGGCGTTAATGAAGCAAAGATTGGAGGTTCGTGGAGCCGGCTACGAGGAGGTTGATCGGCGGTAGCTCTGGGTTCCTCTCTGTTGGAGAAGAAGATGAGGGTGCGCGTGGGGGTCTGTGTGTGGGAGAAGGCTTGTTGCTGCTGGTCGCACGCGTGAAGTTGGGTGCGTGTGCACATAGCTGCGTGTGGTGAGAGGGCGATGGCTGCACAAGGGTAGTGGTGGTATGCATGCACGGGCGGTGGCGTGGCTATGCGTCTGTGGTGCACATGTGGCGAGGATGGCTGGTGGGTTCCTTTTCCTTTGTTGGTGGAGAAGAAGAGGAAGAAGAAGGAGACGCCGCGTTGAGGAAGAACGGTGATCACCATGTGCTGTCACCATGTGGTTGTTGCGATGGCGAGGAGTAGGGCTGCAGGCAGAGGAGGTTAGGAGATTGAAGCTTGGTCGTGGATGGCGCACGGTGGGACGTTTGATGGAGGGGTTGGACAGCTTAAGTCCTTCCCCCTTCGTTGGATGTTGAGGAGGCTCATGGTGGCGGAGAGGAGATGTTGCGCATGTTTAAACCAAGGTGTTGGCTCCTTCCATGGTGCGAGTTTTGTGCATGGTGAAGTTCCAACAAGTAGATGATGAACTCTTGAGGGGAAGGTTGAGGGGGGCTTTTTATCCTACTCCTTCGTAGTGTTGCTAACCAATGGCCACAACCTTTGGGATTTTGAATTCCCATTACTAAAATTAGCCATGACCCAATATCGAAGTTGGGTTGGCATTGCATGAAGAGGGTGAGTGGGTTTTGGCGGAGGAGATAAGGTTGGTGAGAGGGTTGCAGTGAGGAGAGGGTGGACAGTTTATACCTGAAATAACGAAATATAAAATAGTTATTTATATACATAATAAGTTATAAAATACAATATAATAAATGCAAATCTAAGTAGTGATGTATGCAATTATTCTATGACCTAATGTAGCTATTAACGAATATAAAATGCAAGAATAAAGCTAACTTAGGTGTAACAATAGTCCATTGAAATTGACTCATCAGAACCTCTAGGAAGGACCCTCCTATTACTGAACACTGAGGTGACCCAAACTATAGTCCAAAAGTGAGGTTGCCTCCAAGCCTTGCAGATTGAGGGTAGTTGAGAAGCACCGTGAAAGTAACGCTTCAAAGGAAGGGCTTGGCACTACTTGCATCCCTCTTTACTGTGTCTGGAGGTGACTAAATTTTTTGGTCCTTAGGGAGGATCTCTAAAGTTTTAGTTAGGTCTTTATTAAGGCATTTTGTAGGTCGACAATAGGCACGTAATTGATTGGGCAATTTGTATTGTCACCAACAATTGGACTTAAATCTCAAAGGCCTCAACTAATTAAAGACCTAAAAAGTTCCTCTGACTTGTGTTTGTTTGTGTTTGGTAGTGCATGTTAGGACGGCGTTCCCTTAGGAGACGGTTAGAGTATTCATTTGAGCCTGAAAGAATCCTAAGAAGAAACACCCTAGGGAAGAAATGGCTGGTCAAAGGAGCCTCAAAGACTATTTCATTTTGACCAATCACCCTGGCCCTGCACTACGTAGATTTGGAGGGGACAATCCCTATGAGATAAAGAGCAATGCCATATTGTTGTTGCCCTCCTTTTATGGTACTGCTAGGGAAGACCCCTATAGGCATATAGAGGAATTCATCGAGGTCTGTTCTATAGTGGAGTTGCAAAGCATTACTGATGATACCAAATGTAGACCCTCTTTCCTTTCTCCCTCAAGGACAAGGCCAAGTATTGGTATCATACCCTAGACGGTATTAACACCTGGGATGCCTGAAGGAGTTTCTGAAGAAGTAGCTCCCCATGAGCAAAACCAATCACTTTAGAAGGGAGATTATTAGGTTTGGTCAAAAGGATGGGGAAGCTTTCCATGATGTGTGGGATTGCTTTAATGACCTTTTGAGACTTTGCCCACATCACCAGGTACCTGAGTGGCAGCTGGTTGAATGGTTCTACACCGGACTTAGTGATTCGCACAGGCAAATTGTGGATGGTACCTATGTAGGAACCTTTCTATCTAAGACTGAGGACGAAGCTTGGAACCTTTTCGATACATTGAGTGAGAATTCTATTCACTTGAATTTTGCCTACTTGGAAAGAAAACCCACTCCCATGCAAAGAAGGTTGGAGGCAAATGAGGTTACGGACACCCAGAATTTAGCCTACCAGATCCAATTGTTTAATCAAAATATGGAAAGGCTTATATCGAGCCCTAGCCAATTCACGCCTAGTACCTCCACATCCCAAGCTTCCGAATGTTCCATTTACCAAGGCAATACACACGCCACTGTGGATAGCCATTTGGCTTCTCAATTCCCTGAACTTGTACAAGCGAACCTGAATGCCACCCAAGGATTCCAATTCAGACCTCGTAACGATCCTTTCTCCAACACACATAACGTAGGATGGAGGAAACACCCTAACTTCTTGTGGAGACAAGGGAATGTCTCCAATTTAGGGAATTACAAGCCCCAACCTTTTTACAACCGACCTATGAATCAACCTTAGACCTTTTTTCAACCCAAGACCTCTGGGATGGATGAATTGAAGACAATGTTGAGATCAATGCAAGAAAACTAAAGTGCCATCATCCAACCTCATGACAAGGCTATTAATGAAATGAAATCACAAATAGGACACCTTGTTGAGGCAGTTAGACAAAGGGAGACTGGGAAGCTTCCCAGTAATGCTAAGGAAAACCTTAAAGGGAAAGGGATTGTATTTAGGGAGCAAGCCTAGTCGGTGACTATTCTGAGGAGTGGTAAACAAATTCCACAGCCTGATACTCCTATAGTTTTGCCTACTGAAAACCCATCCACCCCGACTGTCATATCCACTGGAGAAGAGTCACCCAACTATCCTCCACTTGAAATCACCCCATTGGAAGAGGTTGTCCTTGTTCCACCTTTTACTTGACATGATAACCCTTCCACCCAAAGATCGAGAGTGCCTTTTCTAGAGCACTTATCCTCCTTTGGGCCGACTTCTGCTGGCTCATCTAGAGCCAAAGATAGGATGGATGAAATCATGGTGACTTTCAAGTAAGTATAGATAAACCTGCCTTTGCATGATGCTATTAGGTAGATTCCACCCTATGCCCGCTTTTTGAAGGACCTGCACACGAAAAAGTGACAATCTAGGAAATAGGTCCAATGAAAAGTTGTCCTGCCTGATTCCCGATGATAACGTCATCCTCAGCCATATCTAGCTTTAATTAGTCATAATCAAAGAATAAATGATCCAACATAATCGCTAGAGGACCATAATTCATTGGATAATTATTATGAGAGAATAACAATAAAATAGGAGTAAAATTACAGTTTTAATAACATATCTCAATTGCAGAACAATCACGAGATTTCTCAGGGGTTAATTAAAGGTCAAATGGTCTTAGATGTCTAACAAGTAGGTCCGTACGAATAGAAACATGTTTTCGTGTGTTTCAAGAATTAAATGATTTTTGAAACCCTAAAACAGACTCGCTTAATTAACTGAGGTTCTGGTTAGGATAAAATTTGCCTAAATCCTCTAAAAAAATATTCTCTAGGGTTTGGCATCTTCAAATTGACCATCAAAACCCGCTTTGACCTAAAATAGTCTTAGATGGAAAGTTGCCTTATTTTGGGTAACTACACAATTTACCAAGTCAAACTTGGTCAAAACCTAAATCCGACTTTACCATCAGATTCCTTAGGTCCAAATTAGGTTTGTACTAAAATTTGGGCCCAATCAGAGATTGTCTTGACTAAGTTTGCATTTTGATCCAGTCTGATTGTTTCTCTCACACACATGCCCCTAACTGTCAAAATCCTTACAAAAAGGTCCCTAACTTTATCATCATTCTTTACAAATGGGTCCTTCTGCCATTATCGCTCAAGAATCCTACTCCGGCGAGTTTCATTTGGAGAGTTCTCCTTGATTGATTGATGAAACTTTCCCAAAATTGAATCAGACTCTTTAGGAAATTCCCTTTCCAACGAGTTCGGTCTTGAGCCCCACAACCTTTCTAATCTCTCATGCGAATGCATGAGAGATTTGGGTATCTCTTGAGTTTCCAACTCCGGCAGCCTTCCAAGACTCGCAAGCTTGATTTCCAAGCTTGAGCCAATCCCCTGATGCCTATATAAGAATACCCAAGACAAACCAAACCTCCCAAGCTTGAATTCCGGCCGTGAAACTCCCCTTCCTCTCTTCGCTCCGGCCAAGAAACTTCGCAAGCTTCGACTCCTTCTGATTTCCTTCGTTGTTCATCCGCAATACCAGCTGCGGATTCCTTCCCCTCGACCTCTTCTGCTCTTGGCTGTACCAGCAGGAGCTTCCCAACCTTTGTCGTTGTCACCGTTACCACCTACCAGAGTGTTTTCTTCCTCGACATCAGCCGATCAAAGCCGACGGTGTTCTCCCTCCTTTCGTCCACTTAGAATAAGTAGTTAGTTTCCTTAGTTCTCTTTGGTTAATTTTACACCCTCAAAAGCCAAAAATATCCCCTTGACGTCTACGCAAGCTGCCTTCATCTCCACCTCCAGCAACATCATCGACGGGGGTTTCCGCTCGCTTCACACACTTAAACCCGTCGCCAATTAGTCCACAACCTTCACCACGACTCACCCATCAAAATCCCTCTCCTATTACGTCGATTCCACCTCCCAAACTTCCTACCGAACAACCCACCTTCACACAACCTACTCCGTCATCGATCGACCACCTCCATGCATGAAACACCACGAATCCACCCCCTTTACACTCTTCGCCATTCGACGACTCTTCTAAGGTGATTTGACACGACCAAAAGGCTCTCTTTTGTGTTTCAGGTACAATCCTCCGGATGCCATTGCTGGAGCTGCTCGATCGAGCTTCAATACGTGCTCTTACATCTCCAGCTCCAGGTGATTATTCCAGGCATCGTGGGATTACATCAGGAACCAGCATGGATCATCAATTGGAAGCTTTGATCGCTTCCTCGACCTCAATCAAGGCCACCTGCTGAGTACTACTGCACACGAAAAGAAGTAGAAGTTTTAGTCCCACATCATGGGATCTTAGTCAAGCTGCAACACATAAATTGTATTTGTGAATGGGGCTTATTGCCTCCAAACATTGGGGTGAGGTCCCGCACCCTCACTCACTATCCTACTTATGCTCTCACTCCTCGCTCACAAGCCACTGCCAGTGAGCCTGGACTCGAGTACGTGGATCCCCCAAAAACCTGAATACCTGGTACTGTGCATGGCCTTGTGAAGGCGGGAAAGAGGCGAACCTAGAGAGAGAAACAGAGAGAGTGTGCGGGGTAGGGGAGGGTTTTGCTATGGAGAAGAACGGCTAACACTTAGCCATTTGAGAAGTTGTTCCCTCTGTGTGTGAAGAAGAGAAGAAGCAGAGAGGTTGAAGAAAGAAAAGAAAAGAGAGAAGAACCAAGGAAGAGGATCGTAGAAAGAAAGAAGAGAAAGAGAAGGCAAGGAAGAAGAAGAACAACAGCAGAAGAGAAAAGAAAGAAAGTACTATAGCAATGCCTTTTAAGACGTTTGATTGTAAAATCAGACATCTGATTATCAGTTCATTTAATTATATTTGAGTAATTGTTATATGTGTTAGACTAATAATTGGTGATCCAAATCACCATTATTTTGTCTATAATTCTTTTTGACTCTTCATATACTCATGTTGTACATTGCATATTATTTTTTGAGTAATTTCTTGTACTCATTTACATTATTTGTTGAGATTTGCATGTGAATTCCATATTTGCTCCTAGTGAACGACCACAGACTTCATTTCTAACATTCGAGTGTAAATTTTATCTATTTTTGCACTGATTTGACCAATACTGCAACGCAATGACTTTTAAAACATCGTTTTAGAGCGACTAACAATTCTGTTAGTTTAATAGTTCAACCTGGCATACCCCTGAAACTTAAGGACCCAAGAGCCTCGTACATCTCGGTGGTCATTGGTGACCTACATATAGATAAGGCTTTGCTTGATCTGGATGCGGGGTTGAACATCCTTCCAAGCTACGTGTATGAGCAACTTAAAGGAGGCAATCTGAAGCCTAGCCCGGTAATCCTCCAAGTTGTAGACTGATCACTTAAGACACCTTGAGGAATTCTAGAAGTTGTCGTCGTGAGAGTGGAGGACTTCTTCCCCATAGACTTTTTGGTTTTAGACATCGACTCTACCAACAAGCCAACCAAGCCCTCCATCATTTTGGGTCGCCCCTTCCTTGCAACTTCACGTGCTTTAATCAATTGCAATACTGGGGCATTAAAAATGGGCTTGGGGAACAGGAAAATCTAGCTTAATGCATTTGATACTTATAAACAAGCCAGGCATAAGGATTGTTCCCAAGTTGAGGTGGTAGATGACCTAATTGAAGAGACAATCCCTACAATTTTATGTGGTGATCCCCTTTAGCATGTCATGCTAAATGAGCATTCCCATCTCTTGGAGGAATGTGAAGGAGATATATTAGAACTTGAGGAGTTGCTTGGTGTTTCTGCTGAGTCTCTTTCCCCATCATCTCTGCCCAAGGTACATCTGCTACCTAAGATGGCAACATCTATCATGAGGCCCTCAACCATACCATCCCCTGACCTTGAATTGAAACCCCTCCCGGACACTCTTAAGTACATCTTCCTTGGTGCAAATGATACGCTCCCTGTTATCATTTCTGCAGTGTTATTTGAAGCATAGGAGGGAGCTCTGATTGAATGTTTGTTTGGGCACAAGGAAGCCATTGCTTGAAGCATTGCTGATATTCGGGGTATAAACTCTATCCTCTACATGCACCACATTTACACTGATGATACCATCAAGCCATTTAGGGACATGCAAAGATTTCTTAACCCCAACATGAGGGTGGTAGTTAAAAAGGAAATTTGAAGTGGTTTGATGTTGGGATCATATACCCCATCGCGAATAGCAAGTGGGCGAGTCCTATCCATGTGGTGCCAAAGAAGGTAGGCTTTACTATGGAAATTAATGACCAAAGAGAACAAGTAGTGACTAGACCCTCAACTGGATGGAGGGTCTGCATTGATTACCACAAGCTGAACATCGATACCCGGAAAGATCACTTTCCCTTGCCTTTTATTGACCAAAATTCTTGAAAAATTGGTAGGGAATGAGTACTATTGCTTTCTCGATGGATATTCTGGGTACAGCCAGGTTGCAGTCTTCCCTGATGACCTGGAGAAGACGACTTTCACAAGTCCTTACGGTACCTATGCGTTTAGGCATATGCCGTTTGGACTATGTAATGCACTAGCAACCTTCTAGCGATGTATGGTGTTCATCTTCTCGGACATGATTGATGAGTGCGTTGAAGTGTTTATGGATGACTTCTCTGTTTATGGCTTGTCTTTCGACCAGTGTCTCCAGCAGTTAGAGAATGTGCTAAAGCAATGTAAGGAGACTGGTTTAGTCCTCAGCTGGGAGAAAAGCCACTTCATGGTACAGAAAGGCATTGTACTTGGGCATGATGTGTCTGAGTGGGGCTTGGAAGTAGATAAGGCTAAAGTTGATTCTATTTCCAAGCTTCCATTACCCACAAATGTCAAACAGATTAGATCCTTTCTGGGTCATGCTGGCTTTTATAAGCTCTTTATTAAGAATTTCAGTAAAATTTTTAGGCCACTTTACAACCTATTGGCGAAGGACTCTTCCTTAAATTTTGATGCAAAGTGTGCCGAGGCCTTTCACACTTTGAAGGAGGCCTTGATCTCTACACCTATTCTCCGAGCTCCAGATCGGACACTCCCATTCGAGCTGATGTGCAATGCTTCGGATTATGCCGTGGGAGCTATCTTTGAACAAAGGGTTGAGGGAAGACCTCATGTGCTACATTATGCTAGTAAGACCTTAATTGACCCACAACAAAACTACACTATGACAGAAAAGGAGTTACTCACCGTAGTATTTGTTTTGGAGAAGTTTAGGTCTTATCTTCTTGGGTTTAAGGTGGTCATTTTTACTAATTATGAGGCAGTGAAGCACCTCATTGCCAAGAAAGATTATAAGCCATGACTTATTAGGTGAATTCTACTCCTTCAAGAGTTTGACTTGGATATTCGTAAGAAGGAAGGAGTGGAAAATGTAGTGGCTAACCGCCTCTCTCGCATTTCACTTGATGACTCTCTATCTGGAGACATCTGCGAGACATTTCCCGATGAAACTTTTATGGCGGTAACACCGACCTCACCCTGGTATGCTAATACCGTCAATTACTTGGTCACTGGAGAGACTCCCAGCTCTTGGGATGAGTAGAAAAAGAAGAGATTCATTTCCCAAGCTAGATACTTTCACTAGGAAGAGTCAGAATTATTTAGAATTGGGCAAGACCAGGTTTTGAGGAGATGTGTGCCTGCAGAGGAGAAACAAAGTGTGTTGAGGAGACCAGGTGTTGAGATTTTTCCATGAACTTCATTATGGAGGATACTTTGGTGCTAAGAAAACAACTTTTAAGGTTCTTTGGTTTGGATTTTGGTGGCCTACTCTATTCAAGGACTCTCATAACTTTACTAAGGAATGTGTTTGATGTGAACGAACTGGAACAATTGGGAAGAAGAATGAGATGCCCAACACTCGATCCAACTTGTTGAAATTTTTGATGTTTGGGGAATAGACTTTATGGGCCCCTTCCCTTCGTCCCATGGTTGAGTATATCTTAGTGGCAGTTGACTATGCTCTAAATGGATAGAGGTCATTCCTACGTGCACAAATGACCACTCAGTGGTATTCAAATTTGTAAAGGCTAATATCATATCCCAATTTGGCTGCCCTAAGACTGTCATCAGTGATGGGGGACCTCATTTTCAGAATCACCACTTCAACCAGTTACTCCAGAGTCTAGGGGTCACTCATAAGATCGCTACCTCGTGCCACCCCCAGATGAGTGGCCAAGTTGAGGTGTCAAATAGGGAGATCAAGAACATTCTGGAGAAGACCGTTAGGCCTGATAGGAAGAACTGGTCTCAGAAGCTTGATGATGCTTTATGAGCTTCTCGAACGGCCTACAAGACCCCTTTGGGTACATCTCCCTTTTGGATAGTGTACAGGAAAGCGTGCCTGTTGGTGCTAGAGTACCACGATCGTTTGTTTTGATGATAACAAAACACGTATCATTTTACATTTGCATTTGAAGTCTTAGATTTCAGGTCAATTGCAAATGGAGACGTGATTAGACGGAGTTCGAGCTCGCATCCAGGATGGATTGGAGCTTAATGGAGAAGAGAGGAGATTCGCGAGGAGCGATAGATTGAAGATGGAAGGACAAGAAGAATATGATAGAATTCTGTTTATTTCTTTCATGTACTTTTGTCTTTATTTCCTTGCTCTTTTTGTTCCTTAGAACATCATGTTAAAGAGCCTCAAAGTACCCTAACAGTAGTCCTAAGAACACTCGCACAACCATAGGATACTTAGGTTTTCTGTAGAAAACTTAGAAAAACAATATAGGGTTCAAACAGCCTTTTCAGACGTCTAATCTCAAAATCAGACGTCTGATAATGAGTTTTAAGACGTCTGACTGTTGACTCAGACGTCCGATTACATTTAGGCTGGATTTAGTTAGTTCTGTCTGATGAAATTGGACGCCCAGACCTTAGTCCAGATGTCTTAGAAGATGTCTGATGATTTTGTCAGATGTCCAATTAGTGGACCGTTGGCTGGCTTAACAAACACTGAAGGATATGACCATTAAAGCCTTATCAGACGTTCGTAAGCCTTTCCAGACGTCTGATAAATGATTGTTTTGCCTCGGCTGACCCAAAATCTCTTTTTAGAGATCTTATAGCTGTTGCAATCTCTTGGAAATCCATTCCCGTAGAAAAAATAGGTTTCCAGACATTTAGACATAGTGCCAGACGTACTGTATGTCGTCTGATGGACTTGCACTAGAACCCTGCTTAGATCTGATTCAAGTCAGGAAGAAACCCGCCTAAAATCAGACGTCTGACTTTGTTCCCAGACGTCTTAAAATGATTTTCCAGACGTCTGTTGCCAAGATCAGACGTCTGATTACCCTGTCAGTGCAATGATTGTTCCTGATTTCGACCTGATTCTCTTGGGCTTTGCACCCAACGGCTATGAAAGCTTTCCAAAGCCTTCCAAAGCCTTCCTAAGGCCTTTATAAATAGAGGAGAACCTCTTGCACACAACACACACCTAGTAATACACTTTCACACCATTTTGTATCTCTTGATCCCAAGAAGCAAGCTTTTGCTCTCCAAGCTCCAGTTCTTCATCTAGAGAGCATCATGCATTTGCGCACCCGCTCTTCCACCGTAGTTCATGAGAGCGACGTTGCGCCGTCGTGTAGCTCACACACTTGCGTCATCGATTCGACGCACTTCCATCAAAGGGGAGTTTCCTAATTGTTATAAAAGTTAGGTTTAAATCTTTGTTGGCTCTATAGGACTATATTTGTTATTTTATTTTGTTATTTGGTTGGGTATTCACTTTGAGAATTCTTGTCTCCTTCATGGGACAAAATCCTTCTCGTGAAGAGAAGGGGTTTGAGGTATGCTACCCTCGTATAACGGAGCGTGGTTGTAATTGGGGTTGAATCACCCTTGTTTAAGTGATTCGTTTAGTGGATTTGATCAACTTGGTTGATCGGAAAATCCTACTTGAGAGGGTTAGGTGGTGGTTTTCACCTGGTTTGGGTTTCCACCTAAAAATCTGTGTACTTTGTGTGATTGTTTATTTTGTGAGATTGGTATATTTTCAATTCTGCATTTTTTACGTCACGCTGATCTCACCCCCTCAAAGTAGGGAATTACAGTGCCACCTACCTGTTGACCTTGAACATAGGGCGCTCTAGGCTATCCGGAGTGTCAATATGGATTTAGAGAAAGCAAGTAAGGCATGATTATTGGAGTTGACTGAGCTTGAGGAGTTGAGGAATGACGCCTATGACACTTCCCAAGCTTATAAGGAGAAAACCAAGGTCTTGCATGACGGATATATCCTTAGGAAGGCTTTTAAACTCAACCAACAAGTCTGGCTCTTCAATTCCAAACTTAAGTTATTCCCTGGAAAATTAAAATTTTGTTAGGGTGGGCCATGTAATTACCAAGGTGTTTTTACTTGGGGCAGTGGAGATCAAGAGCCCCTCTTCTTCAACAATGCCCTTTACTGTCAACGGCTAGTGTGTGAAACCTTATGTTACTTTGGATGGCCACCTGGTTGATGAGTTTAGTCTTGAGGAGCCCTAGCTCCTCTCACTCTCCGCCTCAGGTATTTTCTTTCCTTGGCATTTTTTTTTCAATGAGGACATTGTAATTGCCAGGCATGGGGGGATAGGACCTGAGGCATTTGTTTATGGCATGTCTACATTTTGCATTCACACATTCATATTCCCTTAAAAAAAAAAAAAGGTCCTTAGTGTTATGTTGAACGGACTGGGCCTGCATATTTAGGCATGAGACTGAGACTTTAGGTTAATTAGCCGACTCTAAGTGTTTGATCATCGGAGCTAAGGTTGAACTACTAGCTTTAGGCCTTTAGGGTCTATTGGGACTTAGAAGCATGAGTTGAAGTTGATAAGTTGGAACTCATCATAACTAAATAGTCTAAGTTAAGCTAGAAAGTACTTTAAACAATGTCAAATTAACACATAAAAAGGGCTCAGTGTGGGAATAAGAGAAAAAGACCTAAAACATTAATTCTACGTTAAAAATGCATAATTAGGTCATTAAATGAGATATTCTATTAATAAATGTGAAATGGTGATCTAACTGCAAATTGAACACATAAATAAGCTCAGAAGTTTAAATCAAAAGTATAATTAACTCATTAAATGTTCAATTAAACTTAGATAAAAACTTGGATGCATTTGGACATCATTAAAACCTTAAAATTAAAGATTTACATTTAGGTATTTAGAGCATTACATTTCATTCATTAGAAAACCTCTTAGGACCTATTTGTAGACCGCAAGGATCTTTTTGTAAGCCCTAAAGGACTATTTTGTTATGCTTTTTAACCACTTATGGGCTTCCCTGCAATGTTTCTACCCCTTCGCAGAGGGGTGTACCCTGCAATTTCACCAAAAGACCTTCAGCCGCCTGTAGCCCCTGCGTGAACACTGTTCACGTGTAGAACTCGCGTGATCCTGGCCATCAATCTCTTGTCTCACTTGATCTGTGGTTTGATTTGAATAGAACCTTCGCGCGATTCGACGCGTGTGGTCACCTATTCACCTAGATCCCATCCAACGGCTGCTTTTTGACTTGGCAGCATGCGTTAGGGATCGCTCCCTCCTACATCTCTTAGCTATCATTCTTCCTCTCTAGCTACTCTCCTCACTATTTAACAGGTGAGATCAATGTTTAAAATCGATGTGTCATAGTATAGTCGCAATCGCTTGAAAATAAATAAATTTTATTACTCGAAGTTTTAAATCTGAGGTTGAACACAGAGAGCAAATTAGGGTTTAAAAATCAAGAGCACAACTTTGAGAAATTGAATATGTAATTGAAATCAGAGTTGCAATGCAAACATGTAAATATAAAGACACTGGATCAATGTATATAAAGAGCACAAAAAAAATAGACGTCTGATTTGTAAATCAGATGTCTTAAATTGGTGATTGCTATAGTGCTATTTCTGATCTTTTTCTCTTCTCTGTCTCTCATCTCTGTCTGGCTTTCTTCTTTCTTCTTTTCTTCATGGCTGTGCCTTTGCTTCTTTTGCCTTGTCTTCTTCTCTTTCTTCTTTCTCTGGCGGCTTCCCTTTCTTCTGCCTTCAGCTTTCAGCTCTTTTGGCTTCTTCTTCTTCTTTCTCTGCAGCTCCTCTTTCTTCTGGCTTCAGCTCCTCCTTCTCTTTCTCTTTCTTCAGCCCTTCTTCAGCTTCTTCCTCTTCAGTCCTTGCCTTCTCCTTCCCTAGCATTCGCTGGCTTCAGCCCTCCTCTTCCTTGGCTTTTTCTTCTTCGCTTTCCCTGCGAGAGAGCAAAACCTACCCCTACCCTCCCCTGCGATCTCTCTTCCTTGTTCTCTTAGGCTTGCTCTCCTAGAGCCGCTTCTCGGGTAATCAGGTCGAGTGTGCGCCCGAAACCAAGCCCACCGATGTGCGGTGGTGGGCGAGGAGTGCAGGTCAGGTATACAGGTCAAGCCATGTCTGCGGGCAGCGGGTCACGGATGAGGCAGTGATAGGTGAGAGGGACCTCACCCCGTGGTTAGGAGGCGATAAGCCGTATTTGTTGGTGCTAGAGCACCACGATCATTTGTTTTGATGATAACAAAACACGTGTTATTTAACATTTGCAATTTGAGTCCTAGATTTCAGGTCAATTGCAAATGAGGACGTGTTTAGACGGAGTTCGAGCTCGCATCAGGACGGATTGGAGGAGCTTGACGGAAAACAAAGGAGGTTCGCGTGGAGCGAAAGATTGGAGATGGAAGAAAAGAAGAATAGGATAGATTCTTTTTTATCCTTTCATGTATCTCTTGTATTTATTTTCTTGCTCTTTTTGATTCCTTAGAACATTATGTTAAAGAGCCTCAAAGTACCCTAAAAGTAGTCCTAGGAACACCTGCACAACCCTAGGATACTTAGGTTTTCTGTAGAATACTTAGAAAACCAATATAGGGCTCAAACAGCATTTCCAGATGTCTAATCCCAAAATCAGACGTCTGATAAAGTATTTTAAGACGTCTGACTGTTGTTTCAGACGTCTGATAACTGTTAGGCTGGGCATAGTTAGTTCTGTCTGATGAAATCAGACGTCCAGACCTTAGACCAGACGTCTTAGGAGACGTCTGATGACTTTGCCAGACGTCCAATTAGTGGACCGTTGGCTGGCTTATAAAACACTCAAGATTATGACCGTTAGAGCCTTATCAGACGTCCATAGGACTTACCAGACGTCTGATAAATGACCGTTTTGCCTCGGCTGACCCAAAATCTCTTCTCAGAGATTTTCTAGCCGTTGCAACGTTTGGGAATCAATTCCCACAGTAAAAGTAGGTTTCCAGACGTCCAGACATAGTACCAGACGTCCTGTATGTCGTCTGATGGACTTGCACAAAAACCCTGTTTAGATCTGATTCAAGTCAGGGAGAAACCCGCACAGAATCAGACGTCTGACCTTGGAATCAGACGTCTTAAAGTGGCCGTCCAGACGTCTGATGCCATAGTTAGACGTCTGATAACCCTGTGAAGTGTAATCATTGTCCTGATTTCGGCCTGATTCTCTTGGGCTTTGTACCCAACGGCTATGGAAGCTTTTCCAAGCCTTCCAAAGCCTTCCTAAGGCCTCTATAAATAGAGGGGAACCTTTGTAACACAAACATACTTAGAAAGACTAAGAAAAACACCTAGAGAGACATATACACACTAAGACACACACCTTGCAATACACTTTCAAACCTTTTGTGTCCAAAGAAAAGACTCTCTTGCTCTCCAAGCTCAAGCTCCATTTTCTTGAGAGCATTCAACCGTTGCGCACCCGCTCTCCCGGCGTTGTTAACGAGAGCGACGTAGCACCATCGCGTGGCACACGCACCGCGTCATCGTCGACGCACTCCTTGCAAAGGGAGTTTCCTATTTCCTATAGAAGCTAGGTTTAATTTTGTTGGCTCTATAGGACTGTTATTTTATTTTATCTTTGTATTTTGGTTGGGTATTCGCTTTGCGAATTCCCGTCTCCTTCGTGGGACAAAATCCTTCTCGTGGAGAGAAGGGGTTGAGGAACGCTACCCTCGTACTTGTAGCGTGGTTGTATTGAGGTTGAATCACCCTCGTTTAAAGTGATTCGTTTAGTGGATTTTGATCAACTTGGTTGATCGGAAAATCCTAACTCGAGAGGGTTAGGTGGTGGTTTTCACCCGGTTTGGGTTTCCACCTAAAAATACCTGTGTACATTGTGCGATTGATTTTTGTGAGATTGCTTTATATTTTTATTTCCGCATATTTTTACGTCACCCCTCCTAGAAGGGAACCTACAGTATTCACTTTTGCAATTTATCTCGCAGCGCCCGCTCACAATTTTCCGAGGTGGGATTATGTTGTCACTTTCAATGTTAACAAGATGATTTGTCGTTGTAGGATCAAAGTGGTGGAAAACCGCTTAACAAAATAATTAAAATTAAAATTAAACCACTCACAGGAGAGCAAGTCGTGTTCACAGGGAGGCAATGACTTATTTAAACTTGCAATTAGGTAGAAATCAAGTTCGCTGAACTATTCGTTAAATCAAACAGAGGATTCTACCTCTCTCCTCCTCGGAAACGTGAGAGAGGTTTGCTTGACGAACTCTTCTGCGAATTAGTTGGCCAGAGCAAGGGCTTTGCAACAGTGGTGGTGGCAGGTTGCGAGATGGTTGAAGTTGGCTGGACGGAGGAGAGAAGCGGCGGCGATGGAGGTTGCTGCTGCTAGCCACGCTTGCTGCAGGCATGTGGAGGGGCGAGCGTTCTGCATGCCACATGGGTGCGTGCGGGGTCTGATGGCCTCACGGTTGTAGGTGCTGCAGAGAGGCGCTGGAGGCGCTGAAGCGGGGGCGTGCAGGCGCTTGGGCGTGGGTGCGTGGAGGTGAAAGCGCGGGGGTGTGCGACGCTAGGCGAGGGTGTGCGGGCGTGCATGCTAGAGGTGAAGGCGCACGGGGGGTGCTGGCTGGAGGTGAAGGTGCGCGGTGGGGTGGGGGCGCTAAGCGTGGGCGCTGGAGGTGAAGGTGCATGGGGGGTGCTGGCTGGACGTGCGCGCGGTGGCTGAAGTGGGCGCATGCACACTTGCTGTGCTAGAGGCACGCGCGGTGGTGCGCTTGGCAGGGCTGAGGCACGGGGAGGAGTTGCAGCTCTATGTGCTGCAGTGGGGCGTGCAGAAGCTGTGATCTGCATGTGGAAGGGAAGATGAAGCACGGTGATGCAGGGGCTCTTGGCGGTGTGGGTTGTCACCCCACACACGCACAGTGGTGGAGTCACACTGCCGCGGTTGAGGTCAGTGGTGAGTAGTGGATGAGCATTGTAGCTCTCTATGCAGTGAGGAAAGGGATGGTGGCCTCCTTCGCCTGGTCGTCTCCTCCTCCCTTTGTAGCTGCAAGTACTAATTTGAAATCCAAAGAAGCAGGATCAGATGCTCTTCATGGCCAATGATTGCATGCAGTTGTGCGCAAGGAGAAGAAGCAGCTGTTACCTGTGGAGGAAGAGAATAAGAAAATAATAAAATATTATGGTTATTTGTGCATAAACCCTTAACTTCTATGTTGAATTAAAACAATGCAAGCAACTAATTCTAAGTTAATTCTAAGTGCATGCAATGAATGAATTATGCAGTTAAGCTAAAAATATCAATTAATTTATTTACATCCTAATGTATGCTATCTAAATGTTATAATTAACTTAATGTCTAGACATTTAGATGCTTAAATAGCCCACAAATATGTGTTAATCAAATACCCCCATGCCTAGTTTTTGCTAGTCCCTAGCAAATCCAAGCAAAAACCTAGCACTCAAAGTAGACTAACCAACCCAATCGGTCTTCCTTTAGAAACATGTTAAGTTTAGACTTTAGACCTAAGGTTCCCAAGTAGTTGCTAAGTTACAGACTAGGTCGGCTAAAGAGGAGTTGCAGGCACATGTTTCCCTAATTTCTGACTCTACTCTAAGTCTGAGTTATTTGAGGTTGGTATGATTGCCAACCTAGAAAGGAAAAAGGAATTTTTTTTATTTTATATATTATATATATATATATTTTGTTTGATTCCTCTAAGTCTAACCTTGGATCAGCTATCAACACGATCTGTGTCGGATTCATTGTCCCTATCACTGTACCTCGAAGGGTGCCTGGCTTTCGATGCTTCGAGATAGTACCGCCCATAGCGACCCCAAGAACTCTTGGCAATCGACACTTTGAGATAGTATCACCCATGGATTTCTTAAGTGAATTCAGGTCTGTGGCAATCGTCACTTCGAGATAGGGCCGTCCATGGTATCTGAACCGCATAATGCGCTTACATGCCCCCAGTAGGATGGATATCCTAATAGACAAGTGCCGATGAGGTAATATGTTATCATCGCATCCTCAAGGTGAGTATATACTCCACCTCTCCTGCGGTAGGAACTCTTCCAATAAAATTGTGTTTTTAAGCTTCTAATTCAAAACTAAGAGAACCAAATTTTCTTTTAAAAGAGGAATTAAGGTGATCACCTACTTACACAAGACCAAGTGTGTGTGAAATTTGGATGCTTGGGTTATAAGGACCCGTAACCCAAAAGGTATAACAAGACTCTAAGTACTACCCAACCTTTTAACTCAATCCCTAGCTTTCCTTCTTCAACCTCTTAAGGAAAGGTCCGCAACTTAACTCCTATTTAAGTTTTTAGGTCGACAAAGGACCCTAATGTTCTAAAGTTAATAGCTGAACGTAGTTTTTAAAGTCAGAACCTAGAGTCAACTTAGTCTAACCTAAAGTTCTGATCTTATGCCTAAGAATGCAAGGCCAACTAGTTAAGCTCAATAATACAAAATGTTTTTTTTTTCAATGCAAAAGTATGCAATGCAGAATGCTTTAACTAAATGCATGAATGCACTATGTATAAATGTTATGTATATCCCTAAGTACACCCCCATGCCTAAAATCTGCAATGTCCCCATTGCATAGAAGGATATTACCTGGGTTAGAGATGGACTGCCGTTCTTTTGTTAGCAGCCGAGTAGCCAAAGAATCTGCAAATCAGGTACAAGGATCGCAGAAATAGGCCCTAAAAAATGAGCAAAGTAATGCTGGCCTAGAAAACAGGTAACTTAGGATGTTGGTGAGCTGATGATGAATCTCGATAGCAAATGCTCGCCCCACCAAGATGGGAATAAAATCTTCCCAGGTCACCAAAGGAGGTTCTAAAGGATAAATTGTAATAGCAACCTCTAAAGGGTAGTGGAAGGATGACATGGATCCTCCAATAGAGATGGGCAAGGAATGGTGTAGAGATAAACCCCTAGGGTAATGGACTGACTAAAGAAATCATCAATCCATACCCGATACTCCATTACAGGAAATATTGGTCTGTTAAGCCCCCCGGTTAGAACAAAAGTGAGCATATCTCTAAGCCAAGGATCGTCGAGGGTGTCCAAGTTTCGAGGTTGCGGGATGGCCATAAGATCTAAGTTGTGTTTAATCAGCTCGGTGTCCATCTCTAACAATCTTTCTAAATCTTCAATTGCATCCCTAGCATTCCTTGCACTATCACAAGTATCTTCCTACACTTCATTAGGAGTCAAAATTTCGCCTTCAGACATAAGCGAATCAGAGGGTGACTTCGAATCAGATGAAGGCAGGTTGGAAGCAATAGATCTAGGGATTATCTAATCAATGTCATCCTCGGGCTCTTGTCCTTTACTCAAATCTTTCCCAGAGTCTATATGTGAATCCACATAAATCTTATAAGTTGCTTCCAAATTTTCCATCATTTCATCATGAGGAGAAATATCATCGATGGGTGTGCTAAGGAAACCTAATTTGGTTAAATTTGTAACATCCTCATGGGCTAACTCTTCAAATAAGACATAGTCGCCCTTAATGTCACTCCAAATCTTGAATATAGGTTCCTCATATAATTTATCCTTCTCATCATAAGATTCATCATATACCCAAGGTTTAGAATCATCTAAAATCTCAGCAGATCCCCTAGGGTACTCTATCTGAGGTAAATGGTTTACATTGGTAATATCGGACTCCTCAGATAGGTGAATTTCTTGAGGGTTAGGTTCCCTAAGGGTGGGCTTGAGTTCCATCTCGTGATCAGAAGGGAAGGTAGGATTAACAACTTGACTTCGACCCACTTCATCAAATGTCACGAAAATACTATCATCTGGGTCAGGGTCTTCCAATGGTACCATCATTCCCTTCTTTTGACTCCAATATAATTCAGGTGGATACTCAACCTTATCATCATCTTCCTCGAGTTGCCACCTTTCTTCATCCAATGCATAGCTACTTTCATATGTATCTTCCTCCCACTTAAGGCGTGGATCTCTTAAGGAAGTGTCATCTAACGGGGCGGTTTCAAAATCGATCCTCGAAAAGTAGCTATTCGCCCTTACATAATCCCCAAAATTTCCCTCCAACTTAAAGTGTAGCTCTCCCACAGGAGATTCATCTAGCGTAGAGGGGTGTACGTCATCCTCAATGGGGTAGATTGGGTGGCTAATTTCATCTCTTTCTTGTTGGCCTTCTCTCGAAGATTCTCCTAACAATTCAATCATTTCGTCTTGCATTTTCTGTATTTCCATCTTTAAGGAGGAGATGTCATCATTTTTATCAAGAGAGAAGTTAGGCTCAGGATTATAGTACCCAGGAGTGTCTGTCCAACTATTATAATTATTCAGGGAGGGTGGGTTGGGTATTTCTATGGTGTGTGGGATATTGGGCAAAGCAAATCCCGCTCCTAGGTTCTGCTCACTGATTTGGGGCTTAACCAGGCCAATACTCTTATAATAGGAGTAAAACAGATCCCAATGATTGTCATTATGTCCATCAAAGGATGGACCATCTCGGCGTATGGGATCGAAGAGTGCAGAGTGGGAGTAAGGGTGTGGGCAAGTTGTGAAAGGATGAAAATCAATGTGGTCCATTCTAACTCACTCAATCAGAATTCCTCAAGCAAAACACAATTCAAAAAGGACTTTTTAGGTCTTTCCCAATTTAGGCTTTTGATTTTATGTCAGATTGTAGGTGACAATACAATTTGTTCAATCAATTTACGCGCTTATTGTCGATCTACGGGTTGCCTAAGAAAACCTAACTGGGACTTAGGTGATCCTCCCTAAAGCCCAAAAAGTTAAGTCACCACCAAACACGGCAAAGAAGGATGCAAGTAGGGTTAAACCCTTCCTTTGAAGTGTTGCTTTCGCGGTGCCTCTTATCTACCTTCAATCCGCGAGGTTTGGAGGCAACTCCACCTCTGAACTAAAGTTTGGGTCACTTTAGACCTCAGTAATAGGAGGCTCTAGTCCTAGCGGTTCCAAACCTAAGGAGTGTCTAAAAGCGTGTCGTGGTGCAAGAGATATAAGTGTGTATACACTGCAAAAGATTTTAAATTTTGAATCGCATGGCAAGTTTAAAAATCAAATCCTTGGTTTTTAAATGTCCCTCCTTTAATTAGTCCTTTTTCCAGAAAATATGTGACCACTTGTTAGATCTATTCAATACAGATTAGGTGGTCTTGAAATTAATCCAAATGCATTTGCGTGACAGGTAGAAATGCAAAGTTAGAAGTGCATACCTGATTTCAGCATTCTTCATGCTATATGCAAGACAAGAAATTAGATCTAGATGCTGCTCATTTAATCTTAAATGATACGACCTAGGGCAGGCATCGTCTAGCAGGTAGCTCGTGTTTTTGTTTTCTTTTTTATGCATAATCAAGAAAAATAAAATCAATTCACAAAAGAAAACCTATATCTAAAGAAAAAGGGAATAGGCTCTCAAAAATTACCTAACATAGGCCTAAAACAAAATCGGGGAACAAACCCCTCAACTGTACCCCAGAACAAGGGTTTTCCAAATGAATGTACTAAAATAAAGAGAAGAAAGAAAAATAAAATTTATATACAGCTAAATGGATGAGATGAAGATGTGACCCTCCGGATATCTCCTCCTGCGATGGAAACAAGGTCCACCAAGGCGTTGCTGAGGCGGGTGTGATGCTCCTTCTCCTAATGTTGCAACTCCACCGACGATGTCAAGGATCGCCTGATCTTTGAGGCTGGTGCGACAAGATGTCTCCAAATACGTGTACCTCGCACCAAACAGAAAATTGAATTTAAATATGCCTCAAATAAAATGTGAACAAATAATTAAATAGAAGCGAGCCTAATAGGCCCGTTGCCTCCCTGGCAATGGCGCAATTTGATAAGTCGATTTTCGCTTTCGAATAATGTTATTAAGATGATTTGTCATTGTAGGATCAAAGTGGTGGAAAATTGCTTAACAAAACAATTAAAATTAAAATTAAACAACTCACAGGAGAGCGAATCGTGTCCACATGGAGGCAATTACTTATTTAAACTCGCAATTAGGTAGAAATCAAGTTCGCTGAACTATTCGTCAAATCAAATAATTCCTATGTAGCTCTGAAAGTAAATCTTAAATTTATGGAGAAGTCAAGGGGTGTTAATGTAATTTTTACGTAAGAAAATTATCCATGTGCAAGGGTATGCCTTGTACTATTCACTTGCATGCATACTAAAATGTAATTCAAAATTAAATTCAATGCACATAGAGATGAATGATAAGATTTAACAATTCTCTAGAAGCATGAGCATGAAAGCATAAATTCACCACAATAAAATAATGATAAATCAAAATTCATTTCTTGTGGCAATGACATGAAATGTAAATATTAATGAGAGTGAAAACAGGGGATTCTACCTCTCTCCTCCTCGCGCACGGGAGAGAGGTTTGTTCGAGGAAGGAACTCTTCTGCGAATTAGTTGGCTGGAGCAAGGGCTTCACAACGGTGGCGGCGGCAGGTTGCGAGACGGCCGGACAAAGGAGAGAAGTGGCGGTGGTGGAGGTTGCTGCTGCTGGCCGTGCTTGCTACAAGCGCGTGGAGGGGCGGGTGTTTTGCAGGCTGCACGGCTGCAGGTGCTGCAAGGAGGCGTTGGAGGTGCTGACACGGGGGCGTGTAGGAATTGGGGCGTGGGTGCGTGGAGGTGAAAGCGCGGGGGTGTACAGGCGCTAGGCGAGGGCACGTGGGTATGCAGGTTGGAGGTGAAGGCCCGCTGGGGGTGCTGGCTGGAGGTGAAGGTGCGCGGTGGGGTGGGCGCGCTAGGTGAGGGCGTTGGAGGTGAAGGTGCGTGGGGGGTGCTGGCTGGAGGTGCACGTGGTGGCTGAGGTGGGCACGCGCACACTTGTTGCGCTGGAGGCACGCACGGTGGTGCTCTTGGCAGGGCTGAGGCACGGGGAGGAGGAGTTGCAGCTCTGTGTGCTGCAGTGGGCGTGGCGAGGGTGCGTGGGATGCGTAGAAGCTGTGATCTGCATGTGGAAGGGAAGATGAAGCACGGTGATGCAGGGACTCTTGGCGGTGTGGGCTGTCACCCCACACACCCACGGTGGTGGAGTCGCACTGCCGCGATTGAGGCCGGTGGTGAAGAGTGGACGAGCAACGTAGCTCTCTACATAGTGAGGAAAGGGGTGGTGGCCTCCCTTGCCTGGTCGTCTCCTCCTCCCTTTGTAGCTACAAGTACTAATTTGAAATCCAAAGAAGCGGGATCAGATGCTCTTCATGGCCAATGAATGCATGCAGCTGTGCATGAGGAGAAGAAGCAGCCGTTACCTGTGGAGGAAGAGAATAAGAAAATAATAAAATATTATGGTTATTTATGCATAAACCTTTATCTTCTATGTTAAATTAAAATAATGCAAGTAACTAATTAAATGCATGCAATTGTAAGTTAATTCTAATTGCATGCAAAGTATGAATTATGCAATTAAGCTAAAAATATGAATTAATTTATTTACATCCTAATGTATGCTATCTAAATGTTATAATTAACTTGGTGTCTAAGCACTTAAATACCTAAATAGCCCATAAATATGGGCTAATCAATCCCACCTTCCTTCGCGAACGGCCGTAGCAGGAGTACACTTGATTGCAGCAGCTACGTGGGGCTTCAGTGCCAATTGCATGGTTGGGGCTGTGCGAGAAGAGATTCCGCGTGACCTGGGGCTCTTATCCTAGAGCGAGGAGACTTGGGGGAAGCTCTCAAGCAAGCTCCTTGTTGGCGTTAATGGCGGAGGGCCTCTAAACCTGTCAACCACGAAAACGGCCTTGCGGCCTCGTCAGAAGGCTCAGATAGCTTCGCCTAGACACGGCGAACGTAGTGCGAGGGTCGATGTGGCATGGGGTGGCTGGAGCGTGCGTGCCTAGGGCACCCTGTGTGCGCGAATGTGGGTGTGTTCGGGGGGAGTTCTGGGTGTGTGGCATGGTGAGTGGAGCATGGGTTTATGGTCAGTGGAGTGTGGCGATGCTTATGGGGTAGCTGGCGAGGCAGATGGAGGCGTGGAGTAGTGGGGATGCCTCACCGGAGATGAGGAAGGTGAGGATGATAGCATGCGTTGAGGCGTGTTCTGAAGAAATAAGGAGAGAAAAATGATGGGAACAGAGAGAGGACTTATTTGTGCATAGGGAGATGAAGAGAGATGTAGAGAAGGTGGCCGACTCGTATTGCTGTCGCCGGAGACGAAATACTCAGTGGAGGAGGACGGCGACGATGAAGGGGCTGCAAGGATGTTGGCTGGTGCGGTGCGACACAGACGAAGAGGAGGTAGAGAACCCTGCCACTGGTATTGTGGCAGAGCGACGAGAGAGAGAGGGGGGTCGCTGGAGCTTGCTGTGTCACTGGTCGGAGGGGGAAGAGATGAAATAGAGGGTTGCTCGGGCCAATTTCAAGCTTCGAGGATGCGGGGTGATCTGGGTGTGCTTTTATAAGCTCTGGAGGAAGGTTTTGTGCTTGGAAGCCAAGCTTCTAAGCATGGCAACCTCACCAGAGATGGAAGGTCTAATGAGACCTGAATCTCTCATGTATTCACATGAGAGATTGGGTACCAAATCGAGCTTGAAATTGTGTTCAAACCAAATGAGATTTCTCAGAGAATCTCCCTTTCAATTTTGAAGGGGATTCTCTGAGAAATTAGAGAGATCTTGCCTTCAATTCCTCGCCGGAGTAGGATTCCCTACGCTATAATGGCGGAGGGACCTAATTGCAAAGAACGAAGGTAAAGATAGGGGGTTTCTGTAGAAGTTTTCAAAAGTTAGGGTTAGAAATGTAATTGGGTTGAACCTGTTTGCAAAGTAGGTCAAGGTGAATTTCCCTTAGGTCCAAATTTTGATACAAACCTAATTTGGACCTAAGGAATCCAATGGTGAAGTTGGGTTTTGGGTTTGACCATTTTTGACTAGGTAATTTACACAAAAATCTAATTTAGGGCAAACATTTGACTGAGACCCCAATTTAGGTTAAAATAGGTTCTAAGGGCCAAATTGAAGGTTCTAAGCCCCAGAGGATATTTTTCCATGATTTTTAGCCGGTTTAGGTGAATTTTATTTTGACCAGAACCTTGTTAAATTAAGTGGGTCTGCTTTAGGGTTATAAGATGCCATTTAATTCCTAGAATTTACATGAATCCTTTTCTGTTTGAACTAACCCACTTTTTATCTTGTTAAGACCATTTGACCTATGTTTAGCCCATGAGAAAACCCGTTGTTGTACTGCAATAGTAAAATTGCAGTTTTACCCCTTGTTTCTTGCTTTTCTCTCAGAATGGTTATTCATTGAGTTAGGACCTCTAGTTTGTTATGTAGGAGCTTTTGTTCTCTTTTCTGGGTCAAAATGAGCTAGTTAGGGCTCATGATAGTGTTCCCATCATATCCCAATGCCTAGCTTTTGGTAGTCCCTTAGCAAAATTTTAAGGTTTTAACTTCTGTTCTAGACCATGAGCTCCTTGATGTTCAGAGATTATGATGAGTGCTTTTTCTTTTCTTTTTGATTAGGTTAGAATGCTGATAGTAGGCCTAGAGGTGTTCAAGTACCAACTAAGATCCGGACTTGACCAGCTCTAGCCTCAGTCCTCCACGAAGGCTTTTAAGGCCCACAGGAACTATCCTAAGGTTCGTTGGACTCCGCGGTTAAAGCACCCTTGCTTGTAACGTATTTTAGCCTCGGTTCAGTTTGCAGTGCATTTTTTGCAAGAGAGAGATAGAGGATTTTTTTTTTTGGAGAGTTTTCTCTTTCTTTTCTTTTTATTTCTTGCTTCGTATTGACTTCTCAACACGGTCTGTATCGGATTCCTCGTCCCCATCATCAATCCTCGAAGGGTCCCTGGCAATCGATGCTTCGTGATAGCATCGCCCATGACAACCCCCAGAACCCTTGCGTTCGAGATTTTGAGATAATCCCGCCCATGGTATTCTGTAGCTAAATCCAGACCCTGGCAGTCGACATTTCATGATAATGCCGCCCATGGCATCTGAACCAGCACAGGGTGCCTACGTGCCCCCGGTAGGATATGTAAATATCCTAGGAAATAAGCACCGAGGAGACGATATGTTATTATGCATCTTCGAGGGAAATTTCCCGCCTCTCCATGTCGAGAACTCATCCAAATCAACTTGTGTTGATCGGCCGCTCTTAATCTAGGTGACTTTTTCAGAACATTTAAATGCTTTTGCATGATTTTGATAGTTATGCGCACTGAACCAGACTGTGTGTGGGTTGGGGTGCTTAGGTTACTGAGTCCCGCAAACCAATGGTCAGTTAACGAGGCCGAATACTCCCTAAGCCTTTGACCTAATACTTAAGCTTTGCGTTTTCCCCAACCTCTTGAGGGCTATCTAGATCTTAGCGGATACTTGAATTTTTAAGCCTAAGAGGCCTAAGATCAACATTCTTGCTAATCTCTTTTGTGTCTCATTAGCACTTTTTTCTTTCATTTTTCTTTCTCTTGATATGGTCTAGAACTTTAGTTAATCCCTTAATTTCTTACTAACGACTATTTCTTTTTTATTTTTCATTTTGTGCTCCTTTTTGACATTTCTCACTTTTCCCCACTTCTCATGATTTGTGTGGCTTCAAAATTTTCTCCCCCCTCAGAATTTTTTTGTTCTTTTTCAAGATTTTTTTTTTCATTTTTTTGGTGTTTTTGTGATATGTGATTCTTTTGTTGAAACATTTTCTTGTGAGATGCCTTTATGATTTGTACTTTCATACCCCCCATGCCTACGATATGCAATGTCCCCATTGTAAATTAGGTGGGTTCGAATTCAGCTTAGATCATTCACTAGAACAGGTTTTGGGTAGACGAACAGGTCGAGGTGACTGTTGCGAACGATTTCTAAACTCGGGTACAGGTACCTGAGGTGGGGTCGGCTGTTCTAATGGATGAATCATAAAGTGCAATATGAATTTAGCATAGGAATGTCAAGAAAGGTTTCGGGTTTTTCAAGAATGACGGGTTGCCTCCCGTTAAGTGCTGAGTTTTACGCAATCGGCTGGATGCAATGGGCTCGGGGAGAATGGAGGGTAAAGGATATTTCAGCCAAATTTGTATCGGTCAAGTCAATGAATGGTTTGAGTCTCTGACCGTTCACGACAAAATGTTCTGAGTCGTGGCTGAGTGGACTGGTCTCAATGGCTCAATTTCCAAAGATTCGTCAGATTAGGTAGGGTCTGATCCATTTTGATTGTAGCTTTCCTGGGAACAGTTTAAGCTTGGCATCAAAGAGTAAGTCCTTTTGACCAGGATGAAAGATTTTTCTGGATATGTGCTTGTCATGAAAGGCCTTAGCCTGCACTTTATAAATTCGCGAGTTCTCATACGTGTTGTGGCATAATTCATTGATCTCGCTCATTTAAAGCTTTCTGTAGGTTCCTGCCTTAGAAAGATCTTGGTTGCAGTTCCATACTGCCTAATAGGCTTTATGCTCCAATTCTACGGGGAGGTGACATGTCTTCCCATACACCAATCTGAAGGGAGACATACCTAATTGGGTTTTGTGGGCGATCCTATAAGTCCATAAAGCTTCTAGAAGTCGGAATGGCCAGTCTTTCCTGTCAGGTCGAACAGTAACTTGGAGGATTTTCTTGATCTCTAGATTGGAGAGCTTTGCTAGACATTAGTTTGGGGGTGGTAAGGAGTAGAGATTCGGTGTGACACCTTGTATTGGTCATCAGTGGCCTGAACTGAGCGTTAGTGAAATGGGTCCCTCCATCAGAGATTATAGCACGTGGAACCCCGAACCGTTAAAAGATGTTCTGATAAATGAATTTGATAACCACTTTATGATCATTGGTTCGGGTCAGAATGGCTTCGATCTATTTGGACACGTAGTCAACAGCGAGTAAAATGTACTTGAAGCCGTCCGAAACAGGGAAGGGTCCCATAAAATCAATCCCCCATATGTCGAAGATTTCGCATACAAGAATCGGCTGCAAGGGTATCATATCACGATGGCCCATGTTGCCTAAGGTTTGGTAACCAGTGCATGCCTTGCAGAGATTGTACGCGTCTCTGAAAATTGTGGGCCAATAGAAGCTGCACTGGAGGACTTTCGCTGCGGTTTTATGACTTGAAAAATGTCCACCGCATGCCTGGTCATGGCAGAAAGACAATGTCTTGAATTTCCGTTTCCGCGACACATCGTCGAATAATCTGATCAGCACCGATGTGGAATAGATATGGGTCTTCCCAGACGTAATACTTGGCATCAGAAAGTAATTTGTCCTTCTTGGCCTTCGGCCAATTAGACGAGATCTGATGTGATGCCGGGTAGTTTACTATATTAGCCAACCATGGAAGCCCTGTATTGATAGTCAGGAGGTGCTCATCAGGAAAATGTTCCATGATGGGTTCGGACGGGTCGATGATCTCTGAAGGAAGGTAGGACAAGTTATCAGCTACCACGTTCTGTTTTCCCACTTTGTCGCGAATCTCGAGGTCAAACTCTTACAACAGCATGATCCAGCGGATTAATCGAGGTTTCGCGTCCTTCTTCGCAAGGAGATGCCTCACAGCTGTGTGATTTGAGTAAATGATAACACGAGAACCCAGGAGATAAGATCTGAATTTTTTCAGGGCAAATACTACGGCTAGCAGCTCTTTCTCAGTAATTGTGTAGTTACGCTGAGCCTCGTCAAGTGTCTTGCTAGCGTAGTATATGACCACGGGTTTCCTGTCAATTTTCTGCCCAAGTATTGCTCCTATAACGAAATCAGATGTATCGCACATGATCTCGAAGGGTTGAGACCAATTAGGGGACTGTAGGATCGTTGATTGGGTAACTCAATCACGGAGGATTTCAAATGCTTGAGTGCATTCCTTGGAGATTTCGAAAGGTACATCCTTAGAAATTAGAGTGGTCAGGGGACATGCGAGAAATTAGGAATGAATCGATGGTAAAATTCGATGTGCCCCAGAAAAGATCGGATGTCCTTGATCGAGCTAGGCATAGGGAGTTTGGAAATCAAGTTCACCCTGGCTCGATCAACTTGGATGCCTTTTTCTGAAATGAGATGTCCCAGGACAATTCCTTCAGGCACCATGAAATGGCTTTTTTCCCAGGAAAGAACCAGATTCATGTCAATGCACCGTCTGAGGATTTGGACCAAGTGCAGGAGGCAATCGTCAAATGATTCTCTGAATACTGAAAAGTCATCCATGAAGACTTCCAGATAATCACTTACCATTTCTGAGAATATGGCAAGCATGCACTATTGAAAAGTAGCAGGTGCATTGCAGAGACCGAACGACATCCTTTGGTATGCGTACGTTCTGAAGGGGCAGGTGAAATTGGTCTTTCCTTGGTCCTCAGGATGGATTGCCACCTGGTTATAACCAGAGTACCCATCTAAAAAGTAGAAGAACCTATTTCTCGCTAGTTTCTCGAGGATCTAATCAATAAACGGTAGTGGGAAATGATCCTTCTTCGTGGAGGAATTGAATCTTCTGTAATCAATGCAGACTCTCCATGAGTTTGCCACATGGGTTGATATGACTTCTCTGATTTCAGTCGTGATAACAGTGAGTCCTGCCTTCTTAGGCACAACCTAGATTGGATTCACCCACCGACTGTCGGAGATCGGGTAGATGATCCCTGCATCTAGCCACTTGATAATCTCCTTTTTTACGACCTCCTGCAGATTAGGATTCAAGCGTCTCTGCATTTCACGGGAAGGTCGTGTGCCCTCTTTGGTGTAGATACAGTGTGTGCAGTAAGAGGGGTTGATATCAGTCAAATTATCGAGAATCCATCCAATTGCTCTACGATGTTGTTGGAGAACAGTAATCAGATGGGATTCCTGGTTAGGTGTGAGTCTGGAGTTGGTAATCACAGGAAACGTCTGATTGGAACCCAAAAAGACGTATTTTAGATGGTCGGGAAGAGGCTTGAGTTCCAGAACGAGGTTGTTAGCAGCAGCGGGCGGTTCAGGGTGTGTGTCATGAGCAAGGGAAGGAGTTATGGGTGTATCTAAGTCAGATTCGGACTCCTCTGATTGCGGGTTTTGATCTTCTTGTGGTTAATCAGCAGTAATCAGGTTGTCCTCAATATACGGTTCATCAACCACGGCCTTGATATCACATATTTGTTCTATAACACGGCAATTAATCCCTTGTTGGGCCTTAAAGATGTCAATCTTCAGTGTTTGGTTCCCAAATTTCAGTTCAATTTGGCCCTCACAATTTATATTAGCCCTAGCAGTGGCCAGAAAGGGTCTCCCTAGTATTATTGGTGTATCCCTTGGATTTTCTGGAGCATCCATATCTAAGAATACAAAATCCACTGGGAAATAGAAATCCCGTACCCTAACGATGACATCTTCGAGTACTCCTTTAGGTGACTTAATAGATCGGTCAGCCAACTACAATGTCACCTCTGTTAGTTTGACCTCAAATTCTTCAAGGTGGTTAAGGAGGGATGTAGGTATTAGGCTTATGGAGGCACCTAAATCTAATAAGGCTCTGTCGAATTGGGTATCACCAATGGTACATGAAATCAGGGGAGTACCTGGGTCTTTAGCCTTAGGTGGGAGTTTGCTCAAAATTACAGAGTTGGCTTGCTCTGACAGTACGATCAGACTCCCAGTTTTGGTTCGCAGCTTATGCTTGGGTGTACACACGTCCTTCATAAATCGTGCATAAATAGGTATGTGGTGGATTGCATCCATCAAGGGGATGTTTATATGGACCTGTTCAAAGAGCTTGACCAGATCCTCCTCAGGAGCCTTGGGTTTGTTTGTCTTCTTTCCCTTGGTTAAGGCCTCGGGAAATGGATCCTTGGTTGGTTCCACTAGAATAGGTCCAGGTTCTTGATTTGGGATAGGGGTGTCCTGGATAACTATCCTAGGGCTTGGGTTATTACCAGGTTGAAAGTGGCTTGGATAGGGTGGGTCTTGTGTTGCTTTGTCACTACCGGTTGTTACGGAATTTAGTCCTGTATGGTTTTGGTTCGGAGTTGGTAAAATAGGTGGCTGCTGTTGAAATCCCGCATAAGATGTCGAAGCTTCCATTTCGTTGGGTGATGGAATAGACGGGGCCTGATAAATCATGTGGGCTAGGCCCAGATTTGGGTTCATAATGCGCCTTTGGTTCGACACATTATTTGGATTTGGCAGAGGTTTCGAAGGGAGTGTGCCAGGTTGGTGGGAATTCGCCATCTGGGCGAGTTGATTGCGAACCTCTGTGATCTCATCCTTGTGCTGTTTTTGCATAGCCGCATTCGTCTTCTGAATGTCAGCCAGAGTCTAAAGGATAAGAGTCATTTGATCTGCATGGTTTGGCCTAGATTGATAGGTGGGGTTGGGTCGAGGCTGAGGCGACTGATATGGATGAGGGGCTTGTGGATGGGGCTGATATGGTGGTCTTTGATTCTGATTATTCCCACCCATAAAAAGTTGGGATGATTCCATCATTCAGGGTTATAGGTGTTAGAGAATGGGTCATTCTAGATGGTGTTAAGGTCCTCGCAGGTCTGAGGAACCTCAGGAAAGTCAGAATACGAGGGTTCAGAGTTCCCTCAACTAGAGTAGGTCGGATCGGAGTTTCCTCTTGTCTTAGAGTCGGATGGGGGTGGATACGGGTCCATCCTCTGAGAAGATCGGTGATAGATGTTATGCACAGCTTCCCTCCCAAGGGGTGGTTGTGCAAACGGGTTTTGCGCAGTGGTGGCTCGTTGCAAATGTCGATTTAGGTCATCCACCTTCTTCTTGATGATAGAGACCTTGTCCAACCGATTGGCCATCAGTTCCAAGTCGACGGATGCGGACAGTCCCTGCGTCTCATGTGCTCCCCTTGGATTCGTCGATGCGCGGGCATTCGTCCGGTCGAATAAGCCCATGGAGTCATTATTGATGGAGTTCTCGCACATATTTTCGAGAATCTCCCACACAGTGTCTTCGTGTTGACCCATGATATTTCCTCCACAGGTTGCATTGACGAATAAGCGGATGTCTTCACGGAGTCCCTGGTAAAAAGACTGGACTTGTTCCCATTTAGGAACTTTATGATGGGGGCACTTCTGCATGAGATCCAAGAAATGGTCCCATGCTTCATGAAGGGGTTCTCTAGATTGCTGGGTGAAGTGTGTGATCTAGTGGCGTAAGGCATTCGTCTGACCAACTGGGAAGAACTTTTTCAAGAATTCGGATTGCAGTTCAACCCAAGAGTTGATTGGACGTGTTTGAGTCTGATACCAGCTGCCTGGTCCATGAGAGAGAAGGAAAACATCTTCATAAGAAGAATATCCCGATTTTGAACATCCGACCCGAAAGTTTGGGCCAGATGTTTGAGTTGTTTGGGGTGCTGGAAGGGATCCTTGGAATTAAGCCCATGAAATTTTGGAATAGCGTGAATCATGTTGGGCATGAGTTAGGACCTTCAGTCGGGATTGGACTCGAGGTTTGATCGCCACCGCAGCGGGATTATAGTGATCTCACATCATAGGACGCTGTGGTGGGTTTACGAAGTTTTGAAATAGATCATTCAGGTGCTGGAGTTGGTGTTCAAGATTGTTCTCTTCTTTGACTGGTTGTGCTATGATGATGGAAGAAGGGGAATTTGGTTCTGATGAATCAGAGGAGATGCTTATGTGGTGGGGTTGCTGCACAAACACGAACTTCGAGGCTTGGCCTCGACGGGAATGAATAGCTAAAGGAGGTCTTAAGGACCTCCTACCGAACATGCACTGAAGGTTTGGATGAGAGTAGAATGTGTTGGACCCAATTAAGACACTCAAAAAATTTGGATGATTATAGAGGTTCGGGGAGGATGATACCCCTTAGTCAGGAAAGCTGTCTGCTTGAGACATACCTGGGCAGCCAGAGAGGGAGAGTCCCGCAAAGACCCCTACACGGTAGAGCGTCCCCACGAGTTATAGGGTTTCCCCCACCTGTCCTCTCTTGTCACTGAGATTCCAGGTAGACCAGAATAGGGACTTTGACCTCTTAATTCTACCACTTTTATTTAAGAGTAAAGGTGCTTAGGATTCCACTTGAACTTTAGATGTATTGAGTGCAAAAATGACCTAATTTCAAGGTTGGTTGACCCAACAAGAGGTCAACTTCACCTATTTGTCCTTTGAGAAGCTCTAGGTCCTTTCTTTTAGGGTTCAAGTGGAATTAAGAGCTTGAATTTTAGGGTTTCTCTTGAATAAGCTTTTCAAACAAGGCTTAGGCACACCTCTTTTTGGAATAGTTGATTCTTACTTAGAAAGATGTGTCTCTAAAATCCTAAATTGGAATCCTTAAGTTGGCTCTAATTTTGGTCCAATTTAGTTGCCATAAATATGGTATCTAGGGCTCAATCAAGAAGGTGGTAAGCCTAGTTACCTTAAATGGATGCACAAATCAATATTTGTTGTTGAAATAAAAATCAGGCAACTTTGGTGACTTAGCTAAATATGAAAAAGTAGGTAGCCCTAAATTGATTTTTATCTTATTTTTTTCTTTTCAGAATGAGGGGATTAAGAGAAAGGGCTAATTAGAGATTACTTACCCCGGGTGTGTTTGCTGTGCGGTCGTCTTTGAACCTTTTCCCATCTGAAACAATCACAACAAAAGAGATGTATCAAGTTAGTATCAAATCAGAAATTGTGATCAAGATTTCTAAATCGTCCGTTGGTCCTCGGCAACGGTGCCAAAATGTTTAACGAGGCGAGATCAATGTTTAAAATTGATGCGTCGTAGTATAGTTGAAATCGCTCGAAAATAAATAAATTTTATTACTCGAAGTTTTAAATCCGAGGTCGAACACAGGGAGCAAATTAGGGTTTAAAAATCAAAAGCATTACTTTGAGAAATTGAATATGCAATGAAAATCAGAGTTGCAATGCAAACATGTAAATATAAAGATACCGGATCAATGTATATAAAGAGCACAAAAAAAAAATGGACGTTTGATTTGTAAATCAGATGTCTTAAACTGGTGATTGCTACAGTGTTATTTCTGATCTTTTTCTCTTCTCTGTCTGGCTTTCTTCTCTCTTCTTCTCTTCTTTTCTTCGTGCCTGTGCCTTTGCTTCTTTTGCCTTTGTCTTCTTCTCTTTCTTCTTTCTCTGGCGGCTTCCCTTTCTTCTGCCTTCAGCTTACAGCTCTTTTGGCTTCTTCTTCTTCTTCTTCTTTCTCTGCTTCTCCTCTTTCTTTTGCCTTCAGCTCCTTCTCCTTCTCTTTCTCTTTCTTCAGCCCTTCTTCAGCTTCTTCCTCTTCAGTCCTTGCCTTCTCCTTCCCTAGTGTTCACTGGCTTCAGCCCTCCTCTTCCTTGGCTTTTTCTTCTTTTTCCGTGTGAGAGAGCAAAACCTACCCCTACCCACCCCCGCGATCTCTCTTTCTCGTTCTCTCTTAGGCTCGCTCTCCCAGAGATGCTTCTCGGGTAATCGGGTTGGGTGCATGCCTGGGACCAGGCCCACCGGCATGCGGTGGTGGGTGAGGAGTGTAGGTTAGGTATACGGGTCAAGCCAGGTCTGCGGGCAGTGGGTCACGGATGAGGCAGTGATAGGTGAGAGGGACCTCACCCCGTGGTCAAGAGGCGATAAGCCGTATTCACTTTTGCAATTTATCTCACAGCGCCCGCTCACAATCTTCCGATTTGGGACTCTGTTGTCCCACCTGCCTTCACGAACGCCCACATTAGGAGTGCCCTTGATTGTAATAGCTACGTGGGGCTTCAGTGCCAATTGCATGGTTGGGGCTGTGCGAGAAGAGATTTCGCGTGACTTAGGGCTCTTATCCTGGAGCGAGGAGACCTGGGGGAAGCTCCCAAGCAAGCTCCTTGCTGGTGTTAGTGGCGGCAGGCCTTTAAACCTATCAACCACGAAAACGGCCTTGCGGTCTTGTCAGAAGGCTCAGACAGCTTTGCCTAGACAAGGCGAAGGTAGTGCGAGGGTCAGCGTGGCGTGGGGTGGCCGAAGCGTGCATGCCTAGGGCACCTTGTGTGCGTGAAAGTGGGTGTGTTCGGGGGGAGTTCTAGGCGTGTGGCGTGGTGAGTGGAGCGAGGGTTTATGGTCAGTGGAGTGTGGCGATGCTTATGGGGTAGTTGGTGAGGCGGATGGAGGCGTGGAGCGGCGGGGATGCCTCGCTGGAGATGAGGAAGGTAAGGGTGATAGCGTGCGTCGAGGCGTGTTTTGAGGAAATAAGGAGAGAAAAATGATGGGAACAGAGAGAAAACTTATCTGTGGGTAGGGAGATGAAGAGAGATGCAGAGAAGGTGGCTGGTATTGCTGTTGCCGGAGATGAAATACTCAGTGGAGGAGTACGGCGACGATGAAAGGGCTGCAAGGACGTCAGCTGGTGCGGCGACACGGATGAAGAGTAGGTAGAGAACCCTGCCACTGGTATTGTGGCAGAGCGACGAGAGAGAGAGGGGGGTCGTCGGAGCTTGCTGAGTCATTGGCCGGAGGGGGACGAGACGAAATAGAGGGTTGCTCAGGCCAATTTCAAGCTTCGAGGATGCAGGGTGATCTGGGCGTGCTTTTATAGGCTCTGGAGGAAGGTTTTGTGCTTGGAAGCCAAGCTTCCAAGCATGGCAACCTTGCCGGAGATGGAAGGTCGAATGAGACCCGAATCTCTCATGCATTCGCATGAGAGATTGGGTACTATATCGAGCTTGAAATTGTGTTCAAATCGGAGGAGATTTCTCAGAAAATCTCCCTTTCAATTTTGAAGGGGATTCTCTGAGAAATCAGAGAGATCTTGCCTTCGATTCCTCGCCGGAGTAGGATTCCCTCTGCTATAATGGCGGAGGGACCTAATTGCAAAGAATAAAGGTAAATATAGGGGGTTTCTGCAGAAGTTTTCAAAAGTTAGGGTTAGAAATGTAATTGGGTTGGACCTGTTTGCAAAGTAGGTCAAGGTGAATTCCCCTTAGGTTCAAATTTTGGTACAAACCTAATTTGGACCTAAGGAATCCAATGGTGAAGTTGGGTTTTGGGTTTTACCACGTTTGACCGGGAAATTTACATAAAAACCTAATTTAGGGCAAACATTTGTCTGAGACCCCAATTTAGGTCAAAATAGGTTCTAAGGGTCAAATTGAAGGTTCCAAATCCTAGAGGATATTTTGCCATGATTTTTAGAGGATTTAGGTGAATTTTATCCTGATCAGAACCTTGCTGAATTAAGTGGATCTGTTTTAGGGTTATAAGAAGTCATTTAATTCATAAAATTCACTTGAACCCTTTTCTATTTGAACTAACTCACATTTTATCTTGTTAAGATCATTTGACCTGTGTTTAGCCCATGAGTAAACCCGTTATTGTACTGCAATGGTAAAATTACAGTTTTACCCTTTGTTTCTTGCTTTTCTCTCAGAATGGTGATTCATTGAGTTAGGATCTCCAGTTGGTTATGTAGGAGCTTTTGTTCTCTTTTCTGGGTCAAAATGAGCTATTTAGGGCTCATGATGGTGTTCCCATCACCCACCTCTCCCCATTTTCACGGCCATTGGTTGTGAAATCCACCTTCTCTCCGACTCTCCTTGCCGCTAAGGACTCTGTAGCACTTGAGGGCGACCCTGAACTCCACTAGAGGATTTTCACTCCGCTAGAGCATCTCCTCCCTCCTTTCTTACTCTCCATCCATTGGGTGGAGATCTAAGGGTCCCATTCTTCCTGTTAGATTAGGTTTGCTGCTTTTTAGATTAGCTGTAGTATAGTAGATAGATTAGTGGTAGAATTTAGCTATAGATTAGAACTGATCTGGATGCATGATGGTAGTTTAGCTTAGGAGAAGTTGTGGCATAGAGATCCCACAATTTCACCTCCTCTGATCATTTTAGGTCAGAGGAGATTAATTCACCCATACACTGATCACTGTTTTTCTCCCTCTACATGTTGTCATTTCGCTTCTGATTTCCTTGCAATTTAATCTGCAATTCACCCATGCATTTAGAGTCAAATCCCCATCATTTTGCTTTCAAGCTTTGAGGTGAGGAATTGTGCTCAAATCCATTTTAGGGGCCTTTCACTCATTTCATTTTGTTCACAAAGGCCCCTGATCTGAGTTGAAAATGGAATCAGTTTGCTTGATTTACTTTGAATTTGGATTTAACACAAGATCGAAGATTTTGAATCAATTGAGTTTTGAACTGTTTTGATCGAGCAAACTGAGGTATTGTTGTAATTCACTGAATGGTTGTGAATCTGAGATGATTCTGTTGTTAGAATTCATCTCAGATGAGTCATGATAAGATTTGTTCTTTTTGAAGGTTTTAATGTTTTGAAGGCTTTGTAGAGCTAAGGAAGATCAACTATGTTGATTGGAGGCTCTATTAAGGATTTCAACTATGGATTTATTTTCTGAGATTTTGATTTCCACCTAAGGGATTTTCAATATCCCTTAAGGTTTTCAATACGTTGGGATTCAAATTGAACTTATTGGGTTGATTCCAACATTTTCTACATGCTGTCTATAGCATTAGAAGGTGTTAGACCAGCTGTTTTTCTGATTTGATTTGAAATGAGAATGTTGACAAGGATTTATCCTTCAGAGTTTAACATCAGAGAGAAGTTTTTATGTGATTTTCAGTCCTTGTCAGACTCTTTAGAGGTTTCTGTATGCTATGAATCTTAGCTAATTACATTAAAGTGCTGCTTTAGCAGCTACATTTCTTTAAAGGTTTTGACTCCAAATTTGATGAAAATCATGATTGGAATTTCAGTATGAATTATCCCTAACCAAACTGTATCAAGTCTGATATGGGATAATTTATATTGATTTGACTTGCTGCAGATCTATTTTCTCTGAACTGGGAATACTGCAACAAGGTTATGTGATACATTAAGACGTCTGGGCCTTGCCTAGATTGTCTTGAATTGTTCTGCAGTTACTGTCAGTTGCTGCTGTAGCTAGTTGCTTCCCATTTTAGTAATTGTTTGATCTGGACTGTTAGGGCTGTAGATGAAGTCTTGACTCTTTTTAAATGGCTGACTTGTTTTCTATGTTGTACATCATTTATGCAAACTTTCATGTACAGTTAAATGATTTTAAATCTTATTTAGATTGCTTGCATCTTGTTTAGAATTCACTGCCAGCTAAGGACTTATTGCCTAACTGTCAAAATCAAAATTAATTGAAATCCAAGTTGAATTTTGTGATTAACTGCTTGCATCTTTTCCATATCTTTTTTTGAACATATTTGAGGCAGTTCATTACCTATCAAGCCTTTAGAGTCCCATTATAGGCTTTAGGCTCACTTAGAATACTCTTTAAAGGCCTATAATGTGTTAACTTTGTAAATAAATAAAAACTTTATAAAAAATAAAAAAATAAAATAAACCTATCTTAGTGAAGATCAGGTATACGTTTAAGTTCATACCAAGTTTCATAGTATTATGAATTGCCGGCTTGGTTGAATTTATTAGCCGACGGTTCAGTAGACCCTGGAATTTGATAAAAGAACTTAACTAAAAAAACACCAAAAAGATTTCTTTTTTCTCATCTATCTTTTTCTTTCTCATCCCCTATCTCCAGAAAATATACAAGACTCATTAAAAGTGAAAAAACCCTAAAAATACCTAAAAACCCATTGTATACTATGTAAATACTTGTAGATATAAAGTATATAGTAAGCTATATTTGTAAATATTGTAAAATAAATGTATATAGGGTATAAGTAACTTATGTATATATTATATAATGTAACTAAAGTATTTAACTTATAACTATTTATTAATTATACTAATTTATATGTACTATAAGCTATATAAATTAATAAACTCTATAAATAAACATATTTAGAACTGATACTGTACATATGTATTTATATGTATATAATGTACATAATAAATCCTATACCATAATTTAATTATATACACAAAATAAATAATTAATTTATTAAGTTACTAGCTAAGTTATTAGATTAAATTAAAATAAATTATTAATTTAAGATAAAACTAAACTAACTTATACTGTATATTTGTACTAATGTTTTTTTAAGTAAATTAAGCTAATTTAATTGTATTTATAATGTATTATATTAGTTATATCTAATTTATATATAAAATAATCCAAAATAAGCTATTTAATTGTAAATAAAATCAAAATAAAACCTGTAAAATACAATAAAAATCTTTATTAAATACCTTAATATGTATATTAATACTGTATAAGGTCAATTAGACCATACATTAACTAATTTATACTTAATTTAGAAATAAAACCCAAATACAGTATGTATAAACTGCAGACTTTACCTAATTTATTTATATAGTAAATATAATTAATTTTTTAAATTAATTGTACAATTATATAGTACTATGTAAATACTTTATTATCATATAATTTAATTTTTAATTTTAATAATTTATGGCCCTCAAATCGAGGGCCAAAATCCCAAATTCTGCATAGTTCGCTAAATTGCAGTGCTCAGGCCTACGCAAATAGCGCCACATTGTGCATTGTAGAGCGCTCATAGGTGCTTAAATGGTTTTTCTTCCACCGGCTTACCAGTCGTCATGCGCTCGGCGCACAACAACCCCTTATCCCTTCCCCTGAGCATGTTCTGAGCATTGATCTGGTTCTGTGATGGTTTGTGATGATGTGTGCGGTGTGGGTCGGGGGCCTGGCACTGTGCGTGAGCCTGTGTGGGCCCAGTATTGAGCATAAATCGAAATTAAGAGGCTAATTAAATAAATTAGGGTGGCCTTAGTAGAGGTTTGGTCCCACCTGTAAGGGTGTTGTGTTTCCCTCGAAAAGGGCACCCACCAACCTTAAAACCTAATTTTTGAACTAATGAAGGGTTAAGGAAAAGTAGAGAAGAGAAGAGAGCGAACTCAGAAGGTTAGGTGTTGAAAGTGTAAGGAAGAAGAGGAATTAAAGAGATAAAAAAAGAGTTAAGTGTTAACAGAGAAAGAGAGCCGTAAAAATAAAAGAGAATAGAAAGAGTGAGAGAAGTATATGTATGTGTATATAGTATAGTGTATGTATAAGTGTATACTATAAATAATAAGTATAAGTATATTAAGTATATGTAGTGTAAATGTTGTTTGAGCTATATATGTACATAAATAACCATATAGCTTTACTGACAACATAAATTGTCACTGTAGATAGAATAATTGTTGCTACAGATCCTAGTTTCTACCTTAGATTCTGTATATAGTTTTTCTAGGGTTTAGCGACGTTTATAACTGTCGCTGTAGATATTATATATGTTACTGTATATGTTAGTATATTAAATTAGGATAGTATAGTATATATTATTACTTATTATTGTATATATATGTAAGTATTAGTATTATAAGTTATAAATAGATAGTATAGAGTATATACATATAGTGTTTGATGCTTGTTTGTAATTAGGTATTTGCAAGCATTTTAGTTGATTATTTTGTACATAATTAAGCTATTATTTTATTCATTGATTATTCATTAATTCATTCATTTATGATTATACATAAAATTGATCTTTTTGGGATTAAAGAATAATGTTGGACGTAGAGAGATGTATATCAATAACTGCCTCCCAGTGAACGACCTGGAATAAACTAGTAAAAATTATGTAATTAAATAAAATTGACGCGATAATAGTTTGTATTTGTGACATATAATACAACAACGATGATGATTTTTATATGAACCGTGGTCGATTGTGCTTCATATTAGGAGTTAAGATGTGGTCTATTTCTCATGAGGTTGAGGAAGGGAAGCTAGGGATTGAGTTAAGGGCTAGGTAGTACCTGGTGTCTTTTTCTATCTTTTTTTTTACGAGTCCTTATAACTTAAAAGCATCCACACTTCACACACTTGGTCATGTGTAAATAGTGATCACCGTAATTCCTTTCTTAAAAATTTGGCTCTCTCGATTCTGACTTTGGAAAAACTTGAAAACACAACTTGATTGGACGAGTTCTTGCTGCATGAGAGGTGGAGTATATACTCACCTTGATGACACGATGATAACATGTCACATCTTTGGTGCTTGTTTCTTAGGATATCCATCCTAATGGGGGCATGTAAGTGCATTGTGCAATTCAGGTATATCATGGGTGGCCCTATCTCGAAGTACCAATTGTCACAAGCCTGAATTCGCTTAAAAAATCCATGGGCGATACTATCTTAAAGTGTCGATTGCCAGGAGTTCTTGGGGTCGTCATGGGTGGTTCTATCTCGAAGTATCAAAAGCCAGGCACCCTTTGAGGTTCGGTGATAGGGACAATAAATTCAACACAGATTGTGTTGATAGTTTATCCAAGGTTAAACTTAGAGAAATAAAAAAAAAAGAGGAAGATAATCAACAATTGATCTCTCTCTCTCTTGGTTGGCCATCATACCAACCTCAAATAATTGAGACCACTACACCTTGCATGGATGCTTTAAATTCGGGGATTAATAAACTTTAGGGTAGAGATAGGGACCTAGAATGCCCTTGCTTGCAACTTGTCTTAGGCCAACCTAGTATACATCTTGACAACTACTTGAGTACCTTATGGTCTAGGGTAGGTAGTTTAATCTGGTTCTAGCGTAAAGGCTAATTGAGTCTATCTGGTTAACTTGGGGTTTTGGGAGTCATGCTTGAATTTTCTAGAAACTAGCAAAAATTAGGCATGGGGTATTTGATTAGCTCATATTTGTGGGTTATTTAGGTACTTGAATGCTTAAACATTAAGTTAATTTTAACATTTATTTATCATGCATTAGGATGTAAATGTATTAATTATAGATTTATTTTATGCAATGCATAAAATAAATTTATAATTAATATATTTACATGCATAAAATAAATCTATAATTAATACATTTACATCCTAATGCATGCTAAATAAATGTTAAAATTAACTTAATGTCTAGGCATTCAAGTACCTAAATAGCCCACAAATATGGGCTAATCATGTACCTGATTGCGCAGAAATCATAGGGCTTAATTGACCTAAATTGAGTTAGATCTTAGCCTAACTTAGGAGTAATTCATGCATTAATTGCACATTTTGCATCTTTACTGCTTACATAGATATTCATCAAATAATGTCATAATGTTGTACTGATTAGGGTAATATTTGCTTTGCAGCTAATAAGAATGTTAGGAGATAGCCTAAAGTTGGATAGAGGCTAGAGCTGCAGCAGAGCTGGAGCAGAAGCCCGGAATAAAGTTGCAAATAAGCTGAAGACAGAGAGTATGGAAGAGGTATGCTATACTACCTGTATGGATTTAATGTTAGAATTAAAGTATGAAGCACATAAGACATCCTTGCAATTATCCTTAGCCTTAGGATAGCCCTATCCACCTTCCCATACCTAAGCTACCCTTCCATTAGGTCAATTTAGCCTAGAATACCCTAAAGCCATCTTTCCAGCCCACCTCTGGACGTTCAGACAATGTGTTGGACGTCCAATTTCTGCAGACCCCACGAATAGAACCTGACGTCTGCCCATATTGATCCAGTATTTGACATCCTGACCTATCCACCTTGGCCATCCTTCTTCCCTCCTACCACCTCAAGCCACACGGCCACTAGAGACCACCTCTAGTGCCCCATTTTTCCCATAGATTTATTGTTCTTTGTAGTTTAATTTACACATTATTTTCCTGCTTAGTAGCATAGTATTATTGCTTTCCAGAGTGTACGCATAAACTCTTCATGGGTTCCATGCATGCATCTCTCTTCTGTTAGCGTAGATCTTGTCATTTTTAAATTCTTTGTACAAGCATTCCTCTAGATTCCATTGTAAATGACTTGATTTGATGAAATAGAATTTTCGGTTATCTCTATTTGGATCTTAGTCTCTTTTTATGCTAATAACAATGTTGGTTCTGGAAGATATCGAGGACTTAATGATAAATGAGTTTTCTGTTGGTCGCCATCGATTAGTTGAAGTCGTGTGCATTGAGACACATACTTTCACATTTGTTATCTACTTGGCTCATGCACACATTTTACGCGTAACAAATGCGACCGGAGAATCTTATATTTGCACTTTGAATACCGGATTGCGATTCTAAACTAGTAGAGAGAGAAAAAGAAATCAGAATCAAATTTGCAAAAACCACTCCACCTTGAGATCGACCAGGACTCACCAAGTCTCGTTAAAATTGTTGTTTGAATCGATTTTGCGTCTATACTATGATGTATGAAAATCAAAAGCGTGATTTATGATTTCAACAATACCTTTTAATTTTGGGAAGAACTCTTAGGCTCCTCTAGTTGATGTGATGCAGTTTCTTGTGCCATAAGTCCAAAGACAACTCTTGAGTAGTATTCAACTATTCCATGCACACCTTGCCTATTGTCTTGTATAAGGTATAGTAGTTCATTTGGCTAAGATGAACAAATCCCTTGTCAACTTCCACTTTCCTTTACCAAATATGTTGGTAGCCTTCTTATGATCATCTAGCTTGCAATCAACATGAGATTTAGTCTAAGATCTTCTAAATTTCTTACATTTATGAGTACTAAATGATAGCCCATTTTACTCATGGTGGATATTGCGTATCCCAATAATTCTTGATTTTCCCAAGTCATCCATCCTAACTTTGTCGAAATCACTTGCCTTGTAATCTACCAAGAACTCCTTATGTGAAGTTGCATGGTACAATGCTCCGTAATCGACCACCCAATCTATTTCTTAGCACTCACATAGGCACGACTTGAGATTTGATGTCCTTAAAATCGCCATATCACCTTCTAATATAATCGTGTCTTCCTTGTCATCTACCTTCTTTTTTGAAACATTCTTTGCCTCCTTTTTGCACTCCTTCGTTGACTTGTTGCACTAGTTTTTGTAGTGGCTCTTTCCATCACAAATGTAGTACACAAACAAGACTTATTTCGTTCTCTATTCTATTTCTTTTTATCTCTTGACTTGAATCTGCCTCTTGCTTTGGAGAAGAATGCACCAAATCTAGATGTGATTGCACTCTTACATCTAGATTCTTCATTCAGCAAGTTGCTAGTCAGTTAACTCATAGAGGATTTTCATTTTGGTGCCAAGTTATGTACAAAAATTGCTAATGTTTCCCAACTGTCTGGTAGTGAACTAAGAAGAATTGCCTACCACTCGTCAATAATCGTCATCTTCATAAAAGATAGTTGATTGATAATATTCATATTATTTGTGTGCTTAGAAATAAAAGAACCATGTTGGTATTTCATATTCACAAGCTCTTGTATCAAGAAAGCCTTGTTCCAAGTGATTTCTCTCACAAAGATCTTCTAACTTCTTCTACAAAGCCTACACTATCTCCACTAGAGAAACATGATGATAAACACTATCATCCAACCAATGGCAAATAAAGCCAAGAACTCTCTGGGCAAGTGCCTTTTGCTAGGGATGAGTATTGGGTTGGGCTAACCTGTCTTAGCCCAAGGCCTAGCTTGATTGGGCAAGCCCAAGCCCGAGCTCGAAAATAACTTGGGCCAGGCTTGGGTTGTAAATATGACCCATTTAAATGGGCTGAGCGTTAGGTTAAGGTGGCCTAAACCCAATCTAACCCAAGGCTTGGCCCATGTGACCTATTTATGGGCTCTGCCTAAGACCCTATTGGCCCGATTACAATAATATATATCATATATGTATATATATTATATATGCATCATACATTAAATAGTAAATAAACATAGACTGCTCTTGCAATTTTTCCACTAAACAAAATCTTGAAACCCTCATGCTCCCTATAACTGTAAGTTCTGCAATCTTACAATTTTATTCAAATTAGATATGAACCATTGATTTCTTGCTATAGCGAAGTGTGGGCATCCAAGTTTAAACTAAATATGAACATATAAGATGAATATTTTCATTTTTTATTGTAATTTCCCTATACTTGATTATATTTGGTTGACTTGTCATATGTCATGTTTATAGAATATTCAACTCAAATATTTGCAATGCAAATAATTGGATCATTTTGGTGAAATAAATAATGGGAACATGAAGATTGATGAGGCCTTAAAAGATAATGCTACTACAGAAATTATCTTTTTAGTTTGCATAAGACTATCAGGTGACTATTTATTAGCATTTAGTAAAAGTTATACGAAATTACCTTTGAGAAAAAACTATGGTTAGGTTGCCATTAGTCATAAATGGGATAGGGTTGGGTCGAGCCTGCCCAATGCTCATCTCTACCTTCCACTCAATGGGACTAATCTTCTCTGGCTTTGCCTTGTCAACTTCTAAAGGACCATGTAACTCCTTGAAGTATAAAAGCTTTTCCATCTTAGGCTTCCATATGATACAGTTGCTCCCATTCAGAAATAATGTGACTTGTCTTACTTGGTTCCATAGAAGACCAATAGCACCAGTCGATGCTTCGATAATAGTTGTTGAGGGACTGCGACTGAATTGATGTACAAGAATAAATATCGCAGTTGATAATAACGATAATGGAACCCAATCAAGCAAACGACAGGAACGCAGTAATTTACATGGAAATTCCTTTAGGGAGAAGAGGTAAAATACCATAGGTAACCAGAGATATATTTCACTATACAATATGAGAATACAGTGCGTTTATATTGAATTTTGCCAAATCGAAGTACCAATAAGCCACAAAGAGAAATAAGGATAATGCCATACCCAACTGGACATCGGACAAATTTTCCACCAAACTCTTCCTGGATGGAGAGCACGATCCCATGGACCCGTAGGAACCAACGGTGGTAAAGTTGTCACTCAAATTGTCGAGAATGGACTTCCAGAATTTCCTTCCCCAATAATTATTCCCTTGCCTCTATTTTCAGACGTTGAATACCACCAAATAATCATATTTCCTGTAGGATTAGCGTATGATTCATCTCCCCAGTAGGATTAGGATCACCATAATTCATGGCAAAGGCCCTTATGGGCTGGATCATGACTTGTTTAACGGGGTGGTGACGAGGAGAACGACGAGAAGAGGAGTATTTCTAGAATTAATAAAAATATAAAATCACATGAGAAGGCGTTTATCGCCTTCTCATCAGAACCACCATTGGATTCTTTGCCCAAATTGATATTATATGGGATCCTCTACAACAAGAACCATATACCATAGGTGTTCTTTTGGAAATAACTTCAAATTCAAATCCCAAGATTGAATTCAAACCTGACGACGTAAACAAGACGAATTTTTAAGGAATATTTGCATAATCAAATAAGAAGTCAGGGTGTACAAGTAATGTATCAAATGATTTCAGGGGTGCCACATAAATATCTATTAGAACAAACAACATTTGGAGGCTGAGAACTTAATTCCCAATAGAAACATGCATTCAAGATTTATCTTGTGTTAGGGAACCTAGATAAGCTGATCTGGCATAATGCAGATAGAAATCAGACTTTATTTCCCGAAGGTTTGTATAAGCTAGTCTATCATACGCATATATGTATTCCTACATGGAAACTTTGGAACCTCAGCAGCCAAATGATGCAGTAGACACGGTGGGCGAGCAAAAAGAAAAGAAAGGAAAAAACAAAGAAAGGAAAGCAAAATTCCACTTCCTTTCTTTCACCTCAGAAATTAATTTGCCTTCCTCTTTCTGCTTGAATATTACACATGCGAACTCTAGGTATAAGATCTGGACGTGCATAAAGAGAACGTGTTACTAAATAATCCAGTGGAGAGAAGTGGGGACAAATTTATAGACGGTGGGTGGTGATCAGCTGCATGTGAGGTTTAATTGTCATGGTGCCCTATCTATTATTGATCGATCGAGTTGGCAGGCAGAGTTTGGTGCAGTGCTACAATCAGTGCAATGAACCATGGGGATCGTTCCAATCTTTTGCGTCTTCTCATTCTCGACTTTACTTGTTATAATTATTGCAGAGGCCCACTGCCTTCTGCTTTTCCTTGCCTTTTGACGAAAAGGAATGAAACTGCATATCTTTCTCCATGCGTACGTATTTTGTTTAAAGAAACTGAGAGCCATTAAAGTAGATAGGAAAAATAATTGTAATGATTGAGAGTTGGGAAAATAATGGAAGTGAATCCTTTCTAACTAATACAAAATCATTTATCTTGGAAAGAAAGGTTTACAGTGAAATTTAAACAGAGTTAGGTCAGGCTGGAATCGTCTAATTAGTAAATGATGAGTCAAAGTCCGGCCAGGTGGGGGTCGTGTGGACTTGGATATGGCCAACTATTTTAATTTATCTATTTCTTTTTTAATAACTAGCTGGGCCCTTATACAGTCATGATCCACACCACTAGCCTGCTCATCCCACCGGCCCACCCTTACCTAACTCACACCACTAACCTCCTCAGAATCCTTCCTTCCCATCCCATCGCACACTGATGTGGAAAATATGTGATTTGTTAAATGATGTAATCAGTGTTGTTGCAACATGTAAATCCACAATCAAATTTTTACATTTATAATATCTAAAAATTAGAATATCTAAGGTCATCTAAGGAGGTCAATTTGTTAGTCACAAAGAATGGGTTCTCTTTCTTACTTCTCAAATCAACACATATATTTTTGTGATTTTCATTTTGTTTGTTTTTATAGTTTTGGAAATAATCGGGATTGATGCGAAAATGAATTATACTACAACTAACCTTAAGTGACAAAGGTGAAGCATTCTCCTTTAAGTTCACCTTAGGCAAGTGTGCTTAGGGTAATTAGAAGAGAACGGGTGTGATGCACTAGTAAACTAAGAGTAACATGAAAGACACACTAAGCTAGAAAGCATGAAATTGAAGGCAATAAACAACTTTGTATTACTAGTAGAGTTGATGACAAGTAGTTACATGCTTCTTAAAAGTAAAAGAGAAACTACACTAGATAATACAAAGAAAATAGAGATGAAGAAAAATCCTCCAGAGATGGTGAAGAAGGAATGGTCCTTACTCCAAGCACAACAGTTCTTGTGTTTGAAAAGAATGCTTCCTTGCTTCTGATATGATAACTCCTCCAAGTTTTCCTCCAAGGTAGGCATCAACCACCTTACTCCTCCTCTTGCCTGGCCGTCCACTTAATGTTGAAGATCTCCTCCTTTGGCGTGGCTAAGAGAGAGGGAGAGGAAGAAGGCACCAAGGAGGTGGGTGTGTGCCCCCTTGATCTTCTTCTCTTCTTCTTCCTCCTTGGTGTGAAGATGGAACCTAATCTAAATGAAGAAGATGGAACCTAACTAATGGAGAGGAGATGATCTTAAGGTGGTGATTAGATGTGTTTTTATAGGAAGGGAAGGAGGTGGATGGCGTGGAGATAGGTGTAGGGCTAGCATTCATTTTTAAGGTGGTTATGGGTGGTTATGTAGATCCTAGGGCTAAGACTAGTTGGCGCCAAATGTAGGGTTGCCTAGGTGGGTGGTTAAGGGTTGGAGGCCACCCTTGGTGGATGTCCATGGGTGTAGGGATGCCTTGAATTTGGTGCCAAGTGGGGGCTTCTAGAAGGGTTCCTATGTGGTGCTAAGATGGGTGGTTAGATGGGTTTAGGTGTTGGATGGAAGGGTGTTTGGCGCCAAAAACTAAGGTGGTTATAGGATGGTGCCAAAATGGTGGAGACTTTTGGTGGTGAAATCGGGTGGAAGGGTGCCTATAGTTGGCATGAAAATTGAGTAGGAGTAGGTGGCTTAGGTGGAGTAGGTGCAGAGCTATTTAGTGAAGCTTAGCTAGGTAGGTTTTAGGGTTAGGTTGGGTTGCCAAGGAGGTGCCTAGATAAGCTAAGCTCGCTTAGCTAGCTTAGCTAGTAGGGAGTAGGGTTGGAGGCATAGTGATAAGAGCCTCATCATGAGCCCTAACTAACTCATTTTGGCCCAAGAAAGAGAATAAAAGCTCCTACATAACTTGGAGAAGGGCCTAATGGAAAGAATAAGTGTTTTGAGAAGAAAACATGAAATAAAGCTTAAAACTGTAATTTTACCATTGCAATACATAAACGGGATTTATCAGAGGCAGAACATAGGTCAAATGATTTGAATAAGATAAAAAGTAGGTTGGTTTAATCAGAAATGGGTTTATGTGCAAACCAGGAATTAAATGACATCTTGTAACCCTAAAACAGACCCTCTTAATTCAACAAGGTCTTGGTCAGGATAAAAATCAAGTAAATCCTCTAAAATTCATGGAAAAATATCTCTTAGGATTTAGAACATTTAATTTGGCCTTTGGAACTTAGTTTGACCTAGATTGGGGTCCTAACTCATCAATTAACCTGATTTGGATTTTTATGCAAAATGTCCAGTCAAACGTAATCAAACCTAAAATAAAACTTCACCATTAGATTTTTTAGGTTCAATTTAGGTTTGTACCAAAATTTGGACCTAAAGGGAGGTCATCTCAACCTACTTTGCAAATTAGTACACCCAATTACATGTTAACCCCTATCTTTTGAAAACCATTACACAAACCCCCCTAGCTTCCTTGCCACTCTTACAAACAGGTCCCTACACTATTAATGGGGAGGAATCCTTCTCCAGCGAGGGAGGGGGAATACTCCCTGATCCCTCAGAGATCTCCCAGATTTGGAAGGGAGATTCTCTGAGAAATTCCCTTCCATCTGAGCCAAATCATAATCTTCGATTTCCATCCAATCTCCCGTGCGAATGCACGAGAGATTTGGAATCCCAACTGCCTTCCTTCTCTGGCGAGACGTCGGTGTCAGAAGGCTTGCCCTCCACCCACCAGAAGCTCGGCCAGCACTTATAAAAGGACTCCCGGCCCTCTGCGAATCTCTTAGACTTGTTTTGGCCACAGAATCCCCCAGATTTCATCTCCCCTCTCTCCGGCCAAGTAGCTCGCAAGCTTCGGTGATTCTTCCTCCTCCCTCTCATCGCTCTGCTGCCATACCAGCAGTAGGGTTCACTCTGCCTCGTCTTCCTGCGCTGCGCCGCACCAGTGCATGCCTTCCTGTCCTCATCACCGTTATCTCCCTCAAGGCCGTCTTCTCCGACGACGGCACAAACGAGCCGTCAGTCTCCACTACCCCCCCCTTCACTCCCAATAATCCAGATAAGCTACCTGTCTTCCACTCTTTCATTTTCCTCATTCTATTGCACACAACACCCCTCGACCGCCACTATCCGCTTGCATCTTCCCCATCTCCGGCCACCCTCCGGCGAGACACCTCAGTCACTCCGCAACCCCACACGTCTCGCCACCCACCACACAACCTCCGCCACACTCCACTGAACATCCTCCACTCGTCCACAGACCACCTACACCACCACAACCGCCCCTCGACCTAACCCATCTATCCGGCCACAAAGCGACCTAGGCATGCATGCCTAGGCTGCCCAGCGGACTGCCACCTACCGCCTCACCTTCGCCGTGACATGGCGAAGGTCGTCCTATGGTCTGATAGAGCTGCAAGCTTCTTTTTGTGCCGTGCAGGGTTTGAGCTCCAGCCGCCATTAGCGACGGCTTGAGGAGGTTGAAAGCTCACTCCAGGCTGAAGTGCTTCAGGGTTCCAGGTCCAGCAGGTTCAAGGAGGTCTCGTGCAGTCAGCTGTTCTAGCAAGTGGCGCTGCGAGGCCTGCAGCTGCTGCAATTAGAAGAAAGATCTCCTGCGGGCGCGCGAGCAAAAGCGGTGGAACGTTAGTCCCACCTCGATAAGCAGTGACCTCTTTGAGTACTTTAAATTGATTTTGTGATATCGTCGGGTTGCCTCCAATTCACTAGGGTAAGGTCCCTCCTCACCTATGCACGCCTCATCCGTGAACTAGCCCGCGGACCTGGTAACTCGACCCGATTATCCTCCTATGCACTCCTAGCGCACCACACCCACACCGGTGCGCCTGGACTCGGGCACGCGACCCGACCCGTTAACCTGGCTCTGGGAGAGCGTATAGAAGAGAGATTCAGAGAGAGAGAGACACGCGGGAAGGGTAGGGGAATAGGTTTTGTTGCGTGGTGCTTGTGCAGGAAGAGGATGCTAAGGAAGAAGTAGGGACTTAGCTATTGCAAGCAAAGAAGAAGAAGGACACCCTATAGTAGTGGTGCGATAGACCAAGAGAAAGAAGAAGAGAGAGATCAAGGGGCAGACAAAGAGGAGAAGCAAGAAAGAAAAGGAAGAAGAGGAAGAAAAAGAAGGCAACCTTAGAAAAGGCAAAGCCAGGACTTAGCTGTAGGAAGAGAATCAAGAAGAGAAGGGAAAAGAAAAGGAGCAGGAGCGGCTAAGGAAGAAAAAGAAAAGGAGAAACCACAGCTGTAGCAGAACAAATCACAAACAGAAGAAAAGAATCTGAGAGATAATTTTAAGACGTCTGATGCAATATTAGGCGTTCAATTCTTTTTGAGCAATTTCTTTTCATAACATTATCCTGTCACTTCTACTGAACTAGTCATTTCTTTTTATTAAAATGTTGTGTTCTCAAGTTTTGGAATGCTTAGATTGTTCCCTGTGTTTGACCTCGGATACTTTGATTTTCGAGTTATAAATTTTTATTTGTTTTCGCGGAAAGTTCATCTATATTATAATGAGATATCTGTTAGAACATGATCTAGCCGCGTGAACACATAGGAAGCTAGGGTTTTGAGGGAGAAGAGCTGGAGGTAGTTATCTTGAGCTCCACTAGAGCTGGTGGTTGCTGAAGAGAGTTGCAAGGAGCTACCTTAGCTGGCTTAGCTTGCTAATTCTTTGCTAGTTGCTAAGCCAAGCTAAGATGAGCTGGCTTCTGCTGATGTGTGGTGAGGTAGACTAGGTCTGATCTTCTCGGAGATTACTAAGCTAGCTAGAGTAGCTAGCTTAGGTCAAGTAGCTGAGCTCAACTAAGTTGAGTTGAGTTGAGCCTCCGGGAGTTGGACTTGGGCTGGCCTGAGCTGGTAAAGGTCATCTTCAGCTGACCAGGTCTAGCTAGTAGCTAGATCTAGTTAGGTTGAACTTCCAGTGAACTCTTCTGAGTTGGAGGAGTTGGAATGGAGCTGGGATCAATTGACTTGAGCTAGTTTGAGCTGCCATTCAGCTAAGGTGAGCTGAATGGAGCTAAGGTGAACTAGCTAGAGCTATCATTCAGCTGAGATGAGCTGAATGGAGCTAGGGATGAGTTGATCCAGCTAGAGGAGCTGAGAGCCAGCTGGGATGAACTGGATCTGGTTGGAATCCAGCTGAAAGGAGCTTCTTCATCTTCTGCCTTCCTGAGTGTTAGGGTTTTAAGGATCTGACTATCTGTTCATCCCTAACACTCAAATAAACTTTTCAAAAATACAACAAAACATGCAATGCTTAACTAACCTAATTGATGCTTAAATGCAGCCCAAAAACATATTTGCAGAGTTAAAATCCAAAGAGGTAGGTTTGTTTTAGGGCATTGGTGACTTGGACTTGTTTATATATATATATATATATATATATATATATATATATATATATATATATATATATATGGGTCCTATAAAATTGTAGTGGAAGGTCATGATTCCAATGTTGTGAACCCTCAGAAAATGAGTCCATTTGAGCTTGACCCATTTATAAACAGGTGTAGGCTAATTAGGTTGGGTATGACTTGACTTGCTAACACCCCTAGCTCAAATGGAATCATACAATGATTTCAACTTGGGTCTAAAGTTGAGAGTTGCAAATGCACAAGCTGAAGTAGGCCTAAGTCTGATACAATACGCAAATTTCCACTTATGTATGTGCATATATGTTTGAAGGTATGTATATGTACATATTTGCAAATAATGCATATATATTCCATAGGAGAATTTTTCAATGAACCTAAAGTTCAAATTGCTTATTTGAGTCAAATACTCTTTTTAGAAACATGTTTTTGGAACAAAACTTCATAAAAGTCACCAAATATTTTACATGTTTGTCTTACATTTTCTCAAGCATAATGCAACTAGAAAATATTTACAAAGATCCCTCTCAAGAAAAAGAAAGAAAGAAAGAAAATCTTTACAAAGATCCTCCAACTTTTGAAACTAATGTTTTGAATTTTCTTTTCTCTTAAGACGAGCATCATAAGTTTTCCATTCTTAAAATTTCACATGCAAACTGATTGAGTAATAATCTTATATCCATATGGAAAGATTTCTAGGATAAGATTTAAAATTTATGAACATCATTTCGACTTATTTTGCTTATTTAAGTATTGAGCTCAATGTAAGGGTTCTTTGTTTAGATGTAGCATTAATCTTAGAGAGGAAGTTGCTATCACAGGATGATGAAAGTCTTAATATGAAATGTTCTTGGGAAATTCAAGAATGCAACAAAAATAATATCATATAAATATAAGACACTTCATTCATATTAATACCAGCACTAATGCATATTGACATCAATGCCAATTAATAATAATCTGGTTTCCACAATGAGTTATAGCCCATAATTGTTTGCATGACAATGCCAATTAACTTGAATCCATTTTTATCATAAAATCAAATTAATCAATGATATCAACTGTTAACAACATCTGTGAATTTGTATCCAATTCTTAGCAAGTATCGTGATTGGCACTACTAAAAAATGAGTGATTGCAATGAGTAAATATTGATGATTGTTCTGTGAAAAGTCATCGCCAATATTTCCTTCATGAAATCCTTGTGGAGGGATTACTAGTGATGGTTTAAGAAGCTTTGCCAATATTAGCGACGATTCACTACTAGAAAATGAGGTATTTGTGACACCTGTGACATGACAGTTTATCTTAAAATCATTGCGTATGATGCCTACCCATGACCTTTTGAGTTAAATGAATATATATGACTATTTTTATTAAAAATGTTGTCTTCTACACGATTGTTTATCTTGGAACCGTTGTGTCAAATGTGTAGATGAATATATACGACGGTTTTACAAAAACTGTCATATATATTGATTCTGACTTTTGGCTGGATGCCATTAGTTTGCGCCCTACTCGACATTACACGAGTACCCTTAAACTAGCGCCCAAGCCATTTTGCCTTATTCACCTTTCTCCTCCTCCTCTGTGCCTGTCCCTCTCCTCCTCTATCAACCTCTCCTCCTCGTACTCCTCGCCACTTGAGTCGCTGCCCCTCCTCCTCCTCATCCCCATGCGCCACTGCCCCTTCTCCTCCCATAGTCCCACTACAGGCCCCTCCATCCCCCCATTAGCCACCCCCTCCTACTCCTCCTACTCCTCCTCCTCCCCCTATGGCTATCCCCCCTCCCATACCCAATTTTTTTTTATTAATTAAATGTAAATTTTGGTTACTTTTTTTTAATTTTTATAGTTTTTTACTTATAAATTTTTGTAATTTGATTTAGGTATATCGCGCCGTTGGACACCTTATCTGTGATTCACACGCTTTGTTGAGGTATGAAATTAAGTTGTCTTAATTAATTTGTAAATGAATGTGGAGTTTGCCCACTTAATTAGGTTTAGAATGTGGGGTGTGCTTAGGGTGGAGCATTAGGTCGGATGGCCGTACTTTTTTAAAAAATTTGGGTTTAGGCCTGGCTCGGCTCGAACTCGAAAAAACCCAAATGGCCCATTGGGCCCAACCCACCCCACCCAAGTTCCTCACCTTTTTTAACTTTTTAACTAAAAATTGAAAAAGGAATTCCAACCGTCACCCTCCCCAATCCCCCTCAATCCCATGCACAGAATCAGTATCCCCTCCCCCCCATGCGGTTGTGCCCGTGGTTACTTCATCAAGGCATCAAGCTGCCTCATGCCCTCTCCATCTCGGGCATCCATTGGCGAGTCTTGCTTAGTCTCCTTTCCTCTCCAACCGATCTTTCAATGGCGGGTCATCTTTGATGATGACATTGTTTTGTAACTTGTATCGTATGGTAACTTGGTGTGATGCAACTTATGTTGAATAATATTGAATAATGTTGTGTTCAATCCCTACTTTGAATATTATTTACAATAAAGTAACAAAAATTTAAATTACTAGCTAGGAGATGTAAGTACCCATTTCAAGTAAGTACTTTCGTTATCTATCAAAGTCTAGCTTTTTTTAGGAAAATAATAAAGTATATTTTTAAGCCTAGTTTATTTGGTTGGTAGGTCTTATTTAAAAATTCAAAAAAAAAGTGCCCTAATAAAATTTATGAGCCTTAATAAGCAATTTTGGGCCTAACCTAAAAACTTGGCTCGAAAATTGAAATCAGGCATGTTCTGGCCCTACCCTAGGCCCATAAACATGGGCCTTAGGCTTGGCCCGAGCAGTAATTTCAAAAAAATTTTTAGCCTTGAGCTCGGCCCACGACCCGAAAAAAAACATGGGCTTTCTCAGGTTTGGGCTAGGCCAGGCCAGGCTTGGCTCAGTGCTCCACCCTTGGTGTGCCCAAGTTTAAAATGTGAGGTGTGCCCATTTATGTTTAGAATTGTGGGGTGTACCTACTTGATTTAGTAAATTGAATTTGTTTAATTGATTGTGAGGTGTACCCACTTTCTTCTAAATATTTATTTGATTCTATTATGCATGTTTGATTGATTTAGTAAATTAAATTTGATTCTATTATGTACCCACTTTATGTTTGTTTGATTATATTATTTTAATTAATTTATAGATACATACACTTGCACAAATCTAGATGCACTTGAGGTCAAATAATAGGTATTCTAACCCCTAAGTTACGATTTTGGGAGGAGATAATCATGTCAAAATACTTGCCTGTCGATACTTATGATCATGCTATATGGACAATGCAGAGTGTGCGTATATATCACTTACATGTACGAAGCTTTATCTTTATAGCATGCCATGAGAGTCGTCATTCTTAGTTCAGAGAAGTTCTAAACTAAGGTGGGTCCTTGAAGAGTTGATCACAACTTAGGGTTACTTATTACTTGGAACCGATGTCTAGAGGAATTTTAGTAGTATATTTTCGCTCTTCTCTAGTATACCAATTGATCTTATCTATGTTCCTAAAGCACCCTTAAATGGGAGTTATTGGGAATGTAATTAAGGTTAGTTATGAGGGGTATACTGGAGAAGTGCGAGGAGATGCTACCGAAATTTCTCCAAACAAAATTACATGTGACAAGTAACGTTGTGATCAAAACTTCAAGGATGGGTTATTAAGTGAAAACCCTAATCAAAATGCAAACACTGTTATAAAATCAGATTATAATTATTAGGTGGTTTTATTTCATTTTTGTAGATTATCATTGATAAGTCTTAGATTAGTTTTAGGAACTCGGATTACTCCCGATACAAGAATGGAGTGAGTGAGTTCCTCGATTAGGCATTTCATTATGATAGGAAGTCATTCAGACGAGGAGACAAGTTCAACAAGATTTTTTGCTCATGTAGGAGGTGCTTAAATGGATATTCACATTATAAGAACACTGTATTCGAGCACACGATTTGCAGTGGTTGGTGACAACATTATACTAAGTGGATTGCTCATGAAGAGGATCTTACAGAGGAAGTCAGACGATCTCTAATAGATTTCGGTGAGACAGCTGCGGATATTGAAGTTGATGATATCGATAAAATGCATGATGAAATGAGAGTAGGAGTTGAAGATCCGGCTAGTGTGGAAACTTTTAATCAGTTTTATGATGCTATTAGGGTAGCAAATGAACCTATTGCTCCTGGTATCACGTCCATTTCTAGGTTGTCATTTTTTCTGAAGTTATTTCGGATGAAGGTTATGAATAAAGAGACCTCTAAATTGATGTTTGAGGTGCTTGAGTTCATTTGAGAGCTTTTAAATGATTCGAAAGGTTATACATAGACGTGGTATGAAGCAAAGAAACAAATTCGTGTACTTGGTTTAAATTGCGAGATAATTGATGTTTGTCTAAATGATTGTGTGTTATACATAAATGAATATGCCGAGTTGACTAGTTGCCCACAGTGTCGTGTTGAGAGATTTAAGTGGGAAATTCTCTAAATACATGGGCCAGAAAACAACCGAAGAAGATTCTATGTTACTTTCCATTGATTCCTAGGCTTCAACGCCTTTTTATTTCAAGTAGAACTACAAATTTGATGGCATGTCATCAGGATAACATGCCAACTGGAAACATACGATTGATAAATGTTAGTTTATCATCATTCTTATGCCCTAAATCAAACCTAGCTCTTAGGATTTTAACTTCGCAAACAGGTTTTTGGGCTGCATTTAGGCATCAATTAGGTTAAGCATGCATTGCATATTTTGTTGTCTTTTTGACATGTTTATTTGAGTGTTAGGGATAAATAAATAGTCAGATCCTTAAAACCTTAGCACTCATGAAGGCAGAAGATGAAGAAGAAGCTAATTTCAGTTGGATTCTAGCTAGATCCAACTCATTTCAGATGGATCCTAGCTCATTCTAGTTAGATGAACTCATCCCTAGCTCCATTTAGCTCATCTCAGCTGAATGGTAGCTCTAGCTAGTTCATCTCATCTCCATTTAGCTCACCTCAGCTGGATGGCAGCTCAAACTCGCTCAAGTCAGTTGATCCTAGCTCCATTCCAGCTCCTTCAACTTAGAAGAGTTCATTGGAAGTTCAACCTGAATAGGAGTAGCTACTAGCTGGACCTGGTCAGCTGAAGATGACCTTAACTAGCTCAAGTCCAGCTCCCAGAGGCTCAACTCAGCTCAACTTAGTTGAGCTGAGCTACTTGACCTAAGCTAGCTACTCTAGCTAGCTCAGTAACCTCCAGGAAGACTAGACCCAGCTCACCTTAGCTCACATCAGCAGAAGCCAGTTCATCTTAGCTTGGCTTAGCAGCTAACAAAGAACTAGAAAGCTAAGCCAGCTAAGGTAGCTCCTTGCAGCTCACTTCAGCAACCACCATCTCTAGTGCAGCTCAAGACAACTTCCTCTAGCTCATCACCTCCAAAACCCTAGCTCCCTCTACCTCTCTCCCCAACTCTCTACTAGCTAAGCTAGCTAAGCTAGCTTAGCTTAGTTAGTTCATCTCCTTGGCACCAAAACCTAACCCTAAACCTCACCTAACTAGCTCCACCAACTTAGCCTACCTATAGTGTACCTAAGCTACCTCCACCCCCCTTCTCTTTTGGCGCCAACATTGGCATCTCTTGGCCCCTCAACCACCACCAAAATGCCTATAACTAACCCCCACCTTGGTATCACTTTTCCCTCCAAAATTTACCCCCATCTTAACCCTACACATTCCCCTTCAAGCCATCACCACCCTACACCTAACCCCCTTCTAGAACCTATCCTAATTGGCACCAAAATAAGGTGAATAACCACCACCTTGGACGTCCACCAAGGGGTGGTTCCTCCCCTTAACTACCCCCCTCCAAACCCTTCACTTGGAGCCAACATACCTCCCCCCTTGGATCACCTAACTACCCTCATCATCCAATCCTAACCATCCATCCAAAGGTCATGCCAACACCCCCCCTTCATTCTTATATATATTCCTCCTAACTACCACCAAAAAAATAATCTCCTCTTGATGTAAACACATTTACACTACTTAAAATGTCTATATATGCATGTTCTTAAGCATAGGATTGCATTTCATGATATAAATATTACATAACATGCATCATCTTGCATTTAGAGTAGTTTGAATAAAATGGAGGTTAATTGTCTCCTTTTATGTGCTTGGACAGGGAAAATATTTTATCGGGGCCTCGGATCAAAGATCCAACCGTATGGATGTGATCAGGGCGACGATTGGAGTTCAACGACTCCAAGATCACCCTAATCAGGCATCCGTAGCATCAGATAGAGACCGGGGAACCCTAGAAGATCAAGGGCCAGGATGGTGTAAATCCGCACTTCAGATGGCAAATCAGACCACACGGATGAATTCGGATCGACGATCGTAGCCCAACGACACAAAAATCGAGTCAATCCGACATCCGTGGCACCATCTACAACTTCCAGAAGATGGACGGCCAAGATGGCGCCACGTGGCACCATCCCGGCCGCCCAAACGGCCGCCTACACTCTATGAAGACCGCGCACCCATCCCCTCTCCGCCGTTGGATCTCAATCCAACGGCTGTAGACGCATCGTGTTAAAGGCATCCGCGCGACCATTTGGGCGAGGCAGCGCAGCGGTCCAGCGCCTTATCGCGAGGCGATGGCGCGCGTTCGAGCCTCGCCAAGCAATTTCTGAGGCGAGTGGGCGCGCCTCAATTGACCGCACGATCGCGATCCAGCGGCCGCGAGCGCCCGATAGCGCCGACGCGCGATTGGACGCGCGCGTGAACGCGCGATCGCACGCGCAGGCGGGCGGGCGGCAGCGGTGAAGGCGCGATTTTAAGCCGTCCGATCTCGCGATCTGACAGCTGAAAATCAAGCGACGTACGTAGGCGTTATGCACGGGCAGCCGAGCGGGCGCGCGTCGGCGCGGAAGCGACGCGCGCGCTGGGGGCTTTAGCGACGGTTTCATCCGTCACTAAAGACCCCTCATTTATTGTTTTGAAAGTGTAATGTCCATTTTGCCCCCACTCCTTGCAACTATAAAAGGAGACCCCCTCCATACGAAATTCTCATCCCTTCTCCTCTCTACCTCTCCAAAGCTCAAGAGAAGCTTGTCCCACACCCGGGATGTTTCTCGCGAGATAAAGTCCAAATTTTCGTCCCCCTTCGGAAGTGGATCCCGCGACGACGACGGCGTGCTGCTCCGTTCCCGTTCTTCTGCTTCGTCCTCCTTCGTCCCGCTTCGTCCTCCTTCGTCCAGGCGTCGTCCCGTCCGGCTCGTCCTCCAAGCGACCGTCCAGGAGGATTCTCTCTCCCTATTCTTTTTACTGCTTTCTAGTATAGATTTACTGCTTTCTAGAGTAGTCTATTCGTCCTCCGAGCGATCGTCGAGGAGGACATTTCTCCCTCCATTCTTTTAATGCTTTCTAGAGTAATTGTTTTATGTCTTCTAGTTGTAACGAACAAACTCTTTTATGATAAATTCCTTGTCTATTCTACATCTCATTTTGATTTCCATGTGTAGTATTCTTTCTCTCTCTCTTACTCCCTCTCTCTCTTTTATTTGTTGTAGATACTTAGATAGTTTAAATTGAATTTCTTCGTGACAAAATAAAAAGAAACGCAAAGTTTTTAAATCAAACGTTCGCCTCCCTGTGTTCGACCCGGAATTTTAATTTCGGTATAAATCTTATTTGTTGAATACGAATTCTTCACTTTCGAACTACAACGACAGGTTTTCCAAAATCGAACACGTTAGCGTAGATTCGTACACGCTCAACATTTTGGCGCCGTTGCCGGTGCGGCAACGATCTTTGATTTCTCTTCGCATTTTGTAACTTACAAATCATTTACCTCACTTTTCTCCTTTCTTATTGTAATTGCAGGTACTCTTTCGAGGCAGGCAAAAGCGGTAGATTGGAGTAAAGTGCTGTGGAAGGTTTTGTAAGTTATCCCCCACCTCCCACCCATTAGATTTCATTTCATCACATAATAATTCAAACATCAATCAACCTAGGTGTTCTTATAAACTCTAAGGTCAGATTGTTTGTTGTTTGACATCCATACTCACTCCAACCCCCACATTAAAAAAAAAAAAAATCTCACAGAGGTACACAACCTCATCTGATTTTCAAACTCAACCGGTAATCCAATCTTAGGAGCCGGTACACACATCCAAACACATAATTGAGTAGAAATCAGATTAGGTAATCATTTGTGTGCCTAATTAAGTGGTGCAACAGGCCAATTGTTTGAGTTGATTGGGCCGCACCACTTCAAATAAAATCAACTCATCAAGTAGCTGCCAATTAGGTTTAACTCTTAGGGATTTACCAGGCACTCCACATTCTTTTTAAACTTTAAAGGAAAACATCTTCACCTGTGCTTGTAAAACTTGGTGTGCCAACGAAACTTGTTTGAAAACACCTAAAGTTGAATCCTAAAAGCTACTAAGTAAGATTTGAATCTTAAAATTCACCACATCAAAAACAATCTTGCTTGAAAATCACTGGTTGTGCACTCACACACAAATCAATCAATCATTAAGGGCACAACCCATTTAAAGGGCCCATCACATTCCAAAGCACATTCAAACCTAGCCCTAAATAAAACAGAGTAGACGTTGGCCTTAAGGATTGGACTTGCTCTTCAGAACCCAGAACGAGATTATTTTCGATTAGTCTGTTTCTACTGTTTAATCTGATGTCTAGCTAGGGGAGCAGAGTCAAACGATCGCGGCTGGGGGATACACTAGGAACCGGAGGCGTAAGCCGAAGGAAGAACCTTCTCCCCAGTCCCTCCTTCTAACTGGTTGGATTGAACAGACGGAAGTAGATCAAATCGTTCCTTTATCTCAAGACGGGTTTTGAGAGTTTGTAGATCTTTAGGCTAACATATTTAAGGACAGGTTTGATTGTTTGTATTGCAGGGCACCTTTCTTCCTCCCGTGTATCATGAATCCTTCCACATATTTCACGCATTCCCACTCTTTCCCTCCTGTTGTAAATTATCCTCAACATGACGATTATCCCAACTCATATTGTAATCGACCATTAGTTAGTTGGGATAATTCGGATTGGGGATACAATTCCGAACCCCCGTGTTTAGGGTCTAACCCTGAACACTTTGATTTTCAATTCTATCCTTCTCAGAGTTACATCGATTATAGATCGTCCTCCTTTCATGAACAACCTAATGCGATCTACAATCAAGAAGGATGCACTGATCCTTACCCATCCTCTGATTTCACTGCCTTTAGGTCATCACCATCTTTTGAACAATCTGAAATGACCTATTATCAGGATGGGTATAACGAATCTCAATTCGTTAATTCCTCTACATTGATGTCAAACCCGCCCAACCCTGAACCAACTCATTTGGTTCAGGTTAATCAAGTTCAAGATAAGGTTCTGGCTAACTTGAGAAATATCATACAATCTTTAGAAGTTCAGCCAATACCTTGCATTGAGAGATTGGAGCCCTTGATTGAAATAATTGATGATTTAAACAAGTCTTTGTTGGATTGGCTCCAGGACGTTAATGATAAGAACCCGGGTGAGTTTCTACTTGGGAAATTAGCGAAATTGAGGATGAGGTTCGTGGTTGCTTTGGTTCAATCTTGGGATGATTCCCAGGATGAACCCTCTTCAGGAAAGCCAAAGACAGAACCTGCTCAGGCACCTGTTGGGGGGAACACGTATTACGAGGCTGACCAGATTGAATTAAAGCAACCAATTAAGGATGATCTGATTTCTTCACCTGAGATCCCTGAGCCAGGTTACGAGAAAATGTATGTCTCCTGGGAACACAAAGTGACAACTGATTTTGGGACATACATTGATACGGATCCTGATTTCTTTGATGGTGAAGATTCAAGTTGCGAAGTCTCACACGAGTTTTCAGAACACGATTTTTGTGAGACGATTGGGCCTGAGGAATCTGATAGATCATTTGGTAGCCCAATAACTGAGGAAACTGATCTTATTAGGGCACACATTACGGATCCAGAATCGCATTTTCTGGAAGAATCAGTTCAATGCCCTAATTATCAGTTACACCCTGTTGAGCTTATTGATGATTCTAATTTTGAGATAATTAGACCCAAGTCAATTTTGATTTTGCCACATCATCTAGACTTGGAGATTTCAGACAGGGTGATGAATATACAAGAGGTCATGGAATTTGATATGCCGAATGAGGAGGATAGGAGCGAGGAAGTTCTGATTTGGGAAGTCAATTTTGGAGGAAATAGAAGATTGAGTCGAAGGGTTCCTTTTAAGCTGAAACCATCAAATCAGAACCCTTACGACATTTGTTTCGAGGATGTCAAACTCAAGCACACATTTAACGATTATCCTTTTGAGCTTCAATTCTCTGTAACCCGACATTTTGGCCTTGGGTTGCATCCTCACAAATCGCAGGCCCGACCCCGCTTGCATTCTGATTTTAGGTTTTGGGTAATTTTTATCCAGAACCTAAGATATTCTTGATTATGGGGGATGGGTCTGCACCACAATCTGATCCACATCTGTGGACCTCTGTTGACAGGTCGGAGGATTCTTCTGTTTATTCTAATTCTGACCTGCACTTCTGAATTCTTCATTTCTTTTCTTTGTATAGTGTGCCCAGCTGAAGGCACTAAACTCAGCACATATACAGTTCTTTTTCGTTTTCATCTCGGAGTGGTCCTGACATTCACGCAATTCAGGTGCTTTCTACGCTTTTCCACTCTATTTTATGTCTTTTTAATACAATGAGGACATTGCGTTAGATAGGCATTGGGGGGTGGATAGTTATCTCTGAATTCATTCGTCAGCTCCGTAGATTTGTTTTATTTTATATATATATATAAAAAAAAAATCAGAATTAGGAAAGAGAATTTGGGTTTAAGAAAATTTTCGATCTTAAGAAATACTATATTATATTCTAAACACAAAGACCCTTCAGGTCTTTGGACTTAATCAGCCCGTGTATCCACTAAAATGTGGATTTGTTTTTCGAGTTCTCGCCATCTTAATTCTATTATAATTGGAATAAATAAGTTTGGGTGATAAGTACACGACTTATTAACCCGCCCTCTGATTTGAGGGAATTTTGAGTTTTAAGCATCTACACACTTTCTTTGCACTGACTCGTTATTCGGCGATTCTAACGGAAATTGGGTAGCTAATGAACCTTCTAGGGTGATATGGCTGGCAAGTTATCGTGGGTAACAACCCATAGGTAGGTTGTCCAGAGCCCAGTCACTAGATCTTTCTCTTTTTGCTGCATTTAGGTAAATCTTAGACCAGGGAAGCCACCTACTTAAAAAAAAAAAAAAATCAAAAAGGAGAAAAGAACAAAAAGAAATAAGCCACACTTCGCCGCACGAGTATGGCTGGCAAGTTGTCGGTGGTAACAACTCATCGACCGGTTGTCCAGAACCCAGCTCAGAAAATGCACTAGAAATTCCCAAAACACTCAGGAAGAAGCGGAGAAGTAGAATAAACTGGGGAGATATACACTGGATTCACCCTTGTGTTGACCCCGTTAAAAAATAAAAGTAGGGAGAAAGCTACCGGTCGTAAAGATACACCTTTAGGCAGAATTCTTTTTGAGGTCACCTAGAGGCGTAGAAATCCGAAGTCCGTTCTAATTGCCGGTCAACGAGTCTATCACAATCACAATAAGATGCTTAAAACTTAGGGTTCTCATCAAATCTTGGGTGAGTTGAATGGCCGAAGAAAGCCACTCTTAAACCCTAAAATTTGAAAAAAAAAAATTAGAAAAGAGTAAAAAGAGAAAAAGAAATTTTTCTTTGAATAAGGCGAGGCTTGAGGCGGTCTGCATTTTGGCTGATACCCGGGCACTGTTGTGTCTTTGAAAGTTCAGTTCTTAAGTAGACAATTTCTTAACGATTGAAAATAACTAATCAGCCCGTGTATCCACTAAAATGTGGATTTGTTTTTCGAGTTCTCGCCATCTTAATTCTATTATAATTGGAATAAATAAGTTTGGGTGATAAGTACACGACTTATTAACCCGCCCTCTGATTTGAGGGAGTTTTGAGTTTTAAGCATCTACACACTTTCTTTGCACTGACTCGTTATTCGGCGATTCTAACGGAAATTGGGTAGCTAATGAACCTTCTAGGGTGATATGGCTGGCAAGTTATCGTGGGTAACAACCCATAGGTAGGTTGTCCAGAGCCCAGTCACTAGATCTTTCTCTTTTTGCTGCATTTAGGTAAATCTTAGACCAGGGAAGCCACCTACTTAAAAAAAAAAAAAAAATCAAAAAGGAGAAAAGAACAAAAAGAAATAAGCCACACTTCGCCGCACGAGTATGGCTGGCAAGTTGTCGGTGGTAACAACTCATCGACCGGTTGTCCAGAACCCAGCTCAGAAAATGCACTAGAAATTCCCAAAACACTCAGGAAGAAGCGGAGAAGTAGAATAAACTGGGGAGATATACACTGGATTCACCCTTGTGTTGACCCCGTTAAAAAATAAAAGTAGGGAGAAAGCTACCGGTCGTAAAGATACACCTTTAGGCAGAATTCTTTTTGAGGTCACCTAGAGGCGTAGAAATCCGAAGTCCGTTCTAATTGCCGGTCAACGAGTCTATCACAATCACAATAAGATGCTTAAAACTTAGGGTTCTCATCAAATCTTGGGTGAGTTGAATGGCCGAAGAAAGCCACTCTTAAACCCTAAAATTTGAAAAAAAAAAAAATAGAAAAGAGTAAAAAGAGAAAAAGAAATTTTTCTTTGAATAAGGCAAGGCTTGAGGCGGTCTGCATTTTGGCTGATACCCGGGCACTGTTGTGTCTTTGAAAGTTCAGTTCTTAAGTAGACAATTTCTTAACGATTGAAAATAACTCGAGTCCAAATAATCTAACCTAATTCTTTTATAAATAGCATATAGTTTTTGCTAGGGACTAGCAAAAGATAGGCATGGGGGTATGATGTAAACACATTTACACTACTTAAAATGTCTATATATGCATGTTCTTAAGCATAGGATTGCATTTCATGATATAAATATTGCATAACATGCATCATCTTGCATTTAGAGTAGTTTGAATAAAATGGAGGTTAATTGTCTCCTTTTATGTGCTTGGACAGGGAAAATATTTTATCGGGGCCTCGGATCAAAGATCCAACCGTATGGATGTGATCAGGGCGACGATTGGAGTTCAACGACTCCAAGATCACCCTAATCAGGCATCCGTAGCATCAGATAGAGACCGGGAACCCTAGAAGATCAAGGGCCAGGATGGTGTAAATCCGCACTTCAGATGGCAAATCCGACCACACGGATGAATTCGGATCGACGATCGCAGCCCAACGACACAAAAATCGAGTCAATCCGACATCCGTGGCACCATCTACAACTTCCAGAAGATGGACGGCCAATATGGCGCCACGTGGCACCATCCCGACCGCCCAAACGGCCGCCTACACTCTATGAAGACCGCGCACCCATCCCCTCTCCGCTGTTGGATCTCAATCCAACGGCTGTGGACGCATCGTGTTAAAAGCATCCGCGCGACCATTTGGGCGAGGCAGCGCAGCGGTCCAGTGCCTTTTCGCGTGGCGATGGCGCGCGTTCGAGCCTCGCCAAGCAATTTCTGAGGCGAGCGGGCGCGCCTCAATTGACCGCACGATCGCGATCCAGCGGCCGCGCGCGCCCGATAGCGCCGACGCGGGATTGAACGCGCCATCGCACGCGAAGGCGGGCGGCAGCGGTGAAGGCGCGATTTTAAGCCGTCCGATCTCGCGATCGGACGGCTGAAAATCAAGCGACGTGCGTAGGCGTTATGTGCGGTAGCCGAGCGGGCGCGCGTGGGCGCGGAAGCGACGCGCGCGCTGGGGGCTTTAGCGACGGTTTCATCCGTCACTAAAGACCCCTCATTTATTGTTTTGAAAGTGTAATGTCCATTTTGCCCCCACTCCTTGCAACTATAAAAGGAGACCCCCTCCATACGAAATTCTCATCCCTTCCTTCTCCTCTCTACCTCTCCAAAGCTCAAGAGAAGCTTGTCCCACACCCGGGATGTTTCTCGCGAGATAAAGTCCAAATTTTCGTCCCCCTTCGGAAGTGGATCCCACGACGACGACGGCGTGCTGCTCCGTTCCCGTTCTTCTGCTTCGTCCTCCTTCGTCCCGCTTCGTCCTCCTTCGTCCAGGCGTCGTCCCATCCGGCTCGTCCTCCAAGCGACCGTCGAGGAGGATTCTCTCTCCCTATTCTTTTTACTGCTTTCTAGTATAGATTTACTGCTTTCTAGAGTAGTCTATTCGTCCTCCGAGCGATCGTCGAGGAGGACATTTCTCCCTCCATTCTTTTAATGCTTTCTAGAGTAATTGTTTTATGTCTTCTAGTTGTAACGAATAAACTCTTTTATGATAAATTCCTTGTCTATTCTACATCTCATTTTGATTTCCATGTGTAGTATTCTTTCTCTCTCTCTTACTCCCTCTCTCTCTTTTATTTGTTGTAGATACTTAGATAGTTTAAATTGAATTTCTTCGTGACAAAATAAAAAGAAACGCAAAGTTTTTAAATCAAACGTTCGCCTCCCTGTGTTCGACCCGGAATTTTAATTTCGGTATAAATCTTATTTGTTGAACACGAATTCTTCGCTTTCGAACTACAACGACAGGTTTTCCAAAACCGAACACATTAGCGTAGATTCGTAGTCGTTCAACACCTCTCCATTAGTTTGGTTCCATCATCTTCATTTAGATTAGGTTCCATCTTTACGCCAAGGAGGAAGAAGAAGAGAAGAAGATCAAGGGGGCACACACCTGCCCCCTTGTTGCCTTCTTCCTCTACTTCTTCTCCCTTAGCCACGCTAAAGGAGGAGATCTTCAACACTAAGGGGACGGCCAAGTAAGTGGAGGAACAAGGTGGCTGATGCCCACCTTGGAGGAAAGCTTGGAGGACTTATCATATCAGAAGCAAGGAAGCATTCTTTTCAATCACATGAGCTGCTGTGCTTGGAGCAAGGACCATTCCTTCTTCACCATCTCTGGAGGATTTTTCCTCATCTCTATTTTCTTTGTATTATCTAGTGTAGTTTCTCTTTTACTTTTAAGAAGCATGTAACTACTTGTCATCAACTCTACTAGTAATACAAAGTTGTTTATTGCCTTCAATTTCATGCTTTCCAGCTTAGTGTGTTTTTCATATTGCTATTAGTTTACTAGTGCATCGCACCCCTTCTCTTCTAATTACCCTAGGCACACTTGCTTAGGGTGAGCTTAGAGGAGAAGGCTTCATGTTTGTCACTTAGGGTTAGTTTATCATAACTCATCTTCGCATAAAACCCAATTGTTTCTGAAAACCTTAAAAACAATAAAATCAAAAATACAAAAAGATATGTGTTGATTTGAGAGGCGAGAGAGAGAACCCATTCTTTGTGACTAACAAATTGGCCTCCTTGGATGACCCTAGATACTCTACTATCTGGGTGTATAAATGTAAAAGTTTGATTGCAGATTTACACGTTGCAACGACACTAATTACATCATTTAACAAATCGCGTATTTTCCGCATCAACGATTAGGTCGTCTGTTCAAGAAAGATCAAATAGCTTTGAAACATATTGGTTTTAAAAAGAAGGGCATTTTCTTTATGGAACTACTGTATTGGAAGGATCTAACTATCCGACATAATCTTGATGTGATGCATATTGAGAAAAATGTTATGGCCAACATTTTAGATGTGTTCAAATTATCTAATAGTTCAAATGATACAATGAAAGCGAGAAAAGACATTATAACTTTAGGCATTCGTCTAGAGTTACATGTTATTGGAAAAGAAGACAACAATTATGTCTTTCTAGAAGCCATTTACAACCTAAATAATGATCAATAAGAGAATTTTCACATTCTTGAAAGAAGTATGAGTGTTAGATGGCTATTCTTTACAACTTTCTCGATGTGTAAAGGAGGCTAAAAAAAATTAGTGGGTTAAAGAGGCATGACAACCACATTTAAATGCAAATCTTGTTCCTACTAGCTATTCGTGGAGTGTAACTTGATTTAGTTGTGGATTCATTTACAGAGATGAGCTGATATTTCAAAGCTATTTGTTCGAAAACTGTAGATTCTGATTTATTAGCGTATTGGGATAAGAAAATAATCGTCATATTATGTAAAATGGAGCAGATATTTCCTCCGGCCTTCTTTGATGTCATGGTTCATTTAACTTTGTACCTTGCAAATGAAGCGAAAGTTGTTGGGCCTATGCAATACAGATTGATTATCCAGCTGAACAGTTTCTAAAGAAACTTAAAGATTATGTGTTAAATAAGGCTAAGCCTGAAGGATCTATTGTTGAAGGATATCTTGTAGAAGAGGTCATTAACTTTTGTGCCATGTATATGGATGAGATAGATAATCGATTTAATCGATTATAAAGAAATTATGACGGAGGGTACAATGAGAACGATGGAGATTGTCATTCCATATTTGATATTCCAGGAATGTCTATCCTCCACACAGAATACAAATCAATCTCTGAAATCGATCGGTATCTAGCTCACTTGTATTTTCTTAAGTAGATTCCAGAAGTTGAGGCATTTGATAATGAATTTAAGAAGTCTTCACATCCAGAAACAAGCAAGGTTGACTTTTTTGAGTGGTTTAAAGAACGTGTTATTCAAATGAAAGAAGAGAACGACCCAAGATGGGTGGAGGACTTTGACATAATATCTGATCAACCGTTGAGTTATGGACATTACCATTCAGGTTACATTATAAACAGATTCAGATTCAGGACAAAATCCATAGATGATATGAAGGCCACGCAACATGCTAGTATTGTTGTGAGTTGCGATTTAAGCACTGGTTGTGATGGCTACTACAGATATGTCCAAGAAATTTTTGAGATGTGCTTCAGATATGATTGTAGAGTTCTCTTTTTCAAGTGAATTGGTTCAGCATATTTAAAGAAGGCATTGACTTCAAACTCTACAGGAAGCACAATTTTTTAAGTTTGAATAAGAATCGTGAAATTCTTCATTCTTCAGTACCATTTACATTACATGTCAAACATCTCATGTCTTCTACATCCCTAGGAACAATAGAAATGGATGGATTATACCCATTTGGACAATTTCACGTGAATATTTTGACACACAAAAAGATGTCGAACATGGAGTAGAAGTAGATATTTATCAAGAACACTTACAAAAAGTTGGTGCAGGTATGTTGAAGCGGAAGATCTACACAAAAAGCATTGGATTTTGAAAAAATCCATCGTTGTAGTATGATTTGCGAAGAAATCTGTCAACAAATAAATTTTTACCGAAATTCATAAAGAAATTCCAGGTCGAACACAGGGAGGTTATGTCGATCTAAAATCTGTGATTATATATATATATTTTTGGCATTTTTGTTTTAGAAGCAGGATAATCACAATGAATTTGATATTAACACTAAGAGAGAGAGAGGACAATCACTTTGTAACTGAATATTATTTTTACAACTAGAAAGTAGGAAATGATTACAGCTAGAAAGTGGAAAATTCTATTCTAAAAAGCAGTAAAGAAGGGAGAGAGATGTTATCCTCCTTGACGGTTGCTTGGAGGATGAGTCGAATGGGGCGACGGCTGAAAGACGGAGGACGAAGACAGAAGACGAAGAATAGAGCAGGAAGAACTGGGGGCAAGCCAGGGCGTCGTCGTCGTTGCGGGATCCACTTCCGGAACAGGGGAAGAAAACTTTGATTTTGGCTCTAGAGGAGCATCCTGGGTTTGGGGCAAGCTTCTTTATTGATTTGGAGAGGGAGAGGTGAAGGAAGGAATGATTGAAATGTGGGGGGTGTAGGCCTTTTTATAAGTATAGAGGTTGGGGGTAAAAAGGTAATTTTATATTAAAAACATTAATGGAGGGCCTTTAGTGATGGATTAAAAGCATCACTAAAGCCTTGATTGTGGCCTTACGTGTGCACCGACCCACGTGCCTCTTCCTCTTCGCCTCCTCAATGCACGTGCACTCTTTTGATCCTCAGCCGTCCGATCGCAAGATTGGACGACTTAAAGACGTCTTCGGCTGCGCCTTCATCGCATGAAGGCTTCATCCTCACTAGCTGTTGGATTCTACTTGGACGCTCTTGATCACACACTAAGGGTATGCATGATTGTGCGTGAAATTGGAAGTTGAATTGCGCATGCGCTCGATGGCTTGATCTAAGGCGTTGATCTCAGATCAGGCGGTCCAATTTTCCTCATGCGCGCGAAGAGAGAGCGCATTGTCACAGCTCGAACCCACGCTCCCCTGTTGTCAAACGCCTTAACCGCTGCGTTGTGGTGTGCTTTTGGTCGCGCGGATGTTTTAAGGCCGGGTGCTCGCAACCATTGGATGGTGATCTAACAGTTGAGATCGTTTGGTCTTATGCCTTCAGATGTGGAGAGGGCGCGCTTTGGATTTTGGCGTGAGTTCTCTCAACCGTTGGATCTTGATCCAACGGCTGAGATCGTCTGAGCAGTTGAGGAGATGAAGTGCAGTGGTGGGTCCTTAAGCCGATTGGGCGGCTGAGAAGGTGCCATGTGGTGCCATCTTAGCCGTCCATCTTGTATGTCTTGTAGATGGTGCCACGGATGTTAGATTGGACCGATTTTCACGTCGTTGGGCTGCTATCGTCGATCTAAACCCATTCGTGTGGTCGGATTAGTCATCTGAAGTGTGGATTGACACCATATTGGCCCTTGATCTCTGACCTTCCTTGGATTATATTTGATGCTACGAAAGTTCGATCGGGGTGATCTTGGAGTCATTGAACTCCAATCGTCACCCTGATCAGATCCGTATGGTTGGATCTTTGATTCGAGGTCTCCATTAAAAGTCACCCTGTCCCTGGCCACCAAAAAGAAAAAATTACTATACAATTTGTACAATTTATCCTAAATGCATGATTATGCATGCTATGAAATATTTACAATGTGTGATGCTAATATGATACTAAGAATATGCATTAATCGATATTTTTGGCTATTCAGATGTATGCACATCAAGGTATAATGGATATTGATATGTCAGGTATAATTATCTTCTATACCATTTCACTTTTCTATCAATTTGCATACATGCACTTTTGCCTGGGTTTTATATACTTCTTTTTTTTTTGAAGGGAGCAGAGTAATTCTAATGGAGGAATCAATGTTGCCATGCATATCACTGATAATGATGCTGCTGTTCTTTCGAGGTTGGCTAGTTAATTATACCTTCATGAATTTCAAATATTGCTCTTTCATGTATAAGTTAGAAACATTTATGGTAGAGGTTATTACATAAGAAACCACTAATAGAAAGTTTTTTCTAATAAAAAAATTATAGAGATAACAGTATCTAATGAAGGATCTTAAAGAAAATAGCATCACTATTATAAAACTTAATCACCCTTATGTAATCGTGAAGGTATAAATATCAAAGTCCAAATAAATTCAACGCAAGCATAACTACATGCTTATTTGATAACATGGCAAGTGGTTAACTTCTGACACTTTGGCATACAACAAGTTTCGGTATTGAGCTATCATAGAACATTTAGATTCTAGATGGAATTACAAAGTAGTATTATAGAATATTTAGAATTTAGCGACATTTTTTTGTATAAGTGAGACATTTGTGATTGAATTTAATAAAAATCAAATATATTGTAACTGTTTATGTTTTACTATTTAGTTATTTATATTTCATAAGTTGTAGAATGTGTGATTTTCTTTATACAAGGGTTTTGGAAAATATCCATACTATTGGGGAAACTTTGCCAATTTTTTTTCATATTTATTTTTATTTTTATTTATTTCTTTCTTCATATTTATACAAATACTAATTTTTTTAATGTATATGCAGATTAAATTCAAGAAAGTTATTAATAGGGGTAATGATGACCAGGGCATCTCAGCGGGTAGGGATGAGACCCAGCCTCCTTCCACATAGCCACCCTGTATCCAGGTACCCTGCGCCTAGACTCTTCAGGTCTGGTCGAGCCTGGATAAGTTGTGTTAATATGGTGATTTTATCGTTGTAATGAGTATAGTGGTTAACCTAAATCGAGCCTAACCATCTCTTTACAAAATTTTTTACCTGGCCTACTTGATTTTATCTTGGTCACTTTTAGGCCTAGGGTCGAACTCAGGGAGGTGGGATTAGAGGTGAAGAAGTTTCTATGCCTTTCCTACAACGAATCTCTTCCGTTCGTTTATTATGTTTTTTGGGTTTTTCTGTATAAGATTTTTTTTTTCTAATAATTTTTGTCCTTGAGGTACACCAGAAAAATTAGGTTCTTGGCTTTGAGCCAAAGTAGGGTTCCAAAACTGGTCTTGCTATTCGCAAGACTGAGTACCTGCAAGTCAAGGATTATCTTTTCTCTTTTGTATATTTTTTTGTTTATCTTTTTAATGGCAAGAAAGAGAAATAGAAATAAAGTAAATATAGTATATATATATTATATATGTATATAAGGGTGGGGATGGAGGTGGAAATGGCATGTAGCACGGTGTCGAGTCGGTCGTCATCTAGGAAGACGCAACCAACAGTATGAAGTGCCGCGTGGAGTGTAGGATGGATGGTGGAAGATGTGTGTGAAAACTCCTTCTGTACGCGTGTATCGGGGAATATCAGCAACTGGTGTAGATATTCCCGCGATACAATGTATGGTAGGTGATATGAAAATATATATATATGTATATATGTAAATATATATCTATATGTATAAATATATATATGGTTATAATTATATAGGTGTATATGTAGTTATATATATATATATGTATATATATAGTAATATATGTATATAGTTATATATATGTGTATATGTATATATATATATTAGTATAAGTATCTATGTATATAGATATATGTAGATAGATATACATATATATATATATATATGTATTTATAGCTATAGATATATGTATATATGTATGTATATTTGTATATATATATGTATAAATATATGTGTATAAGTATATAGTAGTGTATAAGTGAGAGTGTGTGTGTACGAGAGTGTGAGTGTGTGTGTGTATGTGTCTGTAGAGAGAGTGAGAGAGTGCTGAGAGAGAGAGAGAGATCGTCTGCTGCGTGAAGAAGCGGTGAGTTAAGACGTCTGGACGCAGTGGCCGACGTCTGGTGGTCCACGCGCACGTGCAGACGTGTAGGCGCTCGAAGAGGCGCACGCACGCAGGAGGGTGTGAGTGCTAGGGAGAGACCGTAGCGCATTGCGCTGCACGATGAGGCAGGTGCAGGAGAAGGCGCTATGCGCTGAAGCGGGCGGAGATGCGAGTGGATGCAGATGCGAGAGTGGGCATGGTGAGAGATGCGGGTGCGGGCGTGCGCGGACGGGCTGGCGCTGGTAGAGGCGCGGAGAGAGGGCGCCGGGTGACCGGATAAGTGAGAAGCTTACCGGTCACCGCACTATAGACACAGTGTCACTCTCTCTAGCGTGAACAGTGGCTACAATGCACGCTCGGCTCGCACGACCGCCTGCACCTGGTTCAGCGTGTGCAGGTGCTGTGGAGTGGCTGGCGCGCATGCGGAAGAGGTTGTGCCGGCTGCTGGCTTGCGCGGAGAGAGGCGAGGGCAGCCTGCTGACGCACGCAGAGGCCGCGGAACAAGCGCCTGAGGTGCGTGGAGGCCTACGCTGCTGTTGCTGTGGAGCTTGAGCTTCAAAGCTTGAAGCTCCTGTCAGTGGCGGTGATGGGTTGGAAGGACAAAATAGAGGAGAGAACCACCACGCCCACCGGCTCTTTGATGAGCTGGGCGGTGGTGGGACTCACAGTGGTGGTTGTGTACCACTGTGAGCGGCTCCTGCTTGCAGAGTAGCTCCTTAGAAGGAGGAGAGGCTGTGTATGGAGGGGAGAGGGGAGGAGACAGCCTGGAGGAAGGAGGTGTTGTTCGTGTGGGTGGACCAGGCTTTCTTGCAAAGAAGCTAGCCGTGCCTTTTTAAAGAAGAAAGAGGCATGCACAGCCATGCCTTGGCTGTGCATGGCTCTGCATGGCTGGTAGGGAGTGCTTGCTGCAGAGAATGGCGCGAGGAAGGTCCAGCCATGCCATGCAGCTGTGGAGAAGAAAGTCAAATAAAAATAAAAATAAAAATAAAGATGGTGAATTTGCGAGGCAGCACTTGAGGAATACGTTAATTTCAAGGCCATTTTATTCACTCTCCTCCCCTCTCAAATAAATGCATGCATGCGTTTATTTTTGCAAATGCGACTATGGCTACCTAATATGCATTGGCAATGCTAGAAAATAGCACAAGATGGCACAATTGTTGGTGTATTTTGCTGTGCAATCATCCCCCATGCCTATCTTTTGTTAGTCCCTAGGAAAACATTTTTTTTTGTATTGTATTTAGAAATGATCTTAAGCTGAAGATTTTCTTCTGAGGTGACATAGGTGTGTTTATGTGTTGGATATTGTGAGAACCAATTGTAGAGAAGACTACCAGTACTTTAAGTCTTATGTGACATAGACCATCTCTCGACTAACCAGGACTCTTGATATTTAAACCTTAAGTACGATTTCTAGGACCCAGGAGGTTTTTGCCGTACTCGAGAGCTCAAGAGATTATGGCTTGTGCTTAGTGAAGGATCAAGACCGATTAAATGAACATTAAGACTCAAGCCCAGGGTTTCACAAATTTTTAAGTACAGGTTGGTCCCAGTTTCAGCTCATGTCTTTGGATTGACCCTTAAAAAAAAGATGACGAAAACTCAACTCCCATTTTATAATATTTGTGGCTCAAAGAAAACAAGGTATTTGTGACTTGCTCTGAAGAACTTTTGTAGGGGAAGACTTTATAGATATTTGCGAGATATACTGACTTATTTGCATCTTTTTTTTTTTTTTTGAAACACGTGTCAGTATATCTCTTACAACTTTATTTGGAGGAGCACACTTTTCTTTTGGTGGGAGAGTTCCTTTTTGGTGGAAAGAGTATCTCCTAAACACAAGACTAAAGCCTGGGATAAAAAGTCTACCTGCACTCACAGGTAAGGACTCCACCTTCCCTAATGAACACTAGGGTTGGATCTTATGTTCACCTGGTATTTCATGATATGTGTAGTCTGAACCAAGATTACTTAGGCCCTCGAGTAGAAGCAAACCAACGGATCCTGTACTGGTGTCTTAGGTACAAGAATACGTCCTTGGTTAGGAGAGATTCCGATCTATCTTGTTAATGCTCAAGTGAATTAAGCCGAGCCTGAGTGAATCAAGCTTCTGTAGCCAGGAAAGTTTTCAAAACAGTGGTTGAATATCCATAAACACTTATTGTATTTTTGTTTCGGCCTTCAGATCATTACTAAACACCATTTTTTTTTTAATATATAGATAGATGGAAACTGCTTGATACCATAAAATACCCAGATCCTATGAATTCCTATCCAGCTGCCCATGCCAAACGATGCTATGTCCTCATATGCATGCAGGGAAGGGTAGAGGAAGGAGAAAAGATCGGGTAACGAGAGCTGAGGTGCAGGGTATACAGCTAGGTGGTAGGGTGGGTGGATGGTGGGTGGTGAAGTGAAAAGTGAAGTGAGTGTGACAGTGGCGGAGTGTTGTTGGTGTGCCTCCCAACGAGCGCTGAATTTAACGTCCCCAGCTGGGCTCAGAATGAGACACGAAATTAGTTACCCTCCAGCAGGGCAACAGTTTCTCCAACGGGGGCAGGTTCATGAGTAAGATAGGGTTTCAAACGCTACCCATTGACCATAAATTTATGCCCAGATTTGGGATCTTCAATCTCAATGACCCCGCTGGGAAATGGTCTCAAGACCAGGAAAGGACCAGTACATTTGGACTTCAATTTCCCAGGAAAGAATTTGAGCCGGGCATTGTAGAGCCAAACTTGCTGAGATGGCTCAAATTCTTTCCACCGAATACGGCTGTCGTGAAAAGCCTTAGTGCATTGCTTGAAAGTTAAGGTAGAATCATAGGCTTCACAACGGAGCTCTTCCAACTCCTGGAGTTGGAGTTTCCTTTCTCGACCACACAGGTCTGGGTCGAGGTTACATTGCGAATCGCCAAATAAGCGCGGTGTTCCAACTCCACGGGCAAATGACAAGGCTTTCTGTAAACGATTCTATAAGGAGACATACCAAGGGGAGCCTTGAAGGCGATCCGATACGCCTAAAGTGCGTCAATCAGCTTGTCAGACCAGTCCTTACGGTCAGATCGAACCATCTTCTGGAGAATTTGCTTGATTTGCCGGTTCGACACTTCTGCCTGACCGTTCGTCTGAGGATGATACGGAGATGTGATACGATGGTGGACTCCATATTTCCTCAGAAGTGCACGAAAAGAAGCATAGGTAAAGTGGCTTCCTCCATCCGAGATAATGGCCCGAGGGATCTCAAAGCGCACAAAGATGTGATCTTTGGCAAATCGAGTAGATATAACATGGTCAGCACGGCGCGTGGGAATAGCCTCGATCCATTTCGAAACATAATCAACAACCACGAGGATAAATTCGAAGCTGTTGGAAGGAGGAAAGGGACCCATGAAATCAATTCCCCAAATGTCGAAGATTTCCGTAGCTAGGATGGATTGTAAGGGCATCATGTCACGACGTGACATTGACCCTAATGAATGGCACTTGGTGCAATGTTTGGCATAATTGTGTGCATCCTGGTGAAGGGAGGGCAAAAGAAACTCCACTGCAACACCTTGGCTGCAGTTTTCCTCCCAGAGAAATGGCCTCCGCAGGCCTGATCGTGGCAGAAGGATAGCACACTGGGTTATTCGCTGTCAGGAATACAGCGTCGGATAATTTGATCAACACCTATTCGAAAAAGAAGTGGATTATCCCAGAAATAGTACTTTGCTTCTGCCGTGAGATGCTCACACTGGTTTTTAGGCCAGCCATGTGGAAGGGATCCAGAAGCAAGGTAATTGGCAATGTCGTCATACCAAGGTCCACTTGCCACATTAATTGCTAGTAGGTGCTCATCAGGAAAAATCTCATTAATCGGCAGAGTAAGTCCAATATGGTCAGGGTCCAGTCTAAAAAGATGATCAGCCACAACATTCTGGGCTCTGGCCTTATCGCGGATCTCAATGTCAAATTCTTAGAGAAGGATCCAACGAATCAGTCTTGGCTTGGCATCCTTCTTATGCATGAGATGGCGAATGGCCGCATGATCAGTGAAGACAATAACATGTGAGCCTAGAAGGTAAGACCGGAATTTCTCCAGCCCAAAGACGACCGCTAGTAGTTTTTTCTCAGTGGTAGTATAATTATGCTGGGCCTCGTCCAACGCCTTACTGGCGTAGTACACCACAAAGGGGTGTCTATCTCGTATTTGTCCCAGGATGGCTCCCACTGCAAGGTCGGAAGCGTCACACATGAGTTCAAAGTCGAGGGACCAATCAGGTGGCTGGAGAACAGGGGCCTTGGTGACAGCATTACGCAGCTGCGTGAATGCTCGTATGCAGTCAGGGCCCATATCGAAGGGTACGTCGGTTGATAGGAGATGAGTTGAAGGTCGAGAAATCTTGGAGAAGTCTTTGATGAATCTCCTATAGAAACTGACGTGTCCCAGGAAGGAGCGGATTTGCTTGATAGAGCCAGGCAGAGGTAATTCAGCAATTACATCAAGCTTAGCTCTATGAACCTCGATACCCCTATCGGAGATGATATGTCTGAGAACAATTCCCTTGTGTACCATAAAATGACTTTTCTCCCAGGAAAGCACGAGGTTTACATCTCCTAAGGATACGGGTCAGGTTGGCAAGACATTCATCAAAAGAGGGTCCAAAGATCGAAAAGTCATACATGAAGACCTTGAGAAAGTCACCCACCATGTCATTAAATATTGCCAGCATACATCTCTGGAAAGTTGCTGATGCGTTACAAAGTTCGAACGGCATCCTTCTAAATGCAAAGGTGCCGAAGGGGCAGGTAAAGGTGGTTTTCTCTTGGTCCTGGGGGTCAATTGCCACCTGGTTATATCCTGAGAATCCATCCAGGAAACAGAAAAATTTATTTCCTGCTAACCGTTCCAGGATTTGGTCAATGAAAGGTAGCGGAAAGTGATCTTTCTTAGTTGCAGCATTGAGTTTTCTATAATCTACACGCACTCTCCATGATGTAGGAGTGCGTGTAGGGATGGATTCGCCCCTGTCATTGACATGGATGGTGAGTCCCACCTTTTTGGGAACGACGTGAATCGGACTCACCCAGGGGCTATCGCTGATCAGGTAGATTATACCTGCATCCAGCCACTTAATAATTTCCTTCTTAACGACCTCCCGCATGTTAGGGTTGAGACGTTGCTGCATCTCGCCGAAAGGTCTAGCCTCCTCCTCCGTATATATACGGTGAGTGCAGTAGGAGGAGCTAATGCCAGTTAAGTTTGATAAAGACCATCCAATGGCTGCCTTGTGTTCCATGAGGACCTTTGTTAGTTTGCACTCTTGCTCCCTGGTCAATTTTGAACTGATGATTATGGGGAGCATTTCATTTCACCCTAGGAAAACATACTTAAGTGTGCTAGGCAGCTCTTTCAGCTCGGGAGTGGATGGTGAAAGATCTGGCATTTCATGGGACGAGAGTGTCCCAGGCGGATCAAAAAACAAGTTAGGAGGAAGAAGTTGTTCCTCAGATTGGCCAAGAAGAGGGGCTTCTTGGATAGATGGATCCAAAAAGGAATAGCCCTAATGAGTAGTATATGGGCTCAAGGTCCCAGTGTGGAGTTGTAACTCTGCCTGATTTGACGGGAAAGAAAGGGTAATCCGATCTTCAAGAGTGTGGACCAATGGTGAGTAGCCCGGATATGACTCAGACCACGAGGTATGGGAAGCGGAGAAAACCTCGTCAGAAGTTTGGTCAGGAGAAGGTACGAGAATAGGGAGGGATGGGGGAACGTCACAATATGTGTCGGTCAGGCAATGGTCAGTGTTTACAGGCAGTCCGCAGCAGTCAGAATAGGTTCCAATTAGTCCGATACACATGCTGACGGCCATGTCCTCGTCAGACGTGTCATCCTCGATGCAATCGTAATCAAAGTTCTTGGCTGCCTTGAAGATGTTAAGCTTGAGCTTTTCAGATCCAACGGCAATCTCAATACAGCTAGACTCGCAGTCGATATGGGCGCGGGCTGTGGCCAAGAAAGGTCGACTAAGGATGATCGGACAATTAGAAAGTGAGCTAAGAACTTTCATATCTAAAATAAGAAAGTCAACAGGAAAATAGTGACTATTGACCCTAACCACCACGTCTTCCACCACACCCTTTGGAATTTTGACAGAACGATCTGCCAAATGTAATGTGACAGGGGTGGGTTTCAGATTTCCCAAGGAAAAATTTTCGAGCATGATGGTTGGAATAAGATTGATGGAAGATCCTAGATCAAGCAGGGCACGGTTAAAATTACAGCCTTGGATGCTACAGGAAATAAGCGGTGTGCTCGGATCTTTCTGCTTCGGTGGTAGATTTGACAGTATAGCACAACTCGCATGAGGCGAGAGAACCACTAGATTCTTAGTTTTCTTTGACTGTCGCTTGGGTGTTGTGTAGTCTTTGAAAAATCGGGTGACAGTAGGTATGTGGTCGATAGCCTCGAGCAGGGGTATCTTGATTTCAACATCCCTGGACAAATTACGCAGGTTATCAAAGGCCTACGTATCCTTCTTCTTGCCTTTTGGCTCCCTCAGTAGAGCCTCAGGAAATGGGACTGATTCTGGCACCAATTTTGGTGTATCGTCCTCTCGCGAATGCGGTACACATCTTGAATGAGAGGGTGATGAAGAAGACGGGCTAGGATTAGGTCGAGGCGGATCGACGGTTTGCTTACCGCCCCTCGTAGTGATCGCATTGGACGATGCGGGTCCAGTGGGATCATAAGGCGGAGGAGGGTTCGCAATAGGGACATAAGAGTGAGGTGCTGCAGCGGGATTAGCCTGAAATCCTGGTGGAATGCTCGAAGCCTGCAGAATCTGATGAACCTACCCCTGAGAAGGTCGTACCTGTGGTTGAGGACCACGGGGTACGAAATTTCATGGGTTGGGAATAGGTTGGGCGGGAAGAGTGCCCTGAGATCGAGTCGCCATGCGTAGTTGACTGATCTCAGCATTCTACCGCGCCAATTGGTGCTGAAGAGAGGTCATGTTCTCTTCATGGCGCTTTGACATTTCCGTCATCATTCGCATCAATTTATCAAGAGGATTTGATGCGTGTTCTATTTGCGATACGCAAGGACTCGATGGCGGATTTGCCATAGGATTAGACTGGGCCCTTGGGATGACGGGTGCAGGCGGTCGCATTGGTCCACCCGCAGGGTTTTGGCGCTATGGGTTGTTTGACCATGCGAAGTTCGGATGATTTCGCCACCCTGGGTTATAAGTGGTAGAGAACAGGTTGTTCCCCAGGGCATAAGCGTCTTCTATGCCAGAAGATGCGTCTGCATGTAAATACGCATCCGAGCACACGGAGGCTTGGTCCTTCGTGTCAAAATACTGACTTGCAAAAGCTAGATCGACATGACTTACCGAATCGCTCGGTGCGACACTCGGTAAGGAAGGTCTTGCGGGGTTTCTCGGGATAAGCTTGGTGTTGGAAGAATTGGGATTGTGACGAATGCTCCATTCCTGTCTTTATTCATGAAATTCCCTTCGCAGGAAGCGTCAGCAATTTGCTTCAAAGTCTCATTTAGCCCATAGTAGAAAATCTGGGCTATATGCCACTTAGGCAAACCGTGGTGCGGACACTTCTTGAGGAGGTCATTATATCTCTCCCATGCCTCATGAATCTGTTCGCCGTTTTGTTGCGTAAATGAAGTGATAGCACGGCGAAGCGCATTGGTTCGCCCGATTGGGAAGAACTTCTTGAGAAACGCTGTTTGCATCTCTTCCCAAGAGTGGATGGTTCTCCCAAGGGTGCGTAACCACTACGACGCTTTATCCCGCAATGAAGACGGGAACATTTTCATGAGGGCTATAGGTAACCCGATATTTCTTGGTTTAACAGTTTCAACCAATCGGGTTAGGTCTTCCAAGTGGAGAAAAGGATCTTCACTTGCAAGACCATGGAAGTGAAAATTTATCAGGCCAATTATGTTAGGTTTTAGTTCAAAGTCGTCCCCGCCCATGGGGACCCGAATTTGTCCTATGGTCTCTGTAGTAGCGGGATTCTGATATGAGCTAAGAGACGTAGGCTCCTCCCGTTCGGGAGGGTTCTGCATTTCCTCCAATGTTTCCCTAATGGCCTCAATCTGTTCATTATACATTTCCATTTGTGCTTGGAGGTGGGTTATGGGATCCAAGGCTCTACCACCTGGTGGGTTTTGAGGTCGGTTTCCTCCCTTGGGATTTGGGGGTGGGCGTGCAGCCATGTTTGTGGAGGAGGAGGATGATTCGGCTTCTTTTCTAAAATTATCAGGCAATTCACACAGTTTAGGGTTTTGTAACCTCCTCCCAAACATGCACTACCGCAGGAAGAATTGGGGGGATACGAAGGGAAAAGGAGATGAGAGAAATGATGCCGCAAAGGTACACTTGATGACAAATCAATACAATCAAATTCCTAACCTCTACAGTGTGCCCTTCAATCTAAAGATCTAAGTTACCTACTATCATGACCTACGGAATCGAATGCGAGCACTGTGGAACAATCGGGCTAGATTGAAAGGCCGTTTGCCCTAGTCTTAGACACTCGATAGCACGCAGGAACCCTCACCAGCACGTAGGTGCTACATGCAGGTAGTTAGACCTCTAATCCTTAATAAGGGTCAAGTTGCTACCAGTTTTAGTTAGAGGCTTAAGATCAAGTGCTTCTGGAATGTGAAGGGCGCTATTTACGGGTAATGCCCAAGTGATTGATTTTTAGAGAGTGTGTAAACCAAGAAGGCAATGGGGAAATCTCCCCAAATTGAAGTTTTAATTGGTGAATGGTTTTTAGAATTCAACCTTAAGTAGTATGGATTTTAAGATTTCTCTGAATTACCAATTCAACCAATCTCCGAGTTTTGAGAGAATACAAGTTTCTTCTAAGCCCAACAAACCCTTCTTCAATGTCAGTTGGTTAATGCATGCTAAAATGCAATGGGCTTCCATAGATGGAGATTTCTATGTGTGGATGCACGAATCAATTTTAGAATAGTGTGAAAGGGAGCCAAAGCACTTCAATTCAAGTGCTCCCAATCACCAAAATGATTTCCACACACAAGGCTCAACCAAAAGAAAATCAAATTGTTGGGGTTGAAATATTCGGGATCGAATCTTAGGCTCGTGAAAGGTCCTGGTGGGGTTGGAATCAACTCAATTCCAAGTCTCCCCACCAAAAAGGTGATCCCGAATTTGCAGATAAATGAGGCAAAGGGGAATGGCAATCAATCTTTTTATTTTTGCCTCAAAGAATACTTCACACGGCGAAAGATTCAAGAATTAAGATTCTAGGATCTTCGCTATGCGAAGTTTTGCGGGAAATCTCGGGGCGGTGGGAGTGAAGGCAAACAATCAAACAAGTGATTTTTAATCTACTTGCCCAAGAGATCCAAAGAAGTGTTTTTAGTTTTTTTTTTAGTTTTTATTACTATTAAGGTGACAAGTTAACCAATGTTGCTAAGAAAGAAAAACCTACTTGTTCAGCAATGTGTGCAAAGCTCCAATGTGGTGCGGTCGACTTCACGCTCTCGTTCCCACCCTAGATCTGCCCACGTCTCTGACTTCATTTTCCTGCCTTCTCCTTACAACAGGTTCACTTGCACAGCAAAAAACAAAAATACCCGTGAAGAGAATGGTGTGAGAAGAGAAAAGTTAAAGGAATGGAGTAGAAACTTACCTGAATGCGCACTTCCCCGGCAACGGCGCCAGAAAAGAGGTATGGTTAAGCCCAGATAGGTTGTGTTAATATGGTGATTTTATCATTATAATGAGATAGTGGTTAACCTAAATCGAGCCTAACTATCTCTTTACAAAATTTTTTACCTGGCCTACTTGATTTTATCTTAGTCACTTTTAGGCCCAGGGTCGAATTCAGGGAAGTAGGATTAGAGGTGAAGAAGTTTCTACGCTTTTCCTACAACAAATCTCTTCCATTCATTTATTATGTTTTTGGGATTTTTCTGTTTAAGATTTTTTTCTGATAATTTTTGTCCTTGAGGTACACCCTCAAAATCAGGTTGTTGGCTTTGAGCCAAAGTAGGGTTCGAAAATTGGTTTTGCTATTCGCAAGACTGAGTACCTGCAAGTCAAGGATTATCTTTTCTCTTTTGTATATTTTTTTGTTTATCTTTTTAATGGCAAGAAAGAGAAATAGAAATAAAGTAAATATAGTATATATATTTATTATATATGTATATAGGGGTGGGGGTAGAGGTGGAAATGGTGTGTGGCACGGTGTCGAGCTGATCGTCGTCTAGGAAGACGCAACCAACAGTACGAAGTGCCGCGTGGAGTGTAGGATGGATGGTGGAAGATGTGTGAGAAAACACTTTCTGTACGCGTGTATCGGGGAATATCAGCAACTGGTGCAGATATTCCCACGATACAACGTATGGTAGGTGATATGAAAAAATATATATATGTATATATGTAAATATATATCTATATGTATAAATATATATATGGTTATAATTATATAGGTGTATATATATATATATAGATATGTAAATATATGTATAGATAGATGTATGTATATGTATATATATATATATTTATAATTGTATATATATGTATGCATATATATATATATATATATGTATGTATGTATGTATATATATAGTAATATATGTATATAGTTATATATATATATTAGTATAAGTATCTATGTATATAGATATATGTAGATAGATATACATATATATATATATATATGTATTTATAGTTATAGATATATGCATATATGTATGTATATTTGTATATATACATATATGTATATATACTTATACTTAGCTATATAGGTACTAATATATGTATATATATATATATATAAATATATATAGATATAAATATATATATGTGTATATATATATATATATATATATAAGTATATAGTACTGTATAAGTGAGAGAGTGTGTACGAGAGTGTGAGTGTGTGTGTGTATGTGTCTGCAGAGAGAGTGAGTGAGTGCTGTGAGAGAGAGAGAGAGAGATCGTCTGCTGCCTGAAGAAGCATTGAGTTAAGCCGTCTGGACGCAGCGGCTAATGTCTGGTGGTCCACGCGCACGCGCAGGTGCGTAGGCGTGCGAAGAGGCGTGCGCACGCAGGAGGGAGTGAGCGCGAGGGAGAGACCGCAGCGAACTGCGCTACGCGGTGAGGCGGGTGCAGGAGAAGGCGCTATGTGCTGAAGTGGGCGAAGACGAGGGCGGATGCAGACGCGAGAGCGGGCACGGGGAGAGACGCGGGCGCGGGCATGCGCGGACGGGCTGGCGCCGGTATCGGTGCAGAGAGAGAGTGCTGGGTGACCGGATAAGTGAGAAACTTACTGGTCACCGCATTGTAGCCACAGTGTCGCGCTCTCTAGTGTGAACAGTGGCTACAGTGCACGCTTGGCTCGCGCGACCGCCTACGCCCGATTCAGCGTGTGCGGGCACTGTGGAGCGGCTGGCGCGTGCATGGAAGAGGCTGCGCCGGCTGCTGGCTTGTGCGGAGAGAGGCAAGGGCAGCCTGCTGGCGTGCGCAGAGGCCACAGAACGGGCGCTTGAGGCACGTGGAGGCCTGTGCTGCTGCTGCTGACGCCTTGCTGCTGCTGTTGCGGAGCTTAAGCTTCAAAGCTTGAAGCTCCTACCAATGGCGGCAATGGGTTGGAACGACGAAACAGAAGAGAGAACCACCACCCCCACCGGCTCTTTGATGAGCTGGGCGGTGGTGGGACTCACAGTGGTGGTTGTGTACCACTGTGAGCGGCTCCTACCCACAGAGTAGCTCCTCAGAAGGAGGAGAGGCTGCGTATGGAGGGGAGAGGGGAGGAGACGGCCTGGAGGAAGGAGGTGTTGTTCGTGTGGGTGGACCAAGCTTTCTTGCAAAGAAGCTAGCCGTGCCTTTTTAAAGAAGAAAGAGGCATGCACAACCATGCCCTGGTTGTGCATGGCTCTGCATGGCTGGCAGGGAGTGCTTGCTGCAGAGAATGGCGCGAGGAAGGTCCAGCCATGCCATGCTGCCGTGGAGAAGAAAGTTAAATAAAAATAAAAATAAAGATAAAGATGGTGAATTTGCGAGGCAGCACTTGAGGAATATGTTAATTTCAAGGCCATTTTATTCACTCTCCTCCCCTCTCAAATAAATGCATGCATGAGTTTATTTTTACAAATGCGACTATGGCTACCTAATATGCACTGGCAATGCTAGAAAATAGCACAAGATGGCATAATTGTTGGTGTATTTTTGCTGTGCAATCATAGTCCTTGAGTACATCCCGCTATGTACTCCCTACGTACAGTCAGTTGTCATGATACTTAATCCTGCATTTACGAGGCATCGTGAATATGTCCGGCCAAGTGATCTTGCTCGACAGTACTAGAATAAGAGCAAGAAGGTGGTTGCCAATGTAGTGCGAGCGCCAAGGCCAAAGCCAGAGGTTGCTGGTCGAGGCTCGAACAGGTTGTGTTAATATGGTGAAATTATCGTTGAAGTGAGTATAGTGGTTAACCTAAATCAAGCCTAACTATCTTTTTACAAAATTTTTTTACCTGGCCTACTTAATTTTATCTTGGTCACTTTTAGGCCCAGGGTCGAACTCAGGGAGGCAGGGATTAAGGGTGAATAAGTTTCTACGCCTTTCCTACAACGAATCTCTTCCGTGCGTTTATTATGTTTTTGGTTTTTTTTTCTATTTAAGATTTTTTTTTGCTAATAATTTTGTCCTTGAGGTACACCCTCAAAATCAGGTCCTTGGCTTTGAGCCAAATTGTTCTTGGCTTTAAGCCAAATTAGGATTCCAAAAACTGGTCCTGCTATTTGCAAGATCGAGTACCTGCAAGACAAGGATTATCTTTTCTCTTTTACTCTTTTTTTATCTCTTTAATAGTAGAAAACAGAAGAGAAATAAAAATCAGGTAGGTTGCTTGTAGAGAAATAAATAAATAAATAAATATATAGGGGTGGGGGTGGAAGTGGAAATGATGTTTAGCACAGTGTCGAGTTGGTCCACGTCTAGAGAGATGCAACCAACAAGACGAAGTGCCGCATAGAGTGTAGGATGGATGTGTGGGAGTGTGTGCGGAGGCACTTTCTTTACGTGGGTATCGGGGAATATCAGCAACTGGTGCAGATATTCTCGTGATATAATGCGTGGTGGAGTGACTAGTGCGTAGGGATATAGGTAGGTGATGTGTATGTAAATATATATATAGGTATATATGTAAATATATATTTATATGTATATATATAGACAGGGTTGTAACTATGTAGGTGTATATATATATATATATATATATATATATATATATATATATATATATATATATATATATATATGTAAATGTATATATAGGTATATATATATATATTTATAACTAGATATATATGCATATATATTTAACTATATAGATATATATATATAGTAATATATGTATATAGATATATATATGTATATAGATATATTAGTATAAGTATCTATGTATATATATATATGTGTGTGTGTGTATGTATGTATGTATATCTATAGATATATATGTATATATGCATGTATATATGTATATGTATATATATATATATAGTTGTGTAGGTATTAATATGTATATAAATATAAATATATAAATATATATGTATAAGTATGTATAAGGGTGTACAAGTGAGTGTGAGTGTACAAGTGTGGGCGTGTACGTGTGTGGTGTGTGTGTTTGCTGGAGAGTGTGCGAGAGAGAGAGCGCTGGAGAGTTTAAGACGTCTGGCAGCCACGGGCGTCGTCTGGTGGCGAAGGTGCGCGCGTAGGCGCAAGCGTGCAAGGGGTTACGCGCAGGTGTTGGAGGGAGCGCGCGGTCCTTGCGTCGCGCACAGGCTGGTGCGGGAGCGCAGCGCAACACGCTGTGTAGCGCCTGGAGCGGGTGTGGGTGCAGACGCAGGCGATAGAGCAGGAGATTGGCTGGAGGCAGTAGCGGTGTTTATCGCGCTTGATCGGGTTTTAAAGAATGTCACGTTGTAGTATAGCCGACAAAGCGTTCAAACAAATAGAGAATTTTATTACTCGAAAATCGGAGTATCCGAGGTCGAACACAGGGAGCAATCGGAATTTACTACTAATCTCAAATGTAATTAAACACTCTAATTTACTTAAAACTTGAATTCAAATATGAATGTATGCGGTTAAAAAGTAATTATGACAAAAGAGTAAAATTGGACGTCTGATCACAAGATCAGACGTCTTAAAAGTTTCCCTTCTTTGAAGATTCTTCTTCTGATCTTGCTTTCTTTCTTCTGCAGTCTTCACTTTGCTTCTTTCTCTTCTGTCTTCCTTCTGTCTTGGTCTTTCTTCTTCTTTCTCTTCTCTCTCTGCGAAGGTTTCTTCTCAGCAGTCTCTACTTCTTCCTTCAGATCTACAGGTCTTCTTCCTGCCTTGATCTTCTTCCTACCTTTGCTCCTTTTCTTGCAGTCCTTTCTCTCTGCAGTCTCTCTTTCTTCCTTCTCTTCTCTTCTTCAACGTTCAGCCTCTTCTTCTGCTTCTTCTTCTTTTTCTCCTTGCGGCTAAGTCTCTTTTCCTCAACTCTCAGCCTACCTGCACAACGGGAAACCAAAACCTACCCTGTCCCTCTACCTGAACGTCTCTCTCTCTCTGCAAAGCACTCTTGGGACGCTCTCCCAGAGCCATGGGTAATCGGGTCGGATTTCGGACCCGGGACCAGGCGCACCGGCAGGTGGGTGATGCGCGAGGTGTGCTCAGAATGGGTCGGGTCAGAGCCCGCCAGATCTGCGAGGTGAAACCACGGACGAGGCAAGCGTGGGTAAGGTGAGGGACCTCACCCCTATGCGTTCGGAGGCGAATAACAGATAACACAAATTCAATTTATATCATACCTGCGCGTCGTATTTCGCCGATGTGGGACTATCAGGTCTGCCCCGCTCTCGTACGCACCCGCAGAAGATTCGTGCAATCGCCACAACTGCAGACGTTGCTGCGCTCCTTGCTGGACTTAGATGCTTCGCACTGACTGCCCGAGTTCACCGCACCTGAAGGCTGGAGGTCCTGATGCCTGGAGCTGCTCCAACCGTCAATGGCGGCAGGGGCTGGAATCTTGTCAAACACAAATACGGCCTATTGGCCTAATCAAACCAGCTGGGCACCTTCGCCGTGGCACGACGAAGGTGGTGAGCCACGCGGCAGGCCGTGGGATGGCCTAGGTGTGCGTGCCTAGGTCAACCTGTGGCCAGGGGTGTGGGTGTGTCCGGGGGACTGTGGTGGAGGCGTAGAGGGATGGTGGATGGGCGGAGGTTGTTCCTTGTGGTGAGGCGGAGCTTATGAGATGGTTGGCGAGCTGTGTGGAGGGGCAGAATGGTAGGGGCGGCTCGCCGGAGGTCGGTCGGAGGCGAGGAAGATGGAGGTGGTCAGCGACGGTCGAGGGGCAATTAAATGAAATAAAAGGGGGAAAAGAGAGAGGGGAAGATGGAGAATGTATTAAGCCTAACTACAGGGATGAAGGGGGACGGAGAGGCGGTCAGCTGTACCTGCTGTCGCCGGAGAAGAAGCTGCCCAGTGGAGGAAGACGGCGGCGAGGACGGGGCTGAGGCGGCGTGCGCGGGTATTGCGCGACGATGAGGAGAATCAGGAAGATGTCTCTGCCACTGGTTTTGTGGCAGAGCGAAGAGGGAGGGGAGGGGGCTCGCCAGAGCTCGCTGGACCCTTGGCCGGAGAAGAAAGAGAAGAATTTGAGGTGGAAGTCCGGTCAAGTCAAGCTGAAATTGGGCGGCCGGGTTTGGAGGTTCTTTTATAGGCACTGGGCCGTGCTTTCAGAGCGTGGAGGGCACGCCATTACCTCCGCCAGCTCGCCGGAGAAGGAAAGTGGGTAGATACCCAAATCCTTCGTGCGTTCGCACGAGAGATTGGGTTCACACCAGGGATCAAGATTCGCCTTAGATGGAAGGGAATTCCTTAGAGAATCTCCCTTCCATTTCTGGGAGGGGATCTCTAAGGAATCAGAGAGTATTCCCTCTCTAATCCTCACCGGAGCAGGATTCTGCCCCAATAATGGTGGAAGGACCTGATTGCCAAGGTAGCGAGGAAGTTAGGGGGCTCTCTGTGATGATTTCAAAAGATAGGGACCAAATTATGATTTGGGTGTACGAAATTGCAAAGTAGGTCAAGATGACCTCCCCTTAGGTCAAAATTTTGGTAAAAACCTAATTTGGACCTAAAGAATCCAATGATGAAGTTGGATTTTAGGTTTGACCTCGTTTGACTTGATATTTTGCATAAAAACCCAAATTAGGTCAATTAATGAGCTAGGACCGTAATCTAGGTCAAACTGGGTTCCAAAGGCCAAATTAAGTGTTATAAACCCTAGAGGATATTTTTCCATGATTTTTAGAGGGTTTACTTGATTTTTATCCTGACCGGAACCTTGTTGAATTAAGCGGGTCTATTTTAGGGTTACCAAATGTCATTTAATTCCTAGATTGCGCACGAACCCATTTTTGATTGACTCAACCCACTTTTTATATTATTTAGAACTTTTGACCTATGTTTTGCCTCTGAGAAATCCCGTTTATGTACTGCAATGGTAAAATTACAGTTTTAACCTTTATTTCATGTTTTCTTCTCAGAGCACTTATTCCTTCATTTAGGCCTTCTACTAGGTTATGTAGGAGCTTTTATTCTCTTTATTGGGTCAAAATGAGCTAGTTATGGCTCATGATGAGGCTCTCATCAAGCGGCGAGGAGAGAGAGCACGCGGTGACCGGATAAGTGAGAAACTCTCTGGTCACCGCACTGTAGCTACAGTGTCGCGCTGAGAGGCGTGAACAGTAGCTACAGTGTTGCGCGCGATGGCCAACCGGTTGCGGTTGGTTCTGCGTGCGCGGGCGTGCTGGAAGGCACTTGCGCTCGCGGAAGGAGCCTGTGGAGGTCGCTGGCGTGCGCGCGGGGCTGCTGCTGCTGGTGGTGCCGTGCTACTGTTGCTGTTGAGCTTCAGACCTTGGCGCGTAGACAATGGCGGAGAAGGTGTTGAGTGGTGAAAACAGGTAGTGAAACCACCACTCCCACCTGCTCTTGGATGAGCTGGGTGGTGGTGGAACTCACAGTGGTGGTCGTGGGACCACTGTGAGCCTGCTCCTGCTCGCAGTGTGTCTCTTGACTGGAAGAGCTACTTCGTATGGAGGGGAGAGGGGAGGAAGATGGCCTGGACGAAGGTGGCTGCTGGTGTGTCTGTTTTCCAGCTCTCCTCACAAGGAAGAGGGTAGGGCATTTTAAAGGAGAGAGAGGCATGCCACGGCCGTGCCTTGGGTGTGCATGACCAGCCATGCAGCTGGCAGAGCATGCTGCTGGCAGAGAATAGCGCAAAGAAGAGCAAGCCCATGCCCTGAGCCACCCGAGGGAGAAGAAATTCAAAGCAAAATAAAAAAATGAGGATGGTGAAATTGCGAGTCAGCACTTGAAGAAGATGTTATTTACATGGCCAATTATTCACTCTCCACCCTTCTCAAATAAATGCATGCATGTGTCAATTTTTCAAATGCAACTATAGCTACCTAATATGCAATGACAGTGCTTGGAAATAACACAAGATGACTTATTTGTTGGTGTATTTTTGCTGTGAAATTATACCCCCATGCCTATCTTTTGCTAGTCCCTAGCAAAACATTTTGTATTGTATTTAGAAATGATCTTAAGCTGAAGATTTTCTTCTGAGGTGACATAGGTGTGTTTATTTGTTGGATATTGTGAGAACCAATTGCAGAGAAGACTATCAATACTTTAAGTCTTATGTGACATAGGCCATCTCTCGACTAACCTGGACTCTTGATATTTAAATCTTAAGTACGATTTCTAGGACTCAGAAGGTTTTTGCCATACTCGAGTGCTCAAGAGATTATGGTTTATGCATAGTGAAAGATCAAGACTGACCAGATGAACATTAAGACTCAAGCCCAGGGTTTCACGAATCTTTAAGTGCAGGTTGGTCCCAATTTATGCTTATGTCTTCGGATTGACCCTTAAAAAGATGACGAAAAACTCAACTCCCATTTTATCACATTTGTGGTTCAAAGAATATATGGTAGAAATAGGGTATTTGGAACTTGCCCTGAAAAACTTTTTAGGGAGAAGACTTTATAGATATTTGCGAGATATACTGAATTATTTGCACAATTTTTTTTTTGAAAAAGTGTCAGTATATCTCTTACAACTTTATTTGGAGGAGCACACTTTTCTTTTGGTGGGAGAGTTTCTTTTTGGTGGAAAGAGTTTCTCCTAAAGATAAGACTAAAGTTTGGGATAAAAAGTCTACCTGCGCGCATAGGTAAGGACTCCACCTTCCCTAATGAACACTAGGGTTAGATCTTATGTTCACCTGGTCTTTCTTGATATGTGTAGTGTAAACCAAGATTACTTAGGCTTTCGAGTAGAAGCAAACCAACAGATCCTGTACTGATGTCTTAGGTACAAGAATACGTCCTTGGTTAGGAGAGATTCCGATCTATCTTGTCAATGCTCAAGTGAATTAAGTTGAGCATGAGCGAATCAAGCTTTTGTGGCTTGGAAAGTCTTCAAAACAGTGGTTGAATATCCATAAACACTTATTGTATTTTTGTTTCAGCTCAGATCATTACTAAACACCCTTTTCTTTTTTTATGTATATATTTATAGATGGATGGACGTTGCATGATACCATATAATATCCAGATCCTATAGATGCCTATCCACCCCCCCATGCCAAACGATGCTATGTCCTTATATGCATGTAAGGTAGGGTAGAGGAAGGTCCAAAGATGGTGGACTCCATATTTCCTCAGAAGTGCCCGAAAAGAAGCATGGGTAAAATGGCTTCCTCCATCCGAGATAATGGCTGCCCAAAGCGTGCAAAGATGTGGTCTTTGACAAATCGAGTGGATATGACATGGTCAGCATGGTGTGTGGGAATAGCCTCGATCCATTTTGAAACATAATCAAAAGCAACGAGGATGTATTTGAAGCCGTTGGAAAGAGGAAAGGGACCCATGAAATCGATTCCCCAATTGTCGAAGATTTCAGCAACTAGGTTGGGTTGCAAGGGCATCATGTCACGACGTGACATTGACCCTAACGACTGGCACCTAGTGCAATGTTTGGCATAGTTGTGTGCATCCTGGTGAAGGGAGGGCCAAAAGAAACCGTACTGCAACACCTTGGCTGCAGTTTTCTTCCTAGAGAAATGGCCTCCGCAGGCCTGGTCGTGGTAGAAGGATAGCACACTGAGGAATTCGCTGTCAGGAATATAGCGACGGATGATCTGATCAGCACCTATTCGAAAAAGAAGTGGATTATCCCAGAAATAATACTTTGCTTCTGCAATGAGATGCTCACGCTGGTTTTTAGGCCAGTCACGTGGAAGTGAACCAGAAGCAAGGTAATTGGCAATGTCGCATACCAAGGTCCAGTTGCCACATTAATTGCCAATAGGTGCTCATCGGGAAAAACCTCATTGATTGGCAGGGTAAGTCCAATGTGGTCAGGGTCTAGTCTCGAGAGATGGTTAGCCACAACATTCTGGGCTCCAGCCTTATCGCGGATCTCAATGTCAAATTCTTGGAGCAGAAGGATCCAACGAATCAGTTTAGGCTTGGCATCCTTCTTGTGCATGAGATGGCGAATGGCTGCGTGATTAGTGAATACAATAACATGCAAGCCCAGAAGGTAAGAGAGAAATTTCTCCAGCCCAAAGATGACTGCCAGTAGTTCTTTCTCAATGGTAGTATAATTACGCTGGGTCTCGTCCAATGTCTTACTGGTGTAGTACACCACGAAGGGGTGTCTATCGCGTCTTTGTCCTAGGATGGCTCCGACTACAAGGTCGGAAGTGTTACACATGAGTTCAAAGTCGAGGGACTAATCAAGTGGCTGGAGAACAGGGACCTTGGTGACAGCATCACGCAGCTGCGTGAATGCTCTTATGCAGTCGGGGCCCATATCGAAGGATATGTCGGTCGAAAGGAGATTAGTTAAAGGTCGAGAAATCTTGGAGAAGTCTTTGATGAATCTCTAATAAAAACCGACGTATCCTAGGAAGGAGCGGATTTGTTTGACAGAGCCAGGCACAGGTAAATCAGCAATTACATCAAGCTTAGCTCTGTCAACCTCGATACCCCTGTCGGAGATGATATGCTTGAGAACAATTCCCTCGTGTACCATAAAATGACTTTTTTCCCAGGAAAGCACAAGGTTCACATCAATACATCTCTGAAGGATACGGGTCAGGTTGGCAAGACAGTCATCAAAAGAGGGTCCAAAGATCGAAAAGTCATCCATGAAAACCTCGAGAAAGTCACCCACCATGTCATGGAATATCGCCAGCATACATCTCTGGAAAGTTGCTGGCACGTTACAAAATTCGAACGGCATCCTTCTAAATGCAAAGGTGCCGAAGGGGCAGGTAAATGTGATTTTCTCTTGGTCCCGAGGGTCAATTGCCACCTGGTTATATCCAAAGAATCCATCCAGGAAATAGAAAAATTTATTTCCCGCTAACCGCTCCAGGATTTGGTCAATGGAAGGTAGCGGAAAGTGATCTTTCTTAGTTGCAGGATTCAGTTTCCTATAATCTACACACACTCTCCAAGATGTAGGAGTGCGTGTAGGGATGGATTCACCCCTGTCATTGACACGGATGGTGAGTCCTACCTTTTTGGGTACGACGTGAATTGGACTCACCCAGGGGCTATTGCTGATCGGGTAGATTATACCTGCATCTAGCCACTTAATAATTTCCTTTTTAACGACCTCTCGCATGTTGGGGTTGAGACGTTGCTGCATCTCGCTGGAAGGTCGAGCCTCCTCCTCCGTATATATACGGTGAGTGCAGTAGGAGGGGCTAATGCCAGTTAAGTCTGATAAGGACCATCCAATGGCTGCCTTGAGATCCATAAGGACCTTTGTTAGTTTGCACTCTTGCTCCCTGGTCAATATTGAACTAATGATTACGGGGGGTGTTTCATTTGGTCCCAAGAAAACATACTTAAGCGAATCAGGCAACTCTTTCAGCTTGGGAGTGGAGGGTGAAAGATCTGGCATTCTTTGGGACGAGAGTGTCCCAAGCAGATCAGAAGAAAACAAGTCAGGAGGAAGAAGTTGGCCCTCAGTTTGTCCAAGAAGGGAGGCATCTTGGATAGATGGATCCAAAAAGGGATAGCCCCAGTGAGTAGTATGTGGGCTCAAGGTCCCAGTGTGGAGTTGCAAATGTGCCTGATTTGGCGGGAAAGAAAGGGCAATCTAGTCTTCAAGAGTGTGGACCGGCGGTGAGTAGCCCGAATATGACTCAGACCACGAGGTGTGGGAAGTGGAGAAAACCTCGTCAGAAGTCTGGTCAGGAGAAGGTATGGGAAAAGGGAGGGATGGGGGAACATCACAATATGTGTTGGTCTGGCAATCGTCTGTGTTGAAAGGCAATCCACAACAGTCAGAATAAGTCCCTATTAGTCCGATACACACGTTGACGGCCATGTCCTCGTCAGACGTGTCATCCTCAATGCAATCGTAATCAAAGTTCTTGGTTGCCTTGAAGATGTTAAGCTTGAGCTTCTCAGATCCAGCGACAATCTTAATACAGCCTGACTCGCAGTCGATATGGGTGCGGGCTGTGGCCAAGAAAGGTCGACCAAGGATGATCGGACAATCAGAAAGTGAGCTAGGAACTTCCATGTCCAAAACAAGAAAGTCAACAGGAAAACAGAGACTGTTGACCCTAACCACCACGTCTTCCACCACACCCTTTGGTATTTTGATAGAACGATCTGCCAACTGTAATGTGACAGGGGTGGGCTTTAGAATTCCTAAGGCAAATTTCTCGAGCATGATGGTTGGTATCAGATTGATGGAAGATCCTAGATCAAGTAGAGCACGGTTAAAATTCCAGTCTTGGATGCTACAAGAAATAAGCGGTGTGCCGGATCTTTCTGCTTCGGTGGTAGATTTGGCAGTATAGCACAACTCGCATGAGGCGAGAGAACCACCGGATTCTTTATTTTCTTTGACTGTCGCTTGGGAGTAGTGTAGTCTTTGAAAAATTGGGAGACAGTAGGTATGTGGTCGATAGCCTCTAATAGGGGTACCTTGATTTCAACATCCCTGGACAAATTACGCAGGTTATCAAAGGCCTACGTATCCTTCTTCTTGCCTTTTGGCTCCCTCAGTAGAGCCTCAGGAAATGGGAGTGATTCTGGCACCAATTTTGGTGTATCGTCCTCTCGCGAATGCGGTACACATCTTGAATGAGAGGGTGATGAAGAAGACGGGCTAGGATTAGGTCGAGGCGGATCGACGGTTTGCTTACCGCCCCTCGTAGTGATCGCATTGGACGATGCGGGTCCAGTGGGATCATAAGGCGGAGGAGGGTTCGCAATAGGGACATAAGAGTGAGGTGCTGCAGCGGGATTAGCTTGAAATCCCGGTGGAATGCTCGATGCTTGCAGAATCTGATGAACCTGCCCCTGAGAAGGTCATGCCTGTGGTTGAGGACCACGGGGTATGAAATTTCGCGGGTTGGGAACAGGTTGGGCTGGAAGAGTGCCTTGAGATCGAGCCGCCATGCGTAGTTGACTGATCTCAGCATTCTACTGCGCCAATTGGTGCTGAAGAGAGGTCATGTTCTCTTCATGGCGCTTCGACATTTCCATCATCATTCGCATCAGTTTATCAAGAGGACTTGATGCGTGTTCTATTTGTGGTATGCAAGGACCCGATCGTCGATTCACCACAGGATTAGACTGGGCCCTTGGGATGATGGGTGCGGACGGTAGCATTGGCCCACCCGCGGGGTTTTGGCAATGCGGGTTGCTGGACCATGTGAAGTTCAGATGATTTCTCCACCCTGGGTTATAAGTGGTAGAGAACGGATTGTTCCCCAGGGCGCAAGTGTCTTCTAAGCCAGAAGATGAGTCCGCATGTAAATATGCTTCCGAGCACACGAAGGCTTGGTCTTCCGTGTCAAAATACTGGCTTGCAGAAGCCAGATCCACATGACTTACCGAATCGCTTGGCGCGACACTCGGTAAGGAAGATCTCACGGGGTTCTTGGGAATAAGCCTGGCGTTGGAAGGATTGGGATTGTGACGAAGTGGTGATGTTGGGGTGTTTGCCATAGAATGGGCAGGATTAGCCAAAAGCTCGTCCAGCTTCTTGTGCACGACGGAGACTTCATCCAATTTTTGTGCGATAAGGTTAAGATCAATGGATGAATGGGAGGGTCCTGCGTCAACTTCGTGAATATTACGGGACAGGATGGTATGATTAAAGGTGACAATGGAGGCATTGTTCATTGAGTTTTCGCTCATGTTTTCAAATAATTCAAATGCTCCATTCTCATCTTTATTCATGAAATTCCCTTCGCAAGAAGTGTCTGCAATCTACTTCAAAATCTCATTTAGCCCATAATAGAAAGTCTGGGCTATATGCCACTTAGGTAGACCGTGGTGGCGCGGGCGCGCAAGGGGTTACGCACAGGTGCTGGAGGGAGCGTGTGGTCCTTGCATCACGTGTAGGCTAGTGCGGGAGCGTAGCGCAGCACACTGCGTAGTGCAGTGCACAGCGTTGCGGGCTGGAGTGGGTGTGGGTGAAGACTCGGGTGTGGGCGCGGGTGCTGGAGTGGGCGACTGGCTGGAGGCGGTACCGGCGAGGAGAGAGAGCGCGCGGTGATCGGATAAGTGAGAAACTCTCCGGTCACCACATTGTAGCTACAGTGTCGCGCTGAAAGGCATGAATAGTAGCTACAGTGCCGTGTGTGATGGCCAACCGGTTGCGGCTTGTTCTGTGTGCGTAGGCGGGTTGGAAGGCTCTTGCGCGCGCGGAAGGAGCCTGCGGAGGTCGCTGGCGTGCGCGCGGGGCTGCTGCTGTTGCTGGTGACGTGCTGCTGCTGCTGAGATTCAAACCTTAGTGTGTTGACAATGGCGGCGAAGGTGTTGAGCGGTGAAAACAGGGAGTGAAACCACCACGCCCACCTGCTCTTGAATGAGCTGGGTGGTGGTGGAACTCACAGTGGTGGTTGTGGGACCACTGTGAGCCTGCTCCTGCCCATATTGTGTCTCTTCAGTGGAAGAGCTACTGCGTATGGAGGGGAGAGGCAAGGAAGATGGCCTGGACGAAGGTGGCTGCTAGTGTGTCTGTTTTCCTGGCTCTCCTCCCAAGGAAGAGGGCATCGCTTTTTAAAGGAGATGGAGGCATGCCACGGCCATGCCCTAGGTGTGCATGACCAGCCATGCAGCTGGCAGAGAATGGCGCGAAGAAGAGCAAGCCCATGCCCTGAGCCGTGCGAGGGAGAAGAAATTCAAAGCAAAATAAAAATGAGGATGGTGAAATTGCGAGTCAGCACTTGAAGAAGATGTTATTTACATGGCCAATTATTCACTCTCCTCCCTTCTCAAATAAATGCATGCATGTGTCAATTTTACAAATGCAACTATAGCTACCTAATATGCAATGACAGTATTAGGAAATAACACAAGATGGCATATTTGTTGGTGTATTTTTGCTGTGCAATCAGTTGCCACCCACTACCTTGACGACAACGAGGAAGATGAGGACAAGGGTGACAACGGCGGCGAGGATGAGGTCGAGGAGGGTGAGGACGATGTTAAGGTACAAAGGCCACCTCAGTAGGACCCTCAGGTTGAGATAGGGTCTAGTTCTGGTAAGAATTGTTAGTAATGTATTATTAAAATTTACTTGTAATGTTTTAATTTTTAATTATCAAGTAAGAAAAAAAAGGAAGGGGTCCGACAAGAAATGCACATCTAGATGCACTTCTAGTGGGGACAAGAATTGAAATGCATATCAATGAAGCTGAAGAAGATTCATACTATCTTCCTTTCACCAGCAGACTGTCTAAGATGGTAAAGGAGCTCATCCCCCTTTGTTTTTTTAACTGGAGGAGGGTCTCTAAAGAGATCAAGTGGCAGCTTATTCGTAATATGGAGGTAAATAATTATATATTAATGTATATATATAAGTTTACTTCTATAATATTTAATTCGTTTATACGATTTTGTAATATTATAGGCAATTTTTGATTTGAGTAATGATCTAAATGTCATTAAGTATATCCTCAATCATGCCGCGAGATGACATCGTGATTGGAGGATGACAACGAAGAGAAAGGTGAAATTTGTAATATTTTTCATTTTTTATTATTTTTTTAATTAATTTCTTTTGACAATTTATTTGTATAATTTAGTTTTATAATAAAATGTCATCTAATGAGGAGGCATTGAGGAACGTGCCTCCTACAATAGCAGCAGATGTGTGGAAAGAATGCTGTGAGCAATGGAATAAGCTTGAAACAGAGATAATTATAAATACTTTTAAGGGTATTTTGAGATAAATGATTTAATTGTATTTTTCCCATTACAATATGTTATACGTACAGGATCAGGAGAAGAGGAACAAGGCAAATAGGGCCAAAGCTCTACCACAGACCTTCTGTTTGGGTCGAACTAGCATAGTAGAGTTAAGGCAAAATATGTAAGTAATTTCTTATTATGTCACTTCTAGATTTTTAATTAAAGTTTTAACTATTATTATTACTTACAATTTGAAATATATTTATAGGCACATTCACATGATGTTGCCACGCTCGATTGGGTTGATGTATATGAGGTTACACATAGTAAGGTCATCATCGACGGTGAGTGAATATGGATACATGAGGTATACCAGACGAAGCATGTAAGTAACATTTAATCATCAACTACTTTAAATGTTATACTTACTTTAATATGACATTAAATTAATGTAATTTGTAGGGAGAAATGATGAACTTAATCAATCCCCTTGCAGACGTTGCTTCTGGCACTTAGCAACACCCTCCTATGACACTTGAGGAGGCTTTTAAGAGCATCATGCCTCTGGAGCATAGATGCTTCGTTCATAGTGGGGTGAGTCAAACGATCTCCAGTTGGTACGGGCTGAAGGGGTTAGCGTCAGTAGTCATCATCCAACAGGTGCAGACACAGCTTCATGATGTTACCACATAGCTCTATGATGTCATCTCACAGTTCTAGTAGCAAACTCATGCTTGGCAAGATGCCAAGAAATTCATGAAGTAGAGGAAGGAGATGGTGCAGTAGAGAGCTAAGCTGAGAGAGATGATGGCATTTCTACGAGGTAGTAGTTGGGATCACACTTCCTATCACTACTCGCATTGCAGAGAGGATGACGACGACCTTGGTGGTGGTGGAGCAGGATAAGGTGTAGGAACTGAGGCATAGGTTAGATTACTTCTCTTTTCTTTAGTTAGGTTTTGTATTTTGCTTAGTTATATGTCTATTTTGACGTTATGACATACTCTTTTCATTAGGTTTATATTTGTTGTATGTTGAATGTTGCATGTTGTATGTTGTGTATATATGTTGTTAAAAGTATTATTAGATTCTATAATACCTACATTATATATATTCAGAAAAAATACACATGTATATACAACGGTTATAGAAAATCGTTGTGTATACATATAAACAGCGGTTTAACAATAGTCGTTTATTTTTTGTGCGGGAAATCTCACATCCAAATTAATGTCATAGACAACGGTTAGAGAACCCATCGTTTATTGTTGCGAAATGACGGTTTTAAACAAAGCCGTCGTTTAGCAAGATACATGACGGTTAACGAAACCGTCGTGTATTGTTCGTGCGGGATCTAAATAAGGTCATAGAAGACGGTTTAAAACCCGTCATTAATTGTTACCAAACAATGGTTTAAAACAAAATCATTGTGTATACGCTAACACGACACACACTTTCGCGACGATAGTATACAATGATTTTCACTTATTAGGAGATAGTTTTGAACTGTCGCGAAAAGTAGTCATTCCTGTAGTGGTTCTAAAACTGTCACAAATAGTAACTAATAGTGATGGTTTAAAGAAAAACTGTCACCAATAGTTCCTTCAAATAGTCTTGTTAGAGGAGCTATTGGCGATGGTTTTGTTTAAAATCATCGCCAAAAGCAAGTATGAAACCCACATTTTGCCCTTGTGCCCTTCCTCCTTCTTCCCAAGCCAAAAGATTCTTCCCCTCCGGTGGAAACAAATCCATCGCCTAAAGCAAGTATGAAACCCATGTTTCATCCTTGTGCCCTTTCTCCTTCTTCCCAAGCAAGTATGAAACTCTCTTCCCCTCCTGCGATCCCCCCTGGTGACCTCCCCCATTGATGACCCTTGTTTGCACCTGCCACTCCTCTGACCTCTAGCTGCCTCACTGGTCGTCCTCTCGCTTCAAGTAACTCCTCCTCCACCATCACCTCCTCCTCCTCCACTATTGACCTCTCTTGCCACTCCTCCACCTCCCTTGTTGCCCTTGCTGCCTCCCTTCAATGCCCCCTCCTTTCCCTGCACCTCCCCTCCCCTTACTACTCCTTCCCCAATCACCCTCTTCCTCCTCCACCTCCCCTCAGCCACCTCCCCAACTCCCCTCACCATCCAGCTTTGTTTGTGAAAAGAACTTTAATTATCTTCTTATATGGTCTCTGCACTTTTTCGTTGTGGACAATGCATGCCTAAATTAAGGGAAATAGGATCTAATTTTACTTTCGCTTGAAAGAGAAACCAATTTCCTTCTCTTCATAGGAACGTACCTTGATCTTTGTCAGAGTATCCAAGAAAGAAATGAAATGGAATTAGGATGGAGAGAATCATATAAAGTACTACAAAATATTAGCAAACTCGAGTTCGTGAATGTGTAACATGCATGAGATACTGTTTATTTGTATTTACCTAACAACAGAGAAAATCCAATGTTTGTGTCTACGGAGCGAGAGTAAGAATGGCATAATCTCCTTCCAAATAAACAATCACATGTGTTGAAAGCAGGGGACATCCCTTGTTTTGAGACTATCCTCCGATCAATCACAGGTTTGTATATCTTCCATTAACTCCCCAAATAGGTATTAAATTATAGAGGGATATCTCTTTAATAAATAGGACTATATCATGGTTTGGAAGATATTCCCTTAGGTAAATGACCCTAGACTCGAGAGTTTTAAGTTCTCGACAAGTGCAAGAATTAGATATACTCTATAAAATTTCAGAAAATCATACTAGAAATGGAAATTACAATCCAAGATTCGTTACTTAAAATGTTCTAACTTTAAATAATTGACGCATCAGATCGGATCATCAATTTCATAAGATGGGTAATGATGCAGAATTCCAAAAACAATACGAGGAGATAGGTCTTGTTGTTATCGACCTTTATCTTCAAATGCACAAAGAATACTTAACCTTTGCCAATCCATATTGTTACACGTAAGCAATAGACTCTTCCATCCTATAAAGAGAAAACCAGCACACACAGTCAATCCAAACCTTCTGTATTGGCTGTGAATATATATATATATATATATATATATCAAGCTTCTCTCTAGATACAAACTAGCGTGTAAAGATTTCCCATTTCTTGTATGTAATTTTAAGTAGCTTTGTAATTTTTTTCATTCTCTTTTTTTATACGTAGTTTGTGTAGTTCTTGTGTTCGAATTTTCCTTTTCTCCGGGCCGTATTATTTTGAGATAACCTTTAATTTTATTTAATGAAATGTGAATGAATGAAGTGTTTTTATGTGACATGAAATATATTTATTTGAATGAAATCTTTGTATTTATGTGAATGAAATTTAGAATTTGCTCACATATTATTTGTGAATGCTTCTTATCACGTGGGGGTGTGCCCACCAAAAATTTTTTAGTTCTCTTGTTGTCTTATTCTCATCTTGTTCATCACCGCATCATCTCGTCCTTGTCGTCCAAACTCTTCTCCTTGGATTTTTAAAAGTTGTACGTAATTAGGATGTATTCAATATTAATTGGATTTTGAATGTGTTTATTATTTTATTATTATTTTTTGTTTGACATTTAAAAGTTTTTTTTTCAAAAAAGTGGGAGTAAATATTACTCATCCCCTACTCCTCAAAGGCATATCAAGAAGAGGTAGGGGGACTAGGCCAAGACTTGTATGTACATCTAAAGAGGTGGATCACTTCTCGTGACCTAGTACATTAAGAAGAAAAGCAGAAACAAGCAAAAGCAGAGGGTGAAGGAGCCCACTTTGCAACAAAAAGCTACAGTTAGAACATAGCATAAGGCATTTGGATTTTGTCTAATTAGCATGTCCCCAAAATATGACGAGGAAGATCTGCAAGAGAGTTGTAGGAGCACCATTGTTCCTCCCTCAGATATGCAATTCTGGAAGCTAAAAGGTTCACCATCGGATGAATATAGGAAATGGGTTGAATCTGCACCACCTGCCTTCAAGGATATTGAAGTCTCGCACTGCTTGCCAAGCAACCTGCAATTTACCAGCCTACCATTAATACAGTAAAGAGGATTTCGTCTCCAATTGGAGGCAGTCAACAAAGAATTTTGAAAGCGCATGGAGCAAGGCTTTAAAAAGGTCGGTCTCAAGGGTCATTTTGTCGAATTTGGCAGCACTAACTATAGTAAAATCACCCAAGTGGTCGCTAATAACGTAGCCCAGATGACTGTAGTTACCTTTAACATTAGCACTAATGTTGATTTTAAAACCCAAGGTAGGTTGGACCCAACTAAGGGCTATCTTGGCAAGATAGATGGATCTAAGCAAATTAGTCATTTGAAGGTTTCTCCAGTTCTTCATAAAGGAATAAGATAGGTGGGAACGGCTAAAGGAGTCATTTTTAATCTTATTTCTCACCCACCAGATGATGTACCACATAAAAGAGATGAGACCCCTAGTGATTTCCGCATACCTCTTTTTTTTATTTACCAAAATCGAGAGTAAAATCTTATTCATCCCCCACTCCCGGGGAACTATAAAAATGTAGGGAGACTAGATCAAGACCTTCCAAGTACAACAAAAGGCAAAATAGCTACGACTCGTGACTTAGTACAGAAATGAAAACCAAACCAACAAAAACCTAGGCAGAGATCAGATGATGACATGAGGAAAATGGATACTATCCAGCGTCAAGGTTCCCTGACATCTGGAATTAAGCTGACATTCCGAAAGGAAGAGCTACCAAGGCTCAGAAGTGGAGATCGTGATCTGACTAGAGCTAGCTCGTTAACGAAGGGGTGAACATAATCTAAGGAACTGAATTCTTTTTGCAGTCGTTTTACCTAGAAAAAGAGGATGAACTCTCCATACAACAGGGATTTTTCCATTCCACCAATAATAAAGCAAAGATGAATCCACCTCTAAACTAATCGAGAAAGCACTTTGATTCCAATTCGATAGGTAGTGATGTAATGCATGAAGAAGAGCTAAGTCATTGGGAAGAGCGTCCATTCTAGATGCAGTAGCTTTAACAAAGGAACCGCTGGAATCTTGAAAAACCCAAGCAATGTATGAGTGAGTGTGCTTGTGAACAGCAGCAAAATTAACTTTGGAGCTAAAAAGCAGGCCGGCCCAAGATAAGGCCAAATGAGCAGGGTGCCTCTGTTTGATCCAGTTGCCCATGCACTGATATTTCCAATATACTCCAAAAAATGAGGAATGGCATTAAAATTAAAATATTCATTTCTGAGTTTATTTATGACCCTCCAAGTTTGAAATCAAATGAAGATGATGGAACCCTTAAGATGTTTAGCTTCAAAAGAGTTACCAACGTTTTTGATAATTTGGCAAAAGTTATCAGGATGAATGGGGGTCATTAAATTTTGCTTGAAGGTCCATGAGGAGATAATGGAGGATAGCTAGCTATAGGCAAGAAGATGAGATAAAGTTTCATAGCTGGGGAAATTCAAACAGCAGCAACACTTGGAGGCCAAAGAAATACCTAGCCCTTTGATTTTGTCATAAGTAGGGAGCCTATTCTGGAGAATCCTCCAAGAAACAAGGGTCAACCTTAGAGGTAGCTTAAGGTTCCATAGATCTTTCAAAGCGGCTTGACTGTGTTGATTTGAGAAGTTGTTGAGTCAGAATTTCATAGTGAAAAGATTTGAATTTAAAAACCCGTCGTTGTAGTCGCATAAAAATCTGTCAAATAGATAATTTAACTGAAACTCAAGGTGAGTCCCAGGTCAAGAACAGTAAGGCGAATGTTTGATTAAAAATTATGTTGAAATTATTGTCACAAAGGCAGATAACCTGGTTGAAATTAATCTACACTAGCTATTCTACTTAAAGAATAGAAGAGAAAGAAAGAATAATATAAATAAAGAGAAAATAGGGAGAGAATAAACAAATATTTCATAATGATAGAAACATGTTCATTACATCTATGTGCTATACTAGAAAGCAGGAAATCTACACTAGAAAGTGATAAAAGAGAAAAGGATGAGAAATTATCCTCCTCGACGACTTCTTGGAGAACAAATCGCGCTGACGGAGTGCTCGGACGAGGGTGGTGAGATGTTGGATGAAGGAGGACGAAGCTGGAGGACAGAGGATGGAACACGGCGACATCGCAGTGGGATCCGCTTCCTGAATGGTGGTGAGAGGACAACTGCGGGTGCTCCACAAAGGGGGTGAGAAGATGGAAAAATTATCTTTATAACTGTAATGGAGCATCCTAGGTATGGGACCAGCTCGTAGAGCTTTGGAGGGGGTGAGAGAAGAGAGAAAGGGATGATGAAATGAGTGGTAGGGGTAGTCCTTTTATAGTTGTAGGAATGGAGGGCATAAAGTTCATTTCAAGGCTTAAAAATAAATATGCAGCCTTTGGTGATGCATGTAAGCATCACTAGAGACGCACATCGCTGTTGTCACGCCTTCATCTTTGGTCAGTCGACCTCCATCAGACGCTCCTCAAAGAGCCACGTATGCGGCTCTTCACCTTCATCCATTCGCAAGTGCATGCACTGAGCGATCTCAGCCGTCCAATCGCATGATTGGACGACTTAAATGCCACAGGCACTTGATCTTCAATCACTGCGCGCACCCACGTACGATAGCATGTTTGATGGCATGTCATCGTGCGCATGCGTGCTACGCTTCTATCCAGCACTCCTAGTCACACCACGTGGCTGCACCGTGCCTGCTTATCGCTGATCGGGCGGCGGAATTTTGCCGCACCCGCTCGTACGCTTGATTTGAGGCACGATAAGGCTAGATCCTGTGACCACCCTCTCCGCGTACGCTACTCGACCGTTGCGCCACCCACCTTTCTTTGTCACATTTGTTGATTTCCGTCCATGCACTCTCAGTTGTTGGATGGATGATCCAATAGTTGAGGTTGCTTGATCGGACAAAGAAGAAAAGCTATGGGCATTTCTGGGGAGATTTGGGTAGCTGGGATGGCCTCACGTGACACCATCCTGACCGTCCATCTTTAAATATTCATAGGTGGTGCTACAGATGTCGGATTGGACCTATTCTTACACCGTTGGGATGCGATCGTCTATTCGAACTCATCCATGTGGTCGGATTTATCATATGAGGTATGGATTTACACCACCTTGGCCCTTAACCTCTGATCTTCCTTGGATTGCATCTGATACTACGAAAGTCCAATCGGGGTGATCTCGAAGGCGTTGGACTCCGATCGTTGCCCTGATTAGATTCGTATGGTTGGATCTTCAATCCGAGGCCCCAAAATGATATCACCCTATCTCCTGACCATGAAAAGAGAAAATTAACCTATAATTTATACAATCTAACCTAAATGCATGTTGATACATGCTATGCAATATTTATAATGATGAATGCTTCTATAACATTAGAAACATGTATAAATAGACATTTTAGGTGAATTGGATGTGTGCACATTAGAAGTTAAGATTGTAAGCCGAGGCAATGGAGAAGAAACCTTGAGGCGGATGATGAGGTGTGACTCATCATAGCTAAAATTCCTAAGTTAAGCTAGAAACTAGGTTAAACACTATCAAATTAACACAAAAAAAGGGTTAAGTGTGAGAATTAATAGAAAAGACCTAAAACACCAAATATGTGGTAAAAATGCATAATTAGGTCATTTATTGAGATATTCTATTAATAAATACAAAATGATGATCCAATTGTAAATTAAATACACAATTGAGCTCAAAACTTCAAATCAAAAGTGAAATTATCTTCTAACATGTTCAATTAAGCTTCAATAAAAACTTGGTAGCATTTGGACATCATTAGGACCTTGCATTAAGAGTTTCACATTTAGGTCCTCCATTCATAACATTTCATTCATTATGAAACCCCCAGGGACCTATTTGTAGGATGTAAGGACTTGATTGTAAGACCCTAAGGACTACTCTGATAGCATTCTCTACCACTTATGGGCCTTTTTGTAATTATTCTACCGTTTCACCTTGTTGGACATCTCAGCAAATACCCAACACACCTGAGTCAACGCCTGTAGCTCGTCGGTCCACTGTTCACTCAAGAACATGGTCCATCCTAGCCACCCATTTCATGATCCTTTGATCTGGTGGCTTAAATTGATTCGAAGCTTCACGCGAATTTGAGCATAGCCACACCACCATCTCTAGATCTCATCCGAAGGCTCATCCTTGATTTGACACTTCGTGTGTCCTCTCCTCTCATCGTGACCGTCCTTGAGTACGATGATGGTGCGTCCTCTCCTCTCATGGTGACTGTCATTGAGTCTGATCAATGTTTGATCAGAAAATGATGGTGCATCCTCTCCTCTCATCTGATCAGAAATGATTGTGAGATGGAATCATTTCTTTTCGATCCTCAGGAATCAAAACTAGAAAATGCCAAGAGTGACTGCAACCCAGAGTATGAATCTTTTCTTGACTCAGATTTCCCTCATCCTATAGACACTCTTCAGGCATTCACTTTTGACTTTGAAAGCTACTATGAGGACTCTCTACATGAAACCACTTGTAACTCCTTTCTAGAAAAGCCCTCATACACAATTCTCATTGAAGCCACCTCTTCCACACATATAGAACCCAGCCAAACCTGTTTTCAACCCTGACCCGCAACCGGATTCAATTTCTACTCTGATTCCCCTCTCACTGAGTCGATTGCAAATAATTCAACTCCACATCAATACCAGGTATCGAACATTGATCAGACTGAAGAACATGCACCATCATTTTCTGATCACCCCTGTAGGGTTTCTGCATCATTCACTGATTACTTTACGGATCCCTACTCTGACCAGGCTGATTCGACTCAGCCAAAACTCGAATTTACACTTCCACATCCATCCGAGCTTTATAGCATATGGTGGGTTCCACATCTCTTGATCTACATTTATCAACCCACCAGATTAATAGGGTTTGGGCTGCATCATCAGCCTACTGATCTGAACAAGCACCTGGTTAGACCAACCAGGCTTTTGATCAAGGTGCTTGTTCAACAAAACTCCGCTGATTTGACCACTCCCTCTCTATCCCATTTCCCACTCGGCTGAAGGTGTGGAATTTAGCGCTTAACAGGAGGCGACCCGTCATTCCAAAAAGCCGAGATCCGTCTGATTATTCGTCAGTACTTCACGTCTACTGCACCCTAAGTTCAGTCTTAGAACAGTCAATCCCACCTTTGGTACACGTACCAGAGCTTGAAATCGTCCACATCAGTCATTCCTGACCCATCCACCCACCCGATAAATCCTATTCTAAGTCCCTGAACCCAACACTGTTTCACACCCTCCATTTACAATGAGGACATTGCAAAACTTAGGCATGGAGGGTGCTAAAGTGCAAACATACAGAAATCAAGAAAAGTTAGAAGGATTCTCACAAAAAAATTACATATGTCCAAAATACCAAAAAAATAGAAAATTATGAAAAAGAACAAAAAAATTGGAGGGAAGAAAATTTTGAGGCCATATAAACATAAGGAGGAAAAGTGCAAAATGCCAAAAAGGACCACAAAATGAAAAAGAAAAAGTCATTAGTAAGAGACTAAGGGATTAACCGAAGTTCTAGACCACATCAAAAAGAAAGAAAAAATGAAGGAAAAAGTGCTAATAAGACATAAAAGAGATTAGTAGGAATGCTGATCTTAGGCCTTTTAGGCTAGACTCTTAGGCTTAAAAATTCGAGTATCTGTTAAGATCTAGATAATCCTCAAGAGGTTGGGGAAAATGCGAAGCTTAAGTATTAGATCTAAGGCTTAGGGAGTATTCGACCTCGTGAACTAACCTTTGGTTTATAGGACTCGGTAACATAAGCACCCTAATCTACACACAGTCTGATTCAGTGCGCATAACTATCAAAATCACGCAAAACGTTTAAATGTTCTGAAAAAAGTTGCCTAGATTAGGAGCGACCGATCAACACAAGTTAATTTGGATGAGTTTCCAGCTTGGAGTAGCGGGAAATTCCTCTCAAAGATGCGTAACAACATATCATCTCCTCGGTGCTTGTCTCCTAGGATATTTGCATATCCTACCAGGGGCACGTAAGCACCCTGCTAGTTCAGATACCATGTGCGGCATTATCACGAAATGTCGATTGCCAGGGTCTGGATTCGGCTACAGAATGCCATGGGAGGGATTATCTCGAAAGCTAGGGTTCTGGGGGTTGCCATGGGCGGTGTTATCACGAAGCATCGATTGCCAGGGACCTTTTGAGGATTGATGATGGGGACGAGGAATCAGATACAAATCGTATTGCGAAGCTAATCCAAAGCTAGAAATAAAAAGAAAAGAGAGAGAAAACTCTCCAAATAGATAAATCCTCTGTCTCTCTCTTACAAAAAAATGCATCGCAAACTGAACCAAGGCTAAAATATGTCTCAAGCACGGGTGCTTTAATCGTGGAGTCCAACGAACCTTAGGATAGTTCCTACGAGCCTTAAAAACCTTCGCGGAGGACTGAGGCTAGAGCTGGTCAGGTCCAGATCTTGGTTGGTACTTGAGTACCTCTAGGCCTATTTTCGACATTCTAACTTAATCAAAAAGAAAAGAGCACTCATCATAATTTGTGAAAGGAATTCATGGTCTAGAACAAAAGTAAAATCCTTAAGATTTTGCTAAGGAACTAACAAAAGTTAGGCATGAGGGTATGATGGGAACACCATCATGAGCCTTAACTAGCTCATTTTGACCTAGAAAAGAGAACAAAAGCTCCTACATAACCAAGAGAAAACTTAATTCAAGGAATAACTGTTTTAAGAGAAAAGCAAGAAATAAAGGGTAAAACTGTAATTTTACCATTGCAGTGCTACAAGGGGATTTATTAGGGGCTAAACATAGGTCAATTGATCTTAACAAGATAAAATGTAGGTTAGTTCAATCAAAAAAGGGTTAATGTGAGATATGGGAATTAAATGACATCCTATAACCCTAAAACAAACCCACTTAATTCAACAAGGTTCTGGTTAGGATAAAAATCAACTAAACCCTCTTAAATTCATGGAAAAATATTCTCTATGGTTTAGAACCTTCACTTTGGTCTTTGGAACCTATTTTGACCTAAATAGGGGTCCTAGCTAATTATTTGCCCTAAATTAGGTTTTTATGTAAAATTCCCAGTCAAACGTGGTCAAACCTAGAAACCAACTTCGCCATTGGATTCCTTGGGTCCAAATTAGGATTATACCAAAATTTGGACCTAAGGGGAGTTCACCTTGACAGACTTTGCAAAACAGTCCACCCAATTATCTTTAGACCACTAGCTTTTGAAGACCTTGCAGAGACCCCCTATCTTCCTTGCTACTCTTTGCAATTAGGTCCATCCGCCATTACAGAGGAGGAGTCCTACTTCGACAAGGATTTGAGGAGGATTTCTCCCAGATCCCTCAGAGACTTCCTCTCAAATTTGAAAGGGAGATTCTTTAAGGAATTCTCGATCATATGAACGCAATCCCAAGCCCTGATTGTCACCCAATCTCTCATGCGAACGCATGAGAGATTTGGGTATCTCTCGACTTTCCAACTCTGGTGAGGTTGCCGTGCTTGGAAGCTTGCCTTCTAAGCACAAGGTCCTCTGCCTGTGTCTATAAAAGGTTCCCCTAATCCGGCTGCTCATTCTAAGCTTGTTTTGGTCGAAGAATCCCCCAGAATTCCTCGCTTTCCCTCTCCGGCCAGGAAGCCCGCAAGCTCCGGTGACTCTTCCTCCCTCTTCTCGTTGCTCTGCCACCATACTAGTGGCAGAGTCTTCTCCGCCTCATTCTTCCGTGTCACGCCATTCCTGCACCTGCATCTTCATTCCTCTCATCGTCGCCGCCTCTCCATCTCAGGGCCTTCGTCTTCAGCGATGGCAGATATGCGCCGTCCGCCCTCTGCCTCCACATTTTGTCCAGCCACTCATAGATAAGTCTCCTTCCCCTACTCTCTCTTTTCCCCCACTTTATTTCTAGTTTCGCGCCCCGACAGCCACATACCACCCTCACCTTCTTCATCTCCGGCAGACCACCGGCGAGGTGCATCCATCACTCCACACACCCACACGCCTCGCCAACTACCTTAGAAGCTCCGCCTCCATCCACCGATCATCTTCCACCTCTCCATCAACCGCCACATGTGCCCTACACTTCCCTTGAACAAACCCACCTCCACGGCCAAAGTCTGACCTAGGCACGCACGCCTAGGCCGCCGCGCGCCACGCCACCCACCTAGACACTTTCGCCGTGTCATGGTGAAGCATCCTGTGTGTTCTAATGACGCTGCAAGGCCGTATTTCTTGAACGTAGGATCAGGCCTCCACTGCCATTAGTGCCGGCTCGAAGAAGCTTGCATCCTTCGCTCCAGGTCCTAGGTCCAGGTGACGCGGATTCACATCACGTGTGCATTCAGCCAAGCAATTGGCTTTGCAAGGCACTGCAGCTGTGGCAATTGAACGAAACCTCCTGCGGGTGCACAAGAGAAGCAGGTGGAACTTTTAGTCCCACCTCGGAAAGTTTAGAGCGCGGTGAGTGATTTTTTGTGTTCTAGCCTCGTTGCCTCCGAACATGGAGTGAGGTCCCCTCACTTACACACCTGCCTCGTCCGTGTTCACTCCTTCGTGGACCTGGTTGATCTGAACTGATAACCTTGCACTCCTCGTGCATCACCCACGCTGATGCGCCTGGACCCGGGTGCACTGACTCGACCTATTTACCCAAGAAGGGCTCTGGGAGAGCGAGCCGAAGAGAGAAAAGAAAGAGAGCGTACGCGGGGGAGGGTAGGGGTAGGTTTTGCACTTCTATGCAGGGAAAAGAAGAAGGAAGAGGAAGCTGAAGAAGGCTAAGGGCAGGAGGAGCCAAAGAGGAAGCTGAGGACCTGAAGGCAACCCTGAAGGAGAGGCCAAGGAAGAAGGCTGAAGAGAAGAAGCTGGAGAGGACGCCAAGGAAGGAAGAAGAAGGCACGACTAAGCAAAAAGCTAAGGAAGGAAGCCAAAGAAGGAAGAAGCCAAAGCAAAGAGATAACCAAGGAAAGAGAGGAAACAACTGAAGAAAGAAGAGGACTCTGAAGGAAAAGCAAAGGGCTGAAGGAGGAAGCTGAAGGAAAGAAGAAGGAAGGACAAGGCAGGAAGGATCAGAAGCTAAGGAAGGAAGGAGAAGGCACTATAGCAGAGAAGGCGTGGCTGAAGAAGAAAGAGAGAGAAGGAGATCAGAAAGCCAAGGAAGCTAAGCGGCGAGAAAGCTAAAGCAAGAAGAAGGAGAAAAAGAAGGAAGGAGAAGGCACTATAGTACGGAAGGCAGAAGGAAAGGAAGAAGACCACAGAAGAAGCTTAGGAAGCCTCAGCTGAAGGAGAAGGAGGAAGCTGAGGGAGAAGTTAGAGAAAGAAAGAAACTAGGTGTAGAGAAAGCTTAGACAGAAAAGAAGAGAAGAAGAGCCAGAGAAAGAAAGAAGCCAAGGACCAACGCTAAGGAAGAAAGGAAAGAAGAACAGAGAAGCTAAAGGCCAAGTCAGAGAAGGAAAGAAGCCACAGAAGAAGACAAAGGGGAAAGAAGCCATCGCCAAAGAAGAGAAGCCAAGAAGAACAGTGAAGAAAGAAGAGAAAGAGAAGAAAGAGCCAAAGGAAGATGCAACAGAAAGAAAAATCCAACACTTTTATCCAATCTTTCCAATTTCTCTTTTATGCTACATTTTATTAAGTCATAAACTCTTGCTTGATATTTTGAATTATATTTAGAGTAATTTTAAGTGTTCAAATTGCATCTGTTATTGAGATTAGTATATGAACTCCATTTGCTCTCTGTGTTCGACCTCAGACTCAAACTTCGAGTAATAAAATTTATTTATTTTCAAAGTAATTTCGACTATACTATGATGCAATTATTTTAAACCCGACTTCGCGCTCCTCTAAACAGTAGAGTATGCCTTATATGCAATAGATTGAGAGGGAGGAGAATCAATAGAAAGATATTCCAAATAACCTTGAGACTCTGAACCTAATCTAGTAGGATCATTTTTCGCATCATTGCTAACTAGATAATGCTCCTCATTTTTAGAAATTTCCAAGATCAAAGGTGGATCTGGGTCCAGGTCAAGAGGCATGGAAAGGGGAAGGTAGATGCCCCAAGTAGAAATTCCATTTTCATTATAACTAGCGAACTTTTTGACCGACGAAGTAGCATGGTTCAAAGGTAGAGAGAATGTGGTAGTAGAGAACTTGTCCATGGATTGTAGTAAAGGATTATGGATAAAGGGTGGTTGAGGAAATACAGTTAAAATTCCCTCAGAAATATTAATAAGGTGATTATTATTTTTTTGAAACAAAAAGAAAAGCTATCATCTTATGATAGCAATCCGGGAGGATATTCAATTATATTTAAGTAAGAGGATTTACAACCCGGATCCCCATGTATGTATGAGGGACTAGCACTCTCTTACAATATGCTCACAATATACTGGTCTCTCCTGAAAAAGCCGCTCATTTCTTGCCTTCCACACACACCAGAGAGTTGCAGCCATGCGCACATGCAGCCTCTCCCTCACAACAAAACCATGCCAAATGGAATCCCACGATGGAAGTGGCTCCTGGCAAGTCCTCCTCCACACTGCATCAGTGACCAGGCAAGATGAGAAAACATGACTAAGGTTATCAGTGTGCATCCCACATAGGTGGCATTCATGAAGAGTAGCTCCCATTCTTCTGTGCCGCAGATCACCTGTTACCAAGCCCTCCTCCTACACAGCCAAAGAAAAATTTGTACTTTAAGGGAGATCTTCAAGAGCCAAATTCTTTTGTCAATGAAATCATAGCCCCCCCCACTACCATTCTCCATAATCTTATTATAACCACAATGTACTGTGTAAATTCCATCCCATACATAATTATCATCCACTCCATGTCTTGGTTTAAAACTCTCCAGGTCTGAGATCAAATTTCTCCTTTCTTCCCACAGCAGTGTGCCACTTCTGGTGGAGTCTTCATTCAGTAGCCAGCAGCTCCTACTGTCAGACCAGAAGCAGCTGACCGTGCTCTCTTTATTAGTGGCTGCTGCAAAAGCCCTTGGATAGGTCTCCTTCAGAACACCCAGCGTAGACCAGCCTTCATTCTAGACACTGAAGGTTCTGCCATCCCCTAGAGTCGGTTGCAGTAGGTGCCAGTTGTCAACCAAGGATTTGATCACAGAGCTCCAAAAGAGTGAAGGTCTGTTGGGCTGCAGTCTCTTGAGCGCACTGTTTGAAGGACCATAACTGTTCTTGATCATTTCAGTCCACGGTTTCACCTCCCCTTGCAGAAATTGATAGCCTACTTAAGCGACAAGGCTTCGTTGAATTGCTTCAAAGACTTGATCCCCAATCCCCCCTATCCTTTGGCTGTCAGAGCTGCTCCCATTTCAGTGGCTGTAGAAATCTACCCTCATGATTATTATTTGAGGAAACCATTAACCTTTTCTCATCCAAATGATTACCCTTAACATTCGCTTTGTCGAATGAGAAAACATCCATTTTAAGGTCATCCTGATGGTCGTTGTGTCCAAGTTCTTGATGATCTAAACGACTGTTTCGAAAACTTGTATCAGAAGACATTAAGTAAACATTGACGGAGTAATTCAAAGAAGTCGTAGAATCATCCACATCACAAACCAAAACCATAGGATTAAGGACTAGAGAGGTTACTTGTGGGGATTGAGGAGATATGGGTGTGCTTGACACCAGTTTCTCTATCCCTAGATCTTCAATAGTAAGAGGCTTGATGTTTTTCTTTCTTCAAATATGAACCCTACGATGTTTTTTCCGTTTCGCCATTGGGGGACCCAAACCACCTTGCATACCCCCCATGGAAGAAGAGGAAGAAGTTATACAAACCAGAAGAGAATTGCCCCCCCCTGCCGTCTCCCGGTAGCAAAGAAGCTGGATCATCCTTCAGAGACTCCGTGCATGAAGGAAGCTCTGGAAGTGGAGGATCCTCCACAGGAGGTTGGTTGGGAGACACATGCTTCCAATCCGAAGAAGAGGTCAGAGGATCAACGTTCCCAGTAGAATCTGAAAGGGGAAAAGAAGCAAAAGACAGAGCTCTATGTCCAATCTCAAAGCAAATATCACAACATAAAGGAACCCATTCAAAAACCACCTTTTGCTTGACGAAATCGTCTCCACTACGAAAATGAACGAACTTCGAGCACTTAGCCAAAAGATCCACCTCAACACAAACCCTAGGACACCTTGGTCTTAGACCTTGCACCATCCTTTGATCTACATAGAGTGGATTGCCTAATTGGTAGCCGAACGACAAGAGCTCATTGGGATGGACAAGATGTAGGTTAAGACCCACAGAAACCCCACCAAAATCGGGGCCCAGGTGGCACGAGAATCTATGCGGAAGGTCCAAGACAAGCGAATGAACTAAAGCCGAACATTCCCCAATGTGGTTGATCCAATAGAAAATAGCAGACAAAAGTCCATATACGATGAGCATTGGACCAGCCAGTGCCTCATATCCAAGGAAATAAGCAAAAAACCAAAAATATGGGCTTTACCAGAGAGAAACTCCTTCATCGACGAGAAAAAGGGCTTGGAACCCATAGTGCAGATAACAACCAAAAAATCACGTGCTTTAGCCATATCCGAAACTTCTGAGGATGAGAAGGAAGTACACAAGGTGCCCTTATGGCGCGACGGAAGACGAATAAGGATGAAAAGCTCAACAAAAAGCAAAGGCTTAGAAGATCGGTGGTTTACCACCACCGAGGCAAAGGAGGGTTTCTGTGGGAGTGCAAATCGAGAATCCGATGCTGTGAGGGGAGAAGAAGGCTTTGAGGAGGCCATCCCACACACAGCAATGCAAACCCAAAAGGAGAAGTGCAGAAAAGTGAGGAGCAACCACCAAACAAGAAAAACAAAACACAAACAGATTGGAATGAAAAAAAGAGAAAACACAAGATAAATCACAAAAAAAAATGCAATACAGAGAACCAGCCCAAGGAGAGCCCTATGTTCCACTAGAAGGCTTCCATGGAGAGGAGCCTCTTAGCTCCCCTCTGGAGCAGAGGGGAGAAGGAGTGGGCTCTTTAGAAGATGAGGGGATGGAAACCCTAGGGCGAAAAAGGGGGAGGAGAGGCAAGGAAAAAGAGAGTGGAGGGACGGAGAGCGCTCTGTCGAGAGGGGAGCCGTGGAAAAAGAGCTTTATTTCCACATACCTCGAATAGGAGTCAACAGTCATAATGTGGAAGAAAGAGAAGGGGTCCACATAGGTAAGATAGTTGGTAGAGAATACCCAATCCGTAATGTTCTGCGCTAGCACGCTTTTAGAGAAAAGATGAATTGAAGTTTTAGAATTAGGATTGAAACAATAGCACCACTTTGAAATGAGAGGGATCCTGAGTTTAATAATGTTGTCATTACTAGGGAGTCTATGCCTGAGAATTCTCCAGAGATACAAAGGGGAAGCTTTAATCTCCAAATATTTTTATCAGTAAGAGTGGTAGTGGAATTCCTGTGCATTAGATAGTACGCTAAAGAAACGGAAAAGGCCCCCGATGGGGCATGGGTCCAGATTGGTTTATCCTTCCATTCATCCAGAATGGTGGTTGCTATCTTATCACGACCGTAAGAAAGAATATATAATAGAGGAAAAAGGTGTTTCAGAGGACAAGGGTAGGATATTTTTAACCAACGTCATATGAATGTCACAACCTATAGGAAGGAAATCTTTAAGAGGGGACTCTCCAATCCAAAGATTAAATCCAGAAATCAACGTCGCCCTCATGAACTTTCCCATGGATAAAAGGCTTCAAATCGTTGTACGCTTCAAGGAGCAGGCAGAATCTCTGAGGGAGAGTAGGGAACTAATGTTTGGCTCCGAGCAATCCTTTAATCAAAGAGGCATAAATAGAGTCCCCAAATATCACGTTCCAAGCTCTTTCCATTCTAAGAGCTTTAATGAACAGAAGAAGGTTATGCACCCCTAACCCTCCATTCCTTAGGGGACAAGTAATAGTACTTCAGGCCACCGAATGAGGTTGAGAATTGGAATTCGAAAATCCCAAAAGAATTAATCAAATATGAATTTAAGCTTACTAATAATTGCTTTGGGAATCTCAATGACCGATAAATAAAGGACCTGCTATCATTCCTGTGACAATTGAAGGTAGGAGGGCTTGAGTGTATTTGAAAAAATTTAACTCCCCAACTTAAGGTTGTGTTTTGTTTGGGAACAGTGCTATTATGGGATAGAATTGGAGTGGAATAAGTTAAGAAAGGTATTTGATTGGTGGATTTGTAATGATTGGTATGGTGGTATAATGTTAGAGGGTTACTTTTTAATGTTATAATATTATGTGAATGGATATATTATCTTAGAGTGGGTATATTTTAATATATATTGAAGTTGATGTGAGTGGATATATGATGATGCGGTATTGGTGTTGATGTGATATAAAAAATGTTGTTGATGTAATGTGGGTGGAGACTTGTGAAATCCTTTTAGGGCTCATTTGGCAATGAAGCGGAAAGTTAACCACTAGGTTCCAACCAATACAACTGAGGGATCAAACTCGACCACACGAGAGTGAGTATACATGCCGCCAAACCTCCTACCCCTAATTAAAGCATCCATCCAGTCGAATTGCTCGAGGAAAGGTTGCTGGAGGCAAAGAGAGTATCCCAAAAGGAGAAACCACGACAAAAAGAATACACCTCTTTAAGAAAAAAAATAGGGCAAATCAAACGTATCATATGCCCAACAGATCGAGTGACTCGGATATGGATCTTTCTGAGGGCCCAGCCAGAAACCCTTAGTGGTACCCGACAATAGGTTTTGGTACATGGAGGACCTGCCAGGATTAATTCGGCAAAAATCCCTGAACGGCACGCTCAAGAATCCCTTAACAGGGGCAATCAGTAGATTCTGGTGGGTCGATGCTACTCGCTTGGAAGGATTCCACAGGGAGATACTGCAACGCTTGTAATAGCAAACAAGATCTTCAAGACCCTCCGAGTATCGTATCTTTATTGCATGCATGATAATCATTATCAGCAAAGCATGCATCATCATTCTTACTGGTTCAAAACAAAAGCAGCAGTCAGTCAATTGGAAAGGATGGATTTCTCATGATACTGCAAACACCTTCAGGAGACGAAGCCACACTCGAGATCTTCTTGAAACCCTCCAGTTCCCCACGTCGGTTCCCGCTAGTTCTCAAGTAGCCACTGCTTTGTGCCACCGCCCTCTTGTCCCACACCCAATCATTGCCATTGCATGGTTCTTCGACGTGCTGTAGTTGCCATCAAACCGGTTGATGGAAATTGCCACACCCAAATTGCCACCGTCCTCTTTCTGCACGTGCTTGCATGGTTCTTCTAAGATTATCTGCATATTATCGACATTGATTCGCTGGCCAACGACAATAGGGATTCGGAATATTTCATGTCCAACTCCGTACCGTATAGGTCAAACAGGCACCCTGCATCCTGGACTTTATGAGCGATACTAAGACTAACATGCCATCGTAGGGTATAAAAATCAACTAGGTTGTTTTCTATATTTATTGTTCATAAAGAAAAGTAGAAAGTCAGATGGCTAAAGATGGTAAACTATTACCTGCTGGAAAGTAAAGGACGAAAATTAGCAAATGGTAATAAGTTAATCGGGATTTTCAAAAATTACCCCAAACGGTAAAGCACATAATAGGGCGGTGAGGAATTGTGTTAATGACCCGTAATTTTTGTATTTTTACGCCTACCTCCAATGCTACGGGCCAAATATTATCAATCATGCATCTTTCAAAAATATACATCTGTCATTGTAACCAGGAATGCTTGCTTCTGCTGGCTTCCCCGTAATTCATACATGTTTAATGTTCGTTACGTTCCATGGTGCAACCAACAATATCCTAAATGCAAGTTATAAAGAATTCTCCTAGGGTGTGTGAAGTGTATCAGTACATAATTTAGGTGAAACTTATCTAATACCTTCTACTTCAAGAAAAATTTTGAAGTGAAAATTTGAAGATTAAGATCACTCTATATAAATATATTATACACAATATTTCAAGTCAATCTATGCTCCCATCATTTATATCAAGGGTTTTGGAGGGAAGTGTGCAGGTTTTGGTTTGTCCCTTCTTAGACTTTCCTAATTAGTTGGGGTATGTATGTTTTACCTTGAGGACCCCTTGATAGTCTCCTCTTGCTTCCCGATATACCCCTGTAAACATCCTAACCCAATGACCTCATACCCTTTAGCTAACTTTTGTTATGCTCTATTAGGATGTTAGGTTAACGTACGTTAATTGTTATATGAAAAGGATAAGAATACCCCTCAATGTGTAATGTCGGGGGAGGGTTTGAAGTGGGTCTCCAACGGCTAATTTTTTGTTCGAGGCCTATTTAATTGGCTGTAAATCATGTTATAGCACACATTTACATAGATTATTTCAACACAAGAGAGGAAATCAGATTGGGGACATTTTATTCAACTTGCAAAGAGTAGAAAATTGCTCTACAGATCTCTATAGGTACAATCAATATGGTAAAGGTTTTTGTAAGGTTTGTTACAAATAGTCTCACTTTTAATAAGAGATTACAATCTTTACATGAAATATTTCTGTAATACAAACTTTAGGATAAATGTAGTCTTTATCTCAAACTTCATCAAAAGATACACAAGTCAAGTGCTCCTGCCATCTTCTAGTTGTAGTGAGAACGTCTAATAAACCGTGGATTAAAAGGCAACAATTCTACACATGCAAATATGGAAATTGCAAATACTTTGATTAGGTAGATCATTCCTACAAAAATGAAATCAACCATATGATGGAAGAAATGAAAAGAATTGAGAAAGGACATATTGACATTGAAAGAGAAGATAAATGAACTATCTGATGTAAAAATGCATATGAAGGAACTCATAGTGTACACTAAAGTGATTATCACGTTCTTAACCTTGCAAATTGTAGTAAAGATGTATATATGAAGGGAGATAAATTGAATGGAAAATATTATCGGGATGATAGATTGAACGGAGTTGATCTAATTCTTGACTACAATTAGACAATAAATTTTTTGTGATGATAATTGAATGAAGTTCACAGTACTGTAGGGAGTTCCGTGTATATGTTCTAATTCTTGACTACAATTAGAGAGTAAGTTTTCTGTGGTTGAAAATGCATTCATAATTCGAAGTCTACTTATGCTATCAATTTATTAGGAATGTGATAAATGATGGTAACACCATCATCTGGCATAACTAACCTAATTTATCCTAATTACAAGAATAAATGCTCCTTAATAACCATTAGAAGGTCATAATTCTGTTTTGAGTTGAATGCAAGAAGATAGGAAATTTCATTAATTTTGCTGTTTTAATAAGAAATCAAGAATGCAGATTAACTAAGGGGTTAATCAGTACCTAATCTAAGGTCAAATGAACTTAAATTCACAAGAAGTGGGCTTGAACTGACTGAATCAGGATTTTCTAAGATTTGAGGATTAATTTAATAATAAAAATCCTAATTACAGCCTCACTTCAATTGAATGGGTTCTGGTGGAAATAAATATAATATAAACCTCCTAAAAATTACTGAAAAATATTCTATGAGGTTTTGAACCTTTACTTTGATGAAAGGAACCCATTTGGATAAAAAATAGAGATTTAGGCGGGAAATTACTTTGTTTTAGGCTACAGTGTAAATTACCTAGTCAAACCTCGTTAAAACGAAAATCTAATGTCACTATTAGATTCCTTGGGTCCAAATAGGTTAACCCAAAATTTTGAGCCTAATTGGAGTTTAATTATTACATTTTAGCCCATTTGTCTAATTATTACATTTTAGCCCAATTGTCTCTAATTATTTCATAAACCCCCAAATGCTTCAACTTTTTCTTACATCCAGGTCCTTTCTTTTTCTTCTTATTGACCTAATTAAGGTATGTGCAGCAGAGGAAATCACCTAAACCCATCATCTTTGATTGGCGATTTGCAACATCAAATCATCACCAAATCCCTCCAATTTAGAGGGATTGGTAATCAGATCATGCTCTACAGATTGCACCCACTCTCGTGCTCGAACTTGAAAATAGTGGAGCTTTGAGTTGCCAAAATTTGCAAACAATGTTTCAAATTTGTGGTAATTGGTTGGCAAATCCACCTCTATATAAGTTCTTGCATGTGTCCAAGTAAAAAATAGTCAAGATTTGGCAAGAATTTCCTCTTCCTCCTACATAGTCGCTCCAACCTTCGATTATAGAGACCTCCTCGAACCATTTCTTCTGTGCATGCATTCGGTCAAAGAGTAGCACCACCTTCTTCCTCATCTTCTTTCGATGCTAGCCGGTAAAAGCTAAGTCTCTTGGACCCCTTCCTCAACGCCGTTCCTCCCACTGGAGCTATCTTCTTGAAAGTTCCCTACTAGGAGGGGTGACGTAATAATATGCGGAAATAAAATATAAAGCAATCTCACAAAAATCAATCGCACAATGTACACAGGTATTTTTAGGTGGAAACCCAAACCGGGTGAAAACCACCACCTAACCCTCTCGAGTTAGGATTTTCCGATCAACCAAGTTGATCAAAATCCACTAAACGAATCACTTTAGACGAGGGTGATTCAACCTCAGTACAACCACGCTACAAGTACGAGGGTAGCGTTCCTCAACCCCTTCTCTCCACGAGAAGGATTTTGTCCCACGAAGGAGACGGGAATTCGCAAAGCGAATACCCAACCAAAATACAAAGATAAAGGAAACAATAGTCCTATAGGGCCAACAAAATAATAAAACCTAGCTTCTATAGGAAATAGGAAACTCCCCTTTGCAAGGAGTGCGTCGACGATGACGCGGTGCGTGTGCCACGCGATGGCGCTATGTCGCTCTCGTTAACAACGCCGGGAGAGCGGGTGCGCAACGGTTGATGCTCTCAAGAAAATGGAGCTTGAGCTTGGAGAGCAAGAGAGTCTTTTCTTTGGACACAAAAGGTTTGAAAGTGTATTGCAAGGTGTGTGTCTTAGTGTGTATTTATGTTGCAAAGGTTCCCCTCTATTTATAGAGGCCTTAGGAAGGCTTTGGAAGGCTTAGAAAGGGTTCTATAGCCGTTGGGAACAAAGTCCAAGAGAATCAGGCCGAAATCAGGACAATGATTGCATTTGACAGGGTCATCAGACGTCTAACTATGGCATCAGACGTCTGGAAGGCCACTTTAAGACGTCTGATTTCAAGGTCAGACGTCTGATTCTATGCAGGTTTCTCCCTGACTTGAATCAGATCTAAACAGGGTTTTTGTGCAAGTCCATCAGACGACATACAGGACGTCTGGCACTAAGTCTGGACGTCTGGAAACCTACTTTTACTGTGGGAATTGATTTCCAAACGTTGCAACGGCTAGAAAATCTCTGAGAAGAGATTTTGGGTCAGCCGAGGCAAAACAGTCAATTATCAGACGTCTGGGAAGACCTATGGACGTCTGATAAGGCTCTAACGGTCATATACTGCCGTGCTTGCTAAGTTAGCCAACGGTCCACTATCTGGACGTCTGGCAAGTCCATCAGACGTCCTCTAAGACGTCTGGACTAAGGTCTGGACGTCTGATTTTATCAGACAGAAAACTAAGTCCAGCCTAAAAGGTTATCAGACGTCTGAAACAACAGTCAGACGTCTTAAAATACTTTATCAGACGTCTGATTTTGGGATTAGACGTCTGGAAATGCTGTTTGAGCCCTATATTGGTTTTCTAAGTATTCTACAGAAAACCTAAGTATCCTAGGATTGTGCAAGTGTTCCTAGGACTACTTTTAGGGTACTTTGAGGCTCTTTAACATAATGTTTTAAGGAAAATAAAGTGCAAGAAAGATAAAGATAAAAGTACATGAAAGGATTAAAAAGAATCTATCCTATTCTTCATTTCCTTCCATCTTCAATCTTTCGCTCCACGCGAACCTCTTCTGTTTTCCGTCAAGCTCCTCCAATCCGTCCTGGATGCGAGCTCGAACTCCGTCTAAACACGTCCACATTTGCAATTGACCTGAAACCTAGGACTCAAATTGCAAATGTTAAATAACACGTGTTTTGTTATCATCAAAACAAATGATCGTGGTGCTCTAGCACCAACACTTCTTACTCGTGTCCAGCCAGCCAACGGCAAACATGATTCCTCCCCTGTTCATTCAATTAAGGTAGCTCTCACTCCTCCTTTCTTCTCATATTATAGAATAAAGCCTTTAGAAATAGGATTTGACCTACTTTCCTCATTGTTCTCCTCCTTCTCCATGGCTGGTGAGAGCTTTGGCGAGCTTGAACCGTGCCACCACGCCATCTCCCACCAAACCATTCACCCCATAAGCATCGTGAGGACTTGGAGAGGAGAAGCCCTCAAGAAATTGGAGCTTTTGACTCTCCAAGCCCTTTACCTGACACCATCGACGCATGCCACCTCTACCTTATTCGGCCAGCCACCTTAGGCCGCCATTCACCAAATCACTGCCACCACCATCTTCGTCATGTTACGATGAAGCTTTCTTGGTATCTAATTGGGGCCAAGAGCCCATATTCGTGTTTCAGGTGACTCACCGGCACCATCGTCTTCCTCGACTCAGAGTACCACCTCTGGCAAGCCAACACTTGAGAAGGCCATCCTCCCCTGGTGCGGATTTGCATGAGGAATCCATCTGGGCCGTTGGATTCAAGATCCAATAGCCATCACTCATCTAATCAAGCAGTTGCAGTTCACGTTGAAGAACGAAGAAGACACGAGGAAGAAGCCTGGGACTTAGTCCCAAATTAGTGAAGTGTTTGTTGGTGCTAGAGCACCACGATCATTTGTTTTGATGATAACAAAACACGTGTTATTTAACATTTGCACTTGGAGTCTTAGATTTCAGGTCAATTGCAAATGTAGACGTGTTTAGACGGAATTTGAGCTCGCATCCAGGACGGATTGGAGGAGCTTGATGGAGAACAGAGGAGATTCGCGAGGAGCGCTAGATTGAAGATGGAAGGACAAGAAGAATAGGATAGAATTTTGTTTAATCCTTTCATGTACTTTTGTCTTTATTTGCTTGCTCTTTTTATTTCCTTAGAACATCATGTTAAAGAGCCTCAAAGTACCCTAACAGTAGTCCTAGGAACACCTGCACAACCCTAGGATACTTAAGTTTTCTGTAGAATACTTAGAAAACCAATATAGGGTTCAAACAGAGTTTCCAGACGTCTAATTCCCAAATCAGACGTCTGATAAAGTATTTTAAGACGTCTGACTGTTGTTTCAGACGTCTGATAACTATTAGGCTGGACTTAGTGTTCTGTCTGATGAAATCAGACGTCCAGACCTTAGACCAGATATCTTAGGAGACGTCTGATGACTTTGCCAGACGTCCAATTAGTGGACCGTTGGATGACTTAGCAAACACTCAAGAATATGACCGTTAGAGCCTTATCAGACGTCCATAAGACTACCCAGACGTCTGATAATTGACCGTTTTGCCTCGACTGACCCAAAATCTCTTCTCAGAGATTTTCTAGCCGTTGCAACGTTTGGAAATCCATTCTCACAGAAAAATTAGGTTTCCATACGTCCAGACATAGTGCTAAACGTCCTATATGTCGTCTGATGGACTTGCACAAGAACCCTGTTTAGATCTGATTCAAGTCAGGAAGGAACCCGCCCAAAATCAGACGTCTGACCTTGGAATCAGACGTCTTAAAGTGAACTTCCATATGTCTGATGCCATAATTAGGCGTCTGATAAGCCTGTCAGTGCAATGATTGTTCCTGATTTCGGGCTGATTCACTTGGGCTTTGCACCCAACGGCTATGGAAGCTTTTCTAAGCCTTCCAAAGCCTTCCTAAGGCCTCTATAAATAGAGGGGAACCTTTGCAACACAAATATACACCTAGAGACACCAAGATACACAAGAAACACTTTGTAATACACTTTCCACTCTCTTGTGTCCTACCTAGCTCTTGCTCTCCAACATCAAGCTCCATTCTCTTGAGAGCATCAAGCTGTTACGCACCCGCTCTCCCGCTGTAGTTCACGAGAGCGAAGTTGCGCCGTCGCGTGGCTCACGCACCGCGTCATCAACTCGACGCACTCCTTGCAAAGGGGAGTTTCCCAATTCCTATAGAAGCTAGGTTTAAAATTACTTTGTTGGCTCTATAGGATTACTTGTTTATTTTATCTTTGTTATTTGGTTGGGTATTCGCTTTGCGAATTCCCGTCTCCTTCGCGAGACAAAATCCTTCTCATGGAGAGAAGGGGTTGAGGTACGCTACCCTCGTCTAAGTAGCATGGTTGTAATTGAGGTTGAATCACCCTCGTTTTAAAGTGATTCGGTTTAGTGGATTTTGATCAACTTGGTTGATCGGAAAATCCTAATTCGAGAGGGTTAGGTGGTGGTTTTCACCCGATTTGGGTTTCCACCTAAAAATACTTTGTGCCTTTTGTGTGATTGTTATTTTGTGAAGATTGTTTATTATTTATTTCCGCAATTATTACGTCATCCCTCCTGGTAGGACGAAAACTACAGTGTTGTACGTGGAAAACTACGCGTTCGCAGTTGGATTCGAAAACCCGTCGTCGTAGTTTGAGTCGCGAAGAAATTCGTTCAACAGATAAAATTTATACCGAAAATCCGTAAAGAAGTTCCAGGTCGAACATAGGGAGGCGGTCATTTGATTAGAAAAATGTGTTTTATTTGTTTGTCACGAAACAAATTAGCTGGTTGAAAACTAGCTATCTATTTAACAAATAATAAATAGAAGAGAGAGAATATTACAAATAAAACTAAAAGAGAGGTAGAATAAACATGGATTTCATTATCACAAGCTATTCATTATACTACTCATTCCGACTAGAAAGCGGAAAATTTACACTAGAAAGCAGTAAATCTACTCTAGAAAGCAGTAAAGAGAATGGAGAGAGAAATATCCTCCTCGATGATTGCTTGGAGAACGAGTCGGATGGGACGACGCCTAGAAGATGAGGAACGGAGTGGGAAGAAGGAGGACGAAGTTGGAGGAATGAGAATGATGTGCATATATCTGATTAACGTAAAATGTCTATTAATGCATATTCTTAGTACCATATTAGCATCATATATTATAAATATTGCATAACATGCATAATCATGCATTTAGGTCAAGTTATATAAATTGTATATTAATTGTCTCCTTTTATGGTCAGTGATAGGGCAACTTGTTAATCGGGACCTCTGATCGAAAATCCAACCGTACGGATCTGATCAGGGCGATGATTGGAGTTCAACGACTCCAAGATCGCCCTGATTGGACATCCGTAGCACCAGATAGAGACTGAGGAACCCTAAAGATCAAGGGCCAAGGTGGTGTTAATCCGCACCTTAGACGACAAATCCTACCGCATGGATGGAATCCACCACACTACAATCCCAGGCCTAAATAAAATCAAGTAGACATTGGCCTTAAGGATTTATTCGCTCTTCGGGGTCCAGTCTGAGATTGTTTATGATTAACCTACTTGTACTGATCAATCTGATGTTTAGCTAGGGGAGTAGTGTCAAATGACCGCGGCTGGGGGGTACACTAGGAATCGGAGGTGCAAGCAGAAGGAAGAACCTTCTCCCCAGTCCCTCCTTCTAACTAGTTGGATTGAGCAGACACAAGTAGAGTAAATCGTTTATAATCTTAAGGTGGGTTCTAAGAGTCTGTAGATCCTTAGGCTACCCCACTTAAGGACAGGCTTATTTTGTTATGATGTAGGGTTCTTATCCCTAGTCCTTTTGACCTTTTCCTAGTTTATGCTGGGAAGGAGGTCATTGAATCCCCAATTGGAAGGACCACTAAAGTATTCTAGGAGGCGTAGATTGGATTTTGGCCAAATTGATCCCATGACCGATCAACAGCCTCCTCTGCCTTAGGATCCACAGGAGGTATTTCAATGGCAGCTAGAATAAATGCAGAAAATGCAAGAATGGTTCCAGAGAATGCAGGACGCTTAGCCTTTGAAGGATTTTTACGATCCTTCAAATTACGGGGAATGTCTTGACGTCTAGATTCCTATCGGAGACGTAGAAATCAAGCCCCAGGTGTTAAGCCTGATCAAACATTTCCATGGGCTTGGCTTTGAAAACTCGTTTCAGCACTTGGAGGACTTGACCACTTTGGTCGAGACCACCAAGGCACGAAGCGTGAATGAGGAGTAGATGATCATGAGGCTCTTCTCCCACTCTCTTAGGGATAAAGCCGCTCATTGGTACAAGACTATAGGAAGGCCAATTGCAACTTGGAATGATTTAAAATCAGCCTTCCTGAAGAAATTCTTCCATGTTGGACGTACCAATGCTTTGAGACGGACAAGTACTACCTTCACTCAGCGGCCAGGGGAGCAGTTTCATGTTTCTTAGGAGCGATTCCAGGACTTATTGCGGAGGTGTCCACACCACGAGGTGCCGAAATGGCAACTCGTGTAGATCTTCTACCATGGGTTGACTAAGCAACTCAGAAATCATGTGGATGCTTCTTGCGGAGGGAATTTTCTCAACAAAGATGCTGATAGCGTGCACGATTTATTTGAGGAGATGAGTGAGAATTCGATCAATCATGCCTCCATGGATACTTTTAACCGGTCCCAACAACCCAGATCAAATGTTAATGAAGTCCACGACTCTCATTCATTCGATATGGAATTGATTTGTAATAAACTTGATAAGGTGGACTTGGTTACTAAGAGAATGGAGGAGTCTATGGCTGGAAACTCAATAAACAACTCTTGATCCACTAAATCCCAGAATTCAGGATTCCATTCATCGCGAGCTCCTTCTGGACGGGAGTTCGTGAATCAACTTGATGTGGCTCAACCTATGAGTCAGCATTATTCAGAACCCCACAGGTTCCAAACTGGGGCTTTTGATCTCAGCTTCTCTGACATCTCCCTTTCTTTCTCTCCATCCTCACCTTATGAGGATGTCTATGCTGTACAGGAGAATGTTAGGTCCAACCTTTACTCCAATGCTTATAATCTGGGTTGGAGGAACCACCCTAACTTCTCCAGAAAAAACCCGGGGCAGTAGACCCAATTTTGACCCAGCAACTATGCTCCGCAATGACCAATGGGTCAGGGTCATGTTTACACTCAGCCAGCTTGGAATGCCTGTCAACCTGTAGGTCAGACTGATTTGAACCAACAAATGGTAAGATGCAAGGATCTATGCTCCAGCTCATGCAGCAAATGAAAACCTTGCTGGACAACTTGCAAAATGGGTTCATTGCTAATTCTCATCAACCCGGATCTCTACCATCTCAACCCGTACCCAACCCACGTAATATCCAGAATCCGGGCAATCAAGCCTGTAGGTACGGGAATCAGAGGGACCCACACGTACATGCTCAGGTGGTTGAGCAGGGTCCTTCCTCTTCTTCTTCTTCTTCCTTAAATCAAAGGTTCTTGACTAATGAAGCCCCTCCAATGTTTCCTACCCCTCCCCAAGACCCAAACTCATATGCATCTGCTAATTCTATTACCTTGAGGAGTGGTGAACAAACTCAGGATCCACAACCACACTGTTCTAATTTACCAAATCCTGAAGTTCCTGAGGGGAGAAAGGAGAACTCTGGAGAAGAAATCAAGGCTCAGGAGCCTGATTCCGAAGATCCGACTCATGTTCCTTTTCCTGAGGCCTTGATTAGATCAAGGAAGAAGTCTATTGATAGTAATGAGGAGCTTCTAAATATTTTCAAGAATGTCGAGATCAGTATCCCACTCCTTGATGCTATCAAGCATATACCGGCTTACGTGAAATTTTTAAAGGATTTATGTACACAGAAGCGTAAGTTAAGAGAATCTGTTCCGAGGAAGGTGGTACTCTCCGAGCAGGCTAGTTCTGTTATCCTGCACCACCTCCCTCAGAAAAAGAGATATCTAGGTGCTCCTTTGATTTCCTGTGTTATCGGAGATTACACCTTTGATAGAGCACTACTGGATCTGGGTGCATCCACTAACCTAATTCTGACTTCTCTTTATGAGAAGTTCGGATTTGGTGAACTTCGGCCGACTTCAGTAACGCTGCAGTTTGTGAATCATTCGGTCACAAATCTGTGAGGCATTATTGAAGATGTTATTGTCAGGGTTAAGGATTACTATTTTCCTGTAGATTTTCTTGTCCTTGCCATGGATGTACCTAAAAATTTGAGGAACACGCCCATCATTCTGGGACGTTCGTTCCTAGCTATCACCAAGGCCAACATTAATTGTGAGAGCGATGGCATGGAAATCGCTTTTGGGGCTCAAAGAATGAAATTTGATATTTTTAAGGCGATTAACAAATTCGAGGATTGTGGATTGATATAAACACATCTATTGAGGGTAAAATGCCTATTCATGCATGTTTCTAGGCTTAGATTTACGTTTCATGTTATAAATATTGCATAGCATGCATCATTCTGCATTTAGAGTAGTTGTATATAATTTAGGTTAATTGCGTCCTTTTTGTGGTTAGGAGAGAAGGATATTTATTTTGGAGCCTCCAATTGATGATCCAACCATACAGATCTAATTAAGACGACGATCGGAGTCCAATGCTTCTGAAATCGCCTCGATCGGAGTCCCGTAGCATCATATGCAGTCCGAGGAAGATCAATGGCCAAGGGACTAGGTGACATAATATGGAGCTTCAAATGGCAAATCTGACTACGTGGATGGATTCAGGTCGACGATCGTAGCCTAACGGTGTGAAAATCGACTCAATTTGACCTTTGTAGCAGCCCCTACAACAAAAAGAAGATGATCGGCCCAGATTGCTCCACGTGGCACAGCCCAGGCTGCCAACGCATGCATGTGCCACCGCACGCGCACAGCAACACGGGTGCGCGTGCACGCAAGCAGGTGTTAATGCGCACAGCGCAGCGCCAGCGGAGCATGTAGCGGATCTTCAACGACAGACTAGCAGACTTACAGTGATGCGTACAGCCGTTGCTAATTCATCGCATGCCAGCAAAGCCAGTTGTGGGTGCCAGCGGGCATGAGCTGCCTACAACAACATTTCCAGCGACGGCCTGGATGTCACTAATGGTCTCATACCTATTTTTTACCTCTTCTCCTCCACTATAAAAGGACCTACACCCCCTCCCTTCCAAGCTATCTCTACCTACTCTACTCCCACCTACTCCCAAGCTTTAGCAAGCCTACCAACGCTCCATTAAAGCTTGTTCTCAAGCTCCAAAGGCTCCTATTATTGTAGCAAACCTCTGCCTCACCAAATATTCATCCATCTTCCCATCCCCTTTCATAGGTCGCCTTGGAGTTATCCTCTCACCTCCATTCCGGTAGCAGATCATCTCCGCCTTCTCACATCCATTCTGGAGCTACGCTGAACCTTTCCTCTACCTGACGTCCTCCTGCATCTCACCTCCGCTTTCCCGCTCCTCACCTCCTTTGTCCGAGCTTCCGCCAGGCACCGTCGTCTCGCCGAACAGCCAATTCGGGAGATTTCCTCTCGCCCTCCTCTCTTTTTATGCTTTCATAGTAGATTGTAATAGACATTGAAGTGATATCTATACCATTTTCATTTCATCTCTATCTTGTGATTTGTTTGCTTATTTTCTTACAAAAATACAAAAAAAAATAAAACCCTAAAATACCAAAAATAAATAAAACGAAGCATGATTTTTGGTTAAAGTAAACGTCGCCTCCCTGTGTTCGACCCGAGACTCCCTTGGAGTTTCGGTATAAATTTTATCTGATCAACGTGTTTTGCAACTACGATGACGGGTTACTTGTAACCTCGATTTCTAACACGCGAAACACGCTCGACCATTTTGGCACCGTTGCTGGGGAGGCAACGGAATTTGCTTTATTGTTTATTGCATTTCTTTACATTTACATAGCACTAACCCTACTTGTCTTTGATCTACCATCTTGTAGGTACCCTTGCATGGAGATCCAAGTGCAGTAGATCAGAGTAAAGTACAGGTAGAGTACTCTGTAAGTGTCCCCCACATTCCCCCCCACTAGTTCATTTCGCCACAACTCATAACCAAGACCTAATCTACTTAGGTGTTTGCATAAACCCTAGGATAGAATTGTTTGTCTTTTTTGCTACCTTCATCCACCTCACCCCTATATTTAAAAAAAAAAAAAAAGAGATACTTTCTGTGGGACGAATCAATATACACACTCTATACACCCACATTTGAGGCACATAATCAGACTTGATTTTCATCTACTCAACCGGGCTTCCGACCTGTGGACCCGGTACGCGAATTCAACACATAAAAGAGTAGAAATCATATTAGGCTAACCACCTTTTTGTGTGCCTTAATCGGTGGTGTATTTGAGCCAATTGATTGAATTGTTTGGGCCACACCACCTAAACTAAAAGAGGTTCATTTTCTAGCTGCCCCATAGGATTCAATAACTAGGTAAAGCCAGGCACTCCATATTTTTCTTGATTTCTAAAGGAAAATACTTGAACACGTGCTTTCAAAAACAAACTTGGTTTGCTTCACAAAACTTGGTTGAAAACACCTAACATTTGAATCTTAAAAGCTATTAAGCAAGATTCGAATCCTAAAACTCACCTCATCATTAATAATCTTGCTTGAAAACCTCTTGGTTGTGCACATTCTCAAACAAATCATTAAGGGCACAACCCATTAAGGGCCCATCACATTTCTGAGCACCAATTTCCCAAGCCTAACTAAAGTTGAGTAGGCGTTGGCCTTAAGGACCGATTCACTCTATGGGATCCAGACTGAGATTATTCATGATTAACCTACTTCTACTAGTCAATCTGATGTCTAGCTAGGGTAGCGTCAAACGATTGCAGCTGGGGGGTGCACTAGGAACCAGAGGCGCAAGCCAAAGGAAGAACCTTCTCCCCAGTCCCTACTTCTAACTGGTTGGATTGCCTAGACATAAGTAGAGTAAATTGTCCATAGTCTTAGGATGGATTCTAAGAGTCTGTAGACCTTTAGGCTACCCAACCTAAGGACAAGCTTGTATTTTTGTGCTGCAGGGTCCCTTATCTTCCCCCTCCTTCCGACTTCCAGTGTATGCTTGGAAGGAGGTCATTGAACCTTAGATTGGAAGGACCTTTAGACCATTCCCAGAGGCGGAGGTTGACCTTTAGCCAAGCAGATCCCATGGTTGATCAAAAACCACCTCCCCCACTCTCGAACCAGCAAGAGCTAATTCAGAGGTAGTTGGAAGAATTGTAGCAGATGCAACATTTGTTCGAACGAATGAATGGTCAGGGTGCTCGGCCCTTGAAGGATTTTTATGATCCTTCAAATTATGAGGATTGTCCTGGCGTTGTGATTCCCACTGGAGATGTTGAGATCAAGCCCCAGGTTTTAAGTCTAATTAAATACTTTCACGGGCTTGGCTCAGTGGACCCATTCCAACATTTGGAAGACCTGATCACTCTAGTTCAGACCACCAAATCGTGGAATGTGGATGAAGAATAGATGCTCATGAGGCTTTTCCCCCATTCACTCAGGGATAAGGCCGCACATTGGTATCGTACCATTGGAAGACTGATTGCTACCTGGATAGCTTTGAAATCAGCCTTCCTGAAGAAATTCTTCCCAATTGGGTGAACCAATGCATTGCGATGGGAAATTACCAATTTTGCCCAGCGGCAGGGGGAACCATTTCATGAGGCCTAGGAGAGATTCCAGGATCTGTTGCGGAAGTGTCCACACCACGAGGTGCCTAAATGGCAACTTGTGCAGATTTTTTATCACGGGTTGAATGATCAACTCTGTAATCATGTGGATGCTTCTTGCGGAGGCAATTTTCTCAACAAGGACGCATATAGCGCATATGATTTGTTTGAGGAAATGAGCGAAAATTCTTTAAACCATGCCTCCTTGGAAACCTTCAACCAATCCCAACAAATTAGATCAAATGCCAATGAGATCCAAGATTCTCATACATCTGATATGGAATTGATCTACAATAGATTAGATAAGATGGATCAGGTTACTAAACGAATGGAAGAGTGGATGTCTAGAAACTCTAACTTTTCTAGATCCACTCAATCCCAGGGATCGGGATTCCATTCTTCGCAAGCTCCTATGGGATGGGAGTCTGTGAACCAACTAGAACCGACTCGACCTTCGAGACAACTCTTCTCGGAACCTCATGGGTTCCAAGCTGGGGCCTTGGATCCCAGTCTTTCTAATCCTTCTTCATCCTCATCTTATGAGGATGCTTATGCTGTGCAAAAGAATGTTAGATCCAACCCTTATTCATATTCCTACAATTCTAGTTGGAAAAATCATCCTAACTTGGAAAGATCAGGGGTAGCAGACCCAATATCAATCCAACAACTATGTACCGCAAAAACCAATGGGTCAGGGTCATGTATATACTCAGTTGCGCCTGAATCAGGTTAATCAGCCCATGTGGAATGCTCAACAACCCGCCGAGCAGGCTGACTTGAACATGAAAATGGTAGAAATGCAAGGGTCAATGCTTCAGCTCATGCAACAGATGAAAACTTCGCTAAACACCTTACAATCCAGACTTAGTACAAACAACCGACAACCCGGATCTCTACCATCACAATCTGTACCAAACCCAAGGAATGTACAGAACCGAGGCACTAGGCATCAAGGATTTGGTATGATGGGGAGTCACATGCTCAAGCTCATGCTATCTATCAGGCTACCCCAGCCCCTCCCAGAGCGAACCAAGTTCCTACCATAATAAATCGGGAGCCTTTTATTTTGCCCAACCCTCCCCAAGGCACTAACCAACAGCATTTTGCCATGGCAAACACCATCACCTTGAGGAGTGGTAGTAGACACAAGGGACCTACCCAACCCCATGTCAACCCCATTACGCCCCGTAGCAAGAATTCCAAACTCCCAACTAAGAATGTGATCAACAAAACATCAGAGTCTGATTCGGGAGCATGTTGTTGTATGGGAAAACAGAAAAAGTCGGAGGAGAAATTGGAGGAAAGGATGTCCTTACTTCAGGCTTTCAAATTGACAATCATTTTACTCCTCGCGGCTATCGGATCAATCCCCGCCTACGCCATAGGTTTACTGAATGCATATAAAGAAAGGCGTTGAGCGAAATTTGAAATCAATAGGAGAGTAGTTTTGTTCGATAACATAAGCACATTGATTTTAAACAAGCTACCTCCTAAGAAGCAGGACCTAGGAGCTCCACTGATTTCCTGCACAATAGGAAGCATTACTTCTAACCGGGCCCTCCTCTACTTGGGTGCTTCCATTAATGTGATCCCCACCTCACTGCACATGGAATTGGGTCTAGGCTACCTAAAACACACTGACATAACCTTGCAGTTAGCCGATAGATCCATTACAAAATCAGGGGATATTTTGGAGGTTGTTTTAGTTAAGGTTAATGATTTGCATTACCTTGCTGATTTCATGGTTCTGGACATGGAAACCCCAAAACAGCTCAACCACATCCTGATTATTTTGGGAAGACCTTTCCTAGATATTGCCAAGGTGAGGATTGATTGTGAATCGGGAAATATGGAAATGGCCTTAGGGGATAAGATAAATTGATTCAATATTTTTGAGGTCTTAAAGAAGAATAAAATTAAGTGTGGTTCGATGGAGGAGCTTGGTAGAATAGAGGAAGTAATGGCCATACATACGTTAGACAACCTTTTAATGGCCAACTCAACCCAAACTTGGGAAGAAGATCACACGGTTGAGGAAATAATTGAGGACAAAACAAAAATGCGACCAATTATAGCAATGTAGGATGAGGAAGATATACATGAAATCAAAAATTTGTTGGATGATTCACATGATCAAGATATTATCTTGAATGCTTAGAGTTTGAGGTCCAACTTGTGGGTGGGAATTCTGAGGATCAAGATGGTTGGTTTAAGAACCCAAAGTGTAAGGATGAAATTGAACATTGGGGAAGAACTCTTCAAGCATTAGGTATTCTAGAGTACCCACAAATCCCCAGCACATCACAAAACCCTCATCGTCCTTTTTCACCCAACCATTGCACAAATTTTATACCCAACCACACTTCCTTTGTAATAAATCAACAAAACTCCTATTGGAGACCATTTGGGCTCTCCCTGCTCCACCAGCTTTCCACTTTCATTGTTCATCTCTTTGGCAAGCCCATTTTCACTCTCCGGGACCTATACCTGGGGGCCCGAAAACTGTGTTGTTGTGGCCTCAATGTTTAGTTATTTTTGTTGAGGACCTCACCTAGCTGAAGGCACTAAACTCAGCACATGTAAAGACTATTCCAAGTTGACTAGAGTCTCATGGAAACTAGGTGCTATTCTTTCACTTAGTCTCCCGCATGCTTTCATTTTTCACAATGAGGACATTGCAATAGCTAAGCATGGGAGGGTGGACATATTTTATAACCTTTTTGTCAGCTGTAACAGTAATTTCCTGTTATTTGATTCTTATAAAAAAAAATTTGAAAATTTGAAAAAGATATAAAAAGAAAGAAATTAGGAAAAGAGAACTTAGGCACTTGGAATTTATTAATTTTAGGAAATGATACGAGAGGACCTAAACACTTAGACTCTTTAGGTCTTCGGGCTTAATTAGCCCGGGTGTCCACTCGAATGTGGACTTAGTCTCGAGTCCTCGCCAATTCAAACTCATTTTTAATTTGGCTAATAAATTGGGATGATAAGTATGCGACTTATCAACCTTCCCTCTGATTTGGGGGTGATGTAAACACATTTACACTACTTAAAATGTTTATTTATGCATGTTCTTAAGCATAGGATTGCATTTCATGATATAAATATTGCATTACATGCATCATCTTGCATTTAGAGTAGTTTGAATAAAATGGAGGTTAATTGTCTCCTTTTATGTGCTTGGACAGGGCAAATATTTTATCGGGGCCTCGGATCAAAGATCCAACCGTATGGATATGATCAGGGCGACGATTGGAGTTCAACGACTCCAAGATCGCCCTAATCAGGCATCCGTAGCATCAGATAGAGATCGGGGAACCCTAGAAGATCAAGGGCCAGGATGGTGTAAATCCGCACTTCAGATGGAAAATCCGACCACACGGATGAATTCGGATCGACGATCGCAGCCGAACGACACAAAAATCGAGTCAATCCGACATTCGTGGCACCATCTACAACTTCCAGAAGATGGACGGCCAAGATAGCGCCACGTGGCGCCATCCCAGCCGCCCAATCGGCCGCAGGAGTCCTGTGAAGACCGCGCACCGTCTCCTCTCCGCCGTTGGATCTCGACCCAACGGCTGCGGTCGCTCGCGTTTAAAAACGTCCGCGCGACCATTTCGCCCGCGTAGCGCAGCGGCGACGCAGCTGCGGGCGAAGCGGAGGTCGCGGGTTCAAGCCGCGGTGAGGGGGTCGAAGGCGCGGGCGAGCGGGCGCGCACGAGCGTCAGATGAAGATCCAACGGCCGCGCGCGCCCGATAGCGCCGACGCGCAATTGGACGCTCTGGTGGGCGCGCGATCACACGCGGGCGGTGCGCTACGCAGCGGGCGCGGACGCGTTCTAAGCCGTCCGATCTCGCGATCGGACGGCTGAGACGACGCGGACGTGCGTATGCGTTACGCGCGCAGGCCAGCCGAGCGGGCGCGCGTGGGCGCGGCGGCGACGGCGACGGCGGGGCTTTAGCGACGGTTTTATCCGTCACTAAAGACCCCTTATTTATTATTTTGATGATGTAATGTCCATTTTGCCCCCACTCCTTGCAACTATAAAAGGAGACCCCCTCCATACAAAATTTTCATCCCTTCCTTCTCCTCTCTACCTCTCCAAAGCTCAAGAGAAGCTTGTCCCACACCCGGGATGCTTCTCGCGAGATAAAGTCCAAATTTTCGTCCCCCTTCGGAAGTGGATCCCGCGACGACGACGGCGTGCTGCTTCGTTCCCGTTCTTCTGCTTCGTCCTCCTTCGTCCCGCTTCGTTCTCCTTCGTCCAGGCGTCGTCCCGTCCGGCTCGTCCTCCAAGCGACCGTCGAGGAGGATTTCTCTCTCCCTATTCTTTTTACTGCTTTCTAGTATAGATTTACTGCTTTCTAGAGTAGTCTATTCGTCCTCCGAGCGATCGTCGAGGAGGACATTTCTCCCTCCATTCTTTTAATGCTTTCTAGAGTAATTGTTTTATGTTTTCTAGTTGTAATGAAAGAACTCTTTTATGATAAATTCCTTGTCTATTCTACATCTCATTTTGATTTCCATGTATAGTATTCCTTCTCTCTCTCTTACTCCCTCTCTCTCTTTTATTTGTTGTAGATACTTAGATAGTTTAAATTGAATTTCTTTGTGACAAAATAAAAAGAAACACGGAGTTTTTAAATCAAACGTTCGCCTCCCTGTGTTCGACCCGGAATTCTTATTTCGGTATAAATTTTATTTGTTGAACACGAATCCTTCGCTTTCGAACTACAACGACGGGTTTTCCAAAACCAAACACGTTAGCGTAGGTTCGTAAAATAAGTTCAACAGGGGGGACTTTAAGCCTAAGCATCTACACGCATTTTTTTGCATTGACTCACTTTTCGGCGGTTTCTTCAGAAATTAGGTAGCTAATGAACTATCTAGGGTGGTATGGCTGGCAAGTTGTTGGTGGTAATAGCTCATCGGCCAGTTGTCTAGAGCCCAGTCACAAGACCATTTTCATTGTACTGCCTTTAGGTAAATCTTAGATCAGGAAAGTCACCTACTTAAAAGGAAAAGGAAAAAAAAGAAAAAAGAAAAGAAAAGAAAATATAGAGAAAAAAAAGAAAAAGGAGAAAATGAAAAAATAAATAAAATCACACTTCACCGCACGAGTATGGTTGGCAAGTTGTCGGTGGTAACAGCTCATCGGTCGGTGGTCTTGAACCCAGCTCACAAAAAGAAATGCACAATAAGTTCCAAAACACTTAGGGAAGAAGCGGGGGAGTAGAATAAACCGGGGAGATATACACTGGGTTCGCCCTTGTGTTGACTCCATAAATAAAAGAACTAGGGAGAAAGCTACCGTTCGAAAAGATAAACCTCTAGGCAAGGTCACCTAGGGTCATAGAAACCTGAAGTCCATTGTAACAGCCACCTAGTGAGTCTTTCACTATTTTCACAAGATGCTTACCACTTAGAGTCCTTTTCGAGTCTTGGGCGGGTTGGGTAGTCATAAAAAGTTATCCTGGAATTCTCAAACTCCAAAAGTACAAAAAAAAAGAAAAGAAGAAAAATAAAAAAATGTATCTTCCCTTTTCAAATAAGGTGAGGACTTGGGCGGTCTGTATTCTGACAGGCACTCGGGTACTGTTGAGTTTTCGTAGTTTAGAACCTTAGTTGAAATTTTTTATTGTTAATAAACGACTTAGGCCTAAGCGATCTAATTCTAACTCTGCTTTTATACATAGCATATAGTTTAATTTTGCTAGGGACTAGCAAAAGATAAGCATGGGGGTATGATATAAACACATTTATTGAGGGTAAAATGCCTATTCATGCATGTTCCTAGGCTTAGATTTGCATTTCATGTTATAAATATTGTATACCATGGATCATTCTGCATTTAGAGTAGTTGTATATAATTTAGGCTAATTGCATCCTTTTTGTGGTCAGGAGAGAAGGATATTTATTTCAGAGCCTCAGATTGACAATCCGACCATACAGATCTGATCAAGACGACGATCAGAGTCTAATGCCTCTGAAATCACCTCAATCGGAGTCCTGTAGCACCATATGCAGTCCGAGGAAGATCAATGGCCAAGTACTAAGTGACATAATTTGGAGCTTCAAATGACAAATCCAACCACGCGGATGGATGCAGGTCAACGATCGCAGCCTAACGGCGTGAAAATCGACTCAATTCGACCTCTGTAGCAGCCCCTAAAACAAAAAGAAGATGAATGGCCTAGATTACGCCACGTGGCGTAGCCCAGGATGCCCAGCGCACGCACGCGCCACTGCACGCGCGTGCGTAGGTGCGCATGTGCACAGCACAGTGCCAGCGTGTGAAGCGTGCGTGCGTGCGGAGAGCGCCCAGGGCAACGCCAGTGGAGCATGCAGTGGATCTTCAGTAACAAACTAGCTGACTTACAGTGACACTTACAACCGTCGCTAACTCATTACATGCCAGCAAAGGCAGTTGTGGGTGCCAGCAGGCATGAGTTGCCTACAGTGACGTTTCCAACAACGACGTGGATGTCACTAATGGTCTCATACCTATTTTTTGCCTCTTCTCCTCCACTATAAAAGGACCTACACCCCCTCCCTTATAAGCCATCTCTACCTACTCTACTCCCACCTACTCCCAAGCTCTAGCAAGCTTACCAACACTCCATTAGAGCTTATTCTCAAGCTCCCAAGGCTCCTATTAGTGTAATAAACCTCTGCCTCACCAAATATTCGTCCATCTTCCCATCCCCATTCATAGGTTGCCTTGGAGCTGTCCTCCCACCTCCATTTCGGAGCCACGGTGAAGCTTTCCTCTACTCGACGTCCTCCTACATCTCACCTCCGTTGTTTTACTCCTCACCTTCTTCATCCGAGCTTTCGCTAGGTGCCGTTGTCTTGCTGAACACCCGATTTGGGAGATTTCCTCTTACCCCTTCTCTTTTTATGCTTTCATAGTAGATTGTAATATACATTGAAGTGATATCTATACCATTTTCATTCCATCTCAATCTTGTTATTCGTTTGCTTATTTTCTTCTTACAAAAATACAAAAAAATAACAAAACCCTAAAATACCAAAAAGAAACAAAACGAAGAGCGATTTTCAGTTAAAGTAAACATCGCCTCCCTGTGTTCGACCCGGGACTCCCTTGGAGTTTCAGTATAAATTTTATCTGATCAACGTGTTTTGCAACTACGATGACAGGTTACTTGTAACCCTGATTTCTAACATGCGAAACATGCCCGACCATGGATTTATTTTGGAACTTGAGGATGATAATGTGAATATTGAAACTTGTATGATGATTTCTACATTTGAAAGTTCCTCCTTTGATGATGATTTGGACTTGCAACCCTCTATGGCAGACCCGCCACCTTCTGAAGACTTTATCGATTTTGTTCACTCTCAACCTCTTCCTCTTGATGAGCCTTCATCAGCATCTTCCTTACCTTCAATCATCAACCCGCCTCAGCTTGAACTGAAACCATTGCCTGAGAATCTGAAATATCACTTTTTAGGACCACATAAGATGCTCCCTATGATTATCAGTGCTAAATTAACAAAAAAGCAGGAGATTAAACTGATTAAGGTCTTAAAGGAACACAAGGAGGCAATTGGTTAGACTATTCATGGCCTTAGGGGGATCAAGCCATCTTATTGCAATCACAGAATATTTTTGGAAAATGGATCCTGCCTTTCTCGCCAGATGCAGAGGAGATTAAACTTGAATATGTGAGAAGTGGTCAAGAAGGAGATTATCAAGTGGCTTGATGTAGGAATCATTTATCCGATCTCTGATAGTCCTTGGGTAAGTCCCGTGCAAATTGTTTCCTAGAAAGCCAGGATTACCGTTGTGACTAACGAGAAAGGAGAATTTGTCACAACTTGTTCAGCTTCCTCTTAGAGAGTTTGTATTTGATTACAGGAAGCTGAACATAGCCATGAAAAAGGATCATTTCCCTTTGCCTTTTATTGATCAAATCCTTGAAAGATTAGCCGGGCAGAAGTACTTCTGTTTCCTTGATGTTACTCGAGATATAACCAAGTCCCTATCCATCTCGAGGATCAGGAAAAAATGACTTTCACCTGTCCCTACGAAACCTTTGCTTTCCGTAGGATGCCATTCGGCTTATGCAATGCACCTGCGACTTTTTAAAGGTGTATGCTAGCCATATTCTCTAACATGGTGGGAGAGTTTATGAAAGTCTTCATGGACGATTTCTCTATTTTTGGAGAATCGTTTGACTCTTGTTTAGCTAATCTTGCAATGATTCTTAAACGATGCATCAAAACAAGACTTGTCCGTAGCTGGGAAAAGAGTCATTTCATGACACAAGAAGGCATCGCCTTGGGTCATGTAATCTTTGAACAGGGAATCGAAGTGGGTAACGTTAAGGTTGATGCTATCACTAAACTTCCTCCTCCCACATCTGTCAAACAAATTCGATCATTTCTTGATCATTTAGGATTCTACAGGAGATTCATCAAGGACTTTTCGAATGTTGCTCGTCCTTTGAGCAATCTTCTCGCCAAAGAAACACCGTTTGATTTCGATGAATCATGCTGTAAGGCATTTGATTTTCTTAAAACGGTAGTCACTTGTGCTTTGATGTTGCAACCACTGGTTTGGACAGCCCCATTTGAGATCATGACCGATGCTTCTGATTATGCGGTTGGGGCTATTTTGGGTCAAAAGATTGATAGGAAGCCCTTTGTCATCTGCTACACTAGTAAAACTCTGGACGAGGCCCAAAGGAATTACACTGTTACTGAGAAGGAATTACTAGTTGTAGTATTTGCTTTGGAGAAATTTAGGGCTTATCTCTTAGGGTCTTATGTCATCATATATGCCGACCACTCGGCCTTGAGACATCTCTTGGCCAAAAAGGATGCCAAATCTCAGCTTATTTGATGGATTCTTCTACTTCAAGAATTTGATCTTGAGATCAAGGATAAATCTGGGGTACATAATGTGGTGGCGAACCATCTGTCGAGACTTCTGAGTGATTCTTCTTGTCCGGATATTCTGATTACCGATACTTTTCCAGATGAGACCATCCTTATAGTTTTAGGTGTCCCAACCCCATGGTTTACTGACATCGTTAATTATTTGTCCGTTGGTCAAATCTCCCAGGATTGAACCAAGCAACAATAGGATAGACTCAAATCTGAGGCCAAATATTTCCTGTAAGAGCTTTGAGCCGAACTAGAAGGTCTGGCTCTTCGATTCTCGACTTATGCCCTTTCCCGGCAAACTTAGGTTGAAATGGAACAGCCCGTTCATTATCGATCAGATAGTTCCAAATGGGGCTATTCAGATCTCTGACCCGAAGACGGGTAATTCATTCAAAGTCAATGGTCAATGTCTAAAGCCTGTTATTAATCGTACTGTTCCAGAACCCGTCTTAAACACGGTTGCTCTAGCTATGTTGTGACTTCTTTGGCTGGACTACGCCTAGTTGACGACATTAAATTCAGCAGTTGTATAGTCTGACTCAGAGCTGACCCGAGCTTCATATTCAGGTGATATATTTTGCATTCTACCCTTCCTTTCATGTCTTTTATTCTCAATGCGGACATTGCATCAGCTAGGCATGGGGGGTGGATTCATTTCTAAGTCATTTTGTCATCTCTGTGAAATTCTTGTAAATTCTACTTATTTTTCTCTTTAAGAAAAAATTGAATTAGGAAGGAATACTTGGACATTATGACTTTTCAATCTTAGGAAATATTACAGTAGGATCTAAACACTAAGACCCTTTAGGTCTTTGGGCTTAATCAGCCTGGGTATGTACTAAAATGTGGATTTGTTTATCGAGTCCTCGCCATCCTGAATTCTATTTTAATTTGATTAAATACGTTTGGGTGATAAGTATACGATGTATCAACCCGCCCTTTTATTTGAGGGAACTTTAAGTCTAAGCATCTACACACTATTCATCACTGACTCGTTGTTCGGCGGTTTTAACGAAAATTGGGTAGCTAATGAACCTTCTAGGGTGATATGGCTGGCAAGTTATCATGGGTAACGACCCATAGGTAGGTTGTCTAGAGCCCAGTCACAAGACTACTCTCTTCTTGTTGCCTTTAGGTAAATCTTAGATTAGGGAAGCCACCTACTTAGAAAAAAAGAAAAAGAAGTCAAAAAAGAAAAGAAAAAAAGAAAAAGAAAAAGAAAAGGTGAAAAGAAAAGAAAAGAAACAAAAGAAATAAGCCACACTTCACCGCACAAGTATGGCTGGCACGTTATCATGGGTAACAGCCCATAGGTAGGTATCTAGAACCCAGCTCAAGAAATGCACTAAAAATTCCAAAGCACTTGGGAAGAAGCGAAGAAGTAGAATAAGCTGGGGAGATATACACTGGATTCACTCTTGTGTTGACCCCATAAAAAATAAAAGTAGGGAGAAAGCTACCGGTTGTATGGATACACCTTCAGGTAGATTTCTTTCTAAGGTCACCTAGGGGCGTAGAAACTAGAAGTCTGTTTTGATTGCTGATCAATGAGTCTATTACATTCACAAAAAGATGCTTAAAACTTAGGGTTCTCATCAAATCTTGGGTGGGTTGAGTGGTCGTAGAAAGCCACTCTGTAACCCTAAACTCAAAGATCCAAAAAAAAATTAGAAGAGAAGAAAAAGAGAAAAAGAGATCTTTCTTTGAATAAGGCGAGGGCTTGAGGTGGTCTGCATTTTGGTAGATGCCTGGGCACTGTTGTGTCTTTGAAAGTTCAGGTTCTAAGTAAAAATTTCTTAATGTTGAAAATGATTTGTGCCCGAGTAATCCAACCTAATTCTTTTATAAATAGCATGTAGTTTTTGCTAGGGACTAGCAAAAGATAGGCATGGGGGTGTGATGTGCATACATCTGATTAACCTAAAGTGTCTATTAATGCATGTTCTTAGTACTATATTAGCATCATATATTGTAAATATTGCATAACATGCATAATCATGTATTTAGGACAAGTTGTATAAATTATATAATAGTTATCTCCTTTTATGGTCAGGGACAGGGCAACTTATTATTCAGGGCCTCGGATCGAAAATCCAACCATACATATCTGATCAGGGTGACGATTGGAGTTTAACGACTCCAAGATCGCCCTGATCGAACATTCATAGGACCAGATAGAGATCGAGAAACCCTAAAGATAAAGGGCCAAGATGGTGTTAATCTGTATCTCAGATGACAAATTTGACTGCATTGATGGGTTCAGGTTGACGATCGCAGCCTAACGACGTGAAAATCGATCCAATACGACACCTGTGGCTCCGTCTACAATACTCAGAAGATGGACGGCCAAGATGGTGCCATGTGGCGCCATCTTGGCCACCCAACCGACCCAAAGGACCTGCCTCTACTTCTCTTCTTCACCCGCTTGACGAATCTCCATCGTTGGATGCCCATTCAACGGCCGTAGAGCCATGCACTCAATTCATTCGCGTGAAAAAGATGGGCACTCAGCGCAGTGGTCGAGTGCCCCTTCGTGAGCGAAGGGTGCGCGTTCGAGCCACGCCAAGCGCTTCAATTCAGACGGATGTAGGCGCGGGCATGATTGGGCTGTGAGATGAAGATCGGGCGGCCGAGGGGAGGAGGCGTGGCGCACAGAGGATGCTTCGATCGCGTATGCGCGTGATGACGTGCGTCTGCACGCCTCTTCGCACGCGGACGCACGAAATAAGTGTTTTGAACGAGCGCTGCGAGGATTGATCTTGACCGTCCGATCTCACGATCAGATGGCTGAGACCAATCAAACGTGCACGGGTGTGTTTAGGCACGGAAGGAGGGGAGGCACGCGCGACGCGTGCACGTCGGCCATGTTCAGGCCTTTAGTGACAGATAAATTCGTCAGTAAAGGCCATTAATTAATGTTTTTGAAATTAAATTGTCCAAAATGCCCCCACTCCTTGCAACTATAAAAGGAGACCCCTAACCTACGAATTTCTCATCCCTTCCTTCTCCTCTCTCCCTCTCCAAAGCTTAAGAGAAGCTTGTCCCACACCCGGGATGCTCCTTAAGAGCTAAAACCAAGTTTTTGCCCCCGTTCTGGAAGTGGATCCCATGACAACGACGACGTGTTGCCTCGTTCCCATTCTTCCGACTTTGTCCTCCTTCCCGCCTCGTCCTCCATCTTCCAGGTGTCGCCTCCATCTGGCTTGTCCTTTAAGCATTTGTTGAGGAGGATAACTTCTCTTTCCCTTCTTTTTCTGCTTTCTAGAGTAGAATTTTCCCACTTTCTAGCGTAACAATTTTCCGCTTTCTAGTGTAATCATTTCCTGCTTTCTTAGTTGTAAAGCATTATTCAAATATCAAGTGATTGTTCTCTCTCTCTTATTGTCTATAGCGATAACATTGTGGTTATTTCTCCCTTTAAACAAAAATACAAAAAAAATATAACTGCGGATTTTGAGATCGATGTAGCCTCCCTGTGTTCGACCCAGAACTTCATTACGGAATTTCGGTATAAATTTTATCTATTGAACAGATTTCTTCGTGACTCGAACTACAACGACAGGTTTTCAAATCCAACTGCGAACGTGTAGTTTTCCACTTCAATAGGGAACAAAGCAGCACGTCATCATCGTCGCAGGATCCGCTTCTCGAATGCAGAGGGAGGACAATCGCAGGATGCTCCACAAAGGGGGACGAAGGAGAAAAATTATAATTTCTACTCTAGAGGAGCATCCTAGGTTTGGGACAAGCTCTTAGAGCTTTGGAAGGGGTGAGAGAAGGGATGAAAAATTCGTACGATAGGGGTCTCCTTTTATAGTTGCATGGAGTGGGGGCATTTTGGACATTTTAACTTCAAAAACAATAAAGAGGGGACCTTCAGTGACAGACTTAAACGTCGCTAAAGGTCAGTCGTGGACGACGTGTGCACACACTGCGTGCGCCCGCTTCTCTTCCGCGATTAAAACGTACGTGCACGTTTGGGCAATATCAGCCGTCCCATCTCAAGATCGGACAGCTTAAAGTCGTCCTCGCTCGTGTCGCTTGATCACGCGTCAGATCGGGCATGAGGTGAAGTGTCGGATCCCGCGTATTCCTGATTGGGAGATCTGGACCATCCGTAGCCGATCACATTGTTCAGATTTAACGTGCGCGTGCACCAGATCGCGAGTCGAACCCTCGCCCCACGCTCATGCAACGCCTCTCGACCACTGCACTACGCCTTCATTTGTGTCACGCGGAGGTTTTAAGTGGCACACGCTCACGACCGTTGGATCATGATCCAACGACCCAGATCACGCCTTGCCGCACCTTCAGAAGATGGGGAGGGGTGCTGAGCGGCGACATGGCTGATTCTCAACCGTTGGATGGGCATCCAACGATGGAGATTTGTTGAGTGGGTGAAGAAGAAAAGCAGAGGCGGGTCCTTGGGGTTGATTGGGTAGCTGAGATGGTGCCACGTGGTGCCATCTTGGCCGTCCATCTTCTGTGTGTTGTAGATGGTGCCATGGGTATCGAATTGGACCAATTTTCACGCTGTTAGGTTGCGATCCTCGATCCAAACCCATCCGTGCGGTTGGATTTGTCATCTGAAGTGTGGTTTGACACCATCTTGGCCCCTGATCTTTAGGCTTCCTCGATCTATATCTGATGCTAGGATGTCCGATCAGGGTGATCTTGGAGTCGTTGAACTCCAATGGTTGCCTGATCAGATCTGTACAGTTGGATCTTCGATCCGAGGCCTTGAATAAAAATTGTCTTGTCCTTGACCATAAAAGGAGACAATTACTATACAATTTATACGACTTGACTTAATGCATGATTATGCATGTTATGCACTATTTACAATGTATAATGCTAATGTGACACTAAGAACATGCATTAATAGACATTTTTGGTTATTTAGATGTATGCACATCATGAAGGTTGAGCTCAAATCAAGCCTAAAAGGAAACGTGCCGCTAACCCCATTGCCCAAGCTTTATGGGGTCGGGTCCCCATATACATCCTCGTCCGTGGACGCCCAGACACACGCGGGCATGCTTGAGTCGATTTTGAACTAGCTTGTGTTGGGTTTTCGACCTGATTTTGTGCATGGCTTGTGAAGTCTCTTTGGCTGAGAATTTCACTAAGTGTTGAAAGGTGTTAAGTTTAGTTGAAAAACCATTATTTTTTGGTCTTAAAAGTTCATTTATTTTTAACTATTGAGAGTAATATTCATTGCATAATCTATTTCCTTTTGTATTAGATTAGTGAGCTTCAATTTATATTCACTTGATTAGTGGCTCAAATTTCGATTATTTGCTCCTTGAGATGACCTTGAACTCACATTCGAGATTATAAATTTAAGTGTTGATCCGCTTTTTTTGCTATATTATTAACACATTTCTTAAACTCAACGAAAGTGCATTAAGAATAAAGAACCAAGCAACAAATGGTAATTTGTAGCCAATCTAAAAAAAAAAATGAAGTAGCATTCTAAACCAAACCCTTTAATTACAGTTATTATAGCCAATCTAAAAAAAAATAAAGTAGCATTGGCTATTGTTAACTCACTTAAGTCGTATTTTAAAATCGTGTTCCGTAGTATAGTCAACTAAACAAGTTTAACATTTAAATTTATAATTCTCGAATTATCAGAAAAATCTAAGGTCGTCTGTAGGAGCAAGTAAATGTGCAACTTACCACTATTAATATTTCACAATTGAACTTGTGTTAAATGTTACTTAATTTTTTTTAAGAAAAACAAACAAGTTCAAAACCACACCTGGTTTTTATGAAATAAAGCAATTAAATGTAAATCTCAAGTGCAATACTATTTTTTCTAATGCTTAATAGAATAATTAGTGTTAATGAGAATAAACAATAAATCATCAATTATCCAGAATATAAGAAGTTGCAATAAAAAACCATCTAGAACCAAAGCATAAACCAAATCGGCAAGTACTGCAAGTTAGTCCTTAGAAAGATAGATTTTATTACATTTAGGTCCTTGAATATTTACAGATAGGTCCCTACAATTCCTCATTCTTGCAGATAGGTCCCTGCAGCACCTCCTGTGCTTCTTCCTTGTTGGCTGGCTGAACCGCTAGAGGCTTGCCAGAGGGAGGTCAGCCAGGAGATTTGGGCGACGAATGGGGATGGCATTGGCTGAGTAGGATTGTTGGAGACCACCAGACGTGATGGCGGTGGCGGCTGGACAATTGGCAGTGGCGATGGTAGCAGATGACAGTGCTGGAGTTGAGGAGGGCAGCGAGAATTCGGCAAGTTGGTTGGATCTCGTCTGTGCACGAAACAACCCCTCGACAAAGGTAAAACGTTCCTCGTCTCTTTGTGGAGCTTCCCATGAAGCTTGGTAGCTTGCGGACGTCGGAACGGTAGGAGAGCATGGGGATGACTGCGGTGGCGATGGGTTGTTTGGCGAAGAATAGGAGAGCTCGAAGCTTTAAACCAAAGGGCCAGCAAGCTTCGTTGGATGGTAGAGAATGTGGTGGTGATGACGATTTGTTGCGAGGATACTGGAGGTGGCCGAACGACATCGAGAAAAAGGGTGGCGGTGATGTGAGTCGGTTGGAGTGTTTGAGACATCAAAAGCCCAAATTGGAAGAGGGCGTTTGCTATGGATGTCAAGGTGGAGCTTTGATAAGTCCACTTTAGTGGACCATTATTTGGCCTAAGTACTCTTTAATTAGTTGTTCTTAGTTGTAAATTGATTAGGAGTTAAATGAGAATTCACCTTAATCTGCGTATAATCTTATACACCAATTTTACATTTAATAACATATGATATGATAAGATAATCATTTGGTGGATGTAGGCTTGGTGTAAGAAACATGAAGGCATTATTCAGACATCCAAAGTCATTCTATAAGACGTCCTGAGCCTAGTTGGACGTCTGAGAACCTCCATCATGGACTCACTGCTATTCACACTTTTTAAGACGTTTAGAGTGTTGATCGGATGTCTGATGAAGAACCACCATATTTTATCTTGCCATTCCAACCACTTGCGATCCTTATTGCATTGTTGGAGAACCCTTCGATCGAAGAAAGAAACAAACAGAGGAGATCTCAGGGGGAGAACTTTTAAAAAGAAGGATCTCTCCTTCCTCGCAACCGACACCACCATGGCCATATCGCCTACACCGTGAACCAAACTTGCACCATACCATGGTAGAGGTGAGCACTGTGGCCTAAAGCGTACCTCCTTCTCCTCATCCTCCCTCTCGCCAGTCACACGATGACAGCGTGCAGCCACAACACCACCACCGGCATCTTCTACCCAAACCCAACATCACCACTTTAAACCCTCTCATAGCGAAAACCCATCCGCCTCTTCTTCATCTTCTTCCTCTTCTCCACCCGCAGAGCAACCCAACTTTACTACCTTCTCCCTTCCAATGCCAACACCACCAGTCTCGACCTCAGGACCCAACTCCTTATTCCTCCCTCTCACCGCAGCACACGCCAACCATCATCACCATCGCCAGACATCTCACCCCACTACTTCACCGCCTTCTTTTTCTTCCCTTGCGAACACCTCAAAGAACCCAATAGCCAGCACTCACCGTTGTCTCCACCGCACGCAGCTGCACCTCGCGCCCATGCCTCTCATAGACCTCACACGTCCACACATGATTTCCGTGCGCCTCCACCAACTTTGTGCCCGCATGACCAGCAGCTCGCGTGTGGCTGCAGTTCTAGCCGATCCCTGCCACCTGCCATGTTCAAATCAGCCGGCTACCATCGACCATCTCCCACCTCATTGCCACCATCAACGAGATCCTCTCCTACAGTGGACCCCCTCCACCAAAGCAAACAGCTGGCGATCCCCCTCCTTGTGTGCACAACCCTTCGGAGCAAATGCTCTGTTTCGGGTTGAATTTGATTTTACATTTTGTGCCATTGGCAACCGAATTATTTGATTAGTTTAGGTTATTTGGTGGTTTTGCTCTCTACCCCCCTTTATTCCCTCTATTCTTCGAAATTTATTTTTGATGCCTGTAAGCTTTCTCTCTATCTCTCATGACTAAGATAATCATGAATTCAGGAAATACTTATTAGGATGCTTGAGGTGTCCATTGCATGTAACATCATTTAACTCTCTCCTCCATTATTATTTCATCCAACGAAAGAATTGATTGGAACGAGAGACACATTTAGGAAATAATCTTGCGAAGTATTTTTCTATGGAATTAGGATTAATGTGAAAATATTTGTGAGTTTATTTGGTTCGTACCTCCCTGTGGATGCGATGTCTTTTTTGTAGTTTAGTTTGATGTCTGTTTTAATTTTTTACTGAGAGATTTTCCACCACATAAAATACAACGATGAATCATTTTATTACGACTATCTTAATTAAGTGAAAATTTGTCTGTCAAATGGCACCGTTGCCGAGGAGGAAACACTCCCATTAATTTTTTTGGAGAATTTATATTATTTTTATGCTAACATTGGTTCCCTTTGTATGGATAAACAAACAAACGAACACGACGGGTGCGCACGATAGAGGCGATATTTATGGTGGACCTTGAAGCCACCTGAAGGACAGCAACAGGTGCCTATGGGCCTTGATCCCACACGCGAGGAGGAAGGATCGATGACCAGAGACATATTTGTCTTTCTTTTAGATTGAGATTAGGCTAAATAGACATTAGACATTTAATTTCTGTCTTGTGGACCCGTGTTGGGCATTTTTGAGAACGTGTTCTCAGTACTTTTTATTGCTTATCTCTCTTATATGCGGGAGCATCTTTTCGGGAGCGTGTTCCCATTTTATTTAGATTATAGGTTTATTTGAATTATTTGAATTGCACATTAGTTAGTTAGTTAAATTAGATTAGGCTTATTTGCTTATTAAAAAAAAGAGAAAAAGAAAAATCCAAACTCCTGCTAAAAGCTGTATATCTATAGGGTGACCATTTAGGATTAAATGAGAAACATCTAATTTATCTTAATTGCATTGCATACATCCCTGCATTGAAGAGAGCTGGAGTAAGGTACATCTTTTTTTGAGCATCAATTACCTGTCATGCATCAGCATTGTACTTAAATCTAAGACCACTAAAGTGTTTGAATCTAATTAAGTTAGTAGTCACTTTAAGAAGTTAGGATTGTTAAGAAGTTGGACCTTAAAATCTGTGACTTGAAATTGCATGCAAAAGGACTTGATTGCGAGATTTTAGATACAAAATGCGTATGTGTGTTGCACACTTGAGATACTGTGCACATCACACATAAGGTCACTAGATAAATTTCTACCTCTCTTCCTTGCACAAGGGAAGTTAGTTGAAAATCAACAAGCCTATCCACCAAGTTCCTTCAGTTCCTCATGCGTGGTCTCGATTCGAGACTTCCATCCCTTGCGAGTAGGTTGTAGGCACCAATGAAAGTTGGCCCAGGAAGTGTAATTCTTGCAAAACTTATTTGGCCACCAACTGAATACTTAATTCTAAAACCTAGAATCTACTAAAAATAGATCCTATTGTATTTGCGTTTGTTTTGACAATGGTAGAACTCTCTAGGAAGTTTTTGTTTTTATTTCTAATTTCTTCTAAGTCTTAAGAGAGTTAAACATGTTTGGCTTAAAGAAATGGATCACCCTTACTCCTATCATTTAGATTATGAGAGTCAATACTTCCTATTGTTTAACTAGGATCCCATGCCTCGAGCATATCCCTCCTTAGAGGGGTGCAATGATAATTCATGGGATCAATTCTATTCCTATCTTGGAAGTATTGGCCTGATAACTCCTACTTTTGAGTAGAGCCTAGGAGCGGGATTTTCCATCCTTGGAATCGCCACTACTATGCAAACACCCAACCCTCCCACCCTTCATGATTTTCCTTATCAAGGTTGGACCGATACCCTTAAGCAACCTGAGCCTGAAATGGACTATCCTTCCCATTCTAACAATAGCCTCTCCTCTTTTATGAGAGAAATGCAAAAACAACAAAAAGAAATGATGGAGTCTATTGGAGAGATGTTGAGGAATAGTCAATAATTGAACAAGAAAATTCATCTGCATAGCTATTCTCTTACTATTGATTCTGATCCCTACCCATACAACCATGATCATCAAAAAGATTATGAGGAAACAATAGATAATGGGGATCCCATTTTGAGTAGCTATCACTTAGACTCTCCCCATGAGACACGGCCACTAGAGGAGAACTATCTTAATGATTATCCACTCGAGTTATATTGGAGTCAAAAGAAAGGGAAGATGGTACTACTTGTGTACCTTGACCTTGCCAACAGTATTTTTCTTACCCCTAAAAACCTGGGTTAAGGTCATATTGTTCATGCCACTTCCCCTATTGATCATGTGGTGGAACCTCATTCTACCCTTAGTGAGTCTAATTCCGACCCCCCACTTAAGGAACCAACACCTACCATTCATCATTCTGAGGAATTACATGTCCCAATGATGGTGACCCTAAGGGAATGGAGGATGAATTGGATCAATTTCGATCTCAGGGATACAAAAAGTCTATTTTAGAGGAGGATGATAACCCAATGGAGGAACATGGACTGAGTTTGGAGTGAATCTCGAGGGGATTATGTGTTATTTGACGACGTACCCCCCGAGGATATTAATGATTTGGTGAACTCTAAATTCCTCCCTACTTTTGATTTTGAAAATCATCCTCCGCAAAATTAGGAAGATAGGGAGTTGATGTTGGAGGAGGACGAACACAAAAGTGAGAAGCCTAGGAGAGACTCTCGGGGACAATACATATCAATTGAGGATTTATACCCCAAGGAGAACAAAGAATTGAGCGATATAGGCTTACTCCATAACATTGAGACTGATCCTCCTTCAGAAATAATTATGGATACTGAAGTAACTCCTCCATTTACTGGTGAATCACATATACAACCCGACAAAAACTTAAGTGAACCAAAAGAATTCGAGGATGAAATTAATGATAATGATTCTGTTGCTTCGACCTTGCCATCAAATAAATGTGATTTGGAGTCCACCATTGATTCACATATACTGGAAGGTGAAAATATGACTTTGATTCTTGAGGAAATCATTAATGATAGGCAGGGCGACTTCAATTTTTCTACAACAACTATTAAGGAGAATGATATAGAATTTGAATTGTTGTTGGAACTAGACTTGACATAGACTAAGCCGTCCTTAGACTTAATCATTACCTTCCAACACCACAATCAACCCTTACACTCCCTAACCAATCCTTGGCTCAGGTCTCTGCTCAGATACATTCTTTCCAGGAAGAATATCAAGCATTACATCCTCGAGTGGAATGGTGAGTTTATATTGATGCTTGTACTTTTAGTCTCGCAATTCAAGGGTTTAAAATAATTATGCATACATCTTTTAAAAGCCTTCTTGCTTTGGAGGATCCTTGTTATCCTCCACTCTTGTTTCAAGAGGTCCCTTCTTTTATTACTCTTTTTCCTAGACCTCTCTAGGTAGCTTGCGAGATTGTTTGCTATTTTGTGATTTGGCAAGCATTTGGGTTAATGCAGCATCATCAGCTCACCAGCATCCACGGCTACCTATTTTCTAGGCCCATGCTTTTATGCATATTTTTAGGGCCTACCTCTTTCTGTCTGAAATAAGATTTACAGGTTCCCTATAAGTCTTGCTGCTGACAGCAAATGCAGCGTTTGTTGGTGATTAGCCCATATTTGTGGGTTATTTAAGTATTTAAATGTCTAGACATTAAGTTAATTTTAGCATTTAGATAGCATATATTAGGATGTAAATAAATTAATTCATATTTTTAGCTTAAGTGCATAATTCATGCATTTTGAATTAACCTAGGGTTGCATACATTTAATTAGTTAATTAATTAGGTGAACTATTTTAATGAACATAGAAGTTAAGGAGTTATGTATAAATAATCCTAATTATTTTATTCTTTTATTCTTCTTCTCCTTTACAGGTAACTCCTTCGACTCTGCCTGCTCCTCCTGCGCATCACATTGATTCTACGGTGTTTTGAATTTCAAATCTTGGTAGCTGTGGCTACAAAAGAGAAGGAAGAGCTGCCATTGAAGAGGAGGCCACCACCCCTTTGTTCTTCACTGTGCTTAGAGGACCTTGCTCCTCATCCATTCCATACCACCGACCTCCCACCGTGGTAGTACGACTCCACCACCGTGGGCATGTGGGGTGACAGCCCACACCGCCAAGAGTCTCTGCAACTCCTCCTCACCTCAGCCAGCAACCCACGCCAACCTGCACACTCGCGCCTTCACCTCCAGCGCACATGCCAACACTGGGCGCCATCTGCCCACCGCATGCCATCTGCCCACTACACCTTCACCTTCACCATGCTCGCGCATCCTTGCAGCTTGCAGAGCTCCCTCCAGCAGTGCCTGCACCCCCCCAGCGCCCCCGCTTCAGCCCTCCTTGTGCCTCCCTGCAGCACCTATAGTCGGCGCCATCAGACTCCACCGTGCGCCCTTGCCTAGCGCACGTTCTCCATGCGCCCATGCCCTGTGCGTGCCTGCAGTGCTCGCACGCCGCCCTCCTTGCGCTTGTAGCACGCGGGGTCAGTAGTAGCATCCTCCACCGCTGGCACTTCTTTCCTCTGGCAGGCCGGCTCCGACCACCATCCATCAAGCTGCCACCACCATCAGGTGCGGATCGGAGAGGGTTACCTCCGGCCACCAACTCGCCATCCATCTCTCCTTCATTCGTGCACAAGCTCACCCGAATGCTATTCCCCTATTTCAACCTCAATTAATAATTACATTTCATGCCATTGCCACGAAAGTGAATTTTGATTTATGATTATTTTATTGTGGTGAATTTATGCCTTAATGCTTATGCTTCTAGATAATTGTTAAACCTTATTATTCATCTCTATGTGCATTGAATTTAATTTTGAATGACATTTTCGTATCCATGCAAGTGAATAGTACATGGCATACCTTTGCACATGAATAATTTTCTGACGTAAAAATTACATTCATACCCCTTAACTTGTCCATAAATTTAAGGTTTACTTTCAGAGCTACACAAGCATTGTTTGATCTGTCGTATAGTTTAGAAAACTTGATTTTGACCTAATTGCGAGTTTAAATAAGTCATTGCCTTCCTGTGGACACGAATTGCTCTCCTGTGAGTGGTTTAATTTTAATTTTAATTATTTGGTTAAGCGATTTTCCACCACTTCGATCTTAGAATGACAAATCTTCTTAATACATTATTCGAAAGCGAAAACCAACTTATCAAATGGTGCCGTTGCCGAGGAGGCAACAAGCCTATTGGACTCGCATTTATTTAATTATTTGTTCACATTTTATTTGAGGCATATTTAAATTTGATTTTCTATTTGGTGCGAGGTGCACGTATTTGCAGACATCTTGTCGCACCAGCTTCAAAGATCAGGTGATCCTTGACATCGTCAGTGGAGTTGCAACATTGGGAGAAGGAGCATCACACCCACATCTTCATCTCATCCATTTAGCTGTATATAGATTTTATTTTTTCTTTCTTCTCTTTATTTAGTACATTCATTTGGAAAACCCTTATTCTGGGGTACAGTTGAGGGGTTTGTTCCTCGATTTTGTTTTAGGTCCGTGTTGGGTAATTTTTGGGAGCTTGTTCCCTTTTTCTTTAGATCTAGGTTTTCTTTTGTGAATTGATTTTATTTTTCTTGATTGTGCATAAAAAGAAAAATAAAAACATGAGCTACCTGCTAGAAGCTGCCTGCCCCTAGGTCGTATCATTTAGGATTGAATGAGCAACATCTAGATCTAATTTCCTATCTTGCATATTGCATGAAGAATGCTGGAATCAGGTATGCACTTCTAACTTTGCATTTCTACCTATCATGCAAATGCATTTGGATTAATTTCAAGATCACCTAATCTGTATTGAATAGATCTAACAAGTGGTCACATATTTTCTGGAAATAGGACTAATTAAAGGAGGGACATTTTAAAAACCAAGGATTTGATTTTTAAACTTGGCGTGCGATTCAAAATTCAAAATCTTTACGGTGTATGCACACTTATATCTCTTGCACCACGACACGCGTTTATACACTCCTTAGGTTTCGAAATACTAGGACAAGAGCCCTCCTACCGTTGGATTCTGAAGTGTTTAGAACTTGAGATCAAAGGTTTTGTAAGTCCAAAGAGGGGGATACCCTATCACGGATTTTTGGGGGTAGTTGAGAAGCGTCGTGAAAGCATAGCTTCAAAGGAAGGTTTAGGCGTACTTGCATCCCTCGATCTTCCGTCTTTGGAGTTGCTTTACCATTTGAGATTTAGGGAAGAACACCTAAGCTCCATCTAGTTCTTAGGCAATCCATAGGTCGACAATAAGCACGTAAATTGATTGAACAAATTGTATTGTCACCTACAATCTGACTTAAAATCAAAAGCCTAAATTGGGAAAGACCTAAAAAGTCATTTTTGAATTATGTTTTGCTTGGGGAATTCTGATTGAGGTGTGAGTTAGAATGGACCACATTGATTTTCATCCTTTTACATCTTGCCCACACCCTTACCCCCACTCTGCACTCTTCGATCCCATACATCGAGATGGTCTATCCTTTGATGGGCATAATGACAATCATAGGGATCCATTTTACTCCTATTATAGGAGTATTGGCCTGGTTAAGCCCCAAATCAGTGAGCAGAACCTAGGAGTGGGATTTGGTTTGCCCAATATCCCACACACCATAGAAATACCCAACCCACCCTCCCTGAATAATTATAATGGTTGGACAGACACTCCTAGGTACTATGAGCCTGAGCCTAACTTCTCTTTTGATAGAAATGACCTCTCCTCGAAGTTGGAAATACAGAAAATGCAAGACGAAATGATTGAATTGTTAGGAGAATCTTCGAGAGTAGGCCAACAAGAAAGAGATGAAATTAGCCACCCAATCTACCCCATTGAGGATGACGTACACCCCTCTACAATAGATGCATCTCTCGTGGGAGAGATACACTTTAAGTTGGAGGGAAATTTTCGGGATTATGTAAGGGAGAATAGCTACTTTTTGAGGATTGATTTTGAAACCTCCCTGTTAGATGACACTTCCTTGAGAGATCCACGCCTTAAGTGGGAGGAAGATACATATGAAAGTAGCTATGCATTGGATGAAGAAAGGTGGCAACCCAAGGAAGATGATGATAAGGTTGAGTATCCACCTGAATTATATTGGAGTCAAAAGAAGGGAATGATGGTACCATTGGAAGACCTCGACTTAGATAGTATTTTCGTGACATTTTTGAAGTGGGACGAAGTCAAGTTGTTAATCCTACCCTCCCTTTTGATCACGAGGTGGAACTCAAGTCCACCCTTAGGAAACCTAACCTTGAAGAAATTGACCTATTTGAGGAGTCCGATATTACCGGTGTAAACCATTTACCTCAGATAGAGTACCCTAGGGGATCTGCTGAGATTTTAGATGATTCTAGACCTTGGGTATATGATGAATCATATGATAAGGAGAATGATAAATTATATGAGGAACCTACATTCAAGATTTGGAGTGACACTAAGGGCGATTATGTCTTATTTGAAGAGTTCGCCCCTGAGGATGTCACAAATTTGACCAAATTAGGTTTTCTTAGCACACCCATCGGTGATATTTCTCCTCATGATGAAATGATGGAAAATTTGGAAGCAACTTCTAAGATTTATGTGGATTCACATATAGACTTTGAGAAAGATTTGAGTAAAGAACAAGAACCCAGGGATAACATTGATAGGATAATCCCCAGATCTGTTGCTTCCAACCTGCCTTCATTTGATTCAAAGTCACCCTTTGATTCGTTTATGTCTGAAGGCGAAATTTTGACTCCTGATGAAGTGCAGGAAGATACTTGTGATAGTGCAAGGATTGCTAGGGATGCAATTGAGGATTTGAAAAGATTGTTAGGGATGGACACCGAGCTGATTAAACCCAACCTAGATCTTATGGCCATCCCGCAACCTCGAAACTTGAACACCCTAGACAATCCTTGGCTTAGAGATATGCTCACTTTTGTTCTAACCGGGGGGCTTAACAAACCAATATTTCCTGTAATGGAGTATCAGGTATGGATTGATGATTTCTTTAGTCCGTCCATTACCCTGGGGGTTTATCTCTGCACCATTCCTTCCCCATCTCTGTTGGAGGATCCTTGTCATCCTTCCCCTACCCCTTTAAAGGTTGTTATTCCAATTTATCCTTTAGAACCCCCTCTGGTGACCTGAAAAGATTTCATTCTCATCTTTGCTGGGCGACCATTTGCTATTGGGATTCATCATCAGCTTGCTAACATCCTAGGTTACCTATTTTCTAGGCCGACATTACTTTGCTCATTTTTAGGGCCTATTTCTGTGATCCTTGAACCTAACTTACAGGTTCTTTGGCTACTTGGCTGCTAACAAAAGAATGACAACCCATCTCTGACCCAGGTAATATCCTTCTATGCAATGGGGACATTGCAAATTTTAGGCATGGGGGGGTGTACTTGGGGATATACATAGCATAGTGCCTTCATACATTTAGTTAAAGCATTCTGCATTGCATACATATTGCATTTAAAAAAAAAAGAGAGAGAATTTTGAGCATAATTGGCCTTAAGCAAACCAGATCTCTAGGTTAGACTAAGTTGATTCTAAGGTCGAACTTTAGAAGCTAGGTGAGCTACTAGCTTTAGACCTTTAGGGTCCTTTGTGGACTTAAAAACTTAAGTAGGAGTTAAGTTGCGGACCATTCCTCAAGAGGTTGAGGAAGGAAAGCTAGGAATTAAGTTAAAAGTTTGGATAGTACCTGGAGTCTTGTTCTACCTTTTGGTTTACGGGTCCTTGTAACCCAAGCATCCAAATTTCACACACCTGGTCTTGTGTAAGTAAGTGATCACCTTAATTCCTTTCTTAAAAGAAATTTGGTTCTCTTAGTTTTGACTTAGGAGAGGCTTGAAAACATAATTTGACTGGAAGAGTTCCTGCCACAGGAGAGGTGGAGTATATACTCACCTTAAAGATGCGATAATAACATATTACCTGCTCGACGCTTGTCTCTTAGGATATCCATCCTACTGGGGGCATGTAAGTGCATTGTGCGGTTCAGGTGCCATGGGCAACCCTATCGCGAAGTGCCGATTGCCACAGGCCTGAATTCGCTTAAGAAATCCATGGGCGATACTATCTCGAAGTGTCGATTGCCAGGAGTTCTTGGGGTCGCTATGGCTGGTGCTATCTTGAAGCATCGAAAGCCAAGCACCCTTCAAGGTACGGTGATGGGGACAATGAATCCAACACAGACCGTGTTGATAGTTGATCCGAGGTTAGACTTAGAGAAATCAAACAAAAAAAATATATATATATATATTATTAAAAAAAAGTCCTTTTTCCTTTCTAGGTTGGCAATCATACCAACCTCAAATAACTCAGACCAATGTATATGCACAGATGCTTTAATCTCAGGGATCAATAAAACTTAGGGTAGAGTCAGAAATCAGAGAAACTTATGCCTGCAACTCATCTTTAGCCAACCGAGTTTGTAACTTAGCAACTACTTGGGAACCTTAGGTCTAAAGTCTAAACTTAATATGTTTCTAAAGGAAGACCGATTGGGTTGGCTAGTCTACTTGGAGTGCTAGGTTTTGCTTGGATTTGCTAGGGACTAGCAAAAACTAGGCATGGGGGTATTTCATTAGCCCATATTTGTGGGCTATTTAAGTGTCTAGACATTAAGTTAATTTTAACATTTAGATAGCATACATTAGGATGTAATAAATTAATTCATATTTTTAGCTTAAGTGCATAATTCATGCATTTAGAATTAACCTAGGGTTGTATACATTTAATTAGTTAATTAATTAGGTGCACTATTTTAATTAACATAGAAGTTAAGGAGTTATGTATAAATAACCCTAATTATTTTATTCTTCTTCTCCTTTGCGGGTAACTCCTTCGACTCTGCCTCCTCTTGCGCATCACATTGATTCTACGGTGTTTTGAATTTCAAATCTTGGTAGTCATGGCTACAAAAGAGAAGGAAGAGCTACCGTTGAGGAGGAGGCCACCACCCCTTTGTTCCTAACTGTGCTTAGAGGACCTTGCTCCTCATCCATTCCATACCACCGGCCTCCCACCGTGGTAGTACGACTCCACCACCGTGGGCATGTGGGGTGACAACCCACACTGCCAAGAGTCTCTGCAACTCCTCCTCACCTCAACCAGCAACCCACGCTAGCCTGCATGCCCGTGCCTTCACCTTCAGTGCACCCACCTCCAGCGCACATGCCAACATCGCGTGCCATCTTCCCACTGCATGCCATCTACCCACCGCGTGCCATCTGCCCACCATTCCTTCGCCTTCACCACGCCCGCGCGCCCTTGCGGCCTGTAAAGCACCCTCCAGCAATGCCTGTAACCCCCCCAGCGCCCCTGCTTCAGCCTTCCTCGTGCCTCCCTGCAGCACCTACAGCCGATGCCATTAGACTCCATCGCACGCCCTTGCCTAGTGCGTGTTCTCTACGCACCTACACCCCGCACGTGCCTGCAGTGCCTGCAGTGCCCGCGAGCTGCCCTCCTTGCGCCTGCAGCATGCGTAGCCAGCAGTAGCATCCTCCATCGCCGGCACTTCTTACCTCCAGCAGGCCGATTCGACCACCATCCATCGAGCCGCTGATCACGCGGCTTACTCAACTCAGTAATTAAGTTAATTTCACTTAATTAAGAGTAGAAAAAGTTACTTAGGCTAACTCGAAGTTGTGTCGGTTGTGTAGTATAGGGTGGAATTAACCTAACATTTTAGAAATTTTTGCTGGTTGAGTCCAGGTCGTTAACTGGGAGGTATCATAATTTCTACATTCACCAATTTTCTTTTATTTTCCTTTATAAGTTTAGGAGGTATAACTAAGTTGATTTTAAAACATGAATTTTGCCAAAATATTTAAACTATAAGAATATATAAAATTCCATATGAAAAACATATTTACTCAAATGATGTACTTTATTAACAAGTAAACATGTTAGTTTTCCAATTTTATTTCAAAAGAAATTAAGGCAATAAAAGTTGTTCTATTAAAACATGCCTTATTACAATTAAGAACAAAAAGTAATTAAAATGATGCTAGAAAAAAAAAAATCTTTTCTTTACTTCTTTAGCCTCTCTCTTCTTCTCTCTTTCTTTTATTTTCTTCTCTCTCTCGAGCTCTCTTTCTTACCTCTCTTCTTTTGTTCTTGCCTTCTTCTCTTCCCTTAGTCTTCTCCTCTTCTTCCCTTAGTACCTGTTCTTTAACACTCCTTAGCCTTCTTCAGCTTAACACTAGCTTTCAATACTTAGCCATCAGCTCAACACTTAACATTTTAACCATCAGCTTCTCTTTTCTTTTCCCTTAGATTAGCTGAACCGGGTTTTTTTTACTTTTTAACCAAAAATTATTTTATTTGCAGTGAGGACCTTTCGAGGATACACATCACCCTAAGATCAGGGTGGGACCAGACCCTACTCGGTCCTCACCTAATCTCAATTAGGTTCATTTTCGATTTATTTCATATCGGTTCATAGTCTCGAGCCAATCCGGCTCAACCCAGCCTCCCAGGCCTCTCGCCCTCCCAGGGCACATTCGCTCACGCCCACAAGGGCACACACCCGCAGGCACACAAGCCCGCACACACATGCTCATGCTCAGAATGTTCAGAATGTTCAGATCAGATCGGTACCCGGTGCGCCAAGCGCTGACCATTGGTAAGCCCATGTAACAAAATCTTTTTATCCCCATGCGCGTGCTCAGAAACTAGCAATGTGGGACTATCTTAACCCCTTCCAGACCCAACTTCAGATGATCATAACTCCTAGCTCAGAGTTCCAAATTGAGTGATTTCAAATTTGTTAGAAAGCTCTAAGGTTGATCTTCACAATTACAGGGTCAATTTAAGGATTAGAGGATGATTTCCTCTTCAATTTGAAAGATAAAATCAGGGGTTCCTACAGGTTATTTATCGCCTGGAAATGGTTTGAATGTCACAGAGTCCTCAGATGGACTTTTCTTTCTTATTTAAAGGTCTGTACAAGTTCTACAAATTATTCCGCATCTGTTAGAGTAAGTTTTAAACTCTCAAGACCTTCATACAGTGTATAGAAGGTTGAAGCTTCTCTGAAAGCTTCAGAGTTCGAATTTCAGACTTTGAAATGTGCAACAGACACAAAAGAGTGTTTCTAATTGATTTAAACTAATTCTAAGGGTTGTAATTAACTCATCTAGGCAGGATTCAAGTTCATATTTCATCAAAATGCTTCTCCTGTTAGTTTGGGTTCGAAAGTAACCCAAATTAACAGGATTCAAATTCTCACACAATAAATCATCTGTGCTCACTTTAATCACTTTAAAACCATCAAACAAGATCCCAGAAACAACTTAATCTCATCAGTTCCTCAAATTGAGCTCAGAACTCCATTATCAGACTAAGTTTGACTGTGAAGGTACAAAAGTTTGACTTTCTGTTAAAAGCTTCTCCACAGGAAATCAAAGCATCAAATAGGATTTTCTTAACCTTAGAAACTCATTCAGATTCTCAGATTGATGCTCTGACCAACATTTCTAGGGTTATAGGCTCATTGCCTGAGCTTGAAAAGGTGTGTGCTCGTTAGAGAGATTCAGAGGTTGTTACAGTGGAATGAGGTCATGAACAGCTTCAGTGCATCGCACTGAAGCTTCTAGGTTCCTTAAACTCAACTTAAACCTAACTAATAGACTTCTCCAACTCCACCGGAGTTGGAGAAGATGAAGTCATATCTACAGCTCCATACATTAAAATCTCAATTTAAATACCTCAGCACAATCAATGATCCTCAAATCATTGATTTGGAACTTCTCAACAAATTCTAGAGGCTGAAACTCAAAAATGGCTCGCCGGAGCTCGTCGGAGCTTCGGTGAGTCCAGAAAATATGAAAAGTGTGTACAAATTGTAAAATTATGCCATTTTTAATCTAAAAAGGATTTTGAAGTTGTAAGGAACCTCAGTATCACATTTAATTCTTCATTTGTCTCTTTAAATGTAATATTTGATAGTGAAATCGTTTCTTTAAAAATATCATTTGAATTAAGCTCAGGACTTGTTAACCACTCGATTGAGAAGTTAAAACAAGTCAACAGATAATAACAGCCATAATTATATATTTAATTAATAGTTTGAACTGCTCTTGAGCCACCATTGACAACAAGCTCAGGAACTTAATTATATTTGGGTGTTTAATTTATATGTGGTATTTATAGGTATTATAGTGTCGATTAGGGTTCATAAGTGGTGAATAGATGATGAACCCAGTGGAGGTGAAATTAACTCGACTAGTGTCACCATGGACAGTGATAGTAGTCGGTGAAGGTGAAATGTGAATTAGGCGATTAGGTGATCAATTACATATTAAAGTGAATTAGAAATGGTCATGAGAGAAAGGAGGAGGTGAACAGTGATTTGAAAAGACAAGATTAAGACTCCAGCGAGCTCAAGGAGTTTGCCGGAGTCGGAGAAGATGAAACTAAAATTCTAAAATTACTCTAATCTAACTACCTAAACTAACTAACTAAGCTAGCCTACTCCTACTCCTACTTCTACTAATCTACTGTTACCTGGACAAAGGGGTTAATAGGGTTCTGCCGAAGGTTCATAGCAGACGACGAAGTCAGAGGGTGGAAGAAAGATCTCCGGCAGGCGGATTTGAGGTGGAGCAGAGGATTCCTTAGGTTGGCGCCTGTGTCAGAGACGCGGAAGACCATGGCAGATCTCCTCGGCTGATCAGAATGGATGGTGGTAGTCGGAAAGTGAAATGGAAAGTCGCCAGAGTTTTGGACGAATAACCTATTGAAGTCGGCTACTGTGTTAGAATAGGGAAGGGAGACAACTTGAGTAAAATTTGAGGGGTGAGGGGGTATTTATAGCAGTTGGCGGCGAAGAGAATGGTGGGGTCTGGCCGAGGAAGGAGCTTAAGGAGCTTAACCTCCATTGTTGTCTCCGACGACGGTGAGGTTATCTCCCACTGAAAAATAGGATTTCCGGTTAATCCAGACCGACGGATCAAGAGGAGGTGGTGAGCGCAAGCTGCAAGAGCTTGGACAAAGAAGGTTGATGTCAGCAGGGCGGTGATCATGCGGGGGCGTGACTCTCTGCTGCCAGCCGTTCATTCGGCTGAAGAAGAAGAAGATGAAGAGGGACTTAAATGTAATGAATCTTAAGGACCTATGTGAGAAATAAGGACCCGATTGTAATGAATATTAAGGACTAAAATGTAAACCCAGTTTTTAAAGGTTTATTTTAATTTAGATCTTTTTCAACTTTTTATATATGTTAGTAAATAAGGTAAATATTATGTTTTCACCTTGAATTTACATTTTTGACCTTTTTAGGTTAATTTATTAGATTAAGTAAAATCACTTAAGTTATTATATACTTAGGTATACATTAAGTTTAAGTTACCTAACTTATTAAGTAAGGGAATGATTAATAGGATTTCGAATCTAATTATTAACTAAATTATTAATAATGTTGATTGAATGATAAAATGTCATTTTTAACTTATTTTAAGGTCCTTTACTAAATATCCCTTATTTTATAATTAACCCTTGTATGTTCATAACCTTAGATAATTAACTAGGAAGACTAGTTAATTAGGGGTAATTAGAGATCATGATGAGTGTCTCATCAGCCGCCACCACCATCAGGTGCAGATTGGAGAGGGCTACCTCCGACCGCCAACTCGTCGTCCATCTCTCCTTCATTCGCGCACAAGCTCACCCGAATGCTAATCCCCTGTTTCAACCTCAATTAATAATCACATTTCATGCCATTGCCATGAAAATGAATTTTGATTTATGATTATTTTATTGTGGTGAATTTATGCCTTAATGCTCATGCTTCTAGATAATTGTTAAACCTTATTATCCATCTTTATGTGCATTGAATTTAATTTTGAATGACATTTTCGTATGCATGTAAGTGAATAGTACATGGCATACCTTTGCACATGAATAATTTTCTGACGTAAAAATTACATTCACACCCCTTGACTTGTCCATAAATTTAAGGCTTACTTTTAGAGCTACATAGGCATTGTTTGATCTGGCGAATAGTTTAGCAAACTTGATTTTGGCCTAATTGCGAGTTTAAATAAGTCATTGCCTCCCTATGGACACGACCCGCTCTCCTGTGAGTGATTTAATTTTAATTTTAATTATTTTGTTAAGTTATTTTCCACCACTTTGATCTTACAACAACAAATCATCTTAATACATTGTTCAAAAGCGAAAATCGACTTATCAGTTGGGAGGCAACCCAACGTCCTGAATAGTGCCTTCATCAGGTGATTTCCTTCTTTTCTCCCCTTATTTTAATTTTACAATGAGGACATTGTAGGATTTAGGGATGGGGGGTGCATTTTGCATTTTTAGGTAGCATTCATGCATTTAGGCTAGGTGCATTAATAAAAAAATTTCTCTCTTTTGTTTTTTTGAGTTGAATTGGTTAGCCCTAGCAAAATATCTTTATCAAGGAGGTGTCATTGAAGATTTTCTTCTTAAATTATTTATAAGTTTAGAATCCAGTACAATTACTTTACTTGCGTGTAGATTGGGTAATGGATCTTTGTAGTAAACTAATAAGCATTTTTAATCCGTTGAATCCTTAGATAGTTTGAAGGGAATCAGACATACTATCTTCTATTAGATCCACCTAATATTTGTGAGGAGAAAGTAGAGAGACTGCTGGTGCACTAAGTCTAGTGCAAGAACTCTAAAGTTCTGGATAATTAGATGATGATACCTTAAAGTTAGGCATTGTTTTTCACTCTCTGTTCCTCTGTGCGAACATTGTGTGAATTCATGATAGTCACCAAATAAGGTAGATACACAGAGATTGAGTCCTAAAAAAACTATGACTATGGTGGATGGTTACAATTGTCCTTCATAGAGTCCTCGGCTGAAGGAGGGTAGTAGTATCAAAGGACATAAATATGCTTGTCCTATCCATTCCTTCCTAGTGCCGAGAGTAAGCACTTCCACCAAATAAGCCACACAATATCCTCTAGAACATCATTTTCCCCAATAATGCCTCATAAATAAAAGTTTGCATCGTGTGTTGGTAGTTATAAAAGAAAAGAAAGAAAAAAGAAGAAAGAGAGAAGAAAGAAAAAAATAAAAATACATATATTTAGAAAAATATAAAAAAAGTGAAGAAAAAGAAAAAAAAAGGAAAAAGAAAAAAGAAGAGTTCAAGTTTATAGCTTTGTTTTCGTGTCATTTTGCATCATATATCGATGCCCTTGAGGCAACAAAAACACCCATTTGCGATCCACCAAATATGACCCATACCTAGTTTTCAGTATTTCTGATCGCCAGAATACTGACTGAGGACATCTAACCTAGTTGTAGGGTTATTAGGACTCTAATTGAAAGTATGAATGTCATGTAAGGCCACCAAATACTAAGTTCATGGACAAAATTAGGTGAGATGTGTGATCTCAGAGGGGAAAGAAAGAAGAAGAGTGAGTGCAAAGGAACATTAAGAGAGTATAGTTTTTAGCCTCTCTCTAGGGTGACTCATTTAATAGTTTAGAGATTTAGAGTCTGCAGTAGTCGACTACATGTTGTACCAGATGAGTATAAGCCACCAAATATAAATCAATTTGACTCTGTATCTCCTACCTAAGACAAAAAGCTAGGGTCAGATTATAGATTATTTTCTTCTTTATCCTCGAGGGAAGCAATTGTTTATCCTAATAGAAGTTTTAGCAAGGATTATGTATGAACTTTAAATATAGGTTGGCTTTTGATTTGGATCCGTTACCTAGGCTACTATCAGTTCACATTTACCTGGATTTCTAAATCTTTGAAATAAGAAAAGCAGAAATCTTTGGTCGCTTCCATCATCTTTCACTTTTGCTAGGGACTAGCAAAATTTAGGCATGGAGGCATTTAATAAGTCCACTTTAGTGGACCATTATTTGACCTAAATACTCTTTAATTAGTTGTTCTTAGTTGTTAATTGATTAAGAGTTAAATGGGAATTCACCTTAGTCTTCGTATAATCTTATACACCAATTTTACATTTAATAACATATGATATAATAAGATTATCATTTGGTGGATGTAGGCTAGGTGCAAGAAACATGAAGGCATTATTCATACGTGGAAAGTCATTCTATAAGATGTCCTGAGCCAAGTTTGGGTGTCTAAGAACCTCCATCGTGGATTCACTGCTATCCACACTTTTTAAGACGTCTGGAGTGTTGATCGGATGTCTGATGAAGAAGTGTCATATTTTATCTTGCCGCTCCAACCACTTGCGATCCTCGCCAAGTGGTTAGAGAGGCTTACAGCCGAAGAAAACTAATAGGAGATTTTAAAAAGTGAGGAGGATGATCTTCTTGATCATGCCTTCCCCTTGGCAGGGACCTCCTCCATCCTCTGGACCATGAAGAAAGCCTGTACTGTGGACCCAGCATAAACCATGGCATAGGCGTGCTCCATCTCCACTCCTTCCTTTTGTCGGTCGCACGGTGACAATGTGTGGCCACAGAACCACTGTCCTTCACCTCTCTTCTCACTATCCTACCCTACAGATCACCACCACTTTCCCTCTCCACACAAGCCCACAGCCATCCAATGTCGTCCTTCTTCTTGTTCGTTTTCATCTCCACCTTCCCTACCAAACCGCACCCCCCTTTGAAGAACCCACTATAGCAACCCATCTCCTTCATCCATCACCACCGCTGATCCCCTCACCATGACCAACACCATACCATTGCCTAGCCTCATCCACTTCCCCTCTCCACGCAAGCCCGCAGCCACAACCGTCCCTTCTTCTTCTTCTTCTTCCTCTTTTGCAACTTCATGCAAAAAGGAACCCAAAGCCATTGTCGACTACCTACTCACAACCACCACCTTCAGTCACCATCGTTGATGCCAACTGCACCAACGCTCCAATCACGCCTTGCTGAATCCTCCCTGACGTCAACAACCGCCAACGTCGCCCTCACCCGTTGCCGACAGGACCCACCACCTCCGGCCAACCTCCTCGTTGGTTGGCCAACTCCAGCCTCCTCGAGATGCGTCGCTGCCACCATTGCAAAGCCTTCATCCTGACTCACCTCTAGCTGCGACCTCACTGCCTACCGTCCTTCCAGTGTGCACGAAGGAGAGAGGAACAATGCTTTGTTTTTCACCTCAATGGTAATCACCACAAATGCCATTGCAGGATTCCCTATTCATTTATTTACTAAATTAATTTATTAAGCCACATTTATGTGAATATCCCTTTATTCTAGATGAATTATTTATAGCCGAATTCTTCTCATGAATGATATTAAATATGGGATATTGGATATAGTGAACGAACTCTATCTTGTAGGAGATTAATATTAATGATGTTTACCGGTATCAAGATTAAGATTCACGTATTTACCGGTATTGTGGTGATTTTGCATGTGCACACCTACATTATTGATTAATTATTTAGATTGAGAACTTTTGTTGGAAATAAATTGCAGTAGTTAGTATGTGCACCCATTGATATTCTCGAATAAATGAGGCACCACTCATGAGTTTAATAGGCTAATTCCTCCCTGTGGAGATGACCTAACTATTTTTCCAATTAGATTTTGAATAGTTAAATGTTTTGATAGTCGATTTTCCACCACAAAAGCTTTACAACGACACATCATTTTATGTTTAAAATTTCATCGAAAGCGAGAATCGACTCGTTAAGCTTGTGAGGTGGTTGGTGATGTGCATACATCTAAATAGACAAAAATGTCTATTAATGCATGTTCTTAGTGTCATATTAGCATCATGCATTGAAAATATTGCATAACATGCATAATCATGCATTTAGGTCAAATTGTATAAATTGTATAGTAATTGTCTCATTTTATAGCCAGGGATAGGACGACTTTTAATTGGGCCTCGGATCAAAGATCCAACTATACGGATCTAATCAGGGTGACGATTGGAGTTCAACGACTCTAAGATCACCCTAATCGAACATCTGTAGCACCAGATATAGTTCGAGGAAGCCTAGAGATCAAGGGCCAAGATGGTGCCAAACCACACTTCAGATGACAAATGTGACCGCATTGATGGGTTCGGATAGATGATCGCAGTCTAATGGCAAGAAAATCGGCTCAATCCGACATCCGTGGCATCTTCTACTTGTCACCGAAGATGGATGGCCATGATGGCGCCACGTGGAACCATCATAGCCACTCAAATTGGCCGCAGCATCGCTTCTCATCCATTGAAGGTGCAGGCGAGGTGGGATCTGTGTCGTTGGATCTTGATCCAATGGTCGTGAGTGCGTGCACTTAAAATGTAAGCGCGACAAAGAGGAGGAGGCAGCGCAGTGGTCGAGCGGTTTTGCACCAGCACGGGGAGCGGGTTCGACTCACGACCTGCTGTGAGCGCGCGTGTTATCTCGATTGCGCAATCGGCTGCGGATGGCCCAGATTGCCCAATTGGGCGCACGCATGATCAAACACACCGCATCATGCCCGATTGCACGCGTAGACGCTCGCAGCTGAAGCGGGTGAGGAGCGATATGAGCCGTTCGATCTCGCGATAGGACGATTGAGATTTTTTGGATGGGGTAGGCATTAAGCACACGACAGGCGAGGAGGTGGGTGTGCGCACGTGCTGTGGCGACATGGGGTCTTTAGTAACTCTTAAATCCATCACTAAAGACCCCCTAATTTAATGTTTTAACTATGTAATGACTAAATTGCCTCCAATCCTTGCAACTATAAAAGGTGACCCCTACCCTATGAAATGCTCATCCCTTCCTTCACCTTTCTCCCTCTCCAATGCTCAAGAGAAGCTTGTCTCACACTTGGGATGTTACTCTAGAGCCAAATCCAATTTTCTCACCCCTGTTCCGGAAGTGGATCTCGCGAGCGACGACGATGTGTTGCCTCATTCCTGCTTCTTCCTACTTCGTCCTCCTTCTTCCCGTTTCGTCCTTCATCTTCCAGGCATCTCCCCGTCCAGCTCGTCTTCCAAGCAGCCGTCGAGGAGGATAACTGCTCTCTATCTTCTCTTTTATCGCTTTCTAGTGTAGATTTCCTGCTTTCTAGTGTAGTGGGTAGTTATAATTGTAATGAACATCAACTTGTGATAATGGAATCCATGTTTATTCTATCTCTCTTTTGTCTTTATTTGTAATATTCTCTCTCTGTCTTCTATTCTTTATTCTTTAAGTAGATAGTTTAGATTTAATTCGACTAGCTAATTTGCTTCGTGACAATTAAACAAACATGGTCTTGAATCAAACATCTGCCTCCCTATGTTCGACCTAGAATTTCTTTACAAATTTCGATTAAATTTATCTGTTGACGGATTGCTTCGCAAATCAAACTACAACGACGGGTTTTCAAATCTAACTTCGATCGCATAGTTTTCCGCTCTTAACATTTTGGCACCGTTGCCGGGGAAGCGATGCTCTTTAATTCTTCCTATTTTCCTGCCTTATCTTTTACCACACTTCTCTCCTTCCTTATTGTGATTGTAGGTACTCTCTTGAGGCGAGCAAAAGTAATAGATAGGAGTAAAGTGCGGTTGAAGGATTTGTAAGTTTACCCCCACCTCCCCACCCACTAGTTTTTATTCCACCATGTAGTAACACAAACAAAAATCAACCTAGGTGTTCTTATAAACTCTAAGGTTAGTATTTGATTGTTTGTTTGTCACCCCTACCCACCTCACCCTCCACATATAAAAGAAAAATTTTAAAAATCTTTCACAGAGATACACAACCTCTTCTGATTTTCAAACTCAACCGATAAACCGATCTTTGGAACTGGTACACACACCCAAACACATAATTGAGTAGAAATCGAAATAGGCAATCACTTGTGTGCCTAATTAAGTGGTGCATCAAGCCAATTGTTTGAGTTGATTGGGCCGTACCACTTTAACTAAAATCAACCCATCAAGTAGCTACCACATAAGTTCAACTTTTAGGGATTTACTAGGCACTCCACATCTTTTAATCTTTAAAAGAAAACATCTTCACCTGTGCTTTCAAAACCTGGTGTGCCAACTTAACTTGATTGAATATAACTAATGTTGAATCCTAAAAGCTACTAAGTAAGATTTGAACCCTAAAATTCATTGCATTAAAAAATAATCTTGCTTGAAAATCATTGGTTGTGCATGCACACACATATCAATCAATCATTAAGGGCACAACCCAGATAAAGGGCCCATCACATTCCAAAGTGCATTCAAACCTAACCCTAATTAAAACAGAGTAGACATTGGCCTTAAGAATTGGACTCTCTCTTCAGAGCCCAGACCGAGATTATTTTCGATTAGTCTATTTCTGCTATTCAATCTGATGTCTAGCTAGGGGAGTAGAATCAAATGATCGCGGCTGGGGCTACACTAGGAACCTGAGGTGCAAGCCAAAGGAAGAACCTTCTCCCCAGTCCCTCCCTTTAACTGTTTGGATTGACTGAAAAGAAGTAGATCAAATCGATTCTTTATCTCAAGATGGGTTCTGGGAGTCTGTAGGTCTTTAGGCTAGCCTACTTGAGGACAGGTTTGTTTGTTTGTATTGCAGGGCACCTTTCTTCCTCTCGTTTTGTCATGGATCCTTCCACATTCTACACGCATTCCCATTCTTATCCTCTTAATACATCTTATTCCCAAAATGATTATCATTCCAACTAGACTTATTCTCATCCATCTTTTAGTTGGGATAATCCTAATTGGGGATAAAGTTTCGAACCTCCATGATTAGGATTTAACCCTGGACACCATGATCTTGATTCTTATCCTTCTCCAAGCTACACTGATTTTAGATCATCACCCTCATTTGAACAACCTAATATGATCTACAATCGAGAAGGATGCACTGATCCTTACCCCTCCCCAGAATACACTGCCTTTAGGTCATCACCACCTTATGAACAACCTGAAATGACCTATTATCAGGGAGGGTATCAAGATCCTCAATTCATTTTTTCCCTACACTGAACCCAAACCCACCCAACCCAAAACCAAACCATATGGTTCAGGTTAACCAGGTCCAAGAAAATGTATTGGCTAACTTGACGAACACCATACAATCTTTAGAAGCTCAGTCAACACCTTGCACTAAAGAATTGGACCCCCTGATTGAAATGATTGATGATCTGAACAAGTATTTGTTGGATTGGCTCCAAGATGTTAAGGATAAGGACCCGGGTGAGTTTTTACTTGGGAAATTATCAAAATTGAGGATGAGATTTATGGTTGCTTTAGTTCGATCTTGGGATAATTCTTAGGATGAACCCCCTTCGAGAGAGCCAAGGTCAGAACCTGCTCAAGTACCGGTTTAGGGGGACACATGTTACGAGATTAGGATTGACCAGATTGGTCTAGAGCAATCAACTAAGGATGAATTGATTACTTCACCTACGATCCCTAAGCTGGGGTAGAAGAAAACATATGTCTCCATGGATCAGAAAGTGATTGATGATTTCGGGACACACATTAATGCAGATTTAGATTTCTTTGATTCTGAAGGTGAGGAATCATTATGAGAAGTCTCACATGAGTATACAGAACACAAGTTTAGTGAGACAACTGGGCCTAAGGAATTTGATAAATCATTTGATGATCCTAAAATTGAGGAATTTGATCCTGTTGGGGCTCGCATGGTAGATTCAGATCCTGTTTTAAAGGATTCAATTCATAGCGCCGATCCTCAATCACACCCCATAGAGTTTATTGATGATTTGATTTTGAAATCACTAATCCCAAGTCCATTCTGATTCAATCACATCTTTTAGACTTGGAAAATTCAGATGGGGTGATTAATTTGCAGGAGGTCCCAGAATTTGAAATTTTGATTGCGAAGAATAGAAAGTGGGAAATGATGATATGGAAAGTCGATTCTAGAGGAAGCAAAAAATCAAGTATAAGGGTTCCAACTTGTCTAAAACTCCCAACCTTCTACCAGGACCCTTATGACATATTTTCAGAGGACGTCCAACCCAAGCACACATTCATTGATTATCCTTTTAAGCTTGATTTCCCTGTAACTTGAGTTTTTGGTCTTGGGTTGCATCCTCACAAATCGCAGGCCCGACCCCACTTGCATACTGATCTCAGGTTCTGGGTAATTTTTATCCAGAACCTTAGGTATACTCGACCATGAGGTATGGGTCTGCATCACAATCTGGTCCACATCTGTGGACATCTACTGGTAGTTCTTGAGGTGAATCTTTTTATTCTGATTCTGACTTGCACCTGTGAATACTTTGTTTCTTCTTTATTTGTATAGGGTGCCTAGATGAAGGCATTAACTTTAGCACATATATAGGTTCTTTTCATCTCAGAGCAGACCCGTTATTCACGCAATTTAGGTGCTTTCTACTCCGCTCTGTTTCATGTCTTTTTAATACAATGAGGACATTACATTAAATAGGCATGGGGGGGTGGATATTCATCACTGAATTATTTTGTCAGCTCCATAGATTCAATTTATTTTCTTTTGATTTATTTAAAAAAAATTGAATTAGGAAAGAATAATTGGGCATTAGGACTTTTTAATCTTAAGAAATATTACAATAGGATCTGAATACTATGACCCTTCAGGTCTTTGGGCTTAATTAGCCTGGGTATCCACTAAAATGTGTATTTGTTTATCGAGTCCTTGCCATCTTGAATTCCATTTCAATTTTATTAAATGAGTTTGGGTGGTAAGTACATGACTTATCAACCCGCCCTCTGATTTGAGGGAACTTTAAGTCTAAGCATCTACACACTATTTGTCACTGACTTGTTGTTCGACGGTTTTAGCAGAAATTGGGTAGCTAATGAACCTTCTAGGGTGGTATGGCTGGCAAGTTATCGTGGGTAACAGCCCATTGGTAGGTTGTCTAGAGCCCAGTCACAGGACCATTCTTTTAGTGCTGCCTTTAGGTAAATCTTAAACTAGGGAAGCCACCTACTTAAAAAGAAAGAAAAAGAAAGTCTAAAAAGAAAAGAAAAAAAGAAAAAGAAAAAGAAAAGGAGAAAAGAAAGGAAACAAAAGAAATAAGCCACATTTCACCGCACGAGTATGGCTGGCAAGTTCTCGTGGGTAACAGCCCATAGGTAGGTTGTCCAGAACCCAGCTCAGGAAATGCATGTAAAAATTCCTAAAATACTTAGGAAGAAGCAGAGAAGTAGAATAAGTCGGGGAGATTTACATTGGATTCACCCTTGTGTTGACCCCATAAAAAATAAAAGTAGGGAGAAAGCTACTATTGTATAGATACACCTTTAGGCAGAGTTCTTTTTAAGGTCACCTAGGGCGTAGAAACCCGAAGTCCGTTCTGATTGCTGATCAACGAGTCTATCACATTCACAAAAAGATGCTTAGAACATAGAGTTCTCGTCAAGTCTTGGGTGGGTTGAGTGGCCATAGAAAGCTGCTCTATAACCCTAAATTCAAAAATCCAAAAAAATTAGAAAAGAAGGAAAAGGAGAAAAAGAGATCCTTCTTTGAATAAGGCGAGGCTTGAGGTGATTTGCATTTTGGCAGATACCCAGGCACTGTTGTGTCTTTGAAAGTTCATGTCCTAAGTAAAAAAATTTCTTAATGTTGAAAATGACTTTTGCATGAGTAATCCAATCCTAATTCTTTTATAAATAGCATATAGTTTTTGCTAGGGACTAGCAAAAGATAGGCATGGGGGTGTGATTTGCATACATCTAAATAACAAAAAATGTCTATTAATGAATTTTCTTAGTGTCATATTAGATCATTCATTGAAAATATTGCATAACATGCATAATCATGCATTTAGGTCAAATTATATAAATTTTATAGTAATTGTCTCCTTTTATAGATAGGGATAGGGTGACTTTTAATCGGGGCCTCGAATCGAAGTTCCAACCATACGGATTTGATCAGGGCGACGATTGGAGTTCAATGACTCCAAGATCGCCCTGATCAGACATTCGTAGCACCAGATATAGTCCGAGGAAGCCTAGAGATCAAGGGCCAAGATGGTGCCAAACTGTACTTTAGACGAAAAATCCGACCGCATGGATGGGTTTGGATCGATGATCGCTGCCTAACGGCATGAAAATTGGCTCAATTCGACATCCGTGGCACCTTCTACATGTCACAGAAGATGGATGGCCATGATGGTGCCACGTGGTGCCATTACAGTCGCCCAAATCGGCCGCAGCATCGCTTCTCATCCTCTGAAGGCACGGGCAAGGCGGAATCTGGGCTTTAAACGTAAGCGCGACAAAGAGGAGGCAGCGCAGTGTCGAGCAGCTTTGTGCGAGTGTGGGGCACGAGTTCGACTCACGATTTGCTGCATGTGCGCGTGTTATCTCGACTGCACGATCAGCTGTAGACGGCCCAGATCGCCTGATCGGGTGCACGCGCGATCAAATGCACCGCCTCACACTCGATTACATGCGCAGGCATGCGCAGCTGAAGTAGGCGAGGAGCGATCCGAGTCGTCCGATGGCTGAGATTGTTTGGACGTGGGTAGGCGTTGAGCATGCGGCAGGTGAGGAGGTTGGTGTGTGTGCGAGGCTGTGGCGACATGGGGTCTTTCGTGATGCTTAAATCCATCACTAAAGACCTCCACATTTAATGTTTTAACTATGTAATGACTAAATTGCCCCCAATCCTTCTAACTATAAAAGGAGACCCCTACCCTATGAAATTCTCATCCCTTCCTTCACCTCTCTCCCTCTCCAAAGCTCAAGAGAAGCTTGACCTACACCCAGGATGCTACTATAGACCCAAAGCCAATTTTCTCACCCCCGTTCCAGAAGTGGATCCCGTGACGACGACGATGTGTTGCCTCATTCCCACTTCTTCCTGCTTCATCCGCCTTCTTCCCTCTTTATCTTCCATCTTCCAGGCGTCACTCAGTTTGGCTCGTCCTCCAAGCAGCCATCAAGGAGGATAACTTCTCTCTATTTTCTCTTTTTCCACTTTCTAGTGTAGATTTCCCTCTTTCTAGTGTAGATTTTCTTCTTTCTAGTGTAGTGGGTAGTTGTAATTGTAATGAACATCAACTTGTGATAATGGAATCCATGTTTATTCTACCTCTCTTTTGTCTTTGTTTGTAATATTCTCCCTTTGTCTTCTATTCTTTATTCTTGAAGTAGATAGTTTAGATTCAATTTGACTAGCTAATATGCTTCGTGACAATTAAACAAATGCGATTTTGAATCAAACGTCCGCCTCCCTATGTTCGACCTGGAATTTCTTTATAAATTTCGGTTAAATTTACCTGTTGACGGATTGCTTCGCAAATCGAACTACAACGACGGGTTTTCAAATCCAACTTCGATCGCGTAATTTTTCGCTCTTAACAGTTGGCAACGTGGGAGGAAGCATGGAGCGGTAAGGTGTGCTCGCCAAAGGGTGGCCGACGATCTTGCCGCCCACGAGGAAGATGGTGGCGAGGAAGGGGATATGGAAGTTGAAACCTAGAACTAAAGGGCCTATTCTATTCTAGAAAGAGAGAGGAAGAAGATCTGATACTTAGGAGGAGGAGAGGAGGACAGAGGACATGGCCGGCATGGTGACTGGCCATGAGGAAGAAGAAGAGGTCTGGGAGGTGATCGACAGTGATGAAAAGGGAGGAAGAGGCCGTGCTTTGGCTGGCAATGACAGGAGGAAGGTGATGGCATTGCTATTGAGGTTGGAGTGTGCACAGAGGAAGAGATTGGAGGAGCCACTGGGGTTGGAGACGAGGAGGTGGTCGAGGCTAAGGAGAAGGGTAGGAAACGCAGCCAAATCTCGATGAAATGAAATGGCGTGAGGTGGGGGATATTTCTCACTAGTTGGCGTGCAAAGAGAGGGCTGGCAGGTGCGAGAATGGCCTCGCTGAAGTTGAAGGTCAGAGGTTGTGGAGGTGGGAGGTTAGAGGTAGTGCTGGAGGGGACCTCTTCGCAATAAAATCAAAAGTTAAGGGGCATTTGGAATGAAATCATGAATTAAGGGTCGAATTGCAAACTTAGCCAAGATGAAGTCCAAACAAGCCCAAATTTTTATAGTAACCTAATTTGAACATAAAAAATTTAATGGTGACTTAAATTTTATGTTTTGACAATGTTTGCATGGTTAATTTATAATTTGACCCAAGATGTACTAAATACCTGCTTACACTTCTATTTTAAGTTGAAACGAGTTTCAATTGTCAAATTGACTGTGCCAAACCTTATAAAATATTCTTAAATGAGTTTTAGGAGGTTTAGATTACATTTATTTTCATTAAAATTGTTTCAATTGAAGGGGATTGAAATTAGCCTATTGAATTAAGGATTAACACTCAATTTGAATGAAAATCCTAAATTACTCAATATTAACCCACTTTGAGGAAATTTAAGCTCAATTGACCTTTGATTAACCATAAGCTTTCCCTCCATCTAACCCTGATTTTTATCAATTCCTCTCTTCAGACTTGATTGAGTTATACCCTTTTAATGTGTTAATTAGGTGAATTTAACCTTAGAACTTAGCCAAATTAGGTTAGATATAATGGATGATGGCAATGACATCCACTATTATGAAGTAGCATGCTAAATTAAACCCTTTATGTACAGCTATTAGTAGCCAATCAAAGAAGCATGCTAGTACTTTAAAGGAGCGTTACCCTTTGGACCAATCAGCCTTAATGGGTTTAGAATACTATGCTCTTTTGAAAGCAAAGCACCTATCACAAATCATAGTTGAAAACCCCAAACAAGTACCTCCTTTGTATGAATCCTTTGCGAGGAATGGTTGCTGCTATCAATACCTACGTATAGTTGCTACTATTAGTACCTATATGAATCAATGCTTGTTAGTTCTTTCCTACCCCCATAGTCTCTGCTAATTGTGTATAGTTGCTGCTACCTGTGTATGTTCAAAGAAATTGCCAACACCCAGACTAACACACCATGAACATCAAGAAATTGTAGAAGTAAGAGGAAGAAGCATTAACTCTTTATCTACAAGTAATGCATGATCATCGAATCCACAATGCACCTCCAAAACATTGCATAAGGTCACATTTAAAGGAAAAGAAATAGCAAAAAGTAGTGGAAAAGCAACAACACTAACAACACTTACATACTTGCATCTGAAGTAAAGCACCAACAGGCAATATGAGATTAGCTATAATGACATGAAGCATGAACAAAAAGGACATCAATCCTCATTCCAATGTACCATCAATCTAAGATGAAATAAAGATCAAACTAACACAGATCACAGTAACACACCATCATCAAAAAAGTGTCCATAAAGTTGAATTCACTTAATTGAACTTCCTATCTATAAGGGTTTGTAACTTAAAATATCAAAAATGACAGGCTATATTGTAGAAACTTCATGTTGTTGTATCATTTACAAAATCCATTCGACTAGTGTCAATACCGGCAAAATCCTATCAAACCTGCATGGAATATCAATGAGATAATTACATAAACACCACATCTCTGAAATGTTTCATTTAAGCCTAAAATATTACAAGATACAATATACATTACCTCTGTATAGTATATGACTATATCCCAACTTCATATAATGCAAAAAGAAATCTCATCCATACATCCTTTTTAGTAAATCTAATTGGGTTGAATGAAGTTAGTTTTAGAAATAATTAAAGAATGGAGACCACATTAAAAGGCAGATAAATATGCAATATACTCACTTGTTCATTGGTCCAATTGACAAATAGGTCCATCAGGAACTAAATTCACCTCATTTCTCTTTGGTCTACCCTTCTTCTTGGCTGTTTCACCATTAACTTTCCTCTTGTTGTATTTTTGTCTTGGTCCTCCACTTGAAATACCACAAACACACCAACAGACCTCTTAATTCAACATGAAATAAATTAGAACTGTTATGCTATGAATGATAAATGTTATCTTTGTCCAACAATGGTTGAATCAACATCAGTAGTAGCTATTGCAGTTGATGTTGCTTGAGATGAGTGTTGTGATGGTGTCTGAGATGAGGGCTAACCTACTGGGTGAGTTCTTGGCTGAGATGCATTTGTTGATGGGTTTAGCGGAGCTTTACATGTGTTCCTATGATGGCCATGACCTCCACACCATGCACATTTGTGCTTTAACCTCAGACTTGGTGCCTTTTCATCCTTACTTTGAATTCTATTTTTCCTTAGACTTCTTGGAGGCCTTAAATAGTTTGGGGCCTTAACAGTATATGGAAGGTGTACCTACTGCCAATGTTATTAGTCATGGGGGCAATTCCTTCTTCATAAGCCAACTTGTAGGCACTTATCCGGTAGTACTTGCTAACATACTTCTCCCATTTGAGGCCTCTGATGTTACCAATGGCTGCTGCAGTGTGTGTACATGGTAGACCATTGACTTACCACTTCCTATAGGAACAATCCCTCTTATTCAACCTTACTACAAGTCTCCCAGATGTGCATTCAACTTGCACGTTAGTGTTATCTAACCTCCTGACAATAAACCCCTGTAAATCCCTGGATACTGTCTTGATATACTCCATGGCAGTTGGAAGCAAAACACCTCTCCATTGGGTTGCCTTCTTCCTTCAATCATCTCTCATAGTCATTATTTTATGTTTAATCCAATCAATCAACTCACAAATGGGCAACTGTCTCCCATCAGAAATCCATGCATTAAATGACTCACTCAAGTTGTTTGTCAGATAATTGCAATTTGCAATAGAGCTGAAAGTATGCCTACTCCACTTCTTTATGCGATCTAAATATTCAAAAGCTATACTATTGACCTTTTGAATCTCATTCATGTAATATATGTACTGCTTCAAGTTAAATGCTTGTGCTGCACCTGAAACTTTTTTTTTTTTACAAAAAGATGAGAGTAAATTTTTATTCTAGAGACAATAAAAAGAGAGGCAGGGGGACTAGATCAAAACCTGCCATTACAAGAAAAAGGCAAACCACAACTTGTGGCCTAGTACAGAATAAAACAAAAGACAAAAGACCAACCAAACCTAGAAGGGGAAGATCAAGACAAAACAAACCAAAATGCATGAATCCCTAGAATAAGGAGATCAAGTAATAACATATGACATTTGAATTCGATCCAAGTGAGAAATCCCTGTAAGCTTGTGAGGGAGATCATAAAGAGTTGTGTAGCAGTGCCACTATCCTTCACCCAGTTGTCTAATAGTATAAGCTAGGATATTCACTGAAGGATGAACATAAGACAAGGAACATATCCATTGTGACCGATCGCAAAACATTTTGAAAAGGTGGTTCACCCACTGCTCTAGGGTGAAGCACCCCAAACTAACATATCCACCCCCATGGTGTTGCACCCCAAACTAGCTGTTCCAAATCTTCACCTAGAAATGACTTCTTAAAATTCTTGTAAAGGTGTCTCATGCAGGAAGTGTTGTAAAAATCTACCTATTCAGCTGAGTAATCGATCAAGTAATCCTATGCGGTGCCCTACCGATTGAATAACTCATAGTCAGGCCTATAGTCGGCAACACCGACTACTCAGCTGAGTAGTCGGTATAGTTGGCCAAGTAGTAGGTTGATTTTTGCATAGAGGGAAAAATAGGTATGTAGGTATATTATTTGTTCTTAGGTCAAATAAAACCCCACTCAACCCTCTCCCTTGACCACTCCCCTAAAATCATTTATTTTCACCCGGGACTCCTCTTCAACCAAGTAAAAACCTCTATCGCCGAAGCATATATTGTAAGGTAGTTGATTCAAGCACATATTAATTCTTGGTTTATGTTGCTTTGTCATTGGTAGTGTATTATAATGGTTTATACCTTGTTTTAATTATTAAATTTGTAATGAATTTGATATTGTTTGTACTTTGTAACTTATTTTATAACCTTGAACTTTAATATGTTTTCTTTTATACAAAGATATTTTTTCCTTCTTGATATGTGTGTGTCTATACATACATACATACATATATGCGTATATATATAATATTTAAATATTTAAAAATGACTGACTGAGTACTCCACGACTACTCCCCTGCATATCGTATACTCCTTAGTTAGTGGCCTGATTGACTAAATACCAACTACTGACTTTTACAACACTGCATGCAGGCCCTATGCTCAACTAATGGATATGTTGTTCTCATAGCTTCCTGCAAACCCTTCTGATCATTAGATATAATTGTCAAACCATTTCCATCCTCAAAACCAATCTCTTCTTATTAATAGCCCATGAACCATGTCTAAGATGCAATAGATTCATATTTTACTATTGCAAATGCCACTAGAAATAACCCATTGCTACCATCTAGAGTAGTGGCTACTAATAATGTTCCAAGGTACTTCCCTTTCAGATGGCATCCATTTAAACCTATAAATGGCTTGCAGCCATTCAAAAATCCTATTATGGATGACTTGAATGATACAAAGACCCTTAAGAATGCATCATTTGGGTCTGTCATGTAATGTATGACACTCCCAAGATTCCTTGTCTTTAATTCATACACTGAACTTGGCAAATGCTCATATGAAAGCTCTCTTCTCCAAAAAATTTGCTCCAATGCCTCATTTTACCCTATAAACCCTCTTGCAAGGTGGGTGGATGCGAAAATCCTCAGAAACTTTTTAGGTGATCTCTTTCGTAGACATTGTGGACCTCTCTCTAAGCCATCTACCAGCTAAGCTTGCAATCCAGTGTTGGGAAGCCATCTGAAAACCAGCCATTGCCACAGGGACATGTGTTGAGAACAAGGTGTTCTTAACATAAACTTGTTATCATTCAATCTTGAAGGATGTATTCTCCACTTGCATTCTAGATTAAAACATCTAGCAGTGACTCATTTTTTATCACTCTTCAAGTACTTCAACTTGGACCCTCCCTTAATGCAATGTGCGGCTAAAACATGTCTGAAGGACCCAACATCATTAAAGACCTTTCCAACATACATGTTAGTACTTTCATCCTCTTCAAAATCCCCACCATCAGAATTAGAAACATCACCAACTAAATCAATACCATCATCTATGTCAGAATCGAAGACATCTTGAGATTCATCATCCACAACAACATAGTCATTGTCTTCAGACTCATCTATTACATCTTCTATTACATTATCAATTGGAAAAGATGTAGAGCCTACTCTTCTACTCCTGGTGCATGTCCTTCTCTATTCTATTGCTTTTCCCCTTCTACTCATGACATTGGTACTACCAACGACCTTGACATGTTCCCCCAATCCAACTTTCCCCACCCCATCTACCCTTAGTCCAGCTTTCCCCAGTCTGTCATTCCCCAATCCATCTTCCCCCACTCCATCTTTCCCTACTCCCTCATTCCCCACTCCATATTCCCCCAACACATCTTCCCATAGTCCATCTACCCCTAGTCCATCTTTCCCCACTCCCTCATTCCCCACCCCATCTTCCCTCACTCCATCTTCCCTTAACACACCTTCCCACAGTCCATCTTCCCCCACTCCCTCCTTCCCCACTCCATCTTCCCCCACCACATCTTCCCCAACTCCCTCATTCCCCAATCCATCATTGCCATTCGCATTAGCATTTCTATCACGAAGATTCTCTTCTACTACAACATTAGATGGGCCACAATCCTTATACTCCAACCTTTTTACTTGTGGCCCTTCAAGAAACTTATCTCCACAACTAAGTGCTTCTATCACTGTAAATGAAACAACCAATTCTACGCTTCTAGCATCCATATAATGATTAAACATTGTCATCATTTCTTTCTCATTCATGAGGTCAATATAGTTAGAAATAGTTGACTCTGAATCCTTGTACCTTAGTGACATAACTGATTCAGCACCCCACGACAATATCTTCAATAAATCATTACAAAGGTTAAATCAGCATGACTCATCAGGGTCCATGGGAATCGTCTCCTGCTTCCCCAATGTGTACCTCTCGCCTCTTCCTCCTCTCAATTCTTCGAAGCATCCTCCATATTTGACACAAATGGACAATACACCTTCACCATCCTAGCACATTAGATGTATTTAGGTGAGAAAACATGCATGGAAGACATCCATGCAATATCAAAAAATTTTGGGACATGTAGAAGATTACCTCAATAGGTTTCTACTATCGATTGAAAGTCAAACTCCGTCCTCCTCTAGAGCCACCTTGGTTGTCCTCTTATATACTTGTCATAACATTCCTAAACATCACACTGGCAAACACTACAAAACCATCACTACACGAAAATAGGGTTCTAGTGATGACTTGCGGAGGTGGATTTACAGGCTTTGGACACAGATTTTAGGGTGGGTGACAGAAAATTTGTCCCCAAAAATATGTCCCCCAAATGATGGTCACCAAAACTTTTGGGAATGGATTTTCTGTTGCCACAACTCAAGGACAGAAAATTGGTCACAATAGATTGGACACAAAAATTACGCTGATGACATGCCATTAAATTTTTTGGGGACGGATTATCCTATCTTCACAACTTTTGGAGATGAAAAAAATTCTTTAATTATCTTTAGAAGGTGACTTGATTTATGGATATAATGTTATTATGATAAAATATCCATCCAAATATTATTTTTCCTTTTTTTCAATAACAACCACTACAGGAATGACCCCTTTCACGACGGTTTAAAACCTCCTCATAATCATTCAAAATCGTTGTATAATGTAGTCGCGAAAGGGTGTGTCGCATTAGTGTATATACGACGGTTATGTCGGATAACCATCATATATACTAAAGAGTAGACAATGGTTGCTATAACCATCATATACTTAATTCATATGACGGTTTCACGGCAAACCGTCATGTCTTATGCGTAATGGTGGGCAGCTAACTATCATTCATTCCATTAATTTTTCCGTGTTTATTCTCGCATTAACTTTAACGACGATTTTCTAATCATTGTGTATGTCACTAAACAACAGTTTCCAAACCAACTGTCATGTAAAGGACCGTCAGAGGAGGCCCCGGTACATTTTGAATAGGGCTGGATTTGATGTTATGCGGCGATTAGGTGGTATAGATGATGGTTTAATAATCGTCGTTTGATTACTATACATGACGATTTTGACTTAAAACCATCGCATATAGAGCATTATTATTTTTTAATTATACAAAATGTAGGTATTATAGATATGTTAATCTATAATACCCACAAATGCTAATTGAAAGTAGTTGACATATCATAACAGAAAATAGTTTCACACTAATCAAAAGAGTTATGTCATAATGTCAAAATATACATGTAACTAATATAAATATGTGAACCTAACTAAGTGAAATATATATGAACTTAGCTAAGTAAATACAAAAGTAATGTCAACCTCTATTGTAGCTCCTACCTTGTGTCCTGCTCCACCACCATCGAAGTCATCTCTGCGAGGCAGGTGGTGATAAGAAGTGTGATTCCGACCGTTGTCCCATAGAAATGCCATCATCTCCTACATCTCCGCTCTCTGCTGCTCTATCACCTACCTTTGCTGCTCCATGAACTGCTTGGTATCTTGCCATGCTTGAGTTTACTGCTTGAGTTGTGAGGTGACATTGTGGAGCTACTGCTATGTTTACTGATTCCCTGTTACAGCATATGAACCTATGTCTGCAGTTGCTCGATGACAGCTACCAATACCAGCTGGAGATCGTCTGACTCCTCCCCCCACTACGAATAAAGCCTCAGTGCTTTGGAGGCATGACACTCTTAAAAGCCTCCTTAGGTGTCATAGGAGGCTGCTACTGAGTCTCAGAGGAGGCGTCTGGAGCAAGGGGATTGATTAAGTTTATCGTTTCTCCTTACAAATTACAAATTAAATTACGCTTAGCAATTTAATGTCATATAAAAATAAGTATAAAATTTAAATGAATTAATAATTAAATGTTACTTACATGCCTTGTTTGGTATGTCTCATGCATCCATGTTCGCTTGCCGTCGGTGGTGACCTTGCTATATAAGTAATCTCATAGATAGCAACCCGGTCGAGCATGGCACCATCATGTGAATGTTCATGTAAATATATTTCAAATTGCAAGTAACACTGCAACAAATAAAGGTTTTAGTCACGGTTAAAAATTGTGACCAAATGGCTTATAACCGTCACCAATTAGTGATAGAAAAAGTTGCGTTGCAGAAGGGTCTTTGGTGATGGTTCCACCCAAAACCATGACTAAAGGCTTTGGTGATGATTCCACCCAAAATCGTCACCAAAGCCTGAAAGCTTTGGTCACGATTCCACCTAAAATCGTGACCAAAGGGTCCCTTTGGTCACGGTTAACCAACTGTCACCAAAGATTCCCTTTGGTCACAATTTATAAATCGTGACCAAAGATCTTTTAAAACAAGAAAAAATAAATATAAATATGTTTGATGAGGCCAATAGCTTAAATATCTAAAAAAAAAGAAATTTTTTTATGATGCAAAATAAATTGTAAATATTTGAAGCTTTATGATCATATCTTGCAACCCTGTAAAATGGATGCATACATTTGTTTTCAATAAACAAGATCATTATTTACTCCTAACAATATGTTAAGAACTCAGACTCAAAAATACTGAAACCAAGAAAACCCATGTATAGTCAGAAAACTAAAGTCGACATAAAGCGATACCAATTTATCATATCTAAGAAAATAAGTCAGAAATACTCAAATCGATATGGTAAACCCATGTATTATCATATCTAAGAAAACAAGTTAGAAATACTCAAACCAAAATTGACCAAAATTAAACATTTTCAGCACATGAATAAACTATTAACATACAATCACCAACACCCCTAGAGGGAGATATGCTTCCTTGTTTTAGAGATATCGAGTACATTCTCCATCATGAATACACAATTGTGGGATGTAGGTCTTACTACCTAGCAGTAACTACTGTTGTTCAAGTGTATTTCATGTTACACTTCAAACTTACATTCGACAATAAGAAAAGTGCATGGACTTAAACCAAGAAAAGTGCATGGCTGCAACTTTACTGCACGGTAAACCAAGTTAATAGTAGTTAATACCTATAAAGAATAAAATCGTTTTAATAAGCAATTGGCAGAGAAGAATAAAAAATTCACCCTTCCAAGAGGCCCAAGAGGATTAACTACAACACAAGCAGGCTGATCTGATTTATTAACGCATTTGGATCCTCTCTCCTAGAGGTTATTGGTTCAAGTTCAAAATTCGGAGATGTTGCTTCCTATAAATGCATCATTCAAGAACGAGTTTAGCTCATTTTTTTCTTCAGATGAAAAAGGGAAAAAGGTTCAATTGTCTGGAATCCAATCAAATTTCCTAAGTTACTTATCAGATCTGTAGGAACATTCTTTTAGCCAAAATAACTCGGTGAGGACTATGTTAGTTCATGCCACTTCAACTGGAAGTAAATGATAAGATGCAAAATGGGCTTACATCAACTTCTTGAAGTTGCATTTTATTTTATTCTAAAGTCTACTGCCTATACATCCATTGGCAGATTGTTCTTAGATCACTTTAGATATTATTCCAAGTTTGAAATAGAACACAAATCTAGACTCACACAGTGGACTATGATTTCCATACCCTCCAACAAAGTATTGTACAGCTATCTACACATTGACAAACCCCCTAAGGCCTAGTGTTCTTTCTAGCTGTGCTCTCTCTTCTCTGAAGGTTTCAAGCCATCTTGAATATATACCACATACGACTAGTTTTAAGAGTATTGCTGGTCTTCATTCAACAATGACAGAATAAATTAGCAAAGATAATACCACATACGACTAGTTTGTTTAGGGTAGCCAAGAAAAGTAGAATCATGAGAGGAATTAGCAAAGAGTACTAGAACTAGGAGAGCAATGGGTCAAGTCCCCCACCAAACTGAGAAAATGACTGCCTAAGATCTTCACTTGCATTTGGGTCAAGTCCTCCAACAAAAACCTGTAAAACAAATCTCTTAAAAATAGAGCTGCTGTAGAACACTTCCAGAAGAAGAAAATATGAACCCACTGTTGTGTTGCTCGAATCTGCATTAGCTTGGCTTTAGGCACCATTGGAATATCCACCTGCAAGTCAATCATAAAAGTTCTAAACGCAGTTTCACAAGTGAAGCAAGTTGTACTTCGACAAGAAAGATCCCAAACAACTTGAATAACCCATCACATTTTTTATAGCAAATAACTGGGGACAAATCCTACTCATAAACATTGGAATATCATACTCTTAACATGATACACAAATGTCACACTCATGTTAAAGATACATGATACATTATTTGCTAAGATACTTGAGTTTTTTGTCATGTCCTCTATTGTACAAATCCTACTCTTAACATGCAACACCACTACCTTGGTGGAGAAGGTAATCCTAACATGAACCCAAAATAAAATTTGCAGCCATAGCCGCCATAGCTCTTGCATCTGTAGTCATGCTTCCCTTTGATGACTGTTAGCAGAGATTGCTATCTTTGATCGCTATCAATACTACTTCTTATTCTTTGCCATGTTAAGAAAGTATAAAAATGGAGCACCCTAGATGGGGCAATGAAAGGCTTCATGTGGTTTTTTTTTATGAATCCAGTTCCTTATATTAACCTCATGTTAACCTCTGTCAACAATTCACTGAAAAAACTTCTCATAATAGCTAACTACTCATCTCTTTTTTCTCCTAAAAAAATTGTCTTAGTAAATTTAAACTCGGCAAATGAAAACCAAAAAAAAAAAAAAAAGACTGTCCATGAATTAGAACTAGTCTCTATGCACAATTGCTCTATGTGGTTACTCATGAACCTCAATTTCAACTTTCAACATAGCAAAGATAATCTGATTGATTTACACTGCTTCAACTGCCAGAGCAATGAGCGAGTTCAGTATTGTACAAGCTGTACCTGGACTTCTATGTGTCGAGGCTGAGTTATGTACTTTCCTAGTAATAATGTATTCATGCCAAAAGAAGTTGTCGCTTCACAGTGGGACTCAATACTGAATCAACAAAACTATCTGGATAAAAAACAATTCGCATTCCCTACAAAAAAGATAGCAACATCAAGAAAAGGTTGAAAATCGGCAACAACACATTAAGCAGAAAGATTGAATTCTCCCCTCGTAGAGTTGCTTGAGAATGTTTAATTTTAAAAATTTAAGTTGAGTAGTTACATTTTATAAGTACCTTGTTAGATACTTGGAACTCAAAGCAAATTTCAAAATGTAGTCATATTTGTAATTTCCCTCTTCATAAAGCTATAATATCTAAAGGTGCACAGTTGCATAACTAAGACATCTAGTAAATACACTGGGAGAGCAACAGTTTTTGGAGAGGGAAAAACAATGTTATATATTTTATTATCCGTGTGATGGGGTATATAATGTACAAATGATACATTAGGCATCAAGAAAACCACAATGAGCTGCAAGTAGAAGTACCTTCCCACCACCACCATGTGTAGGCTTGATTAGGATAGGATATCCAATTTTGTTCGCTTCTAGCTTCAATAATTGAATATCTTGTTCTTCACCATGGTAGTTGGGCACAAGTGGAACCCTTGCAGCACCCATTATCCTCTTGGAGGCACTAAAAGAAACACAAAGAGAAGGAATTTCTATTCAATCATCTGCATTTATATAAAGTTTCAAGTGGAAAGTGTTGCAACAAGAAGTAAAAAGCCAAAAGGGAAGAGAAGATCTTCCATGGGTTTGGAGAATTTTTAGAGCTATCAAAGTAGAATATCATGCCTTTTATCACCCATGTCATGAATGGCAGATGCAGGAGGTCCCACAAATGTCAGCCCTTTTTCTTCACAAAGTTCAGCAAAGTCAGCACTTTCTGACAAGAAACCATAGCCAGGATGGATGGCCTTCAAAGTGAACAAATAAAATAAAAATCTCCATCTAGACTGAGGAGGCTTCTTCAAAGTCAGTAGAAGCAGCAACATCAGACTGAGGAGGCTTGCTGGATGCATTAGTTTGATAGACAGGTGCATTTTGCTGATAGTATGCACCAAGGTATTGGTAATGCTGAGGGCTATATAGTTGCCACCATGCCCCATGGCTGGGTGATGTAGACACAATTATTGAGGGTAAAATGCCTATTCATGCATGTTCTTAGGCTTAGATTTGCATTTCATGTTATAAATATTGCATAGCATGCATCATTCTACATTTAGAGTAGTTGTATATAATTTAGGTTAATTGCATCCTTTTTGTGGTCGGGAGAAAAGGATATTTATTTTGGAGCCTTGGATTGACGATCCAACCATACAAATCTGATCAAGATAACGATTGGAGTCCAACGCCTCCGAAATCACCTCGATCGGAGTCCCATAGCACCATATGCAATCCAAGGAAGATCAATGGCGGAGGGACTAAGTGACACAATCCGGAGAGTGAAACAACAAATTCGACCACATGGATGGATTTGGGTCGACGATCGCAGCCCAATAGCGTGAAAATCGACCCAATTCGACCTCTGTAGCATCCCCTACAAAGGAAAGAAGATGGATGACCAAGATTGTGCCACGTGGCGCAACCCAAGCCACTCGTGCGCATGCGCGTGCAGAGGCACGCACGTGCAAGTGCAGTGGCGCGTACAGTAGCGCAGCTTGCGTGTGGAGGCAGCGGCAACAGCGCCGCGTATTGTGCGTGCACATGCGACAAGGGTGCGTACAGTGTGCGCCAGCGGTGCGGTAGTAGGGGCACATGAGCGATATCTCCAGTGACGTTTGCGACCGATCTTTAGCGATGTTTATGACCGTGACTAAAAGTCATGTATACGAATTTGATTCTTTCCTCCACTATAAAAGGACGCTAACCCCTCCCATTTTTCTTCATCTCTTCCTTTCTTCCTCTTACCACCTCTAAAGCTCTAGAGAGAGCTTGTCCCAAGCCCGGGATGATCCTCTAGAGTAGAAAAGAAAATAGTTTTCCCACCTCTCATCCCCATTCGTGGAGCATCCCGTGGCCGTCCTCTCACCGCCCTTTGGGAAGAAATCCTCGCCGCAACACCGTCCTACCCCATTTTCCATCCTCCAACTATGTCCTCCTTCGTCCTGCTCATTACCACCTTCCTCCAGGCGATGTCAAAGCATGTCGTCTTCCAAGCGATCATTGAGGGGGATTTCTCTCACCTCTTTCTATGTTTTTCGCTTTCGTAGTATAGATTTTCTGCCTTCATAGTTGTAACAAATAATTCTTTATAAATAGATGATTGTTTCTCTCTCTCTCTCTCCCTCTCTCTCTTATATTTTTGCAAGTAGATAAAGTTTTCATCGACCTAGTCTCTTGCCCGATAAAAATACAAAAAAATTAGAAAAGATAAAAACGACAAAAAGAAATAAAGCGAAACATGGATTTTTATAAAGAAAATGTTCGCCTTCCCGTGTTCGACCCGGGCCTCACCTTTCGAGTTTCGGTTATAAATTTTATCTGATAGATGTGTTTTGCGAGCTAAGACGACAGGTCCTCCAAACCCCTAATTTTAATTCGCGAAACGCGTCGTCATCATTTTGGCGTTGTTGCTGGGGAGGCAATGCTCTTTGATTTTTCTCGCATTTTTTCTGCCTTACCTATCTTTTATCTCACTTTTTCTCTGATCTTACTGTGATTGCAGGTACTCTTCTGAGGTGGGCCAAAGCGGTTAGATTAGAGAAAAGTGCGGATGAAGGTTTTGTAACTCAAACCCAAGTCAACTTATGTGCTTTTTATAAACCCTAAGATAGATTTGATTGTTTGTTTGTCACCTCCACTCATCTCACCCCCGCATATATTAAAAAAAAACTCTTCTCTTGTGGAATTTTCTAAAAAATACACACATTTATGCCCACAATTCTCAACTTAAGGCGCACCACTCCACTTTGATTCTACCACTTAACCGAGATCTAACCTGTGGATCCGGTACACCTTAACTCAACACACACATAAGTGAGTAGAAATCTGATTAGGCTAAGACTTTTTGTGTGCCTTAATCCAGTGGTGCAATAGGCCAATTGCTTGAACTGTTTGGGCCGCACCACTCAATCTAAAACTGATCCATCAAGTAGCTTGCCACTTAGGGTTAATTCTTAAGGCTGAGCCAGGCACTCCACATTATTTTTGATTTTAAGATATCATCACCTGTGTTTTCAAAACTTGGAGTGTTCTACTAAACCTTGATTGAACCAACCTAAGAATTAAACCCTAAAAGCTACTAAACAAGGTTAAACCCTAAAAGACACATCATTAAATAACCTTGTTTGTAAGCCCTGGTTGTGTACTCACACACATTTCAATCAATCATTAAGGTCACAACCCATCTAAAGGACCCATCACATTCCAAGAGCACAATCATCCCAAGCCTAATTAAAATTGAGTAGATGTTGGCCTTAAGTATTAATTCTCTCTTTGGGGCTCAGACTGAGATTTCTTTCGATTAATCTACTTCTGCTGGTGCATCTGATGTCTAGCTAGGGGAGTAGCGTCAAACAATCACGGCTGGGGGTACACTAGGAATCGGAGGCGTAAGCCAAAGGAAGAACCTTCTCCCCAATCCCTCCTTCTAACTGGTTGGATTGATTGGATAAAAGTAGACCAAATCGTTTATAATCTCAAGACAGGTCTAGGGAGTCTGTAGGTCTTTGGGCTAACCCACCTAAAGAAAAGGTTGATTGATTGTATTGTAGGACACGTTTCTCTCTTCTATTTTCCCTCCTATTCTACCATGTATCCTTCCACTTCTTACACACATTTCCCATCCTATCCTCCTACCACCACTTATCCCCAAGATAATTATTATTCTGACTTGACTTCCAATTATCCATCCACTAGCCGGGATGACTTTGATTTGGGATATGAATATAGACCTCAGTGTCTAGGGCCTAACCCTGGACAACAAGACTATGATTACTATCCTTCCCAGAGCTATAATGATTATAGATCTTCATCCTTTGATTACCAAACCAACCCGATCTACAATCAGGAAGGATATGATAATTATAACACTTACCCTCCCTAGAATTTTGTTGAATATAGGCCACCACCATTCTTTGAACAACCCGAGATGACCTACTATCAGGGAGGGACCTAAGAACCTCAACATCTTGACTCCCTTAGATTTAACCCAAACCTGAATCAAACCAGTTGGTTTAGGTGAACCAGATCTAGGATAGGATGTTGGCTAATTTGAGGAACACTATATAATCTTTAGAAGCTCAGCCAACACCATGCATTGAAGCATTGGAGCCTATGATCAAAATGATTAATGAACTTAATAGTTCTCTTTTGGATTTGCTCCAAAATGTTAGGGATAGGGACCTGGGTGAGTTTCTTCTTAGGAAATTATCGAGGTTAAGGATGAAATTTGTGGTTACCCTAGTCAAATCTTGGGATGATTCTCAAGATGAACCCCCTTCAGGAGAGCCAATGCTAGAACCCGCTCAGGCGCCTACCGGGGTGGATACATATTCTGAGATTGGAGATAACCAGGTTGGTATAGAGCAACCCTTTGAGGATGAACCGAGTTTCTCACTCGAGATCCTCGAGCAAGGGAGCGAGGAAAAATATGTCCTTTCTACTAGGAAATGACAATCGATTTTGAGACGTATATAGATGAGGATCTTGAATTCCTTGACTCTCAAGGTGAAGAATCTCTTAGTGAAGTCTCACTTGAGCATAAGGAAGATGATTTTAGTGAGACAAACGAGCTTGAGGAATCTGATGAACCATTTGATAGCCCATTCATTGAAGATTTAGATTCGGTTGGGGCTAACTTGGAGGATTCGAATCCTCATTTACTAGAAGATTCAATCAATAGCCCCATTCCTCATCTGCACCCTGAAGAGCTAACTTTTGAGATCATTATGCCCAAGTCAATCTTGATTCAGCCATGATTTTTGGACTTGGGTACTTTAGATGGGGTGTACAATGATTTGGATGTCCCAAAAACATTGATTTCAGAGGATAGGAAGTTGGAATGAAAAATCTGTGAAGCTAATTCTGAGGGAACTTTGATTTTGAATCTGAGGGTTCTTGTTAACCTAAAACCACCTACTTTCTACCAGGACCCTTACGATATCTTTCACGTGCAACCGAAGCACAAAATAATTAATTATTTTTTTGAGCTGGACTTTAAGTGGACATCTGAACCTTGTAAATCAAATCTACCTTTCGTCCAACACTTTAGTCTTGGGTTGCATACCACCAAACCACAGGCCCGGCCCTGTAAATACAACAATCTTCGGGTTTAGGTGATTTTCATCCGGAACCTTAGAATCACTCAGCCCTGAGGCATGGGTTTGCATCATACTTGGTGCACATCTGTGGACATCTTCTACTGATGGGTTTCAGGATCAACCTTTTGATTTTGATTCTGACCCGCATTTGTGAATTCTCAATTTCTTCCTTGTATGTATGTTATGCCTAGTTGAAGGCATTAAATTTAGCATGTGTTTATATCTCACGTTCCCTTCGGAGCTAACCGAATTTCTCACGATATTCAAGTGATATTTTGTTTACTCTACCTTTTCATGTCTTTATTTGTACAATGAGGACATTGCATCATTTAGGCATGGGGGGGTGGATACTTTATCTTGAAATCATTTTGTTAACTCTGTAGAATTTCTTTTATTTTTTCTAAAAAAAATAAACAAAAATAAAAAAAAAGAAAAAAAAAAGAATTTGGAGAAGTGAACTTAGGCATTTAGAAGTTATTAACTTTAGGAAATGATACGATAGGACTGAATACTTAGACTCTTCAGGTCTTCGGGCCTAAGTAGACTAGGTGTCCACTCGAATGTAGACTTAGTCTCGAGTCCTCGCCAAGTCAATCTTATTTTAATTCGGTAAATAATTTGGGATGATAAGTATGCGACTTATTAACCTGCCCTTTGATTTGAGGGGATTTTAAGTCTAAGCATCTACACACTTTTTGCACTGACTCACTTTTCGGCAGTTTCTTTGGAAATTGGGTAGCTAATGAACTATCTAGGGTGGTATTGTCGGCAAGTTGTCGGTGGTAACAGCGCATCGGTCGGTTGTACAGAGCCCAGCCACAAGGCCATTTTCTTTGTACTGCATTTAGGTAAATCTTATATCAGGGAAGCCACCTACTTAGAAAAAAAGAGAAAAAAAGAAACACCCAAAAAAAAAGAGAAAAAAAAGAAAAAGGAGAAAAAAAAGAAAATAATAAAGCCACACTTCACTGCACGAGTATGGATGGCAAGTGGCCGTGGGTAACAGCCCATTGGCCGGTTGTCCAGAGCCCAGCTCACAAAAATGCACAATAATTCCCAAAACACTTAGGGAAGAAGCAGGGAAGTAGAATAAGCTAGGGAGATATACACTGGGTTTGCCCTTATGTTGACCCCATAAATAAAAGTAGGGAGAAAGCTACCAATCGAAAAGATAAACCTTTAAGCAAGGTCACCTAGGGTCGTAGAAACCTGAAGTTTGTCTTAACGGTCGCTTAGTGAGTCTTTCACTCTTTTCACTAGATGCTTAGCACTTAGAGTTCGAGTCTTGGGCGGGTTAGGTAGCCGTAAAAGTTATCCTGAAACTCTCAAACTTCGAAAGTACAAAAAAAATTAGAAAAGAAGAAAAACAAAAAAAAAGTATCTTCCTTTCTCAAATAAGGCGAGGACTTAGGCGGTCTGCATTCTGGCAGACACCCAGGTATTGTTGAGTTTTTGTAGTTTAGGACCTTAGTTGAAATTTTCTATTGTTAAAAAATGACTTAGGCCTAAGTGATCGAATCCTAATTCTATTTTTATACATAGCATGTAATTTAATTTTGCTAGAGACTAGCAAAAGATAGGCATGGGGGTATGATGTAGACACAATTATTGAGGGTAAAATGCCTATTCATGCATGTTCCTAGGCTTACATTTGCATTTCATGTTATAAATATTGCATAGCATACATCATTATGCATTTAGAGTAGTTGTATATAATTTAGGTTAATTGTGTCCTTTTTGTGGTCAAGAGAGAAGGATATTTATTTCGAAGCCTCGGATTGACAATTTGATTGTACGGATCTGATCAAGACGACGATTGGAGTCCAACGCCTTCGAAATTGCCTCGATCGAAGTCTCGTAGCACTATATACAATCCAAGGAAGATCAATGGCCGAGGGATTAGGTGATGCAATCCAGAGTGTTAAGCGACAAATCCGACCACAAGGATGGATTCGAGTCGACGATCATAGCCTAACAGTGTGAAAATCGACTCAATCCGACCTCTGCAGCATCCCCTACAAAGGAAAGAAGATGGATGGCCCATATTACACCACGTGGCGCAACACAGGTTGCCCATGCACATGCACGCGCGGAGGCACTCACGTGCAAGTACAATGACGTGTGCAGCAGTGCAGCACGCATGCGGAGGCAGTGGCAGCCGTGGTGCATATCGCACATGCGCATGCAATAAGGGCACGTACGCTGTGCACCAGCGATGCAGCAGCAGGGGCGCATGAGCGAGATCTTCAGTGACTTTTGCAATGGATCTTCAGTGACGTTTATGACCATCACTAAATGTCATGTATACGAATTTGATTCTTTCCTCCACTATAAAAGGACCCCTACCCCTCCCATTTTTCTTCATCTCTTCCTTTCTTCCTCTCACCACCCCCAAGGCTCTAGAGAGAGCTTGTCCCAAGACTGGGATGCTCCTCTAGAGTAGAAAAGAAAATAGTTTTCCCATCTCTCATCCCCATTTGTGGAGCATCTCATGGTCATCCTCTCATTGCCCTTCGGGAAGAAGATCCTCGCCGCGACGCCGTCCTACCCCATCCTCCATCCTCCAGCTCCATCCTCCTTCGTCCCGCTCCTCACCACCTTCCTCCAGGCGACGTCAGAGTGAGTCATCCTCCAAGTGACTGTCGAGGGGGATTTCTCTCACCTCTTTCTATCTTTTTCTCTTTCGTAGTATAGATTTTCCACTTTCATAGTCGTGACAAACAATTCTTTATAAATAGATGATTGTTTCTCTCTCTCTCTTCCTCTCTCTCTTATATTTTTGCAAGTAGAAAAAGTTTTCATCGACCTAATCTCTTGCTCGATAAATATACCAAAAAAATTAGAAAAGATAAAAATGACAAAAGGAATAAAGCGAAATGTGGATTTTTATAAAACCAAATGTTCGCCTCCCCGTGTTCAAACCGGGATTCACCTTTCGAGTTTCGGTTATAAATTTTATCTGATAGACATGTTTTGTTGGCTACGACGATAGGTCCTCCAAACCCCTAATTTTAATTTGCGAAACATGCCATCATCACTGGGACTCCAGAACCTGGAGCACATGCACCATAAGCGGCAAAAGTATATCCATGGTACATCTCTCCATAAACTCCCTGCCAACCGAGTAACAGTATCAAGCACTACTCAAGAAAGACATCTGATGTGCATACATCTGAATAGCCAAAAATGTCTACTAATGCATGTTCTTAGTATCATATTAGCATCATGCATTGTAAATATTGCATAACAAGCATCATCATGCATTTAGGTAGAATTGTACAAATTGTATAGTAATTTCTTCTTTTTGGTGGCTAGGGACAGGGTGACTTTTAATCAAGGCCTCAGATTAAAGATCCAACCATATGGATCTGATCAGGGCGACGATTGGAGTCAACGACTCCAAGATCATCCCGATCGGACTTCCGTAGCATCGTATATAATCCAAGGAAGTTCAGAGATCAAGGATCAAGATGGTGTCAATCCACACTTTAGATGACAAATCCGACCGCACGGATAGGTTTGGATTGATGATTGCAGCCTAACAGTGCAAAAATCGATCCAATCAGACATCCATGGAACCACCTACGAGCATATGAAGATGAAAGGCTAGGATGGTGCCACGTGGCATCATCCCATCCATCCAAAAGCGCCATCAGCCCATGCCTCTTCCTGAAAGGTCTCTCCATCATGCGATCTTAGCCATTGGATCTTGATCCAACGGTCGAGATTTACTCTAGGCCGCACCCCCTCCTTATCTGAAGACTTAAGACCAGATGATCTTAACCGTTGGATCACCATCCAACGATTGCGAGCATCCGACCTTTGAAACATCTGCCCGATCAAAAGCTCACCATAGCACAGCGGTTGAATGCATTTTCGCGAAGGAAGGGTGCGTGTTCGAGTCTTGCGTTCGCACCGCTCTCATCGTGCACACAGCTTAATCTAGTCGCTCGATCAGGCGCCAACAGCCCAGATCTTTGGATCAGGAGAATGTGTGTTTGGACGCTCAACTCGTACGCTTGGTTGTACGTGCGGGGGCGCGACAAAGGCGTGAGCACGATGGCTTTTAAGCGGTTCGATCTTGTGATTGGACGATTGATAGCCCTTGTACGTGCGCGTGCGTTAGACGTGTAGGAGAGGAGGAGATGGTAGGCACGCATGCACGTCACCCATGATCTGGGCTTTAGTGACGGTTTTATATGTCACTAAAGGCCCTTGCATTGATGTTTTTAACTTAAATTTACATTTTTGCCCCCAACCTCTAAACCTATAAAAAGGCCTACGCCTCCTACATTTCAATCATCCCTTCCTTCACCTCTCTCCCTCTCTAAAGCTCTAAAGGAGCTTATCCCAAACCAGGGATGCTCCTCTAGAGCCAAAATCAAAGTTTCCTCCCCCCGTTCCAGAAGTGGATCCCGCAACGACGACGACACCCTGCCTCAACCCCAGTTCTTCCTGCTCCATTCTTCATCTTCCATCTTCCAGGTGTCACCCCGTTCGGTTCATCCTCTAAGCAACTGTCAAGGAGGGTAACATCTCTCTCCCTTCTTTATTGCTTTCTAGAATAGAATTTCCCACTTTCTAGCTATAATCATTTCCTGCTTTCTAGTTGTAAAACTAATATTTAGTTGAAAAGTGATTGTTCTCTCTCTCTCTTAGTGTTAACATCAAATTCATTGTGATTATCTTTATTTTAAAACAAAAATACTAAAAAAATATAATCATGGATTTTAGATCGACGTAGCCTCCCTGTGTTCAACCCGGAATTTCTTTACAAATTTCGGTAAAAATTTATTTATTGACAGATTTCTTCACAAATCATACTACGACGACGGGTTTTTCAAAATTCAATCCTTTTTGCGTAGAGCTTCCACTACAACAATATCCACCATGTACAAACAGATAGCCTCAAATTTCATATTACCATTAACCATCTAAAAGGAATGATATTTTTTTTTGAAAATCAAAAGCCATGATATATCAACATTAAGGTTTTCAATAAACCATTACATTTTGCACGATTAGTTGCAAAAAGGTAGAAGTTTCTAGCTTAATGAGATTATATTAAAAGTGAAACTCAAAAACAAACTCTAACAATACATTTTGATTACAATTGAAACACAAAAATGGAAAGACTAGCATTTGTTTTCTTTAGAGAAAGAAAATCTTCATGAAATCCTACCAATGAGGAAAAGATTTAAGTAATGTCAAGCTACACAACACTTAAAGGACCTTAGAGATAGCTAACCAAGCTCAAGTCCACAACCTTCTTTATCAGATATCACTCACAAATCCTAAAGCACTCATTTTTTTCCGAGATCAGGAAAATGGTTGACATCAAATTAATTATTGGATGAGCCCATGCCCATATCACTCTATTATGAAGTAAATAATGCATAGCACTCCTGAAAATTACATAGAAATAAGCAAATTGTCTTCGAAGAAAAAACTTCTCAATCAAAATGAATTTGTATTCAGTTTTCCAAGCAAAATAAGGATAAAAGGAATCCAAGACACCTTCTAATTCACAAAAAATAGGTAATTTATAAGACCATGTTTGTTTGATTAAACTCCCTGCAAATTAGATTCTTCATGCATACCTAAGTGCAAAAGAAGCTCATTCAAGCAGCAGCTGAATCAAATAAACATAAAAAAGATAAAAAAAAGGCACCTAGAAAGCAGGCAATTCATCATTAATAGAAAACTAAATTTGAAATAACATCCCAAATAGCCACAACATGCACAATTAGCAAACAAAGCACATAAGAAAAATAAAAAAAAGTAAGAGACTTATGTGCAGGTACATCTCAATGCCAGGGCATAAATATCGAGGATACTCCTTCCACTCGTTAACTGAGTCATCACAAATCAAAAGAATAACATGAGGAGAATGGTTTGGGAAATAGAATGTATAAAGCAGTACAAGATCCAAAAACAAAAGAAAAGATAGATAGCTCACTGAAATGCCAAGAATCAAATGTAAGCATGTATACTATATGAACTTCTAATATTTCTTTACAACAAAATGTGAATGATTCTCCCATACGTTGTCATCTAGGAGGGGTAATTTCAATCATTCTTCACCTTAAGAAGTGCATGATCCTGCAATGTGTTCTTGTTATTTAGGACCCTTGTATTGATTACTGAAGAGCACCCATAGAAAGATCAACATATGGAATTACCCAATACTTGCTTTATATATGCACTAAATTATATGAAAGAATTGGCAATACAAACCTCCAAATAATAAGCTGGAGCAGCATGCCCATTAGTGATGGGAACACCATCATGAGCCCTAACTAGCTCATTTTTACCTAATGAAGAGAATAAAAGCTCCTACATAACCAACTGGAGGTCCTAATTCACTGAATAACCTTTTTGAGAGAAAAGCAAGAAATAAGGGATAAAACTGTAATTTTACCATTGCAGTACAACAACGGGTTTTCTCAAGGGCTAAACATAGGTGAAAAGATCTTAACAAGATAAAAAGTGGGTTGGATTTGATAGAAAAGGATTTGTGTGTACACTGTGAATTAAATGACTTCTTAAAACCCTAAAATAGACCTTCTTGATTAGCCAAGGTTCTGGTCAGGATGAATTTCACCTAAACCCTCTAAAAATTATATAAAAATATTCTCTAGGGCTTAGAACTTTCAAATTGGCCATTGGAACCCATTTTGACTTAGAATGGGGTCTCATACAGATATTTACCCTAAATTGGATTTTTGCATAAATTTCCCAGTCAAACTTGGTCAAACCAAAAATTCAACTTCACCATTGGATTCCTTAGGTCAAAATTAGGTTTGTACCAAAATTTGGATCTAAGGGGAACTCATCTTGACCCACTTTGCAAATAAGTCCAACCTGGTTACATTTGTACCCCTATCTTTTAAAAACCTCTACAGAAGCCCCCTAGCATCATCATCGTTCTTTACAATTAGGTCCCTCCATCATTATAGCAGAGGAATCCTACTCCAGCGAGCTTTAGAAGGTGATTTCTCAGAGAATCCCCTTCAAAATTGGAAGGGAGATTCTCTGATAAAATCCCTCCAATGTGAGCCTTGTTTGATGCCCTACTTGTTACCAATCTCTCATGCGAACACATGAGAGATTTGGGTCTCTTTTGAAGTTTCCATCTCTGGTGACCTTACCTTTCTTGGAAGCTTATCTTCCAAGCACAAATCCCCTTCTAGAGATCTATTTAAGGAACCCCAATTTGCCTCGACTTCTCCAAGCTTGAAATTGACCAGGAAACCCCCTCAAATTCTTCTCTTCTCCTCCAACCAATTTGCTCATCAAGCTTTGGTGACCTTCCCTGATCTTGTTCGTCACCTGACCACAATACCGGTGGTAGGTTCTTCTTCATCACTTTCGTCCGCGTCACGTAGCACCCGTCGATGCCCCTGTCTCCCCTTCATCCTCGCCGACCGTACCTCCTTGAGCATCTTCGTCTTCGACGTCGACAATACGCACCAGATGCCATCTCCATCTCCCTTTCATCTCTTCACCTCCTAGATAAGTCCCTTTCACCCTCTACATTCTTTCCCCCTCTTTATTTCCCTAATTCGACTACTACCGCACTCCACCACCATCATCTCCTTTACCTCCAGCCACCAACTCCGGCGAGATCGCTCCACCACCATAGACCACCCCCCTCCTCACTGACAAGTTCATAAGCATCACCTCGACTCCCTGATCACAACCCCTCATTCCATTCACTCCGTTGACCACCCAAAAACAGCCCCGGACACAACCACACATACGCACATAGTGTGCCCTAGGCACGCTCACACAGGATTCCCAATGATATGCTGACCACGCTGCACACTTGCCGTGCCTCGACGAAGCTTCTTGAACATTCTAACGTGGCCACAAGGCTGTCTTGGTGCTTTCAGGTACAGACGTCATCCGCCATTGAAGCAAAGCTTGAAGCTTGCTTGCAGTCAGCTCCAGGCCCGTGTCCCAGATTGCGTGGAACACCCTCGCGCACGACTCCAGGCATCCAATTCCAGTGAAGAGCAGTAGCAATGGCTGCAATCTAAGGAACACTTTTGCTTCAGGCGCACGCGAAGAAGGTGGGAAGATAGTCCCACCTCGAAACTGGAAGAGGCGCAGCACCCGCATGAATTGATTTCTTGCCAGAGGCTTATCGCCTCCGAATCACGGGGTGAGGTCCCTCTCACCCGACCGACCGGCCCCGTCCGCGACCACACCCTGTGGACCCTGGTCTTGACTCGACCCAACTTGTACACCTCACCCACCACCGCACGTCGGTGGGCCTGGTCCCGAGTACATACCCGACCTGATTACTCGAGAAACGCATGGCTCTGGGAGAGCGGAACCTAAGAGAGAAAAGAAAGGAGAGTGTGCATGGGTAACGGGTAGGTTTTGCTCTGCAGGCTGAAGAGGAGGAGAAGAGAAGCTAAGGCAGATGAAGAGAAGGAAGAAGCTGAAGGAAGAAAGTAGGCAGCCGGCAAAGAAAGAGAAAGAAAGGAAGGAGAAGCCAGAGAACAGAGAAGAAGGAAGATAAAGAAGAGAAAGAAAGAAGAGGAAGACTGAAGAGAGAAGGCAGCTGGCAGAGAGAGAGAAAGAAGAAAGCCAAAGAAGAAGAAGCAGGCAGAGAAAGCTAGGACTAAGGCAGGAAAGCTGAAGAAGAGAGAAGCAAAAATTAGAAGAAGAAGGAAGGAGAAGACAGAGAAAAGAAGAGCTCGCCAAGGAGAAAAATCAGAAGAAGAAGAGAAGAGAATTAGGGAGAGAAGAAATAGCATAGACATTCTATTTTTTATTCATATTCACATACATTGAATTCTTGAGTATTTTTTATCTACATTACCAATTACTCTTATATGTTTGCACTGTGATATTTGATATTATTGCATATTCCTTTAGTTGTGATCTTGATTTCTAAAACACTAATTTGCTCCCTGTGTTCGACCTCGAACTTCCAAATTTGAGTAATAAAATTGTATTTGTTTTGAACGCTTTTTCGGCTATATTACAACGCAATATTCTTAAAACTCGATTCAGCGATCATTAAATATTTTGGCACCATTGTCGAGGAGCAATGGGCGATTTAGAACTCTTGATTACAATTTCTGATCTGGTACTAACTTGCTATATCTCTTTTTCTTGTGGTTGTTTCAAGGAAGAAGATTCAAAACAGGACAGCCGCACATCAAACATGCCTGGGGCAGGTAATTTCTGATTACTTTCTCTTAAGCCCCTAATTCTGAAAAGGAAGAAAAAGATAAAATCAATTAGGGCTACTTGCTTTCCATTTCTAGCTAATTCACCAAGTTGCTTGATTTGCAACATTGATTTGTGCACCCATTTAAGGTAACAAGGGCGACCACATTATTGATTGAGCATTAGATACCACATTTGACAAACTAAATTGGACCAAGATTAGAGCCAAACTAAGGATTTTAGTTTAGGGTTTTAGAGACACCTTCATAAGCAAGAATTAACTTTCCAAAAAGAGGTGTTCCTAAGCCTTGGTTGAAGTGATTTATTCAAGCAAACCCTAAAATTCAGGCTCTTAATCCCACTTGAATCCTAAAAGAAAGGACCTAAAACTTCTCAAAGGACAAATAGGTGAAGTTGACCCACCTTGTTGGGTCAACCAACCTTGAAATTAGGTCACTTTTTGCACTCAATATATCTAAAGTTCAAGTGAAATCTTAAGCACCTTTGCTCTTTAATAAAACTGGTAGACTTAAGAGGTCAAGTCCCCATTCTGGTCTACCTGGAACATCAGTGACAAGAGAGGTCGGGTAGGGAAAATCCTGTAACTCGTGGGGGTGCTCTACCGTGTAGGGGTCTTTGCGGGACTCTCCCTCTCTGGCTGCCCAAGTATTTCTCAAGCGGACAGCTTTCTGACTAAGGGGTATCATCAACCTCGAACCTCTATAGTCATCCAAATTTTTGGGTGCCTTGATTGGGTCTATCACATTCTACTCTTATCCAGACCATCTATGCATGTTTAGTAGGAGGTCCTTAAGACCATCCTTAAGGCCTCCCTTAGTGATTCACTCCCGTCGAGGCCAGGCCTCGATTTCCGTATTTGTGCAGTAACCCCACCACATAGAATCTCCTCTGATTCATCTGAACCCAATTCTCCTTCTTCCATCATCATGGCACAACCCGCAGAAGAAGAGAATAACCTTGAGAACCAACTTCAATGCCTTAATGATTTATTCTAAGCCTTTGTAAACCCACCATAGCATCTTATGATGTGAGATCACTACAATCCCACTACGGTGGCGATCGAACCTCGAGTCCAAATCCCAGCTGGAGGTCCTGATTCTGAACTCAAGCCCAACATGATTCATGCCATTCCAAAGTTTCATGGGCTGAATTATGAGGATCCCTTCTATCACATCAAACAACTCAAGCATCTGGCCCAGACCTTCAGGTTAGATGTCCAAAATCGGGATATTCTTCTCATGAAGATATTCTCCTTCTCTCTCATGGACAAAGTAGCTCACTGGTATCAGACTCAAACGCGTCCAATCAACACATGGGTTGAATTACAATCCGAGTTTCTGAAAAAGTTCTTCCCAGTTGGTCGAACAAATGCCTTGCGACACCAAATCACACACTTCACACAGTAGCCTGGAGAACCACTTCATGAGGCATGGGACCATTTCCTCGATCTCATGCGAAAGTGCCCCCATCACGGAGTTCTTAAATGGGAACAAGTCCAGTCTTTTTACCAGGGACTTCATGAAGATATTCGCTTATTCGTCAATGCAACCTGTGGAGGAAATATCATGGGTCAACACGAAGACAATGTGTGGGAGATTCTCGAGAATATATGCGAGAACTCCATCAATAATGACTACATGGGCTTATTCGACCGAACGAATGCCTGTGCATTGACGAATCCAAGGGGAGCACTTGAGACGTTGGGCCTGTCCGCATCAGTCGACTTGGAATTGATGACCAGTCGTTTGGACAAGGTCTCTATCATTGAGAAGAAGGTGGATGAGCTAACTCAACATTTACAGTGAGCCACCTCTGTGCAAAACCCGTTTGCACAACTGCCCTCTGGGAGGGAAGCTGTGCATAACATTTATTACAGATCTTCTCAGGGGATGGACCCGTATCCACCCTCGTCTGACTCTAGGACTGGAGGAAACTCCGATCCTACCTACTCTAGTTGGGGGAACTCTAAACCCTTGTACTCTGATTTCTCTGAGGCTCCTCAGACTTGCGAGGACCTCAACGCCATCTAGAATGACCCATTCTCTAATACCTATAACCCTAGATGGCAGAATCATCTCAATTTCCTGTGGGCAGGAAATAATCAGAATCAAAGACCACCATATCAACCTCGTCCACAAGCTCCTTATCCATTTTAGCCGCCTTAGCCTCGGTCTAACCCCACCTATCAATCTGGGCCAACTCTGACAGATCAGATGACTCTTATCCTTCAGACTCTGGCTGACATTCAGAAGACGTACACGGCTATGTATAGACAGCGGAAAGACGAGAACATAGAGGTTCGTAATCAACTCGCCCAAATGGCAAATTCCTGCCAACCTGGCACACTCCCTTCGTAACCTCTACCGAATCCAAATAACGTGCCGAACCAGAGGCGCGTTATGAACCCAAATCTGGGCCAAGCCCACATGATTTATCAGGTCCCTTCTGTTACATCACCTGACGGGATGGAAGCTTCAACATCATATTCGGGATTTCAGCAGTAGCCACCTATTTTACTAACACTGAACCAAAACCAGGCAGGACTGAATTCTGTTACAACCCATAGTGGCAAAGCAACACAAGACCCACCTTACCCAAGCCACTTTCAGCCTGGTAGTGCTAACCCAAGCCCTAGGATAGTTATCCAAGATACCCCTGCCCTGATCAGAAACCTGGACCCATTCTAGAGGAACCATCAAAGGTTCCATTTCCCGAGGTCTTGACCAAGGGAAAGAGGACAAACAAACTTGTGGCACCTGAGGAGGATCTAGTCAAGCTCTTTGAACAGGTCCATATAGACATCCCCTTGATGGATGTGATCTGCCACGTACTGGCTTATGCACGATTTCTGAAAGATGTGTGTATACCTAAGTGCAAGCCGCGAACCAAAAGTGGGAGCCCAATCGTATTGTCAGAGCAAGCCAGCTCTGTAATTTTGAGCAAACTCCCACCTAAGGCAAAAGACCCAGGTACTCCCCTGATTTCCTGTACAATTGGTGATACCCAATTTGATAGAGCTTTATTGGATCTAGGAGCCTCCATATACCTAATACCTACATCCCTACTTGACCACCTTGAGGAATCTGAGCTCAAACCGACAGAGGTGACATTACAGTTGGCTGATCGATCTATTAAGTCACCTAAAGGAGTTCTTGAGGATGTCATTGTTAGGGTTTGGGATTTCTATTTCCCAGTGGATTTTGTAGTCTTGGACATGGATGCTCCAAAAAACCTGAGGGATACACCAATTATACTAGGGAGACCCTTTTTGGCCACTGCTAGGGCCGACATAAATTGTGAGGAGGGCCAAATTGAACTAAAATTTGGGAACCAAACATTAAAGATTGACATCTTTAAGGCCCAACAAGGAATTAATTGCGGTGTTATAGAACAGATATGTGATATCAAGGTTGTGGTTGATGATCCATATATTGAGGAAAACCTGACTACTTCTGATCAACCACAAGAGGATCAAAACCTATAATCAGAGGAGTCCGAACTTGATTTTGACACACCCATAACTCCTTCCCTTACTACTGATACACACCCTGAACCACCCGTTGCTGCTGATAACCCTGTTCTGGAACTCAAGCCTCTTCCCAACCATCTTAAGTACGTCTTTTTGGGTTCCAATCAGTCGTTTCCTATGATTATCAACTCCAGACTCACACCTAATCAGGAATCCCTTCTGATTACTGTTCTTCAGTGATGAGAACCTCATCATGAGCCATAACTAGCTCATTTTGACCTAATACAGAGAATAAAAGCTCCTACATAACCTTAGAAAGGCTTGGCTCAGAGAGATTCTGAGTTTGCAAAGAAAACATAAACTGAGGGGTAAAAATGCAATTTCACCAATCCGATCTGAAAATAGGGTAACTCAGGGCCCAAACATAGGTCAAAAAAATCTAATAAAAAGAAAAGTGGGATGAGATGACTCAATAAGGGCTACAGCAACCCCAAAGAATTAAATGACAGCCTGTAACCCTAAAAACAAACCCACTTCAATTCACGTGGTTTGAGGCAAGGTAAAAATCAACTAAACCCTTTAAAATTCATATAAAAATCATCTATAGGGTTTAGGACTTTCAATTTGGCCTTAGGAACCCAGTTTGACCTACATTGAGAACCATGCCCAATTAACAACTTAATTTGGGTTTTTGCGTAAATTGACCGGTCAAACAAGGTTTAAGCTAGAAATAAAATTCACCATCAGAATCCTTAGGTCCTAATTAGTCATGCATAAAAACTTGGGCCTAAGAAGAAACCTTCTTGACCAGCTTTACACTTTGGTCCTCATATATTTACTTTTTGGCCCTCAACTTTCGAACCCTCGCATTTTGGCCCCTAACTCTCCTTCATTCTTTGCATTTAGGTCCCTCCTGCAAAACCTGCGCAGCACCATGCTCCGGCGACCTTGCGCGGAGCATGGCGCCGCGCAAGGTGAGGGAGGGGCCCTGGCAAGTCAATGGGGGGTACCCTGCGTCGTCAGCCACCGCAGGGACACCCCCCTGGGTACTGCGACCGCCCATACTGGCCGTGCGAACGCATGGACGGTATGGGTCTCCTTCCTCCGGCGTCCTCCGGCGAGGGAGACACGTCGTCTCCCTCCGCCCTCATCTCTAATTCCGCCCCTATAAATACCCCCGTCGCTCCGCCGTTCTTCGCAGCTCGGATCTGAAGGAGACACCTCCCTAAATTCCTCCCTTCCCACTCCAACAGATGCCCCCTTGCTCCGGCGGCCATCTCCTCCTCCTCCTCGTCGCCCTGCCGCACTACCAGCAGCAGGGTTACCTTCCCTCGATCATTCCGCATCACGCTGCACCCAGCTGGCGCCTCTCCGGTCCCTTCCTCGCAGCCGCCCCTTCCTCTGGGCAATTTCTTCTCCGGCGACAGTCGATACGACTGTCGCCTGTGCCAACCCCCCCTCGTCCAGCTTAGCAGGTAGAACTTCTCCTCTTCCTCCCCTCTTTCTTTTCCATACTGAAACCCTTACTGTCGGCCCCGATTTCCCACCGATCACCCTCACCTTCTCCACCTCCGTCCAAACTCCGGCGAATCGCTCCCATCGCTCCAGCACCCCACACGGCTCGCCGACCTGTGCATAACCTCCACCTCGTCACCTTGATCCTCTTCCACCCCTCCTCTTTCCACCAAATGCCCTCCGCAGATCCACCAAACACACCCACTTCTCCGCCCGCAGTTTGACCTAGGGCGATCCGTTGGCTCCACCACGCCCACTGCAAACCATCCGACCACCTTCGCCGTGCCACGGTGAAGGTCCCCCGCCTGTCTGATTAGGCCGAGAGGCCGTTCTTCTGTGACCAGGTGACTCGCCCGCCGTCGCCATTACTGAGCAGGCAGAGCTCCTTCGCCTGCAGGTGCAGGCACGCCTTCGCCCAGGTTCGACTCCCAGGTTGCGCGGGGCGTCTCCGCGAAACGTCCCAGGCTCGCAGTTGGGGCGAAGGCTGCGTGTGAAGCCACGATCGCCCACTGCTCCCTCCGCGACGGGCGCTCAATTGGGGTGGGACATTTTGTCCCACCTCGGAACTTCTCAGAGGCGCGCGGACGCATAAAGGCAAAAAGTGCCTTATGCTGTCTGCCTCCTGACCACGGGGTGAGGTCCCTCTCACCCGACCCGGCCTCGTCCGTGACCACGCTCCGCGGACCTGGCCCGACCCGATTAAACCGACCTGCACTCCTCGCCCACCACCGCACGCCAGTGGGCCTGGACCCGGGCGCGACTCGTACCCGATTACCCGGTTGCTCTGGGAGAGCTGTCCTAAGAGCGAACTTTGAGAGAAAGAGACGCGCGGGGGAGAGGGGTAGAGTAGGTTTTGCCCTGACTTTGAACTCTTGAGCGTGCAGGCACAGGTGAAGAAGAAGGAAGCTCAGGGAGATACTGTAGCAACAAGAGGTTTAAGTCGTCTGATTTTCAAATCAGACGACGTCCTGAAGACAGGTGAAGGCAAAGAAGAAGGAAGGTGAGGCAGAGGAAAGAGAGGAACACAGAGCAGCCAAGTGAAGACTTTGCAGACATCAGAAGACAAAGAAGAAGAAGAAAAGAAGAGAGAAGGAGCAGCCAAGTGAAGAAACAGAAAGCAGAAGAAGAAGAGCACAGGAGGCAGATCTGAAGCAAGAAAAGAAGAAACAAAGAAAATAAAAAGAAGAAAAAGACAGGATCGTCCAACCAAGAAATAGAGGAAGCAAGAAAAGAAGAAGAACAGAAAGAACAAAAGCCAAAGACAGAGAAAGAAAGAAGAGAAGAAGAAGCCAAACTTTCATCTCTCTCTCTCTCTTTATTTTTGTAATAAAACATGTATATCTCTAGAATATGACTTGCTCCCTGAGTTCGACCTCGGGAGAACTGTATTTTCCGAGTAACAAATATTAGCAAATGATGGCAATAACTATCTGTACTACAACGACTTAAGAAAAGCTAGTTGCTGCCACCGTTTCGCCTAGTTGGCGCCGTTGCCGGGGAGCAACGGCTATTCTAGAGGTAAACATTTCTGTTTCTTTTTAGTTCTAATAATCTCCTCTCTTTTGTGCAGCTACAGGAAATCAAGAAGACAAGCAACCGCACGACAACCACTCCGAGGACAGGTAATTTTTTTTTTCCTCTCGCCATTAACCCCTAAACTCTAAAGAGGAAGAAAAGAAAAGAACAAGCAATATAGGGCTAACCTGTCTTCTATACTTAATAAACCATAAAAAGTTTCATGTTTTCAACCCATTATTCCTGCACACTATTAAGGGTATTTAAGGGCTAACACATTCTTGCTTGGGCCCTAATTACCCAACAAAGAACTAGCTGGACCAAATAGAGCCAACATAAGATTCAACATTAGGGTTTTAGAGACACACTACTTAAATCAAGAATGGAGAAAATCCAAAAGAAGTGTGCCTAAACCATTGATTGAAAATACCTATCCAAAGAAACCCTAAAATAAGTTTGGCTCTTTAAACACTTGAACCCTAAAAAGACAAAGACCTAATAAGAAAAACTAGCAGGTAAAGTTGACCATTTGGGTCAACTAACCTTCAAATTAGGTCACTCTTTGCACTTAAAAGACTAAAGTTCAAGTGGAACCCTAAGCAACTTGCTCTTGAACTAAAATTGGTAGACTTAAGAGGTCAAGATCCCCATTCTGGTCTGCCTGGAACCACAGTGACAAGAGAGGTCGGGTGGGGGAAACCCTGTAACCCGTGGGGACGCTCTACCGTGTAGGGGTCTTCGCGAGACTCACCCTCTCTAGCTGCTCAGGTAATTCTCAGGTGGTCGATCTTTCTGATCAAGGGGTCCATTTGCCCCGCACCTCTATAGTCACCTAACACATTTTTGGGTGTCTTGATTGGGTCCAGCACCTTCTAAACTCATCTCTTCCAACAGTGCATGTACGGTAGGAGGTCCTTAGGACCACCCTTAAGACCGCCTTTAGAAATTCACTCTCGTCAAGGCCAAGCCTCGATGCCTGTGTTTGTGCAGCAACCCCCTCACATTATTCTCTCTTCTGATTCAGAACCAAGTTCTTCTTCTTCCCCCATCATGGCTCAGCCAGTTGAGGAAGAAAACAATCTGGAGCACCAGCTCCAGCGACTCAACGACCTCTTCCAAAACTTTGTACACCCACCGCAGCGTCCCATGATGCGGGACCATTATAATCCTGCTGCGGTGGCCATCGAGCCTCGAGTCAGAATCCCGATTGGAGGACCTGATTCTGAATTGAAGCCCAATATGATTCATGCTATACCTAAATTCCATGGACTTAATTCTGAAGATCCCTTCCAGCACATCAAACAGCTAAAGCATCTGGCCCAAACTTTTAGGTCAGACGCACAAAATCGGGATATTCTTCTCATGAAGATGTTCTCCTTTTCTCTTATGGACAAGGCCGCCCATTGGTACCAAACTCAGACCCGGCCGATCAACAATTGGGAAGAACTTCAGTCCGAGTTCCTGAAAAAGTTCTTCCCTGTTGGACGGACCAACGCCTTGCGCCATCAGATTACACACTTCACCCAACAAACAGGGGAACCTCTCCATGAGGCATGGGATAGTTTTTAGGATCTCATGAGAAAGTGCCCCCATCACGGAGTTCCTAAATGGGAACAAGTCCAATCTTTTTACCAGGGACTCCGTGAGGACATCTGTCTTTTCGTCAATGCAACCTGCGGAGGAAATATCATGGGTCAACATGAAGACACCGTGTGGGAGATTCTCGAAAACATGTGCGAGAACTCCATCAACAATGACTCCATGGGATTATTCGACAGGACGAATACCCGCGCAGCGACGAATCTCAGGGGAGCACACGAGATGTAGGGCCTGTCCGCATCAGTCGACTTGGAGTTAATGGCCAGTCGATTGGACAAGGTCTCGATTATCGAAAAGAAGGTGGATGAGCTAACTCAGCATCTACAGCGAGCCACCTCTGCGCATAACCCTTTCAGACAGCCTCCTTCCACAAGGGAAACTGTGCAAAACATTCTCCATCGATCTTCTCCTAGGATGGACCCATCATCTGAATCTTTGCCCGGAGGTCCCTCCGATTCCTTCTTCACCTGCCAGGGAAATTCCATTCCCTCTTTCTCTAACTCTATGGAGGTTCCTCAGACCTACGAGGACCTCAACGCCATCCAGAACGACCCATTTTCCAACACCTATAATCCTGGATGGCGTAACCATCCTAACTTTCAGTGGACGGGAAATTCCCAAACCCAAAGACCATCCTTCCAACCCCGCACACAACCTCCTCGTCCTTACCAGCCGCCTCAGCCTCGGCCCAACCCTACTTATCCATCTGGGCCAAATCAAGATCAAATGTCCCTTATCCTTCAGACCCTGGCTGACATTCAAAGAACGAATGCGGCTATTCAGAAACAACACAAGGATGAACTTACAGAGGTCCGAAACCAATTGACCCAGTTGGCAAACTCTCGCCAGCCAGGTACTCTTCCTTCCCAACCTCTGCCTAATCCTAATAACGTGCCAACCCAGCGGCGCGTTATGAACCCAAACCCGGACCATGCCCATATGATTTATCAGGCCCCCTCTGTTCCTTCACCTGATGGGATAGAGGCCTGCACTTCTTTTGCAGGTTACCAGCAGCAAGCTATCTTACCCAATCCCAACCAAAACCAGGCAGGACTTAATTCCGTAACGACCCGTAGTGGTAAGGAAACCCAGGACCCACCTCATCCGAACCACTCCAAGCCGGGTATTGATCCCAAGCCTAGGACAGTAATCCAGGACGTCCCCACCCCTGTCCCAGATCCACAACCTGGACCTATCCTAGAAGAACCAACCAAGATCCCGTTTCCCGAGGCCTTGACCAAGGGAAAGAAGACCACCAAGCCCGTGGCACCTGAGGAGGACCTAGTCAAGCTCTTTGAGCAGGTCCACATAAACATCCCCTTGATGGATGCAATCCACCACGTACCAGCTTACGCACGATTTTTAAAGAATGTGTGTACACCCCAGCGTAAGCCGCGAACCAAGGGTGGGAGCCCAATTGTTCTGTCAGAGCAAGCTAGCTCTGTAATCCTCAGTAAACTCCCACCCAAGGCAAAAGATCCTGGTACTCCTCTGATCTCCTGCAAGATAGGTGCTACCCAATTTGATAGAGCTTTGCTAGACTTAGGTGCATCCATAAACCTGATACCCACATCCTTACTTGACCATCTAGAAGAATCTGAGCTAAAACCAACCGAGGTGACATTACAATTAGCAGATCGATCTATAAAGTCACCAAAAGGGATTCTTGAGGATGTTATCGTAAGAGTGCGGGATTTCTATTTCCCAGTGGACTTTATAGTCTTAGATATGGACGCGCCTAAAAACCCTAGGGATACACCAATCATTCTAGGGAGACCTTTCTTGGCTACTACTAGAGCCAACATCAGCTGTGAGGAGGGCCAAATAGAGATTAAATTTGGAGATCAAACCTTAAAAATTGATATATTTAAGGCCCAACAAGGAATTAATTGCGGTGTCATCGAACAGATTTGTGACGTCAGGACTTTGGTTGATGAATCACACTTCCAGAATGACTCGATTATGCCTCATCAATCACAGAAAGATCTTGACCCGTAAACAGAGGAGTTGAATCCAGACATACACAACCCAGTAACTCCTACCCTTGAACCTCACATCTACACTAAACCACCCGCTGCTGCTGATAACCCTATCCTCGAGTTAAAGCCTCTTCCTGCTCACTTGAAATACATCTTTTTGGGTTCCAATCAGACCCTTCCTGTGATTATCAATTCCAACCTCAATCCCGAACAGGAATCCCGTCTAATTGCTGTCCTCCAGCAACATCGCAGAGCCATCGGGTGGACTCTCGATGATTTGACTGGAATAAGCCCCTCTTATTGTACTCATCATATCTATTCAGAAGAGGGCGCGCGACCTTATCGTGAAATGCAGAGACGTTTAAACAATAATCTGCAAGAGGTCGTGAAAAAGGAGATCATTAAGTGGTTAGATGCCGGGATCATCTACCCGATCTCCGATAGTCGTTGGGTGAGCCCAATTCAGGTTGTGCCTAAGAAGGCAGGACTCACCACCATGACGACTGAAACCGGAGAAATCATTCCTACCCGAGTAGCCAATGCGTGGAGAGTCTGTATAGATTACCGCCGACTCAATTCATCCACGAAGAAGGATCATTTCCCACTACCCTTCATTAATCAAATTCTCGAGAAACTAGCGGGAAATAGGTTCTTCTGCTTTCTTGACGGGTACTCCGGTTATAACCAGGTGGAAATCCATCCTGAGGACCAAGAAAAGACCACATTCACCTGCCCCTTCGGAACGTATGCTTTCCGAAGGATGCCTTTCGGTCTTTGCAATGCACCCGCTACTTTTCAGCGATGCATGCTTACCATATTCTCAGATATGGTAGGTGATTTCCTGGAAGTCTTCATGGATGACTTTTCAGTCTTTGGAGAATCTTTTGATGATTGCCTCCAACACTTGGTCCAGATACTCAGGCGATGCATTGAGGTGAACTTGGTTCTTTCCTGGGAAAAGAGCCATTTCATGGTGCCTGAGGGAATTGTCCTGGGACACTCAATTTCGGAAAAAGGCATCCAGGTGGATCGAGCTAAGGTTGATCTGATTTCTCGCCTTCCTGTACCTAGCTCGATCAGGGACATCCGTTCCTTTTTAGGGCACGTCGGTTTTTACCGTCGTTTCATTCCAGATTTCTCGAAAATCGTGCGCCCCTTGACTTCTCTTCTCTCTAAGGATGTACCTTTTGAAATCTCCAAGGAATGCACGCTAGCCTTTGAAAACCTGCGTGACCGAGTCACCCAGACACCTATCCTACAATCCCCTGACTGGTATCAACCCTTTGAGATCATGTGCGATGTGTCTGACTTCGCTGTAGGAGCGGTCCTGGGGCAGAAAGCTGACGGGAAACCCGTGGTCATCTACTACGCTAGCAAGACACTTGACGAGGCTCAGCGTAACTATACGGTTACGGAGAAAGAGCTTCTAGCCGTAGTATTTGCCCTTGAAAAATTCCGATCGTATCTTCTGGGTTCCCATGTCATCATCTACTCGGATCACACGGCTGTAAGGCATCTCCTTGCCAAGAAGGACGCGAAGCCCCGACTAATCCGTTGGATCTTGCTGTTGCAAGAATTCGATCTTGAGATTCGCGACAAGGCTGGAAGGAAGAATGTGGTAGCCGACCATCTGTCCCGTCTTCCTTCTGAGATCATCAACCCTTCCGGACCCATCACGGAACATTTTCCTGATGAGCACCTGCTTTCTGTTGGTACTAGACTTCCATGGTTTGCTGATATAGTAAACTACTTGGCATCTCATCAGACACCGTCTGGTTGGCCAAAGGCCAAGAAAGACAAATTGCGTTCTGATTCCAAGTATTACATTTGGGAAAACTCGTACCTTTTCCACATAGGTGCTGATCAAATTATTCGGAGATGCATCCCGGAAGAGGAAATCAGCAATATCATATCTTTCTGCCATGTCCAGGCATGCGGTGGCCATTTCTCAGGCCATAAAACCGCATCCAAAGTCCTCCAGTATGGCTTCTACTGGCCTACACTTTTCAAAGACGCATACAGTCACTGCAAGGCATGCAGTCGTTGCCAGACTTTGGGCAACATGAACCATCGTGACATGATGCCTTTGCAGCCGATTCTCGTATGCGAAATCTTCGATGTATGGGGGATTGATTTTATGGGCCCCTTTCCTGTTTCGGATGGTTTCGAGTACATTCTGCTTGCGGTGGACTACGTGTCCAAATGGATCGAAGCCATACCGACCCGAACCTACAATCACAAGATTGTTCTTAAGTTCATACATCAAAACATTTTCTCAAGGTTCAGGATTCCCCGTGCTATTATCTCTGATGGGGGGACCCATTTTACAAATGCTCAGTTTAGATCACTGATGGCCAAATTTGGGGTGTCTCATCGAATCTCTACTCCTTACCACCCCCAAACAAATGGTCTAGTTGAGCTATCAAATCGGGAGATCAAGAAAATCCTGCAAGTCACTGTTCGGCCTGACAGGAAGGACTGGTCATCCCGACTTCTGGAAGCATTGTGGGCCTATAGGACCGCCCACAAGACCCAATTGGGCATGTCTCCCTTTAGACTGGTGTATGGAAAGGCATGCCACCTTCCCGTAGAACTGGAGCATAAAGCCTATTGGGCAGTACGGAACTGTAATCTAGATCTTTCCAAGGCTGGAACCCACAGAAAACTCTAAATCAGCGAGATCGATGAATTACGCTTAGATGCGTACGAGAACTCGCGAATCTACAAGGAGTGGGTTAAAGCCTTCCACGACAAACACATCTCGAGAAAGATCTTTCATCCTGGTCAAAAGGTCCTACTCTTTGATGCCCGACTCAAACTTTTCCCGGGAAAACTGAGGTCCAAGTGGGCCGGACCGTATTTAGTCCGACAGGTTTTTGGAAATGGAGCCATTGAAATTAGTCCACTCAGCCATGATTCCGAACCTTTCATCGTGAACGGTCAGAGACTCAAACCGTTCATTGATGTGACTTCTACTGATTCGGCTGAATCATCCCTCATCCTCCATTCCCCTTGAACTTACTGCGCCCGGCCGATGGCGTAAAACTCAACGCTTAACGGGAGGCAGCCCGTCATTTCTTGAAAATCTAAAACCTTTTTTTTTTTTCTGACACCATTGTGCACTTAAGGTTCACCCTTTAAGACAGCCGACTCCACCTCAGATGCTTGCATCTGAGATTAGAAATCGTCCGCAGAATTCATCCTGACCCATTCACTCACAAAAATATCTGTCTTAAGGAATAAATTAAGTAAATAAAAACCCCTAAATCACAATGAGGACATTGCAAGTTTTAGGCATGGGGGGGTATAAGTGCAAAACTTGTAGAAAAAAAAAGGTTTTAAAAAAAAATTCATATATGCCAAAAACACCATAAAAATTAAAAATTTTTCAAAATAAAAAGAATAAGAGGAGAAAGGAAATTTTGAGGAGAAGGAAAAGAAACAAAATGAAAAGGAGCACAAAAAGATGAAAGAAAAGAGTAATAGTCATTAGTAAGAAGCTAAGGAATTAACCTTAGTCTAGACCATTTTTTCAAGAAAAGAAATGAAAAGTGCTTGGTAAGATTAGTAAGAACGCAAACCTTAGGCATTCTTGATAGACTCTTAGTACCCATTAAGATCTAGACAATCCTCAAGAGGTTGAGGAAAATGAAAAGCTTAAGTACTAGGCCCAAGGCTTAGGAAGTATTTGACCTCGCTAACTAACTTCTGGTTTACGGGACTCAGTAACCTAAGCACCGTAACCTCACACACAGCCTGGTTCAGCAAGCGTAAAAATCAAAATCACGCAGAAGCGTCAAAAAAAATCTGAAAAGTACACCTAGAGTAGGAGCGGCCGATCAACACAAGTTGATTTGGACGAGTTCCCAGCGTAGAGAGGCGGGAAATCCCCTCAAAGATGCGTAACAAAATATCATCTCCTCGGTGCTTGTCTCTTAGGATATTCACATATCCTACTGGGGGCATGTAAGCACCCTGCTGGTTCAGATTCCATGGATGGCATTATCACGAAGTGTCAACTGCCAGGGTCTGGACGCGGCCACGGAACACCATGGATGGGATTATCTCGAAATCTCAATAGCCAGGGTTCTGGGGTTTGCCATGGGCGGTGCTATCTCGAAGCATCGATCGCCAGGAACCCTTGAGGATTGATGATGGGGACAAGGAATTTGATACAGACCGTGTTGAAAAGCCAATCTTAAGCTAGAATTAAAAAGAAAAAGAGAGAGAAAACTCTCCAAAAATAGAAAAATTTTCTACCTCTCTCTCTTACAAAACGCACTGTGAACTGAACCGGGGCTAAAATCGTTTCAAGCACGGGGTGCTTTAACTACAAAGTCCAATAAACCTTAGGTTAGTTCTTGTGGGTCTTAAAAACCTTTGCTAAGGACTGAGGCTGAGGCTAGACAGATTTGGATCTTGATTGGTACTAGAGTACCTTTTAAGCCTATGGTCAGCATTCTAACCTAATCTAAGTTTAAATGAAAAAGCACTTATCTGAAGCTATTAAAGAACTTCATGGTCTAGAACAAGGGTTGAAACCTTAAGTTTTTGCTAAGGGACTAGCAAAAGCTAGGCATGGGGGTATGATGAGAACCTCATCATGAGCCATAACTAGCTCATTTTGACCTAATACAGAGAATAAAAGCTCCTACATAACCTTAGAAAGGCTTGGCTCAGAGAGATTCTGAGTTTGCAAAGAAAACATAAACTGAGGGGTAAAAATGCAATTTCACCAATCCGATCTGAAAATAGGGTAACTCAGGGCCCAAAAATAGGTCAAAACAACCTAATAAAAAGAAAAGTGGGATGAGATGACTCAATAAGGGCTACAGAAACCCCAAAGAATTAAGTGACAGCTTGTAACCCTAAAAACAAACCCACTTCAATTCACGTGGTTTGAGGCAAGGTAAAAATCAACTAAACCCTTTAAAATTCATATAAAAATCATCTATAGGGTTTACGACTTTCAATTTGGCCTTAGGAACCCATTTTGACCTACATTGAGAACCATGCCCAATTAACAACTTAATTTGGGTTTTTGCGTAAATTGACTGGTCAAACAAGGTTTAAGCTAGAAATAAAATTCACCATCAGAATCCTTAGGTCCTAATTAGTCATGCATAAAAACTTGGGCCTAAGAAGAAACCTTCTTGACCAGCTTTACACTTTGGTCCTCATATATTTACTTTTTGGCCCTCAACTTTTGAACCCTCACATTTTGGCCCCTAACTCTCCTTCGTTCTTTGCATTTAGGTCCCTCCTGCAAAACCTGCGCAGCACCATGCTCCGGCGACCTTGCGCGGAGCATGGCGCCGCGCAGGGTGAGGGAGGGGCCCTGGCAAGTCAATGGGGGGTACCCTGCGTCATCAGCCACCGCAGGGACACCCCCCTGGGTACTGCGACCGCCCATACCGCCCGTGTGAACGCACGAACGGTATGGGTCTCCTTCCTCCGGCGTCCTCCGGCGAGGGAGACACGTCGTCTCCCTACGCCCTCCTCTCTGATTCCGCCCCTATAAATACCCCCGTCGCTTCGCCGTTCTTCGCAGCTCGGATCTGACGGAGACACCCCCCTAAATTCCTCCCTTCCCACTCCGACAGACGACCCCTTGCTCCGGCGGCCATCTCCTCCTCCTCCTCCTCGTCGCCCTGCCGCACTACCAGCAGCAGGGTTACCTTCCCTCGATCCTTCCGTGTCACGCCGCACCCAGCTGGCGCCTCTCCGGTCCCTTCCTCGCCGCCGCCCCTTCCTCTGGGCAATTTCTTCTCCGGCGACAGTCGATACGACTATCGCCTGTGCCAACCCCCCCTCGTCCAGCTTAGCAGGTAGAACTTCTCCTCTTCCTCCCCTCTTTCTTTTCCATACTGAAACCCTTACTGTCGGCCCCGATTTCCCACCGATCACCCTTACCTTCTCCACCTCTGGCCAAACTCCGATGAACAGCTCCCATCTCTCCAGCACCCCACACGGCTCGCCGACCTGTGCATAACCTCCACCTCGTCACCCTGATCCTCTTCCACCCCTCCTCTTCCCACCAAACGCCCTCTGCAGATCCACCAAACACACCCACTTCTCCGCCCGCAGTTTGACCTAGGGCGATCCGTTGGCTCCACCACACCCACTGCAAACCATCCGACCACCTTCGCCGTGCCACGGCGAAGGTCCCCCGCCTGTCTGATTAGGCCGAGAGGCCGTTCTTTTGTGACCAGGTGACTCGCCCGCCGTCGCCATTACTGAGCAGGCAGAGCTCCTTCGCCTGCAGGTGCAGGCACGCCTTCGCCCAAGTTCGACTCCCAGGTTGCGTGGGGCGTCTCCGCGAAACGTCCCAAGCTCGCAGTTGGGGCAAAGGCCGCGCGTGAAGCCACGATCGCCCACTGCTCCCTCCGCGACGGGCGCTCAATTGGGGTGGGACATTTAGTCCCACCTCGGAACTTCTCAGAGGCGCGCGGACGCATAAAGGCAAAAAGTGCCTTATGCTGTCTGCCTCCTGACCACGGGGTGAGGTCCCTCTCACCCGACCCGGCCTCGTCTGTGACCATGCTCCGTGGACCTGGCCCGACCCAATTAAACCGACCTGCACTCCTCGCCCACCACCGCACGCCGGTGGGCCTGGACCCGAGCGCGACTCGTACCCGATTACCCGGTTGCTCTGGGAGAGCTGCCCTAAGAGCGAACTTTGAGAGAAAGAGACGCGCGGGGGAGAGGGGTAGAGTAGGTTTTGCCCTGACTTTGAACTCTTGAGCGTGCAGGCACAGGTGAAGAAGAAGGAAGCTCAGGGAGATACTGTAGCAACAAGAGGTTTAAGTCGTCTGATTTTCAAATCAGACGACGTCCTGAAGACAGGTGAAGGCAAAGAAGAAGGAAGGCGAGGCAGAGGAAAGAGAGGAACACAGAGCAGCCAAGTGAAGACTTTGCAGACATCAGAAGACAAAGAAGAAGAAGAAAAGAAGAGAGAAGGAGCAGCCAAGTGAAGAAACAGAAAGCAAAAGAAGAAGAGCACGGGAGGCAGATCTGAAGCAAGAAAAGAAGAAACAAAGAAAATAAAAAGAAGAAAAAGACAGGATCGTCCAACCAAGAAATATAGGAAGCAAGAAAAGAAGAAGAAGAACAGAAAGAACAAAAGCCAAAGACAGAGAAAGAAAGAAGAGAAGAAGAAGAAGCCAAACTTTCATCTCTCTCTCTCTCTTTATTTTTGTAATAAAACATGTATATCTCTAGAATACGACTTGCTCCCTGAGTTCAACCTCGGGAGAACTGTATTTTCCGAGTAACAAATATTAGCAAATGATGGCAATAACTATCTGTACTACAACGACTTAAGAAAAGTTAGTTGCTGCCACCGTTTCGCCATCCAGCAACATCGAAGAGACATTGGATGGACCCTCGATGATTTGATTGGCATCAGCCCCTCTTACTGCACACACCGTATCTACACCAAAGAGGGCACACGACCTTCCTGTGAAATGCATAGACGTCTGAATCCTAATATGCAGGTCGTGAAAAAGGAGATCATCAAGTGGTTAGATGCTGGGATCATCTACCTGATCTCAGACATTCGGTGGGTGAGCCCAATCGAGGTTGTGCCTAAGAAGGCAGGACTCACCGTGATCACGACTGAAATCGGAGAAATCATACCAACCCGTGTGGCAAATTCATGGAGTTTGCATTGATTACAGAGGACTCAATACCCCCACAAAGAAGGATCATTTCCCACTACTATTTATTGATCAGATCCTCGAGAAACTAGCGGAAAATAGGTTCTGCTTTTTGGATGGGTACTTCGATTATAACCAGGTTGCAAACCATCCTGAGGACCAAGAAAAGAACACTTTCACCTGCCCCTTCGGGATGTATGCGTTCCGAAGGATGCCATTCGGTCTCTGCAATGCACCTGCTACTTTTCAGCGATGCATGCTTGTCATATTCTCAGATATGGTAGGTGATTATCTGGAAGTCTTCATGGATGACTTTTCAGTATTCGGAGAATCATTTGACGATTGCCTCCTGCACTTGGTCCAGATCCTCAGACGGTGCATTAATGTGAATCTGGTTCTTTCCTGGGAAAAGAGCCATTTCATGGTGCCTGAAGGAATTGTCCTGGGACATCTCATATCAAAAAAAGGCATCCAGGTTGATCGAGCCAAGGTGAATTTGATTTCCAAACTCCCTATGCCTAGCTCGATCAAGGACATCCAATCTTTTCTGGGGCATGTCGATTTTTACCGTCGATTCATTCCTGATTTCTCAAAGATCGTGCGCCCCCTGACCACTCTACTATCTAAGGATGTTCCTTTCGAAATCTCCAAGGAATGCACTCAAGCATTTGAAATCCTCCATAATCAAGTGACCCAAGCTCCGATCCTAAAATCCTTTGATTGGTCTCAACCCTTTGAGATCATGTGTGATGCATCTGATTTCGCTGTAGGAGTGGTACTTGGGCAGAAAATTGACAGGAAACCCATGGTCATCTACTATGTTAGCAAGACACTTGATGAGGCTCAGCATAACTACATAGTTACTGAGAAAGAGCTGCTAGCCATAGTATTTGCCCTGGAAAAGTTCAGATCATACCTTCTGGGTTCCCATGTTAGCATTTACTCTGATCACACTGCTGTAAGGCATCTCCTTGTGAAAAAGGATGCAAAACCTCAATTAATCCATTGGATCTTGCTGTTGCAAGGGTTTGACCTCGAGATTCGTGACAAAGTGGGAAAACAGAATGTGGTAGCTGATCACTTGTCCCACCTTCCTTCTAATACTATCGACCCTTCCAGACCCATTACGGAATATTTTCCTAATGAGCATCTACTGATTATCAGTATAGGGCTTCCATGGTTTGTTGATCTAGTAAACTACTTGGCATCACATCAGATCCCATTCGATTAGCCGAAGGCTAAGAAGGACAAATTGCTTTCCGATGACAAGTATTACTTCTGGGAATACCCATATCTTTTCCGCATCGGTGTTGATCAAATCATTCGATGATGTGTCGCGGGAGCAGAAATTTAGGACATCTTGTCCTTCTGCCATGACTAGGCATGCGGTGGACACTTCTTAGGTCATAAAATCGCAGTGAAAGTCCTCCAGTGTGGCTTCTATTAGCCCACGATTTTCAAAGACGCATATGTTGACGAGGCGAAATTATGTTTTAAGAGTTTTGTTGCATTGTAATATAGATGAAATTGCCTCGAAAACAAATAAGAATTTATTACTCGAAAACGTAAGTATTCGAGGTCGAACGTAGGGAGCAAATGGAATTTATTCACTAATCTTAGTAATCTAATTGAACACTTAGAGTTACTCAAAACCTAATTCAGAATATAAATGCAAGAATTTAAGAGTAAAAAATTGTAGCAAAAATAAAATTGGACGTCTGATTCTATAATCAGACGTCTTAAATGATGGCCCTTCTTTCTACTTTCTCTTCTTTCTTTATCTCTGGCTTTCCTCAACTCTTCTATTCTTCTCTGACTTTGGTTGTTTGCAGCTCTTCTTCCTTGTCTCTTTCTTTCTTCTCTTGCACAGTGCCTTTCTCCTTCTTCTGGTGTCTTCTTCTTCCTTTTACTTTGATTTCTTTCTTTCTTCTTTCTTCTTCAGCCGCACCTCTGCTACAATGCTTCTCCTTCCCTTTGCTTCTGCCTTCCTCCTTCTTCCTTTACCTCTTTGCTCTTCCTTGCCTTTCTTCTTTCTCTTTCTTCTCTTTCACAGTGCCTTTCTCCTTCTTCTTCTACAGTCTTCTTCCTTGGCTTCTGCCTTGATTCCTTCCTTCTTCTTCCTTGGCCTTGACCTCCCTCTTTCTTCCTTGTCTTCTGCCTTCCCTGCTTGTCCTCCTTTGCTTCTCTACGGCCACAGCTTCTCCTTGCCTTAGCTTCAGTTGCACCTTCCTCTTCCTTCTTCTCTTCTTCTTCCCTACACACACTGAAGAGAAAAACCTATCCCCTACCCTCCCCCGCATCTCTCTCTCTGTTTCTCTCTTCGATACGTTCTCCTAGAGCTTGGTAATCTGGTCGGGTATCTCGTGCTCGGGTCTAGGCGCACCGGCGTGGTGTAGTGCATGAGGAGTGCTAGGTCTAGGTAATCAGGTCGGGTGCCAGGTCCGCGTGGGCAGGTAGCGGACGAGGCATGGGCGAGTGAGGGCGAGGGACCTCACCCCTGTGTACTAGAGGTGAATAGCTTAAAACACAAATTCAACTTATACTACACACCTGTGCTAAAGATTTCCGAGGTGGGACTAAAGTGTCCCACCCGGTTTGCTCACGCGCTCGTAGGGTGTCATCTTCAATTGCCACAGCTGCAGTTGCTTTCCAGCCAATTGCCTTGCTGCGTGGATGTGCAAGACCAATCCACACGTGTTGGAGCTCAACACCTGGGTGGATGCGGCCTAGAGAGACCTTGCAACCTTCTTACTTCAACGTCATTAGCGGAAGGGGGGTCGACCTGCATTTCACTCAATACAGCCTGTCGGCCCCATTAAAACACTTGAGGAGCTTCACTATGTCTTGGCGAAGGTGAGACGGTGGGTGGCAGGCCGTGAGGCGGCCTAGGTGTGTGTGCCTAGGTCACCCTGAGGCCGTGCTTATGGGTTTGATCAGGGGACGTTTAGGGAGGTGATGGTGGTCGATGGATGGGCGGAAGATGATCAGTGGATGATGGCGGAGGTGGTGAGGTGTCTGGCGAGGTGTGTGGAGGTGCGAAGCAGTGATGTGCCTCACAGTTGGGTGGCCGGAGATGGAGAAGATGGCGGTGGACAGTGGCTGTGAGGGGTCGAAAGGGGAAATAGAAAGAGAAGAATTGAAGAGGGGATAGAGAGGAGTAATTCTAACCTAGCTAATTGGATGAATGGGGAGAGGTGGCGGTTGGCTGTACCTACTGCCGCCGGAGAAGATGGTGTCCAGTGGAGAGAGAGCGACGACGACGACGGGGCTAGAGGCGCACGCGCGGGTGTTGCACGATGCGGAGGAAGATGGTGAAGGCGGATCTGCCACTAGTAGTGTGGCAGAGCGATGAGAAAGAGGAGGGGGCTTGCCGGAGCTCGTTTGATTCCTGACCAGAGGAGGAGATGAAATTGGGGTGAATCTCCGACCAAGTTGAGTTGAAGAGATGCGACCGGAGGTGAGCATCCTTTTATAGGCAATGGCAGAGGCTCTTGTGCTTGGAAGACAAGCTTCCAAGTGCAAGAGTCCTCGCCGGAGTAGGAAATCCGTGGGATACCCAAATCTCTCGAGCTTTCGCATGAGTGATTGGTTGCGATTCAGATCTTGTGATTGCGCTCAGATGGAAGGGAATTCCTCAGAGAATCTCCCTTGCAAATCTGGGAGATCTTTGAGGAATCGGGGAGTACTCCCCCTCCATTCCTCGTCGGAGTAGGATTTCTCCCGATTAATGGTAGAGGGACCTGATTGTAAGATTGGCAAGGAAGTTAGGGGGGTTCGCGCAAGAGTTTTCAAAAGTTAAGGGTTAATATGTAATTGGGTGGACTATTTTGTAAAGTAGGTCAAAATGACCTCCTATTAGGTCCAAATTTTGGTACAAACCTAATTTGGACCTGAGGAATCCAATTGTGAAGTTGGATTTTAGGTTTGACCACGTTTGACTAGACATTTTACACAAAAACCCAAATTAAGTCAAATAATGAGTTAGGACCGTAATCTAGGTCAAAATAGGTTCCAAAGGACAATTTGAAGGTTATAACCCATAGGTGATATTTTTCCATGAATTTTAGAGGGTTTAATTGATTTTTATCCTAACCTGAACCTTGTTGAATTAAGAGGGTCTATTTTAGGGTTATAGAATGTCATTTAATTCTGACTGAACCAACTCACTTTTCATCTTATTTAGATCATTTGACCTATGTTTAGCCTCTGAGAAATCTCATTGATGTACTGCAATGGTAAAATTACAGTTTTAACCTTTGTTTCATGTTTTATTCTTATAACATTAATTCCTTGAAGTAGGCCCTTCTCTAGGTTATGTAAGATCTATTATTCTCTTTCTTAGGTCAAAATGAGCTAGTTAGGGCTCTTGATGAGGCTCTCATCATACCCCCATGCCTAGCTTTTGCTAGTCCCTTAACAAAATTTTAAGGTTTTAACTTCTATTCTAGACCTTGAGTTTCTGTCACCAGTTATGATAAGTTCTTGTCTTCTTCTGTTGATCAGGTTTAGAATGCTGACAAAAGGCCTAGAGGTATTCAAGTACCAAGCAAAATCTGAACCTGACCAACTTTAGCCTCGATCCTCTGCAAAGGTTTTTAAGGCCCGTAGAAACTATCCTAAGGTTCATTGGACTCCACGGTTAAAACACCCATGCTTGAGACATTTTTAGCCTTGGTTCAGTTTGCAGTGCATTTTTGTGAGAGAGAGACAGAGGATTTATTTGTTTGGAGAGTTTTCTCTCTCTTTTATTTTTATTTCTAGCTTCGGATTGGCTTCTCAACACGGTCTGTATTGGATTCCTCGTCCCCATCATCAATCCTCAAAGGTCTCTGGCAATCGATGCTTCGTGATAGCACCGCCCATGGCAACCCCCAGAACCCTAGCTTTCGAGATTTTGAGATAATCCCGCCCATGGCGTTCCATGGCCGAATCCAGACCGTGGCAATCGACATTTCGTGATAATGCCGCCCATTGCATCTGAACTAACACAGTGCTTACATACCCCCGGTAGGATATTTAAATATCCTAAGAGACAAGCACTGAGGAGACGATATGTTGTTATGCATCTTCGAGGGAAATTTCCCACCTCTCCGCGTTAGGAACTCGTCTAAACCAACTTGTGTTGATCAGCCGCTCCTAATCTAGGTAACTTTTTTTCAGAACATTAAAACACTTTTGCGTGATTTTGATAGTTATGCGCACTGAACCAGACTGTGTGTGGATTGGGGTGCTTAGGTTACAGAGTCCCACAAATTGAAGGTCAGTTAACGAGGCCGTATACTCCCTAAGCCTTAGACCTAATACTTAAGCTTCGCATTTTCCCCAACCTCTTGAGGATTATCTAGATCTTAGTGGATACTTGAATGTTTAAGCTTAAGAGTCTAGCCCAAAAGGCCTAAGATTAGCGTTCCTGCTAATCTCTTTCTATGTCTCATTAGCACTTTTCTTCATTCTTTATCTTCTTCTTGATGAGGTCTAGAACTTCGGTTAATTCCTTAATCCCTTACTAATGACTCTCTTTTTCTTTTTCATTTTGTGCTCCTTTTTGTCATTTTGCTCTCTTTCTCCTCCTCATGATTATGTGGCTCACAAAATTTCCTCCCTCCATTTTTTGTTTCTTTCATAATTTTTCAATTTTTTTTGTGTTTTTGACATATGTGGATTTTTTTGTGAGAATCCTTCTGACTTTTCCTTGGTTCTGTATGTATGCACTTTACCACCCCCCTATGCCTAAGTTTTGAAATGTCCTCATTGTAAATAGAGGGAGTGAAATAGTGTTGGGTCCAGGGGCTTAGAACAGGATATGTCGGGTGGGTGAATGGGTCGGAAATGACTGATGCGGACAATCTCATGCTCTGGTACGTGTACTAGAGGTGGGATCAACTGGTCTAAGGCTAAACTCAGGGTGCAATAGATGTGGAGTACAGACGGATAATTAGACGGGTCTCTATTTCTGGAATGATGGGTTGCCTCTCATTAAGCGCTAAATTTAATGCCTTCACCCATGCATAACATGGGATGGAGACGGAGTTGTCAAATTAGCGAAATTTTGCAAAACAAGTACCTTGATTAAGAGCCTGGTTGGTCCAACCAAGTGCTTGTTAAGATCAACAGGCTGATGATGCAGCCCAAACCCTATTAGTCTGGTGGGTTGATAGATGTAGATCAACAGATGCAGAACCCACCAAATGCAATGTGGCTCTGATGGATATGTAAGTGAAAACTCGGGTTTAGGCTGAGTCGAATCAGCCTGGTCAGAGTAAGGTTCCAAAAAATGATCTGTGGATGGTGTGGAAACCCTACAGGGGAGATCAGAGAATGATGGAGCATTTTTTTCAGTCTGATCAATGCCCGATGCCCGGTATAGATGTGGAGTTGAATCATCTGCAAATGGCTCAATGAGAGGTGAATCAGAATAGAAATTGAGTCCAGTTGTGGGTCAGGGTTGAGAACGGGTTTTGATCGGTTCTGTATGTATGGAAGAGGTGGCTTCAATGAGAATTGTGTATGAGGGCTCTTCTAGAAAGGAATGACAGGTGGTCTCATGTAGAGAGTCCTCATAGTAGTTTTCAAAATCAAAAGTGAATGCCTGGAGAGTGTCTATGGGATACTGGAAATCAGAGTCGAGAAAAGATTCGTATTCTAGGTCGCAATCACTCTCGGCATTTTTTGGTTCTGATTCCTAAGGATTGAAAAGAAATGATTCCATGTCACTGGAAGTTGAACTGAAATCAGTGATCTTGGGAACCAGGACCTCAAAATCGGAGTTAGAGAATGGGTCATGAGAGCTGAGGTCATATATTTGTTTGTTATAATCGGGAAGCAGATTTTCTCTGATGTTATGGTCTGATTCGAAATCGTTGGAGAGTTTGCGAAAATCATATTTTGAATGAGATTCGAGATCATGAGTTCCACCATAGAATAAATCATATGCTGTAGATTTAGCAGTCTGATTGGGGTCTAGCCTAGATGTCAATTCTGAGCTTAAAAAGGTGTCCTTATTTGGTAGAGGCTCAGGTTCCAAGCTGGTCAGACAGACCCAATTGAAACCCCACTCGTCCAACTCCTCAATTTCTGTTTTGTAAATTGGCATGACTTCCAAAAAATTGATTTGTCTCTATAAGGATGTTGGCGAGGGATATTCATCAAAAAGAGGCCCAAAATCATATTCATCATTGAAAGTTTGATCTTCCTCATATGGGGCCTCGAAATCTTCCCAATAAGTTTCAGATCTATATTTTGGGCTTAGGATGTGGGTTGAATCACTAGAATCTATATCCAAATAACCTTCGAGGGTCACCTTATTAGAATAAGGGGTGGAATTTACACCCTCGAGAAGTTTAGTTCTATGCTCATCCTTGCAGGAGGTTTGGAATTCTAAGCCTGGTGATTCATGGTCTAGGGTTGGCTCAACATTGTGTTCTCCTGCAATTTCCTAACCTAATTCAATATCAGGCATGTTGTCTTCTTTCTAGGTTGGGAATCCACAACCACTTTGTGCCTCAAACTCAAGATCTGGGAAATCAGATTGATCTTCGATATTGTTCCAAGATGGTTCATCATCTGGCGTGTACGAGTATTTCTAATAGATAATTTGTTTCAATAATCTCATCATTTCCTCCCATTTTTCAAGATCATCTTGTTGTTGTTCCCAAAGTACAGGATTTGTTATGCATTGAAGGTATTCAAGATTGTACAATTTTTCTATCTCAATGTATCATGTGATGAGCATGTCTCGGGTTGACCTTTCTATAGCTTCTGCCAATAACACTTGGATATAGGTTATGATGAAAGTTGTGGTTGTTGGGACATCAACCTGAATGTTTTCTACTGGTGTTGAGGTTTTGTCTTCTTTTTCATAGAATTTCAAGGCATCCTCAATCATCCTATCTCTCATGGATCTCTGATATTCAGGTTTCTTGAATGGTAGTCCCAAGTGGTCTGGCTGCATATTTGGATCAGGTGGTGGAATCAAGATGTAGAATTAGAGTTTGAATCAAGATTTAGAATCAAGTTGTGAAGCGAATAGATCTGAATAAAGAGTCCCACTGAAAATGTATGTGTGTTCTAAAGAGAAAAGATGAGGGATTGGATGTTTTTGACCTAATCGAGGGACCTAAAGACGTTTGGATGACTATGGAGGTTTGGGGCCGATGATACCCCTAGATCAGAAGGTTGTCCACCTGGGAATTACCTGGGCAGCCAGAGAGGGAGAGTCCCGTAAAGACCCCTACACGGTAGAGCGTCTCCACGGATTACAGGGTTTCCCCCACCTGACCTCTCTTGTCATTGAGATTCCAGGTAGACCAGGAAGGGGGCCTTGACCTTTTAAGTCTACCACTTTTATTTTAGATATGCTTTAGGGTTCTCACTTGAACTTTAGATGTTTTGATTTTCTGACCTAATTTGGAGGTTGGTTGACCCAAGGGGTCAACTTCACCTGACCTATCCTAAAGATGGCAGAATGATTCTAGGCTTGGGACTTAGAGATCACCCTGATTTGACTCCCAGTTTATTAGGTCCAAGATTTTTAAGATTTAAGTGTTGTTGGAGCTCAATTTTTAGGGTTTGTCTTGTTTAGGTCTCTTCAATCAAGGGTTTGGGTAGCACACTGATGCGGGAGGGTTTATTTCCTTTTAAATAGGCATTTGTGACAAGCACTAAAAAATCCCTACTGTTGACACCCTAATTTGGTTTTATTTCCAATCCTCTTTTTCTAAAAAGTTCTCTTTGGACTTAAAAACAACAAGTGTGTTGTCTGCAAAGATTAAGCGTGATTTCTATTAGGCACAGGAATTTTGTGGGATAGGATCTCTAAAAAATCACTTCTGCTTCAATAAGTTTTGAAAAATCTTCGCAAAATCAGGAAATCTTTGCCTTAAATATGGTAATTACTATAGAAAGAAGGCAATTAATTCCTAAGTTGGTTTCTTCTTTTTGTCTTTAAAGGATTAGGAGATGGATTTTATGGAAGAAGAGAGGTTACCTGCCCTGCAGTGGTTGATTTGCATGGGAGATTTCTTCTCTTGAAACATCTTGCAACATCACAACAAAATAAATAAGGCAAGTTAGTGCTCAAATATAGTCAAAAAGAATATAGAGATTAGTGATAAATTGTGCGTTGCTCCCTAGCAATGGCGCCAAAATGTTGACAAGGCGAAATCGTGTTTTAAGAGATGTTGCGTTGTAATATAGATGAAATTGCATCGAAAACAAATAAGAATTTATTACTCGAAAGCAGAAGTATCCGAGGTCGAGCATAGGGAGCAAATGGAATTTATTCACTAATCTCAATAATGTAATTGAACACTTAGAGTTACCTAAAACCTAATTCAGAATATAAATGCAAGAATTTAAGAGTAAAAAATTGTAGCAAAAATAAAAATGGACGTCTGATTCTATAATCAGACGTCTTAAATAATGGCCCTTCTTTCTGCTTTCTCTTATTTCTTTATCTCTTGCTTTCCTCAACTCTTCTATTCTTCTTTGACTTTGGCCATCTGCAGCTCTTCTTCCTTGTCTCTTTCTTTCTTCTCTTGCATAGTGCCTTTCTCCTTCTTCTTTTGCGGTCTTCTTTCTTTTACTTTGATTTCTTTCTTTCTTCTTTCTTCTTTAGCCGCACCTCTACTACAGTGCTACTGCTTCCCTTTGATTCTGCCTTCCACCTTCTTCCTTTACTTCTTTGCTCTTCCTTGCCTTTCTTCTTTCTCTTTCTTCTCTTTCGTAGTGCCTTTCTCCTTCTTTTACAGTCTTCTTCCTTGTCTTCTGCCTTGATTCCTTCCTTCTTCTTCCTTGGCCTTGGCCTCCCTCTTTCTTCCTTGTCTTCTGCCTTCTCTGCCTATCCTCCTTAGCTTCTCTGCAGCCACAGCTTCTCCTTGCCTTAGCTTCAGCTACGCCTTCCTCTTCCATCTTCTCTTCTTCCCTACACACACTGAAGAGCAAAACCTATCCCCTACCCTCCCCCACATCTCTCTCTCTATTTCTCTCTTCGGTACGCTCTCCCAGAGCTGGGTAATCGGGTTGGGTATCTCGTGCCAAGGTCCAGGTGCACCAGCGTCGTGTAGTGCCTAAGGAGTGCTAGGTCTAGGTAATCAGGTCGGGTGCCAGGTCCGCGAGGGCAGGTCGCGGACGCGGCGTGGGCGAGTGAGGGCGAGGGATCTCACCCCTGTGTACTGGAGGCGAATAGCTTAAAACACAAATTCAACTTATACTACACTTTAGTCCGAGGTGAGACTAAAGTGTCCCACCCACTTCACTCACGTGCCCGCAGGGTGTCGCCTTCAATTGCCATAGCTGCAGTTGGTCTCCAAGCAATTGCCTAGCTGCATGGATGCGCAAGACCAATCCGCATGTCCTGGAACGCAACACCTGGGTGGATGCGGCCTGGAGCGACCTTGCAACCTTCTTGCTTCATCGTCAATGGAGGAAGGGGTGTCGACCTGCATTTCACTCAATACGGCCTGTCGACCCCATTAAAACACTTGAGGAGCTTCGCCATATCTTGGCGAAGGTGAGACGGTGGGTGGCAGGCCGTGGGGTGGCCTAGGCATGCGTGCCTAGGTCACCCTGTGGCCGTGCTTATGGGTTTGGTCGGGGGATGTTTAGAGAGGTGATGGTGGTCGATGGATGGGCGGAAGATGATCAGTGGACGATGGTGAAGGTGGTGAGGTGTCTAGCGAGGCCTGTGGAGGTGCAGAGCGGTGGATGCACCTCACCGGTGGGTGGCCGGAGATGGACAAGATGGCGGTGGACAGTGGCTGCAAGGGGTCGAAAGGGGAAATGGAAAGAGGGAAATTTAAGAGGGGATAGAGAGGAGTAATTCTGACCTAGCTAAGTGATGAAGGGGGAGAGGTGGCGGTTGGATGTACCTACTATCACCGGAGAAGATGCTATCCAGTGGAGGGAGAGCGGCGACGACGATGGGGCTAGAGGCACGCGCACGGGTGTTACACGATGCGGAGGACGATGGTGAAGGTGGCTCTGCCACTAGTAGTGTGGCAGAGAGATGAGAAAGAGGAGGGGGCTTGCCGGAGCTTGCTGGACTCCTGACCGGAGGAGAAGGAGATGAATTGGGGTGAATCTCTGGCCAAGTCGAGTTGAAGAGATGCAGCCAGAGGTGAGGATCCTTTTATAGGCACTGGCAGGGGCTCTTGTGCTTAGAAGACAAGCTTCTAAGTGCAAGAGTCCTCGCCGGAGTAGGAAATCCATGGGATACCCAAATCTCTGGAGCGTTCGCAAGAGAGATTGGGTGCGATTCAGATCTTGTGATTGCGCTCAGATGGAAGGGAATTCCTTAGAGAATCTCCCTTGCAAATCTGGGAGATCTTTGAGGAATCGGGGAGTACTATCCCTCCATTCCTTGTCGGTGTAGGATTTCTGCCCATTAATGGTGGAGGGACCTAATTGTAAGAGTGGAGAGGAAGTTAGGGGGTCTGTGCAAGAGTTTTCAAAAGTTAGGGGCCAGAATGTAATTGGGTAGACTATTTTGCAAAGTAGGTCAAGATGACCTCTCCTTAAATCCAAATTTTGGTAAAAACCTAATTTGGACCTAAGGAATCCAATGGTGAAGTTGGATTTTAGGTTTGACCATGTTTTACTGGACATTTTGCGTAAAAACTCAAATTAGGTCAATTGATGAGCTAGGACCCTAATCTAGGTCAAACTAGGTTCTAAAGGACAAATTGAATGTTCTAAACCCTAGGGGATATTTTTCCATGATTTTTAGATGGTTTACTTTATTTTTATCCTTACCCTAACTTTGTTGAATTAAGCGGATCTATTTTAGGGTTACAGAATGTCATTTAATTCTTGGATTGCACAATAACCCATTTCTGACTGAACCAGCCCACTTTTCATCTTATTTAGACCATTTGACCTATGTTTAGGCTCTGAGAAATCTCGTTGATGTATTGTAATGGTAAAATTACAGTTTTAGCCTTTGTTTCATATTTTCTTCTCAGAACATTAATTCCTTGAATTAGGCCCTTCTCTAGGTTATGTAGGAGCTATTATTCTTCGTCATAGGTCAAAATGAGCTAGTTAGGGCTCATGATGAGGCTCTCATCAGCATACAATCACTGTAGGGCATGCACCCATTGCCAGACCTTTGGCAACATGAGCTGCCATGATATGATGCCTTTACAGCTGATTCTTGTATGTGAAATCTTCGACGTATGGGGGATTGATTTTATGGGACCCTTTTCTATTTCGGATAGCTTCGAGTACATCTACTCACCGTTGACTACGTGTCCAAATGGATCGAAGCCATTCCGACCCGAACCAATGATCATAAGGTGGTTATCAAATTCATTCATCAGAACATCATTTTGTGGTTCGGGATTCCATGTGCTATAATCTTTGATGGAGGGACCCATTTCACTAATGCTCAGTTCAGGTCACTGATGACTAAATACAGGATGTCACATCAAATCTCTACTGATTACCACCCGCAAACTAATGGTCTAGCTGAGCTATCAAATCAGGAGATCAAGAAAATCTTCCAAGTTATTATTCGACTTGACAGGAAAGACTGGCCATCTCAACTTCTGGAAGTTTTGTGGTCTTATAGGATTGCCCACAAAACCCAATTAGGTATGTATCCCTTCAGATTGGTGTACGGGAAGGCATGTCACCTCCCTATCGAATTGGAGCACAAAGTCTATTGGGCAGTATAGACCTGCAACCTAGATCTTTCTAAGACAGGAACCCACAGAAAGCTTCAAATGAGTGAGATCAGTGAATTACGCCACGACACATATGAGAACTCATGAATTTACAAAGAGCGGGTTAAGGCCTTTCACCACAAGCACATATCCAGAAAGATCTTTCACCCTGGTCAAAATGTCCTACTCTTTGATGCTAAGCTCAAACTATTCCCAGGAAAACTCAGATCAAAATGGATCGGACCTTACCTCATCCGATGAATCTTTGGAAATGGAGCCATCGAGATCAGTCCACTCAGCCACGATTCATAACCTTGTGTCGTGAACAGTCAGAGGCTCAACCCGTTCATTGACCCTATCGATACAAATTTGGCTAAGATATCCCTTACCCTCCATTCTCCCTGAGCTCATTGCTCCCAGCCGATGGCGTAAAACTCAGTGCTCAACGGGAGGTAACTCGTCATTTTTGAAAAACCTGAAACCTTTCTTGACATTCCTATGCTGAATTCATATTGCACTTTAGGGTTCATCCATTAGAACAGCCGACCCCACCTCAAATACCCGTACCCGAGTTTTAAATCATCCGCAACAGTCACCTCGACCCGTTCGCCCACCCAAAATCTATTCTAATGAATGATCTAAGATAAACTCGAACCCACCTAATTTACAATGGGGACATTGCAAATCGTAGGCATGGAGGGGTATGAAAGTGCAAAACATCATGAAAATCATCTCACAAGAAAATGTTTCATCAAAAAAATCACATATTCCAAAAATACAAAAAAATGAAAAAATTCTTGTAAAGAACAAAAAAAATTTTGAGGGGAGAGAAAAAAATTTGAGGCCATACAAATCTTGAGGAGAAAAAGGGGAAAAGTGAAAAATGTCAAAAATGAGCACAAGTTGAAAGGAAAAGAAAAGAGATATTCATTAGTAAGAAATTAAGGCATTAACTGAGTTCTAGACCATATCAAGAAAAAGAGAATGAAAGAGAAAAAGTGCTAAGGAAGCACAGAAGAGATTCGTGGGAATGCTGATCTTAGGCCTCTTGGGCTATACTCCTAGGCTTAAAAATTCAAGTATCCACTAAGATCTAGATAGTCCTCAAGAGGTTGGGGAAAATGCGAAGCTTAAGTATTAAGTCTAAGTCTTAGGGAGTATTCAGCCTCATTAACTGACCTCTGGTTTGTGGGACTTGGTAACCTAAGCATCCCAATCCACACACAGTCTGGTTCAGTGCGAATAAGTATTAAAATCACGCAAATGCATTTAAATTGTTATGAAAAGGTCGCCTAGATTAGGAGTGTCCGATCAACACAAGTTGATTTGGACGAGTACCCAGTGCGGATAGACGGGAAATTCCCCTCGCAGATGTGCAATAACATTTCATCTCCTCGGTGCTTGTCTCATAGGATATTTACATATCCTACTGGGATCATGTAAGCACCCTGCATTGGTTCAGATGCCATGGGTGGCATTATCACAAAATATCGATTGCCAGGGTCTGAATTTAGCTACAGAACATGGGCGAGATTATCTCGAAATCTCGAAAGCCAAGGTTCTGGGGGTTGCCATGGGCGGTGCTCTTATGAAGCATCGACTGATAGGAACCCTTCAAGGATTGATGTTTTGTAAGAGGAATCCGATACAGATCGTGTTGAGAAGCTAATCCGAAGCTAGAAATAAAAAGAAAAGAGAGAGAAAACTCTCCAAACAATGAAAATTCCTCTGTCTCTCCTTACAAAAATGCACTGCAAACTGAACTGAGGCTAAAATATGTTACAAGCATGGGTGCTTTAACCGCGGAGTCCAACGAACCTTAGGATAGTTCCTGTGGGCCTTAAAAACCTTTGCGGCAAACTAAGGCTAGAGCTGGTTAGGTCCGATCTTGGTTGGTACTTGAGTACCTCTTGGCCTACTATTGGCATTCTAACCTAATCTACAAAAAGAAGCACACATCATAGGGACTTGCAAAAGATAGGCATGAGGGTCTGATGTGAACACCATCATCAGCCTTAACTAGGTCATTTTGACCCAATGAAGAGAATAAAAGCTCCTACATAACCAACTGGAGGTCCTAATTCACTGAATAACCTTTCTGAGAGAAAAGTAAGAAACAAGGGGTAAAACTGTAATTTTACCATTGCAATACAACAACGAGTTTTCTCAAGGGCTAAACACAAGTCAAAAGGTCTTAAAAAGATAAAAAGTGGGTTGGATTTGACAGAAAAGGGTTTATGTGTACACTGTGAATTAAATGACTTCTTAAAACCCTAAAACTGACCTGCTTGATTAACCAAGGTTCTGGTTAGGATAAAATTCACCTAAACCCTCTAAAAATCATATAAAAATATTATGTAGGTCTTAGAACTTTCAAATTGGCCATTGGAACCCATTTTGACCTAGAATGGGGTCTCATACAGATATTTACCCTAAATTGGGTTTTTGCATAAATTTTCCAGTCAAACGTAGTCAAAATCAAAATCCAACTTCACCATTGGATTTCTTAGGTCAAAATTAGGTTTTTGCCAAAATTTGGACCTAAGGGGAACTCATCTTGACCCACTTTGCAAATAAGTCCAACCTGATTACATTTATACCCCTATCTATCAAAAACCTCTGCAGAAGCTCCCCTATCTTCTTCATCATTCATTTCAATTAGGTCCCTCAGCCATTATAGCGGAGGAATCCTACTTCGGTGAGCTATAGAAGGTGATTTCTCCCTGATTTCTCATAGAATCCCCTTCAAAATTGGAAGGAAGATTCTCTGAGAAAATCCCTCCAATGTGAACCCTATTTGATGCCCTACTTGTTACCCAATCTCTCATGCGAATGCATGAGAGATTTGGGCCTCTTTTGAAGTTGCCATCTCCGGTGACCTTACCTTACTTGGAAGCTTGGCTTCCAAGCACAAATCCCCTTCCAGAGATCTATTTAAGGATCCCCAATTCGCCCCGACTTCTCCAAGCTTGAAATTGACCAGGAAACCCCCTCAAATTCATCTGTTCTCCTCTAGCCAATTTTCTCATCAAGCTCCGACGGCCTTCCCTGATCTTCTTCGTCGCCTAACCACAATACCGGTCGCAGGTTCTTCTTCCTTATGTTCATCCGCGTCATGTAGCACCTGTCGATGCCCCTGTCTCCCCTTCATCTTCGCCGACCGTCCCTCCCTGAGCATCTTCGTCTCCGACGTTGGCAATATGCGCCAGATGCCATCTCCGTCTCCCTTTCATCTCTTCACCTCCTAGATAAGTCCCCTTCACCCTCTACATTCTTTCCCCCTCTTTATTTCCCTAATTCAACTATTGCCTACTCCACCACCAGCATCTCCTTCACCTCCGGCCACCAACTCCGGCGAGATCGCTCCACAACCATAGACCACTCCCCTCCTCGTCGACAAGTCCATAAGCATCACCTCGACTCCCTGATCACAACCCCTCATTCCATTCACTCCATTGACCACCCAAAAACACCCCTGAACACACCTACACATACGCACACAGTGTGCCCTAGGCACACTCACACAAGAGTCCCCATGACACACCGACCACCACTGCACACTTGCCGTGCCTCAGCGAAGCTTTCTAAACATTCATACGTGATTGCGAGGTTGTCTTGGTGCTTTCAGGTACATACGTCATCAGCCATTGAAGCAAAGCTCGAAGCTTGCTTGTAGTCAACTCCAGGCTTCGTCAGCTCTAGGCCCGTGTCCCAAATTGCGTGGAACACCCTTGCGCATGACTCCAGGCATCCAATTCCAGTCAAGAGCAGTAGCAACGACTGCAATCGAAGGAACACTTTTGCCGCAGGCGCGCACGAAGAAGGTGGGAAGATAGTCCCACCTCATAACTGGAAGAGGCATAGCACTCGCATAAATTGATTTCTTGCCAGAGGCTTATCACCTCTGAATCACGGGGTGAGGTCCCTCTCACCCGACCGACCGGCCTCATCCACCACCATGCCCCACGGATCTGGTCTTGACCCGACCCGACTTGCACACCTTGCCCACCACCTCATGCTGGTGGGCCTGGTTTCGAGTACGTATCTGACCCGATCACCTGAGAAACGTGTGGCTCTGGGAGAGTGAAACCTAAGAGAGAAAGGAAAGGAGAGTGCACGCAGGTAGGGGGTAGGTTTTACTCTGCAGGCTGAAGAGGAGAAGAGAAGCTAAGGTAAAGGAAGAGAAGGAAGAAGTTGAAGGAAGAAAGAAGGCAGTCGGCAGAGAAAGAGAAAGAAAGAAAGGAGAAGCTAGAGAACAAAGAAGAAGGAAGATAAATAAGAAGAGAAAGAAAGAAGAAGAAGACTAAAGAGAGAAGGTAGTTGACAGAGAGAGAGAGAGAGAAAGAAGAAAGCCAAAGAAGAAGAAGCAGGTAGAGAAAGCTAAGCGCTAAGGCAGGAAAGCTAAAGAAGAGAGAAGCAAAAATTAGAAAAAGAAGAAGGAAGGAGAAGACAGAGAAAAGAAGAGCATGCCAAGGCAAAATCAGAAGAAGAGAATTAGAGAGAGAAGAAATAACATAGACATTCTATTTTTTATTCATATTTACATACATTGAATTCTTGAGTATTTTTGATCTACATTGCCAATTACTCTTATATGTTTGTACTGTGATATTTGATATTATTGCATATTCCTTCAATTGTGATCTTGATTTCTAAAACACTAATTTGCTCTTTATGTTCAACCTCAGACTTCAAAATTTAAGTAATAAAATTGTATTTGTTTTGAACACTTTTTTGGCTATATTACACGCAATATTCTTAAAACCCGATTCGGCGATCATTAAACAATTAGCATAGCACTTCCTTGGATCCAGGAAACCTTGCATCACTGGTGTGGTAGACCACTCAGAAGAAGGCAGTTGCCAGCTCAGAAAATCTGGTTCATGTTAAGCACCAGAAACCTGAATAACATGTCAAAGCGATGGCTCAACATTTACCAATATATGCAATTCAAAACGATTTTCAATTTTCATTAACAAATAGCAAAACCAATTTCAAATTATACAAGCACATACATAAATAGGGACACACCTTCTTTGTAGCATCTGGAGCATTATTGCTCTTTGTCTGTGAATCCAAAAGAAAGCTTTTGTATCATGTCAGAAGTTTTTGTACATTATAGATCAAGAATAAAAAAAAAAACTCAGCTATGCTATCAATCTAAGTTTTCAAAATGAGTTCAACCATCACTCCACAAAAATCATTAGAGGATCAATATTGACAGCGAAAGCTGGTAAAAACCACAAAGGAAACTTTTCCTAAACCACAATGAAAATCAGAACTTCATATATGTTGAAGTAAATGCTGACCCCCAAAAATTGACCAAAACATAAACTAGTAGAGACTTATACCCCTAAATAGAAATAACCCCAACAAGCAACAACCCATGCACTAGCACAAGCAACAGAATCACCAAAAGATGCATAATCTGAATAGCATATAGCCCACCTCTCCAAACAAAGTTGAGCACAATTTACCAACAAAATCAAGAAGCAAACAAGTAGCTTATCAATTGAAACACATCGAAAAAATACTAAAAGCAAAAATCAAGAAGCGCTCCCTATAACTGAAAGGTCATGCAGTCTACATACCCACAACAACAAACTCCACTTAATTAAACTTGTGTTGCTCCCCAGGCATACTAGGCTATTCCATGTTTCAAAATCAAAATTGGGTATATTTGTAGATCGAAATTTTTTCTTTTGAAAATGACTTCCCTTCATTTTTCGATAACCTATCTGCAACTTTGGCAAATTTTAACATCCCCACCTACAAGAATCGACACAAAAATCGTACGAGCCTTCCTTGTACAGGCTTACACGATTAAGAACACGCACATGAAAAAACTTAAATAATAGAAGAAAGCCCTACTTTAGAAACAACCATAAAAACTCCTTCCTCCAGAACTAATAAATACCCACCAATCACTCCAAAAGCATCACAACATACACAAGCACAAAGACTCCCATCATAGCCCCAACCACCCAAACAATAATCAGAAACCATACCTAGAACACCAAAATCCAATCTTTACCACAAGAAGAAACCCCAAAACAACCAATTCCACATCAAAGCCACCCAAAGACACCCCAAAAACCACAGCAACAACCAAGCACATACAAAACTGATCAAAATCGAAGAATGGCACAAAGGGGGAAAATGGGAAAGGGGGGATACGATTAGCAGCGACATCAATGGTCGCTGGATCCAAGCAAAGGTAGTGCCTTTTGGGAGGGTTTGGGGGATGAAGAGATCTAAGTGAGAGGCTTAACTTAAACCCTAGCGAGTTGGGTAAGGTGAGGGGGGAGTCGCCGAGGGAGAAATGGGTTTTGGCCATGCAAAGGCGCAGACGGGGAAGGGGAAGCTCCACTGTTGTCGCCACTGCCGTCAAGGCACCGCTGTTGCATTAGGAAAGGGAAGGGGGAGGTGATGCCGTTGGGGATTGCGGGAGTCAAGAGAGGGAAGGGGAAGGTGATGTCGTCAGGGATATGGGAGAGGGAATGGGAAAGTTGGCGGCTTTGTGGAAGAAATTCGGGAGAGGGTAGGAGAGAAGGGGAAATTTTTGTAGGGAAGGCTATGGTGATGGTTCCATTTGAAATCGTCACCAAAGGGAAGGAAATGGTCATGGTCCCACTTGGAACCGTCACCAAAGGAAGGCTATGGTCATGGTCCCACTTGGAACCGTCACCAAAGGAAGGCTATGGTCAGAGTCTCATTTGGAACCATCACCAAAGCCTTTTGTCACGATTGTCAACCCTGTGACAAAAGGTTATAATAGAAAACAAATCTCACACTCCCACAATGGTCACAGTTTTGAGTGGAACCGTCACCATAAGTTACTTTTGGTCATAGTTCCCAAAACCGTCATCAAATACCTATCACCAATTCTCCTTTTCCTAGTAGTGTAATACTAATAACTAAAACTTTAATTAAAAATATAGAAGTGAAATAATAAGGAATTACTTACTTATTTTGCGTTAACTCTATCTATACTTGTTCGACCCAAATAGTAGGTCTGTGGTAGAGCTCTGGCTCTATTAGCCTTGTTCTTCTTTGCTTGATCCTATATGTATAACATATTATAATGAGAAACCAATTAAATCATTTTTTACAAAATACCTTATAAGTATTTATATTTACCTGCATCTCAGGGCTATTCCAATGCTCATAGCAATCTTTCCATACATTTGTTGATACTGTAGGAGGCACATTCCTTAATGCCTCATCATGTGATGACATTTTATTATAAAACTAAATTATACAAAAATATTATCAAAAGAAATTCATTAAGTAAATAATATAAAAATTGATAATATTACATATTTCACTTGTCTCTTTGTCGTCATCCTTTAATCATGTTGTCGCCTCACGACATGATTGAGGATATACTTAGTGACATTCGGATCGTCACCCAATCAAAAATCATCTGTATTAAAAAATGATATAAACGAATTAAATATGATCGAACTAAACTTATATATATATATGTTAAGAATTATTTACCTCCATGTTACGAATAAGTTACCTCTTCACCTCCCTCCTTCAAATAAAACAAGAAAGGGGGATAAGCTCCTTTACCATCCTAGACAGTCTACTAGAGAAAAAAGGATAGTTTAGTTCTTCTCCAACTTCGTTAATATGCACTTTGATCCTCGTCCCCTCTAGAAGTGCATCTAGATTTGGATTTCTTGTTTGACCTTTTCCTTTTTTTCTTACCTGATATGAAAAATATAACAAAAGATTAGAACATTACAAACAAATTTCAATAATTAAATATTGAATATAAATAAGATATTACCCATAATTCTTACCAGAACTGGTCCCTGTCTCAGCCTGAGGGTCCTATTAAGGTGTCTGCTATACCTCAGCATCATCGTCCTCACCCTCCCTTTTGCCATCATCCTCGTCGCTGCCGTCGCCCTCATACTCGTCCTCGTCCTCCTCCTCCTCGTCAGGGTAGTGGGTGGAAACCTTTGGCTCTGGCTCTACTTTCGCACTATAGGGGTGACCACCTTCATGCCCTTGCAGTCTTGGTACTGTCGAGCAAGATCACCAGCCTGGACATATTTATGAGAGCTCGTAAATACGGGATTAGGCACCATGATGATGGGGTATGCATGTGGAGTATTGAGAGGGATGTACTCAGGGACATGGGGAGGCTAGGTGTGGGGTGGCTATTGTGTCTGGGGAGGCTGAGTGTAGGGGGGCTGTGTGGAAGGAGGCTGGGTGTGGGGCGGCTGTGTGGAAGGAGGCTAGGTGTGGGGCGGCTGTGTGGAAGGAGGCTGGGTCTCATCTCTACCCGTTGAGGTGGTCTGGTCACCCTTACGTCTATTAGCATATTTCTTGACTTTCATCTGCATATGTATAAAAAAAATAGTATTTGTATAAATATGAAGAAATAAATAAATATAATATAAAACAGGAAAAAATTCAGTAGAGTTTTCCCTATATTATGGATATTTTCCAAAATCCTATATAAAGAAAATCACACATCCCACATCTTATGAAACATAAATAATCAAAAGTAAATAGTAGGCAAATGAATAATGAATCAAAAGTAAATAGCAAACAAAAATAATCCCACATATTTCATGCTTGGGGGTTTTTGAGTTATTTTGCTTCTTTCTAAATTGAGCGAATATGTCCAATTTATCAAGTGCTTATGCGTATACAGAAGTGAGTGGATTAATCATCCAATTGTGCTATATGATCATGTGATAAGAATTAGTATGGGTATTCTGATTTATAGTTTTAAAGGTGGAAAGGTGAGGGTGCTTCATTTACTTAATCTATGAAAGAATCCAAAGGAAGAACAGGAGTGCTCTTATAAAAAGTTATTGAGTTTTTGTATAGTGGTGCCTGAACTTAGTATCAAAAGTGGATGTTGGTGTGAGTTATGTGATTAAAACTATTTCAGTTAAAAAGGGCATGGGCTAACTGACTAGTGCATTGTAGGTTTGGGATTGTGATGGGGGTGGGTATAAATTAACTTTTCAATTTTTTACACTTCAAGAAAAACTACTTTTGGCGATGGTTAAAAATCATCACTGAAAGTAAAAAAAGGATCTCAACTTGGCATTGTGGAAGATTGCGATGCGAATAGTCTTTCGCGATGGTTATTAGTACTAACCGTCTCTAATAGTACCGACCCTATTTGTTGTGGTTAGCTTTCTTTTGCGATGACTTATAACCATCATTAAAACACTTTTGCGACAGTTATTACATAACTGTCACAAATGTATTATTGGTGACGGTTATCAAATAACCGTCGTTAAGTGTTATTTAGAGATGGTTGTATCACAGTCATGAAAAATAGGCTGTGAGGATAGGCGGGGCAGTTTACTGAATTTGGCTATGGTTATTCAAATAACCATCGCCAAATATAATTTTTTTTAAAATTGTTTAGATTTTATCAATGTAATGAAAGGTAACATTAAAATTAACCTACATAACATCCTATAACACATACATAACATTCAATAAAACAAATATAATACGAAATAAACATTACATTACTACAAACTAACTTCGCGATTGTTTACAAAAGAGTAACATTACATAAATAAACCCTAAACATTATATAAATAAAAATAAAAAAATATAAAGAAAAGTTGCGAGTTAAACTCCCACACCAATACTATGACCAGCACCTCCTATGCCAAAATCATCATCTGGCCCATGACGTGTAGGATAATGGAAGCTGCTGTGATCAGGTCCACCTCCACCTCTAAGTATGGCCATCATCTCTGCCCATTGCACCTGCTGCTGCGACGCCTATTGCTGTGCCATCTGCTCGAAATCTAGTCTTTGTTGGCGGATCTCCTCTCTAGTAGCTCATAGCTCTCTAGTCATGTCATTCAGTTGTGTTTGAGTCTGCTGTACCTACAACCTCAGCTGCTCCACCTCCGTAGATGACGCACCAGATGATCCCTTTCAATTGTACCAAGTGGTGAGCGGCTGGTTCTGACCTCCACTACGAACAAATCCGCCATATTTTGGAGGCATGATTGTCCGGAAAGCCTCCTTAGGTGTCATAGGAGGCTGTAGGGTTGCAGAGTTCTAGTCTGTAGATGGAGGTGGGTGGACCGAGTTGTACATTTCTCCCTAATTACATATTTATGTAAGTAATATTTTCGATTGAAATGAAAGTTAAATTTAAATAATTAAAAAAATAACTTACATGCTTGGCTTGGTAGGTCTCGTGAATCCATGTGTGCCCACCATCCGTAACCTTGCTACGATTGATCTCATAGACTTCAAGACGATCCAATTGGGCACCGTCATGTGTACTCGCTTAAAATTAAGTAAATATAAAATATAATTAATAATTTAAAATTACAAGCATGTTAATTAGAAATATAAATAAATAGGAAATGGACTTACATATCTGGTCTTGAGCTTATCAATACTCATTTGACCCAAGACATGAGTCTGTGGTGGAGCTTTGGCCTTGTTGGCCTTGTTCTTCTTCATTTGATCCTATAGAAAATACATACATATATTTTTATTAGTAAACAAATTAACAATAATTAAATTTTAATGCATAACATGTTATTTAACTAACTCCGTCTCAGGATTCCTCTAATGCTGACAACAATCGTTCCATATCTTTGGCCGTATTGAAGGAGGTACATTCCTCAAGGCTTCCTCATATGACCTATTCACAAAATACTCAATAAAAAAAAAATATATATTATATAATTTAAATGTATATATCAAAAAAATTTAAAAATATTTTTCTTACCATCTCTTTCATATGAAGTCTCCAGTCTTAATGATACCTTGACGCATGGCTGAGGATATAGTTCGAGGCCTCTAGATCGTCCCTGCAATCGAAGATTGCCTATAAATTAAACATTTATATACATCAAATTATATTAAAAGAAACATATATAAACCTGAATATTATTAATTACCTCTAAGTGACAAATGATCTCCTTCTTGAGCTCCTTTAAGACAATCCGCAAATCAAAACAAGAAAGGGGGATGATGCACTTCACAACCTTGGAGAGCCTGTTGCTAAATGGAGGGTAGTTGGGATGTTCCTCATCAGAAGGGGAGTAGGTTGGGTAGGGAAGATCTAGGTGCGAGGAGGCCGTGTACGGGGTGGTTGTATGGTAGGTGGCTGCTTGAAAGGAGGCTGTGTGGTATGGGTTCCTAGGTATCGTGGGTGGTATCAGGACTCCTAATCGACTTTCTACGACATTCGTCAAACAATCACAATAAAGCGCTGTTGTTGGGTTTTCATTGCCACCAACGACGCCAAAAATATGATCGTCGACTACCGGTTCGCACTAAAAAGGATTTTAAAATGTCGTTGTTGTAGTATATGTTACAAATACAAACCGTTGTCATGTCAATTTTATTTATATACTTAGCTTTTACTGGTTTATTCCATGTCATTCACTAGGAGGCAGTTATTGATATACATCACTTCCTAAGTCCAATAATATTTTTTAATTCCAAAAAGATTGATTTTATGTACAATAATAAATGAATAAATCAAATAATGAAAGAATGAATCAATTCAAAACACAAGAATGAATTACAGTGCTTGAAAACATTTATCTACAAACAAGCATTAAAAATCATAAATAAATACTCTATAGTATCTATTTACAACTTATAATAGTAATGCTTAGCTTTATGTAGAATAATAAGTAATAATATGTACTATACTAAACTGACTAATATCTACAGTAACATATAATATATCTACAGCGACATATAAAAGTGTTGCTAAAACCTTAGAAAAACTATATACATAAGCTAAGGTAAAAACTATTGCTATACTAACGTTTATTGCTATCTATAGTGACGAATATATATGTCACTAAAGCTATGCTTATTTATATACGTATATAGCTCAAACAATACTACTATACTCTAAGTATGCTTATATACATATTATTTACATATATACTATATATATACAGACACGCATACACATATACTTATATACACACACTACACAACTCAACACACAACACTCAAGCACAACACACATTAGGGCACAGGCACACAGGGCTAACACTTAGCCGCATTCAGTTCTTCTCTTAGCTTTAGACCAGTTCTCAACCAGTTCAGACCGACTCTTAACCCAAAAATGGCTTAATTGGCGGGCGGCCTTTTCGAGGGATATATAGCACCCATTACTGGGTGGGACCAGACCTCTACTAGAGCCACCCTAGTTATCATTAGGTGCATTTAAATTAGTTTTCGACTCGTTATTGGGCCCACACAAGCCCACGCACAGTGCATAGCTCCCAGCCATGCACCGCACTCGCATAATTCCATGCCAAATCATCATTCAGTTTAGATAGAGGAGAATGTAACGTGTATATGGGTGCCCAACACCTGACGACTGGGTAGCCCACAATACCAAACATTAATATGGTGCATCGGGCACTTCCACGTTCATGATGTGGCACCAATTAGATGCCCCTCAATGTTACCAAACCAGTGCAGTTGCGTGATAAAATCTCAATTTTGGCCCTTGATTTGAGGGCCCAATTGTGCTCCTATTTTAAATTAAAATATGTGGTTGTAAAGCCCTTATATAGGGCTATATAATTATATAATTTATTTCCAAAAATAATTAATTTTACTATATAAATAAATTAGCTAAAGTTTAAAAGTTATACACATTGATTATTGATTTTATTTCTTAAATAAAATATAAATTACATAACTAACGGCAAAATTGACTTAAATACAACATTAGTATACATGTTAAATTATTTAATACATATTTTTATTGAATTTTACAAGTTTTATTTTAATTTATATACATTTAAGTATATGTTTTAGGGTGTTATATAAATAAATTAGTTATAAATAGTATAATACAACATAAATATTGTTAAATTACTTTAAATTACTTAAAATATGGTAATACAAATATACAATATAAATTATTCCAATAATAACCTAATTTACTAATTTATTTTATTTTAAGTTAGTAAACTACCTAATAAATTATTAAATTAATTATTTACTGCATGAATATAATTAAATTATTTTGCAGGGATTATAATGTACATAATAAGTATATCAATATGCATGCACAATATTGCTGATAAATAAGTTCATTTATTGTGGTTTATACATTTATATAACTTACGGTTCATATGAGTTAATTAAAATAATATCTATTATTTAATAAAGTTATATATATAATAATTTATCCTAAATACTTAATTTATACTATAGAATACATATATAAGTTATATATACAGTTTATTTACATATTATACACTACATACATAATTAACTTAATAAATAGCTTATTTATACATGTATTACATAGTATACATAGTATTTTTGGGTATTTTTAGGGTTTTCCTGATTTTTATAGGTTTTATAAGTATAGTAGAGATAAGGGATGAGAGAGAAAGGGAGAGATGAGAAGAATGGAGTGGTTTTTGATTTTTTTAGGTTTGAGTTCTTTTATTGAGTTTTAAAGTATATTGAACTGTCGACTGGTATATTCTACCAAGCCAGAGGTTTAGATGAATTTCAAATTTTGCATACACTTAAAAATATACTTATTCATACTCGCTACGTAATTATTTTACTTTTTTGGAATTTTTTTATAGTTTTTATTTATTTACAAATGAAGCTCATTCTTGGCCTTAAAGGATGTTTTTAAATGAGAACCTAAGGCACTAGTGTGTAAGTTGAGGGTTGGAATAGTAGTAATAGCATTCAGTGGTGTTTTACAGGGTATATGGAAGAAGTTCAATCAGAGAGACATGATTTTCCATTCATTTTTCATTAATTTTCCAAAGTTGGGCAGATTACACATTTATAGCTGACAATGGAAGTTTAAAGCCAAATTACAAGCATTCAAAAGAGATTAAAAAGACACTGGTTATAAATGAAAGCTTGTACATAGTATATACAACAAGTAAAACATATCAGCTATCTCAAAGAACCCAAATTCAAGCTATAGCCCTATTGATCCAGCCATCCAGCAACCAGAGTTGCAACAACTATAGTAGGACAGCAGCAACAAAATTAGCAACTGCTACCTAATCAAGCAGTAGTTAACTACAACAGCAGCTACCAAAAGGTCTTCAATCCAAAACTAGACGTCTTGAGCACATTTTCAAAGGCTAATATGAAACTATGATCATCAAATTAAGCTAATTTGATGGAGAATTCAAAACACAAATCATCCAAAAATCATCCAAATCCGGTGTTCATTCTTGTTTGAAAATCATCTTGAAATCAGAGAAGAAGATCTAAAATTATGTTTATGAAATGTAATTTCATTCCCCTTTGCAAACCTTTCTAATCCTCTTTCAAAAAATCTTTTAAAATCCTAGTCACAACCTCCAAAATAAAGTCATAAAAGTGGATATAAGGAGGGTGAAATGTTGCCCCAATTGGGCTTTTGCTTTGGGTCTTCTAGTGATCTCTCCACTCAATCTCCTTGAACACCATTGATGGGAGTTCAAGGTGATTTTTTGGATTAATCAAGACCCATTGGGTCCTTGTTCAATCTTAAATTAGACTGAACTGATTCTCCTTGATAAAACTCTCCAACAAAGGGCTTAAATTAGATATATGCTCATCCACAAATCAAAACAAAGCTCAAACACATTGGAATCCTTGCATACATCATAATCAAATCCATTAAATCTCAGAAAGCTTAATTAAATCTGATAAAGCCTCAAACGAATTTCAAATCACTGATTTGAGCAGTAAACACCATTTTCAACAAGATTGAGCAATTTGACTTAGTGAATTAAGATTTGGGGGTCTTTGTGGAATTGTGAAATGGATGGGAGAAGCCCCTAGTTGATTTTTGGCATTAATTTTAGATATGATAACCAAGGTTCTCAGGTCAGAAATTATACCTTAATGTATGGGTGATCAGTGAAAATCAAATCAAGGGAAAAAGAAGGCGATCAAATGGAATGAAAGGGGAGAAAAATGAGTTGATGATGTGTATGAAAGTCTCTCTGATCTGAATTGATGAGAGAGATGTGGATCGTAGCTAAATTACTCTACTCCTAAGCTAATCTAACACTACAATTTATCTACAAAGTAGTAAAACTATACTAAGAAAGCATTGAAAACCTAACTAATCAGAGGAAGGGGACTCTCCTAGATCCAAAGCTAAGGAGGAAGAAATGGGAGAAGACCTCCAGCGGATGAAGGTGACTCTCAAGGGCTAGCAACTGGCAGCTAAAGGTGACGAAATGAGGGAGGAAGTAGTCCCTATTGATCACATGTGTTTCGCGAGTTTGAAATCAGGGTTACAAGTAACCTGCCATTGTAGTTGCAAAACTCGTGGTCAAATAAAATTTATACCAAAAATCCAAGGGAGTCCTTAGTCGAACACAGGGACGAGACATTTACTTTAATTGAAAACCGTGCTTCGATTTGTTTCTTTTTTGGTATTTTAAGGTTTTGTTATTTTTTTTTGCATTTTTGAAAGAAGAAGACAAGCAAAATGAATCACAAGATAGAGATGGAACAAATATGATATATCTATCACTCCAATGTCAATTATAATAAACTATGAAAGCATAAAAAGAGAGGGAGGTGAGAAGAAATCTCCCGAAGAGGCTGTTTGGCGAGAAAACGGTGCCTGGTGGATGCTTGGATGAAGGAGGTGACGAGCGGGATGACGGAGGTGAGATGAGGAGGATGTCGAGTAGAGGAAAGCTTCGACATGCCTCCGGAATGGAGGTGAGGAGGTAGAAATGATCTACTGCCAGAGTGGAGGTGGGAGGACGGCTCCAAGGCGACCTATGAATGGGGATGGGAAGATGGATGAATATTTGGTGAGATAGAGGTTTTCTATACTAATAGGAGCCTTGGGAGCTTGAGAGCAAGCTCTAACAGAGCATTGGTAAGCTAGCTAGAGCTTGGGAGTAGGTGGGAGTAGAGTAGGTAGAGATGGCTTGGAAGGGAGGGGGTGTAGGTGCCTTTATAGTGGAGGAGAAGAGGTAAAAATACGCATGGGACCATTAGTGACCTCCAGGCCATCGCTGGAAGTGTCGCTGTAGGCAGCTCATGCCCGCTCAAGCCCACAGCTGGCTTTACTGGAGAGTGAAGAATTAACGATGGCTGTAAGCATCGCTGTAGGTCCAGCTCATGCGTCATTGTAGGCTGGCACCAACCGAGCACTTGCCGATGCTGCCGCTGCGCTGACGCGTGCGGAGCACACTGTGTCATGCACGCGCACGCTAACGCGGTGGCGCTGCACTGTGTGCATGCATGCCTCTACGCATGCGTGCGCACCCACACTACTGTGCGCGTGCGGTTGCGTGTGCGTGTGCATGGGTGGCCTAGGCTGCACCACGTGGGGCAATCTGGGCCGTCCATCTTCTTTTCATTATAGGGGCTGCTACAAAGGTCGGATTAAGTCAATTTTCGTGCCGTTAGGTTGCGATCGTCGACTCAAATCCATCCACGCGGTCAGATTTGTCATTTGAAGCTCCAAATTATGTTACCTAGTTCCTTGGCCATTGATCTTCTTCTGACTGCATTTAGTGCTATGGGACTCCGATCGAGGTGATTTTGGAGGCTTTGGACTTCGATCGTCATCTTGATCAGATCCGTATGGTCAGATCATCAATCCAAGGCTCCAAAATAAATATCCTTCTCTTCTGACCACAAAAAGGATGCAATTAACCTAAATTATATACTATTTTAAATGTAGAATGATACATGCTATCCAATATTTATAACATAAATTGCAAATCTAAGCCTAGGAACATGCATGAATAGGCATTTTACCCTCAATAAATATGTTTACATCATACCCCCATGCCTATCTTTTGATAGTCCCTAGCAAAATTAAACTATATGCTATGTATAAAAGCAGAATTAGGATTAGATCACTTAAGACTAAGTCGTTTATTAAGAATAGAAAATTTCAACTAAGGTCATAAACTATGAAGACTCAACAGTACCCAAGTGTCTGGCAGAATGCAGACCACCCAAGTCGTCGCCTTATTTGAAAAGGGAAGATACATTTTTTTTATTTTTCTTCTTTTCTATTTTTTTTTGTACTTTTGGCATTTAAGAGTTCTAGGATAACTTTTTACTGCTACCCGACCCGCCCAAGACTAGAAAAGGACTCTAAGTGCTAAGCATCTTATGAAAATAGTGAAAAACTCATTAGGCGACCGTTGAAACGGACTTCAGGTTTCTACGACCCTAGGTGACCTTTCCTAAAGGTTTATCTTTTCGATTGGTAGCTTTCTCCCTACTTTTATTTATGGGGTCAACACAAGGGCGAACTCAGTGTATATCTCCCCAGTTTATTCTACTTTCCTACTTCTTCCCTAAGTGTTTTGGGAATTATTGTGCATTTTTTTGTGAGTTGGGTTCTGGACAACCAGCCAATGGGTTGTTACCTATAGCAACTTGCTAGCCATACTCATGCGGTGAAGTGTGGTTTTGTTTATTTTTTTATTTTTTCTCCTTTTTCTATATATATATATTTTTTCTTTTTCTTTTTCTTTTTCTTTTTTTTTAAAGTAGTTGGCTTCCCTGATATAAGATTTACCTAAAGGCAGTACAACGAAAATGGTCTTGTGACTGGGCTCTGGACAATCTGCCGATGAGCTATTACCATCGACAACTTGCCATCCATACCACCCTAGATAGTTCATTAGCTACCCAATTTCCAAAGAAACTATCGAAAAGTGAGTTAGAGCAAAAAAAGTGTGTAGATGCTTAGGCTTAAAGTCCCCCCAAATTAGAGGGTGGGTTGATAAGTCGCATACTTATCATCCCAATTTATTTACCAACTTAAAATGAATTTTAATTGGCGAGGACTCGAGACTAAGTCCACATTCGAGTGGACACCCGAGCTAATTAAGCCCGAAGACCTGAAGAGTATAAGTGTTATGGTCCTCTCGTATCATTTCCTAAAGTTAATAACTTCCAAATGCCTAAGTTCTCTTTTCCTAATTTCTTTCCTTTTTTATTGTTTTCAAATTTTCAATTTTTTTATAAGAAACTAAAATAAATTCTACGGAGTTAACAAAATGATTTTAGGAATTAATTATCCACCCCCCAGGACTAAATGATGCAATGTCCCCATTGTAAAAACAAAGACATGAAAAGGGAAGAGTAAACAGAATATCACCTAAATTTCGTGACAACCCGGTTAGCTCCGCAGAGAAAGAGAGTATACACAAATGCTAAGTTTAATGCCTTTAACTAGGCATAATATACATACAAGGAAGAAATTGAGAATTCACAAGTGCGTGTCAAAATCAAAATAAAAAGATTGATCTTCAAACCCGTCAGCAAAAGATGTCCTCAAACGTGGACCAGATTATGGTGTAGACCCATGCCCCAAGGTCGAGTGGTTCTAAGGTTCTGGATGAAAATCACCCAGAATCGAAGGTTGTTAAGCTTGTGAGGTCGAGCCTGCGATTTTGTGGTGTGCAACCCAAGACCAAAATGGTGGACAATAATAGGTAGATCTGGTTCACTACTTTCAGAAGTTCACTTAACATTCAGCTCAGAAAAATAATCAGTTATTCCAAGCTTGGGTCGCTTGTGAAAGATATCATAAGGGTTCGTATAGAAGATAGGTGGTTTCAGGTCAATAGGTACCCTTAGATCCAAAACCAAAGTTCCCTTAGAATTAGCCTCCCATATTTCTATTGCCAAATTCCTATCCTCTAAAATCAAGTGATCAAGCTCCAGGACCTCCAAATCGTTGTATACCCCATCTAAAGTGCCTAAGTTCAACAATTGCAGCTGAATCAGGATTGACATGGGCATAATGATCTCAGAAGTCAGCTCTTCGAGGTGTAGATGAGGACTGGGGTCACTGATTGAATCATCAAGATTCGGATCCTCCAAGTTAGCCCCAACTGAATCAAAATATTCAATGACTGGGCTATCACATGGTTTGTCATGCTCCTCGAGTCCTTTTGTCTCACTAAAATCATCTTCCTTAAGCTCAAGTGAGACTTCACTAAGAGATTCCTCACCCTCAGAATCAAAGAATCCATGATCCTCATTTATATATGTCTCAAAATCATATGTCATTTCATGGTCCATAGAGACATATTTTTCGTCATTCCCTGGCTCTAGGATCTCGGGTGAGAAACTCGATTCATCCTCAAAGGGTTGCTCTAGCCCAACCAGGTCATCTCCAATCTCAGAATATGTATCCCCCCTGACAAGTGCCTGAGCGAGTTCAGACATTGGCTCTTCTGAAGGGGATTCATCTTAAGAATCATCCCAACATTTGATTAAGGCAACCACATATTTCATCCTCAACCTCAACAATTTCCCAAGAAGAAACTCACCCAGGTCCCTATCCCTAACACTTTGGAGCAAATCCAATAAAGAACTATTAAGTTCATCAATCATTTTGATCATAGGCTCCAGTGCATGGTGTTGGCTAAGCTTCTAAAGATTGTATAGTGTTCCTCAAATTAGCCAATACCCTATCCTGGATCTGGTTCACCTGAACCGACTAGTTCGATTCAGGTTTGAGTGGGTTTGGGTTAAATCTAAGGTAGTCAAGATGTTGAGGTTCTCGGGTCCCTCCCTGAAAGTAGGTCGTTCTAGGTTGTTCAAAGGATGGTGGCAACCTATATTCAGTGGAATACTGGGGAGGGTAGGTGTTATAATCATTATATCCTTCCTGATTGTAGATCGAGTTACTTTGGTCATCAAAGGATGAAGATTCATAATCATTGTAGGTTTGGGAAGGATAGCAATCATAATCTTGTTGTCTAGGGTTAGGCCCTGGACATTGAGGTTCGGATTCGTATCCCCAATCAAAGTTATCCTTGCTAGTGGGTGGGTAATTACAAGTCAAGTCGGTATAGTAATCATATTGGGGATAAGTGGTGGTAGGAGGATAGGATTGGAAATGTGTGTAAGATGTGGAAGGGTACATGGTGAAGTAAGGAGGGAAATCAGAAGAGAAAGAAGGAGCCCTGCAATACAAAAATATAAGCCCGTCCTTAGGTTGGGTAGCCTAAAGGTCTACAGACTCTCAGAACCCATCCTAAGATTATGAATGATTTACTCTACTTATGTCTAGGCAATCCAACTAGTTAGAAGGAGGGATTGGGGAGAAGGTTCTTCCTTTGGCTTATGCCTTCGGTTCCTAGTGTACCCCCCAGCCGTGGTCGTTTGACGCTACTCCCCTAGCTAGACATCAGATTGACTAGTACAAGCAGGTTAATCGTGAATAATCACAATCTAGATCCTGACGAGCGTACTAGTCCTTAGGGCCAACGTCTAATCAATTTTAGTTAGGCTTGGGACAATGGTGCTTCAGGAATGTGATGGGCCCTTTAGATGGGTTGTGCCCTTAATGATTAGTTCAAATGTGTGTGTGTCACAACCAGGGTTTTCAAACAAGGTTATTTGATGATGTGTCTTTTAGGGTTTAACCTTGTTTAGTAGCTTTTAGGGTTTACTCTTAGGTTGGTTCAGTCAAGGTTTAGTAGAACACTCTAAGTTTTGAAAACATGAATGATGATATGTTCCTTTAAAAATAAAAAATAATGTGGAGTGTCTAGTTCAGCCCTAAGAATCAACCCTAAGTGGCAAGCTACTGATGAATAGCTTTTAATTTGAGTGGTGCGGCCCAAACAAATCAATCAATTGGCCTATTCGCACCACCGATTAAGGCACACAATGTCTTAGCCTAATTAGATTTCTACTCACTTATGTGTTTTGAGTTGAAGTGTATCGGGTCCACAGGTTAGATCCTGGTTAAGTGGTAGAATCAAAGCAGAGTGGTGTGCCTTAAGTCGAGAGTTGTGGGTGTTAAGGTGTGTCTCCTTCAGAAAATCCCACAATTAGATAACACTTTTTTTATTTTTTATTTTTTTATTTATGTGGATGGCAAGGTGAGTGGAGGTGGCAAACAAACAACCAAATCTATCCTACGGTTTATAAAAAGTAGCTAAGTTGATTTGGGTTTGAGTTATTAGGTTATGGAATGAAAACTAAGGTGAGGGTGGCGTGGGGGACACTTACAAGCTGTGACACGTGGCATAATCTGAGCCATCCATCTTCTTTTCATTGTAGGGGTTGCTACAGAGGTCGGATTGAGTCGATTTTCATGCCGTTAGGCTGCGATCATCGACCCAAATCCATCCACGCAGTAGGATTTGTCTTTTGAAGTTTCGAATTACGTCACCTAGTCCCTTGGTCAATGATCTTCCTCGAACTGCATATGGTGCTATAGGACTCCGATCGAGGCAATTTCGGAGGCTTTGGACTCCGATCATCATCTTGATCAGATCCGTACGGTCGGATTGTCAATTCGAGGCTTCAAAATAAATATCCTTCTCTCCTAACCACAAAAAAAGATGCAATTAACCTAAATTATATACAACTACTCTAAATGCAGAATGATACATGCTATGCAATATTTATAACATGAAATGCAAATCTAAGCCTAGGAACATGCATGAATAGCCATTTTACCCTCGATGAATGTGTTTACATCACTTGTCATAGACCACCGAAGAAGGAGGGAGCTGCTAGAGGGGTAGATGAAGGGATCACTCAAGGAGGAGGGAGCGATTCTTTGTGAACAAGCTCAAGAAGTTGATTAAGTAGAGTGACTAGTGGATCATGTCACCCTGCGGTGGAATTAGGTGATTAGGTTATGGGTGACAAGGATAAGGTTTGAGGGCATAAGACATTGTCAAATTGAATCCTAGCCGCTAGATGGGATTTGGGGGTAGAGGTGAAGACACGAAGGATTCGCGTGAAGCTTCGATTGATTTCTAGCCGCAGATCAAGAGGAGATAGGGAATCAACAGCTATTGTTGTCTGTGTTCTTGCGATGAATAGTGCACCAAGAGGTGCACCATTCACGTAGGTTCTAATGGTGTAATTACAACAACAGCCCTCAGCAAAATGATGTAAATATTGCAGCAAGGCCCAAAGTGGTATGAAATGACTGCAGAGCAATCCCTAAGGTGTTATAATTAGGTCCCTACGACCTACAAATGGGTCCTTGGAGGTTTAAAGTGAATAAAACGTTATGAATGAAGGACTTAAATGCGAATCTCTAAATGCAAGGTCCTATTGATGTCTAAATGCTACCAAGTTTGTATTAAAGCTTAATTGAACATGTTAAAAGTTAATTTCACTCTTAATTTGAAGTATTGAGCTCAATTGTATGTTCAATTTGCAATTGGATCACCATTTTGTATTTATTAATAGAATATCTTAATAAATGACCTAATTTTGCATTTATAACACAGATTTGATGTTTTAGGTCTTTTCTGTTAATTCTCACACTTAACCCTTTCTTTGTGTTAATTTGGTAGTGTTTAACCTAGTTTCTAGCTTAACTTGGGCATTTTAGCTATGAACCTCATCATCTCCTTCGATGAGAAGTCCACTTCTTTAGTTTCACCATCTGCACAACACAAAAAAAATAATTAGTGACAAAAAAATGCATAGATATACAATTCATATGAAAAACATGCTTATAACTGAAAGCAATTAGTATGTTACCCTGAAACAATACTAGCCATATAGAAAGAAAAAGTTAATAGAATTGTGTCAACAACCTATTATAAGAGTAAACAAATTATTATATCAGTATTAGAATGATTTATGAGGATATTTATATTATTAAAAAAAGGTTTGTAAATTATACCTTATTTGTCAATGTTTATTTCACTTAGATCAGAACTTGGTTGTTGAAGTTCTTGATATGGTTCACATTCTAATTCAAGTTCCCCTTCCTTTTGAGAATTGTAATAACTATGTAGCATTGTTTTAACGGGAATTACCCATCCACTTTTGCTATTATCACTCATGTTGGAGACTTGAGAGACATGACAGACTAAAGTGAACAGTTTAGTGTTCTGAAGAATTCGACAATTATTTTTTAGACTTATATACTTGTGCTTCTTATCAACCTTAAACCCAATGCCTTCCTAGAAACCATCAAACCATTCACACTTGAAGAGGACAAGTCTGCGATCATATCTGAAGCTAATCTCGAGAATTTCATCAATCTGTCCATAATAACCATCACACCCGTTGACTAATTCACAAGGAACAAAAATGCCAACTTGCTATGTAGCCTACACAACATCAACATATTTGATTTTTTATTTGAAGCCAATTATGATGAACCCAGAATGGTAATGTCCATAACTCAACGGCTGATCAAAAATTACATGAAAATCTTCCACCCACCGTGGGTCATTATTTTCTTTCATTTTAGCAACATGCTGCTTAAACCACTCAGGAAAGTGTAGATCACGTGCATTTAGATGTAACGATTGTTTAAATTCATCATAGAAAGGGTCGACTTTAGGAATTTGCTTTAATATATATAAGTGTGCCAATTGCTGATCTACTTCTGGAATCTCAATAAATTCTATGTGCAGAATCGACTTTCCTGGAATTTCAAAAATAGAAAGATAATCTCCGTCATGTTCATTGTATGCCCCGTCATAATTTTTCTCAAAATGATTGAATTCATGGTCTATCTCACCCAGATACATGGTACAGAAGTTCATGGATTCCTCAACTAAATATCCCTTGACAATTGACCCTTCCAGCTTAGCTATATTTAACATGTAATCCTTTAGTCTTTTCAAATACCTCTTTATAGGATACATCCATCTGTATTGAACTGGACCAGCGATCCTTGCTTCATTTGCCAAATGTATTGTTAAATGTACCGTTATGTTGAAAAAAGCTAGGGGAAAAATCTATTCCATTTTACACAATGTGATGACGGCTTGTTTGTCCTAGTAGTGTAGCATTTCAGCATCTAAAGTCTTTGAACAACGTGAAAAACAAATAATACAGTCCAAGGTCACGTTGCAGTATAGTTCGAATCAGTGGGAAAAATAAATAATATTTATTACTCGAATAGAAATCCAAGGTCGATCGTAGGGAGCAAATAGGAATTCACACACTAATCTCAAATAAGATGAAATTGAGGACAAGAACTTAAACCAAATAATGATATTCAATAAATACTAATCTATCACATTAGATATTCAATGAATTCTCATGTATCTTTGAGGCAATAAAAAAGTAGAGAAGCAAAAACAATGGTGATTTAAATCACCAATTACTCTCTAAGGATATATATCAAGCATTCAATCAATTTAAATATCTCAACAGTAATTCTAAACTACCAAGCCTCAAATCAGTCATCGGGTTTGATGACCAAACGACTTAACCGATAAGTGCTATAGTGCATCCCTAGCACTGTTCTTATTCTTTTCTCTCCTCCACTTCTGCTTTCTTCCTTTATTCTTCTGTCTTCTCAAGCCCTTCTCTGCTTTTGCTTGTCTTTAACCTCTTCTCCTCTTCTTTCTCTACAAGCCTTCTTCCATTCCTCCTCTTCTACAAAGGCTTTCTTTTCTTCTTCCTTCTTTCTTCACGCACAGAGGGCGGCCATCCCTTCAGATTTGGCTAAGTGTCACACAGGGCAAAACCCTCCCCTGCTCTACTAATGGTAACACCATCATGATCCATAACTAGCTAAATTTGATTTGATTAAGTCAGTAAATGCTCCTACATAACCGCCAGAGAACTGTAATTCATTGCATAATCATTCTGAGAGAAAGGTAAGAAATCAAGGTTAAAACTATAATTTTACCATCATATCATAAATGCAATACAACCACGGGCTTTCTCAGGGGTTAATTAAGGGACAAATGGTCTTAAAAGGCTAACAAGTGAGTTACAACAAACAGAAAAGGGTTTTTATGTGTTTTGAGAATTAAATGACTTTTGAAATACTAAAAATCAACCTGCTTAATTAATTGAGGTTTTGGTCAGGATAAAATTCACCTAAATCCTCTAAAATTTATAGAAAAATATTCTCTAGGATTTGGAACCTTCAATTTGACCATCAGGACCCATCTTGAACCAAAACAGAGTCTCAGACAGACATTTGCCTTGGTTTGGGTTTTTGCATAAATTACTCAGTCAAACATGGTCAAAACCAAAATCCAACTTCACCATTGGATTTTTTAGGTCCAAATTAGGTTTGTACCAAAATTTGGACCCAATCTGAGATTGTCTTGACTTATTTTGCAACTTGGTCCTATCTAATCACACATATCCCTTAACTTTCAAAATCCTTACAAAAAGGCCCCTAATTTTGTCATAGTATTTACAAATAGGTCCCTGGTGCCATCAGAAGCAACTTTGAGCTTCACCATCGATATCGAGCGAGGATTTCTCGTTTGATTCTCAATCAATCAGTCCCAAAATAGATACCTAGATTCCTGACGAAGTTGCCTTCCATTTGAGCCATATCTTAGGCTCCAAGTCTTGCCCAAATCCTAATGCGAATCATTTGAAATTTAGGTTTCCTACTCTGAAGACCTTCTAAGCTTGGGAAGCTTGTTTCCCAAGGTCTAATCACCCTCTGATGGCCTAGAAAAAGACCTCCAAATCAAATCATTCTCCCTACGCTCGAATTTGGCCTTAAACACCTCCAATTCCTCTCCTCTTTCTTGGCCGAATTGCTCCTCGACGTCAGGCGACCCTCCTTGCCTCCATTCTTCCTCTGTTCATAATAGCGACGATGGAGCTATCTCCCCCATCTTCCTCCATGTCGAGTCGTACCAGCCGATGCCCCCTTCACCATCTTCCTCGTCGTTTCCTATCCACTGGAGCAGCCTTCGTCTCCAGCGCTAGCCATACCACAATCGGTGCCATCTCCTCTCTCCTTCATCTGCTACCGCTCTCAACCAACTCCTCAACTTCTCCTCATCATGCCAGCATATCCAACACACTACTTCGACCCCTGCACAACCGTCCACAACTCCCTCTTCCATCTCTCTAGCACAACTCCGGCGAGCCCTAGCTGCTTCCACACACCACCAACCTAGCTGCTCCCACACTCCACACCTCCACCTTAGCCTTAGGAGCAAAAGCCCTAACTTTGTTAGGACGATTGCCTCTATGAATGCCTTGCTGAACAAACCCACCTTTGGCCACCCTCCGCGAGGTCGCCTATGAATGCCTCAGCAATTTCACCATGCTTCGGCGATTGTTCCTGAATGTTTTGACATAGCCGAAAGGCTTTATTTGTGATTTCAGGTACCAACCTTTGGCCACCATTAGCGGGAAAGCTTCAAGCTTTCTTGAAGCCTTCTTCAACACCTGCAGACCTAGGTAGACATCCCAGGTCACGCGAAATACACCCAGGCAGGATCTCAGGGCATTAGTTGGAGGCATCAACCTCTGCAGTTGTGCGAATTCAACCCATCGCCATTGCGGCATTAAATGCGCGAAGAAGTGAAACTTTAGTCCCACCTCAAAAGCGGAGAGACTGCGCCCGCATAAGAGGAAAAGGTGATAGAGGTTAATCGCCTCAAATCACTGGGGGTTGAGGTCCCCCACAGCCTCACTCGGCCTCGTCTGTGACACTGACCCCGCGGATCTAGCGCAGGTCCGACTACCTGCCTAAGCCCTATACACTCCTTGACTGCAACCCACGCTTGCAGCCCTGGACCTGGGTGCACGCTAGGTTCGAAAACCCAATAACTCGTTACTGTTGGAGGCTTTGGGAGAGCGTGATCCAAAGAGAAAAAGAGAGGAGAGTCTGCACAGGGTAGGGCAGGGTTTTGCTATCTGGGAAGTTGGCTAGCACTTAGCCAAAATTTGAAGACCCTTCCACCTTGATGTGAAGAAGAGCAGAGAAAGAAAGAGATTGAAGAGAAAGCAACAAAAGAAGAGGAAGAGAAGAAGAGTTGCAGCAGAAGAAGAGTCTGTGAAGGAGAAGAAAGAAAGCAGGACAAGAAAAAGAAATCAGGGAAAGAAGAAGCAAAGAAAAGCACTGTCCATCAAATGTTTAAAAGGTCTAACTGAATAATCAGATGACTGACATAAGTTTATTTCATTCATAACTATTGAGTTTCATTTGATATTTTTGTAGGGAGTAATTGGTGATTCAAATCACCATTTTACTCCATTCTTTTTGCAGTCTGACACTTGATCTTATTGCCACATTATTTTGAATCAATTTCTAATCATAATTTCTTATCTCTATTGTTTTAAATTGCAATTTTGAGAACTGAATTCCTATTTGCTCCCAACAAATGACCTCGAACTTTTTCGAGTATAAATTTTATCTGCTTTTCCCAGGATTTCAATTATACTGCAACGCAACGATTTAAAACCCGATCTCAAGCAAACAAGATTTTGGCATCGTTGCCGGGGAGCAACGTGCAATTCACCGATACTCTTGCTATATTTGATTATATTTGAGGGCTAACTTGCCCTGTTTACTTTCTTGTGATTTTGTGAGGTACTTCACGATGAGATCTTTCGTGCAAATCAACCACTCCAGGGTCGGTAACTTCTCTATTCTTTCCTAATCATCCTCCTAAACTGGGGAAGACAAAAAAGGAAATAATTAATTAGGAATCACCTGCCTTATTCATAGTAATTATCATTTAAAAGGGCAAGTTTCCTGATTTGTGAAAATTTTCAAATCATATTGAGTTAAAGTGATTCTATTTAGAGACCCTACCCTAAATTGCTTGTGTCTATTAGGGATTACACTTAATTTCTAATCACTTTTGGGCTAACACACTTCTTGCTTGAAGCCCATGGTGAACATGTCAAGATCAATTCTACTTGGAAATAGAGCTAATTAGTGTTTCAATTTTTAGGGTTTGAAGTGCTAGTACACATTTTGCCTAAATTAAAGGGAAGATACCCTCCCGCATTTGTGTGCTACCCAAGCCCTTGGTTGAAAAGATCTAGTTACAAAAACCCTAAAATTAGGCTCTAAATTCACTTGAACCCTAAAATCCTTGGACCTAATAACCTGGGAGTCAAGTTATAGTGATTTCTATGTCTTGACCTAGATCTCATTTTGCCATATTTAGGGCAGGTCAGGTGAAGTTGGTCTGCATTGTAGGCCAACCAACCTCCAAATTAGGTCACAAGTTGAAATTAACTTCTAAATCAAGTGAAAAATCAAGGCACAAACTAGGACCTAAAATTGGTAGACTTAAGGACTTAAGTTCATACATTCCGGTCTACTTGGACCCTCAGTGACAAGGAAGGTTGGGTGGGGGAAACCCTGTAACCTGTAGGGACGCTCTACCATGTAGGGGTCTTTGCGGGGCTCTCCCTTCCTAGCTGCCCAGGTATTTCTCGGGTGTGCGAATTTCTGATTCAGAGGTATCATTCGCCTCAAAATTGCCTTAGTCATCCAAAATTTTTGGGTGCCTTGATTGGGTCAATATCACATCCAATCCCTCATCCCTTTTATTAGAGCACACAGATTTTCTTGGGGATTTCTTTTCATATCTGATCAATTTCAATCTGAACTTGAGTTTTGATTCTACATCTTGATTCCACCATTTCTATTCAAAATGCAACCTGACATGTTAGTAAACCCATTTGAGGATATACAGGCTAATGTGTCAAACATAACAACATTCATTTCAGAACAAGCACAGCTAATTTTGACACAACTAGAAAACGGGGCAACTTGGGAGATTCTCATGCCAAATTACCGGGAAATTAAGAGTTGGCATAACGGTGAGTATATCTTGTGTACATTTGAGCCATCACTATGGAAAGCACACGAAGATGACTTGGACAAAAGAGACAAGGTAATGTAGATGTTGAAATGTGTTATCGATCATAGGCATCAGTACACTCTTGTGACATCTTGGATTAACCAGCTCAATCTCCCAAATCTCGGAGTTGATAATCATAGTGGTTATGGACCCCCAACCCAAATGAATTCAGATTCAAATTATATACAGATTGATACACCCGTTCTTGAGATGGTTTGGGAGGATCCGATTGCAGGTGATCAAGATTTTGAGCCAGACCTAGAGATATAAAACCCTGGTTCGCCAAGATTAGATTTCCCAGACACCTGTGATACTAAGATTATCAAAACCTCTTGAGGGTGTAAATTTCGTTCCTTATGCTGATAAGGTGACTCTTAAGAGCAATTCTGATATCCCTATAGAGCCCAACCTAGATTCTAGTGATCCAACCCACACCCTTAGCCTAGAATCTGGATCTGAGCCTTCTTGGGAGGATTACAAGGCCTCGTATAATGAAAATCAGATTTTGAATTTGGATTATGATTCTGGGCCTTTATTTGATGAATGCACCTCTCCAACATCCTCAGAAACACAAATTAATTTTTCGAAAGTCACATCGATCTACGATACAGAAACTGAGGAGTTGGAAGAGTTGGGATTTGATTGGGTCTTCCATACAAGCCAAGAACTCGAGCCTAAACTTAATAGGGACACTATTTTGAGCTCAAAATTTAAGAATAGGCTAGATCCAAGTCAGGTTGCTAATCCTACATCTTTTGATTTATTCTGTGATGGAACCTCTGATCTTGAATCAGATTCAGGACATGATTCTCACAAGTTCTCTGACGATTTTGAATCTTACTTTAATTTCGGAGACCTGTTGTTTCCTGACGATTATGAGCTAATTTACAACCAAGGCAACTAGGACCCGTCATTTGATTCTAACACTGTGTTCAATGATTTGAAAGAAAACAACTCTTCCATAGCATATACAGAGCCTTCCCAAACCCGTTTTCAACCCAGACCTGCAACCGGACTTAATTTTTACATTGACTCCCCTCTAGATGATCTCCTCCGCATATGATTCTCCTCCACATTCCAATCGGGTTTCGGACATGATCAGACTACAAATCAAGCCCCATCATTATCTAATCACTTTCGTAGGGTTCCTACATCCTCCACTAATTCATTTTCATTTGAGAATCCCTATTTTGACTAGGGTAATTTGACATAGCAAAACCCTAGCTATACACTTCCATATCCTTTTGAGCTCCACAGTATCTGGTGGGTTCCGCATCTCTTGATCCACATTCATCAAGCTGCCAGATTTATTGGGTTTGGGCTGCATCATCAACCTATTGATCTGAACAAGCACCTGGTTGGACCAACCAGGCTATTGATCAAGGTGCTTGTTCTACAAAATTTATCTGATTTAACCACTCTGTCTCCATATCCTATTCTGCTTGGCTGAAGGCATTGAATTTAGTGCTTAACGGGAGGCAACCCGTCATTCCAAAAACTCAAGATCCTTTTGATTATCCTTTTGTACTTTACGTCCATTGCACTCTGAGTTCAGTTTTAGAACAGTCGATCCCACCTTTGGTACTCATATCAGAGCTTGAAATCATCTGCAGCAATCATTCTCGACTCGTTTGCCCACCCGATAATCCTGTTCTAAACTCTTGAACCCTAACTGTTTCATACCCTCCGTTTACAATGAGGACATTGCAAAACTTAGGCATGGGGGGGTGGTAAAGTGCAAACATACAAAAACTTCACAAGTTCGGAAGGGTTCCCACAAAAAATTACATATTCCAAAAAACCAAAAGAATAGAAAACTGAAAAAAGAACAAAAAAAATGGAGAAGGGAGGAAAATTCCAAAGTGTCAAAAAGGAGCACAATTTGAAAAGAAAAAAAAAGCGGTAGTCATTAGTAAAGATTAAAGAATTGACTTAGTTATAGACCAAATCAAAAAGAAAGAAAATTAAAGACAAAAAGTGCTAAGCGACAAAAAGCGATTAGTATGAACGCTGATCTTAGGCCTCTTGGGCTGTGATTCTAGGCTTAAAAATTCAAGTATTCGTTAAGATTTAGATAGTCCTCAAGAGGTTGGGGAAAATGCGAAGCTTAAGTATTAGGTCTAAGGCTTGGGGATTATTTAGCCTTATTAATTGACCTCTAGTTTGCAGGACACGGTAACCTAAGCTCCCCAATCCACACACAGTTTGGTTCAGTGCACTTAATTATCAAAATCATGCAAAAGCATTAATTCTATTTTGAAAAAGCTACCTAGATTAGGAGCGGCTGATCAACACAAGTTGATTTGGATGAGTTCCCAGAGTGGAGAGGCAAGAAATTCCCCTCGAAGATGCACAATAACATATCATTTCCTCGGTGCTTGTCTCCTAGGATATCTAAATATCCTACTGGGGGCATGTAAGCACCTTGTGTTGGTTCAGATGCCGTGGGTGGCATTATCATGAAATGTCGATTGCCAGGGTCTGGATTTAGCTATAGAATGCCATGGGCGGGATTATCTCGAAATCTCGAAAGCCAGGGTTCTAGGGGTTGCCATGGGCAGTGCTATCCCGAAGCATCGATTGCCAGGGACCCTGCGAGGATTGATGGTGGGAACTAGGAATCCAATACAGATCGTGCTGTAAAGCTAATCCAAAGCTAGAAATAAAAAGAAAAGAGAGAGAAAACTCTCCAAAAACAAAGAAAAATTTCTTTGTCTCTCTCTTACAAAAATGCACTGCGAACTAAACCTGGGCTAAAACTTATTACAAGCAAGGGTGCTTTAACCGCAGAGTTCAACGAACCTTAGGTTAGTTCCTGTGGGCCTTAGAAACCTTCGCGGCGGACTGAGGCTAGAGTTGGTCAGGTTCAAATCTTGGTTGATACTTGAGTACCTCTAGGCCTATTATCAGCATTTTGACCTAATCTACAAAAGAAAGCACACATCAAAGTTCTAAGCATAAAAAGACATGTGGTCTAGAATTTGAGTTAAATTCCTTAAGATTTTGCTAAGGGACTAGCAAAAGCTAGGCATGGGGGTATGATGGGAACACCATCATGAGCCATAACTAGCTTAATTTGATCTGATTAAGTCAGTAAATGCTCCTACATAACCGCCAGAGAACTGTAATTCATTGCATAATCATTTTGAGAGAAAGGTAAGAAACCAAGGTTAAAACTGTAATTTTACCATCATATCATAAATACAGTACAACCACAGGTTTTCTCAGAGGTTAATTAAGGGTCAAATGGTCTTAAAAGGCTAACAAGTGGGTTACAACAGACAGAAAAGGGTTTCACTTGTTTTGAGAATTAAATGACTTTTGAAACCCTAAAAACAGACTTGCTTAATTAATTGAGGTTCTGGTCAGGATAAAATTTACCTAAACCTCTAAAATTTATATAAAAATATTCTCTAGGGTTTGTAACCTTCAATTTGACTATCAGGACCCGTCTTGACCCAAAATTGAGTCTCAGACAGATATTTACCCTAATTTAGGTTTTCTCATAAATTACTCAGTCAAACATGATCAAAACCAAAATCCAACTTCACCATTAGATTCCTTAGGTCCAAATTAGGTTTGTACCAAAATATGGGCCCAATCTGAGATTGTCTTGACCTAGTTTGCAACTTGGTTTTGTCTGATCACACATATGCCCTTAACTTTCAAAATCCTTACAAAAAAGCCCCCAATTTTGTCATTGTCTTTGCAAATAGTTCCCTGGTTCCATTAAAGGAAACTTTGAGCTTCACTGTCGAGATCGAGCGAGGATTTCTCGCTCGATTCTTAATCAATCAATCCCAAAATAGCTACCAAGATTCTTAACGAAGTTGCCTTCCATTTGAGCCACATCTTGGGCTCCAAGTCTTGCCCAAATCCTAATGCAAATCATTTGAAATTTGGGTTTCCAACTTCGCGACCTTCTAAGCTTGGGAAGCTTGCTTCCCAAGCTCTAATCGCCCTTTGATGGCCTGTAAAAAGACCTCCAGATCAAACCATTCTCTCCACACTTGAATTTATCCTTGAACACCTCCAATTCCTATCCTCTTTCTTGGTCGAATTGCTCGTCGACGTTTGGTGACCCTCCTTGCCTCTTTTCTACCTCTGTTTGCAATACTGGCGGTAGAGCTATCTCCTTTCTCTTCCTCCGCATTGAGCCGTACTAGCCGCCACCCCCTTCGCCGTCTTCCTGGTCGTTTCCTATCCATCGGAGTAGCCTTCATCTCCTTCGCCGGCCATACCACAATTGACACCATCTCCTCTCTCCTTCGTCTGCTACCGCTCTCAATCGACTCAACTTCTCATCATCACACCAGCATATCCAACACACTGCTTTGACCCCCGCACAATCATCCGCAACTCCATCTTCCATCTCTCTAGCATAACTCTGGCGAGCCTTAACGGCTTCCACACACCACCAACCCTGCTGCTCCCGCAGTCCACACCTCCACCTCGACCTTAGGAGCAAAAGCCTTAATGTTGTTAGGATGATTGCCCCTCCGAATGCCTCACCAAACAAACCTAGCTCCGGCTACCCTCTGTGAGGTCGACAGGCCTCATTACTCATGCCTACGCCACACCGACCCCCTTAGCAAGTTTGCTGTGCTCCGACGATTGTTCCTGAACCTTTTAAAGCGGCCGAAAAGCTTTATTTGTGATTTCAGCTACTAGCCTCCAATTACCATTAGCAAGCAAGCTTCAAGCTTGCTTGAAGCCTTCTTCAGTGCTTGCATACCTAGGTAGCCATAACAGGTCGTGCAGAATACTCCCAGGCAAGATCTTAGGGCATCAGTTGGAGGCATCGTCCTCTGCAGTGGTGCGAATTCAACCCATCGTCACTGCGGCATCAGATGCACGAAGATGGTGGAGCTTTAGTCGCACCTCGAAAGCGAAGGAGAGACTGCGCCCGCATAAGAGGGAAAAGTGATAGAGGCTTATCGCCTCAAATCACTGGGGGGTGAGGTCCCTCGCACCCTCACTCGGCCTCATCCATGACATTGACCCCGTGGATCTGGCGTAGGTCTGATTACCCACCTAAACCCTATACATTCCTCGGCTGCGACCCACGCCCGCAGCCCTGTATTCGGGTGCGCACTAGGTCTAAAAACCCGATAACCTAGTATTGTTGGAGGCTTTGGGAGAGTGTGATCCAAAGAGAAAAAGAGTGGAGAGTCTGCGTGGTGTAGGGGAGGGTCTTGCTCTCTGGGAAGTTGGCTAACACTTAGCCAAAATTTGAAGACCCTTCCCCCTCTGTGTGAAGAAGAGAAGAGAGAGAAAGAAAAGGAAGAGAAAGTAGCAAAAAAGGAGGAAGAGTAGAATAGCCACAGCAGAAGAAGAGTCTGTGAAGGAGAAGAAAGAAAGCAAGAGAAGAAAAAGAAATTAGAGAAAGAAGAAGTAAAGAAAAGCATTGTTCATCAGATGTTTAAGACGTCTGACTGAATAATCAGACAGCTGACTTGAGTTTATTTCATTCATAACTATTAAGGTTCATTTGATATTATTGTAGGGAGTAATTAGTGATTTAAATCACCATTTTACTCCATTCATTTTGCAATCTGACACTTGATCTTATTGCCACATTATTTTTAATTAATTTATGATCATAATATCTTATCTCTAATGTTTTAAATTGCAATTTTGAGAATTGAATTCCTATTTGCTCCCAGCGAACGACCTCGGACTTTTTTGAGTATAAATTTTATCTATTTTAACTATACTACAACGCAACGATTTAAAACCCGATCTCGAGCGAATAACACCCATGCTCTCTTTCTTTCTCTCTTCCTCCTAGGTTCCACCTTCCTAAGGCCACAGTCAGGGTAGTCGGGTAAATGGGCAGACGTGCACCCGGGACCAGGCTCATCAGTGTGGGTGGTGAGCGAGGAGTGCTTAGGTTAGGTGGGTTATCGGATCGGCCAGACCCACAGGTTAGGCATCGTGGGTGAGGCGCATGTGAAGTGCGTGCAGGGACCTCACCCCCTGTGCTTGCTGAGGTGATAAGCCTTTATGACAAAAACAACTTATTCGGCTGTGGGCCTCGGTCAGTTTCCGAGGTGGGACTAATCATCCCACCCTTCCTTCACACAGTAGCTGGTGATGGCATCTTCGATTGTGGATGAACATACTACGGTGTCCTTCTCTTGGCAGCCTGGAATGCAACTTGGAAGTAAGCCTCGCAGCTTGGGTGTGGACTTGGCGAAGAACATGGCTGGAGGAACTTGAATGATGTCAGAGATGGAAATGGCTGTGGTAGTGGATGATGAGACCTGAAAAACATAAATACAGCCTTACGGCCAAGTTAAACTAGCTCAGGACCTTCGCCAAAGGACATGGAGTATGTTGGTGGTGGTTTCATGGTGAATTAGGGTGTGTGGTGGCCGGTCAGAGTTGGGGAAGGAAACCGGTGATGGGTTTGTTCGGTGGCATGATTGGGTGGATGAGAAAGTGAATGGAGAGAGGGGTTTTGAAGAGTGGAGCACGGCGGAGCTGATGGGTGCGATAGCGGCGGTTGGGCATTGCTGGAGCTTCGTCGGGGCGGAAGAAGACGAAGGGGGAGACATGTGGTCGGCGGTCATTTTGAGAGATAGAAATAGGGAAAGAGAAGGAGGGAAGTAGAGGAAGCTAAAGAACCTAATCTAACGGTTGAAGGAGGTAGGAAACCCACGCCAGTGTGATGGTTGGATGTGGGGAAGATGAATCCTTGGAGAGGGGGACGACAGTGAAGAAAGGGATTTGGGTGCCCTAGCTTTGGTCCACCTGGCACAGACAAAGATGAGGAAGAAGGAGGACAGGCCATTTTGGCCGTTGGTAGTTCATAGTAAGACGAGGTAAGAGCTCATCGGAGCTAAGTTGGAGGAGGGCCGGAGGGAGAGTTAGGAAGATGTTTTTTGCCCAAAAACTAGCTGAAGAGCACGGCCATGCATTGGGCGTGCTTAAATCGGGCTTTGGAGGGGATTCCAAGATTGGAAATAAGCTTGGGAACCTTAGAGCTTACGCAAAAATAGGATACCCATTCCTTCAAAGCATTCACACGAGCTTTTGGGAAGGAGTTGGGATCGAAGGTTGGTCCCAATGGAAAGAGGATTTCCTAAAGAATCTCCGGTATGATTTGAGGAAGGTTTCATCAATCAATCAAGGAGATCTCTCCAAATGAATCTCGCCAGAGTAGGATTATTGAGCGATACCTTTTTGTGAAGACAAAGACAAAAACTAGGGGGAAATTTGCAAGGAATTCAAAAAGCTAAGGGTCTAAATGAGATAGAAAGAGTCTGACTGGACCAAAATGCAAACTTGGTCAAGATGATCTCAGATTGGGCCCAAAGTTTGTTACAAATCTAATTTGGACCTAAGGAATCCAATGGTGAAGTTAGAGTTAGGTTTTGACCAAGTTTGACTGGATAATTTATGCAAAGACCTAAATTAAGGCAAATGTCAGTCTAGGACTCTGTTTTGGGTCAAGACGGGTTCTAATGGTCAAATCAAGCATACCAAAATGTAGAGAATATTTTTCTATGAATTTTAGAAGGTTTAGGTGAATTTTATCCTAAATAGAACCTCAGTTAATTAGGAGGATCTATTTTTAGGATTTCAGAAGTCATTTAATTCTCAAAACACGGGAAAACCCTTTTCTGTTTGTATTAACCCACTTGTTGGACTTTTAAGACAATTTGACCCTTAACTAATCCTTAAGAAAACCAGCATTTATTCTGCATTCAAGATATGATAGTAAAATTACAATTTTAACCCTTGTTTCTTGTATTTCCCTCAGAATGGATTTGCATGAATTATGGCTTCTGATGGTTATGTAGGAGCATTTAATGACTTAATCAGATCAAATTGAGAGACATAAAAGATTTTTTTGCATTTTTGGAGAGTTTTCTCTCTCTTTTTCTCTTTTGTTTCTAGCTTCAGATTAGCTTTACAACATGGTCTATATCGGATTCCTAGCTCCCACCATCAATCCTCGCAGGGTCCCTAGCAATTGATGCTTCGAGATGGCACCACCCATGGCAACCGCCAGAACCCTAGCTTTCGAGATTTCTGGATAATCCTGCCCATGGCGTTCTGTAGCTAAATCAAGACCCTGGCAATCGACATTTCGTGATAATGCCGCCCATGGCATCTGAACCAGCACAAGGTGCTTACATGCCCCCGGTAGGATATTTAGATATCCTAGGAGACGAGGACCAAGGAGACGGTATGTTATTATGCATCTTTGAGGGGAATTTCCCACCTCTCCATGTAGGGAACTCTTTCAAATCAACTTGTGTTGATCAGCCGCTCCTAATCTAGGTAGCTTTTTCAAAATAGAATTAACGCTTTTACGTGATTTTGATAATTAAGCGCACTGAACCAGACTGTGTGTGGGTTAGGGTGCTTAGGTTACCGGGTCTCACAAACTAGAGGTCAGTTAACAAGGCTAAATAATCCCTAAGCCTTAAACCTAACACTTAAGCTTCGCATTTTCCCCAACCTCTTGAGGACTATCCAAATCTTAACGGATACTTGAATTTTTAAGCCTAAAATCACAGCCCAAGAGGCCTAAGATCAGTGTTCATACTAATCTCTTTTGTCCTTTAGCACTTTTGTCTTTTTATTTCTCTCTTTTTGATTTGGTCTAGAACTAAGTAGATTCCTTAATCATTTACTAATGACTATCTCTTTTTGTTTCAAACTGTTGCTCCTTTTTGACCTTAATATCACCTCCCTTTTTCCTCCTAAAAAATGATATGCAAATTGATATTTCAAAATTTCCTCCCTTCTCCATTTTTTTGTTCTTTTTCAATTTTCTACTTTTTTGGTTTTTTGGAATATGTATTTTTTTTTGTGAGAACCCTTCCAAATTGTGAATTTTTGTATGATTGCACTTTACCACCCCCCCATGCCTAAGTTTTGCAATGTCTTTATTGTAAACGGAGGATATGAAATAGTTATGGTTTAGAGATTAAAATAGGATTATTAGGTGGGTGAATGTGTCGGGAATGACTATTGCGGACGATTTCAAGCTTTGGTACGTGTACCAGAGGTGGGATCAACTATTCTAAAACTGAACTCAGAGTGCAATAGGCGTGAAGTATAAAAAGGATAATTAGAAGGATCTCAGGTTTTTTGGAATGTCGGGTTACCTCTCGTTAAGTGCTAAACTCAATACCTTCAGCCGAGCAGGAATGGTCATGGAGGAGTGGTTAAATCAGATGAGTTTTGTAAAACAAGCACCTTGATCAATAGCTTGGTTGGTCCATCCAGGTGCTTGTTCAGATCAGCAGGCTGATGATGTAGCCTAAACCCAACCAATCTGGTGGGTTGATAGATGTGGATCAAAAGATGTGGAACCCACTAGATACTGTGGAGCTCAAAAGGATATGGAAGTGTATAGCTAAGGTTTGGTTGAGTAGAATCAGCATGGTCAAAGTAGGGATCCTCAAATGAACAAGAATCAGTGGAGGATGTGGGGCCCCTACGAGAGTGATTAGAGAAGGATGGGGTGTGATTTGTAGTCTGATCGATGTCCGAAACCTGATAAAGATATGGAGGAGAATCATGCGTAACCAAATCATCGAGAGGAGAATCAAAGTAGAAATTGAGTCCGGTTGCGGGTCGGGATTGGGAACGTGTTTGGGAAGGTTCTGTATACGTACAAGAGGTGTTTTCTTTCAAATCAATGACCTCAACGTCAGAATCAAAAGATGGGTCATAGTTGCTGAGGACGTAAATTGGCTTGTAGTCATCAAGAAACAACAGTTCTCTAAAATCAGAGTAAGATTCAAAATCGTCAGAGAACTTGCGAGAATCATGTCTTGATTCGAGATCCGAGATTCCACCATAGAATAAATAAAAAGATGTACACTCAGCAACTTGACTTGGGTCTAGCCTATTTTTAGATTCTGAGCTCGTAAAGATGTCCCTATTAGGTTTGGGCTTGGGTTGTTGGCTTATAGGGAAGACCCCATCAAAACCCAACTCTTCCAACTCCTCGATTTGTGTATCATAAATTGGCGTGACTTCTGAAAAATCAATTTGTATCTTTGAGGAGGTTGGAGAGGTGCACTCATCAAATACGGGCCCTGAATCATAATCCAAATTCAAATTTTGGTTTTCATCACATTGGTTCTTGTAATATCCCAAGAAGGCTTAGATCCATATTCTAGGTTAAGGGTGTGAGTAGGATCACTAGAATCTAGGTTGGGCTCTACAAGGATGTAGGAATTGTCCTCGAGGACCACCTTATCAAAATAAGGAGTGGAATTTACACCCTCGAGAGATTCTGACTTAATCTCATTATTACAAGTGTCTAGGAAATCTATGCCTGGTGAACTAGTCTTTTGATTTTCTAGGGCTGGTTCAAAATCATGATCACTTGCAATTGAATCCTCCCCACCTGTTTCAATTTGTATATAAGTTGGATCATATTCCATTTGGGTTAGGGGTCCACAACAACCTTGATTCTCGAACCCGGGATTTGGAAAATCAGATTGATCCTAAGTATTGTTCCAAGATGTTTCGTTAAATGCTTGGGGAATGTGTGGGTATTTTTGATTGATAATCTATTTTAATAATTTTATCATCTCTTCCCATTTTTCAAGATCATCTTGGTGCCTTTCCCAAAGTACAGGATTTGTCATGCATTGGAGATATTCAAAGTTATGCAATTTCTCTAACTCAATGTATCCTGTTATGAGAATATCCTGGGTTGATCCATTTGTCACTTGTGTCATTATTAATTGGGCACAATTTATGATGGAAGTTGTTGTTACTGGCACATTAACCTGAATGTCTTCAATTGGATTTGAGGTTTTGTCATCAATCTCATAAAATCTATGGGCATCCTCATTGTTCTATCTCTCATGGATATTCGAGATTCAGGTTTCTTAAATGGTTTTCCTAAATTGCTAGGCTGCATCTTCAAGTCAGGTGGTGAAATCAATATGTAGAATCAAGAACTCAGGTTGGATTGAAATTGATCAGATTTGAAAAGAAATCCCTAAGATGATTTGTGTATGTAGTGTAAATAGAAGGGATGAGGGATTGGATGTGAATTTTTGACCCAATCAAGGAGCCTAAAGATATTTGGATGACTAAGGAAATTTCGAGGTGGATGATACCTCTGAATTAGAAATTCACACACCTGAGAAGTACCTGGGCAGCCAGGAAGGGAGATCCTCTCAAAGACCCCTACACGGTAGAGTATCCCTATGGGTTACAGGGTTTCCCCCACCCAACCTTCCTTGTCACTGAGGGTCCAGGTAGACCGGAATTTACGAACTTAAGCCCTTAAGTCTACCAATTTTATGTCCTAAATTGTGCCTTGAGTTTCACTTGATTAGAAGTTGATTCAACTTGTGATCTAATTTGGAGGTTGGTTGGCCTACAATGTAGGCTAACTTCACCTGACCTGCCCTAAAGATGGCAGAATGAGATCTAGGTCAAGACCTAGAAATCACCCTGATTTGACTCTCAATTTATTAGGTCCAAGGATTTTAGGGTTCAAGTGAATTTAGAGCCTGATTTTTAGGGTTTTGTTGATTAGCACTTTTCAACCAAGGGCTTGAGTAGCACACAAATGCGAGTGGGTTTGTTTCCTTTGATGCAGGCAAGTGTGAACTACCACTCCAAAATCCTAAAATTGAAACCTTAATTAGCTCTATTATGCATCCAATTTGATCTTAACTTGTTCACCTTGGGCTTTAAGCAAGAAATCTATTAGCCCAAAGTTATTAGAAATTAAGTGTAGACCTTAATAGGCACAGGAAATTTGGGGTAGGGAATTCTAAACAGAATTACTTCATACTTCACTCAGATTTGAAAAGAATTTTCGCAAATTAGGAAACTTGCTTTTTAAATGATGATTACTATGAAAAATACGGCAAGTGATTCCTAATTGATTGTTTCCTTTTTTTTATCTTCCCAAGATTAGGGAAGAATAAAGATGTTACCTGCCCTGGTGTGGTTGTTTTGCCAGAAGATCTCCTTGTGAAGTACCTTGCAAAATCATAATAAAGCAAATAGGGCAAGTGTTGAAACATTTCTTTTTTTTTTTTTGCGAATTGCTACGCTTATGTGTTTGGTTTTGGAAAACCTGTCGTTGTAGTTCGAAAGCGAACAATTCGTGTTCAACAAATAAAATTTATACCGAAATGAAAATTTCGGGTCGAACACAGGGAGGCGGACGTTTGATTTAAAAACTTCGCGTTTCTTTTTATTTGTCACGAAGTAATTCAATTTAAACTATCTAATTATTTATAATTAATAAAAGAGAGAGAGTATTACACATGGAAATCAAAATGAGATGTAGAATAAACAAAGAATTTATCATAGAAGAGACTGTTCATTACAATTAGAATGCATAAAACAATTACACTAGAAAGCGATAAATTTACTCTAGAAAGCATTAAAAGAATGGAGGGAGAAATGTCCTCCTCGAAGGTCGCTTGGAGGATGAGTAGATTAATCTAGAAAGCAGTAAATCTATACTAGAAAGTAGTAAAAAGAATAGGGAGAGAGAAATCCTCCTCGACGGTTGCTTGGAGGACGAGCCGGACGGGACGACGCCTGGACGAAGGAGAACGAAGCAGGACGAAGCAGAAGAACGGGAACGAAGCAGCACACCATCGTCGTCGCGGGATCCACTTCCGAAGGGGAACGAAAATTGGACTTTATCTCGCGAGAAGCATCCCGGGTGTGGGACAAGCTTCTCTTGAGCTTTGGAGGGGTAGAGAGGAGAAAGAAGGGATGAGAATTTTGTATGGAGGGGGTCTCCTTTTATAGTTGCAAGGAGTTGGGGCAAAATGGACATTACAACTTCAAAATAAGAAAAGAGGGGTCTTTAGTGACGGATAAATCCGTCACTAAAGCCCTCAACGTGGGCGTCGTGGCCGGCTCGCGCGCGCCTCCTCGCCTGCTCGCGTGCTCAACGGCTTGCGCATGTTCGTCGCTTTTTAGCCGTCCGATCGCAAGATCGAACGGCTTAAGTTGCGTTCGCGCTCGTTGCGTTGCACGCCCGCCCGCGCGTCTGATTGTGCGTCCAATTGCACGTCCAATCGCGCGTCGACGCTATCGGGCGCGCGCGGTTGTCCGATCTCCATCTGACGCTCCACCCGCGCCCAATCGCTGCGCCTTCCAACCCCTCTCCACGACTCGAACCCGCGCCTCGCGCTCGCGATAGCACGCTCGACCACTGTGCTATGGGGCGCGGATGGTCGAGCGGACGCTTTTAAATGCGAGCGCCCACAACCGTTGGATTAAGATCCAACGGCGGAGAGCGATCGGGCGCGGGGCCTTCACAAGATGAAGCGGCCGTTTGGGCGGCTGAGATGGCACCACGTGGCGCTATCTTGGCCGTTCATCTTCTGGAAGTTGTAGATGGTGCCACGGATGTCGGATTGACTCGATTTTTGTGTCGTTGGGCTGCGATCGTCAATCCGAATTCATCCGTATGGTCGAATTTGTCATCTGAAGTGCAAATTTTCACCATCTTGGCCCTTGATCTTCTAGGATTCCCCGATCACTATCTGATACTACGGATGCCTGATTAGGGCGATCTTGGAGTCGTTGAACTCCAATCGTCGCCCTGATCACATCCATACGGTTGGATCTTTGATCCGAGGTCCCGACAAAATGTTTGCCTTGTCCAAGCACATAAAAGGAGACAATTAACCTCCATTTTATTCAAATTACTCTAAATGCAAGATGATGCATGTTATGCAATATTTATATCATGAAATGCAATCCTATGCTTAGGAACATGCATAAATAGACATTTTAAGTAGTGTAAATGTATTTACATCATACCCCCATGCCTATTTTTTGCTAGTCCCTAGCAAAAATTATATGCTATTTATAAAAGAATTAGGTTGGATTATTTGGACTTGAGTTATTTTTCAATCATTAAGAAATTGTCTACTTAGGAACTGAACTTTCAAAGATACAACAGTGCCCTGGTATCAGCCAAAATGCAGACCGCCTCAAGCCCTCACCTTATTAAAAGAAAAATTTCTTTTTCTCTTTTTCTCTTTTCTAATTTTTTTTTTTTATTTTCAAATTTTTGGGTTTAAGAGTGGCTTTCTACGGCCATTCAACTCACCCAAAATTTGATGAGAACCCTAAGCTTTAAGCATCTTATTGTGATTGTGATAGACTCATTGACCGGTAGTTAGAATGGACTTCGAATTTCTATGCCTCTAGGTGACCTCAAAAAGACTTCTGCCCAAAGATGTATCTTTACAACCGGTAGCTTTCTCCCTACTTTTATTTTTTACAGGGTCAATACAAGGGTGAATCCAGTGTATATCTCCCCGGTTTATTCTACTTCTCCGCTTCTTCCTAAGTGTTTTGGGAATTTTTAGTGCATTTTCTGAGCTAGGTTCTGGACAACCGGTCGATGAGCTGTTACCACCGACAACTTGTCAGCCATACTCGTGCGGCGAAGTGTGGCTTATTTCTTTTTATTCTTTTCTCTATTTTTTTTTTTTTTTAAATAGGTGGCTTCCCTGGTTTAAGATTTACCTAAGGGCAGGAAAAAGAGAAAGGTCTAGTGACTGGGCTCTGGACAACCTACCTATGGGTTGTTACCCACAATAACTTGCTAGCCATATCACCCTAGAAGGTTCATTAGCTACCCAATTTCCGTTAGAATCGCCGAACAACGAGTCAATGCGAAAAAAAGTGTGTAGATGCTTAAGACTCAAAATTCCCTCAAATTAGAGGACGGGTTGATAAGTCGTGTACTTATCACCCAAACTTATTTACTCCAATTAAAATAGAATTCAAGTTGGCGAGAACTCGAAAAACAAATCCACATTTTAGTGGATACACGGGCTGATTAAGTTCAAAGACCTGAAGGGTCTTTGTGGTCAGATCTTAATGTAGTTTTTCCTAAGATTGAAAATTTTCTTAAACCCAAATTCTCTTTCCTAATTTTGATTCTTTTTTAATCAAAATAAAATAAATATATGGAGCTGACGAATGAATTCAGAGATAAATATCCACCCCCCCATGCCTATCTAATGCAATGTCCTCATTGTATTAAAAAGACATAAAACAGAGTGGAAAATCGAAGAAAGCACCTGAATTGCGTGAATGTCAGGTCCGCTCCGAGATGAAAAATTAAAAATAACTGTATATGTGTTGAGTTTAGTGCCTTCAGCTAGGCACACTATACAAAGAAAAGAAATGAAGAATTCACAAGTGCGGGTCAGAATTAGAAAAAATAGAAGAATTCTCTGACCTGTTAGCAGAGGTCCACAGATGTGGACTAGATTGTGGTGTAGACCCACACCCCATAATCAAGAATATCTTAGGTTCTGGATAAAAATTACCCAAAACCTAAAATCAGAATGCAAGCGGGGTCAGGCCTGCGATTTATGAGGATGCAACCCAAGACCAAAAAGTCGGGTTACAGAGAATTGAAGCTCAAAAGGATAATCGTTTAATGTGTGCTTGAGTTGAACATCCTCGAAATAAATGTCATAAGGGTTCTGATTTGATGGTTACAGCTTAAAAGGAACCCTTCGACTCAATCTTTCATTTCCTCCAGAATTAACTTCCCAAATCAAAACTTCCCAGCTCCTATCCTCCTCATTTAGCATATCAAATTCCAGGATCTCTTGTATATTCATCACCCCGCCTGAAATCACCAAGTCTAAATGATGTTGCAGAATCAAAATTGACTTGGGTCTAATTATCTCAGAATTAGAATCATCAATAAGCTCAACAGGGTGTAACTGATAATCAGGGCATTGAATTGATTCCTCCAGAAAATGCAATTCTGGATCCGTAATGTGTGCCCTAATAAGATCAGTGTCCTCAGTTATTGGGCTATCAAATGATCTATCAGATTCCTCAGGCCCAATTGTCTTCACAGAAATCGTGTTCAGAAAACTCGCGTGAGACTTCGCAACTTGAATCTTCACCATCAGGATCCGTATCAATGTATGTCCCAAAATCATTTGTCACTTTCTGTTCCAAGGAGACATACGTTTCCTCGTAACCCGGCTTAGGGATCTCAGGTGAAGAAATCAGATCATCCTTCATTGGTTATTTTAATTCAATCTGGTCAGCCTCGTAACACGTGTCCCCCCCAACAGGTGCCTGAGTGGGTTTTGTCATTGGCTTTCCTGAAGAGGGTTCATCCTGGGAATTATTCCAAGATTGAATCAAAGCAACCACGAATCTTATCCTCAATTTCACTAATTTCCCAAGTTGAAACTCACCCGAGTTCTTATTCTTAACATCCTGGAGCCAATCCAACAAAGATTTGTTTAAATCATCAATCATTTCAATTAGGGGCTCCAATCTCTCAATGCAAGGTATTGGCTGAACTTTTAAAGATCGAATGATATTCCTCAAGTTAGCTAGAACCTTATCTTGAACCTGATTAACCTGAACCAAATGAGTTGGTTCAGGGTTGGGCGGGTTTGACATCAATGCAGAGGAATTAACGAATTGAGATTCGTTATACCCTTCCTGATAATAGGTCATTTCAGATTGTTGAAAAGATGGTGATGACCTAAAGGCAGTGAAATCAGAGGATGGGTAAGGATCGGTGTATCCTTCTTGATTGTAGATCGTATTAGGTTGTGCATGAAAGGAAGACGATCTATAATCTATGTAGCTTTGAGAAGGATAGAAATCATAATCAAAGTGTTCAGGGTTAGACCCTAAACACGGGGGTCCGAAATTGTATCCCCAATCCGAATTATCCTAACTAACTGATGGTTGATTACAATACGAGTTGGGATAATCGTCATGTTGAGGATAATTCACAACAGGAGGGAAAGAGCGGGAATGTGTGAAATATGTGGAAGGATTCATGAGACTCGGGAGGAAGAAAGGCACCCTGCAATACAAATAATCAAACCTGTCCTTAAATGGGTTAGCCTACAGACCTACAGACTCTCAAAACTCGTCTTGAGATAAAGGAACGATTTGATCTACTTCTGTCTGTTCAATCCAACCAATTAGAAGGAAGGACTGGGGAGAAGGTTCTTCCTTCGGCTTGTGATAAACGCCAGTTTATCATCATTCTTATGCATTAAAACAAACCTAGCTCTTAGGATTTTACTTCGCAAACGGGTTTTTGGGCTGCATTTAGGCATAAAATAGGTTAGGCATGCATTGCATTTTTTATTGTCTTTTTAATATGCTTTTGTGAGTGTTAGGGATGTACAGATATATAGATCCCTAAAACCCTAGAACTCAAGAAGGCAAATGGTGAAGGAAGAGCCTAGACTTGCTGGAACCTAGCTTACTTGAACTAGGGTTAGCTCATCCCAGCTCCATTCAGCTAATGTCAGCTAGATGGCAGCTCAAGAGAGTTCACCTTAGCTCACCCTAGCTCAAGTCAGCTCAGATCCAGCTCAACTTAGTTGAGTCTAGCTCATCTCTGCTCCCACTAGTCCATAGGGAGCTCTAGCTAGCTCAGCTAAGTTGGCAGGAGTTCACCCCAGCTCAGATCCAGCTACATCCAGCTCCACTCAGCTCCAGCCAGCTGAAGAAGAACTCATCCTAGGCCAGGAAGCTCAAGTCTAGCTCTTGGGGACTCAGCTTAGCTCAACTCAGTTGAGCTAAGCTACCTTAGCTGCCTCAACCAGCTTGATTCTCCCCAGGAGCACCAGACCTAGCTCACCTCAGCTCATTTTGGTATAAGCTAGCTTACTTTAGCTTGGCTTAGTAGCTAGCAAAGAACTAGCAAGCTAAGCCAGCTAGAGTAGCTCCATGCCAGCCTCTTCAGTAGCAGCCAGCTCCAATTTCAGCTCCAGACTTCTCCTCCTCAGCTCTTCCCTCCAAACCCTAGCTCCAACACCTTCTCCTGTACTCCTCCATTAGCTAAGCTAGCTTAGCTTAGCTTAGCTTAGCTATGCTCCAACTTCCTTGGCTTGTACCACCCCAAAAACCCACCTACCAACTCCACCCAACTAGCTCCACCTAAGCTCCACATAAGCTAACCTACTTGGCACCAACCTAACCTACCCACCACCTCCAAAAGACACCTAAAAGTGGCACCAAAAACAACCCATAACCACCCCTTAATGGCACCACTTTTCCCTCCAAAATCTCCCCTCATCTCCACCACACAATCCCCCTTGAACCCATCTCCACCATCCACCTAACCCCCCTTCTAGAAGACCCCATGTTGGCGCCAACATGGGGGTGTCTCTCCACCACCAAAAGACACCAACACCACCATAACCACCCCCTTTAACACCCCTTGGGTTGGCACCAACTCACCCTAGCCATAGGATCACCAACCACCCTCATCCTTCCATCCTAGCCCTCCATTTCAAGGGGCACCTTAACCCCCCATCCTACCCTATAAAAAGACCACTACCCACCACCATTCAAGTCATCCTTGGCTAGCAATTTCACTCTCATATTCCACCAAGAAGCCCATGTCCAAGAGAGAAGAAGAAGAAGATTAAGGGGATATTCTGTCCCCTTGGTGCCTTCCCCTCTTCCCTTCTCTCTTGGGTCACGCCAGGCAAGGAAGATCTTGGAGGAGATCTTGAAGGTGGTCACGCCACCTTGGAGGAGTTTTTGAGGGTGGTGCACGCCCACCCCTTTGGAGAGAGCATTAAAGGTGGTAGCTTCCACCTTGGAGGAGCTCTTAAGGAAGGAGGAGAAGGAAGCCCTCTTTTCAAGCCAAGGAGCAGCTAGGCTTGGAACAAGAAGACAACCTTCTTCACCATTGTTACAAGAGGATTTGTGTTTCTTTTCTTGCTTTTAGATTGTTTAATTCTAGTAGAAGCATTCCTCTACTTGTCCTTGAATAGAACACTCATTCTACTCAATCAAAATTGCCTTCTTTTAGCTTTTTATTGCAGTTGTTTGTTTTGGTTCTAGCACTTGTTTCACCTCTTCTTCCTAATTACCCTAGGCCTCCACTTACATAGAGTGAGCTTAGGACGAAGATATTTCTATCTTTTAGATTTTAGTTAATCATTTGTAGGTGTTAGTTCTTTTAGCTACAATCTGCAGTTTGCCCTCATTTTTTCAAAATACAAAAAAATTACATATTGAAAAAATATCAAAAAGAAAGTTGAGATCTATCTGTAAGCAAGAGGATTAATTTTGCAATTTTTGCCTCCTTGGACGACCCTAGATACTCCCCTATCTAGGATATAAATTTAAAAGTGAAAGCGGATTCGCGTGTTACAACGACGTTAAAAACCCGCTTTTACAAATCACGCGTATTTCGCAACCAGCTTGCGCCTCCGGTTCCTAGTGTATCCCCCAGCCACGATCGTTTGACTCTGCTCCCCTAGCTAGACATCAGGTTGAATAGTAGAAACAGACTAATCGAAAATAATCTCGTTCTGGGTTCTGAAGAGCGAGTCCAATCCTTAAGGCCAACGTCTACTCTGTTTTATTTAGGGCTAGGTTTGAATGTGCTTTGGAATGTGATGGGCCCTTTAAATGGGTTGTGCCCTTAAGATTGATTGATTTGTGTATGTGTGCACAATCAGTGATTTTCAAGCAAGATTATTTTTGATGTGGTGAATTTTAAGGTTCAAATCTTGCTTAGTAGCTTTTAGGATTCAACTTTAGGTGTTTTCAAACAAGTTTCATTGGCACACCAGGTTTTGCAAGCACAGGTGATGATGTTTTCCTTTAAAGTTTAAAAAGAATGTGGAGTGCCTGGTAAATCCCTAAGAGTTGAACCTAATTGGCAGCTACTTGATGAGTTGATTTTAATTGAAGTGGTGCGGCCCAAACAACTCAAACAACTGGCCACATATGCACCACTAAGTTAGGCACACAAAGATGGTTAACCTAGAATAATTTCTACTCTGTTATATGTTGCTTTGTGTGTACTGGTTCCACGGATCAGAACCCGGTTGAGTAGAAAACAAATCAAGTTGATCAAGTGCCTTGAATGTGGGTGTGTGTTGTGTGTTTGTTGAAAATTACCCCACAAGATTATCTTTTTGTTATTTTTTTTATGAATGAGGATGAAATGAATGTGAGTGGAAATCCAAACAACCAAACTATTCCTAGGATTTATGCAAACACCTAGGTTAATTGAGATTTGGATTTAATGTGGCGAATGAAATCTATGGAGGGGGAAAGAATGGGGGATAACTTACAAAACCTTCCACAACACTTTACTCCAATATACCGCTTTTGCTTGTCTCAAAAGAGTACCTGCAATTACAATAAGAAAAGAGAAAAGTGAGGTAAATGATTAGTAAGTTACAAAACGCGAAGAGAAATCAAAGAGCGTCGCCTACCCGGCAACGGCGCCAAAATGTTGAAACGTTTTTTTTTTTTTTTGCGAATCGCTACGCTTATGTGTTTGGTTTTGGAAAACCTGTCATTGTAGTTAGAAAGCGAAGAATTCGTGTTCAATAAATAAAATTTATACCGAAATGAAAATTCTAGGTCGAACACAGGAGGCAGACGTTTGATTTAAAAACTTCGTGTTTCTTTTTATTTGTCACGAAGTAATTCAATTTAAACTATCTAATTATTTACAATTAATAAAAGAGAGAGAGAGGGTAAGAGAGAGAGAGTATTACACATGGAAATCAAATGAGATGTAGAATAAACAAAGAATTTATCATAGAAGAGACTGTTCATTACAATTAGAATGTATAAAATAATTACACTAGAAAGCGATAAATTTACTCTAGAAAGCATTAAAAGAATGGAGGGAGAAATGTCCTCCTCGACGGTCGCTTGGAGGATGAGTAGATTAATCTAGAAAGCAGTAAATCTATATTAGAAAGCAGTAAAAAGAATAGGGAGAGAGAAATCCTCCTCGACGGTTGCTTGGAGGTCGAGCCGGACGGGACGACGCCTGGACGAAGGAGAACGAAGCAGGACGAAGGAGGACGAAGCAGAAGAACGGGAATGAAGCAGCACGCCATCGTCGTCGCGGTATCCACTTCCGAAGGGGAACGAAAATTGGACTTCATCTCGCGAGAAGCATCCCGGGTGTGGGACAAGCTTCTCTTGAGCTTTGGAGGGGTAGAGAGGAGAAAGAAGGGATGAGAATTTCTTATGGAGGGGGTCTCCTTTTATAGTTGCAAGGAGTGGGGGCAAAATGGACATTACAACTTCAAAATAATAAAAGAGGGGTCTTTAGTGACGGATAAATCCGTCACTAAAGCCCTCAACGTGGGCATCGTGGCCAGCTTACGCGCGCCTCCTCGCCTGCTCACACGCTCAACAGCTTGCGCACGTTCGTCGCTTTTCAGCCGTCTGATCGCGAGATCGGACGGCTTAAGATGCATCCGCGCCCGCTGCGTTGCGCGCCTGCCCGCGCGTCTGATTGCACGTCCGATTGCGCGCCCGATTGCGCGTCCAATCGTGCGTTGGCGCTATCGGGCGCACGCGGCTGTCGGATCTCCATCTGACACTCCACCCGCACGCAATCGCCGCGCTTTCCAGCCCCTCTCCACGGCTCGAACCTGCGCCCCACGCTCGCGATAGCGCGCTCGACCGCTGCACTATGGGGCGCGGATGGTCGAGCGGACGCTTTTAAATGCGAGCGCCCACAGCGGTTGGATTAAGATCCAATGGCGGAGAGCGATCAGGAGTGGGGCCTTCACAAGATCAAGCGACCGTTTGGGCGGCTGAGATGGCGCCACGTGGCGCTATCTTGGCCATCCATCTTCTGGAAGTTGTAGATGGTGCCACGGATGTCGGATTGACTCGATTTTTGTGTCGTTGGGCTGCGGTCGTCGATCCGAATTCATCCATGCGGTCGAATTTATCATCTGAAGTGCGAATTTTCACCATCCTGGCCCTTGATCTTCTAGGGTTCCCCGGTCACTATCTAATGCTACGGATGCCTGATTAGGGCGATCTTGGAGTTGTTGAACTCAAATCGTTGCCCTGATCACATCCATACGGTTGGATCTTTGATCCAAGGTCCCGACAAATTGTTTGCCCTATCCAAGCACATAAAAGGAGATAATTAACCTCCATTTTATTCAAACTACTCTCAATGCAAGATGATGCATGTTATGCAATATTTATATCATGAAATGCAATCCTATGCTTAAGAACATGCATAAATAGACATTTTAAGTAGTGTAAATGTATTTACATCAGCAAGTCAGTGCTCAAATATAATCAAATATTGCAGAGAATAGCGGTGAATTGCACGTTGCTCCCCAGCAACGACGCCAAAATGTTAGTCACTCTAGATTGGGTTTAAAAATCACTGCATTACAGTATAATTCGAATCAATGCGAAAAGCAAATAATATTTATTACTCGAATAGAAGTCTGAGGTCGAACATAGGGAGCAAATAGGAATTCACACACTATTCTCAAATAAGATGAAACTGAGCACAAGAACTTAAACCAAATAATGATATTCAATAAATACTAATATGTCACATTAGATATTCAATGAATTCTTATCTATCTTTGAGGCAATACAAAAGTAGAGAAGCTAAAACAATGGTGATTTAAATCACCAATTACTCTCTAAGCATATATATCAAGCATTCAATCAATTTAAATATCTCAATAGTAATTCTAAAGTACCAAGCCTCAAATCAGTCAACGGGTCTGATGACCAGACGACTTAACCGACAAGTGCTACAGTGCTTCCCTAGCACTGTTCTTCTTTTCTCTCCTTCTCTGCTTTTGCTTTCCTCCTTTCTTCTTCTGTTTTCTCAAGCCCTTCTCTACTTCTGCTTGTCTTTAACCTCTTCTCCTCTTCTTTCTTTGCAGGCCTTCTTCCTTTCCTACTCTTCTGCGAAGGCTTTCTTTTCTTCTTCCTTCTTTCTTCACGTACAGAGGGCAGCCATCCCTTCAGATTTGGCTAAGTGTCGCACAAGGCAAAACCCTCCCCTGCCCTGTTCTCTCTTTCTTTCTCTCATCCTCTTAGGTTCCACCCTCCTAGGGCCACAGTCAGGGTAGTCGGGTAAACGGGCAGGTGTGCATTCGAGACCAGGCTCACCAGCATGGGTGGTGAGCGAGGAGTGCTTAGGTTAGGCGGGTTATCAGATTAGCTAGACCCACAGGTTAGGTGTCGCGGGTGAGGCGCATGTGAGGTGAGTGCGAGGACCTTACCCTTTGTGCATGCTGAGTCAATAGGCCTTTAGGACAAAAACAACTTATTCGACTGCGGGCCTTTGTCAGTTTTTGAGGTGGGACTAAATGTCCCACCCTTCCTTTACGCAGTAGCAGGTGATGGCATCCTCGATTGCGGATGAACGCACTATGGTGTCCTTCTATTGGCAACCTAGAATGTAACCTGGGAGTAAGCCTCGTAGCCTAGGTGTGGACTTGGCAAAGAACATGGCTGGAGAAACTTGAATGACGTCGGAGATGGAAGTGGTGGCAGCAGTGGATGGCAAGACCTGAAAAACATAAATATGGCCTTACGGCCAAGTTAAACTAGCTCAGGACCTTTGCTGAAGGACATGGATTATGTTGGCAATAGTTTCGTGGAGGACTAGGGTGTGTGGTGATCGGTCAGAGTTGGGGAAGGAAACCGGTGATGGGTTTGTTTGGTGGTGTGATTGGGTGATGAGAAAGCGAAAGGAGAGAGGGGTTTTGAAGAGTGGAGCATGGCGGATCTGATGGGGGCAATAGCGGCGAGGTTCGTGTAGTGGAGCGGCGGTTGGGCATTGTTTGCTTAGCGAAATTGAGGTTAAAAACTGCAGTATAGTATAGCCAAAAACTCTTTGAAAATAAATAAATTTATTATTTGAATTTTTAGTCTGAGGTCGAACACAGGGAGCAATATGGAATTCAAAACTCAAGATCACAATTTAAATCAAGAATAGAGATTGCAATAAGAATAATGTCAGGATCAATATGCAAAATGAATAGAGTAAAATGGCGATTTAAATCACCAATTACTCATCACAAATAACAATTAAATCAAAGCCTCAAGTATATGCAATCAAAGGTATCAGACGGCTTAAACAGCTTGTACTACAGTGCTAGAGACTCAAGGGTCTCTCTGCTTCTTTCTTTCTCTAGGCTTCTCCTGTGCTTTTCTTCTCTTCTTCTTCTTCCTCTCTTTGTGCTTCTCCTCTTATTCTTGTTCTTCTACTTTTCTCCTTCTCTTCCTGTGCGGTGCCCCTTCCTTCCCTCTTCTCCTCTTCTTCTTTCTTTCTTCTCAACTCTCCTTCTTCACGTAGAGGGGGAAGATCCTTCAAATGGCTAAGTGTCAGCCGTTACTTCCTATAGCAAAACCCCCTGTCTGCGCGGGCTATCTCTCTTTCTCTCTCTATTACGCTCTCCTAGAGCCTTCCACAGTACTGAGTAATCGGATTTCGGACCTAGAGTGCACCCAAGTCCAGGGCTGCAGGCGTGATCGCAGTCGAGGAGTGGAACGGGTTAGGAGGGTTGGATCTGCACCAAGCCCATAGGGGACGGGGTCACAGGCGAGGCGCAGGTGAGCGAGTGGGTGAGCGGGGACCTCACCCCCAATGTCTGAGGCAAACAGCCTTAGACACTTTTTCAATTTATGCGTTGTAGGGTGCTCTTCAGCTGATGATGTGGCACTAAAGATAGTGCTTCTTTGCATGTGTCTGTAGCTAGAATGCCTTCCAAATCAAGGCAACTGCTGACACATACATCCTCAATCAAGGACTTAGGTGTGTTCGCGAGATGTTTCCGCGCAACCTGATGTTGAAGCCTGGAGTGAAGGCACCCTGGAGCAGCCTTGAAGCCTGCTTGAAGAAGCTGCCCCAATGGTGGAGGGGTGAGCACCTAAAATCAACAAGGCCTTTCGGCCGCGTTAGAAGGCTCAGGAAGGATTGCCGGACCACGACGAATGCGACGGTGGTGATTGTGTGGCGTGGCGAGGTCTGTGCGTGCGAGATGGAGTTGGACTGTGCGTGTAAGAGTGGGTGTGTTCAGGGGCGAGTTTGGGTGAGCGATAGGTGGAATTAGGTTATGGCTTTTGTTCGTGGAGTTATGGCGAAGCTGATGGGGGTGGTAGCGGCGAGATTCGTGTAGTGGCACGGTGGATAGGTGTCGCCGAAGCATCACTGGAGCGGAAGAAGGTGACGGTGTTGAGGGCAAATTTATTATTGTGCGTGTGTTGTGAGAGTGGAAAAAGAAAGTATAGTGAGAGAGAGAGAGAGACAGAGGAACGTAGGGACGTGATAGAGAGATGGAGGACTTCGGTGTTGGTCGACCGGAGCCAGAGAAGGAGGATGGTGCGGCGAGGCGGCGACGTCGACTAAGGGAGAGGCACAACCTCTCGTTGGCAGGAGAGGTTTGCGAAGATGAGGGGAGGATTGTTGGCCATCCAATTTGATGGTTGGATAGCCAGAGGAGGAGGGCCGAGAGGGGTTGCCGTAGCTAAGTCTGAAGGTGGCCGAAGATGGAGAAGAAGAGGGTTTCTGAGGCCAAAACTTACTGAAAAGCACGGTTGTGCCTTGGGATCTCTTTTATAGGCCATAGGACCCCTTCCAAGCTTGGAAAGAAGCTTTCAAGCTTGGAAGGTGGTTGCAACAATGGATACCTGAACCTTTGAAAAGTTTGCATGACCATTTGGGAAGGACTTAGAGCCCAAGGAATAACTCAAATGGAAGGAGACTCCCCAAGGAATCTCCGTATCAATTTTGAGAATGATTGATTGAGAATCGAGTGAGAAATCCTTGCTCAAAACTCGACGGTGAAGGTTTAACCTTCCAAAAATGGTGTAGGGACCTGCTTGTGAAGAATACAAAGAAGTTGGGGGGCAATTTGTAAGAGAATTCAAAAGTTAAGGGTCTGAATGAGATAGAAAGAGTCTGACTGGACCAAAATGCAAACTTGGTCAAGATGATCTCAGATTGGGCCCAAATTTTGGTACAAACCTAATTTGGACCCAAGAAATCCAATGGTGAAGTTATATTTTGGTTTTGGCCTCGTTTTACTGGGTAATTTGTGTAAAAACCTAAATTAGGACAAATGTCAGTTTGAGACTCTATTTTGGGTCAGGATGAGTTCTGATGGTCAAATTGAAGGTTCCAAATCCTATAGAATATTTTTATATGAATTTTAGAGGGTTTAGGTGAACTTTATCCTAACCAAAACCTCAGCTAATTAAGCGGGTCTATTTTTAGGATTTCAAAAGTCATTTAATTCTCAAAACACGTGCAAACCCTTTTCTATTTGTTCTAACCCACTTGTTAGACTTTAAGGACTATTTAACCCTTAATTACCCCCTGGGAAAACCCATGATTGTACCACATTCATGATAAGATGGTAAAACTACAGTTTTAACCCTGTTTGCTTGTATTTCCCTCAGAATGGTTATGTAGTGACTTATGGCTCTCTGGTAGTTATGTAGGAGCATTTACTGACTTAATTGGATCAAAATGAGCTAGTTATGGCTCATGATGGTATTCCCATCAGGTGTCATTGGAACTTTGCCGAAGCGGAAGAAGACGGAGGGGGAGACTTGTGGTCGACGGTCGTTTTGAGAGATAGAAATAGGGAAAAAGGAGGAAAGTAGAGGAAGCTAAAGAACCCAATCTAACGGTTGAAGGAGGTAGAAAACCCATGTCGGTGTAATGGCCAAATGTGGGGAAGATGAATCCTCCGAGAGGGGGACGACAGCGAAGAAAGGGATCTGGATGCCCTGGCTGTGGCCCACCAGGCATAGACGAAGATGAGGAAGAAGGAGGATAGGCCAATTTGGCCATTGGCCATCTGTAGGAAGATGGGGGAGGAGCTCGCCAGAGCTAAGTTTGAGGAGGGCCGGAGGGGGAGTTAGGAAGATGTATTTGGCCCTAAAACTAGCTGAAGAGCACGACCATGCATTGGGCATGCTTAAATAGGGCTTAGGAGGGGGTTCCAAGCTTGGAACAAGCTTGGGAACCTTGGAGCTTTTGCAGAAATAGGATATCCATTCCTTCGAAGCGTTCACAGGAGCTTTTGGGAAGGAGTTGGGATCGAAGGTTGGTCCCAATGGAAAGAGGATTTCCTAAAGAATCTCTGGTTTGATTTTAGGAAGGTTTCATCAATCAATAAGGAGATCTCTCCAAATGAAGCTCGCCAGAGTAGGATTCTTGAGTGATACCTTTTTGTGAAGACGAAGACAAAAACTAGGGGGAAATTTGCAAGGAATTCAAAAACCTAAGGGTCTGAATGAGATAGAAAGAGTCTGACTGGACCAAAATGCAAACTTGGTCAAGATGATCTCAGATTGGGCCCAAAGTTTGGTACAAACCTAATTTGGACCTAAGGAATCCAATGGTAAAGTTAGATTTAGGTTTTTACCAATTTTGACTATGTTATTTATGCAAAAACTCAAATTAGGGCAAATATCATTCTAAGACTCTATTTTGGGTCAGGACGGGTTCTAATGGTCAAATCAAGCATACCAAACACTAGAGAATATTTTTATATGAATTTTAGAGGGTTTAGGTGAATTTTATCCTAACCAGAACCTCAATTAATTTAGCGAGTCTATTTTTAGGGTTTCAGAAGTCATTTAATTCTCAAAACACGCGAAAACCCTTTTCTATCTGTATTAACCCACTTGTTGGACTTTTAAGACCATTTAACCCTTAACTAACCCCTAAGAAATCCTGTGGTTATTTTGCATTCAAGATATGATGGTAAAATTACAGTTTTAACCCTGGTTTCTTGTATTTCCCTCAGAATGGATTTTTAGTGACTTATGGCCTTCTGATGGCTATGTAGGAGCATTTAATGACTTAATTAGATCAAATTGAGCTAGTTATGGCTTATGATGGTGTTCCTATCAGTCGTATGTCTGAATGTCATTATCCCACAATAATTTCAATTCATCCATCAATGGTTGCAAGTATATATCTATAACATTTCCTGGTTGCTTTGGACCTGGGATCAACAATGTCAGCATCATAAATGACGTTTGCATATACAACCAAGGAGGTAGGTTATAAGTTACCATCACCACTGGCTATATTGAATATGATGGATGCATATTCTTAAATGGATTAAATCTGTCTCTTGCAAGACCCAATCTTACGTTACGTGATTCTTGTGCGAATGATACATGTTTGTTATCAAATTTTATCCACTCATCAGAATCTATGGGGAGCCGAATGTGGCCATCTCGTGATTTGTTCTGCTCTTGCCATTCCATCAATTTCGCAGTCTTAATATAAATAGGCATTGAAGCCTAGGAATCAATGGAAAGTAGTGTAGGATCCTCCCTGCTTGTTCCTTGACATGTTGATTCCTAGATTTTCCAACCTTATATCTTGATACACCACACTCTGGATAAGTATCAAGACTAGCATATTCACTTCTGAACAATACATAATCGTTTGAACAAGTATCAATCTTTTCGCAATTCAAGCCTAGTACCTTAATCTATTACTTCGCATCTTACCATGACTCCAGATAACCTTTAAGCTTAGATAGGAGCTTTACAATAAATTCAAGTACCTCGAACATTAACTTAGATGTGACTCTATTGATAATCTTCATTCAAAATAATTTCAATAGAAATGTCAATCGTGACATAAAGCTCACTCCAGGGGCAATCGGTTCATTGGCTGCCTTAATAGCATCATAAAAGTTAGTACAACTTCGTAATGTGTCCCTATCATCTACAATGTTATCTACTACTCTAAGTTCATCCAACATCTCCTTGATCCCATCACCTTCAATATTACCGGTAGGCTCTTCATCAACATTCATTGAATCAATTTCATTATAAGTTTCTAAGATGAATTCTCCATGGGCAATCCACTTGGTGTAATGTTGCCACCAACCATTACAAATTGCATGTTCTAACATAGTGTTACGATCATATACTTCTCTATTTAAGCACCTTCGAAAAGGATAGAAAATCAACTGTAGGATCCCCTTGTTTGAATGATTTCATATCATCATGAAAAGCCTAATCCAAGAACTCCCTCACTCCATTCTTATATCGAATGTAATCTGAATTTATCAGACTAATCCAAGACTTGTCCATAATGACCTAAATAATTATTAATGGATATAAAGGTCTCAAGTTAATGTCATATTATATCTATAAAGATTTACAAGAAAAAAAGCTACTCTTACATGTACCTAATTCACCCACTAATTATGAATAAACATTGACATATTATTTGTGTTTGTATTTTGATTATGATTTTCACTTTAATAGTCCATCCTTAAATATTTCATCACAACGTTACTTGCTACATGTAATTATTGTCTAGAGAAATTTCGACAGCATCTCCTTGTACTTCTCTAATATACCCCCCAAGACTAACCTTAACTACATTCCCAATAACTCTCATTTAAGGGTGTGTTAGGAACGTAGATAAAACTAGTTGGTATGCTGGAGAAGAGCGAAAAGAAACTACCGAAATTCCTCTAGACATTGGTTCCATGTAATAAGTAACCCAAAATTGTGATCAAATCTTCAAGGACCCCCCTTTGTTTAGAACTTCTCTGAACAAAGGATGACGACTCTTATGGCATGCTATAAAGACAAAACTTCGTGCATGTAAGTGAGGTATACACACACTTTGCATTGTCTATATAACATGATCATAAGTGTCGACGGGTAAGTATTTTGACACGATTATCAGCTCCCAAAACCTGTAACCTAGAGGTTAGAATTCCTATTACTTAGCCTTAGATCCATCTAGATTTATGTGTGTGTACTACTAAGAGTTGATAATCAAATATTTAACACAAGCAAAAAATGTGAACACAGGTAATTAATAACAAGCAAGATGCAATTGATAAAATTAAATAAAATTAACATTTCTAACAAGTGAATAATTATAATCAATTACATGTAAATTTAACAAAATTTATTTCACAATTAAATTTAATTTCCAAAATTTATTTAACATGTCAATTTAATAAAATGTCACATGTAATTTTATTTTACAGGTAATTTAATTTCATATGTAAATTTATTTTCTAGGAAATTTAAATTTTTAAAAAATAAAAGATAAATAAAAAAGGGGAGGGGACATAGCTGTGGAGGAGGGGGGTGGTTGAGGGAGGAGGAGGAGCTGGGCTTAGGGGGCAGTGGGAGCACGGGGAGGGAGGTCCTGTGGGGTGGGGGTGGCAACGTGGGGAGGAGGGCACTGGCGGTGCTGGGAGGGAGGCGGCGCGGGGAGGCGCGAGGGCGCGGGAGGTGGCGGTGCAGATTGCGCGAGGGTACAGGGAGGAGGGCAGGGGGTGCAAGGGGTGGTGGTTGCTCACTGGAGCGAGGAAGAGTCGACGACGTGGGGGGAAGCGGCGGTGGTGCAATGGATAGTCGACGGTCACAAGTGCTTGAGAATGGTCACGTGAGAAGGTTTTGGGGGGATGGGGGAAGGGAGTGCGATTTGGGCATTATATTCATAATTCGCGACGGTTGATCGGATCAACTGTCGGTAATAAGGAACTAACAACTTTAATATTAGCGACAGTTAATTTGTGTAATCATTGCAAATATGTTTTGGCGACGGTTAATCTAGAAACCATCATCAATGAACATGAATTGCCTTTTCAGTTCTTGCCCTCCTGTAGATATTTTGCATAGTGATACTTATTAGTGATGGTTAATTCTTGACCGTCACGAAATGTCCTAAAAATTAACTTGTGCAAAACATCTGCAAAAGGCGGGAGTGCTTATTAGCTACGGTTAATTCTTGACCATCGGGAAATGTCCTAAAACCCCCAATGAAAAATATGTAGAGAAGGGTTGGAGTACACTTTCGCGACAATTAATTCTTAATCGTCGCTAAAGGTTTTCAATTGAAGATGATTTATTTGTAACCGTCATAAAATTTCTAACAGAAACACGACACTCCCTCCCAACTCCAATTAGCAACATTGCAATATATAACAGTTGCTAATTATCCACTTTTAGTGATGGTTTCGCGACCGTCGCAAAATAATTATTGCCAATAATGATTTTTCTTGCAGTGTGATTTAATGCCAACTTCTCACTATAGAGAATACAAATTTGTATTTTTGATTTTTCATCAGTCTTAGTTGGTTTCTTCTAGAAAGCTAACTTTGAGAATAACATTTAAATTATGGCAAAATATAATGATGGTTAAATTTTGCAGGATTTTCTATCAAGGCCTTGTCTCAGGATTTCTTTTCTTTTCTTTTTTTAATACCAATGGGAGTTTTGAGGAAGATTGATTAACATTGTAAGCTAGTGAGAATTTCCCTTGTTGGTGGTTTCTTGATGTCAACTTGGATTTTATTCATTTTTGGGTTCATGGTCCTGATATTTAGAAGTTGCTGAAATTTGGCACTATCTCATGGTACATGCTCTAATTGAAGTGTGATCTATTACTTCAAGATCCATTTCATCTAAATAACATGTTACTTCGATACATAATAATAGAAATGGTATAAAAGATAATTATACATTATATATCAATATCCAACATTTAGACCAACTTCTTGAAAGTGTTCTTGATAAGCATCTGCTTCTATTTTAGGTTCGACATCTTTTTGCTCATCATAATATTCATGTGGATATAATCTATCCATTTCTACCATTGTCAGGGACGTAGAAGACTTGAGATATTTGACATGCTAATGTAAATGAATCAGAAGAATGAAGAATTCAACAATTCTTATTCAAACTTGTAAAACCATGCTTCTTGTCAAGTTTGAAGCCAATGCCTTCTTTGAACATGTCGAACCAATCACACTTGAAAATGACAACTCTACAATCATATCTGAGGCTTATCTCAACAATTTCTTCAAGTTTTCTGTAGTAGAGTTATTCGCTCGAGATCGGGTTTTAAATCGTTGTGTTGCCGTATAGTTGAAATCTCATGAAAAATAGATAAAATTTATACTCGAAAAAGTATGAGATCATTCATTGGGAGCAAGTAGGAATTCAATTATCAAGATTGCAATTTAAATAATAGAGATAAGAAATTATAACCAGAAATTGATTCAGAATAATGTGGCAATAAGATCAAGTGTCAGACTGCAAAAAGAATGGAGTAAAATGGTGATTTGAATCACCAATTACTCCTTACAATAATATCTAATGGAACTCAATAGCTATGAAAGAAATGAACTCAAGTCAGCTGTCTGATTGAATGATCAGACGTCTTAAACGTCTGATGAACAGTGCTCTCCTTCTTCTTCTTCTTCAGTTCTACGACTCTTCTATTCTTCTCTTCTTCTGCTGCTCTTTTCTTTCTCTTCCTTTTCTTCTTTCTTTTTCTACTTCTACTCCTTCCTTCTCTTCTTCTTTTTCTCTTGAAGCACAGGCGAAAGGGATCAAATTTTGGCTAAGTGTTAGCTGATCCACAATAGAGCAAAACCCTCCCCTACCCCACGCAAACTCTCCTCTCTTTCTCTCCTTGGGTCATGCTCTCCCAGAGCCTTGCACAGTACAGAGTATTCGGATTTGGATCTAAGCGCACCCGAGACCAGGGTTGTGGGCATGGGTTGCAGTCGAGGAGTGTAAAGGGCTTAGGCAGGTAATTGGGTTTGTGCTAAGTCTACAGGAAGTGTGTCACGGATGAGGCACATCTAAGGGTGCGGGGGACCTCACCTCCCAAGTGATTTGAGGTGATAAGCCTCTATCACTTTTTCAATTTATGTGGCCGCAAGCTTTTGTGAACTTCTGAGGTGGGACTAAAGTCCCACCCTTCTTCGCACAACCGCAGCTGCAGCTGTTGAAGGTTCGAATTGGCGCACTGCGAAGGCTGATGGTCCCAGTTGAGGACCTGGGAGAGGTCCTGAGTTCATCTGCGTGAACTGGGGCAGAGACCTAGAGCAGACGTGGTCGGAGGACTGAAGGCATGGTCGGTGCGTGTGTGTAGAGAGTGGGAAAGTGAAATAGAAAGAGAGAGAGAGCAAGAGAGGGACTTAGCGAGGTGGTAGGGAGGTGGAGGGCTCCGGTGTTGATCGTCCAGAGCTAGAGAAGGAGGAAGAACTGACGAGGCGGCGACGATGATGCAGACAGAGGAACACCCTCTCTTTGGCTGGGGAGGGTTGCAACGAAGAGAGGAAGAGCTTAGGCTATCCAATTTAATGGTTGGACGGCCGGAGGAGGGAGATCTAGAGAGGTCATCGGAACAGGGATTTTTTGTGGCCAGAGGAGGGGGATTAGGGTGATTTGGCTCCTAAAAACTTGCTGAAGAGCCTGGCCGTGCACCATGGGATCTTTTATAATCTATAGGAAGCCCTTCCAAGCTTGGAAAGAAGCTTCCAAGCTCAGAAGGTTTTTGCGAAATAGGATACCCGAACCTTTGAAAGGTTTGCATAACCTTTTGGGAAAGAATTGGAGCCCAAGGAATGGCTCAAATGGAAGGCAACTTCCTAAGGAATCCCCGTATCAATTTTGGGAGAGGTTGATTGAGAATCGAGCGAGAAATCCTTACTCGAAACTTGACGGTGAAGGTTTAACCTTCCAAAAATGGTGTAGGGACCTGCTTGTGAAGAAGACAAATAAGTTGGGGGGCTATTTGTAAGAGAATTCAAAAGTTAAGGGTCAGAATGAGATATAAAGAGTCTGACTGGATCAAAATGCAAACTTCATCAAGATGATCTCAGATTGGGCCCAAATTTTGATACAAACCTAATTTGGACCCAAGGAGTCCAATGGTGAAGTTAGATTTAGGTTTTGATCTCGTTTGACTAGATAATTTATGCAGAAACCTAAATTAGGGCAAATGTCAGTTTGAGACTCTGTTTTGGGTCAGAACGAGTTCTGATGGTTAAATTGAAGGTACCAAACCCCATAGAATATTTTTCTATGAATTTGATGGTTTGGGTGAATTTTATCCTAACCAGAACCTCAGTTAATTAAGTGGGTCTGTTTTTAGGGTTTCAGAAGTCATTTAATTCTCAAAACACGTGGAAACCCTTTTCTGTCTGCATTAACCCACTTGTTTGTCTTTTAGGATCATTTGACCCTTAATTAACCCATGAGAAAACCCATGGTTCTTCTGCATTCAAGATATGATGGTAATTTTGTAGTTTTAACCCTGGTTTCTTGTCTTTCTTTCAGAATGATTATGCAATGAATTATAGTCCTCTGGCGGTTATGTGTGAGCATTTACTGACTTAATCAGATCAAAATGAGCTAGTTATGGCTCATGATGGTGTTCCCATCAAGCAGCCATCACAAGCAGTGCTAAAATCGCAACTGACGATAAGACCAGCATGTTGCGTGGCCTTCGCATCATTTATGGATTTTGCTTTGAACCTAAATCCTTTTATAATGTAACCTGAATGATAATGTCCATAATTCAATGGTTGATTTGATATTATGTCGAAGTCCTCCACCCATCGTTGGTCGTTCTCTTTTTGTATTTGAATAACATGTTGTTTAAACCACTTGAGGAAGTCAAGCTTGTATTTCTAGATGTGAACACTCCTTAAATTCATTATAAAATGGATCAACTTCTAGAATCTTTTTAAGAATGTACAAGTGAGCTAGACGTTGATTGATTTTAGAGATTGATTTTTATTTTGTGTGGAGGATAGACCTTCCTGAAGTATCAAATATGGAATGACAATCTTCATCATTCTCATTATACCTTTCATCATAATTTCTCTGTAATCGATTAAATCGATTATCTGTCTTATCCATATACATGGTATAGAAGAAATGGACTCTTCTATAAGATATCCTTCAGCAATAGATCCTTCAGATTTAGCCTTGTTTAAACATAATCTTTTAGTTTCTTCAGAAATCGTTCAACTAGATACATCCATCTGTATTGCACAGGTCTAGCAATTTTCGTTTCATTTGCAAGATGCAGAGTTAAATGAACCATGATATCAAAGAAGGCCGAAGGAAATATCTGCTCCATTTTACATAATGTGACGACTATTTGTTTATCCCAATACTCTAATATACAAGAATCTAATGTCTTCAAACAAATAGCTTTGAAATATCGATTCATCTCTGTAAATGAATCCACAACTAGATCAGGTAGCACTTCACAAATAGCTAGTGGGAACATGACTTGCATGTAAATGTGAGAGTCGTGACTCTTTAACCCACTGATTTTATTTTGAACCTCATTTATTCATCAGGAAAGTTGTGAAGAATAGCCATTTGACACTTGTATTTCTTTCAAGAAGGTGAAAATTTTTTCTCACTCATTGTTATTTAGGTTGTAAATGGCTTCCAAAAAGTCACAACTACCATCTCTGAACAAATGCCTAAGGTTATCATGTCTTTCCTCATCTTCATTATATACTTTGGATTACCAGTTAAGTTCAATACATCGAAAATGTTGTCCATAACATTTTTCTCAATATGCATCACATCAAGATTATGTCGAATTGTCAGCTCTTTCCAATATGAGAGTTCTATGAAGAAAATGCTCCCTTTTAGAACCCAAATGTTTCAAAGCTGTATGATTTTTCTTGAACAAATGACCTAATCATATTTTACCAAGTTGTAATTTCTCCATTACTTGAAAACTTGACAACCTTATGGAATTTGTACTCAGCTTATTCCTCCGATTCTTGGAAGAATACTGACAAGTTTTACCATCAAACTTGTCCTTAAACACTGTAGTTCGCCATCTATACTCAGTAAGCAAGACTCTATGGTGTCCTAAATAACAGAACTTGTTGATTTTAGGTAGTCGAAGATGATGAGTGTCATCCATACATACAGGACAAGCAGACTTCCCTTTTGTACTCAATTCCGATAAATTTGAATACAATGTATCGTTATAACACAATGGTCCACAATGTGGAAGTTTGCTTGTCGTTATACCACTGGAAGTCATTAATGGTCCACAATAATGCAACATGCATATTAAAGAATTCTTTTCTGTGTGCATCATATGTATGAATGTCATTATACCACAACAGTTTTAATTCATCTATTAATGGTTGAAGATAAACGTCTATTGCATTCCTTGGCTGCTTTGGACCTGCGATGAGGAAAGTCAACATCATAAACAATGATCGCATGCAAAGCCACAAAGATAAGTTGTAAGTTACTATCACGACTGGCCAAATTGAATAGGACGGGTACATGTTCATAAAATGATTAAATACATCGCTTGCAAGACCCAATCTAACATTTCTTGCATCCTCGGCAAATGCTAAATGAGTGTTGTCAACATTTTCCACTCTTCTAAATCTACGGGATGACGAATGCGACCATCTCGTGACTTGTTATCTTAATGCCTTATCAACAAATTCCCAGTTCTACTTGAAATAAAAAGGTGTTGAAACTTAGGAATCAATGGAAAGTAACGTAAAACCTTCTCAGGTGTAACGACCCGATTCCCGAATCCCTACGAGACACGAGAATCGGACCGACTCGACTAATCCCAAGACCTAGTCGTCCAATGAGGAAGTAACCAAAAGAGCAGTAAAATAAATCACATTCAGCATGAATATAACTAGCAGTAACAGAATACAGCAGTAAGAAAAGGAAATACTACAGTATACACCACCACAGCAGAAGGGAAATAAACATGTACATAACATAAAGTTTCGACAAAGAAAGTACAGGGAGTAACAAAGAAAACTACTCACTACAGTGGAAGAAAAGTACAAAAAGTACTACAGGTAACTCTACTGGACCCTACTAGACCCAGCGTCCTCTGCAGCCGCTGACCCTGGCTGCTCAACACCTGGTCCTGAAAAGTAACGAGTGTAACATGTCAGGGAAACGTCGAGTAGAGTGGAAACTAAAAGCTAAAGAAGCAGAAGAGTGCACAGTAGCTGGTATATTTTTACTTTCGTTATTTACATCTTTCTATTAATTCACTATTGATTTATTTCTCAGATCCTTCTCTTGATCTCGAATGTTCCTCGTGGGAACGATCTTGATTGCAGTCTTTTCCGAAAAGTAGAAGTAACACGTGGTGATCCCCTGGCCGGGAGAGTCTCCCGTGGTGGTCCTACCCTCAGTCAACCACCCCAAGGTCGCTGACAGACGTAACGGTGACTACGGTACGCACGATAAGCGCACGTGTAGCTACCTCGCACTGGCACGCGGTCAGTCATTTCCGTTAACGAGTGCACCCAAAGCACAGCACAGAACCAGTATAGGGCAGAGCCCTCACAGTAACAGGGGTCCAACCCCTCCACAATCCGTGCACCCTCGCCTGACTACCCTGGTTTGCCTAGTGGGCCTAACAAGTCGGTGTAGGAGGCTAGCAGAACCCCGGGGCTTGTGGGGTAGCTAGTGCTCTCCCTACACTAGTAGCTCTCCTCGGTACTGTGTACGCGAGGGCCATCAAGTCGGTGTACAGTGGCCAAACCCACCCCGGTCTCAACTTGAGGGCGGCAAGCTCCCCTCTACACTAAGAGGTAATGTGTGCTCTCTTTGGTACCACGTACCCAAGAAACAACACACTTCCACGTTTCACTTTCTCAGTTCCATTCTGTTCTCTTTCCAGGAGTTCTACTCCTAATTCCCCGTAGGGTTCATGTTCTTTTTGGTTTGGCCATTTTAGGTTTCACCGTTCCAGTTTTACGTTCATACAACCCATGTTCTTCATCATATTTCTTCATTCATAACAGGCAGCTGTTAAATCAATTTACAGGCAGTTATTATTTCCTTTCCACTTTTCCAAGACTGCAATATTTATATATTCCACTAGTTTTCCAGTCCTAGGATTCATGCCGTACCCTAGGATCTATCATTCAATCTAGTTTTCCAGTCCTAGGATTCATGCAATACCCTAGGTTCTATCATTCAATTTAGTTTCTTAGTCCTAGGGTTCATGCAATGCCCTAGACTCTATTAATTGTTCCACAATTGTAACAAATTTTGTTAGATAAATTAAAAAGCCACTCTACCAGCGAAAACGGGACTACTGGGGGCATGGTCGGCAATCCTGCGTGCCTCCGCAACCCCCAAGACTGCAACGGAATGGGGTCCTAACACAAGGATCAATCACAAGGAGTTTCTTCGAATGGTATACAATTACTGTAAATGGGTAGATGAATTTATTCTGGAAAGAACGCAACTTGAAACGCGGAAAACGGACTCCAAATGGGCCCTAAATGGGTCAAAAATGACGAAACTGTCCAAAATCAGACGTCTGGAACCTCTTCCAGACGTCTTAAAAGGTGGGTCAGGTCGTACCTTAGTTCTGCGTAGTCCTTCAGACTTCCAGAAGCCTACTGGGACGTCTGGCTTGGTTTCCAGACGTCCGATTGTCTTCCTGGACGTCTGGAGGTTCTCTCAGTCGTCTAGCACTACGACCAGACGTCTGATTTACGTGGGATGGCGAGCCCTTATGCCCTCCCAAGAAGAACCTGCGCGCACACACACCTGCTCTCAGCACGAAGAAACGCAGACGAAGTCGCGGCGGATGGCTGCATGGCCGTACACGCGAAAAAGGGCGAAGATAGAAATATCTTACCTATCAGACATTTGGACAGTCCTCCAGACGTCTTCAGCATCATCTGGTCGTAAGTCCAGACGTCTGATTTTGGAAAATTTTCTAGAACCAGAGCCCGATTCGCTCTCTGCTTGCGATGCACAGCCGCGCCGTGCCCCGTCCACCTGCTGCCCGAGCTGCAGCGGTCCCTCCGCGACACCCCACGCCCGCCGCTCCCCCGCTGGCTGGCTCTAGCTGCCTCGGCAAGCTCGAACCCTCGCGGTTGAGCTTCTTCCTTCCGCTCGCAACCCTCCTTCCCGCTCACTCTCCACGGCCGCTGCTGCCGCCGCTCGCTCGCTCGCTCGCGCTCTCGCACTAGCAGGGAGAAGGAGAAGAGGAAGGTGGAGGAGATGAGGGTGAGGGAGAGGGCGAGGGTGTCTTATAAGGCCGCGCAGGGAGAGAGAGAAGAGAGCGGCGCGCCTGCAGGAAGAGAGAGAGGAAAAGAGGAACGAAAGCGGCGGGTGTAGTCTGCTCGCGCATGCGCACAGACGCAACCCCGTACGCCGAAAAAAATTATTACCAGACATCTGGAAAGGGTTCCAGACGTCTGGACAGACATCTGGGCCACTTCCCAGACGTCTTAAAAACCCTTCTGATGCCACATTCGTAACATCAGGCTATTTTTTGACCCTTGCATTTAGTGATTTTCCTACTTTATATCTATCCACATCACGCTGTGGCCAACTTCTTAGCTGTGCATATTCATTTCTGTATAACACGCAATCATTTGCACATGTGCCAATTTTCTTGCAATTTAAACCATGTACATGAATCTATTTCTTTACTTCATACCATGTTTATGGATAACCTTTCGGATTTCTTAAAAGCTCTCCAATGAATTCAAGCACCTCAGACATCAATTTATAGGTCGGTCTATTCATAACCTTTATTCGAAATAACTTCAAAAGAAATGACAACCTTGAAATGGATGTGATATCAAGGGCAATAGGTTCATCTTCCGCCCTAATAGAATCATAGAATTGATTAGAAGTTTCCCCACTAGCTAGATCTTCAACTCCTGCTATCATTTTATCAAGTATTTCATCGATGTCATTGGCTTCACTATCCACAGTAGAGTCATCAAAATCTATTGGAGATCATCAGACTTCCTTTGTAAGATGCTCTCCATGAGCAATCTACTTAGTATAATGCTGCCACCAACCGTTGCAAACCATATACTCAAATACAGTTTTCCTATCATGTGAATATCCATTCAAGCACCTCATACATGGGCAAAAGATCTTGTCAAACTTCTCTCCTTGTCTGAATGACTTCTTATCGTCATGAAATGCCGAATTAGGGAACTCTTTCACTCCATTCTTGTATTGGGAGTAATTCGAGTTCCTCATATTAATCCAAAACTTGTTCATGATATTCTATAAAAATAAAATAAAACCACCTAATAATTATAATATGATTTTAGCGATCACTACAAGAATATTGAGTATTCTCGACCATTAATAACGGTCGCAAATGTTCAAATAACCGTCGAGAAAAAGGGTTGAGGAATGTACAGTCGGGGTTGGGTTTTCTCGATTGTTATTGAACAATACGGTCGAGAAAAGGGCACACCCCATTCAATGTTTGGTCAGTTCTCTCATTAGTTTTCAATGGTCAGTAACGCTTTTTCCCCACCATTTAATGTCCATGGTTGGCGAAAGTATTTACCATGACCGCTATTTAGACAGTCGAGTAAGAGTGTATTTCCGACCGTTTCTTAATAACAGCCAAAAATAATGATATTTTCGTCGGTTTACGGATGGTCGACAATGTTAACTTTTTGCGACAGTTATTGAGTAACGGTCAAGAAAACTCATTTTATAGACCATTTTAAACAGTCGAAAATGTTAACTATTAGCGATGGCTATTTTATTACGGTCGGGAAAGTCAAATTAGCAACCGTTTTAACAGTCGATAATATTAACAATTCTTGAGAATAATAGGGAATTTTTTAAAAATATATTTATTTTATGTTAAAGACCTATAAATAATGTCCCATTAAGAGTATAAATCAATCACACAACTTAAAAATTTATGCATTTAAAAAAATTGAAGAAATGAAAATTAAAATTTTATAAATAAAAGTAACGTATACAAAGTTCGTTACAAACAGTAATATATATATAATACAATTATGCTGTGGCACCAATGCCTTCAGCACCGCTACCACCTAAATCATCGTCATCACGATGATCTCTATACTGATGAAGGGATGGGTGATCAATTCCTCCCTTCTGAAGTAATCAAGGAGCTCCTTGATGGTCTTGTTGGATTCCTTGTTTGCATAGCATTGTCCCTGATCAATATCATCAGCTCCTCGATCCGATGGTCCTTCTCCTTGTCTTTGTGGCGTAATGCTGCAATCTTCTTCCTCATCTCCTGCACCTCAGCTAAAAAGGATGATGCTCCCCTTCTCCCACACCACCCCAAGACAGTCTCGCTCCTCCCTACGCTACAGATGTACCCGCCATGCTCAGGTGACATGACGGTCCAGTAGGCCTCCTCTATTATCAGTGGCTGTTGAACTATACCGGAGTTTGCGTCTTCAGGAGGATGCATTAAGTTGATCATATTATCTTGAAGGATATTGAATTACATTAAGTAATTTCATTTAATTATATAATTATGAAATAAAATAAAAGTATTGTATTTTTTTAATTTACATGTCTCTGTTGGTATGTGTCGTGAAGCCACTTCTATTTCCCTCTTTGCTCATCTTGCTATGAGTGGCCTCATATACTCCCACCCGATTAAGCTAGGCACCTTGATGCATGGCAGACTACAATAATTTGAAACAGTTAATTTTAATAGATTAGAAATTTTTGTAAGGTTTAAAAGAAAATATTAATTAGATATTTACATATATAGATTTCATCTTGTCTATGCTCCTCCTACCTAAGACATAGGTCTTCGGTAGAGCCTTAGCCCTATTTTCCTTATTTTTCTTGGCTTGCTCCTGAAAATGAAGGTACAATTTTTTAACTTATAAAATGTTTAAATAAATGATAATATATGAAATACTTTTACCTACGTCGCTAGATCATGCTAATGCTCACACACTTCCTTCCAAATGTGCCGTTGTATCAAAAGAGGCGCATTATGCAATGCCTCATCATGATTCCTGTTCTTATAATACTAAAAAATATAATTTTAATGTTAGAAATAATATTTGAATAATGGTAAAGGAAATAAAGAAATACAATTAAAATCTATCTTTTACCTTATTCTTCATCTCCAATCTCCAATCTTTATGAATCTTTGCTGCGTGCTTGAGGATATATTTGGGGATGTTCAGATCATTGCCCCATTCGAACATGGCCTACATTAGAAAGAGAATAAAAATTGTTACATAATTTACACTTATATAAAGCAATTTACAAAAGTTATTAGTTTTTACCAATTACCCCTAACTCTCGAATGAGCTGCTTTTTCAGCTCATTTGGCACCTTCCTCTAATCGAAGTGAGATAGTGAGATGATCGCCTTTGTCAGTGTACCCAGTCTGCTGACGAATGGAGGATAGTCCACTGCTTCTCCCGTTGGTGTGATCCGCACTAAAATGCGGGCCCCATGCGGAATTCTCTCTAAGTCCCTGTTTCGCGTGGGACCTCTCCTCCTATGTGCACTTATAAGACAGAATTATAACATAAAATTAAATAACAAAGAAAAAAATTTGAGAACATAACATTTACAAAATCCTAAATTCATACCTAAATCACGGGCGGGTGGTGGTGGTGCAAAACATCCCATCTGAGAAGGATCTGGGTCAGCCGTCTACTTTGGCTGATCATCCAATCTAGCATTCTCCTCATTAAATGAAGTACTATCCTCCTCATCCTCAGCGGCAAGTGCATCCTCCTCGTAGTCAGAATCCTTCGTTGGGAGATTTGTCGGAGGAGGCATTGGACTCTTCCTCTTCCACCTACCTCCCTTCCCCTGACTCTGGAAATATCGAGCTACATCTCTAGGCCTCAAAAACTGCTGGCAAGGTGCCTGGAGCTGAGGCTGAGGATGCTGGCAGTGAGCCTGAGGCTGAGGATGTTGGCGAGGAGCCTCAAGTCGCTGTGGGGGGGCCTCAGGCTGTTGGGAGGCCGGAGCCTCCTCCCTGCTCCTCCTATTAGCCTTTTTCTTGAAAATAACCTGCATAAAAACATCACAAATAATCAGATATTTTTTAAAAAAATTTGGCAGCATTTCCCCTATATATTGTGATATTTTAAAAATCCTGTATGAAATAAGTATACAAATAATTGAAAATGAAATGAGTGTATATAAATGAAATAACCTTCCCTTTCTCCATTTCCCTCCCTTTCCTCTTTCTCCCATTTCGTTTCCCCTTCCCTTACCCTCCCATTCCTCTTTCTTCTCCTTTTCTTTCTCCCTTTCTCCTTAACCTTCCCTTCCTCTTTCTCCCCTTCCTCTTCTCCTTCTCTTTCTTCCTTTCTTCCTTAGTTACCCTCCCCTTCTTATTTCCCCTCCTCTTTCTTCTCCTCTTTCCCCTTCCCTTACCCTCCCCTTCTCCTTCTCCCTTTCTCCTTAACCTCCCCTTCTCTTTCTCTCTTTCTTCCTTAGTTACCCTCCCCTTCTTATTTCCTCTCCTCTTTCTTCTCCTCTTTCCCCTTCCCTTACCCTCCCCTTCTCTTTCTCCCTTTCTCCCTCACCTCCCCTTCTCTTTCTCTCTTCCTTCCTTAATTACCCTCCCCTTCTCTTTCTCCCTTTCTCCTTAACCTCCCCTTCTCTTTCTCCCTTTCTTCCTTAGTTACCCTCCCCTTCTTATTTCCTCTCCTCTTTCTTCTCCTCTTTCCCCTTCTGTTACCCTCCCCTTCTCTTTCTCCCTTTCTCCCTTACCTCCCCTTCTCTTTCTCTCTTCCTTCCTTAATTACCCTCCCCTTCTTATTTCCCCTCCTCTTTCTTCTCCTCTTTCTTCAACATAAAACATTCAAGATACAAAAAAAAAGCATCATTCCACACAAGAAATAAATCTAAGTGGGCACACCCCACTCTTAAAATAAACCTAAGTGGGCACACCCCACATCTAGCATGATAATAGTATTTTAAGAAAAAGTAGTAAGAAACTCACCATAGTGACGAAATGGAAACAGTTGGTACACAAACAGTAAGAGAATGCAAAGAACCTATATGAGAAGGCAATAAAAAAAATTTCAGTTTTGATATATAAATGAACATAACCTTTAATAAAAGGTAAAATAATTTAAAGGAAATTTAAACAAAACAAACTAGAAATTTCATAATTTAATTTTATTTATGGTTATGAATTAATACTTTTGACAATTTACCTTATATGTCAATGTCAATTATACTAAGAGCAAGTTCTTCACTTTGTGGGTTTTGTTGATATGCTTTAGATTCAACATCTGGGTGTAGATCTTTTCCCACATCGCATTGTTCACGTGGTTGAGCTCTAATTGGTATAATCCACCCCTTTCTAGTATTATCAGGCACGTAGAATACTTGTGCTACCTGACAAGCTAGTGTGAATGGTTCTGATGATTGGAGGATGCAACAATTTTTACTTAAGGTCAAGAATCTATGTTTCTTATTGATTTTGAATCCAATGCCTTCTCTAAAAACATCAAATCAATCACACTTGAATAGAACCACCTATGGTCAAACTTGAAACTCATTTCCACAATCTCTTGAATTTGGCCATAATATCCATCACAACCAGTGCTTAGGTCACAACTGACAAGAACTCCAGCCTGTTGCATGGCTTTCGCATCATCAATGGATCTTACTCTAAATCTAAAACCATTAATTATGTATCCAGAATGGTAACGTCCATATGTCAAAGGTGTACCAGCAATTACATCAAAATCCTGTACCCACCGTGGATCCCCATTTTCTTTCAGTTTATTTACATGATCCTTGAACCAATGAAGGAACTGCAAGTCGTGTGTAGATGTATCAGATGATTCTTTGAATTCATTGTAAAATTCATCCACTTCTGGAATTTGCTTCAGAATGTACAAGTGTGCCAAACGTCGGCCCCTTTCCGATATGGGCTTAACTTCCATTCATAGGATTGACCTTCCTCCAATGTTAAATATGGACAAACAATCTTCATCATTGCCATTAAATTCTCCTTCATAGTTTTGTTTAAGACGATTAAATCTATTGTCGGTATCATTCATGTACATGACATAGAAGTTAATACATTCTTCTACAAGATAGCTTTCAACAATTGACCCTTCTACTTTAGCCATATTCAAGACATAATCTTTCAATTTCTTCAAATATCGTTCAATTGGATACATCCATCTGTATTGCATGGGTCCAGCAATTCTCGCTTCATTTGAAAGAAGAAGCATGACATGAACCATAACGTCGAAAAATGAAGGTGGGAAAATCTGCTCCATTTTACAAAGTGTGATTACAATTTGTTTATCCCAATTGTTTAGCAATTCAGTATCTAATGTCTTTGAACAAATAACTTTAAAATATCTACTCATCTCCATCAAAGAATCGACTACCGGATCAGGCATCACCCCATGTATCGCTAGTGGGAATAAGATTTGCATGTACACATGAGAATCATGAGTTTTTAACCCAGTAATCTTCCTTTGCACTTTATTTACGCAACGTAAAAGTTACGATGACTACTCATCTGAAACCCAAATGTCCTTAAGGAACGAGAAAATCCTTTGCCTCTGCTCTTCGGTATGACTGTATATAGCTTCTGGAAAGTGAGACCCTCCTTCTTCATTGTGCAACTCAGGACGAATACCCAAAATTTTCTTATCATTCATTGTTTTAACTATATCCTTTGGGTTGTCTGTTAGGTTTAATACATCAAGAATGTTATCCTTTACATTCTTTTCGATACGCATAACAACTAAATTGTGTCGCACTGTTAAATCCTTCCAATATAGAAGCTCCATAAAAAATATGCTTTTCTTCGTAAACCCTGAGTGTCGCAAGGAAGCCAAGTCATTCTTGAAAAGATGACCCAAATGTATTTCTTCGAGCTGTTGCAATATTTCCATGATTTTCATCCCTGACAGCCTAATAGAATTTGTACTGAGTTTATTCTTCGGATTCCTCAACGAATACCGACATGCTTTACCATCAAATCTGTCCTTGAATTGTGACGTTCGCCATTTGTGTTCAATGGGCAAAACCTGCGGTGCCCTAAGTAACGAAACTTCTTGCTTTCAGGCAATCTCAGGTGATGAGTATCATCCATACAGATTGGACAGGCGAACTTCCCCTTCGTACTCCATCTTGACAATTCGCATATGCTGGAAAGTCATTGATTGTCCACAGTAATGCTGCGTGCAACTGGAAGAATTGTTTCTTGTCTACGTCATATCTTTGAACACCACTGTACCACAACACTTTCAGTTCATCAATAAATGGCTGAAGATAAACATCTATTGCATTTCCTGGTTGCTTAGGTCCTGGGATAAGGAGTGTCAACATCATGAATGAAGATCACATGCATAGCTATGTGGGTAAGTTGTAAGTTACCATGACCACCAACCATATGAAATATAATGGATACATGCTTTTGAATGGATTAAATCCATCACTTGCAAGACCTAGTCTCACATTTCGTGCCTCCTCTACGAATAATGCGTGATTCTTGTTAAATCTATTCCAATCATCAGAATCTATTGGATGACGGATGCATCCATCTTTCAATTTATTATCCTGATGCCATGATATCGATTTTGCTGTTTTACTGGAATTGAATAAGTATTGTAGTCTAGGGATCAGTGGAAAATAATGGAGAACCTTCTCCGATTGTTTCTTCTTGCTAGTGTTTGTTGACTTACCCACCTTATATCTCTCCTCACCACATTCAGGATAGTTAGTCAACCCTGAGTACTCATTTCTGTGTAGGATACAGTCATTATGACGGGTATCAATCTTCTTGCATTTCAGTCCGAGCCCACATATCAGCTTCTTCGCATCATACCATGACTTAGGATATCCAGTAGAATTATTCAACAGATCTCCAATGAATTCTAGAACCTCAAACATTAATTTCACTGTGGCTCTGTTCATCACTTTCTTCTGAAACAATTTTAGAAGGAATGACAGCTTCGATATTGGCGTTATTCCAAGAGCAATTGGATCCTCTGCTGCCTTGACTGCATCGTACAACTCATTACAATCTGGTAATGTCTCATCATCAACTGCATCCTCATGGTTTGCTGCTCTCATATCATGTTACATTTCATCCAATTCATCTCCTTGATTATCATCACTTCATTCAAAGGCTTGAATTGTCTCATTCCTAACTTCTCTCATTTGTTCACCATTAGCTGTCCAATTTACGTAATGTTACCACCAATCATTACATATTACATGCTACAAAACTGTCTTGGTCATGGAAAAACCCATTCAAACACTGTCTACATGGGCATAACATCAGCTGAAGGAATTCACCTCGTCTAAATGTCTTCCTATCATCATGAAATGCCCACTCTAGAAACAAAATCACTTCACTCTTGTAGTCGTGGTAATTCGAATTCCTCATACTGATCCATGACTTATCCATGACAATTATCCTAAATGTAAAAGACAACCACTCATAAGTTGGACTCAAATAAGGTAAGAATGTGTATTTTTAGATCATTCATAAGCCATACTCGAATAAAGAAGAAATGTATATTTTAAGAAGATTTTCACTTGATTTCCCATCCTTGAAGATTTGATCACAACATTACTTCTTCCATGCAACTAGTGTTTGAAGAAATTTCGGTAGCATTTCCCCGCACTTCTCTAGTATACCCCCTAAGACTAACCTTAACAACACCCCCAATAGCCCCCACTAAATGGTGCTTCGGAAGTAGAGCTAAGATTAGTTGGTATGCCGATGAAGAGCGAGAAAATGCAACCGAAATTTCTCCAAACACTAGCTACATGCAAGAAGTAACCCTAAGTTGTGATCAAATCTTCAAGGACCCCCCTTTGTTCAGAACTTCTCTAAACAAAGGACGACGACACTTAAGGCATATTATAAACAGAACGCATCGTGCATGTACGTGAGGTATACACACGCTCTGTATTGTCTGTATAACATGATCATAAGTCTCGACAGGCTAGTATTTTGACACAATTATATCCCTCCCACAACCTATTACCTAGGGGTTAGAATTCCTATTGTTTGTCATACCGTGCATCTAAATTTGTGCAAGTGTGTGTATCTACAAAGTTGTAATAAAAATTAAATAGTCAAACATAAATAACAAATAATTCAAATAATTTGGGAATACAATTCAAACATGCAGTTCAGTTTAGTTATTAAAAACACATGACCAGCATCGTTTCAACACGTAACTACTTGTGACAGTCAATGTGGTCATGAAGTGGCTGGTACTGTCCAAACATGAATCATACCATCTCATTCTAATTTAAAGTTCCAATTCTTCATCAAAAACATGTTTATAATCTCAAGAATAATTATGAATCATATTTGAACATTAACCAAAACCTCACCACATTTAATGAATGACTAGAACTCATAAATCCCATCAGAACTGAGTAGCAAAACCAATAAATCTTTGATCGCACCCAATTCAGTAAAAATCTCATTCCAAGTCATTGCAATTGCTCCTTGAATGATTTACAACTTTCATAGATTACAATGCTCATTGAGTATCAGAAAATCTTGATTAATCCTACTATTCTCACTATAGACATTAAGGAAGTAAGGACAACTCAGGTACTCGGATCAACTTCAAAACATATAGTTCTCATTACTAAGTGTCGTATGTATTCAGAAAAGCACTTGGAACTCAATGAGAAGCAAATTATAGCCTTATCGATCTTAAAAACCCTAATTTAATCTATTCCTTAAGCTATAGATAGCTTGAAAGAATAAATCAAATCATAGAGTAAATTCAACTCAAATCAATCTCAAACCTCTGTTATAACATTTCAAACATCAATCAATCTTTGAATAACACATTGAAACACTTTGGATTGAATTCAAATATTGCCCAAGTGGGCATTTAATCTGTGGTCGCCGTAATGATCTGATTATCCAACTAGCCTACACACTATTGATCCAAATGCCATTTCGTCATTGCCATGGCCTCCAATCTATGTAATGGATTTTCCTTCGCCATGGTTACCAGGAAAAGAAGAAAAATAATATTTAACATTAAAATTAGGCGTAAGCTCAATAAATAATAAAAATTCAATTACAATAGCTCAAGCCCATCGCTATTATTCCAATCAAATAGGTAAAATCACCATTCACTTGATCAAACCCATTACAACATTCATAATTAAATTTCTCAACTCTTTACATAATTAAATGAAGTATATAGTTAAATTGCATTCATGATTAAATTTCTAACCTAAGTAGTATATAAAAAAATTTAATTAACCTAAAATTAAATTTCTAACCATAAGGGGGGAAATTGGGGTGATGGTGGTGGGAGGAGGAGGAGGTGGTGGTGGTACTGATGGCAAAAGGAGGTGGTGGTGGTGGTGGTGCCTAAAGTGGTCGTGGCCTAAGGTGGTGGTGGCGGTGACCGGCTGTGGAGATGGGGGTGGTGGTGAGCAGGCGGTTGTGGAGGTGGGGGTGGTGGTCGACGAGGTGGTGGTGAGGTGGTCATGGTGGTGGCGGCGGCATGAAGAAGGGAAGGTGGTCATGGTGGTTTCGGTGGTTGCCATGGTGACGCAATGGAACGAGGAAGGGAAGGATGGGTAAGGAGCACTTACTGAGGGGTGTGGTCACAGGATGACGTGGGGTGGGGGGGTCGCCTGCGAGAGGAGGACCCTTGGAGTCGGTGGAGGAGGTCGACAGTGCTGTGGGTTTCTACTGAAGGAAGGGGAAGAAAGGAAGGGGAAGGAGTTGAGGTCGTGCTGGGTATTTTGTCTATTTTTTCTCGACCATTCTAGATTCAACAATCGAGGAATGCATTTGAAAATTATCTTTTTGCTGCCACGATTTTCTATGAGACTATCCTCGACTGTTAATATGGAAACGATCGAAAATAAGGATATTCTTGATTGTTATAACTGATCAACAATGGTTTCAACAAGACGACTTAATTATACTTGACTTTCTCGGTCGTTATATATTCCATGGTCGAGGATTATGTTTATCCTCGACCGTTAATGTAACAACGGTCGAGTAAATTATTATTCTCGACCATCTATAATGGTCGAGAGTGGTTTCAACCATCCCGATTATTTTGCAAGTAAGAAAGTTAATGACCGGACTTTTGGCAACCGTTACTCTTATAACGGTAGAGAATACTTTTATTCTCGACCATTACTTGAACGGTCGAGAATTTCTGTCGTGAACAGTGCTTTTTCTACTAGTGGATGTTTGTATTTTGATTAGGGTTTTCACTTGATAGCCCATCTTTGAATATTTGATCACAATGTTACTTACATGTAATCGGTGTCTAGAAAAATTTCAGCAGCATCTCTTTGCACTTCTCCAGTATACCCCTCAAGACTAGCCTTAACTACGTTCCCAATAACTCCCATTTAAGGGTGCTTTAGGAATGTAGAAAAGATCGGTTGGTATACCAGAGAAGAGCAAACAGATGGTACCGAAATTCCTCCAGATATCGGTTCTATGTAACAAGTAACCCTAAGTTGTGATCAAATCTTCAAGGACCCTCTTTAGCTTGGGATCTTCACCGAACTAAAGACGATTGACACTTATGGTATGCTATAAAGATAAAACATCATGCATGTAAGTAAGGTATACACATACTCTGCATTGTCCATATAACATAGTAATAAGTCTCGATGAAAAAATATTTTGACACGATTATTCCCTCCCAAAAACTATAAATGTAGGGGTTAGAATACCTATTGTTTGGCCTCAAGTGCATCTAAATTTATGCAAGGTGTATATCTATAAATTCATTAAAATTTTCAACAGAGTTTCCCTTACAATATAAATTTCTTCCCATAACAAAAACACACAATTAATCATATCGGCATTCACAAATTAAGTGGGTACACCCCACACTTTAATCATGCATACAAATTGAAATTAAAGTGGGTTTGACGTGCGGTTGTGTGTGTGTGTGTTAAGAAGTGTCGTTATAGTCGCACTTGCAACGTCGATTTTAAAATAAGTAAACGGAGGTGAGTCTGAGTGTCGATCTCATGGAGGCGTGAAAATCGAATTTTTCTTATCACTTGTTGTCACGGAAAGCGCGGAGTTTTGCTTGCGAAAGATGCAGTTTTGAAAAGCGAGAGAGAGATAGAGAGAGATTAGGGTTAGAGCATTCCTTGTTCGATCATGCAACTTAAACAGAAATTAAAGTAACAACTGAACAGAAAATAGCTTCATTAATCATGCACTTTTAGTTCGTAACTTACAACAACAAATATATGCTCAAAAAAAAGTAATGGAAAGCTTAAAAGAGAGAGAGAGAGGATGGAGAGCGACGAGGCAGCCACGGCGGTGGAGGAGGCTCCGTCGGTGGCTCGTCGTTACCGACGATTACAAGAGGGCCTAAAGCTATCTAAGAGAGGGGTGGAGTAGTTGCAAGGGAAGTGAATGCCTTGAATGAGTGGTTGGAGGGGGTTTAAATAGGGTTAAGGGCTTCCTAAAAGAAGGGGCTTTAGCGATGTCTAGAACGTCGCTAAAACCACTCCAAAAGCGTCGGTGAAGCCCTCCAGCCCGCCGGTCAACCGCGCGCTCTGTTTCTTCTTCACACTCGATCCGCGGCCGCTGCGTGAGAGTCGTCTGATCGAAGATCGTACGGCTGAGATCTCTCCTAGGCTACACTTGGATTGCGCCTCAGGCACGCGTGTGTGCGGGCGTCATCGCCCGGCATACGCGCGCACGTGGGCGCTTGCGAGCTGTGGGCGCACCGCGTGGCGAAATCTCGACCACCCGCTGCTGATCGGGCAGCCCGATTTCGCCGCGCGCAACCTTCGTCTTCGAACCCACGTCGCGTGCGTGCGGGAGTGCGCACTAACCGTTGCGCCACGCTCGCGCTTCGTTGCGGCGACTGCTGGCGGGCGTGCGAGTCTCGGTCGTTTGATCGAAGATCAATGGCCGAGATCTGATCTCTGCTGGATGAAGAGGTGGCACACGGTGGAGCGGGGGTGACGTGGAGCAATGAGGGCCGTTGATCTCCAGATCAATGGTGAGAACTTCTTGTACCCATTGTAGGAGCTCTAGATGTTGGATTTAGCCGATCTTGAGTCCGTTGGACTCCGTTTGTCGTTCTGAATCCATCCGTGCGGTCCGATTGCTCATTTGAGGCCTGCTTTGACAAGTGCTTACACAAATGGCCATTAATACAGTTTTATAAGCAATCTTGGTACATGATGCATGCAATGCTCCCATTCTACTTATGTTGTGCCTTTTATTCTTAAGGTGGGCCATATTCAACATAATTATCACCCCCTTGTGCAGTGTTATCATACCCCCATGCTTACTCCTTGCTAGTCCCTAGCAAGGTTTATTGTAGCCTTTATTTCCTTTCAGAATTTGAGAAGTAATTGCTTAGACACTTCGTCACTTGTCAATAGGAGGAAATATACGAAGATCTTAATCTATAAAGACTAAGTAGCACCCGGGTGTCTGCCAAAATATGAATCGCCCAAATCCTTGCTTGAATGTATATAACTATGCATATGTATATGTATTTTTTAAAAGAAAAAAAATTTTCGGAATTCAGTGTAGGTTGGTAACTTTTTACGGCTACCCAACCTACCCAAAACTCGGTCAAAACCCTAAGTGCTAAGCATCTTGGTGTGATTGTTGTGATAGACTCACTTAACGGTAATTGAGATAAACTTCGGGTTTCTACGCCTCTAGGTGACCGGAAAAGGAAATAAATTTTCCTGAAGGTGTATTTGTTCGATTGGTAACTTTCTCCCTACGTTTGTTTTAATTAGGGTCAACACAAGGATTTTTCTAGTGTATATCTCCCCCTCTTGTACTACTTCCCCGCTTCTTCCTTAAGTGTTTTAGTCTTTTTGTGCAGTTATCGAGCTGGGATCTGGACAATCGACCAATGGGCTGTTACCCACGATCACTTGCCAGCCATACTTGTGCAGTGAAGTGTGGTTTATTTTCTTTTCTTCTCCCTTTTTCTTTTCATAGGTGGCTTCCCTGATCTCAAATGTACCTAGAGGCAATGAGGAAGAAATGGTCTGTGGCTGGGTTCTGGACAACCTGCCAATGGGCTGTTACCCACGACACCTTGCCAGCCATGCCACCCTCGAGAGTTCATTAGCTACCTAATTTCTGTCAAAATCTCTGAGAAGTGAGTCTGTGCAAAAATGTGTGCAGATGCTTAGACTCAAAGTTTTTCTGAGTTAGAGGGTAAGTTGATAAGTCGTATACTTATCAACTTATTTAGTAGGTGGATTAGAATAGCTTAAGGTTGCAAGGATTCGAAGCTAAATCCATATTTTAACGGACACCAGGGCTGATTAAGCCTGAAGGCCTGAAAATTCTAAGTGTTTAAGTTCTTTTTGTATTATTTTCCACTATTAACAAGTTTCTAATGCCTATGTTTTCTTCCTAAATTCAAATTTTTTTTTTTAATTTATTCAGACTGATTAAATGAGCTCAGGATTATGCAATTTACCACCCCCCCCCCCATGCTTAAGTTGAACAATGTCCTCATTGGCAAGTACATGGATGCATAAGGGTTCAAAAAGATAGTACCTGAGTGACGTAAACTACCAGATCAGTCTGAATCCTCTGGGTTGCCTCCCAGGAAGCACTGAGTTTAACGCCTCCAACTGGGTGGTGCTTCGTGTCATCCCTCAACGAGGGTGACACTCTCATTTGGGGGAACCTGGGCCAGGAAATACTTCAATCTTTGACCATTAACTGTAAAAGTGTGCCCAGTGTTAAGATCGGCTATTTCAACTGCTCCATTAGAGTAGGGCTTAACCACCTGAAATGGTCCAGTCCATTTGGACCTGAGTTTCCCCAGGAAGAGTTTTAGGCGGGCGTCAAATAGCCAGACTTGCTGGTTAGGCTCAAAGGTTTTTCTATGACAGTCAACTATTGTCAAAGGCATCCCGACGAATTTCTTCGAGCTCAGATAATTGGAGCGTCCTCTGCGCACCGGCTAACTGGGGATCCATGTTACATTGCTTGACAGCCTAGTAAGCCCGGTGTTCTAATTCGATAGGAAGATGGCAGGCTTTGCCAAAGACCAGGCGATTAGGCGACATGCCTATCGGGGTCTTGAAAGCGGTCCTGTATGCCCACAAGGCATCATCAAGTCGTGTGGACCAGTCTTTCCTGTCAGGTCTCACAGTCTTCTGTAAAATGTTCTTGATTTGTCTATTTGAGACCTCAGTCTGCCCATTTGTTTGTGGATGATACGGGGTAGCAATGCGGTGGTTCACCCCGTATTTTCTAAGTAGGGCATGGAATTAGGAATGGATAAAATGGCTTCCACCATCACTGATCATGGCCTTGGGTATTCCAAACCGGGAAAAGATGTTCTTCTTAACAAAGTCCATGACAGTCCTGTGATCACATCGGCGGGTGGCGACGGCTTCAATCCATTTGGAAACCTAGTCTACTGAGACTAGGATGTACTCGAAGTCGTTGGATGGTGGAAAGGGGCCCATAAAATCGATACCCCAAACGTCGAAGATTTCGACAATCAAAATAGGCTGAAGGGGCATCATATCTCTCTTGGTCATGGTCCCCAGCGTTTGGCAATGTGAGCAAGTCTTGGCAAAGTTGTGTGCATCCTTAAATAGGGACGGCCAATAAAATCCAGACTGCAAAACTTTCGCAACTGTTTTCTTTCCAGAGAAGTGGCCGCCACAAGCTTGGTCATGACAAAAGGAAAGCACACTCTGAACTTCATCTTCGGGGATACACCTCCTGATGATCTGGTCATCACAGAGGCGAAACAGCATGGGATCATCCCAGAAATAGTGCTTGGCCTCAGCCAAGAACCTGTCCCATTGCTGTCTGGACCAACTGTGCAGGGTTTGTCCTACAACCAGGTAGTTGACGTAGTCAGCATACCATGGCATTTTCTTATCTTGCATAGCTAGGATGTGTTCATCTGGGAAGGCGTCAGATAGAGGTAGGGAGGGTCCAATGTGGTCTGGATGAAGTCTAGACAAGTGGTCAGCAACCACATTCTTCGATTCGGCCTTGTCTCGGATTTCCAGGTCAAATTCCTGTAAAAGCAGGATCCATCCGATGAGCCTGGGCTTTGCATTCTTCTTGGCCAACAGGTGCCGGATGGCTGAATGGTCAGTGTAAATAGTCACGTGAGATCCCAGCAAGTACGATCAGAACTTTTCAAGTCCAAAGACTACAGCGAGCAACTCTTTCTCTGTGACCGTATATTTACGTTGGGCCTCGTCCAACGTTTTGCTAGCGTAGTAGATCACCATGGGCTTATTGTCTTGCCTTTGTCCCAGGACAACGCCTATGGCAAAATCTGATGTATCACACATAATCTCAAAGTCTTGGGACCAGTCTGGGGGTTGAAGTACAGGTGCGGTGGAGACTAAGTCCCGAAGGGTGTGATAAGCCTGGATGTAATCAGAAGACATGTGGAAGATGGCGTCGTTGGCTAGAAGGTCGGTCAAGGGTTTGGAAAGCTTGGAAAAGTCTTTAATGAACCTTCGGTAGAAGCCAACATGTCCTAGGAAGGAGCGAATCTGTCGAACTGAGCTAGGTGGAGGAAGTTTGGAAATTAAATCAACCTTAGCCCGATCTACCTCGATGCCCCTATGCGATACGATGTGACTGAGGACAATTCCTTCTTGAACCATAAAATGACTCTTTTCCCAACTTAACACCAGGTTAACCTCGATACATCGTTTCAGGATTTTCTCCAAGTTGCTCATACAATGGTCGAATGAATTCTCGAATACCGAGAAATCATCCATAAAGGCCTCTAAGTATTCACCCACCATTTCTGAAAAAATGGCTAGCATGCAACGTTGGAAGGTCGCAGGTGCGTTGCATAACTCAAACAGCATTCGAAGGAATGCAAACGTGCCATATGGGCAAGTGAATGTGGTCCTTTCCTGATCTTTCGGAGCAATTGCGACTTGGTTATATCCTGAATATCCATCCAGGAAGCAAAAATACTTCTGCCCTGCCAATCTTTCAAGGATTTGGTCAATGAATGGTAAGGGGAAATGATCCTTCTTAGTGGCTTCATTGAGCTTCCTGTAATCAATACACACCCGCCATGCAGTGGTGGTGCGGGTGGGGATGGATTCGCCATGATCATTGGTGACAACGGTGAGCCCAGCCTTCTTGGGAACCACTTGAGTGGGGCTCACTAGGGGCTATCGGAGATAAGGTAGATGATGTCGGCGTCAAGCCACTTGATAATTTCTTTTTTAACGACCTCCCGCATGTTTGGGTTTAAACGTCTCTGCATCTGGTGGGAAGGTCGGGCCCCTTCTTCCAGGTAAATCTTATGGGTGCAATAGGTGGGGCTAATTCCTCTTAAGTTCGAAATGGTCCATCCAATGGCGGCCCGATGTTCTGAAAGGGTAGTAGTCAACTTGAGTTCCTGATCCTTGGTTAGATGAGAATTAATAATCACTAGGAAGGTCTAGTCAGATCCCAGGAAGACATACTTGAGATTCTTGGGCAATGGTTTAAGTTCAGGTGCGGGTGGAACCACAGTCGATGGGAAGGGAAAGGGTAGGATTTGATTAATATCGATCTCCTCAAATGGTGTCGTGTGATGGTACTCAGCCTTACAGAGGTCCACGGGTAATGATGGTGATAGGTCAGAACAGTTACCGCAAGTTTGGTGGTCTGATACAGAACTGAGGGTGAGGCATTCCTCAATCAGAGTTTCCATGGGATCATGTTCCTCAACGCAATCGCAATCAAAAGACTTTGTCACCTGGAAGATATCCAATTGCATTTTCCTATCCCCGAAGGCAATTTCCATACATCCCGTGTCGCAATCAATGTTTGCCTTAGCCGTAGCTAAGAAAGGTCTGCCTAAGATTATGGGTGCGTTCTGTAATTTTTCAGGGACTTCCATGTCGAGCACCAAAAAGTCGATCGGGAAATAGAAGTCCTTGACCCGTACAATCACGTCCTCGACAACCCCCTTCAGGGTTTTCACAGATCTATCAACCAGCTGGATGGTGACAGGGGTTGGTGTCAGCTCCCCAAAACCAAATTGGTGGTACAGGGTTGTTGGAATCAGATTGATAGAAGCACCTAGGTCCAGGAGTGCTCTATCAAACGTCATGTCCCCGATATTGCAGGAAATCAGGGGTGCTCCTGGGTCAGTTCGCTTGAGTGGAAGTTGCTTGATATTACGGAACTTGCTTGTTCAGAGAGTACAACCTTCCTAGGTGCTTGAGGTCTCGGCTTACGCTTGGGTGTACAGCCATCCTTTAAAAACTTGGCGTAAGCAGGGATGTGATTGACGGCTTCATGGAGCGGAATATTAATATGTACTTGCTTAAAGATTTCCAACAGCTTAGTTTCCACAACATTCTTCTTTTTCTTGATTGTTTCCAAGGCCTCAAGGTAGGGTGTCTGAATGTGGATTGGTTCTATTTCTGGATCCTTGGTTGGTGCCTCCTCTGAGTCAGGTATTTCAGTGAGTGAAGTCTCGGGGAGAGTCGGCCATTTGGGATCCTAGGTTTTGGTGCCGCTTCTCAAGGTCACCACATTCGCAGAGGCATTGGGGCCATGGGTTGATCCTTGAGAAGACGAGGATGAAGAAGCACCAAACCCAGGAGGTGTTTGCAGGGCTGGCTGGACCATGTCAGCCTGCCCGGGGTTGCTTTGGAACCCTTGCGAATTGGGGCCTCTGTTAATTATGTTTTGCGGGTTCGGTTGTGGTTGGGAAGGTAGGGATCCTTGTTGTTTATAGTCCAAGAGTTGGCTTAACTGTCCCTTTACCAAGGCCATTTCCTCCTGATGTTTCTGGTTCATGTCAGCCATCATCTTTATTAGGGTATCCATTTGGTTTTGTGGGGGAGGGGCCACCCTATTTTGATTGTATTGGGGTCTAACTGGTGGTCCTTGCTGATAGGGGGTAAGTGTGGCTGCTAGTTTGGCCTGGGCTGGTTTTGGAATTGCGATGGTTTCTGGTTTGTCCAACCAAAGTTGGGGTGGTTACGCCAGCCAGTGTTGTAAGTGTTGGAGAAAGGTTCAGGTTTCGCATAACCTTGGACAGCTTGCACATCTTCAAGGATAGCCGATGTTGATGGAGAGGGAAGGGAGTAATCAAGGGTTCAGGGAGCAAAGGTCCCTTCCTGGAACGTGGTCAGGGGTTGTTCCAGGTTCAGTTGGGTTAAAGGTTGGACCAGGTCAATATTATGCGTTCCCTTTGCTAGGGAGAAAGTCTGTAAGGGGTTCCTGGTCAGGTTCAGTAGCTCATCAATCTTTTTGTCCACCAATTCCACTCGATCCAATTTCTTGGCAATGATGTCCATGTCAACCATTCCAGAATTTGCTTGCACCTCATAAATCCTGCCATGGGGTTGACTGGACCTGTTAAACTGGTTCATGGAGGCATTGTTGAGTGAATTCTCGCTCATAGACTCAAAGAGCTCAAACGCGCTCTCCTCGTCTTTGTTCAGGAAGTTTCCCCCGCATGAGGCATCGACGAAGTTCCGTAGGTTGCTGTCCAGACAGTGGTAGAAGATCTGGGCCAATTGCCACCTTGGTACTTCGTGGTGTGGGCATTTCCTCAAAAGTTCATTAAATCTTTCCCACGCCTCATGAAATTGTTCCCCACCCTGGAGTGTAAAGGTAGTGATAGCTCTTCTAAGGGCATTGGTCTTTCCTATGGGGAAGAATTTCTTTAAAAATGCATGCCTCAGTTCTTCCCAGGTGGTGATGGGTCTACTTAGGGTTCTAAGCCAATGAGAAGCCTTGTCTCTTAATGAGAAGGGAAACATCTTGATTAGAACAATGTCAAGGCTAATGTTCCTAGGTTTCACAGTTCGCACTATGCGGTCGAGATCCTCTAGGTGCTGAAAGGATTCCTCATTTGAGCTTCCATGAAAGTGGCTCTGGATCAGACTTAAGACATTCGGTTTCAGCTCAAAATCATCTCCCCCCTTGGGGATCCTAAGGTGTGGCTCAACTGTAATAGCAGAGGGATTATAGAAATCGTGGAGGGGCCTCGGCTGATTCTGAAATGGTGGTATACCAAATGGTGGTTGCCTTGGTATGTATTGGAAAGGTGGTGGTGGTTGTTCTTGTGGGTTCTGTAACCATTGTATGGCTTTCTTGATGGTGTGGATTTGTTGTTGCTGAAGCCAGTGGTTAGCATTGATTTGGGCTTAGATAATGGCCATAGCGTCTGGTGGGGGTTGATCCTCAGCCTCATCTACCCTAGGTTCAGCCATGTTTCCAACAAAATTACGTTGCCTAGATTCCTGCCCCAAACCACACAACTCGGGATGCAGTGAACGTCTCCCGTGCATACACTAGAGAAGAACAGGAGGGGATGCGGAGGGCGACAGATACGAGAAATGTGTTTCAATCAAGCACACAAGCCTAGTCCTTATGGGGTATTCCTTAGGAGACCTAAAAATCTCACAAAGGGTGATTAAGTCCGTAAGCACTGGACTCCCCTTCCCAAGGCTAATCTGGCTAGGTTGATTACGAGGGGATTGCAGGGAAGGTTCTTCCTTTGGCTTGCGCCTCCTGTTCCGTAGACCTCACAACCGCGGTCGTTTGACATTGCCCCGCAGCCTAGTCACCAGATTCTACCAAGGAAATGAAAGCCAAGTGCCTAGCGAACAAAACCTCGCCTTTCGAGACTTAACTCAGTCCTGCCTAGGGCACGTCTACTCAATTTTAAAGGGTTAGGATAGTGCTTGTGCTTAGGGTTATGTGATGAGGCGTTGATTGGGGTGGTGCCTCTTAATTTTTCACTTTTAAGGTGTGTGCTTCTAGCAAAACATGGTTTTCAAGCAAGGATTTTTTAAGATGTGGTGTCTTTTAGTGTTTCATCCTTACTTTAGTACTTTTTAGGGTTGACGTGTCTTAATATTTTCAGACAAGTTTCAGTGGGCACGTCAAGTTCTGCACACAATTCGGTGAAAGTAGATTTCCTTTTATTCTGTAGAGGCTCTAAAACCCTAATGTACTCATCCTAATGATCATGCAGCTTCTATTAGATGAGTCAATTTTAGGGTTGAGTGGTGCGGCCTAGGTCAACTCACGGTGGCTTTGCAAACACCACTCAAGAAAAAGAAAAGAACACTAAAAGAATTTATTCAGAATGTTAGAGTATACATTTTTTGTGGGGTGATGTGTTAAGGATGTGGGTCAAGCAATCATACACCACGCCAATCTTTATCAATTTTTACAATTTTTTTTAGTTTTTTCACGCAAGCAAACAATCATGATAGAAAAATTACTCACTATCGGTCCTTGTAGCGCCTACTCCCTTGCTACCGTCGTGGGATGCATCGCTTCGCCGTCCACGCGTCGAATTCCTGCAACCATCAAGTAAAAAGGAAAATAGGGCATTAGACGATGTGAGAATGAATGTGGAATGGAGGTGATAAAACAAATCCGTTGCCTCCTTGGCAACGACACCAAAAACTGACGTGCGGTTGTGTGTGTGTGTGTTAAGAAGTGTCGTTATAGTCGCACTTGCAACGTCGATTTTAAAATAAGTAAACGGAGGTGAGTCTGAGTGTCGATCTCATGGAGGCGTGAAAATCGAATTTTTCTTATCACTTGTTGTCACGGAAAGCGCGGAGTTTTGCTTGCGAAAGATGCAGTTTTGAAAAGCGAGAGAGAGATAGAGAGAGATTAGGGTTAGAGCATTCCTTGTTCGATCATGCAACTTAAACAGAAATTAAAGTAACAACTGAACAGAAAATAGCTTCATTAATCATGCACTTTTAGTTCGTAACTTACAACAACAAATATATGCTCAAAAAAAAGTAATGGAAAGCTTAAAAGAGAGAGAGAGAGGATGGAGAGCGACGAGGCAGCCACGGCGGTGGAGGAGGCTCCGTCGGTGGCTCGTCGTTACCGACGATTACAAGAGGGCCTAAAGCTATCTAAGAGAGGGGTGGAGTAGTTGCAAGGGAAGTGAATGCCTTGAATGAGTGGTTGGAGGGGGTTTAAATAGGGTTAAGGGCTTCCTAAAAGAAGAAGGGGCTTTAGCGACGTCTAGAATGTCGCTAAAACCACTCCAAAAGCGTCGGTGAAGCCCTCCAGCCCGCCGGTCAACCGCACGCTCTGTTTCTTCTTCACGCTCGATCCGCGGCTGCTGCGTAAGAGCCGTCTGATCGAAGATCGGACGGTTGAGATCTCTCCTTGGCTGCGCTTGGATCGCGCCTCGGGAGCGCATGTGTGCGGGCGTCATCGCCCGGCGTGCGCACGCGCGTGGGTGCTCACATGCTGTGGGCACGCCGCGTGGCGAAATCTCGACGCTGCTGCTGATCGGGCGGCCCAATTTCGCCGTGCGTAACCTTCGTCTTCGATTTCATGCTCCGCGCGGCTCGAACCCGCGTCGCGTGCGTGCAGGCGTGCATGCTAACCGTTGCACTACGCCCGTGCTTTGTCGCGGCAACTACAGGCGGGCGCGCGAGTCTCGGTTGTTTGATCGAAGATCGACGGTCGAGATTTGATCTCAGCTAGATGAAGAGGTGGTGCGCGGTGGAGCGGGGGTGACGTGGCGCAATGAGGGCCGTTGATCTCCAGATCAATGGTCAGAACTTCTTGGGCCCATTGTAGGAGCTCCGGATGTCGGATTTGGCCGATCTTGAGTCCGTTGGACTCTGTTCGTCGTTCTGAATCCATCCTTGCAATCCGATTGCTCATCTGAGGCCTGCTTTGACAAGTGCTTACACAAATGGCCATTAATACAATTTTGTAAGCAATCTTGGTACATGATGCATGCAATTCTCCCATTCTACTTATGTTGTGCCTTTTATTCTTAAGATGGGCCATATTCAACATAATTATCACTCCCTTGTGCAGTGTTATCATGGGTACACCACATTCTAATCATACAAACAAATTGAAATTAAAGTGGATACACCCCATATTCTAATCATGCATATAAACTGAAATTAAAGTGGGTACACCCCACATTATAATCATGCATGTAAAGTAAAATTAAAAGTGGGTACACCCCACATTCTAGTTGTTACGACCCGATTCCCAAATCCCTATGAGACACGAGAATCAGAACGACTCGACTGATCCCAAGACCCAGTCGTCCAACAAGAAAGTAACCAAAAGAGCAGTAAAATAAACCACATTCACCATGTATATAACTAGCAATATCAAAATACAATAGTAAAGAAAAGAACTACTACAGTATACACCACCACAACAGTAGAGAAATAAACAGGTACATACACATGTGCTTACAATAAAAGAGTACAGTGGTAACAGAAAAATACTCACTACACACAAGAAATGGTACAGTAGGTACTACACAAGTAAGACTACTAGGCTCTACTATGCCCAGCTCCCTCTGCAGCCGTCGGCTCTAGCTGCTCAACACCTGGTCCTGAAAAGGTGACAAAGGTGACACGTCAGTGAAACACTAAGTAGAGTGGCAATCAAAAGCTAAGAAAAGTAGTAAGGTGGACAGTAGCTGTTATATTTTTAATCTCTTTCTTTATTTTTCCATTTACTCATTATTGAATTATTCCTCAGATCTTTCTCTTGGTCTCGAATGTTCCTCGTGGGAACAATTTTGATTGCAGTCTTTTCCGAAAATAGAAGTAACACATGGTGCTCTCATGGCCGGGAGAGTCCCCTGTGGTGGTCCTATCCTTAGTCAACCACCCCAAGGTCACTGACAGACGTAACGGTTACTACGGAACTCGCGATAAATGCATGGGTAGCTACCCCGCATTGGCACGCGGTCAGTCGTTTCCGCTAATGGGTGCGCCCCAAAGCACAGCACGGAACCAGTATAGGGCACAACCCTCTCAGTAACAGGGGTCCAGCCCCTCCATAGTAACCAAACAGGGGTCTTGCCCCTTCACAGTCCGCGCACCCTAGCCTGACTACCCTGGTTTGCCCAGTGGGCCTAACAAGTCGGTGTAGGAGGGCTAGCAGAACCCCGGGGCCTGTGGGGTGGCTAGTGCTCTCCCTACACTAGTAGCTCTCTTCGGTACTGTGCACGTGAGGACCAAAAGTCGATACAAAGTGGCCAAACCTAACCCCGGGTCCCTGGGGTGGCTAGCTCCGCTCTGCACTAAACAGGGGGACAATTGCTCTCCTTGGTACTCCGTACTCAAGGGTCAGCTCACTTCCCCAATTCCATTCCATTTACCTCTCAGGAGCTCTACTCCTAATTCCCCGTAGGGTTCATGCTCATTTTTCTTTAACTCAGCTAATTTAGGTTTCATCATTTCAGCTTTATATTCATATAGCCCATGTTCTCAACAGTAATTATCCATTAAAAAACAGGCAACTGTTAACCAATTACAGGCAGTTATCATTTTCTTTTCTACTTTTCCAAGACTGCAATATATATATATATTCAATCTAGTTTTCCTGTCTTAGGATTCATGCCATATCCTAGGATCTATCATTCAATCTAGTTTTTCAGTCCTAGGATTCATGCCATACCCTAGGGTCTATCATTCAATCTAGTTTTTCAGTCCTACGATTCATGCAATACCCTAGAATCTATTAATTATTTCACAAGTGCATAATTTTTGATAAACAATTAAAGGGAGCCACTCGCAAAATCGAGAGTATTAGGGGCGTGATCGGTAAGCCCGCGCGCCTTCGCAACCCCCAGAGTCACAAAGGAACGGGGTCCTAACACAAGGATCAATTACAAGAAGCTACTCAGAATAGGATACAAATACTGTAAACAGGTAGAGGAACTAAATATGAGAAGAACGAAACTTGAAACGCAGAAAATGGACTTCGAACGGACCCTAAACGGGTCGAAAATGACAAGTCTGCCCAAAATTAGACATCTGGAACATCTTCCAAACATCTTAAACGATGGCTCAGGTCATACCTTGATCCTGTGCGGTCCTTCAGACATCCGAAATCCCGTTGAACCGTTTGGACTTAGTTTCCAGAGGTCCGACTGTCACTCCGAAAGTCTGGAGACCCTCTTCGTCATCTGGTGCTGTGCCCAGACGTCTGATCTGTGTGGGAGGGCGTGCCCTTGCACCTTCCCGAATGAGACCTGCACACATACGTGACCGTCCTCAACACGAAACGAGGCAGAACCCTTCGGCAGAACGGCTGCATGGCCGTTCACACAAAAAAAGAAGGGAAGGAAAAATATCGTACCTTTCAGACATTTGGACCTTCCTCCAGACGTCTCCCGCGTCATCTGGACATATGTCCAGACGTCTGATTGTTGGAAATTTTCCTAGAATCAAGACCTCCTCGCCCTCCGCCTGCTGCGCACGGCCGTGCCGCGCCGCGCTCGCCTACTGCCTGAGTTGCAGCAGCTCCTCCCCAGTGCCATGCTCCTACTGCGCACCAGCCGACCGGCCTTAGCTGCTCCGGCGAGCTCGCACCCTCGCGCTCTAACTCCCTCCCTCTCACAGCAACCCCTCCTCCCCGCGCACTCACGGCAGCAGCTGCTGCTGCCCTCGCCTGCTCACTCTCATGCTAACAGGAAGTAGAAGAAGAAGGCGGTGGAGTGAGGGTGAGGGAGAGGAGAGGGGGGTTATTTGAAGGTGCCATGGGGAGGGAGAGAGAAAGAAGGCTGCGCCTGCAGGGAGGAAAGAAAGAGAAGAAAGGAGGGCGGCGGTTTAGTCTGCGTGCGCATGCACGCAAACGTGAACCCGTACACCGAAAACTTAAATTCCAGACGTCTGGAAAGGCTTCCAAACGTTTGACCAGACGTCTGGACCAATTCCCAGACGACTTAAACGATGTTTTATGCCAGGGTCATAACACTAGTCATGCATAAAAATTGAAATGAAAGTGGGTACACCCTACATTCATGCATACATAACAATGTAATTAATCTAAAAATGCTCACATTCATACCTTGCAGAACATGTGAATCGACAAGCATGTGTCCAACGACGAGCGTAACCTAAATCAAAATTCATAAATCAAATATGATAATAGTTAAATTGTAATAAAAAATAATTAAAAACATTAAAGGATGGGGGTGGCAGGATGGGGAGGAGGACAGGGGGAGGGAGGATGGGTTGATGGGGGAGGAGGTAGGGTGAGGAGGAGGGGTGGATGGGGGGAGGAAGAGGTACCAATTGCGGAGGAAGTCAGGAGGAGGAGGGGGGCAAATGTGCGAGGAGCCAGGGGGAGGAGGAGGGGTGGGGTGATGGGGGAGGAGGAGGGGAGTGGCCGACGAAGGAGGAGGAGGGGGCGACAGCTACGTGTGGAGGAGGAGGGGGAGTGGCCTGGGGAGGAGGAGGCGGAGGGGGAAGGGGTGGCGGCCATGGGAGGAGGAGGAGCTTGAGGAAGAGGGGAACGACCATGGGAGGTTGAGGAGGAGTAGGGGGAGGAGTAGGAGGGGGGCTTACCAAGGAAACGAGGGTGAAGCAGTCGGAGGAGGAGGTGCTCACCGGAGGGGAAGAAGATGGAGATGAAGGAGAGGGAAAGAAAGGGAAGGGTTCAGAGGATCGGGTGCAGCGACGTCTCATATTTCACCATTTACGACAGTTTTGTAAAAAATCATTGTTTAAGGTCGGCTTAGGGCATGAAAATTGGTGCACTTGGAAATTTCATAGAATATATACACGACGGTTTATGACAAAACCATCATTTCATCAGATTACACAATAGTTTTGAAACCATCGTTTCTAGGATTCCATATACACCATCATTGTCAAACAAGGAGAGGGCTCCTTGATAATGTGGCCGGGGGGGTGGGGGTGGGGGTTAGTGCTAGTATACACGATAGTTTTAATGAAAACAGTCATGCTAGTATATTACATGACAGGTTCAAAATCGTCGTGTATATCATTGAAAATTTTCCACGTCCCTCAGGGGGATATTCGATATAGAGGACAATTTTACAGGATAACCGTTGCTAGAAAAGTGTCATAAAAGCCCATTTTTCTAGCAATAAACCAAACACAACAATTTAACAAAATTGACCTTTAACATAGGACTTCGCTTTTATTGAATTTCAAATATAAAGTACATGTTACATTAACTTGAGGATTTGAGTAAACCCAATTTATTAAACTCAAAAGTAAGTACAAGTGTTTCCTCCTTGGTGTCACAATATTTCTTTTTACAGAAGAAATATAAAACTCATGGAAATACAACTGAAAATCAACCAATTGCAGGAACCTCGTCAAAAAATGACTTAAAGTCCTTGTTCTTGCTAGTTGCTGTTATGTTGTTGTTGCTATGTCATTGCTGTTGCTACTTGTGTTTGTGTTGTACCTAGATCCTTTAAGAGAACGAAGTACGTAGGGGATACCTTCACAGGGACATATCTGCTCCCTTCCAGAAACTTGATGTACTTCTCTTGAGCAAAAACAACACGTACAAGGTTTGTAAACTTGATGTACATTCAAGACTACCTTGCTTAGATAGATAAAGAACAAAAAGAAAACAACACTATCAGAACATCCTTCAAATCCACAAGACATCATATAGAGTAGGAAAATCACATTAACCCATTTACAAAAGGCAAAATCTAGCAATTACCTACTCTTGAGCTATTGCATGGAGAACACGGTGCACATCCCAAGCCATGCCCTTAGCATCTCCATACACATATAGGTAACCACCCTTTGATACAATATCCCAAATCTGCTAGCTTGCTCACAAAATAAAAAGGTATGTATTTTATGCAAGACATTATTAAGAGTTCTTTACCTACAACTCATTATTGATATGAGTAAACCATTTTGCACTTCCTACGTCCAAAGGAAAGCGTGGCAGGTCCAAGTTCACTTCAAGATTCTTTTAGTGCCAACCTTTCTTGAAAATGTTGGCCATAGTAGTAAATAAACTCAGCATCCCATTTCAAGTAGAATAAATTATCATTAATCATAAGAATCTATCGTCAACTTGTAGGAAACCTCTGAAAGGAGCTAATCCAGTCCCATGGCCAATCATGATTATTGGAATTGACAAATCTACGGGAAGTTTGAAATTTGATGGCCTCACAAATATATTTGGGCTGAACTGCATTCCTTGCTTTCCCCCAATGGAATAGAGTTTTGAATAAGAAACCAGAATGAACATTTACTCCTGCCCATTTCATAAAATTTCGTGAAACACTATAACAAAGTGGCCTTTAGTGGCGAGTTAGATAGTGACATATAATGCATTTACCACTAATTCTTTTGATTTAGCGGCAATTTTTTTGTATTTACCATTATAACATTTTGTCAAATGACAATTAGAATTAGTAGAAAATATATTTGCCGCTATTGACTTTGATTTAGTGACAATTGTTATTTATGCCATTATAATATTTTTGTCAAATGACAATTAGCATTAGTGACAAATATATTTGTCACAATAGTCTTTGATTCAATAACAATTGTTACTATGCCACTATAATATTTTTGTAAAATGACAATTAGCATTAGTGGTAAATATATTTGCCACTATAGTATTTGATTTACTGGCAATTTTTTACTTATGCCACTATAATATATTTTTTTGAACGACGAATTGGTGTAGATGAAATGAGGCCGCTATTTTATCTTCAACATTTTTCTTAATAACATAAAGTAAAATCTTTTGATAATTGACAATTAATATTAATTGCAAATTTACATACAACTATATGTATATATATAGCATGTTTTCATTATAATTTATAAACTTAAGTTAGAGGCAAAAAACTATGAGCCACTAAAAATTTTAGTCAACTAACAATTAAAATTTTAGTACCATCATAATAAAGAGAGTCAACATAAACATAATTTTGTAGCAAACCTAAGAGATTCTTTATTTATGCCATTAGATTTTGTGTTAATTTCCTTCTAGTAAGATACTACGACATCATTTTTATTTCTTCTAATCTTTCATATGAGTTATCGATTCCTATTATGAAATTTCCATAACATCCCACTAGAAGACATTGACTCTTTAATGACATTGATTTAAGATAAATAAACTAAATCATCTTCAATTTATTAAGATCCATCCCCATCCTTAAAAATTTGATGCACACCCGCCCAACCCTTAGCCATCACAAACCCCACACACAAAAATTTCACCCTCTCACCCTAATCAACCCTCAGCCACTCCCTCAAATAAATCTTGTGCCCCCTCTCAATCTCTCATTCCCTATCAAACTCCCCCTCGACGGCTCCTTTTCGTAGTGGTTCCTCAATCTCCGGTCGCAGCCACTTCCTTCTTGACCGTTGCTGCTATCTTAGAAGTGTCGTCGCTCTCTCAGTCTCAATTGTAGTCGCAGTGCCCCCATCGGTCGCTGCTCATCTCTTGATCGATCACCTCACTTAGTTGCAGTCACAGCCCATTATTGATAGTGGAAAACTACGCAATCAAAGTTGGATTTGAAAAATCTATCGTTGTAGTTCGATTTGCAAAGAAATCTATCAACAGATAAATTTATACCGAAATTCTAAGAATTCTGGGTTGAACACAGGGATGCTACGTCAATCTTAAATTCGCGATTATATTTTTTTTATGTTTTTGAAAATGAGATAAATTCAATGGAATTGATATAAACAATAAGAGAGAGAGAGAGAACAATCACTTGATATAATAAAAATGTTTTTACAACTAGAAAGTAGAAAATGATTACAACTAGAAAGCGGGAAATTCTATTCTAGAAAGTGATTAAAAAGAAGGGAGAGATGTTATCCTCCTTGACGAATACTTGGAGGACGAGCTGAACAGAGTGACGCCTAGAAGATGGAGGACGGAGTGGGAAGAAGGAGGATGAAGTAGGAAGAAACGGGAACGAGGCAGCACGTCATCCTCATCACGGGATCTACTTCCGAAATAGGGGCGAGAAAATTGGAATTGGCTTTAGAATAGCATCCCGGGTGTGGGGATAAGCTTCTCTTAAGCCTTGGAGAGGGAGAGAGGTGAAGGAAGGGATGAGGATTTCGTAGGGTAGGGGTCTCCATTTATAGTTGCAAGGATAGGGGGCAATTTGGTCATTTTATAAGTAAAACATTAAATGAAGGAGTCTTTAGTGATGGATTTAAGCGTCACTGAAGACCCCACGTCACCACAGCCTCACGCACGGGCGTGTCTGATAACACCACACATGGGGGTAGTAATTAGGTTGAATATGGCCCATCTTTAGAATAAAAGGCACAACATAAGTAGAATAGGAGCATTGCAAGCATCAAGTACCAAGATTGCTTATAAACTGTATTAATGGCCATTTGTGTAAAGCATTTGTCAAAGCAGGTCTCAGATGAGCAATCGGACTGCACGGATGGATTCAGAATGACGAACGAAGTCCAACAGACTCAAGATCGGCCAAATTCGACATCCGGAGCTCCCACAATGGGCCCAAGAAATTCTGACCGTTGATCTGGAGATCAATGGCCCAGAGAGCGCCACGTCAGCCCGCCCCCACCGCTCGCACACCCTCAGCCGGCCAAGGACAAATCTCAGCCGTCGATCTTCGATCGAACGGTCGAGATCCGCACGCTCGCCTGCGGTCGTTGCGACAAAGCGCGGGCGTGGCGCAACAGTTAGCGCGCACGCCCGCATCGCAGCGACGTGCGTTCGAGCTGTGCGGAGTAGAAATCGAAGGCGAGCGAAGGGCGCAAAAAAATTGGGCCTCCCGCTACTGGATCTTGCCACGCGGCGCGATGACAGCTCGCGAGCGCCCACGCGCGCGCGCACATCGGGCAAAAACGCACGCTCACACACGTGCCCAAGGCGCGGTCTCAGGGCGGGCGCAGAAGGCTCTCAGCCGTCCGATCTTCGATCGGACGGCTCTTGTTCAGCGGCCACAGATAGAGCGAAGAGGAAGACCAGGGTGGGCAGCTGACCAGCGGCAGGAGGGCTTCACCGACGTTTGTGGAAGCGATTTTAGCGATGCTCCGGATGTCACTAAAGCCCATTCTTCTTTTAGGAAGCCCTTAACTCTATTTAAACCCCCTTCTACCACCATTCAATGATACTCTCCCACTTGCAACTACTCCACTCCTCTCTTAGCTAGCTTTAGGCACTCTTGTAATCGCTGGAGACGACGAGCCGCCGACGGAGCCTCCTCCACAGCCGCGGCTACCTCGTCGCTCTCCACTCTCTCTCCATCTCTCTCTCTCTTTTAAGCTTTCATTTACTTTTGTTAAAGTGTATATTTAATGTTGTAAGCTATGAACTATGAATGCATGTTTAATGAAATTATTTTCCGTTCAATCGCCATTTTAATTTCTGTTCAAAGTGCATGATCAAAACCAAGAGCTTTCTAACCCTAAACTCTCTCTATCTCTCGCTCTCGCTTTTCAAAATCGTCTCTTTCGCAATCAAAACTCTGCCTTTTTCGTGACAACAAGTGGTAAACAAAATCCGATTTCCACGCCTCCCTGAGACCGACACTCGGACTCACCTCCATTTACTTCTTTTAAAACTGACGTATCAAGTGCGACTATAACGACACCTCTTAACACACACACACAAGAGCACGTCAGTTTTTGGCGCCGTTGCCGGGGAGGCAACGGATTTGTTTTATCACCTCCATTCCACACTCATTCTCACATCGTCTAATGCCCTATTTTCCTTTTTACTTGACGGTTGCAGGAATTTGGCGCATGGACGGCGAAGCGATGCATTCCACGACGGTAGCAAGGGAGTAGGTGCCTCGAGGACTGATAGTGAGTAACCTGTCTCTCATTGTTTGCTTGTGTGAAAAAGCTAAAAAAAATTGTAAAAACTGAAAAAAATTGGCGTGGTGTATGATTGCTTGACCCACATCCATAACACATCACCCCACAAAAAAAAAATATACACTCTAACATTCTGAATAAATTCTTGGAGTGTTTTTTCTTTTTCTTGAGTGGTGTTTGTGAAGCCACCGTGAATTGACCTGGGCAGCACCACTCAACCCTAAAACTGACTCATCTAATAGAAACTGCATGATCATCAGGATGAGTACACTAGGGTTTTAGAGCCTCTACAAAAGAAAAGGAAATCTACTTTCACCAAGTTGTGTGTAGAACTTGACGTGCCCACTGAAACTTGTTTGAAAACATTAAGACACGTCAACCCTAAAAATGTACTAAAGGATGAAACACTAAAAGACACCACATCTTAACAAATTCTTGCTTGAAAATCATGTTTTGCTAGAAGCACACACTTTGAAAGTGGAAAATTAAGAGGCACCACCCCAATCAATGCCTCATCACATCACCCTAAGCACAAGCACTATCCTAACCCTTTAAAACTGAGTAGACGTGCCCTAGGCAGGACAAAGTTAAGTCTCAAAAGGCGAGGTTTTGTTTGCTAGGCACTTGGCTTTCATTCCCTTGGTAGAATCTGGTGACTAGGCTGCGGGGCAATGTCAAACGACCGCGGTTGTGGGGTCTATGGAACCGGAGGCGCAAGCCAAAGGAAGAACCTTCCCTGCAATCCCCTCGTAATCAACCTGGCCAGATTAGCCTTGGGAAGGGGAGCCCAGTGCTTACGGACTTAATCACCCTTTGTGAGATTTCTAGGTCTCCTAAGGAATACACCATAAGGATTAGGCTTTCGTGCTTGATTGAAACACATTTCTCGCATCTGTCGCCCTCCGCATCCCCTCCTGTTCTTCTCTAGTGTATGCACGGGAGGCGCTCACTGCATCCTGAATTGTGTGTTTTGGGGCAGGAATCTAGGCGACGTAATTCTATTGAAAACATGGCTGAACCTAGGGTAGATGAGACTGAAGATCAACCCCCACCAGACGCTATGGCCATCATCCAAGCTCAAATCAATGCTAACCATCGGCTTTAGCAACAACAAATCCACACCATCATGCAAGCCATACAACGGTTACAAAACCCGCAAGAACAACCACCACCTTTCCACGACATACTAGGACAACCACCACTTGATTTACCGCCATTTCAGGACCAGCCAAGACCTCTCTGTGTTTTCTATAATCCCTCTGCTATTAGAGTCAAGCCACACCTTAGGATCCCCGAGGGGGGAGATGATTTTGAGTTGAAACCAAACGTCTTAAGTTTGATCCAGAGTCACTTTCATGGAAGCTCAAATGAGGACCCTTTTCAACACTTAGAGGATCTTGACCACATAGCACAAACGGTGAAACCTAGGAACATTACCCTTGACATTGTTCTAATCAAGATGTTCCCTTTCTCATTAAGAGACAAGGCTTCTCATTGGCTTAGAACCCTAGGTAGACCCATCACCACCTGGGAAGAACTGAGGCATGCATTTTTAAAGAAATTCTTCCCCATAGGAAAGACCAATGCCCTCAGAAGAGCTATCACTACCTTCACACTCCAGGGTGGGGAACAATTTCATGAGGCGTGGGAAAGATTTAATAAACTTTTGAGGAAATGCCCACACCATGAAGTCCCAAGGTGGCAATTGGCCCAGATCTTTTACCACGGTCTGGACAGCAACCTACGGAACTTCGTCGATGCCTCATGCGGGGGAAACTTCCTAAACAAAGATGAGGAGAGCACGTTTGAGCTCTTTGAGTCTATGAGCAAGAATTCGCTCAATAATGCCTCCATGAACCAGTTTAACAGGTCCAGTCAACCCCGTGGCGGGATTTATGAGGTACAAGAAAATTCTGGAATGGTTGACATGGACATCATTGCCAAAAAGTTGAATCGAGTGGAATTGGTAGACAAAAAGATTGATGAGCTACTGAATCAGACCAGGAACCCCTTGCAGACTTTCTCCCTAGCAAAGGGAGCACATAATGTTGACCTGGTCCAACCCTTCACCCAACTGAACCTGGAACAACCCCCGACCACGTTCCAGGGAGGGACCTTTGCTCCCTCGACCCTTGATTACTCCCTTCCCTCTTCATCAACATCAGCTATCCTAGAAGATGTGCAAGCCGTCCAAGGTTATGCGAAACCTGACCCTTTCTCTAACACTTACAACACCAGCTGGCGTAATCACCCCAACTTTGGTTGGACAAACCCGAAACCACCGCAATTCCAAAACCAGCCTAGGCCAAACCAGCAGCCACACTTGCCCCCCTATCAGCAAGGACCACCAGTTAGACCCCAATATAACCAGAATAGGGCGGCCCCTCCCCCACAAAACCAAATGGATACCTTAATAAAGATGATGGCTGACATGAACCAGAAACATCAGGAAGAAATGGCCTTGGTAAAGGGACAGTTAAGCCAACTCTTGGACTGTAAACAGCAAGGATCTCTACCTTCCCAACCACAACCAAACCCGCAAAACATAATTAACAGAGGCCCCAATTTGCAAGGGTTCCAAGGCAACCCCAGGCAGGCTCACATGATCTAGCCAGCCCCACAAACACCTCCTGGGTTTGGCGCTTCTTCATCCTCGTCTTCTCAAGGATCACCCCATGGCCCCAATGCCTCTGCAAATGCTGTGACCTTGAGAAGCGGCACCAAAACCCAGGATCCCAAATGGCCGACTCTCCCCAAGACTTTACCTGTTGAAATACCTGACTCAGAAGAGGCACCAACCAAGGACCCAGACATGGAACCAGTCCTCATTCAGACACCCTACCCTGAGGCCTTGGAAACAATTAAGAAAATGAAGAATGCTGTGGAAACTGAGGAGCTTTTGGAGATTTTTAAGCAAGTACAGATTAATATTCCGCTCCTAGAAGCCGTCAAACACATCCTCGCTTACGCCAAGTTCTTAAAGGATGCCTGTACACACAAGCGTAAGCCGAGACCTCAAGCACCTAGGAAGGTTGTACTCTCTGAGCATGCGAGTTACGTGATATCAAGCAACCTTCCACTCAAACGAACTGACCCAGGAGCGCCCCTGATTTCCTGCAATATCGGGGACATGACATTTGATAGAGCGCTCCTGGACCTAGGTGCTTCTATCAACCTAATTCCAACAACTTTGTACCACCAATTTGGTTTTGGGGAGCTGGCACCAACCCCTGTCACCATCCAGCTGGCAGATAGATCAGTGAAAACCCCGAAGGGGGTTGTCGAGGACGTAATTGTACGGGTCAAGGACTTCTATTTCCCAGTCGACTTTTTGGTGCTCGACATGGTGGTCCCTGAAAAATTACAGAATGCACCCATAATCTTAGGCAGACCTTTCTTAGCTACGGCTAAAGCAAACATCGACTACGACACGGGATGTATGGAAATCTCCTTCGGAGACAGGAAAATGCAATTGGATATCTTCCGGGCGACAAAGTCTTTTGATTGCTATTACATTGAGGAACATGATCCCGTGGAAACTTTAATCGAGGAATGCCTTACCCTCAGTTCTGTCTCAGACCACCAAACTCGTAGTTCTGACCCGTCACCATCATTACCCGTGGACCTCTGTAAGGCTGAGTATCATCACATGACACCATTTGAAGAGATCGATGTTGATCAACTACCGCCCTTTCCATTCCCATCGACTGTGGTCCCACCCGCACCTGAACTTAAACCATTGCCCGAGAATCTCAGGTACGTCTTCTTGGGACCTGACCAGACCTTTCCAGTGATTATTAATTCCCATCTAACCAAGGATCAGGAACCAAGGTTGACTGCAACTCTTTCAGAACATCGGGCCGCCATTGGTTGGACCATCTCGGATCTAAGAGGAATTAGCCCCACCTATTGCACCCACAAGATTTACCTGGAAGACGGGGCCCGACCTTCCCTCCAGATGCAGAGACGGTTAAACCCTAACATGCGGGAGGTCGTTAAAAAAGAAATTATCAAGTGGCTTGACGCCGACATCATCTACCCTATCTCTGATAGCCCCTGGGTGAGCCCCACTCAAGTGGTTCCAAAGAAGGCTGGGCTCACCGTTGTCACTAATGATCATGGCGAATCCATCCCCACCCGCACTACCACTGCATGGCGGGTGTGTATTGATTATAGGAAGCTTAATGAAGCCACTAAGAAGGACCACTTCCCCTTGCCATTCATTGACCAAATCCTTGAAAGATTGACAGGGCAGAAGTATTTTTGCTTCCTGGATGGATATTCAGGATATAACCAAGTCGCAATTGCTCTGGAAGATAAGGAAATGACCACATTCACTTGCCCGTATGGCACGTTTGCATTCCGTCGAATGCCGTTTGGGTTATGCAATGCACCTGCGACCTTCCAGTGTTGCATGCTAGCCATTTTTTCAGAAATGGTGGGTGAATACTTGGAGGTCTTTATAGATGATTTCTCTGTATTCGGGAATTCATTCGACCATTGTTTGAGCAACTTGGAGAAAATCCTGAAACGATGTATCGAGGTTAACTTGGTGTTAAGTTGGGAAAATAGCCATTTTATGGTTCAAGAAGGAATTGTCCTCGGACACATCATTTCGCATAGGGGCATCGAGGTAGATCGAGCTAAGGTTGATTTAATTTCCAAACTTCCTCCACCTAGTTCGGTCCAGCAGATTCGCTCTTTCCTAGGACATGTTGGCTTCTACCGAAGGTTCATCAAAGACTTCTCCAAACTTTCCAAACCCTTGACCGACCTTCTAGCCAACAACGCCACTTTCCACATGTCTCCTGATTGCATCTAGGCTTATCACACCCTCCGGGACTTAGTCTCCACGGCACCTGTACTTCAACCCCCAGACTGGTCCCAGGATTTTGAGATTATGTGTGACGCATCAGATTTTGCCATAGGCGCTGTCCTGGGACAAAGGCAAGACAAGAAGCCTGTGGTGATCTACTACGCGAGCAAAACGCTGGACGAGGCCCAACGTAATTATATGGTCACAGAAAAAGAGTTGCTCGCTGTAGTTTTTGGACTGGAAAAATTCCAATCATACTTGCTGGGATCCAACGTGACTATCTGCACCGACCATTCAGCCATCCGGCACCTGTTGGGCAAAAAGGACGTAAAACCCAGGCTCATCAGATGGATCCTGCTTTTGCAGGAATTTGACCTGGAAATCCGTGACAAGGTCGGATCGAAAAATGTGGTGGCTGACCACCTGTCAAGACTTCATCCAGACCACATTGGACCCTCCCTACCTCTATCTGATACCTTCCCTGATGAACACATCCTAGCCGTGCAAGACAAGAAAATGCCATGGTATGCTGACTATGTCAACTACTTGGTTATAGGACAAACCCCGCACAGCTGGTCCAGACAGCAACGGGACAGGTTCTTGGCTGAGGCCAAGCACTATTTCAGGGATGATCCCATGCTTTTTCACCTCCGTGCTGATCAGATCATCAGGAGGTGCATCCCCGAAGATGAAGTTCAGAGTGTGCTTTCCTTTTGTCATGACCAAGCGTATGGTGGCCATTTCTCTGGCAAGAAAACAGCTGCAAAAGTTTTGCAGTCTGGTTTTTATTGGCCGTCCCTATTTAAGGATGCACACATCTTTGCCAAGACTTGCTCCCGATGCCAAATACTGGGGACCATGACCAAGAAAGATATGATGCCCCTTCAGCCCATTTTGATTGTCGAAATCTTCGACGTTTGGGGTATCAATTTTATGGGCCCCTTTCCACCATCCAACGGCTTCGAGTACATCCTGGTCTCGATAGACTATGTTTCCAAATGGATTGAAGCCGTCGCCACTCGACAATGCGATCACAAGACGGTCATGGACTTTGTGAAGAAGAACATCTTTTCCCGATTTGGAATACCCAAGGCCATGATCAGTGATGGTGGAAGCCATTTTATCCATTCCCAATTCCGTGCCCTACTTAGAAAATACGGGGTAAACCACCGCATTGCCACCCCGTATCATCCACAAACAAATGGGCAGACTGAGGTCTCAAACAGACAAATCAAGAACATTTTACAGAAGACTGTGAGACCTGATAGGAAAGGCTGGTCCACATGACTTGATGATGCCCTGTGGGCATACAGGACCGCTTTTAAGACCCCGATAGGCATGTCACCTTATCGCTTGGTCTTTGGCAAAGCTTGCCATCTCCCTGTCGAATTAGAACACCGGGCTTACTGGGCTGTCAAGCAATGTAACATGGATCCCCAGTTAGCCGGTGCGCAAAGGACGCTTCAATTATCTGAGCTCGAAGAAATTCATCGGGACGTCTTTGACAATAGTCAGCTATATAAGGAGAAAATGAAAGTCGTCCACGACTAACTCATTCATAGAAAAACCTTTAAGCCGAACCAACAAGTCTGGCTATTTGATGCACGCCTGAAACTCTTCCTAGGGAAACTTAGGTCCAAACGGATGGGACCATTTCAGGTGGTCAAGCCCTATTCTAATGGGGCGGTCGAAATCGCTGATCTTAACACTGGGCACACTTTTACAGTTAATGGTCAAAGATTGAAGCATTTCCTGGCCCAGTGATAACAGCGTTAAGACTATGCTTTGTTGTTTTGTTATAGAAATTTTGTTGTATTACAGATAGTCATTGCCATTATTACAATTTTTACTCGGAAATGAAAGTTCTCTCGAGGTCGAACTCAGGAAGCAAGTTGTATTCTAGAGGTACGAAGTTTCTATTACAAAAAATAAAGAGAGAGAGAGAGAGATTTGTCTTGTTGGCTTCTTCTTCTTCTCTTCTTTCTCGTATTTGTCTTCTTTTCTCTTCTCTTTGAGTCTTTAGTTTTCTTCCTTCTTCTTATTCTTGCTCTGTTCTTCTTTTCTTGTTTTCTTCTTGCCTTCTCTTCTGTTCTTCTTTCTTCTCTTTCTTTTTCTTCTTGTTCTTCTTTCTGTCCATCTCTTTCTTTTTCTTCTCCCTTGCGGTCCTGTTCTTCTTTTCTTCTCCTTCTTCTTTGCCTTCAGAGCGTCGTCTGATTTTTCAATCAGACGACTTAAGTAGCTGCTGCTACAGTGCGTCTTTTCTTCTTCTTTCCTTTGTGGCTTTCTTCTTCTTCTTCTTCTTCTCGCAGTCCTTCTTCTTCTTGCCTTCTCTTCTTCTTCACCTGTGCCTGCACACTCAAAGTTCGATCAGAGGGCAAAACCTACTCTACCCTCCCCCGCATCTCTCTCTCTCAGAATTCACTCATAGGATAGCTCTCCCAGAGCTGCCGGGTAGTCGGGTACGTGGGTCGCGCCCGGGTCCAGGCCCACCGGCGTGCGGTGGTGGGCGAGGAGTGCAGGATGGGTAAACGGGTCGGGCCAGGTCCGCGGGGCGTGGTCGCGGATGAGGCCGGCTCGAGCGGGTGAGAGGGACCTCACCCCGTGCTCAGGAGGCAAAGAGCCTAAGGCACTTTTTGCCTTTATGCGAGCGTGGGCCTCTTAAAAGTTTCAAGGTGGGACTAAATGTCCCACCTCAATTGGGCACCCGCAGCTGAGGGAGCTGCAGGTAGATGCAGCAGCTGCGGGGCTTTCTCCCCAACTGCAGGCCTGGGCAACTGCATGGCTGTGAACCGTGCGTCCTGGCGAGTCGAACCTGGGCGAAGCGCACCTGCAGCTGCAGGTTGAAGGAGCTTCACCGGCTCAGCAATGGCGACGGTGGGCGAGCAACCTGTCCACAGAAGAATGGCCTCTCGGCCTAATCAGACAAGCGGAGAACCTTCGCCGTGGCACGGCGAAGGCGGTGTGGGGTCTGGCAAGCCGTGGGGCGGAGCGTAGGGGCTGCCCTAGGTCAAACTGTAGCGCGGGAAATGGGTTTGTTCGGGGGGTCTGCAGGTGGCGAGTGGCGGGAAATGGAAGGGCGGAAGTTGATCAGGGTGAGGAGGCGGAGGTTCTGTGAGGGTCGGCGAGTCGTGTGGGGTGTTGGAATGACGGGAGCGAGTCGCTGGAGTTTGGCCGGAGATGGGGAAGGTGAGGGCGATTAGGCGCGGTCGAGGGGTGGTTATGCAAATTACAGTAAGGAAAAGAAAGAGGGGAGGAAGAGGAAAGATTGTACCTACTCGTAGGGACGAGGGTGGGCCGGAGCAGGGCGACAGTCGTATCGACTTTCGCCGGAGAAGAAGGTGCCCAGAGAGAGAGGGTGGCGGCGAGGAGAGAGCGGGAGAGTGCGCGCTGGGTACGGCGCGATGTGGGAAGAGCAGGTGAAGGCAGCTCTGCTGCTGGTAGTGCGGCAGAGCGACGAGGAGGAGGAAAAACCGTCGGAACAAGGGGGCCTCTGTCGGAGTGGGAAGAGAGGAAAGGGGGGGTTCTCCGTTAGAACCGAGCTCGAGAGAGCAGCAGAGCGTCGGGGGTTTTTATAGAGGACGTGCCTCCCTCGCTGGAGGACGCCGGAGATGGAGACCCATACCATCCGTGCGTTCGCACGGGCGGTATGGGCAAATGCAGCGATCAGGGGGTGTTCCTGCGACGGCTGACGTCGCAGGGAACCCCTGGTTGACTTGGCAGGGGGTCCCCCTCACCCTGCGCGGCGCCATGCCTCGCGCAAGGTCACCGGAGCATGGTGCTACTCAGGGTTTTGCAGGGAGGACCCAAATGCAAAGAACGATGAAGAGTTAGGGGCTAAAATGCGAGGGTTTCAAAAGTTGAGGGCCAAAAAGTAAAGTTGGTCAAGAAGATTTCTTCTTAGGCTCAAGTTTTTATACATGACTAATTAGGGCCTAAGGATTCTGATGGTGAATTTTATTTCTAGATTAAACCTTGTTTGACCGGTCAATTTATGCAAAAATCCAAATTAAGTTATTAATTGGGCATGGTTCTCAATGTAGGTCAAAATGGGTTTCTAATTCCAAATTGGATGTTCTAAACCCTAGAGATTATTTTTATATGAATTTTAGAGGGCTTATTCAATTTTTTCTTTGCCTCGAACCTCATGAATTGAAGTAGGTTTGTTTTTAGGGTTACAGGATGTCATTTAATTCCTTGGAGTTACTGTAGCCCTCTTTGAGTCATCTCATCCCACTTTTATTCTTATTAGGTTATTTTGACCTATGTTTGGACCCTGAGTTACCCTGTTTTTAGATTGAATTGGTGAAATTGCATTTTTACCCCTTAGTTTCTATTTTCTTCTTAAACTTAGAATTCTCTGAGTTAAGCCTTTCCTTGAGTTATGTAGGAGCTTTTATCCTTTGTATTAGGTCAAAATGAGCTAGTTATGGCTCATGATGAGGTTCTCATCACCCAGGTACCCCCCAAGGAAAGTGTCACCCTCGTTGAGGGCTAACACCAAGCACCGCCCAGCTGGAGGTGTTAAACTCAGCGCTTCCTGGGAGGCAACCCAGAGGATTCAGACTGATCTGGTAGTTTACGTCACTCAGGTACTATTTTTTTGAACCCTTTTGCATCCATGTACTTGCCAATGAGGACATTGTCCAACTTAAGCATGGGGGGGATGGTAAATTGCATAATCCTGAGCTTAATTAATCAGTCTGAATTAATTAATTAATTTAAAAAAAAAATGAATTTAGGAAGAAAACTTAGGCATTAGAAACTTGTCAATAGTGGGAAATAATACAAAAAGAACTTAAACACTTAGACTTTTTAGGCCTTCAGGCTTAATCAGCCCTGGTGTCTGTTAAAATATGGATTTAGTGGCGAATCCTTGCAACTTTAAGCTATTCTAATCCACCTACTAAATAAGGTAATAAGTATACGACTTTTGAACTCACTCTCTAACTCAAGAAAACTTTGAGTCTAAGCATCTGCACACATTTTTGCACAGACTCACTTCTCGGAGATTTTGACAGAAATTGGGTAGCTAATGAACTCTCTAGGGTGGTATGGCTGGCAAGTTGTCGTGGGTAACAGCCCATTGGCAGGTTGTCCAGAACCCAGCCACAAGCCATTTCTTTTTCGCTACCTCTAGGTACATTTGAGATCAGGGAAGCCACCTACGAAAAAAAAAGGAAGAAGAAGAAAAGAAAATAAACCATACTTCTCCGCACAAGTATGGCTGGCAAGTGATCGTGGGTAACAGCCCATTGGTCGGTTGTCCAGAGCCCAGCTTAATAATTGCACAAAAAAAAGACCAAAACACCTAAGGAAGAAGCAAGGAAGTAGTACAAGCCGGGGAGATATACACTGGAAAATCCTTTTGTTGACCCCAAGTAAAACGAACGTAGAGAGAAAGCTACCAATCGAACAAATACACCTTCAGGCAAAAATATTTTCTTTTTCGGTCACCTAGAGGCGTAGAAACTCGAAGTCTGTCTCAATTACCGTTAAGTGAGTCTATCACAACATTTACACCAAGATGCTTAGCACTTAGGGTTTTGACCGAGTTTTGGGTGGGTTGGGTAGCCGTAAAAGGTTACCAACCCACACTGAATTCCGAAAAAATTCTAATAAAATATACATATATATATGTATACATATGTATAGTTATATATACAAAGCAAGGATTCGGGCGATTCGTATTTTGGCAGACACCCGGGCGCTGCTTAGTCTTTGTAGATTAAGATCTTCGTATATTTCCTCTTATTGACAAGTAACGAAGTGCCTAAGCAATTACTTCTTGAATTCCCCAAGGAAATAAAGGCTAGAATAAACCTTGCTAGGGACTAGCAAGGAGTAAGCATGGGGGTATGATAACACCACACAAGGGGGTCGTAATTAGGTTGAATATGGCCCATCTTTAGAATAAAAGGCACAACATAAGCAGAATAGGAGCATTGCATGCATCAAGTACCAAGATTGCTTATAAATTGTATTAATGGCCATTTGTGTAAAGCATTTGTCAAAGCAGGCCTCAGATGAGCAATCAGACCGCACGGATGGATTCAGAATGATGAACGGAGTCCAACAGACTCAAGATCGGCCAAATCCGACATCCGGAGCTCCCACAATGGGCCCAAGAAATTCTGACCGTTGATCTAGAGATCAACGGCCCAGAGAGCACCACGTCAGCCCGCCCCCACTGCTCGCATACCCTCAGCCGACCAAGGACAAATCTCGGCCGTCAATCTTCGATCGAACTGCTGAGATCCGCGTGCTCGCCCGCGGTCGTCGCGACAAAGCGCGGGCGTGGCGCAACGGTTAACGCGCATGCCCGCATCGCAGCGACGCGCGTTCGAGCCGCGCGGAGCAGAAATCGAAGGCGAGCGAAGGGTGCGAAAAAATTGGGCCGCCCGATTAGCAGCGGGCGGCCAGGATCTCGCCACGAGGCACGACGACAGCTCGCGAGCGCCCACGCGTGCAGGCACGCCAGGCGAAAATGCACACTCACACGCGCGCCCAAGGCGCGATCTCAGCGCGGGCGCAGAAGGCTCTCAGCCGTCCGATCGATCGGACGGCTCTTATTCAGCTGCTACAGATTGCGCGAAGAGGAAGACCGGGGTGGGCAGTTGACCTGCGGCAGGAGGGCTTCACCGACGTTTGTGGAAGCGATTTTCGCGATGCTCCGGATGTCGCTAAAGCCCATCCTTCTTTTAGGAAGCCCTTAACTCTATTTAAACCCCCTTCTACCACCATTCAATGATACTCTCCCACTTGCAACTACACTCCTCTCTTAGCTAGCTTTAGGCACTCTTGTAATCGCCGGAGACGACGAGCCGTCGACGGAGCCTCCTCCACCGCCGTGGTTGCCTCGTCGCTCTCCACTCTCTCTCCATCTCTCTCTCTCTCTTTTAAGCTTTCATTTACTTTTGTTAAGGCGTGTATTTAATGTTGTAAGCTATGAACTATGAATGCATGTTTAATGAAATTATTTTCCGTTCAATCGCCATTTTAATTTCTGTTCAAAGTGCATGATCAAAACCAGGAGCTTTCTAACCCTAAACTCTCTCTCTATCTCTCGCTCTCGCTTTTCAAAATCATCTCTTTCACAAGCAAAACTCCGCCTTTTCGTGACAACAAGTGGTAAACAAAATCCGATTTCCATGCCTCCCTGAGACCGACACTCGAACTCACCTCCGTTTACTTCTTTTAAAACCGACGTATCAAGTGCGACTATAACGACACCTCTTAACACACACGCACAAGAGCACGTCAGTGCCTCCTCGCCTGCCGTACGGTTAATGCTTGCCCATGTTCTCGAAATCTCAGCCGTTCGATCAGGAGATTGGATGGCTCAGATTGCTCCTCGCATGCACCTTCTTCAAAGCCTAACCACGCCCACGCGTGCTATGGGGCATGCAGAAGCGTGTGCACCCAATTGAGCGATCTGGGCCGTCCGCAACAAATCGCGTGGTCGAAATTAATCACGCGTGCCACACATCGCTAGTCGAGCATGCGCTTTGCGCTCGCGCAACGTCACTCGACCGCTGCGTTAGCAGCTTTGCTTTGTCGATCTTACAATTTAAGCACGCACGCTTCACGGCCATTAGATCAAGATCCAACATCCCAAATCTCACCTCGCCAGGCCTTCAAAAGATGGGCAGCAGTGCTGCAGTCGATTTGGGCGGCTGTGATGGCGCCACGTGGTGCTATCATGGCCATCCATCTTCTATGACATGTAGAAGGTGCCATGGATGTCAGATTGAGCCGATTTTCACGCCGTTAGGCTGCGATCATTGATCTGAACCCATCCATGCAGTCAGATTTGTCATCTGAAGTGCGGTTTGGCACCTTCTTGGCCCTTGATCTTTAGGCTTCCTCGATCAGTATATGGTGTTACAGATGTTTGATTAGGGCGATCTTGGAGTCGTTGAACTCCAATCATCGCCCTGATCAGATCCATATGGTTGGATCTTCGATCTAAGGCCCTGGTTAAAAATTGCCCTATCCCTGACCATAAAAGGAGACAATTACAATACAAGTTATACAATTTGACCTAAAAGCATGATTATGCATGTTATGCAATATTTACAATGTATGATGCTAATATGACACTAAGAACATGCATTAATAGACATTTTTGGCTATTTAGATGTATGCACATCACCCATCTTAAGCGTCTCCTCTCCCTCCTTGATCGGTTATTGCTCTTTCAGTTGCAGCGCCACTACTCTCTCTTGATCTTTCACCGTCTGCTCCTCCACCCTTTGCCACACTCTTTCAATCATAGGCCAGTGGTCCCAGAGCCTCCTCCACCATCTACTCCACCCTCAGCCCTACCTTTCACTCCTCCACCCAATCGCTGTCAACATTGGCCACGTCAACACCTGCTGCGATAGAAGGTAAGATTTCACCCCTAATGTGCATGCACCATGGAAGTGTGGTAGTGCTAGTATTTTAGTGCAAAAATAATGACAGATGTAGGGTACATTGATTTGGATGCCTTTAGCATTGGATATCTACATCTTTTACTGAGGTGCATGTTGACTTGTTTGTTGTTATGGATAACAGTGCAGAGAATTCGTGGGGCTGATCCCGCATATAAGAGATTGTCATTAAATTTAAATTAGAAAGCTTTATGCACTTTTAGTACCTTTTCTTGTTGATTCAACTTGTTGATGGTGTCATCTCTTTTTTTCCTTTGGTTTTTCCAATGCGTTGATAGCTCTTAGTACTAAAGTTGTCTTTAATTGTAAGGTTATTGAAAACTGTTCAAGTAAATCAGATTGCAACAAAAGGCAACTAAAATTACAATGGAGTTGAACCTGATAAGAATGTTGAGGTTCATATTATTAACTCACAAAGTGGTCCTGGCCTTCTCTTCCCTAAGGTGTGGTTACTCTAGTATTTATCGGAATTTCTTATGTATATAGTACTGAGATTGGATGTAATTCTTATTTTTCCTATAAGCTATTTTTTGCACTCTATCTTTCCATAATGTGCTCATCCTTGTGATGTCTTTTGTTGGTATCTTGATTTTCTACTAGTTGTTCAAGACATAAAGTGTGACGGCCCAAAAACATTAGAAATAAACAAATCCCTTATACAATGATTGGTAGACTTTCCCATAAAAGTTTCTGTATTATATGGAAATGCTTTTGAAAATGGAACTTGACATTAAGCAAGAATAGTGGTTGGCTCAATGCAATGTGCTCTAACGACTGAGTTGGTCATATTACTTGATGCAACAATCTAATAACAATGGATAAAGCCAACCAGCTACTACTATTTCAGATGAGCATGGTCTCATTGGAAAATACATTATATGTTCTTTCTGAAAGATTCATGTTACATGTAGTGTACATCATAAAATGTTCTTAGACTATTTTCCCCCTCTAAAGATGTTAATATTGCTACTGTCATTGAAATTAGAAATGATGCACTGATGTCTCTACAGGATGGAATGCTATTCTATTAATTTTGAGGAGCCTTATTATTGATATTATGCTTTAATGTGCTTTTTTTTTGGCAAGAAATCCAACCAATGTCTTCTCTCATGGTTTAATGGTAACAAGAAACTAGTGCCTCAGTTATGCATAGAAATTAAAGAAATATGCCTGCCACATAATTACTAGTGTCCTCGTGGCCTAAGTTCAAAGTTGATGGAGCAGCTGAAAATGAGAAAGCAATAATGAATGTCCATCTTACATGATAATAATTGTTTATGCAAATTCATCGATGTTTTAATAAATGCATTATAGTATAGGACAAAATCGCATTAAAATTTATAACTCGCAAGTATGAGGTCGTTCATTGGGAGCAATAATGGCAATTTATTCTCACAGATCACAATTCTAAGCAAAATATAAGAAATTAAGATCAGAAGAATAATTTAGAATAATATATCAATAGATCCAAATACCAATGTGCAAAAAGATTAGGGTAAAATGGTGATTTGAATCACCAAATTACCCTTTAAGTTTAAACCTCACAAATATATGAATAATAAGCACAACAACAAAATCAACTGCCTCAGAAATTAGATGACAGAAATAAGCCCCAGATGGCTTAAGTATTTAGGAGGAGCAGCTTCAACAGAGAGGCAAAGGACTCTTCTTCCTTCCTTCAAGCCTCAAGAGAGAAACACGGCACAACGCAGAGGCACGATTGCAGACTAAGTGTTGAGAGGGGTTCACTGAAGCAAACCCCCCCCCCCCCACTTCATCTTCTATTTCTCCTCTTCCTCTCATACCCAAGGCTAACTAGATCTATGCTTGGCTAAACAGGTGGGTAATCAAAACCTGGCCAGACCCGTGTGTCCACGGGTGAGGCGTACACTGGGCGTGCATTGGGAACCGACCCTCGTGTCTTGGGCGAGGGGTCGGGAACACAAAATCACTTTATTCGCTGTTGAGGCTTCAGTGACTTTCGAGGTGGGACTAAAGTCCCTGTCTCCTTTGTGTGCAATAGCAGGCAGTGAATGTTGTTCAATTGGAGTCTTTAGAGGAGTTAATGCTCCCAATTGACCTTCTGGTTAGATGCCCGGGCTAAATCCACTTTGCCTGGAGCGAATGCCTGGAGCAAACGCTGCAAGAACCACGCTTCAAGCGTGCTCGAAGAAGCTTCAGTAATGGCGGTGTATCCCTTTGAACCTGAAAACAAGGAAAAGGCCTCTCGGCCGCGTCAGAATGGTTCAAAAGCTCCGCCGTGGATTGGTGAGTATGATGGTGTGCGTGGAGTGGCGAGAGGGCGAGTGTGGAGGTCTGATGACCTCAGATAAGTGACGCAGAGGAGGGTTTGTTCGGTGTGGCGGATGGGTGGCCAATCCCCTCAATCTCTTAAGGGGTTTTGGTTGGCGAGTTGAGGTGATGGTGTGGAGTGCAAAAGCAGGCAATTTTGTGGGCTATAGTAGATGCTAGGGCTCGTCGAAGGTATACCGGCGAGGTGGGAGACTAAGGTGGAACAGGCGTGTTTGTGAGTGAACCTAGAATCTAAGGGTGTGGGTGAAGTCAAGAAGGGATGAGGAGTTGAAGGAGATTATTTACGGATGAAGAGAAGGCAAAGGAGGCACTGGATATGATTGGTCGGTGCCAGGGACGAAGATGGCTCCGGAGGTTGAGACGGTGATGAGGAAGGGGTCGGAGAGCTCCTCGCAGGTATGGTGAGGTGCGGAATGCAGAGAGGAAGAAGAGCCTACTATCTATCGTATGTGGCAGCAGGCGAGGGAGTCGGAGGTAGGGGGTCACCGGAGAGAGATTTGGAGCAGGCCGGAGGTGGAGAAAAGGAAAAATTCTTGGCTTAAAAACTTGCTAAGGAGGTGAGGAATGCCATGGGGGGTCTTTTATTGGGCTTAAGTGAGCTTGAAGAATAGGAAACAAGCTTCAAAGCTTGCTTAGGATTCAAGAAGAATTCCACTGATTTCGTGGGTTCGCATGAAAGAATCAGTGGGTTTTAGGAATTAGAATTGATCCTAATAGGTTTTCCTAGGTGAGAACATCAATCCCACTGATTTCCATTTGAGTAGGATTCTGCTCGGTCGAAGGTCGCTTGGAGGTCGGTTGACCTCAAATGGATGCTAGGGCTCGTCGGAGGTATATTGGCGAGGCGGAAGACAAAGGTGGAACGGGCGTATTTGTGAGCGAACCTAGAATCTAAGGGTGCACGTGAAGTCAGGAAGGGGTGAGGAGTTGAAGGAGATTGTTTTTGGATGAAGGAAGAGGAGGTGCCAGCTATGATTGGTCGATGTCGGGCACGAAGATGGCTCGGGAGGTTGAGATGGCGACAAGGAAGGGGCTGGAGAGCTCCTCGTAGGTATGGCAAGGTGCGGAATGCAGAGAGGAAGAAGAACATGCTACCTATCGTACGTGGCAGCAGGTGAGGGAGTCGGAGGTAGGGGTCTCCGGAGAGACCTTTGGAGCAGGCCGAAGGTGGAGAGAAGGAAGAATTCTTAGCCTAAAAACTCTTTAAGGAGGTGAGGAATGCCATGGGGGGTCTTTCATGGGGCTTAGGGAGCTTGAATAATAGGAAACAAGCTTCAAAGTTTGCTTAGGATTCAAGAAGAATCCCACTAATTTTGTGGGATGGCATGCACGAATCAGTGGATTTTAGGAATTAGAATCGATCCTAATAGGTTTTCCTAGGTGTGAACATCAATCCCACCAAACTTGGTGGGATTTGATTGAAATTTTAATAGGATTCTTCTCGGTCAAAGCTCGCTTGGAGATCGGTTGACCTTCAATGGAAGCAAGGACTAATTTTCAAAGAAGATGAAGAAGTTAGGGGGCATTTTGTAAGGATTTCAAAAGTTGAGGGGTTATTTGAGATAATAAGAGTCAGACTTGGACCAAAATGCAAACTAGGTCGAAATAATCTCAGATTGGGCCCAAAATTTTCTACAAACCCATTTGGACCCAAGGAATTTAATGGTGAAGTCAGATTTAGATTTTGACCAAGTTTGACTGGGTAATTTATGCAAAAACCTAAATTAGGGTAATTTTCTGTCAGTGGCTCTGTTTTTGGTTAAATTGGGTTCAGAAGGTCAAATCAAGGGTATCAAACCTTAGAGAATATTTTTATATGATTTTTAGAAGGTTTAGATGAATTTTATCATGACCAAAACCCTAGTTAATTAAACGAGTCTATTTTTAGGGTTTCAGAATCCATTAATTTTTGAAATGCGTGAAACCTATTTCCTTCTGTATGGACTAACTTATTAGACATTAATGATCATATGACCTTTGATAAACCCCTAAAATTTCCCATGGTTATTTTATAATTGTGGTATGCTGTTAAAATTGCAGAAATAACCCTAGTTTCTTATCTTCTTCTGAAAATAGAACATTTTGCATATATGACCCTCTGATGGTTATGTAGGAGCTTTTATCAACTTTATCAGACCAAATTAAGCTATTTATGTCTCATGATGGTGTTCCCATCGTACCCCCATGCCAAACTTTTGCTAGTCCCTTAGCAAAACCTTATGGACCAAACCAGTTATCTAGGTTCGATGTAACCGTTAAGATGCCCTACTAAGCCGCAACTCTAAGAGTCAGATCTTAAAACCAATAATAGGTCTAGAGGTACTTAGGTACTAGCCCAGATCTTGACCTGACTAGCTTTCACCTCAGTCTGCCAGGAAGGTTCTAAGGCTCGCAGGAACTATCTTAAGGTTTGTTGGACCCAGCGGTTAAAGCACCCATGCTTGTAACATGGTTAGCCCAGGTTCAGTTTGCTGGTGCATTTTTGTAAGAGAGAGAGGGATAGAAGAAGATTTTCATTTGTGGAGAGCTTTCTCTCTCTTTTTCTTTTCATTATATTTTTCCTTAGATCCAACCTTGGATTGGCCTTAAGCACGTTATGTATCGGATTCCTTGTCCCCACCATCAATCCTCACAGGGTCCCTGGCAATCGATGCTTTGAGATAGCATCACCCATGGCAAACCCCGGAACCCTGGCTTTCGACACTTCGGAATAGTGCCGCCCATGGCATTTTGTAGCTAAATCTAGACCCAGGCAATCGACATTTTGTGATAATGCTGCCTATGGCATTGAACCAGCACAAGGTGCTTACATGCCCCCGGTAGGATATTTAGATATCCTAGGAGACAAGCACTGAGAAGACGGTATGTTCGAGGAGAATTTCCCACCTCTCCACGCTGGGAACTCATCCAAATCAACTTGTGTTTTCAAGTCGCTCCTAATCTAGATCTTAGGACCGTTTTCAAAATAACATAAATGCTTTTTTGGCATGATTTCATATTTAAGCACACTGAACCAGACTGTGTGTGATTTAGGGTGCTTAAGTTACCGAGTCCCACAAATGAGAGGTTAGTTAATGGGGCTGAATACTACCTAAGCCTTAGACCTAATACACAGGATTTGCATTTTCGTCAACCTCTTGAGGACTAATCCGGATCTTGACAAGTATGTGAGTGTTTAAATCTCAGAACAGATCCAAGAGGCCTAAGGTCGGTATTTTCCACTAATCCCTTAAGTTTTAGCCTTCCAGGTCTTAATTCATCATTCGATCCAACCTAGAAGTTAGTTAAGTTCCATATTATTTTTAAGGGACTCCATTTTTTTGTTTATCTTTTTGCTCCTTTCTTTTCTTTTCACTTTTCCTTCCTCCTTTTTCTCATTTTTTCTCAAATGGATCTTCCTTTTCCTCAACCTCCATTTTGTTTTTTGGAAATTTTCTTTTAATGAAATCCTTATGTGAAATTTGATTTTCATGGCATTTTGCACTTCAATACCCTCCATGCCTACGATTTGCAATGTCATTGTAAATTAGGTGGGTTTGAGTTCAGCTTAGATTGTGCATTAGAATAGGTTCACAGGGTAGGTGGATGGGTCGAGGTGATTATTACAGACGATTTCAAGCTCTGGCACGTGTACCAGAGGTGGAGTCAGCTGTTTAAATGGATGAACCCTGAAGTGCAATATAAGTTTAGCAAAGAGTTATGTCAAAAGGATTTCAAGTTTTTCAAAAAGATGACGGGTTGCCTCCCGTTAAGCATTAAGTTTAACGCCATCAGTTGGAAACAATAGGCTCAGGGAGAATGGAGATCAAAAGATAACTCAACCAAGTTTGTGTTAGTGTGTTCAATGAACGTTTGAGTCTCTGATCGTTCATGAGAAATAGTTCAGAATCATGACTGAGTTCACTTATTTCTATAGCCCCATTTCCAAAAATACGTTTGATAAGGAATGGTCAGATCCATTTTGATCTGAGTTTGCCTGGGAATAGTTTGAGTTTGGCTTCAAAGAGTAGGACCTTTTGACTAGGATGGAAAGTTTTCTTGATATGTGTTTGTCATGAAAGGCTTTAACCCATTCTTTGTAAATTCGTAAGTTCTCGTATGTGTCATTGCATAGTTCCTCGATCTCGCTCATTTGTAATTGTCGGTGGGTTCTAGCCTTATAAAGATCTAGATTGCACTTCCGTATTGCCCAATAGGCTTTGTGCTTCATTTCGACGGGTAGGTGACATGCCTTCCCATACACGAGTCTGAATGGAGGCATACCTAATTGGGTTTTTTGGGCGGACCTATAGGCCCACAAAGCTTTTGGAAGGTGGGCCAACAAATCCTTCCTATCAGGCTGAACAATGATCTGAAAGATTTTCTTGATCTCCCGATTAGACAGTTTAGCCAATCTGTTGGTTTATGGGTGTTGACAAGGCAAAATCATGTTTTAAAAGATGTCACGTTGTAGTATAGATGAAATCGCCGTGAAAACAAATAAGAATTTATAACTCGAAAATCAAGGTATCCAAGGTCGAACACAGGGAGCAATTGGGTATTTCAAAGCTTAAGAGCACAACTCTCAATTTAATAAAAGCAATAACTAATCCAATCAAAATTTAGAAGTAATGTCAATGTAGAAATAATGCTAAAAAATTGGACATCTAATGAAAAATCAAACATCTTAAAAGCTCTTGCTATAGTGCTTGATTTGCCATTCTCTTTCTAATTTTTGCCTTCTCTCTCTCTTTCTCTACGGCTATGCCTCTTCTGCCTTCTTTGGCTTCTTCTTCTTTTCTTGTTTGTCTTTCCTTGTCTTCTTCTGCTTGGCCGCTCTTGCTTCTTTCTTTCTTCAGCCCTTCGGCAGCTACCTTGTTTTTCTTCTCTTCCTCTGCCGCTCCTCTGCTACAGTGCTTCTCTTTTCTTCTTCTTTTTCTTTCCTTGCTGTGGCTAAGGCCTTCCTTCTTCAGCCGCTACCTTCTTCCTTTACTTCTTTGCTGTGCCTCTTCCTTCCTTATCTTCTTCTTTCCTGCACAGCACAATGAAGCCAAACCTATCCCCTACCCTCCTCGCATCTCTCTCTCTCTATTTCTCTCTTCCGTACGCTCTCCCGGAGCTGGGTAATCAGGTAGGATGCGCGCCCAGGTCCAGGCGCATCGGTGTGGGTGTGATGCGCGAGGAGTGCTAGGTTTAGGTAATCGAGTCGGGTGCCAGGTCAGCAGGGGTAGGGATCATGGACGAGGCATGAGTGAGTGAGGGTGAGGTACCTCACCCCTGTGTTACTTGAGGCAACTAACCAAAGACAAAAATTCAATATAAGTGTCATAGCTTACCATTTAGTTTACGAGGTGGGACTAAATGTTCCACCCGCTTTTGCTAGCGCCTGCAGGAGGAGAACTTCATGCAATTGGAGCTGCTGAAAGCCTCGCAACGACTACTCTCAGGCTAGATACACTCGCACACTCAACGTGCATTTCTTGGAGCCTTGAAGCCTGGAGCGTGCGGCCTGGAGCTCTGAAGCAAGCAAGCTTGCTTGTGCATTAATGGCGGATAGAGGCTCGGACCTGCACGACACAAAGATGGCCTTGCAGCCCTGTCAAACAATAGGGAAAGCTTCGCCATATCACGGCGAAGTTGAGGCGGGGGTCAACGTGGTGCAGAACGGCCTAGGAGTGTGTGCCTAGGTCAGACTGTGATCGTGCATGTGGGTTTGTTTGGTGGAAGTGTGGGGCGTGTGTGGTAGTCAATGGATGGGCGGAAAGTGATCAGTGGTTGATGGCGGAGGTGAAGAGGTTGGTGACGAGGCTTGTGCAGGTGCGGAGTGGTGGATGCGTCTTGCCAGATGTTAGCTGGAGATGAGGAAGATGAAGGTGGACAGTGGCAGTCGAGCAGCAGTTTATGAAATAAAATGAGGGAAAATGAAGAGTGGGAGAAGAGAAACTTATCTATGGTTATTGGGATGAAGGGGAGACAGAGGAGACGAGCGGCGTGTATGTGCCGTCGTCGGGGAAGACAACCCTGAGGTGGAGATGACGGCGACGAGGAGGAGGTCAGAGAAGCATGCGCTGGTGCGATGCAACGTGGAGGAACGAGACGAAGCTAACCCTGCCACTGGTATGGTAGCAGAGCGACGAGACGAGGGAGGGGAGATCGGCGGAGCTTGCGGGCATTTTGACTGGAGATGAGGAGGGAAGAAATTGAGAGGGTATCGGTGGCCAAATCAAGCTTGGAAGATGTGCAAAGGACTGGAGGTCCTTTTATAGCCGTTGGTCAAACCCTTTATGCTTGCAGGGCAGGCCTTCTAGAAAAAAGGCCTCGCTAAAGATGGAAGGTGCTCAAGACATCCAAATCTCTCGAGTGTTCGCACGAGAGATTTGGTGTAAATCTGATCTGGAGATCTTGTTCAGACGATGGAGAAATCCTTAGAGAATCTCCCTTCCAAATCTGGGAGATCTCTGAGGATTTGAGGAGATATCATCCTCAAATCCTCACCGGAGTGGGATTCATCTACTGTAATGGTGGAGGGACCTGAATGTAAGGGTGGCAAGGAAGTTAGGGGGCTCTGCACAAGGGTTTTAAAAGTTAGGAGCCAAAATGTAATTGGGTGGACCATTTTGCAAAATAGGTCAAGATGACCTTCCCTTAGGCCCAAAGTTTGGTAAAAACCTAATTTGGACCTAAGGAATCCAATGGTGAAGTTGGATTTTAGGTTTGACCATGTTTAACTAGACATTTTGTACAAAAACCCAAATTAAGTTAAATACTGAGCTAGGACCCCAATCTAGGTAAAAATAGGTTCAAAAGGCTAAATTGAAGGTTCTAAACCCTAGGGGATACTTTTCCATGAATTTTAGAGGATTTAGTTGATTTTTATCTAGACCAGAACCTTGTGAAATTAAGTGGATTTGTTTTACGATTATAGAATGTCATTTAATTCTTAATTCTCACAATAACCCTTTTCTGACTGAATCATCCCACTTTTCCTCTCATTAAGTTCAATTGACCTATGTTTAGCCCCTGAGAAATCCCATTGATGTACTGAAATGGTAAAATTACAGTTTTACCCTTTAGTTCATGTTTCCTTCACAAAATAGTAATCTCTTGAATTAGGCCTTCCTTTAGGTTATGTAGGAGCTTTTGTTTACTTTCTCAGGTCAAAATGAGCTAGTTAGGGCTCATGATAAGGTTCTTATCATACCCTCATGCCTAGCTTTTGCTAGACCCATAGCAAAATTTTAAGGTTTTAACATCTGTTCTAGACCATGAATTTCTTTTACCAGTTGTGATAAGTGCTTTTTCTTTTTCTTTTATGATTAGGTCAGAATGCCAACAACAGGCCTGGAGGTACTCAAGTACCAACCAAAATCTGGACCTGACCCGCTTTAGCCTCAATCCTCCGTGAAGGTTTTTAAGGCCCGTAGAAACTAACCTAGGGTTTGTTGGACTCCGCAGTTAAAGCACCCGCGCTTGAGACATTTTTAGCTTAGGTTTAGTTTGTAGTGCATTTTTGTAAGAGAGTGACAAAAGATTTATTTGTTTGGAGAGCTTTCTCTCTCTTTTCTTTTTATTTCTAGCTTCGGATTGGCTTGTCAACACAGTCTGTATCGAATTCCTTGTCCCCATCATCAATCCTCAAAGGTCCCTAGAAATCGATGCTTCGTGATAGCACCACCCATGACAACCCCCAGAACCTTAGCTTTCGAGATTTTGAGATAATCCCGCCTATGGCATTCTGTGGCTGAATCCAGACCCTGGCAATCAACATTTCGTGATAATGCCGGCCATGGTATCTGAACCAGCAGAGTGCTTACATGCCCCTGGTAGGATATTTAAATATCCTAAGAGACAAGCACCGAGGAGACGATATGTTGTTATGCATCTTCGAGGGGAATTTCTCGCCTCTCCGTGTCGGGAACTCGTCCAAATCAACTTTTGTTGATCGACCGCTCCTAATCTAGGCAACTTTTTCAGAACATTAAAACACTTTTACATGATTTTGATAGTTATGCGTACTGAACCTGACTGTGTGTGGGTTGGGGTGCTTAGGTTACCAAATCCTGCAAACTGAAGGTCAGTTAATGAGGCCAAATACTCCCTAAGCCTTAGACCTAATACTTAAGCTTCGCATTTTCCCCAACCTCTTGAGTACCCAAATTTTAGTAGGTACTTGAATTTTTAAGCCTAAGAGTCTAGCCCAAAAGGCCTAAAGTCAGCGTTCCTACTAATCTCTTTTGTCTCCCTAGCACTTTTTTTTTCTCATTTTTCTCTTTTTTTCTTGTTGTGGTCCAGAACTTCAGTTAATCCCTTAATCTTTTACTAATGACTATCCTTTTTTCTTTTTCATTTTGTGCTCCTTTTTGGCATTTTGCTCGTTTTCCTCTTCATATTTTGTATAGCCCAAAAATTTTCGCTCCCCCCTCAGTTTTTTTGTTCTTTTTCAAGATTTTTTAATTTTTTTATGTTTTTTGTGATATGTGATTTTTTTGTTGAAACCTTTTCTTGATATGGGTTTTCATGACATTTTGCACTTTCATACCCCCCCATGCCTATGATTTGCAATGTCCCCATTGTAAATTACGTGGGTCCGAATTTAGCTTAGTTCATTCATTAGGACATGTGTTGGGTGGGCGAATGGGTCGAGGTGACTGTTGCGAACGAGTTCTATTCTCGGGTATGGGTACCTGAGGTGGAGTTGGCTATTCTAATGGATGAACCTTAAAGTGCAATATCAATTCAGCGTAGAAATGTCAGAAAAGGTTTCGAGTTTTTCAAAGAATGATGGGTTGCCTCCCATTAAGTCCTGAGTTTTACGCCATCGGCTGGGTGCAATGAGCTTAGGGAGAATGAAGGATAAAGGATGACTCAGCCAAATTTGTATTGGTTATGTCAATGAACGGTTTGAGTCTCTGACCCTTCACGATGAAGAGTTTGGAATCGTGGCTGAGTGGACTGATCTCAACAGCTCCATTTCCAAAGATTTGTCAGACTAGGTAGGGTCTGATCCACTTAGATCGTAGCTTTCCTAGGAATAATTTGAGTCGGGCATCAAAGAGTAGAACCTTTTGACTAGGATGAAAGATCTTTCTAGAAAAGTATTTACTGTGAAAGGTTTTAACCCGTTCTTTGTAAATTCGCAAGTTCTCATATGTGTCATGGCGTAATTCATTGATCTCGCTCATTTGAAGCTTTCTATGGGTTCCAGCCTGATGTAAATGCATTTACATTACTTAAAATGTCTATTTATGCATGTTCTTAAGCATAGGATTGCATTTCATGATATAAATATTGCATAACATGCATCATCTCGCATTTAGAGTAGTTTGAATAAAATGGAGATTAATTGTCTCCTTTTATGTGCTTGGATAGGGCAAAAATTTTATCGGGGCCTCGGATCAAAGATCCAACCGTATGGATGTGATCAAGGCGACGATTGGAGTTCAACGACTCCAAGATCGCCCTAATCAGGCATCCGTAGCATCAGATAGAGATCGGGGAACCCTAGAAGATCAAGGGCCAGGATGGTGTAAATACGCACTTCATATGACAAATCTGACCGCACAGATGAATTCGGATCGACGATCGTAGCCCAACGACACAAAAATCGAGTCAATCCGACATCCGTGGCACCATCTACAACTTCCAGAAGATGGACGGCCAAGATGGCGCCACGTGGCGCCATCTCAGCCGCCCAAACGGTCGCTGGCATTTTGTGAAGGCCCCCGCCCGATCGCTCTCCGCCGTCAGATGGAGATCCAACGGCTGTGGCCGCCCGGCGCTTAAAACAAGCGCTCGACCATCCGCGCCCCGCAGCGCAGCGGTCGAGCGCGCTTACGTGAGCGCGGGGCGCGGGTTCGAGCCGCGGCGAGGGGATTGGAGGCGCGAGTAATTGAGGCGCGTGGAGCGTCGGATGGAGATCATGCGGTCGCGGGCCCGATAGCGCCGACGCGCGATTGGACGCCCCGCGTAACGCGCGATCGCACGCGCAGGCGGGCGGGTTGCAGCGGGTGCGGACGCGTTTTAAGCCGTCCGATCTCGCAATCGGACGGCTGAAAAGCGCTGGACATGGGCGAGCGTTGAGGAGCGGGCAGCCGAGGAGGCGCGCGTGGGCGCGGCGGCGACGGCCACGTCAGGGCTTTAGTGACGGATTTATCCGTCACTAAAGACCCCTTATTTATTATTTTCAAGATGTAATGTCCATTTTGCCCCCACTCCTTGTAACTATAAAAGGAGACCCCCTCCATACGAAATTCTCATCCCTTCTTTCTCCTCTCTACCCCTCCAAAGCTCAAGAGAAGCTTGTCCCACGCCCGGGATGCTTCTCGTGAGATAAAGTCCAATTTTCGTTCCCCTTCGGAAGTGGATCTCGCGACGACAACGACGTGCTGCTTCGTTCCCGTTCTTCTGATTCGTCCTCCTTCATCCCGCTTCATTCTCCTTCGTCCAGGCGTCGTCCCGTCCGGCTCGTCCTCCAAGCAATCGCCGAGGAGGATAACATTTCTCTCCCTATTCTTATTTACAGCTTTTCTAGTGTAGAATTTTCTGCTTTATAGTGTAATTGTTTTTCCGCATTCTAGTGTAACTTTTATAAACTATTGAAATATTGAATGCATGTTCTCTTTCTCTCTCTCTTTCTCTCTCTCTCTCTCTCTCATAGTTTGATAGCCCCATTGTAATTATAACGCCTTGCTTAAAGAAAATCTTAAAAAAATAATTGCGGAATAGATCAATGTAGCCTCCCTGTGTTCGACTCGGAATTATTTTCGGCATAAATTTTATATGTTGAACACGAATTCTTCGCTTTCGTACTACAACGACAGGTTTTCCAAAACCGAACACGTTAGCGTAGGTTCGTAGCGTTCAACATTTTGGAATCGCCGAATAACGAGTCAGTGCAAAGAAAGTGTGTAGATGCTTAAAACTCAAAATTCCCTCAAATCAGAGGGCGGGTTAATAAGTCGTGTACTTATCACCCAAACTTATTTATTCCAATTATAATAGAATTAAAATGGCGAGGACTCAAAGACAAATCCACATTTTAGTGGATACACAGGCTAATTAAGTCCAAAGACCTGAGGGGTGTTTGTGTTCAAATTCTAATGTAAAATTTCTTAGGATTGAAAAGTCCTAATTTCCAACTAATCCTTCCTCTTTTTTTTCTTTTTTATAAGAAGAGAAACAATTTACATGGATTTCACAAGGCTGACCAAATAATTCAAGAATGAATCCACCCCCCCATGCCTAGCGATGCAATGTCCTCATTGAAAAAGAGACATGAAAGAGAGGGTAGAATATGAAAGATGTCACCTGGATATGAAGCTCGTATCAGCCTTGTGTCATATTTACAATTGCTGAGTTTAATGCCGTCAGCTAGGCGAAGTCCAGCCAAAGAAGTCACAGAATGGCTAGAGCAACAGAGTCTGAAACGGGTTCTGGAAGATTACAGTCAACAACAGGCTTCAGACGTTGACCGTTGACTTTAAAGGTGTTACCCGTCTTTGGGTCAGAAATCTGAACAGCACCATTTAGAAAAATCTGATCAATTATGAATGGGCCATTCCATTTAGATCTAAGTTTACCAGGAAAGAGCTTAAGTTTAGAATCGAATAACCAGATCTTCTGGTTTGGCTCAAAGCTCTTGCGGGAAATCATTTAATCATGTAGAGCTTTGGTCCGAGCCTTGTAGATCTTAGCGTTCTCATAAGCATCATTTCTAAGCTCCTCCAACTCAGATAGTTGGAGTTTCCTGGTCTTCCCAGCTAGATTTAGATCTAGATTGCATTGTTTGATTGCCCAGAATGCCCTGTGTCCAATCTCTACGGGTAGATGACACGCCTTTCCATACACCAAACGGAATGGAGACATGCCGATGGGTGTTTTATACGCCGTACGGTAGTCCCAAAGAGCGTCCTCAAGCTTTTGAGTCCAATCCTTGCGATCAGGCCTAACCATTTTTTGCAGAATGTTCTTGATCTCTCGATTGGAGATCTCGGCTTGTCCATTCATTTGGGGATGGTAAGGTGTGGAAATTCGATGATTAACCCCGTATTTGGCCAATAAATTTCGGAATTGGGCATTAATAAAATGAGTGCCACCATCACTGATGATAGCCCTCGGAATCCCGAACCTACTGAAGATATTTTTCTTGACAAAATTGATGACCACCTTGTGGTCATTGGTTCGGGTGGGAATTGCCTCAATCCATTTGGACACATAATCAACAGCAACAAGAATGTACTGATGTCCAAATGAAGGGATAAAGGGTCCCATGAAATCGATGCCCCAAACAGCAAAAATTTCGACAGGAAGAATAGGGTTTAGGGGCATCATGTCTCTCTTAGTTATGCTCCCAAGTGCCTGACATCGAGAACATGACCTTGAGAAATCCTGGGCATCCTTGAATAAAGACGGCCAATAGAAGCCAGATTGCAAGATTTTTGCAGCCGTCTTTCTTCCGGAGAAATGTCCACCACACCCAGATGCATGGCAAAACTCGAGTATACTGTTGAATTCATTCTCCGGTATGCACCGGCGAATAATCTGATCAGAGCCGATGCGATACAGTTCAGGGTCCTCCCAAAAGTAGTATTTGGCCTCAGATTTGAGTCTATCTCGTTGTTGCTTGGTCCAATCCTGGGGGATTTGACCAACGGCCAAATAGTTAACAATGTCAGCAAACCATGGGGAGTGGACACCTAAAACTGTAAGAATGGTTTCATCCGGAAAAGTGTCAGCAATCGGAATATCCGGACAAGAAGAATCACCTAGGAGTCTCGACAAATGATCCGCTACCACATTTTGTACCCCGGCTTTATCCTTGATTTCAAGATCAAATTCTTGAAGAAGAAGAATCCAACGAATAAGCCGGGGTTTAGCATCCTTTTTAGCCAAGAGATGTCTCAAGGCCGAGTGGTCGGTATAAACAATAACATGAGACCCCAAGAGATAAGCCCTGAATTTTTCCAAAGCAAATACTACAGCTAGTAATTCCTTTTCAGTAACAGTATAATTCCTCTGGACTTCATCCAGAGTTTTACTAGCGTAGTAAATGACAGAGGGCTTTCGGTCAATTTTCTGACCCAGGACAGCCCCGACCGCGTATCAGAAGCGTCGGTCATGATCTCAAATGGGGCTATCCAAATTGGTGGTTGCAAAATTGGAGCACAGGTGACTGCCGTTTTCAGAAAATCAAATGCCTTTCGGCATGATTCGTCAAAAACAAACGGCGTTTCTTTGGCAAGAAGATTGCTCAAAGGTCGAGCAACCTTCGAAAAATCCTTGATGAATCTTCGATAAAATCCCACATGGCCAAGAAATGATCTGATTTGTTTAACAGATGAGGGATGAGGAAGTTTAGCGATAACATCAACCTTAGCTTTGTCCACTTCAATTCCCCGTTCAGAGATTACATGACCCAAAACGATGCCTTCTTGTGTCATGAAATGACTCTTTTCCCAGCTAAGGACCAGTCGTGTCTTGATACATCGCTTAAGAATCATTTCTAAATTAGCCAAACAAGAGTCAAATGATTCTCTGAAAACAGAGAAATCATCCATGAAAACTTCCATAAACTCTCCCACCATGTCGGAAAATATGGCTAGCATACACCTTTGAAAAGTCGCAGGTGCATTGCATAACCCAAAAGGCATCCTACGAAAAGCAAAGGTTCCGTAGGGACAGGTGAAAGTAGTTTTTTCCTGATCCCCGGGATGGATAAGAACTTGATTATATCCCGAGTAGCCATCAAGAAAACAGAAGTACTTCTGCCCAGCTAATTTTTCCAAGATTTGATCAATGAAGGGTAGGGGAAAATGATACTTGTTAGTGGCTGTGTTCAACTTCCTGTAATCAATACAAACTCTCCAAGAGGAAGCTGAACGAGTTGTGACAGATTCACCTCTCTCATTAGTCACAACAGTAATCCCGGCTTTCTTTGGAACAATCTGAACGGGACTTACCTAGGGACTGTCAGAGATTGGATAAATAATTCCTGCATCGAGCCACTTGATGATTTCCTTTTTGACCACTTCTCGCATATTTGGATTTAATCTCCTCTGCATCTGGCGAGAAGGGCGGGATCCATCTTCCAAAAATATTCTATGATTACAATAAGATGGCTCGATCCCCCTGAGGTCATGAATGGCCCAACCAATTGCCTCCTTATGTTCCTTTAGGACCTTAATCAGTTTAATCTCTTGCTCCTTTATCAATTTAGCACTAATAATCACAGGGAGCGTATTCTGCGGTCCTAGAAATTGATATTTTAAATTCTCGGGCAATGGTTTCAATTCAAGCTGGGGTGGGGTAATGATTGATGGTAGGGTAGATGCTGAAGATTCAACAAGAGGAAGAGGTTTTGAGTGAACAAAATCAGTAACCTCTTCCGAAGATGTCAGTTCAGAGGGTTGCAGGTCAAATTCATTAACCAAAGAGGAACTTTCAATTGAAGAAACTGTCAAACAAGTTTCAATATTAACATTATCCTCATCAAGTTCCTCAATAAATCCACAATCCTCAAATTTGTTTATCGCCTTAAAAATATCCAATTTCATTCGTTGGTCCCCAAATGCGATTTCCATGCTACCGCTTTCACAATTAATGTTGGCCTTTGCGGTAGACAGGAACGGACGCCCCAGAATGATGGGCGTGTTCCTCAGATTATCTGGTACATCCATGTCAAGGACAAGGAAATCTACAGGAAAATAGAAATCCTTGACCTTAACTATAACATCTTCAATAACACCTCGCGGGTTTGTGACCGAACGGTCCGCTAACTGTAGCGTTACTGAAGTTGGCCGAAGTTCACCTAACCCAAACTTCTCATAAAGAGAAGTTGGGATTAGGTTGATGGATGCACCGAGATCCAAAAGTGCTCTATCAAATGTGTAATCTCCGATAACGCAAGAAATCAAAGGAGCACCAGGATCTCTCTTTTTCTGAGGGAGGTAGTGCAGGATAACAGAGCTAGCCTGCTCAGAGAGTACCACCTTCCTCGGAACAGATTCTCTCGACTTACGCTTTTGTGTACATAATTCCTTTAAAAATTTTGCGTAAGCCGGTATGTGCTTGATAGCATCAAGGAGCGGAATATTGATCTCAACATTCTTAAATAAATTCAGAAGCTCCTCATTGCTATCAGCAGACTTCTTCTTCTTTGCTTTGGCTAAGGCTTCAGGAAAAGGAACATTAGTTAGATCTTTGGAATCAGGTTCCTGAGCCTTGATTTCTTCTCTAGAATTCTCCTCTCTCTCCTCAGATTCTTCAGGATTCAAAAGATCAGAATAGTGTGGTTGTGGATCCTTAGTCTTCTTACCACTCCTCAAAGTGACAGAATTTGCAGAAGCATAAGAATTTGGGTCTTGGGGAGGGTTAGGAAAGATTGGAGGGGCTTGATTGATCATGAATTGTTGATTAGCAGAAGAAGAAGACGAGGAACCCTGCTCAACCACCTGAGCATGTGCGTGCGGGTCCCTCTGATTTCCGTACCCTTGGGCTTGATTGCCCGAATTTATAATGTTTCGTGGGTTGGGTATGGGTTGGGATGGTAGAGATCCGGGTTGACGAGAGTTAGCAATGAGCCCGGATTGCAAGTTGTCCAGCGAGTTTTTCATTTGCTGCATAAGCTGGAGCATAGATCCTTGCATCTCTACCATTTGACGGTTCAAATCAGCCTGCCCTGCGGGTTGACGGGCATTCCAAGTTGGCTGATTGACCTGATTCGGAGGCAACTGAGTATATACTTGACCCTGACCCATTGGACATTGCAGAGCATAGTTTATGGGTCGGAATTGGGTCTGTTGTCCCGGATTTTTCCAAGAGAAGTTAGGGTGGTTTCTCCAACCTGGATTATAGGCATTCGAGTAGGGGTTGGATCTAACATTCTCTTGTACAGCACAGACATCCTCATAGGGTGAGGATGGAGAGAAAGAAAGGGAAGGATCAGAAAAACTGGGATCAAGGGCCCCAGTTGGGAACCCATGGGGTTCCGAGAAATGCTGACTCATAGATTGAGTCACATCGAGTTGATTCACGAACTCCCATCCAGAAGGAGCTCGTGGGGAATGGAATCCCGAATTTTGGGATTGAGTGGATTGAGAGTTGTTCATAGAATTGCCAGCCATCCACTCTTCCATTCTTTTAGCAACCAAGTCCACCTTATCAAGTTTATTACAAATCAATTCCATATCAAGTGAATGAGAGTCCTGGACTTCATTGACATTTGATCTGGGTTGCTGGGACCGGTTAAAAGTATCCATGGAGGCATGATTAATTGAATTCTCACTTATTTCCTTAAATAAATCATGTGCACTATCTGCATTTTTATTGAGGAAATTACCTCCGCAAGAAGCATTCACATGGTTTCTGAGTTGCTCATTCAACCCATGATAGAAGATCTGCACAAGTTACCATTTCGGCACCTCGTGGTGTGGACACCTCCGCAATAAGTCCTGGAATCGCTCCCAGGCCACATGAAACTGCTCCCCCGGCCGTTGGGTAAAAGTAGTGATTGCCCGTCTCAAAGCATTGGTACGACCGACTGGGAAGAATTTCTTCAGAAAGGCCGATTTCAACTCATTCCAAGTTGTAATTGGTCTTCCTATTGTCCTATACCAATGCGCGGCTTTATCCCTAAGAGAGTGGGGGAAGAGCCTCATGATCATTTGCTCCTAGTTAACGTTTCGAGCCTTGGTGGTCTGGACCAAAGTGGTCAAATCCTCCAAGTGCTGAAACGGATCTTCGGAGCCAAGCCCATGATAATGTTTAATCAGGCTTAACACCTGGGGCTTGATTTCTACGTCACCGGCTGGAATCTGGACGCCGGGACGTTCCCCGTAATTCGAAGGATCATAAAAATCCTTCAAGGGCTGAGCGCCCTGCATTCTCTGGAACCATTCTTGCATTCTCTGCATTTGTTCCAACTGCCTTCTAAATTCTTCCTGTGGATTTTCAAGTAGAGGAGGCTGTTGTTCGGCCATGGGATCGAATTGACCAAAATCTAACTTGCGCCTCCTAGAATGTTCTAATGGTCCTTCCAATCGGGGATTCAATGACCGTCTTCCCAGCATAAACTAGGAGAAGGTCGGAAGGACAGGGGATATGGACCCTGCAACACAACAAAACAAGGCTGTCCTTAATTGGGGTAGCCTAAGGATCTACTGACTCCCAAAACCAGCCTTAAGACTGTAAGTGATTTACTTTACTTGCGTCTGTTTAATCCAACCAGTTAGAAGGAGGGACTGGGGAGAAGGTTCTTCCTTTGGCTTTCGCCTCCGGTTCCTAGTGTACCCCCCAGCCGCGATCGTTTGACTCTGCTCCCCTAGATAGACATCAGATTAATCAGTACAACTAGGTTAATCAAAAATAATCTCAGACTAGGCCCTGAAGAGTGAATCAAACCTTAAGGCTAACGTCTACTCAATTTTATTAAGGCCTGGGATTGTGGTGCTTATGGAATGTGATGGGCCCTTACAATGGGTTGTGCCCTTAATGATTGATTGAGATTTGTGTAAGTGCGTGCACAACCAGGGTTTTCAAGCAAGATTATTTATTATGCGTGAATTTTAATGTTCAAATCTTGCTTAAGTAGCTTTTAGGGTTTCAAATTAGGTGAATTGCAATGAAGTTTCTAGGCAAACCAAGTTGTAAAACACAGGTGAAGATAGTTTTCCTTTAAAATCAGAAAAAAAGTGGAGTGCTTGGAGTATACCTAGATTGAAAACCCTAAAGAGGAGCTACTTGATGAGTTGGTTTTAAATAAAATGGTGCGGCCCAAACAACTCAAACAATTGGCCACAATTGCACCACTAAGTTAGGCACTCAAAGATGGTTAACCTAGAATGATTTCTACTCTGTTATGTGTTGCTTTATGTGTACCGGTTCCACAAATCAGAACCCGGTTGAGTAGAAAACAAATCAAGTTGATCAAGTGCCTTGAATGTGGGTGTGTATTGTGTGTTTGTTGGAAATTACCCCACAAGATTATCTTTTGTTATTATTTTTTTTATGAAAGAAGGTGGAATGAATGTGAGTGGAAATCCAAACAACCAAATTATTCCTAGGATTTATGCAAACACCTAGGTTAATTGGAATTTAGATTTAATGTGGCAAATGAAATCTATGGAGGGGAAAGAATGGGGAAACACTTTCAGTTGTCATCAACTGCACTTTACTCCAGTCTACCGCTTGTTGATTCCTTGATGGAGGTCTCTGCAAAACAATAGACACAAGAGAAAGCTAGTTAGAAAACAAATAAAGTGCAAGAAATGCGAAGAAAAGATCGGAAATCGTTGCCTCCCCGGCAACGGTGACAAAATGTTGAACGCTACGAACCTACGCTAACGTGTTCGGTTTTGGAAAACCTGTCGTTGTAGTTCGAAAGAGAAGAATTCGTGTTCAACATATAAAATTTATACCGAAAATAATTTCGGGTCGAACACAGGGAGGCTACGCTAATCTATTCCGCAATTATTTTTTTAAGATTTTCTTTAAGCAAGGCGTTCTAATTACAATGGGGCTATCAAACTATGAGAGAGAGAGAGAGAAAGAGAGAGAGAGAGAGAAAGAGAACATGCATTCAATATTTCAATAGTTTATAAAAGTTACACTAGAATGAGGAAAATCAATTACACTATAAAGCAGAAAATTCTACACTAGAAAAGCTGCAAATAAGAATGGGGAGAGAAATGTTATCCTCCTCGACGATTGCTTGGAGGACGAGCCGGACGGGATGACGCCTGGACGAAGGAGAACGAAGCGGGAAGAAGGAGGACGAATCAGAAGAACGGGAACGAAGCAGCACGTCGTTGTCGTCGCGGGATCCACTTCCGAAGGGGAACGAAAATTGGACTTTATCTTGCGAGAAGCATCCCGGGTGTGGGACAAGCTTCTCTTGAGCTTTGGAGGGGTAGAGAGGAGAAAGAAGGGATGAGAATTTCGTATGGAGGGGGTCTCCTTTTATAGTTACAAGGAGTGGGGGCAAAATGGACATTACATCTTCAAAATAATAAATAAGGGATCTTCAGTGACGGATAAATCTGTCACTAAAGCCCCGACGTGGCCGTCGCCGCCGCGCCCACGCGCGCCTCCTCGGCTGCCCACTCCTCAACGCTCGCGCACGTCCAGCGCTTTTCAGCTGTCCGATCGCGAGATCAGACGGCTTAAAACGCGTCCGCGCCCGCTGCAACCCGCCCGCCTGCGCGTGCGATCGCGCGTTACGCGGGGCGTCCAATCACGCGTCGGCGCTATCGGGCGCCCGCGACCGCACGATCTTCATCCGACGCTCCACGCGCCTCAATTACTCGCGCCACCAATCCCCTCGCCGCGGCTCGAACCCACGCCCCGCGCTTGCGTAAGCGCGCTCGACCGCTGCGCTACGGGACGCGGATGGTCGAGCGCATGTTTTAAGCGTCGGGCGGCCACAGCCATTGGATCTCCATCTGACGGCGGAGAGCGATCGGGTGGGGGCCTTCACAAAATGCCAGTGGCCGTTTGGGCGACTGAGATGGCGCCATGTGGCGCCATCTTGGCCGTCCATATTCTGGAAGTTGTAGATGGTACCACGGATGTCGGATTGACTCGATTTTTGTGTCGTTAGGCTGTGATCGTTGATCCAAATTCATCCGTGCGGTCAGATTTGTCATCTGAAGTGCGGATTTACACCATCCTGGCCCTTGATCTTCTAGGGTTCCCCGGTCTCTATCTGATGCTACGGATGCCTGATTAGGGCGATCTTGGAGTCGTTGAACTCCAATCGTCGCCCTGATCACATCCATACGGTTGGATCTTTGATCCGAGGCCTCGATAAAATTTTTGCCCTGTCCAAGCACATAAAAGGAGACAATTAACCTCCATTTTATTCAAACTACTCTAAATGCGAGATGATGCATGTTATGCAATATTTATATCATGAAATGCAATTCTATGCTTAAGAGCATGCATAAATAGACATTTTAAGTAGTGTAAATGTGTTTACATCATACCCCCATGCCTATCTTTTGCTAGTCCCTAGCAAAAACTATATGCTATTTATAAAAGAATTAGGTTAGATTATTTGGACCTGAGTTATTTTCAATCATTAAGAAATTGTCTACTTAGGAACTGAACTTTCAAAGACACAACAGTGCCTGGGTATCAACCAAAATGCAGACCGCCTCAAGCCCTCGCCTTATTCAAAGAAAATTTTCTTTTTCTTTTTACTCTTTTCTTTTTTTTTTTTTTTGGATTTTCAAATTTAGGGTTTAAGAGTGGCTTTCTACGGCTATTCAACTCACCCAAGATTTGATGAGAACCCTAAGTTTTAAGCATCTTATTGTGATTGTGATAGACTCGTTGACCGGCAATTAGAACGGACTTCGGATTTCTATGCCTCTAGGTGACCTCAAAAAGAATTCTGCCTAAAGGTGTATCTTTACAACCGGTAGCTTTCTCCCTACTTTTATTTTTTAACGGGGTCAACACAAGGGTGAATCCAGTGTATATCTCCCCAGTTTATTCTACTTCTCCGCTTCTTCCTAAGTGTTTTGGGAATATTTAGTGCATTTTCTGAGCTGGGTTCTGGACAACCGGTCGATGAGCTGTTACCACCGACAACTTGCCAGCCATACTCGTGTGGCGAAGTGTGGCTTATTTCTTTTTGTTCTTCTCTCCTTTTTGATTTTTTTTTTTTTTTAAGTAGGTGGCTTCCCTTATCTAAGATTTACCTAAAGGCAGCAAAAAGAGAAAGGTCCAGTGACTGGGCTCTGGACAACCTACCTATGGGCTGTTACCCACGATAACTTGCCAGCCATATCACCCTAGAAGGTTCATTAGCTACCCAATTTCCGTTAGAATTGCCGAATAACGAGTCACAGCCTTAGAAAGATCTAAGTTGTAATTCTGTACTGCCCAATAGCTTTATGCTCCAATTCGACGGGGAGGTGACATGCCTTCTCGTACACCAGTTTGAAGGGAGACATACCTAATTGGGTCTTGTGGGCGGTCCTATAAGCCCACAATGCTTCCGGAAGCCAGGATGACCAATCCTTCCTGTCAGGTCGAATAGTAACATGAAGGATTTTCTTGATCTCTTGGTTTGATAACTCGGCTAGACCATTAGTTTGGGGGTGGTAAGGAGTAGAGATTCGATGCAACACCTTGTATTTGGTCCTCAGTGACTTGAACTGAGCGTTTGTGAAATGGATCCCTTCGTCGGAAATTATTGCGCGTGGAATCTCGAACCTTGAGAAGATGTTTTGATGAATGAATTTGATAACAACCTTGTGATCATTGGTTCTGGTCGGAATGGCTTCGATCCACTTGGACACGTAGTCAACAGTGAGTAAGATGTATTCGAAGCCATCCAAGATAGGGAAAGGTCCCTTAAAATCAATCCCCCAAATGTCAAAAATCTCGCATACCAGGATCGGCTGTAAAGGCATCATGTCCCGATGGCTCATGTTTCCCAAGGTCTGGCAACAGGTACATGCCTTACAGTGATCGTATGCATCCTTGAAAATTATGGGCCAATAAAAGCCACACTGGAGGACTTTTGGTGCGGTTTTATGTCCTGAAAAATGTCCACCGCATGCCTGGTCATGGCAGAAAGAGAGTATGTCTTTGATTTTAGCTTCTGCGACACATCATCTAATTATTTGATCAGCACCAATGCAGAATAGATACGTCTCTTCCAAAAGGTAATACTTGGCATCGGAACGCAACTTGTCCTTCTTGGTCTTCGGCCAATTAAATGAGATTTGATGTGATGCCAAGTAGTTTACTATGTTAGCAAACCATGGAAGCCCTGTATCGATAGTCAGGAGGTGCTCATCAGGAAAATGTTCCGTGATGGGTCTGAAAGGGTCAATGATCTCAAAAGGAAGGCGGGAAAAGTGATCAGCTACCACGTTCTGTTTTCCCACTTTGTTGCGAATCTTGAGGTCAAATTCTTGCAACAATAAGATCCATTAGATTAATCGAGGTTTCGCGTCCTTCTTTGCAAGGAGATGCCTCACAGCTGTGTGATCTGAGTAGATGATAACACGAGAACCCAAGAGGTATGATCTGAATTTTTCTAGGGCAAATACTATAGCCATCAGCTCTTTCTCAGTAACCGTGAAGTTACCCTGAGCCTCGTCTAGTGTTTTGCTAGCGCAGTAAATGACCATGGGCTTCTCGTCAATTTTCTACCCCAAAACTACTCCTACAGCGAAGTCAGATGCATCGCACATGATCTCAAAGGGTTGAGACCAATCAGGGGACTGTAGGATCAGGGCTTGGGTAACTCAGTCATGAAGGATCTCAAATGCTTGAGTGCATTCCTTGGAGATTTCGAAAGATACATCCTTGGAGAGAAGAGTTGTCAGGGGGCGCGTGATTTTTGAAAAATCAGGGATAAATTGATGGTAAAAATCGATGTGCCCCAGAAAAGATCGGATGTCCTGATCGAGGTAGGCATAGGGAGTTTGGAAATCAAGTTAACCTTGGTTCGATCGACTTGGATGCCTTTCTCTGAAATTAGATGTCCCAGGACGATTCCCTCAGGCACCATAAAATGGCTCTTTTCCCAGGAAATAACCAAATTCACATCGATGCACCGCCTGAGTATTTGGACCAAGTGCTGGAGGCAATTGTCAAATGATGCTCCAAAAATTGAAAAGTCATCCATGAAGACTTCCAGATAATCACCTACCATATCTGAGAATATGGCAAGCATGAACCGCTGAAAGGTCGGGGTGCATTACAGAGACTGAAAGGCATCCTTCGAAATGCATATGTCCCGAAGGGGCAGGTGAACGTGGTCTTTTCTTGGTCCTTTGGATGGATTGCCACTTGGTTGTAACCGGAGTACCTGTCAAGAAAGCAGAAGAACCTATTTCCTGCTAGTTTCTCGAGGATTTGATCAATAAACATAGTGGGAAATGGTCCTTCGTGGAGGAATTGAGTCTTCTGTAATCAATGCAAACTCTCCACAAATTAGCTATTCGGGTCGGTATGACCTCTTCGATTTTAGTCGTGATGATGGTGAGTCCAACCTTCTTAGGCACAACCTGGATTGGACTCACGTAGCGACTGTCGGAGATCGAGTAGATGATCCCTGCATCTAACCAATTGATAATCTCCTTTTTCATGACCTCCTGCAGATTAGGGTTTAAATGTCTCTGCATCTCTTGCGAAGGTTGTGGGCCCTCTTCGGTATAGATTCGATGTGTGCAATAAGAGGGGCTTATACTAGTCAAGTCATGAGAGTCCACCAAGTGGCTCTACGATGTTGCTGGAGAACAGTAATCAGACGGGATTCCTGGTGAAGTGTGAGTCGGGAGTTGATAATCACAAAAAACGTTTGATTGGAACCCAAAAAGACTTATTTCAAATGATCGGGAAGGGCTTGAGTTCTAGGATGGGATTATCAGCAGCAACGGGCGGTCCAGGGTCGGTATTAAGGATAAGGGTCGAAGTTATGGGTGTGTCTAGATCAGATTCAGACTCCTCTATTGTGGGTTTTGATCATCTGGTGGTTGATTAGGGATAATCAGGTTGACCTCAACATGCGATTCATCAACCACGGCTTTGATATTACATATTTGCTCTATAACCCTGCAATTAATCCCTTGTTGGGCCTTAAAGATGTCAATCTTCAGAGTTTGATTCCCAAATTTTAATTCTATTTGGCCCTCCTCACAGTTTATGTTGGCCCTAGTAGTGGCCAGAAAAGGTTTCCCTAATATAATTGGTGTATCCCTTGGGTTCTTAGGTGCATCCATATCTAGAACTATGAAATCCACCAGGAAGTAGAAATCCCACACCCTAACAATGACATCCTCGAGTATTCCTTTAGGTGACTTGATGGATCGATCGGCTAACTGCAATGTCACCTCAGTTGGTTTAAGTTCGGACTCTTCAAGGTGGTCAAGGAGAGATGTAGGTATTAGGTTTATGGAGGCACTTAGGTCTAGAAAGGCTCTACCAAATTGGGTTTCACCAATTTTACATGAAATCAGGGGAGTTTCTGGGTCTTTATCCTTGGGTGGGAGTTTACTCAAGATTACAGAGCTGGCTTGCTTTGACAGTACGATTGGATTCCCACTTTTGGTTCACGGCTTACGCTTGGGTGTACACACGTCTTTCAGGAAACGTGCATAAGCCAGTACGTGGCGGATTGCATCCATCAAGGGGATGTTCATCTAGACCTGTTCAAAGAGCTTGACCAGATCCTCTTCAGGAGCCACGGGTTTGGTTATCCTTTTTCCTTTGGTTTAGGAAATGGAATCCTAGTCGATTCCTCTAGATTAGGTCCAGGTTCTTGATCTGGGATAGGGGTATCCTGGATAACTATCCTAAGGCTTGGGTTACTACCAGGCTTATAGTGGTTTGGATAGTGTGGGTCTTGGGTTGCTTTACCACTACAAGTGGTTACGGAGTTTAATCCTACATGGTTTTGGTTTGGGTTTGGTAGAATGGGTGGCTACTACTGAAATCCCGCATAAGATGTTGAAGCTTCCATCCCGTCTGGTGATGGGACAGAAGGGGCTTGATAAATCATATGTGCGTGACCTGAATTTGGGTTCATAACATGCCTCTGGGTCGGCACGTTATTTGGGTTTGGCAGAGGTTGCGAAGGGAGGGTGCCAGGTTGACCAGAATTTGCCATCTGGGCTAGTTGATTGCGAACCTCTGTGATCTCGTCCTTGTGCTATTTTTGCATTGCCGCATTCGTCTTCTGAATGTCAGCCAGTGCTTGAAGGATAAGAGTCATTTGGTCTTGGTTTGGCAACGATTGATAGGTGGGATTGGGCCAAGGCTGAGGCAGCTGATATGGACGAGGAGCTTGTGGATGGGGTTGATAAGGTGGTCTTTGAGTTTGAGAATTTCTCGTCCACTGGAAGTTGGGATGATTTCACCATCCAGGGTTGTAGGTATTGGACAATGGGTCATTCTGGATGGCATTGAGGTCCTCGCAGGTCTGAGGAGCCTCAGGAAAGTTAGAATACGAGGGTTCAAAGCTCCCCCAACTAGAATAGAGTGGATCGGAGGTCCCTCCGGTCTGAGAGTCAGAAGGGGGTGGATACAGGTCCATCCCCTGAGAAAATTGGTGATAGATGTTTTTCACAGTTTCCCTCTCAAGAGGTGGTCGTGCAAAAGAGTTTTGCGTAGAGGTGGCTCGCTGCAGATGCCTACTCAGCTCATCCACCTTCTTCTCTATGATAGAGACCTTGTCCAACCGATTGACCATCAGTTCCAAGTCGACGGATGTGGAAAGGTCTTGCGTCTCATGTGCTCCCTTGAGATTCGTCGATGCGCGGGCATTCGTCCGGTCGAATATGCCCATGGAGTCATTATTGATGGAGTTCTCACACATATTTTCGAGAATCTCCTACACTGTGTCCTCATGTTGACCCATGATGTTCCCTCTGCAGGTTGAATTGACGAATAATCGAATGTCTTCACGGAGTCCTTGGTAAAAAGACTGGACTTGTTCCCATTTAGGAACTCCGTGATGGGGGCACTTTCGCATGGGATCTAAGAATCAATCCCATGCCTCATGAAGAGGTTCTCCCGTTTGTTGAGTGAAATGAGTGATCTAGTGGCGCAAGGCATTTGTCTGGCCAACAGGAAAGAACTTCTTCAAAACTTTGGACTGAAGTTCATCCCATGTGTTGATCGGACGAGTCTGAGTTTGATACCAATGAGTAGCCTTATCCATGAGGGAGAAAGAAAACATCTTCATGAGAAGAATATCCTGATTTTGTGCAGGTGACCCGAAGGTCTGGGTCAGATGCTTGAGCTGTTTAATGTACTGGAATGGATCCTCGGAGTTAAGCCCATGGAATTTTGGTATGGCATGAATCATATTAGGCTTGAGTTCAGAATCAGAACCTCCAGTTGAGATTTGGACTTGAGGCTCAATTGCCACCATAGCGGGATTATAGTGATCTCACATCTTAGGACACTACGGTGGGTTTACAAAGTTTTGGAAGATATCATTTAGGCACTGAAGCTGGTGCTCAAGGTTGTTCTCTTCTTCAATGGCTTGTGCCATGATGGAAGAAGGAGAACTTGGTTCTGAATCAGAGGAAAGATCTTTGTGGTGGGGTTGCTGCACAAACAAGGGCATCGAGGCTTGGCCTCGGCAAGAGTGAATTTCTAAAGGAGGTCATAAGGATGGTCTTAAGGACCTCCTACCAAGCATGCACTGAAGGATTTGGTGAGATCAGAAGTTGCTGGACCCAATCGAGACACCCAAAAATTGTTGAGTGACTATAGAGGTTCGAGGTGGATGATACCCCTTAGTTAGAAAGGTCATCCACTTGAGAAGTACCTAGGCAGCCAGAGAGGGAAAGTCCCGCAAAGACCCCTACACGGTAGAGCGTCCCCACAAGTTACAGGGTTTCCCCCACCCAACCTCTCTTGTCACTGAGATTCCAGGTAGACCAGAATGGGGACCTTGACCACTTAAGTCTACCTTTTTTTAATTAAGATCAAGGTGCTTAGGGTTCCACTTGAACTTTAGGCCTTTTGAGTGCAAAAGGTGACCTAATTTTAAGGTTGGCTGACCCAAAGGATCAACTTCACCTCTTTGTTCCTTTGAGAGATTTTAGGTCATTGCTTTTAGGGTTCAAATGGATTAAGAGTCTGATTTGCTTAGGGTTTCTCTTGTATAGATCTTTTCAAACAAGGCTTAGGCACACCTCTTTTTGAAGTTTTTGCTTCTTTGCTTAAGAGAAGATGTGTCTTTAAAAACCCTAGCTTTGCAACTCTTAGGTTGGCTCTAGTTGGTCCAATTTAGTTTCCTCAGCAATTGGTGTCTAGGGCTCAATCAAGAAGGTTTTAGCCCTAGTTACCTTAATTGGATGTGCAATTCAAAATGTATTGAAATGAAAATCAAGCAACTTTGGTGAATTACTAAATATGGAAGCAGGTAGCCCTAGATTGATTTTTCTTTATTTTTTCCTTTTCAGACATTGAGGGGATTAAGAGAGAGGGCTAATGAAAGTTACCTGTTCCTTGGTGTGGTTGTTGTGCGGCTGCTTTTCTTTTCTCGACTTTCCTTGAGACAAACACAATAAAGGAGAGAGATTAAGTCAGTGTTGAATCAGAAGTTGTGATCAAAGCTTCTAACATGCTTGTTGCTCCCTGGCAACGACGCCAAAATGTTGACGAGGAGAAATCGTGTTTTAAAAGATGTCACGTTGTAGTATAGATGAAATCACCGTGAAAACAAATAAGAATTTATAACTCGAAAACCAAGGTATTCGAGGTCGAACACAGGGAGCAATTGGGTATTTCAAAGCTTAAGAGCACAACTCTCAATTTAATAAAACAATAACTAATCCAATCAAAATTTAGAAGTAATGTCAATGTAGAAATAATGCTAAAAAATTGGACATCTAATGAAAAATCAAACGTCTTAAAAGCTCTTGCTACAGTGCTTGATTTGCCATTATCTTTTTGATTTTTGCCTTCTCTCTCTCTTTCTCTATGGCTATGCCTCTTCTGCCTTCTTTGGCTTCTTCTTCTTTTCTTGTTTGTCTTTCCTTGTCTTCTTCTTCTTCTTCTGCTTGGCCGCTCCTGCTTCTTTCTTTCTTCAGCCCTTCAGCAGCTACCTTGTTTTTCTTCTTCTCTTCCTCTGCCGCTCCTCTGCTATAGTGCTTCTCTTTTCTTCTTCTTTTTCTTTCCTTACTGTGGCTAAGGCCTTCCTTCTTCAGCTGCTACCTTCTTCCTTCACTTCTTTGCTGTGCCTCTTCCTTCCTTAGCTTCTTCTTCTTTCCTGCACAACACAACGAAGCAAAACCTATCCCCTCCCCTCCCTGCATCTCTCTCTCTATTTCGCTCTTCCGTACGCTCTCCCGGAGCTGGGTAATCGGGTAGGATGCGCGCCCAGGTCTAGGCGCACCGGCATGGGTGTGACGCGCGAGGAGTGCTAGGTTTAGGTAATCGAGTCGGGTGCCAGGTCAGCAGGGGTAGGGATCACGGACGAGGCATGAGTGAGTGGGGGGTGAGGGACCTCACCCCTGTGTTACTTAAGGCAACTAACCAAAGACAAAAATTCAATATAAGTGTCATAGCTTACCCTTGAGTTTACGAGGTGGGACTAAATGTCCCACCCGCTTCTGATGGCGCCCGCAGGAGGAGAACTTCATGCAATTGGAGCAGTTGAAAGCCTTGCAACAACTGCTCTCAGGCTGGATACACTCGCACACTCAACGTGTGTCGCCTGGAGCCTTGAAGACTGGAGTGCGCGGCCTGGAGCTCTGAAGCAAGCAAGCTTGCTTGTGCGTTAATGGCAAATGAAGGCATGGACCTGCATGACATGAAGACGACCTTGTGGCCCTGTCAAACAATAGGGAAAGCTTCGCCGTATCATGGAGATGGTGAGGCGGGGGTTGGTGTGGCGTAGAACAGCCTAGGCGTGCGTGCCTTGGTCGGACTGTGATCGTGCGTGTGGGTTTGTTCGATGGAAGTGTGGGGTATGTGTGGAGGTCAGTGGATGGGCGGAAAGTGATTAGTGGTTGATGGCGAAGGTGAAGAGGTTGGTGGCGAGGCTTGTGGAGGTACCGAGTGGTGGATGTGTCTCGCTGGAGGTCAGCCGGAGATGAGGAAGATGAAGGTGGATAGTGGCAGTCGAGGGGCGGTTTATGAAATAAAATGAGGGAAAATTAAGAGTGGGAGAAGAGAAACTTATCTGTGGTTATTGGGATGAAGGGGAGGAAGAGGAGATGAGTGGTGCATATGTGCTGTCGTCGGGGAAGACAGCCTTGAGGTGGAGATGACAGCGACGAGGTGGAGGTTAGAGAAGTGTGTGATGGTGCGGCGCAACATGGAGAAACGAGACAAAGCTAACCCTGCCACTGGTATGGTGGTAGAGCGATGAGAGGAGGGAGGGGAGATTGCCGGAGCTTGCAAGCGTTTTGACTAGAGATGAGAAGGGAAGAAATTGAGAGGGTATCGGTGGCCAAGTCAAGCTTGGAAAATGTGCAAAGGATCGGGGGTCCTTTTATAGCCACTAACCGAACCCTTTGTGCTTGGAGGGCAAGCCTTACAGCGTAAAGGCCTCGCCGGAGATGGAAGGTGCTCAAGACACCCAAATATCTCGATCATTCGCATGAGAGATTTGGTGTAAATTTGATATGGAGATCTCATTCAGACAATGGAGAAATCCTCAGAGAATCTCCCTTCCAAATCTGGGAGATCTCTGAGGATTCGAGGAGATATCATCTTCAAATCCTTGCCGGAGTGGGATTCCTTTGCTGTAATGGTGGAGGGACCTGAATGTAATGGTGGCGAGGAAGTTAGGGGGCTCTACGCAAGGGTTTTCAAAAGTTAGGGGTCAGAATGTAATTGGGTGGACCATTTTGCAAACTAGGTCAAGATGACCATCCCTTAGGCCCAAATTTTGGTAAAAACCTAATTTAAATATAATGAATCCAATGGTGAAGTTGTATTTTAGGTTTGACCATGTTGACTAGACATTTTGCACAAAAACCCAAATTAGGCTAAATACTAAGCTAGGACCCCAATCTAGGTAAAAATAGGTTCCAAACGCCAAATTGAAGGTTCTAAACCATTGGCGATATTTTTTCATGAATTTTAGAGGGTTTATTTGAATTTTACCCAGACCGAAACCTTGTGAAATTAAGTGGATTTGTTTTACAGTCATAGAATGTCATTTAATTCTTAATTCTCACAATAACCCTTTTCTGACTGAATCATCCCACTTTTCCTCTCATTAAGTTCAATTGACCTATGTTTAGCCCATGCGAAATCCCATTGATGTACTAAAATGGTAAAATTACAGTTTTACCATTTAGTTCATGTTTCCTTCCCAAAACAGTAATCTCTTGAATTAGGCCTTCCTTTAGGTTATGTAGGAGCTTTGTTTACTTTCTCAAGTCAAAATGAGCTAGTTAGGGCTCATGTTGAGGTTCTCATTAGTGGGTGATAAGGAGTCGAGATTCGATGCGACAACTCGTACTTTGTCATCAAGGATCTAAATAGTGCATTTGTCAAATGGGTCCCTCCATCAGAGATGATAGCACATGTGTTCACGCGGCTAGATCATGTTTTAATAGATATCTCGTTGTAATATAGATGAACTCTCCTCGAAAATAAATAATAATTTATAACTCGAAAATCAGAGTATCCGAGGTCGAACACAGGGAGAAATCTGAGTATTCCAAAACTTGAGAACACAACTTTTTAATAAAAAGAAATGACAGGATAATGTTATGGAAAAAATTGCTCAAAAAGAATTGGGCATTTGATATTGCATCAGACATCTTAAAATTAGCTCTCAGAATCGTTTCTTCTGTTTGTGATTTGCTCTGCTGCAGTTATGGTTTCTCCTTTTCTTTTTCTTCCTTAGCTGCTTGTGCTCCTCTTCTTTTTCCTTCTCTTCTTGATTCTCTTCCTGTGGCTAAGTCCTGCTTTGCCTATTCTTAGGTTGCCTTCTTTTTCTTCCTCTTCTTCCTTTGCTTTCTTGCTTCTCCTCTTTGTCTGCCCCTTGATCTCTCTCTTCTTCTTTCTCTTGGTCTGCCGCACCTCTGCTACTGGGTGTCCTTCTTCTTCTTCTTCTTCTTCTTCTTCGCTTGCAGTGGCTAAGTCCCTGCTTCCTTCTCTTGCTGCTTCTTCCTTAGTGTCCTCTTCCTGCACAAGCACCACGCAACAAAACCTATTCCCCTACCCTTCCCGCACATCTCTCTCTCTGAATCTCTCTTCAGTATGCTCTCCTAGAGCTGGGTTATCGGGTTGGTCACGCGCCTAGGTCCAGGCACACCGGCATGGGTGTGGTGCACGAGGAGTGCACGGTAGGATAGTTGGGTCGGGTTACCAGGTCCGCGGGCTAGTTCACGGACGAGGTGTGCATAGGTGAGGATGGACCTTACCCTAGTGAATTGGAAGCGACTAGACAATATCACAAAATCAATTTAAAGTACTCAAACAGGTCACTGCTTACCGAGGTGGGACTAAAAGTCCCACCCACTGCAGAAGAATGGCTTCACGATTGGCACAGCTGAAGGTCCGTAGCACCCTTTATCAGGCTGGGCTTGCGCACACTCACAACCCACGTGATCTGGAAGCCTGGGAGCAGTAAATTGTGGCCTGGAGCTGAAGAACAGTCGAGCTCGAGTCATCGTTAATGGCGGCTAGAAGCTTGACCCTGCACGATACAGAAAGAAGCTTGCAGCTCTATCAGACCACAGGAGGACCTTTGCTGTGTCACGGCGAAGGTGAGGCGATTGGTGGTAGGCCGCGGGGTGACCTAGGCATGCATGCCTAGGTCACTCTGTGGCTGGAGTTATGGGTTAGGTCGGGGGAAGCGTGGAGTGCGTGTGGCATCCTGTGGATGGGTGGAAGGTGTTCAGTGGAGTGTGGTGGAGGTTGTGAGGTGGGTGGCGAGACATGTGGGGGTGCGGAGTGATGGAGGTGTCTCGCCGGTGGGTGGCCGGAGATGGGGAAGATGCGAGTGGATAGTGGTGGTCGAGGGGTGTTGTGTGAAATAGAATGAGGAAAATGAAAGAGTGGAAGACAGGGGGCTTATCTGGATTATTGGGAGTGAAGGGGGGCAGTGGAGATAGACGGCTTGTTTGTGCCATCGTCGGAGAAGATGGCCCTGAGGGAGATAACGGCGATGAGGAGGACAGGAAGGCGTGCGCTGGTGCGGCGTGACGCAGGAGGACGAGGCGGAGTGAACCCTACTGCTGGTATGGTAGTAGAGCGACAAGAGGGAGGAGGAAGAATTGTCGGAGCTTGCGGGCTACTTGGTCGGAGAGATGGGAGATGAAATCTAGGGGATTCTGCGGCCAAAACAAGTCTGAGAGATTCACAAAGGATAGTGGGTCGTTTTATAAGTGCTGGTCGAGCTTCTGGTGCATGGAGGGCAAGCCTTCTGCCACTGACTTTTCGCCGAAGAAGGAAGGTAGTTGGAGCTCCAAATCTCTCGTGCGTTCGCATAAGAGATTGGATGGAAATCAAATATTGTGATTGAGCTCAGATGGAAGGGGATTCCTCAGAGAATCTCCCTTCCAAATCTGGGAGGAGATCTTTGAGGGATCAGGGAGTATTCCCCATCCATTCCTCACCGGAGAAGGATTCCTCCCCATTAATGGTGGAGGGACCTTTTTGTAAGAGTGGCGAGGAAGATTGGGGGGGTTGTGTAATGTTTTTCAAAAGATAGGGTTCGAAATGTAATTAGGTGTACTAATTTGCAAAGTAGGTCAAGATGACCTCCCCTTAAGTCCAAATTTTGGTAAGAACATAATTTGGACCTAAGGAATCCAATGGTGAAGTTGGATTTTAGGTTTGACCACATTTGACTGGACTTTTTGCACAAAAACCCCAATTAGGTCAATTAATGAGCTAGGATCCTAATCTAGGTCAAAATAGGTTCCAAAGGTCAAATTGAAGGTTCTAAACGCTAGGGGATATTTTTCCATGAATTTTAGAGGGTTTAGTTGATTTTTATCTTGACCAGAACCCTATTGAATTAAGCGGGTCTGTTTTAGGGTTAGTAGATGTCATTTAATTCCTGGATTGCACATGAACCCATTTCTGATTGAACCAACCCACTTTTTATCTTATTCAGACCATTTGACCTATGTTTTGCCTCTGAGAAATCCCGTTTATGTACTGCAATGGTAAAATTATAATTTTACCCTTTATTTCATATTTTCTTCTCAGAACACTTATTCCTTCAATTAAGCCCTCCTCTAAGTTATGTAGGAGCTTTTATTCTCTTTCTTGGGTCAAGATGAGCTAGTTAGGGCTCATGATGAGGCTCTCATCAACGTGGGACACTGAACCGTGAGAAGATGCGCTGATGAATGAACTTGATTCCACCTTATGATCATTGGTTCGAGTCGGGACAACTTCAATCCATTTGGACACGTAGTCCATTGTGAGGAGAATGTATTCAAAGCCGTCTAATTTGGGGAAGGGGCCCATAAAATCAATCTCCCATATATCAAAGATTTCGCATACAAGAATCAGCAGTAAGGGCATCATATCACAGTGGCACATGTTGCCCAAGGTTTGGCAACGAGTGCATGCCTTACAGTAATCGTGTATGTCCTTGAAAATCGTGGGCCAATAAAAGCCACACTGGAGGACTTTAGCTATTGTTTTATGTCTGGAGTAGTGTCCGCCGTAGGCATGGTCATGGCAGAAGGACAAGATGTCTTGAATTTCCACTTCTGGGATGCATCGTCTGATGATCTGATCAGCACCAATGCGGAAGAGGTATAGGTTTTCCCATATGTAATACTTGGCATCAGAAAGCAATTTGTCTTTCTTGGCCTTCGGCCATTCAGACAATATCTAATGAGATGTTAAATAATTAACCAAATTAGCGTACCAGGGAAGTTTCGCACCAATAGTCAAGAGGTGCTCATCAGAAAAATGCTCTGTGATTGGGTCGGAAGGATCGATGATAGCAGAAGGAAGGCTGGACAAGTGATCAGCTACCACGTTTATTTTCCCGCCTTGTCATGAATCTCGAGGTCAAATTCTTGCAACAGCAAGATCCAGCAGATTAGTCGAGGTTTCACGTCCCTCTTCGCGAGAAGGTGCCTCACTGCTGTGTGATCCGAGTATATGATAACGTGGGAACCTAAGAGATAAGATCAAAATTTTTCTAAGCCAAATACTACGACTAGCAGCTCTTTCTCAGTAACTGTATAGCTACGCTGAGCCTTGTCAAGTGTCTTGCTAGCATAGTAGATGACCACAGGCTTCCCATCAATTTTCTGCCCAAGCACCGCACCTACCGCATAGTCAAATGCATCGCACATGATCTCGAAGGGTTGAGACCAATCAAGAGATTGCAGGATAGGTGCTTGGATGACTCAGTCATGTAGATTTTCAAATGCACGAGTGCACTGCTCAGTGATTTAGAAGGGGACATCTTTTGATTGGAGATTAGTCAAGGGATGTGCGATTTTCGAGAAATCAGGAATGAATTGACGGTAAAAATTGGCGTACCCCAGAAAAGGTTTGATGTCCTTGACCGAGCTAGGCACAAGTAGTTTGAAAATCAAATTAACCTTAGCCTGGTTAACTTGGATGCCATTCTCGGAGATAAGATGTCCTAGGACAATTCCCTTAGGAACCATAAAATGGCTCTTTTTCCAAGAGAGAACCAAATTCACGTCAATGCTTCACTTGAGGATTTGGACCAAGTGCAGGAGGCAATCATCGAAAGATTCCCCAAATACTGGGAAGTTGTCCATGAAGACTTCAAGGTAATAACCTACCATATCAGAGAATTTGGCAATCATGCATCGCTGAAAGGTGGAAGGTACATTGCAGAGCCCAAAAGGCATCCTGCAGAATGCGTACGTCCCGTAGGGGCAGCTGAAGGTAGTATTCTCTTGGTCCTCAGGATGGATTGCCACCTGATTATAACCGGAGTACCCATCCAGGAAGTCGAAGAATCGATTTCTCGCCAATTTCTTGAGTATCTGATCAATAAATGACAGTGGGAAATGATCCCTTTTCATGGAGGCATTCAATCTTTGGTAATCAATTCAGACCCTCCATGAGTTTGCTATATGGGTCGGTATGGTTTCTCCAGTTTCAGTCATGATCACGGTGAGTCCTGCTTTCTTAGGCACAACTTGGATTGGTCTCACCCACCGACCGTCGAAGATCAGGTAGATGATCCCTGCATCTAACCACTTGATGATCTCCTTCTTCACGACCTCCTGCAGATTAGGATTCAGATGTCTCTGCATTTGACAGGATGGTCGTGTGCCCTCTTCGGCATAAATACGGTGTGTGCAATACGAAGGACTAATGCCAGTCAGATCATCGAGAGTCTAACCAATGGCTCTCTATGCTGCTGGAGGATAAAAATTAGACGTGTTTCCTGATCAGAGGTGAGGAAAGAATTGATAATCATAGGAAATGTCTGATCGAAACCCAAAAAGACATATTTCAGATGATCAAGAAGAGGCTTTAGTTCCATAATGGGATTATTAGTAGCAGTAGGAAATTCGGGATGGGCCTTAGAAGAAAAGGTGGGGGTTGTGGGTGGGTCTAGATCCCTCCTCTATCTGCGAGGTATGATTTGCTTGGGGTTGAGGATCAAGGATAATCAGGTCATCCTCGAGAATCGTGTCCTCAACCATAGAACTGATGTCACATACTTGTTCCACTGCCCCGCAGTTAATTCCTTTCTAGGCCTTAAATATATCAAGTTTTAGCATCTTGTTCCCGAATTTCAATTCAATCTGGCCCTCTTCGCAATTAATGTTCACCCTAGCTGTCGCTAAGAACAGTCTACCTAGTATAATCGGTATATTCTTGAGATTCTTAGGAGTCTCCATATCCAACACAATGAAGTTCGTAAGAAAGTAGAAATTACAGATCCAAACCAAAACATCCTCGAGAACTCCTCTAGGTGACTTGATTGATTGATCAGCTAACTGTAAAGTCACCTTAGTTAATTTTAGCTCAATCTCCTCAAAATGATATAGTAGGGATGTAAGGATCAAATTGATGGAAGCTCCTAAGTCTAAAAGGGCTCTGTCGAACTCTAAATCACTGATCTTACATGAAATCAGAGGGGTACCAAGGTCTTTTGCCTTAGGCGAGAGTTTGCTCAAGATGATAGAGCTGGCTTGCTCTAGCAGTATGATTGGATTCCTGTCTTTGGTTAGCGGATTACGCTTGGGTGTACATACGTCTTTCAAGAATCACGCGTAAGCCAGTACGTGGCGAATTGTATCCACCAATGAGATGTTTATTTGGACCTACTCAAAGAGCTTGACCAGGTCCTCCTCAAGAGCCACAGGTTTAGGTTTTCTCTTTCCTTTGGTCAAGGCCTCCAGAAATGGAACCTCTGTAAGTTCCTCTAGAATTGGTCTAGATTCTTGATCTGGGATAGTGGTATCCTGGATAACCAACCTAGGGTTTTGGAGTGAACTACCAAGCTGAGAGTGGTTCGGATAAGGTCGATCCTGAGTTGCTTTGCCACTACAGGTGGTAACAAAGTTCAGTCCTACCTGGTTCTGGGTTGGGGTAGGCAAAAGAGGTGGTTATTGCTGATAACCTACATATGATGTCGAAGCCTCCATCCTGTTGGGTGATGAAGCAGAAGGGGCCTGATAGACGCAATGAGGCTGGCCTTGAGTTGGGTTCATAACACGCCTCTGATTTGGCTTGTTATTTGGATTGGGTAGAGGTTGCGAAGGGAGTGCACTAGGTTGGCGAGGATTTGCTATCGGGGCGAGTTGATTGTGAACCTCTGTGATCTCGTCTTTGTGCTACTTTTGCATAACCGCATTTGTCTTCTGAATGTCAACCAGAGTCTGAAGGATAAGGGTCGTTTGATCTTCCTGAGTTGGTTCGGATTGATAATTCGGGTTGGGCTAAGGCTCAGGCAGCTGATATGGACGAGAAGCTTGTGGTCGAAACTGATATTTAGGTCTTTGATTTTTCTTGTTTCCCAACCACGTGAAGTTAGGATGATTACGCCATCCAAGATTATAAGTGTTTGAGAAAGGATCATTTTGGATGGCATTGAGGTCCTCACAAGTCTGAGGAATCTTAAAGAAATCAAAAGACGAGGGTTCAGAGTTCCCCCAACTAGAGTAGGCAGATCTAGAGTTTCCTCCGAACCCAGGAGCAGACAGGGGTGGATACGAGTCCATTCCCTGAGAAGGTTGGTGGTAAATGTTATGCATAGCCTCCCTACCAAATAGTGGTTGTGCGAACAAGTTTTGCATAAAGGTGGATCGCTGTAGATGTCAAGTCAACTCATCCACCTTCTCAATGATTGAGACCTTGTCCAGGCGACTGGCCATTAACTCCAAGTCGACAGAAGAGGATAGGCCCTGCATCTCATGAGCTCCCCATAGATTCGTCAATGCACGGGCATTCGTCCAGTCGAACATGCCCATGTATTCATTATTGATGGAGTTCTCGCACATATTCTTGAGAATCTCCCACACGGTGTCTTCGTGTTGACCCATGATGTTTCCTCCACATGTCACATTGATGGACAATCGAATATCCTCACGAAGTCCCTGGTAAAAAGACTGGACTTGTTCCCATTTAGGAATTCCGTAATGGCGGCACTTTCGCATGAGATCCAGAAAGAAATCCCATGCCTAATGAAGTAGTTCTCCTGCATTTTGCATGAAATACGTGAACTAGTGCCTCAAAGCATTTATTCGACCAATGGGAAAGAACTCTTTCAAAAACTCGGATTGCAGTTCAGCCCATGTGTTGATTGGATGAGTTAAGGTTCGGTACCAGTGAGCAGCCTTGTCCATGAGAGAGAAGGAGAATATCTTCATGAGTAAGATATCCTAATTTTGAGCTTCTGACCCGAAGGTCTGGGCCAGATGCTTGAATTACTTGATATGTTGGAAGGGATCTTCAAAATTAAGCCCATGAAATTTAGGAATAGCATGAATCATGTTGGGCTTGAGTTCAGTATCAGGACCTCCAGCCAGGATATAGACTCGAGGTTCGATCACCTCCGCAGTGGGATTGTAATGATCTCGCATCATAGGATGCTGCGGTGGATTCATAAAAGCCTGGAATAGATCTTTGAGGCACTAAAGCTGATTCTGGAGATTGTTTTCTTCTTTTGCTAGGTGCTCCATGATTATAGATGGAGATCTAGGCTCAGATGAATCAGAAGAGATATCGATCTGGTCGGGTTGTTGCACAAACAGGGAGGTCAAGGCTTGGCCTCGACGAGAGTGAATAGCTAATGGAGGCCTCAAGGGTGGTCTTAAGGACCTCCTCCCAAACATGCACCGATGGAGAAGATGAGGGATAGAAGGTGTGATGGACCCAATCAAGACCCCAAAATATCTTTGGATGACTATAGAGGTTCGGGGCGGGTGATACCCCTAGATCATAAAGTCGTCCACCTGAGAATTACTTGGGTAGCCAGGAAGGGAGAGTCCCGCAAAGACCCCTACACGGTAGAGCGCCCTCATATGTTACAGGGTTTCCCCCACCCGACCTTCCTTGTCGCTACTGGTTCAGGTAGACCAGAATGGATAACTTGACCTCTTAAGTCTACCAATTTTAAGTTTAGAGCATGGGTGCTTAAGATTTCACTTGAACTTTAAGATGTTTTTGTGAGTGGTTACCTAATTTGAAGATTGGTTGATCCCACAAGGTGGGTTAGCTTCACTTAATATGTCCTTGATTATTAGGTCCTGCTTTTAGGATTCAAGTGAGATTTAGAGCTTGATTCTTAGGGTTTGCTTGTTTAGGTAAGTTCAACCAAGGCTTAGGGCACACACAATTTCGGAAGATTGAATCTTTTTTAAGCAAGTGTGTCTCTAAAACCCTAGAATGGAAACCCTCATTGGCTCTAATTGTTCCAATTAATTAATTCCAAAACTGGCAACTAGGGCTCAATCAAGAAGGTGGTAGCCTTAGGTGTCTTAAATCCCTAAATAGGTGCAAGAATCAGGTTTGGGTTGTTTCTAAAAATGTACCAAATTAGGCAACTTGTGTTGATTAATCTAAAAATAGAATGCAAGTTGGTCCTAATCGATTTCTTTCCTCTTTTAGCTTTTCAGAATCATAGGCTTAACGAAGACGGATTCATGGTTTACCTGCCCCTGGAGTGGTTGTTGTGCAGCTGATCTTTCTCCTCAGCTAAATCCCTACACAAATCACAATCAAAAGAGATAAATCAAGTTAGTATCAAGTCAGGAATCGTAATCAAGAGATCAAATTGCGTGCTACTCCCTGGAAATGGTGCCAAAATGTTTATGTGATTTCATCAATGTTTTAAGAAATGAGTTATAGTATAGGATAAAATCACATTAAACACTTAAAATTTATAACTCGCAAGTACGAGGTCATTCACTGGGAGCAATAATGGCAATTTATTCTCACATATCACAATTTTAAGCAAAATATAAGTAATTAAGATCAAAAGAACAATTCAAAATAATATATCAATAGATCCAAATACCGATGTGCAAAATGATTAGGGTAAAATGGTGATTTGAATCACCAAATTACCCTTTAGGTTTAAACCTCACAAATATATGAAGAATAAGCACAACCACAAAATCAAATGCCTCAGAAATCAGACGATAGAAATAAGCCCCAGACAACTTAAGTGTTTAGGAGGAGCAACATCAACAAAGAGGCAAAGGCCTCTTCTTCCTTCCTTCAAGCCTCAAGAGAGAGGCACGGCATAGCGCAGAGGCACAATTGTAGACTAAGTGTTGAGAAGGGTTCACTGAACAAACCCCCCCTTTCCTCCTCTATGTCTCCTCTTCCTCTCAAACCCGTGGCTAGCTGGATCTATGCTCGGGTAAACAGGCAGGTAACCGGATCTTGGCCAAACCCACGCGGCGTGTCCACTGGTGAGGTGTGCACTGGGCATGCGTGGGGACCCGACCCCTGTGTCTTGGGTGAGGGGTCAAGAACACAAAATCACTTTATTCGCTATTGAGGCTTCAGTGACTTCCGAGGTGGGACTAAAGTCCCCGTCTCCTTTGCGTGCAGCAGCAGGCAGCGAACATTGTTCAATTAGAGTCTTTAAAGTGGTTAATGCTCCCAATTGACCTTCTAGATAGATGCCTGGGCTAAATCCGCTTCTCCTGGAGAGAATGCTTGGAGCAAACGCTACAAGAACTACGCTTCAAGCTTGCTCGAAGAAGCTTCAGTAATGGCGGTGTATCCCTTTGAACCTGAAAATAAGGAAAAGGCCTCTCAGCCACGTCAAAATGGTACATAAGCTCCGTCATGGATCAGCGAGTATGATGCTGTGCGTGAAGTGGCGAGAGGGCGAGTGTGGAGGTCTGACGACCTCAGACAAGTGGCGCAAAGGAGGGTTTGTTCGGTGTGGCAGATGAGTGGCCAATCCCCTCAATTTCTTAAGGGGTTTTGGTTGGTTGGTCGAGGCGATGGTGTGGAGCGCAAAAGCGGGCGATTTGATGGGCTGTAGTGGATGCTAGGGCTCGTCGAAGGTATACTGGCAAGGTGGAAGATGGAGGTGGAACGAGAGTATTTGTGAGCCACCTAGAATCTAAGGGTGCGGGTGAAGTCAAGAAGGGATGAGGAGTTGAAGGAGATTGTTTATGGATGAAGAGAAGGCAGAGGAGGCACCGGCTATGATTGGCCGACACCAGGGATGAAGATGGCTCCGGAGGTTGAGATGGTGACGAGGAAGGGGTCGGAGAGCTCCTCACAGGTATGGCGAGGTGTGGAATGTAGAGACAAAGAAGAGCCTGTTGCCTATCGTACGTGGCAGCAGGCGAGGGAGTCAGAGGTAGGGGGTCACCAGAGATAGATTTGGAGTAGGTCGGAGGTGGAGCAAAGGAAGAGTTCTTGGCCTAAAAGCTCGCTAAGGAGGTAAGGAATGCCATGAGGGGTCTTTTATTGGGCTTAAGGGAGCTTGAAGAACAGGAAACAAGATTCAAAGCTTGCTTAGGATTCAAGAATAATTCCACTGATTTCGTGGGTTCACACGCATGAATCAGTGGGTTTTAGGAATTAGAATTGATCCTAATAGGTTTTCCTAGGTGCAAACATCATTCCCACTGATTGCCATTTGAGTAGGATTCTGCTCGGTCAAAGCTCGCCTGGAGGTTGGTTGATCTCCAATGGTGGAAAGGACTAATATGCAAAGAAGATGAAGAAGTTAGGGGACATTTTTTAAGGATTTCAAAAGTTGAGGGGCTATTTGAGATAATAAGAGTTAGACTTGGACCAAAATGCAAACTAGGTCGAAATAATCTCAGATTGGACCCAAATTTTGCTCCAAACCTAATTTGGACCCAATTAATTTAATGGTGAAGTCAGATTTAAGTTTTGACCAAGTTTGACCATGTAATTTATGCACAAATCCAAATTAGGGTAATTTTTTATTTGTGACTCTATTTTAGGTCAAATTAGGTTCAGATGGTCAAATCAAGGGTATCAAATCTTAGAGAATATTTTTATATGATTTTTAGAAGATTTAGATGAATTTTATCTTGACCAGAACTCCATTTAATAAGCAGGTATATTTTTAGGGTTTCAGATGTCCATTAACTCTTGAAATGCATGAAAACCCATTTCGTTCTGTATGGACTCACTTATTACACATTAATGACCATATGACCTTTAATAAATCCATGAAATACCCCATGGTTATTCTGTAATTGTGGTATGCTGATAAAATTTCAAAAATAACCCTAGTTTCTTATCTTCTTCTCAAAATAGAATATTTTGCATATATGACCCTCTAATGGTTATGTAGGAGCTTTTATCAACTTTATCAGACCAAATTGAGCTATTTATGACTCATGATGGTGTTCCCATCAATAGTATTTCTTGCCTTTTGATGTCATTCACTAAAAGCACCTTTTAGATATTTCAGAAACTAGCTTTGCCTTTAATTGGACTAGAACTAGCTAACTAGCCATTTTGCCTGAGGAACCAAGTTTTTTTCTTGACTTTTGACTAAGGAATCATGTTGATCTTTCAATTTGTTCAACTATATAGTATGGTTTCGAAAGATTAATGATCATGTAGTTTTCTTCTTAATTGTAAATTTGCTTTAATTGTGCTTTCATGTAATTATGAATGTATATTAAGATTCATGATTGAATTTCATGATATAGTCTTTGAGCAAATATTGGCTAACAAGCTCTCTAAGAAACCCTCAGCAATGCATTGAAAGAATCCTTCCTTCTTCCTTTTTGTGTTCAAAAGTTCCTTTTTAGCAAAAGTTTCATTTTCCTTTGTTTTTGTGCGTGGGTATTTATTTTTCTTTGAGGAATCTAAGTTAAGCTCGAATTCTTTCATGGATGAAGAGTAACACCCATGGGAAGAATTGGGAAATCATGGAGTAGATGAAGAATGGGGGAAAAACAAAAACTTCATGATAATGGGGATGCTATCCTTACAGATTTGAGGGAAATAAAGATGAGCTACTCAGAATTTTACGTTGACTCTCTCACGTAGTACTTGATGTTGTCGACAAAGTACTTTGGAGTGGTAGTTCCATGAATGCGTTGATTTCAATTGGCTGTAAATGTGATCAACTAGTTTCATACTTGCACACGAATATTTGCTGCATTATATCCTATGATACTTGATATGGGGAATGCAATCTTTGATGATTCAACTCTCATTTAATGGATCTTGAACTATATGGAATGTAGCTCCAACAGATTCCTTGTTTTCAAGGTAGTAGAAATGAGGGAACTTGTGATAAAGTAACCATTGGGAGAAGTCAGGATGTAGATGTACTATGAAGGAGAAGGTAGAAGAGTGTGTTTGTGTCAAATCAAGCTACATACTCTAGTGGGCTTGATGAGGGCATTGCTGGTGGCCTCAACAATGATGATGACATCGTTGATGACTACATCAAGTTCATGGATAAGGACATCGACAAGATCTGACCTTTGTGTACTAGAGAAGGGTATGACTTCGATTCCATCTTTGAGAGTGCATCACTGAACTTGGGTTTGGGGGTGTCAAGTGTTTGATTAGTTGCGACTCATCATAGCTAAATTGCTTAAGTTAAGCTAGAAACGAGGTTAAACACTATCAAATTAACACATAAAAAGGGTTAAGTGTGGGAAATATAGAAAAAGACCTAAAACATCAATTTTGTGCTAAAAATGTATAATTAGGTCATTTATTAAGATATTCTATTAAATAATGTAAAATGGTGATTCGAGTGCAAATTGAACACACAAATGAGCTCAAAATTTCAAATCAAAAGTGTAATTAACTTCCTAAATGTTCAATTAAACTTCCATAAAAACTTGATTGCATTTGGACATTATTAGGACCTTCCAATTATAGATTTACATTTAGGTCCTCCTTTCATCACATGTTATTCATTGAAAAATTCTCTTAGGACCTTTTTGAAAATTGTAGGGACCTATTTGCAAGCCCTTAGGGACCTCTCTGTAATCATTTCTAACCACCTATGGGCATCCCTACACTTTCTCCACCCCTTCACGTAGGGGCATTATGCGCAAGTTCACCAATACAACACTTGCGCCACCTGCAGCCATGCGTGCACTGTAGCACACAAGAACACAGCCAATCCTCGCCATTGATTCTCTACACCTCTTGATCTGTGGCTTGATTTGATTTGATGTTTCGCGTGAATCGGTGCATGCGATCACCACCTCACCCAGATCCCATCCAACGACAACTTTTTGATTTGAAATGGCACGTGCTCCTCACCTTTAATCCTTACCACCCATGACCTACTTGTCTAATTCCACTGCGCGATGAATAGTTTCACTCTTGAGTCTACTAAGCACATCCGCTGCCTCGCGTGCAAAAGGATCTCTCCCTTCTACTCCTCTCGAGCCGATCGTTCATCCACTCCAGTTCTTCTCCTCACACTATCTCAAATTCGCTGCCACCAACAGTGAAGATCTACTTCCTCTCTGACTCTCTTCGCTGCTAAGGACCTCATAGCACCTAAGGGTGACCCAGAACTCCACTAGCAAGTTTTCTCTTTGCTGGAGCACCTCCTCCCTCCATTCTTCCTCTCCATCCACTGAGTGGAGATCCAAAGGTCCCATTCCTCTGATTAGATTAGGATTTGATATTTTTTAGAGTAGTTGTAGTGATAATTAGAGTAGTTTAGAAGTAGAAATTAGATGTAGACTCACTCTGATTTGATTGTGTGATTGAATTTAGCTTAGAGTAGTGAAGTGTAGAATCCACGCATTCCACCTCCTTTGATCATTTCATATCAGAGGAGATGATTTTTCCCCCCTACCACTGATCATTGATTCCCCCTCCTCATGTTTTTCACTTCGCATTCTGATTTCCCTTGATTTTTGTTTCGTAATTCACCCATCCATTAGAGTCAAACCCTCATCTCATTGCTCTCAAGCTTTAAGATGAGGATTTGCGCTCAAAAACCATTTAGGGGTCTCCCATTCATTTTAGATTTTCCACAATGACCCCTGATCTGGTTTTAAATTGAATCAGTGTTAATCAAAGAGCAAAATTGATATTTAAAATAATCACATTACAGTATAGTCGAAATTACTTTGAAAACAAATACAATTTTATTACTCAAAAATGCTCCGAGGTCGAACACAGGGAGCAAATGGAATTCACACACTAAACTTAGCAATTAATGCAAATTGAACACATAATATTACTCAAAAACTAATTAGGAATGTAGATCATGAGTATATAAAGAGTAAAAAGAATTGTAGACAAAATAATGGTGATTTGAATCACCAATTAATTACTCAAATCTACTTAAAGAAGGGAATATGAATTCAGACGTCTGATTTTGCAATCAGACATCTTAAATGACTTGTGCTACAGTTCTCCTCCTTCTTTTCCTTCTTTGATCTCTTTCTCTAATTTCTCTTTTCTTCTTCTTCTTCTTTGCCTCTGATTTGCTTCTCTTCCTCTCTTCTTCATCTCTGTCTTTGGCTTCTTCTTCTTCTTTTTTCTTCTTCTTCCATTGCCTTTGCAAGCCCTCTCTTCTTCTTTCTCTTCTTTCTTCTACCTTCAATTCTCCTCTTCTTCTTCTCTCTTCTTCCTTAGGCTTTCTTCTTCTTTAGCCTCCCTAACTTCTTAGTTCGACTAAGTGTCGGAGCCAAACTCTCCAGGGCAAAAACCCCTCTTACCCCGTGCAACTCTCCTCTCTCTTTCTCTCTTTCTATTTCAGTCTCGCTCTCCCAAAGCCATAGCCGATCGGGTAATTGGACCTGACGCATACCCGGGTCCATGCTCACCAGAGTGTGTGGTGAAAGAGGAGTGTGAAGTCAGGTGGGTAGTCGAGTCGGCCAGGTCTGCAGAGGCAATATCGTGGATGAGTCTGGTGAAGGGGGGAGGAGGACCTCACCCTAACTGTTGGAGGCGAATAGCCTTCAACACCTTTTCACTTTATGCGCATGAAAGAGATTCTTCAATTCCGAGGTGGGACTAAATGTCCCACCTTCCTTCCGTGCACACAGTAGCAGAGTGTATGCTCGAATTAGCAAGGTTGTGACTGCTAGAGCCCCTGCGTGAAGACGTGGATGCGTGTAGGCTTCTATTCCACGCAGCCTGGAGATAGCCCTGGGATGTAACAGGACCCGGAGCAAAAGCAAGCAAGCTCGAAGCTTTGGCAGCAATGGCAGCCGTTGACCTGCTACTTGAAATCAAGTACAGCAGCCTAGTGGCTGCATCAGAACACTCAGCAGGGTTGCCGTGGCATGGCGAATGTGACGGTGGCTGTGGCGTGGAGCAAGGGTGACTTCGGTGGTGTGCCTAGGGCATACTGTGAGCGTGTGAGTAGGTGTGTTCAGTGAGGTGTTTTGGTGGTCGATGGAGTGAATGGAGTGAAGGGAAATGATTAGGGAGTTGCGGTGGAGGTTGTAGGGTAGTTGGCGAGGTGGATGAAGGTTCGTAGCGATGGGAGCACCTCGTCGAAGGAGTCATCGGAGATGGAGGAGGTGACGGTGGTCGATTTTGGGAAATAGAGAGAGAGGGAGAAAGTAGGAAGATAGGGAGCCTAGAAACCTACTTCTAAGGGATGAAAGGGAGAGGAATCCCACACCGGTTGATGATAACATCATCATGAGCCATAACTAGCTCATTTTGACCTAAGAAAGAGAATAAAAGCTCCTACATAACCTGAAGAAGGGCCTAATTTAAGGAATTAATATTCTGAGAAGAAAACATGAAATAAAGGGTAAAATTGCAATTTTACCATTGCAGTGCATCAACGGGATTTCTCAGAGGCTAAACATAGGTCAAATGGCCTAAACAAGATAAAAAGTGGGTTGGTTCAGTCAGAAAAGGGTTAGTGTGCAATTTGAGAATTAAATGACATCTTGTAACCCTAAAAATAGACCCGCTCAATTTAATAAGGTTCTGGTTAGGATAAAAATCAACTAAACCCTCTAAAATTCATGGAAAAATATTCCCTAAGGTTTAGAACCTTAAAATTGGCCTTTAGAGCTTATTTTGACCTAGATTGGAGTCCTAGCTCATTATTTGACTTAATTTGGGTTTTTGTGTAAAATGTTTAATCAAACATGGTCAAACCTAAAATTCAACTTCATCATTGGATTCCTTAGGTCCAAATTAGGTTTGTACAAAAATTTGGACCTAAGGGGAGGTCACTTTGGCCTACTTTGCAAAATAGTTCACCTAATTACATTCTGGCCCCTAGCTTTTGAAATTCATTGCGTAGACCCCCCTAACTTTTTTGCCACTCTTACAATTAGGTTCCTCCACCATTAACGCAGATTAATCCTACTCCGGCGAGGATCCAAGGAGGATTCCTCCCTGATTCCTCAGAGATCTCCTCTTAGATTTGAAAGGGAGATTCTCTGAGGAATTCCCTTCCATGTGAGCGCAATCACAATCACTGATTCGCACCCAATCTCTCGTGTGAAAGCTCAAGAGATTTGGGTCTCCAACTATTTCCTACTCCAGCGAGGACTCTTGCGCTTGGAAGCCTGCCTTCCAACCACAAGAGCCCCTGCCAGTGCCTATAAAATGACCACCATCTCCGGCCGCACAGAATTAGCTTGACTTGGCTAGGGAAACTGTTGAACGTATACGAATCGCTACGCTAACGTGTTCAGTTTTGAAAAACCTGTTGTTGTAGTTCAAAAGCGAAGAATTCGTGTTCAATAAATAAAATTTATACTGAAATTAAAATTCTAGGTCGAACACAGGGAGGCGGACGTTTGATTTAAAAACTACGCGTTTCTTTTTATTTGTCATGGAATAATTTAATTTAAAACTATCTAATTATTTACAATAAATAGAAGAGAGAGAGAGTAAGAGAGAAAGAGAATATTACACAGAGAAATCAAAATGAGATGTAGAATAAATAAGGAATTTTTCATTAAGGAGATTGTTCATTTCACTCTTACAACTACAAAGCATAAAACAATTACTCTAGAAAGAGATAAATTTACTCTAGAAAGCATTAAAAGAATGGAGGGAGAAATGTCCTCCTCGACGAATGCTTGGAGGACGAACAAAACTACACTAGAAAGTAGTAAATCTATACTAGAAAGCAGTAAAAAGAATAGGGAGAGAGAAATCCTCCTTGACTGTTGCTTGGAGGATGAGCCGGACGGGACAACGCCTGGATGAAGGAGAATGAAGCAGGACGAAGGAGGACGAAGCAGAAGAACGGGAACGAAGCAGCACGCCGTCGTCGTCGCGGGATCCACTTTCGAAGGGGAACGAAAATTGGATTTTATCTCGCGAGAAGCATCCTGGGTGTGGGACAAGCTTCTCTTGAGCTTTGGAGGGGTAGAGAGGAGAAGGAAGGGATGAGAATTTCATATGGAGGGGGTCTCCTTTTATAGTTGCAAGGAGTGGGGGAAAAATGGACATTACAACTTCAAAATAATAAATGAGGGGTCTTTAGTGACGGATAAAACCGTTGCTAAAGCCCCCAACGTGGGCGTAGCTTCTACGCCCACGCGTGCCGCTTCAGCTGCCCACGCGCTCAACGCCATCGCACGTCCTTTGAATCTCAGCCATCCGATCGCAAGATCGGACGGCTTAAGTCACGCCATCATCCGCTGCGCTGCTTGCCCATCCGCGTGCGATCGCGCGTCCATGCCGCGCGTGTAATAGCACGTCGGCGCTATCGGGCGCGCGCAGCCGTTGGATCTCCATCTGACGCTCCACGCGCCTCAATTGCCCGTGCCTTCCAGCCCCTCGCTGCGGCTCGAACTCGCGCCTGCCGCTCACGAAAGCGCGCTCGACCGCTGCGCTATGGGGCGCGGATGGTCAAGCGGACGCTTTTAGGCGCGGCCGACCACAGCCGTTGGATCAAGATTCAACGGCGGAGAGCGAGCGGGTGCGAGGCCTTCGTAGAATGCCTGTGGCCATTTGGGCGGTCGAGATGGTGCCACGTGGCACCATCTTGGCCATCCATCTTCTGGAAGTTGTAGATGGTGCCACGGATGTCGAATTGACTCGATTTTTGCATCGTTGGGCTGCGATCGTCGATCCGAATTCATCCGTGCGGTCAGATTTGTCATCTGAAGTGTGGATTTTCACCATCCTGGCCCTTGATCTTCTAGGGTTCCCCGGTCGCTATCTGATGCTACGGATGCTTGATTAGAACGATCTTGGAGTCGTTGAACTCCAATCGCCGCCTTGATCACATCCATACGGTTGGATCTTTGATCCGAGGTCCCGATAAAATATTTTCCCTGTCCAAGCACATAAAAGGAGACAATTAACCTCCATTGTATTCAAACTACTCTAAATGCAAGATGATGCATGTTATGCAATATTTATATCATGAAATGCAATCCTATGCTTAAGAACATGCAAAAATAGACATTTTAAGTAGTGTAAATTTGTTTACATCAGAAACCACCCCAATTTCTTCCCTTCTCCTCTGGCTAAGCAACTAGCGAGCTCCGGCGATCCCTCCTCCTCCATCTCGTCGCTCTGCCATAATACCAGTGGCAGAGCCATCTTCACCACCTTCCTCCACGTCGCATAATACCCATGTGCGCACCTCCAGCCAATTCGTCGTCACTGTCACCCCTCTACTGGTATCATCTTATCTGGCGACGACAGGTACGACCAACCGCCTTTCTTCCCCCCTTCGTCGACTTAGTTAGGTTAGAACTCTTCTCCTCTCTCTCCTCTTTATTTCCCTTACTTTTATTTCTACTTTCATGCACCGACCACCACAGACCACCACCACCGACGAGGCACATCCACTGCTCCACACCTCCACATGCCTTGCTAGACCCCTCATTACCTCCGCCATCACCCACTAAGCATCATCCGCCCCTCCACTGACTGCCCACACCACCATAAACGCCCCCCGACCAAACCCATCTTCGTGGCCACAGGGCAACCTAGACACGCACGCCTAGGCCGCCCCGCAGCCAGCCACCCACCTAGGCACTTTCACCCTGACAAGGCGAAGCTCCCCATCTGGTTTAACGAGGCCGCAAGGCCGTATTTGTGTATAGTAGGTTAGGCCCCCTGTCACCATTGACGCACGAGCGAGCTTGCTTGCAAGCTTTGCTCCAGGATGCTGCGCTCCAGGTCTCCAGGTCCAGGAGGCGCGGGTTGGACTTGCTCACACACTTAGCCAGGTGATTAGCTTTGAGAGAGGGCATAGTTGCGGTAATTAGGCGAAGTCCTCCCACGGGCATGCAAGTGAAGTGGGTGGGACTTTTAGTCCCACCTCAGAAAGTCAAAAGTGCAGTGAGTATTTTAAATTATTTTTGTGTTCTTATCTCGTCACCTCAAGTAACACGAATTGAGGTCCCTCTCCCACACACGCACGCCTCGTCCGCGACCTATGCCTCGTGGACTTGGCTGACCGACTTGATTAACCCTCGCACTCCTCGCGCACCACACCCACGCCGGTGCACCTAGACCCGAGCACGTGAAATCCGACTCGATTACCTGGCCTGGCTCTGGGAGAGCGAACCCAAGAGAGAAATTGAGAGAGAGTGTACGTGGGGAAGGGTAAGGGTAGGTTTTGCTTCGCTATGTGCAGGGAAGAGAAGAAGGAAAAGAAAGGAAGAAAAGGTAAACAAGGAAGGATGCCGTGGCCACAGAGAATCAAAGGAAGAAGGAAGGAAGAGGCAAGGTAGAAGCAAGTCAAAGCACTGTAGCCACAGAGGAGAGCTAAGAGAGGAGGCTGAGGAAGAAACGAAAAGGAAGGAAGCCAAAGGCAAAGATAGCAATCAAAGAAGAAGAAGGAAGGTAGAGAATTACGAAGGCAAGAAAAGGAAGAGAAGCCAATAAGCATAGAAGAACCAAAGAAGAAGAAGAAAAGAGAGAAGAAAGAAGAAGCTAAAGAGGAGAACCAAGAAAAGAATCAACCTTTTTATTCTATTCCTCTCAATTTCTCTTCTATTTTTGCTACATTTTAATTCATAAACTCTTGCATTATACTTTGAATTAGGTTTTGAGTAACTTTAAGTGTTCAAATTACATTATTGAGATTAGTGAATAAATTCCATTTGCTCCCTGTGTTCGACCTCGGATACTTAGGTTTTCGAGTAATAAAAACTTCTTATTTGTTTTCAACGCTTTTTTGACTCTACTGCAACGAGACTTACTTAAAACCCTGATAAAGCGTTGTAACACCGGTGTGGTTGCCGGACATGGGAAAGACAAATCTCCGTAGGTGAGGCGGCAGCGAAGATGGGGCAGGGGCAACGTTGGCGAGTATTGCTCGATGAGAGGATGGTGGTGGAGATAACTCGGCCACTGGTATTGTGGTTGGGCGATGAGAGAGATAGGGAGATGCTGTCGAAGCTTGCGGAGGGTTGCGGCTGGAGGGGATAGAGGAATAGAGGGGAAACCGACCCAATCTCAAGCTTAGGAGATGGTTGGACCGTAGGGAGTCTTTAAATAGGGATCTAAGGAGGTTTTGTGCTTGGAAGCTTGGGAATGCTTCGTCGGAGATGGAAACTTCAAGAAACCCAAATCTCTCATACATTCGCATGAGAGATTTGGAAAGATTTAGGGCATCTAACTGGGTTCATATTGGAGAAAATTTCTCAGAGAATCTCCCGTCCAATTTTGGAGGAAATTCTCCAAGCAATCAAGGAGAAATCTCCTTTCAAAGGTTGCCGGAGTAGGATTCCTCCATGATAATCGTGGATGGACCTAGTTGTGAAGACAACGAAGAAGTTAGGGGGATGATTGCAAGGGTTTTCGAAAGTTAGGGGTGGAAATGTAATCAGACAGGGCATTTTTGCAAACTAGGTCAAGACAAGTTCTCCTTAAGTCGAAATTTTGGTAAAAACCTAATTTGAACCTAAGGAATCCAATGGTGAAGTTGGATTTTGGTTTTGACCACGTTTGATTGGGTAATTTATGTAAAAACCCAAATTAGGGCAAATATCTATCTCAGACTCCAATTTAGGTCAAGATGGGTTCTGATGGTAAATTTGAAGGTACTAAATCCTAGAGAATATTTTTATATGTTTTATAGAGGATTTAAGTGTATTTTATCCTGACTAGAACCTTGGTTAATTAAGTGGGTCTTTTTTAGGGTTTTAAGAAGTCATTTAATTCTCAGAACTCACACAAACCCTTTTCTGTCTAATCCAACCCACTTGTTATCTTATTAAGACCATTTGACCTTTGTTTAGCCCTTGAGAAAACCCATGGTTGTACTGCATTGGTAAAATTGCATTTTTACCCCTTGTTTCTTGTGTTTCTCTCAAAAAAGTTATGTAGTGAATTATGACCTTCAGTTGGTTATGTAGGAGCACTTATTGACTTCATTGGATCAAAATGAGCTATTTATAGCTCATTATGGTGTTCCCATCATACCCTCATGCCTACCTTTTGCTAGTCCCTTAGCAAAATTTTAAGATTTTAACTTTGATTCTAGACCATGAAATCCTTTGATGCTCAAAACCTATGATGTGTGCTTTCTTCTGTAGATTAGGCTAGAATGCCGATAGTAGGCCTAGAGGTACTCTGGTACCAACCAAGATCCGGACCTGACTTGCTTTAGCCTCAGTCTGCCGTGAAGGTTTTTAAGGCCCACAAGAACTATCCTAAGGTTCGTTGAACTCCGCGGTTAAAGCACCCATGCTTGTAACATGTTTTAGCCTCGGTTCAGTGTGCAGTGCATATTTGTCAGAGAGAGACAGAGTAATTTTCTTTATTTGGAGAGTTTTCCCTCTCTTTTTTTTATTTCTAGCTTCGGATTAGCTTCACAACACAGTCTGTATCGGATTCCTAGTTCCCATCATCAATCCTCAAAGGGTCCCTGGCAATCGATGCTTCGAGATAGCACCGCCCATGGCAAACCCCAGAACCTTGGCTTTCGAGATTTTGAGATAATCCTACCCATGGTGTTCTGTAGCTAAATCCAGACCCTAGCAATCGACATTTCGGGATAATGTCGCCCATGGAACCTGAACCAGCATAAGGTGCTTACATGCCCCTGGTAGGATATGTAGATATCCTAGGAGACAAGCACTGAGGAGACGATATGTTATTGTGCATCTTTGAGGGGAACTTCCTGCCTCTCCGCCTTGGGAACTCGTCCAAATCAACTTGTGTTGATCAGCCACTCCTAATCTAGGCAACTTTTTCAGAACGATTTAAACGCATTTGCATGATTTTGATACTTAAGCGCACTGAACCAAACTATGTGCGGATTGGGGTGCTTAGGTTATCGAGTCCCGCAAACCAGTGGTCAGTTAATGAGGCCAAATACTCCCTAAGCCCTAGACCTAATACTTAAGCTTCGCATTTTCCTCAACCTCTTGAGGACTATTCAGATCTTAGCGAGTACTTGAATTTTTAAACCTAGGATTGCAACCCAAGAGGCCTAAAATTATCATTCCTACTAATCTCTTCTGTGTTTCATTAGCACTTTTTGCCTTTTCATTTTCTTTTGATATGGTCTAGAGCTAAGTCAATTCCTTAATTTCTTACTAATGACTATCTCTTTCTATTTTCTTTTCAACTTGTGCTCCTTTTTGGCATTTTTAACTTCTCCCCTTTTTCTCCTCAAAACTGATGTGACATCAAAATTTCGTCTCCTCTTTTTTTTTGTTCTTTTTTTTCAAGAATTTTTTCATTTTTTTTGGTATTTTTGGAATATGTGATTTTTTGTGAGAACCCTTCTGAACTTTGATTTTTTGTATGTTTGCACTTTACCACCTCCCCATGCCTGAGTTTTGCAATGTTCTCATTATAAACGGAGGGTGTGAAATAGTTTTGGGTTCAGGAATTTAGAATAAGATTATCGCGTGGGTGAACAAGTCGGGATGACTGTTGCGGATGATTTTAAGCTCTGGCACGTGTGCCAAAGGTGGGATTGACTATTCTAAAATCGAACTTAGGGTGCACTAGACGTGAAGTACAGACGGATAATCAAAAGGATCTCAATTTTTGGAATGACAGGTTACCTCTCGTTAAGCGCTAAATTCAATGCCTTCAACCGAGAGAGAAATGGTCTGGAAAGGAGTGGTCAAATCAGATGAGTTTTGTGGAATAAGCACCTTGATTAAAAGCCTGGTTGGTCCAACCAAGTGCTTGCTTAGATCAACCGATTGATGATGGAGCCCAAACCCAATCAATTTGGTGAGTTGATAAATGTAGATCAAGAGATGTGGAACCCACCATATACTTTGGAACTCAAAAGGGTATGGGAGTGTATAGCTAGGGTTTGGCTTAGTCGAATCAACCTGATCAGAGTAGGGATCCTTAAATGAGAAAGAATCAGTGGAGGATGTAGGAACCCTACAGGAGTGATCAGCGAAGGATAAGGCATGATTTGTAGTCTGATCAATGTCCGAAACCTGATAAAGATGTGGAGGCGAATCATCTGCAATCGGCTCAGTTAGAGGGGAATCAAAATTGAAATTGAGTTCGGTTGCGGGTTGGGGTTGAAAATGGGTTTGAATAGGTTCTGTATTTGTAGAGGAGGTGGCATCAATAAGAATTGCGTATAAGGGCTCATCTAAAAAGAATTAAAGGTGGGTTCATTTAGAGAGTCCTCATAGTAGCCAGCAAACTCAAAGGTAAATGCCTGTAGAGTGTTTATAGGATGAAGAAAATCTAAGTCAAGAAAAGATTCGAATTCTGGATTGTAGTCACTCTCGGCACTTCTTGTTTCTGATTCCTGAGGATCGAAAAGAAATGATTCCATCTCAATGGAACCTGAATTTAAATCACTGATCGCAGGATTAGGAACGTTGGAGTCAGAGTCAAAGAATAGATCATGTGTGCTGAGGTCATAGATTGGCTCGTAGTCGTTAGGAAACAATGGTTCTCAGAAATCATGGTAAGATTCGAAATCGTCGGAGAAATTGCGAGAATCAAGTTCTGAAGTTAATTCGAGATCAGAGGTTCCACCACAGAGTAAGTCACAAGATGTAGACTTAGCAACTTGACTTGGGTCTAGCCTATTCATAGATTCCGAGCTTAAAAAGGTGTCCCTATTGGGTCTGGACTCGGGTTCTTGGCTTGTAGGGAAGACCTATCAGAACCCCACTCTTCTAACTCCTCGATTTTTGTATCATAGATTGGCGTGATTCCGAAAAATCAATTTGTATCTTTGAGGATGTTGGAGAGGGATATTCATCAAATAAAGGCCCAGAATCATCATCCTAATTCAAACTTTGATTGTCGTCATACAAGGCCTTGTACTCATCCCAATAAGATTCAGATCCAGATTCTAGGCTAAGGATGTGGGTTGAATTACTAGAATCTAGGTCAGAGTTGCCTTCGGGGGTCACCTTATCAGAATAAGGGCCAGGATTTACACCCTCGAGAGGTTCTGATTCAATCTCATTATTACAGGAGTGTAGGAATTCTATGCCAGTGTTTTGGTTTTCTAGTGTTGGCTCAAAATTGCGTTCTCCTGCAATCGGGACCTCCCAACCTAATTCAAGATCAGGCATATCATATTTCATCTAGGTTGGGGATCCACAACAACCTTGTGTCTCAAACCTGGGATTTGGGAAATCATGTTGATCCTTAATATTATTCCAAGATGTTTCATTAACTGTTTGGGGCATGTACGGGTATTTTTGATCGATAACCTGTTTCAACAATTTCAACATTTCTTCCCATTTTTCAAGATCATCTTGGTGTTTTTCCAAAAGTACAGAATTTGTCATGCATTGGAGATATTCAAAGTTATGCAATTTTTCTATCTCGATGTATCCTGTTATGAGAATAGCCCAAGTTGATCCATTTGTTGCTTATGTTAATAATAATTGGGCATAGTTTATGATGAAGGTTGTTGTTGTTGATACATCAACTTGAATGTCTTCAATTGGTTTTGAGGTTTTTTAATCAATCTCAAAATCAAGGGCATCCTCAACCATTCTATCTCTCATGGATCTTTGTGATCTAGGCTTCTTTAATGGTTTTCCTAAGTAACCAGGCTGCATTTTTGAATTAGATGGTGGAATCAAGATGTAGAATCAAAATTTAGATTCAGAATGAAGTGATTTGATCTGAATAGAACTCCCTAAGAAAATCTGTGTGTGTGCTTTAAATAGAAGGGATGAGGGATTGGATGTGCTATTGGCCCAATCAAGGCACCCAAAGATTTTTGGGTGAGTATAGAGGTTCGGGGCGGATGATACCCCTGGATTAGAAAGTCGTCCACCTAAGAATTATCTGGCCAGTTAGGAAGGGAGAGTTCCACAAAGACCCCTACATAGTAGAGCGCCCCCATGGGTTACAGGGTTTCCCCTACCCGACCTTTCTTGTCACTAAGGGTCCAGGTAGACCAGAATGGATAACTTGACCTCTTAAGTCTACCAGTTTTATGTCCTAATTTGTGCCTTTGTTTTCACTTGAATTAGTAGTTGATTTAACTTGTGACCTAATTTGAAGGTTGGTTGGCCTACAAGGTAGACCAACTTTACTTGACCTTCCCTAAAGATGGTAGAATGAACTTTTAGGTCAAGACCTAGAAATCACCCTGATTATTAGGTCCAAGGATTTTAGGGTTCAAGTGATTTTAGAGCCTGATTTTAGGATTTTTCTTGATTAGATCTTTTCAATCAAGGGCTTGGGTAGCACACAAATGCGGGTGGGTTTGTTTCCTTTTATGCAGGAAAGTGTGACTAGCACTCCAAAACCCTAATGTAGAAACCCTAATTGGCTTTATTTCCAAGTCCACTTTTATCTTCAAAAATGTTCTCCTTGGACTTCAAACAAGAAGTGAGTAGTCCAAGAAGACTATAAATTAAGAGTAGTCCCTAATAGGCACAGGAAATTTAGGGTAGGATCTCTAACTAGAATCGCTTCAACTTCAATGAGATTTGAAGGAAAATTTTGCAAATCAGAAACTTGTCTTTTAAATGATAATTACTATGAAAAATAAGGCAGGTAATTCCTAATTGATTGTTTCCTTTTTGTCTTCTCGAGATTAGGAGGTTAATTAGGGAAGAATAGAGAAGTTACTTGCCTTGGAGTGGTTGATTTGCACGGAAGATCTCCTTGTGAAGTACCTCGTAAAATCACAATAAAGTAAATAGGGCAAGTTAGTAGTCAAATATAATTAAATAATGTAGAGAATAATGGTGAATTGCGCGTTGTTCTTTGGCAACGGGGCCAAAATGTTAATCGAAGAGCGAAATCAATATTTCAAATAATCGTGTTGCAGTATAGTCGAAATCACTTTGAAAACAAATACAATTTTATTACTCAAAAATGCTCTGAGGTCAAACACAGGGAGCAAATGAATTCACACACTAAACTTAGCATTAATGCAAATTGAACACATAATATTACTCAAAAACTAATTAGGAATGTAGAGCATGAGTATATAAAGAGTAAAAAGAATTGTAGATAAAATAATGGTGATTTGAATCACCAATTAATTACTCAAATCTACTTAAAGAAGGGAATATGAATTCAGACGTCTGATTTTGCCATCAGACATCTTAAATGACTTGTGCTATAGTTCTTCTCCTTCTTTTCCTTCTTCTGATCTCTTTCTCTGATTTCTCTTTTCTTCTTCTTCTTTGCCTCTGATTTGCTTCTCTTTCTCTCTTCTTCAGCTTTTGTCTTTGGCTTCTTCTTCTTTTTCCTTCTTCTTCCTTTGCCTTTGCAAGCCCTCTCTTCTTCTTTCTCTTCTTTCTCCTACCTTCAATTCTCCTCTTCTTCTTCTTCTCTCTTCTTCCTTAGGCTTTCTTCTTCTCCGGCCTTCCTACCTTTTGAGTCCGACTAAGTGTCGGAGCCAAACTCTCCAGGGCAAAAACCCCTCTTACCCCGTGCAACTCTCCTCTCTCTTTCTCTCTTTCTATTTCAGTCTCGCTCTCCCAGAGCCACAGCTAGTCGGGTAATTGGACCTACCGCATACCTGGGTTCAAGCTCACCGATGTGTGTAGTGAGTGAGGAGTGTGAAGTCAGGTGGGTAGTCAGGTCAGCCAGGTCTGCGGGAGCAATATCGTGGACGAGTCTGGTGAAGGGGGGAGGAGGACCTCACCCTCAGTGTTGGAGGCGAATAGCCTTCTGCAATTTTTCACTTTATGCGCATGAAAGCGCTTCTTCACTTCCGAGGTGGGACTAAATGTCCCACCTTCCTTCCACGCACACAGCAGAAGAGTGTATGGCCGAATTGGCAAGGCTGCGACTGCTGGAGCCCCTACATGAAGACATGGATGCATGCGAGCTTCTATTCCGTGCATCATGGAGATAGCCCTGGGGCGTAACAGGACCTAGAGCAACAGCAAGCAAGCTCGAAGCTTTGGCTACAATGGCGGAAGTTGACTTGCTACCTAAAATCAAGAATGGGGGCCTAATGGCCACATCAGAATGCTTAGCAGGGTCGCCTTGGCACGGCGAATGTGACGGTGGCCGTGGCGTGGAGTGAGGGTGGCTGTGGTGGTGTGCCTAGGGCATACTGTGTGCATGTGAGTGGGTGTGTTCGGTGAGGTGTTTGGGTGGTCAATGGAGTGAATGGAGTGAGGGCAAATGATCAGGGAGTTGCGATAGAGGTTGTAGGGTGGTCAGCGAGGTGGATGGAGGTGCGTAGCGATGGGAGCACCTTGTCGAAGGAGTCGCCAAAGATGGAGGAGGTGACGGTGGTCAGTGGCATCGATGGTCGATTTTGGGAAATAGAGAGAGAGGGAGAAAGTAGAAAAGATAGGGGGCCTAAAAACCTGCTTCTAAAGGATGAAAGGGAAAGGAATTCCACACCGGTGTGATTGCCGGACATGGGGAAGACAAATCTCCGTAGGTGAGGCGGCGGCGAAGACATGGCAGGGATGACGTCGGTGGGTATTGCTCGACACGGAAGATGGTGGTGGAGATAACCCGGCCACTTGTATTGTGGTTGGGCGATGAGAGAGCTAGGGAGAAGCCACTGGGGCTTGCGGAGGGTTGAGACCGGAGGGGAGAGAGGAATAGAGGGGAAACCGGCCCAATCTCAAGTTTAGGAGATAGTTGGACACTAGGGAATCTTTAAATAGGGATCTGAGGAGGTTTTGTGCTTGGAAGGCAAGCTTCCAAGCAAGAAATGCTTTGCCAGAGATGGAAACTTCAAGAGACCAAAATCTCTCATGCATTTGCATGAGAGATTGGGAATGATTCAGGGTGTCTAACTGGGTTCATATTAGAGGGAATTTCCCAGAGAATCTCCCTTCTAATTTTAGAGGAGATTCTCCAAGCAATCAAGGAGAAATCTCCTTTCAAAGGTCATCGGAGTAGGATTCCTCCGTGATAATGGTAGAGGGAGCTATTTGTGAAGATGACGAAGAAGTTAGGAGGCTGATTGCAAGGGTTTTTGAAAGTTAGGGGTAGAAATGTAATCAGACAGGACCTTTTTGTAAACTTGGTCAAGACAAGTTCTCCTTAGGTCCAAATTTTGGAAAAAACCTAATTTTGACATAAGGAATCTAATGGTGAAGTCAGATTTTGATTTTGACCACGTTTGACTAGGTAATTTATGCAAAAACCCAAATTAGGGTAAATATCTATCTCAGACTCCAATTTAGGTCAAGATGGGTTCTAATGATAAATTTAAAGGTACTAAACCCTAGAGAATATTTTTATATGATTTTTAGAGGATTTAAGTGAATTTTATGCTGACCAGATCCTTGGTTAATTAAGTGGATCTATTTTTAGGGTTTCAATAAGTCATTTAATTCTCAGAACTCACATAAACCCTTTTCTGTCTAATCCAACCCACTTGTTATATTATTAAGACCATTGGCCTTTGTTTAGCCCTTGACAAAACCCATGGTTGTACTGCATTGGTAAAATTATAGTTTTACCCCTTGTTTATTATGTTTCTCTCAAAAAGGTTATGTAGTGAATTATGACCTTTAGTTGGTTATATAGGAGTATTTATTGACTTCATTGGATCAAAATGAGCTAGTTATGGCTCATGATGTTGTTCCCATCAGTCAATTTGCTTGATCGATTTTTAATTTGGTTTCCAATGCAAGATCGCAAGATTTTGATCAAATTGAGTTTTAAAGGATTTTTTATCAAGTGAATTGATAAGTTTCTATTTAATTCAGTCTATGATCGTTATTCTTAGATGATGCTAATGATAAGTTATTCCCTCGGATGAGACATATCTGAATTTGGCTTGAATTGGGATGCTAATGATAAGTTATTCCCTGATTTGAACATTTTGTATCCCTAATCAAACTTTCTTAAGTCTGATCTAGGATATGAGTGTACGGAATCAGAAATTAATCTGCTGAGTTGGAAGTCCTGAACTTGCTGCAGTTCTTTCTTTCATTTCTAGATGTACTACAGTAGGGATTTGAGTTATGTTAAGACGTTTGGTTTGAGTGAAGGATATCTGGAGTAGTTCCCTGAGTTGCTATGTGTTAGCAGCTACTACTGTTGTCTTGTTGTTGCTATTGCTCCTATGGCTACTTGATTTTAGCAACTGCAAGTGTCGCTGCTACTATGGATCAGATGGAGAGTAGGTTTAGGTTTTAGCTATTTAAAATGGCCAACATATTTGCAATATGTGCATTAATTTGTAACAAGCATTCCTGTACTAATGTTGATCTTTAAATTGCATTTAGATTGTTTGTAACCTTTCTTAATCATCCATTGTCAGCTACATTTAGTGCCTAACTGTCTAAAATGAGAAATTAATGTCAAACTTAATTGAAAATCATGTTTTAAGTGCATGAACACCTTCTATTTGTCTTGTTGGATGTATCTGAATGTTTGCACTGCATTTCCAGCCATTAGAGTAGGATTCTAGGCCTTAAGTTCACGTTTGAAACCCCCTTTTAGGCTTAGATTGTGCTAACTTTGTAATTAAATAAAAACACTTTAAAAAAATCCAAAAAAGTAAAATAGACCTATCTTAGTGAAGATTAGGTAAATTTTTACATATATGCCAAGTTTCAAGGCATTCTGAACCCTCGGCTTGGTAGAATATACCAGCCGACGGTTCAGTTTACCTTAAAACTTAATAAAAGACCTTAATAGATAAAAACACCAAAAGCACTCTCTCTTTCTCATCTTTCTCTTTCTTTCTCATCTCCTGCCTCTATAAAATATATAAAACCCATAAAAATCAGAAAAACCCCAAAAATACTCAAAACTATCATGTATGCTAGGCATATACTTGTAAATATAAGATATATAGTAAGCTATACATGTATATATTGTAAAATAGATGTATAATAGGTGTAAATAACTTATATATATTATATATTGTAAATTAAATATTTAAGATTATTTAAACTGTACATATCTTAATTATATAATTATCTACTATTTATATTAACTTATAAGCATTATAACTTAAGAAAATATATAAAACCCTGTATATAAATGTAATTACTAATTATACTGTATATACATATCTATATATGTATTATGTAAATTATGAACCCTGTAACATAATTTAATCATGTATATATAATAAATAATGAATTTATTAAGTTACTAAATAAGTTATTAAATTAAAATAAAATAAATTAGTAATTTAAGTTGGAACTGAATTAATGTATAATGTACATTTATATAATTGTATTTTAAGTAAATTAAGCTAATTTAACTATATTTATAATATATTATGTTATTTATAACTTAAATTATACTTATACACCCTGAATTAACCTATTTAAATGAAAATAAATTAAAATAAAACTTGTAAAATAGAATAAAAATCTGTAATAAGTATTTTAATATGTATATTATTTCTGTAATAGGTCAATTGGGCCATTAATTAACTAATTTATACATTAATTAAGGAATACACACAATAATCAGTATGCATAAAGTAGAAACTTTAGTTAAGTTATTTACGTGGTAAACATAATTAATTTTGTAAATAAACTGTATAATAATGTAGACCTATGTAAATACTGTAAAATCCGATAATTTATTTTAAATTTATAATAAATTATGGCCCTCAAATTGAAATCAGCAATTTAATGCAATCTTTTGCAGCAATAGCTGAGAAGGCGATGAAGGCGCTGGAATAGCGCTACATCAATGGCTGAGGAAGCGGCGCATCGTTATAAATCAAATTCGTGTTTTCCCCTCTTTAGTCGTCAGGTGCCGGGTGCCCTTATAACCCTTTCAACCCCCCATCTGATCTGAGCATGAAACTATGGCATTAGTTTGTGATGATGATTGTGTACGGTGTGTGGCTGGGAGCCATGCACTGTGCGAGGGCTTAAATGAGCCCATTAATGAGCTTGAATCAGAATTAAGAGGTTAATTAACGAATCAAGGTGGCCTTAGTAGAGGTCTGGTCTCACCCGAGAGGGCGCTATGTATCCCTCGAAAAGGCCGCCTGCCAATTAAAAACCTAATTTTTTTGATTAGATGAACAGTAACCATGGTCTTAATTACTAAGGGGAAGGAAGAGAGAAACTAAAAGAGAGGAAAATGCTAGGTGTTGGTCATAGAAGGCTAAGGGTGAGAGAAGAAGTGAGAATGAGAGTGCCTTAAGCAGATTAATAGTTGAAGTAGATGAGAAGCATGTATATTATACATATATATGTATATATTGTATATATATATATGAGTATACTGTAAATATGTCTAATATGTATACGTAGTATAAGTAATGTTTAAGCCATATATGTACATAAATAACATAATAGCTTTACTGACAGACTAATCCGTCACTGTAGATAGAATAAGTGTCACTAAAGACCCTAGTTTCTACTGTCCAGCAGTCATAGGTGATGAGTGTCTTACTTTCCGACAGTTGTAGGTGATAAGTGTCTTCCATACAAACTGGGCAAGCAAGCTTTCCTTTAGTGCTCCAACCTGACAAATTTGCATATGTCAGGAAGTCGTTTATGGTCCACAACAATGTTGCATGCATATTGTAAATTTTTTTCTTTTCTGCATCATATGTCTTCACGCCGGTGAACCACAACTGTTTCAGTTCATCGATTAATGGCTGGAGATAAACATCTATTGCATTTCCTAATTGTTCTGAACCGAGGATTAATAGGGTCAGCATCGTGAATGATGATCTTATACACAATCAGGGAGGTATATGGCCCATCCACTCCTCTTTCAGACTCAGCCTGGATGTCTTCCACCAGACCGCCATTCCACCCGCCCTTCCACGTGCATCCACTGCTCTAAACTCTGCTTGACCCCCTTGAAGAAGCGATGCCATGCAGTGTCCCCTCCACCTTCAAGATGTGTCTCCTGGATTAAAGCACAATCCACCTCCCACTCAAGGAGATATCTAGCCAAAGAGGCTCTCCGCACCCGATCGCGCAACCCACGCATGTTCCATGTGAGCACCTTCATTCCTTGGACACAGAGGTCCTCTGAGGTCCCCCTGACCTCCTCTCAACATTCAGAATAGCTGCCACTTTCTCATTTGTGGATCTCTGGTCACACCACCTCTTCTTTCCCTCAGTTTATAAGGAGAACACATAGCTTTCCCCTTAGATGAAGACCCCACTCATTACTTCAAACCCCCTGGCGCCACAAAAGAGAACTTATCTAGGTTCTCAGGTGTGTGCTTGCTCTCCTCCTGTTGTCTTAGTGGATTTGTAGGCACAATCATGAGCTCTCTACCCCCACCTTCATCATGCACCATCACATCCTCTGCCAGTGGTTGATCTGCCCCGTTCATTTCAGCATCCGAGACCTTTGACCAATGAAATTCTTTCCTCTTCTTCTCCTCCTGCCTTTCAGTTCTTTTTGGCCCACCCTCCTGTGTATCGCCCTGGTGGACCTTCCCCTCCACCTGCACCACAGGAGTTTCCACCTACTGTTCATCCCCGTTGAAAGGGCCGAATTTCATTTTGAGGAGCCATGAATTCCCTCCACACTTGAGGATGACTTTGTCATGAATTGGCCCCCCTTGTCACCTTCACCTCAACTTTAATTGATCTCCCATCCCCTTCGCAAAGACCCACATTGGCATTCTCTACTAGAGTAGCGAAGTTAGCCACAACTCCTGCCACCACCCCATTCGACCTCAGATGCAACGGCAGTCCCCATATCTCCAACACTCCCCTTCTAATCTTAGCTCTTTGAGGAGGGTGATCTTGGAGAGCTCCATCGAATGGGGAGACCATTCTCCACATCACCGTAAGCCCCTCTAGGGTACTTGTGCGAATCGAAGCCCTTCCACATCCAAAATACCCAAGTCGAATAACACAAAACTTGCCCCACCCAAGTGCGCCACCTTCCACCCTTGAGAGGATAGAGACAAGATCTTACCAGGTTTAGAATCCGCTCGCGTTCGTACCTTCCCACCATAATCTCACCGATGAGGGCCCCCCGAACTGCCATCTTTGTAGCCATAACCTCCTTAGATTGTGGAACTTCCACATCGTACATCTGCCCCAGCTCTGTCGAGGGTGTTGGTGGTACAACACCACTCGCTTTCTGGACCTTGGCTTGTCCGCCATTCCACTGCATCGCCCTCCCCTTCGTTTTGCATTCCGCCTTCTTATGTCCCCAACCCCCACAGGCTAAGCAAAGGGTCGACAACCTGCACACCGCCGCCATGTGCCCTCGTCTTCGACACCGATAGCACATAATGTATGCATTCCCCCCTCTCCTACTCCTCCAAAGCCCACCCACACCATGGGCCGCTTGCAGACCAGCCCCCTGCTTCCATTCTCTCTTTGTCGTCGTCTCCTAGACCGCCAGACCCTCCACCCGTCGTCTCCTTCCCAAACCCTACCACTCCCTTTCCTCTCCATCCAAGAAGCTATCAACATGAGAAGATATTCACAAAAGTCCCCTCTTAAGGGTAATACAAGTGAAAAAGAAAGGAAAAATACAGAAGAAATGAAAAATACAATTAGTAAAGTGAAAAATCAAATCTCCAAACATCCATCTAAATAATTTGTCGAATATCTCAAGAGATTCAAGATCAAATCAATCTTTACCATACAACTTCCCATATTTAAATCTCCAACATAATGTAAATCATCAAACTAATCCTGCTAAAATTTGTAATGTTCAATTCAAACTTCAATATCAACAGCTCCTTCATAGTATCAGCACACAACACTAATAGGAGTCTCAACCTTCAAAATAAAATTAGTAACACCATCCTTGAAGAAAGAGTAGCAACTCTGAACACTTCAAAAACATGTGACAACAGGTATTTCAACCCAGTTTCATCATCAAAAACTTCTGAATGCACCTATAATAACTGCAAGAAACCATATCTGATAGCAACAAACCACCAATAAAAGTATTCCTCAAAAATCATCAGTGGTAAATGTCAAATTGCACCGGTGATATTAAAAAATCATCAGCAATAAATGTCATGCACTAATGATATTCTTCCTTCTTTAAGAATCATTGATGATAATTGATTGCACCGGTAAAGAATGCATCGTTGATTTTCAAATATCATTAGTGATTGGTGAATTACACCAGTGATTTTTATCCCAAATTGAACTGGCAATAGTTCTACCATCCAAACTCTGTAGAAAATCAAATGTTGCTAATCTCCAAATCTTAAACTCCTCCATACATTTATTCTGCAAAAACAACAAATGGGCCTCTGAAAAACAAAACAGTTATAGCCAACATCACCATCATCCACTCCAATAGCATGAGCAACTGATATGATGTGACCTTCTGATGAATTCCCAAGACTGACTAAACGTCAACCCAATCTGACAAACCTCAAGTTTCTAGTCTTCATGATAGCAATAAACATTCAAACTACAACCCAATTTGTCCTTCAGCCTTCACATAACCATCAGCATTTTATACAACTTCATATCGGTAGGTACAACCATAGCTAATCAAAATGCACCCTTCTAAGCTTCAGCCTAATCTGACCTCAAACAATCATCTACCCCATTTAGAACAATAAGTTTTACCTTGAATATACCATGTTGAGAGAATAACATTGAAGTGTTGCTGCTGCTGAAGCTGCTGCTATTGCTATTGAAGCGTTGCTGCTATTGAACCCAAGTAATTCAAGATGCCCAAATTGCATACAAGTATAATCTTTTTGCAGTTAACTAGTTCAGCATTAATTTCCTATATGATTAGTTGAGACTCTTATTTTCTAGGTTCCTTCTTGCGATGAATACCATGAAGCACTTGATAAGAAAATTGCCATCTTGATTCTCGAGGTGAGTTCGTATATATTGTGAGTGGATTTGCCAATTGAAAGTTTAGGTGTGTTACAACTCATTAGATAAGTGGGCCCATATGGTGTTGGTTGATGTTGGCTGATAGAGCAGGTAGCCTATATGTCATTCAGCAGCTCTAAAATAGCACTCTTGCAAATGATTGTGCAGGAAGGGTTCCATGTACCATGGTTGCTTTGTCCATTGACAATTTTCTAGTGCTACATCATTTTTCCCTATTACAAGTTTGGATGTCAAATCCCTCATTTCATTACTTTGCATGGATTGTTATTTTATTATTCAAATACATGATGTGGCCATGCCATTTATTGATCCCTTTACTGTGTAACTTTAGGTTATTACATTGTGCTTGCTAAGATTCAAGTGAACTAGAGATATATAGGAATATGTTTCTCGAAAGCTAAAAGTCAGATTGCTGAAGAAAAAAATTGTTCATTAAATCAGTATTTTCTTTTCATCATGGTTCTATAAAGATGCTTTTTACGGATGTAATTAAAGGAATGAAGAAAAGTTCATCTTTATCTGTAAACTGGTTTAAATCAAAAGTTTAGTTTGCTACACCATCAGTTGGTAAATAGCAAAATGATGAAGGGCCACTTATCTGTGCTCATAAGAAGGTACATAAACTGTGGGAAATTCTCAGAGGAGATTTATTTTGGGTAGAAGCCATGTGGTCTTTTTGGCTAACCTTTCACCTGTTGTACTTTTTTCCTGTGTTGAAGTATTGTTGCTATTAAAGTGTTGAATTCTGCTACTTGATGCTATAAGAGACTCTTCCTAACCTGTTATGATGATTTTGGAGCTATAAATGAATAGGATTTTTAGAATTCTATGAAGATAAAATAATCTTGGCTACAGAGGAATTTAAAGAAGATCAGGAGCAGACGATGAATGATTGAATGATGTCAAAAGTTGATAATACTATTAATCTAATTGTTGTTGTTGCAAATGGAATGAAGATGGAGTATCTAATTTGATTAACATATGTAGATTTTGATTCTTATTAACAATCTAATTGTTGCTGCTACTATCAATCTGATTGCTACAGTTGCATATTTGATTTGATTATATAGATTTTGATTCTTATTGAGTGGCTTTTCCTAGTCGCAAACTAATTTGATCACCTAAGATTTGTTTATTTTCATGAAGTAGTGAGTAGATCTGCTCCTCGGAGGATCTACTAACTGAATGTCATAGCTCATTTATTTCCTAGTCCTTTTGTAAACAAAAAAATTATCTTCCAATCAGGTGCACTGTATTTAATTTTGTTGAGTCAAGCATACTTTGCAATAACTGATTCTGAACTAACCATGGGCTGTTTTCTCATTTGTAGCTAGATGTTGCAACAACCGTGGTGAATCGGAGTTGCTAAAAATTTCAGCAGATATTCATTGCTATCAAGAGTTGAGCGGTTGCTGCTGGATTGAATAATGGATGCTGGATCTACTACTGTTGATATTTTGAAGAAGGTTGAAGTTATAGATGATTCTAGTTGAGTTGAATGTTGATGAAGTGTTTCATGTTTTAGGCAGATTTGCTAGAATTGATCTTTAATGTATTTTAATTTTTCTATAATTTTCCTTCTTTTTTCTTGTATTACCCTTAAGAGGGGAAAATGTACTTTCTTGATATGGGAAGTCAATAAAAAGGAATTTTATTGTACATTACTATATGAGGTTCAATAAATTTGTGGTTGCTTGGGCTCCTTTGTTTTGAGGTTGATAAAAAAATTTATTTCTTAGTAAAGAATAAAATTAAGTCGTATATATAGCTATCATTAAAGTGAATCAATAGTGGCAATTAATTGGCAAAAGAAAGTACTATTAAAGTATATAATTAGTGACAATTTAGTGCAATAAGAAAGTGTCATTCAAGTAAATCAATAGTGACGATTTAGAGATAAATAATTATTGCTAAATAATATCAATAGAGCCAATTAAATGGCAAAAAAAGGTGTCACTAAAGTAAATAAATAGTGGCAATTTAGTGACAAAAAAATGCCATTAAATGATGGATACAGCGACACTAATAGCTTCAGTTAAATTGCCACTAATATAAATCAATAGTGGCAAGCAAATTGCCACTGTAAAGATCATTAGCGACATTATTTGCAGCAATTAAAGTTCCACTAATACCATTGATTTAGCGGCTATTGTACAATTGCACTAACTTTTTAGTGATGCCAACGAAGGCAGCAATTAAGCAGCATTTATTTTAAGTGTTGCTAATTACATATAACAGCAGATAAAGGCCTATAATGGCAAATATTAAATGTTGCTAATGGCTATTTTTTTTATATTGAAAATTCATGAGCAGAACCTGTCCTACAAACAAAATGGCCATAAAGCCTTCCATATATCATGTGAATTACGAATATATCTATGGCACTTCTCATATGAACATTTGCAGTAGGTAGGACAGATATAAAGACCAAAGCTCAGAAATCATGCTGAATTTGTTGTCAATTTCTCAAATCGTTGAGATTTTGTTGATGTTAGCAACTCTGAGAGAAGATTCAACTCATCTGCTTGACATGTAGAAACAACAATGAGCAATTTCAAGATAATGCAGTGTGCAGCACTTCTAAATTCAACCTATGTGTATTCCAAATGTCAGTGCCAAGTTAAGAAATGAACTCTTTTGTCTTCATGCAATTTTATTTTTAGTAGAAAATGTAGGATATATGTATTGATTTTAAATAGGATGTTAACTACTACTTGACTTAGAAACTTGAACATAATGAGAATTTGAAATCAATTAGGATATTTACTTTTGACCTGCAAACTTTGATGCCCTTCCAGTGTCTAGCATGACAATAGTTGCTAACTTTGGTTGACCTCTTCTTTAAAGCTCAATTCTCCTTTCTTCTACCTATTTATCACACACGAGTTCTTCCTTTTGCCCATCTCTTTTTCCTCTTTTGCTACAATAAAGATTCTGCTAAAGCATGAGTTCTCTTTGGATATTGTTAAGCATAATATTCTGTCTTCTTGCATTACCATCTTGTGGATCATAAGCATTAAAATTCTTGTTTGTTGAATGGTAATAAGATATAATATTAGAGTATTACAAGTAATGTACTTTTCAACAAATTTTCTGTAGTTTGATTAAATAACAGCTTACAAAGAAGAACTACATCCTATTTTTGAATGATCACTTTTATACATTATCAATTGGAGACATTCCCCAAGATTTTTAATGTTGGAGATTGCCTCTACATAGTGGTCATGTGTAGAAGTTATTAGAGGAATTGGGTCAGAGGAAAAGATTAATATGAGGTTGAAATTTGACCAGCAAAATAGTTTATTATTAATTTAACCAACAATATCTTGTGATCTCAATATTAGCTACTACTATATTTTGAGGATAGGAGACTCTAAAGAAAAGCTTGGCTCAATTCCTTAAGAAAAAAAATTAACTTGGATTAATAGACTTATTTATCTCCTTAGGCTCTTTAATACCCAGAGGAAGTAAACGATATACATCTCATCATTTTTGTGTGGAAATTGTTTTCACAGATTGATTGGAAGCCTATTCATTAAGTATGGTTTTGCATAAAGTTAAGAAAGAAAAACATGAATATCGAAAGACCTATTATGAATGAAAAACACGAAATAAGTTAGGGATGACCAAGTTCATTAGTCTATTATAGGCATTTGTATATGTAAAAGAGTACATGATCACAAAATTTATCATCATCCTGAATACAATAACATCTATGCAAGGAGTCTCACTATGGTCTATCTAATCTATGTTTTGGATTTTTAATTTAATAAAACATAGCATTTGTGAGGGAACTTAATTCATACGTGTTCCCTCTTTTTCCTTTTCCTTTCTTTTCTAATTTTTTTGTTTCTAGGGAGTAAAGGGTGATTAATGGTCCCTAGTTTTTATCTATTTTGTAAATGAAGAGCACTTCGTAGTAGTAATCTTTTTCATTGGAGTTGCCACGTAGCCATGTAGCCATGATGCAAAGGTGCACTATACGCCTTTTATAGTTGCAAGGGTCTAATAATTTTATGAAGTTTTGGTTTACATGCTTAATCTGCTACTGTGGGAAACCTCAAATGTTTTCCTATTGGAAACATAGCCATTTAGTCAACATTCAAGACTTCACTTCAAGGCATGCTTCTTTGATGATGAGCTTGTTATCTAAACCACATAAACCTGGGATAGTTTCTTGCTTGTTATGTTAGTTTTTACCTTTGTACTTCTAAGTGCAACCTATATGATATTTTTATGATTGCTTTATATTTGTAAAAGTGGGGTTGGTAATGAAATTCCATCCAAGAGGCACTGACATGTTAATGAAGGCTGGTTGAAAAGATTGCTCTTCATTGTTCAATAAATATCATGCTTGGGTAAATGCAGAATTCTTGCTAAGTGTCTTGTTGGAGTTCTTGAAGACAACTCTTAAATTGCAAAAGCTTGAATACCTACCTATATATGAGAGGAATAAGGTGTGAATACCTTTTGTATACCATTAATGGGAACAGTGTAGTTAGCTTTATTTGTAGATGCACTGCCAAGTGTCTTATTTGGTTCCTAAAGGGCGTACGTTGCTAATGACGGATGCTATGCAACAATATGACTTGTGCAAAATTGATCATTGTATGTGAAATCTTGCAATTTAAGAGAGAACTGTGAGGTACTTTCTTGGATTTTTGTAACTTTCTAAGATCCTTAATAGCCATTGTGTAAAGATCGTAAGTTGTTCGCTGATGATTTGAATTTCTTACCATATAAAATGGTCTTCTATAAAAAGAAAAAAGATAGTATAAACTCCACCACTTATTCTTTTCCAAAATATGGGAACCAAAAAACTCAATCATTTACCGTGTATAATAACGTGGTAACTAACTAGAATTTCTCCATATATTTTCTTACTGATGGTTATCATAATTACTACAGAACATGAGGTCAAGAAAAAACTAATTACCACATAACAGATTATATGCAATTTAATATACCTTCCCTTCACATTAAACTCTGAGTCAAGAAGGATAATACCAAGTCTATCCTGCATGCTCCAACTTGCTTCAACGGTCTCCATGTTTTTTCTTCTTGTTTCAACAACCTCCATGTTATCATGTCTATCCTACCAGAAGGTATTCATTTACCTTATGCGTACAGCATAGAATTGTGAAATGAATAAAACTACAAGTCACTAAAAAAAATAAATGACTAAAAAATACGAGTTCAGATATCAGCTTCAATGGTTACTCTACTAATACCTTTCCCTGCAGTTCAACCATCAACCATGCAAGCCAAGGGACCAACAATAGTACGAACATACATAAAAACAAAATGCAGTAGATATAAAATCTCACTTGAAAAACCATCCAAAGTGGCCAAGTAAAGTTTAAGAGGATGAGAAGAAAGTTTCCTTTGACTCAATCCAGCTTGGAGATGGAGCAATGATGATTGGAGTGCTGAGCGCCACCTTGCGTGAAGGTGGAAGATGTGAATGTTTAGTGAAGGCTCCTTGTAGAAAGCAATGATCATTGCACCACCGAAGCATAGGCCCACTCCTTTAAGGTTCTTTAGCTTGAGTGATTCCACCCTGCAAGTGGCATATGTATATAAAGATTGTCATCATAAGTTTGAAGAGTAATTGATTCATCGATCTCCATATGCTAAGAAATATCAAATTAAGTAGCTAAGTAGGATAGCAAGGCTGAAGATTATCATGGGCATGGAGTTAAAAAGAGCCGATGCCAAAATTGCAATAGTGTTTTTAAGCACAATGTTATATACATTTAGGCTGAGTGCAATTTTGAATCATTGAAAAAATTAGATAGATACCTTTAGTTAGTGCATTTAATTCTTTTAATATATGGATTTAGTTATGCTGCCTCCCTTTTCTGATTGAGCATTAACATAAACATCACCTAGTTGACCTATGTATTTAGGGTGATGAAATGAACTAACCTTCTAACATTCTAATATCTAAAAAAAAACTTGCAAAAAATAATATGAACAAACCACAACTTAACTTGCATCTTTATCAAATAAGTTGAAGCACATATCCTCATTTGATGCTTCTTTCTCTTCAACCTTCTCCTCCTTTGGCTCTTCTACAGTAGCAGCAACAACACCACCAACTCCTACAGCAATAGCAACAACACCACCACCTGCAGCAATACAAAATATACAGAGGGAAGTATATTTGAGGTGATTTTGACATCAGTAGCAAAGGCTAATTAGCACCTTTTTCATCTGTGAGTTTCAACATCAAACTCTTAACATCTGGAGAAAATTGTGAACTAGTAATAGGAAAAATATAACTTGACAAAATGCAACAATTTAAACTGTAAGAAGATACAATATGCGATAGGAACCACATTAAAAGCACTACCTAAGTATCTCTATGTATTAAACAAGCAAAGCATCTGCTTCATGTTAGCTAACTCAAGAAATGCAAATAATAACATCTACTATCTAGCTAACTTGAGTAGAGCAACTCTACTGGGAGTCCATGCTCACAGAGGAGCAAAGCGCCAATGCCCTCGACTACTTCGTCATGGAGAACAAAAAGCTCTACAATGAGTTCTTCTTCACCTTCAAAGGGCACCAACAGAGGGCCCCTATAACATCCTAAAATATAGACTCCAAGTCATTTTAAAGTGGTTCGGTCAACTTGGACCTGGAAACCCAGCTGTGTTTCGGTGCTAGTGTCAGCACCTCCTCAAATTGCCAAAAAAATGCATATTTCTTGTCAAACTTTGGTCAAAATTTGCCAAAAGGGTGTCATTTATGATACCATTGGATTTCTCTTGTTGAAAGTTTTCTGACGATGCTTGTTTCGTGCGATTCTGAGGTGTATAGCTCAAGTTATGGCCAAAATAAGTTAAAAAGGACCTAAATGTAAGGTGGACCCAACCCTAGGGGTATTATAGGTATTCACACTACTAATCCTAATTCCAACAGCCATAAGGCCTATAAAAGGACCCCCTTGGGTCCTTTGGGTTATCATTAGTCTCTAAGCCTCTCAAATTAAGAGAGGAAGGGAGGAGGAAAACTTTGGTTTTTCCTTTTAAAAATTTAAATTTTTTTCGCTTAGGAACTCGATTGCAATTCTGCAAAACTTGGGCTTCCCACCACAAATTTTACAAGGCTCACAGTGGTGGCAACGAGCGTGGGTCGCACGATTTGGAGGCGGGGTGCGGATGCGTGCCACATGGCACGGTGATGGTGAGCACAAGCATGCACGGATGCGTGGGCGCATATGGGAAGCGACGATGGGTGACATGTGGCATAGATCGAGTGGTTGCAGGCGAGTGGATGGTGTGATCCACGGGCCTACGTGGCAGCGTATCACAGCGCGACAAGTAGCAAATGCATGATTCTCATGGACCGGCAATGGGTTCGCATGAGTCGACCGATCTAGGGTGGTTCAAGACCCCCTCTTGCTGTTTCGACTAGTTCGAGGCCTTCCCGACCTCGGATTTTGATAAATAAGTCACCGTTGGAATCGTATCGATGTGTACTATGTGTTGGTGTGATTTATTTTTGTTTTTGAGTATGTTATCCTTAGTGAAAAATTAGAAACGTGACTAAGTGTTTCCAACCCTATTTTTGGTCTGTGTGAATCAGGTCTTCTCGCCTATGCACGTGCGGATTTCAAGCTGGGAGTAGACACTGCCCCAGGACTTGTGTGCATGGTTTGGAGTCACCATGACTCTCTGGTGACATTAGGTAGAGTAGTCCCTCTCTTTCCCACGTGGCTTGCCTACATAGTGATTTTTCTTTGCGTATTGCACCGTTTAGTGTGTGTTCTTATCTCTTGCTGTGTTTGGAACCCATCTTCATGCTTCTTACTATTTTTGGGGTACTTGAATATTAAATATGGCTATGTTAAATCAAGTCGGTGACTTGGATGTGAATAAATTAATTGGATTAACTATCAAAATAATTGCAAACAATTCTCATGATTAACAGATGATGTCACATTTACACTTATTGGATAGTCTTATCATGTGCAAAGTGACTCGAATATGTTCCCCTAGGTTATGGGAACTTTAATAAGAAATAACTGGATTTTATGAGAAAGATTAAGAGTTAGTGATCATGTATACCTTGTTATCGCATGTATGAAATAACATCTATTTTCCATAAAACAAATTCCGTGATGTTCTTTAATAAACGGATAATATAAGACCATTGTCATGAACTCAAAATACCTATAAATGAATGGGTGAAAGATAATGAGGATTTTGTCATTCCCGAAATTTGTAAAATGAAATTCTAAGTATTTTTTGGACCTATGAGAAATCAGTCCCATCAAGATTGTAATTGGTAAATAGTATAGAATCATTATCATGGGGAGTGAGGGGGGAGACCCCACCCCTTGAGGGTCCCCGAATTTCTTGCTTGCCATGGAGCGCCTCTGTGATCTTTTCCACGGCCACTCTCCGGCATCGAGTCGAGGCGGGAGAACATCAGCAGTGCATCCCCCCATGAGGTCGCTATGTGCGTCTGGGCATGTCGCTGGGGATTGAACCCACGCACCCCACATAGGGAGCACCTTATAGGGAGCTGGTGCACCAACTGTGCTACCCCTGACCCTTTATGGAATCACTATCATAAAGTGGAAATTATCTGTAAATTGACAATATTAGAGGTGATATGAATACTTGTGTATCCTAGACTTAAGGTATGGAAATATGACTAGATTTAACAAGAACAAAAGAAATAGTTATCTGGAAATGATCAAATAATCAATATGACGGATATGTTGGGAATTAAAAGGAATCAGATAACTGGTTTCAGGGTTGTAGCTTTGGTCTACTAGACCAGTTCTGGGCTAATTTAGAGAGTTGCTGGCCTCCCTATGACTCTTTGGTTAGGCTTACCAGCTAAGTGGGATAGTGGATTATAGAGCTCGTGGGTTGGAGTGGCTTCTTTCTCGACTGTTGGGTGGGTTATTGCCTGTCTGTGGTTCAATGTACATAGCGCTTGTACATGTTCATGCTACACAATGTAGTCGCCACCCCTTTTCACAATGACCCCAAGGTGATGGAGAGCCGCGACTCGATGGGTATAAGCGGTCTATCCAACCAGGACGGTGGCTTATACCGGTCTTGCACTGTAGGAAGTTACATGAAATCATCTTGTGCCTTGAGATGTCGATTGATAGATTGTGGACTATAATAAATTGGGCTTCTGATATACAAAACGGAACCAGATAACTTGATGCTTAGTAAATAGATTAATTAAAGCTATAATACCCTTTTTTTTCTCCTGTACTTGGTTACTGTTGCACTCTGTTGTTGTTTTTTCTACTCTACTCAGTTTTACTGAGATGTTTTTGGCTTTCATACTCAGGTATACTTGGTAGTTAGCAAGGAGATTTTTATTATACATCTCCTTGGACCTTTATACTATGGTAAAACTTCCAATTAGTATTCAATTTATGTTCCTTTAAATTTTGCAATATGAATTGTTTGTTGGCTATGTTTATATTGTATGATTACTTGTTGGGTGACTGCGATCATGTGGACATTTTGTGCTAGTGTTAGCACACGGTGACCCAGGTTTCATCAGTTGGCGAGACTCGGGTCCTCACAGCCCCCATGCTTAGGACCCTCATAGGGAGATCATAGGGAAGGATAGTTTCCCTCTTCCTCTCACCTTTACTCACCAGAGAATGCATGAGGGAGGGGCCCTCCAACCATGAGAAGGTGTTGAACATGGTTACTTAGAGCTATCCTAAACTTAGGAATTTATCTATGGAAGGAATCTACGATGCACCAGACTCTCTCTTGTGCATGCTAGTTTCCAAATGTCCCAAGCTCGAGCTGATTGACTTCTCTGATAGCTTTTGATTCTCCTCTGAAGTTGTGGCAGCTCTTGGACAGCATTGCCATGGTGTCCTTGGCTTTCGAGGTGAGATGGATGATGCTATTGCAGCTGCCATAACAACCCACTTGCCACATCTCAAGTTCCTGAGCATATGTGGTGGCGCAATCTCCAACAGCGGGCTGCTGAAGATGTTCAAGGCATGCACGAGTCTCAAGTACCTTTGCATCCTCACTTACCATGAGCTAAACCTCAATGAGCCCTCTCTTAAGGTTGCTATGTCTAAGATCCCAAAATTCATTGCAAGGCAAGCGAATGTGTTTGTCATGTACGTTAAGTTCATGTTCGCGACACAAGTGATGCTCATGAGAGGTCTCCATGGCCAGTGGTTATACTCTTTTGATTCTCCAGGCATAGATGACAGATTGTTGCTGAGAAGTGTATGTGCTTTTATGTCACTTTGGTAGCTTTGGTTTCTAGAGTTTGGATATCTTGGTCTTTTTGTGCTTCTGGTGTTAGTGAATGAAATATATGTTTAAGGAGTTTGAGAAAAATGGAGTGTTGGTTAAGGAGGATGGAGTTTGAAGAAACCAAGAGCTGTGTGGTGTTCCATGTGCATTTGTTGCATTGAGTTATCTTGTTTTGCCGTTGCTACCATGGTTCTAGAGATAGATTTGTAGATTTTTGATAGGAAGGAGAAGCTGATTTGAACTGGAGTATAGTTAGTAGGTATGAGAAGCATTTTGGTATTTACAAGCTTACAGTGGTTCCTGAGGATTGCTTATATGCTGCCTATGTGGGAATTTGTCTAAGAAATGTTGATTTTGTGTTGGAATATCTTGTTCTTTCACTGACTTATCACTATTAGGAGTTCCATTTAATATGGGTGTAATTGTTTCAAGGCAAAAAAAAGCCCTCAAGTAGAGCAAACATGTTAGAAGGGTGAAGGACTTTTGACATGAGTTTTCCCCAACCTCGAGTCGAGGTCTATTTCGTAGTCCTTGTATTTTAGAGGTTTCTGCAGAAGTGTAGGGCCTTTTGCTGAAGACAACAAAAATAGTCAAAATTATATCAACCAAACCTCATCCCAATTACCTTTTCGTCTCTAGGTAAACCTATCGAACACCTTTCATGCATCCACATGTGGCATCATACCCAACATACCTATCAACGACCCCCCTAAGAGCATCGAGATCCATCGATTCCAACTCCATGGTTCCCGATCTTAGTAGAACATCGATTCCAAGTTCTCGGGAAATCACAAAACTACAAGCAATAAATACCTCTTCCACTCTTTGAAATTCCTAAACAACACAAAAAGAATCGACGGTGCAAAGTTTTTTTTTTCAAAGGGAAGACATACCTCAAAAGGGAGGAGAGGATGGGGATGGGAGCTACCCCTTTGGTATCTTTTGGAGATGACAAAGTAGAGGGAGATAACCTCATTGTAGAGGTGGTGCCTAATTGTTGGTAATCGTAGAATGCATTTTTGATAAGAAAAAGATCTCATCGTAGTATAGTGCGTAATACGATCAACAAAATATTCATAAAGATAACGAGACTTGAGTCCCGATTATTCGTCTCTGGGAGGCATTTTTGCAAATTTGAAATTGATCTCTTTCGCTCTACTTGCTTAAAATCGCACGCCGATTTCTAATCGTCAGATCAATGTTTGGCCACTTTCATTATGAACCCTAATTACGAGCGCATGTGTTAGATGACAAATGTGAAAGTGTGAGTCTCAATATGCATGACTCTAGTTATGTGGTGGCTGTTTACGGAAAATGCTTTAATAGTGAGATCCTCAATATTTTCAGGTACCGACATGTTGGTTGCAATAGATAATATTTAAAAGCAGGCAACTTTAATCACACAAAATATATTGCAATAAGCTCATGGTGATTCTCAACACAGAGATATATATATATAGAAAAAAATATTTTATTGATTCATCAGGGTGTTTGCAACATGGAACTGGTGGAAAGCTTATAGAGGAAAGCTTGAAAACATAAATCTAGCTAACAGAAAATGATCGCATACATGAATCTAATGGGGGATTATGCATGCATCATTGGGGGAGAGTTTAGAGCTACACTACTAAGTAGTAAATAAAGCATGTAAGCTATGAAGAACTAAGCTACTAATCTAGCAGAAATAAGGGCATTCGGAGGTGGGCTCCGATGGCCTTTGAGTTGGCTGAGAGGAGAAGGAGGGGCGGCCAATGGTGCTTAGACCGGCCCTTGGAGAGAGGTTGGAGAGGTAATCCAACATCTTGGCATGGAGATGGTGGTGGCCATGGTGATGCTACTCGTGGAGATGGAGTGGAGGTGGATGTAGCTAAACTAAATGGAAGCCAAGAGTGAATGAGGCCAAGAGTGGATGAAGCCAAGAGTGGATGAGTGCAAATGGCCACCCCTTAGGTCTTTTTATAGACCTAAGGGAGACTCTCTAGAGAAGTGTGGAACTCTCTAGAGAGAGCTCCAAGAGTGGCTGGCCAAAGAGAGAGAGAGGTGGTTTTTAGATCCACCATTTGTGGATCTCCAATTTGAATGGCTCTTGGTTTCTAATTTTGGCAACCAAGAGTGGTGCCACCTTTGGAAGAACCTAGAGCACTCTAGGTAATGTGGGAGTGCATGAATGGGTGTGTGCGTGTGTGTGTGGCCGTGTCTTATGTGTCTAAGTGATCTAGGTTAGGTCCTAGGGGGGTTTAGGTTGGTGTAGGTTTTAAATTAGGGTTGCAAACCCTAATTGCTAAGGGGGAAGTGCAATTAAACTTAACAAAAGTTTAATTGAATGAGTGTGAACCTAATTGATAGTGAAATAACTCAATTAGGTTGGGCTTAGGTCAATTGGACTTTCATTGAGTCCAATTGGACTTGTATGGGTTGAGATTTGAGCTCAATTGGACCCTATGAGTCCAATTGACTAGGCAATGGTAATTGACTATGATCTAAGTCAATTAGGTTTAGTGAGAACCTAATTAGGTCCTTAAGGAGGTCTAGAGGTGATGTACTAGGGTTAGGGTACCTTAATTTAGGTTCCTAGGGGGTTAGAATTGGGTTTAGGGAGCTAGCGATCCAAGATCAAGGGTTGAATCTCAAAATAGGAACTGGAAAGCAGTTCCAAACATCCAATAATAGTATCAGACGACTTATACTCAAAAATCAGAAGTCCAAACTTCAATTCTGGATGTCTAATCAGAGTCAGGAAAGATTCTAGGTTCTATCTTGGGTATTCTGCAGAAATTGGACGTCTGACCAAGTGTCTGAACGTCCAATAATACTGCAGAAGTGGGTTTAAGGTGTGCGGGAGTTGGCTAAGGGTTCTGGACGTCCTATAACTTATCTGGACATCCAGATAGAGGTTGGAATTAGGGTTTTAAGGTTTCCTAGGGTGTGGTGACCTAATCTAAGCGTGGCTAAGGCTTGGGGAAGCTTCTAGGCTATCCTACGGCTAGAATGGTCCTAAGTTCTTCATATTTTATTGCTTTATTCCTACTTAAATAGAATAGCATACCTCAACCCCTTACAATATTGTCTACTACATCTTATTCTAGGTCTTCTACTCCAATTTTGCTGCAACACCAATTATTCTTTATTCTTCAGATCCAGCTTTAGATCCAGCTTCAAATCTAGCTTCTGATTAGCTTATTACCTGCAATTGACATAATGCACCTAATCAGTACATTATAGCATTATTTTATGTATAGCTAAAAGAAAGCAGTAAAGATGCAAGTAATGCTTTTGCATGCATGAATTATCCTAACTTATGCTAAGTCCTAGCCTAATTATGGACAATTAAGACCTATGATTGCTGCGCAATCACTAATCTACTTTCTGCGACAATTATCAATCAATCACAATAAAGCATTGTTAACGGGTTTTTGTCGTCGGCAACGGTGCCAAAAATATGGCCGTCGACTACCGATTCTCACTAAAAAATGATGTTTTAAATGTCATCGTTGTAGTATACGTCACAAATGCAAATTGATGTCGCGTCAATTTTATTTATTTATTTAATTTTATTGGTTTATTCCAAGTCGTTCACTGGGAGGTAGTTATTGATATACATCACTCTCTAAGTCCAAAAATATTCTTTTATTCTAAAAATGTTGATTTTATTTACAGAAATGAATGAATTAATCAATGAATGAAAGAATTTGGTTAATTATTTACAAAGAATCCATAAAAACACATTACAATACTTGAAAACATATATACACAAACAAGCATTAAAAATTATATATAATTACTCTATGTTAATTATATACAACTACTATAAAGAATACCTAAGTATAGGTACAAAAGTAGTTAATAATATCTACAATACTAAATCATAATAACATACTAATGTCTTTAGTAACATATATTATATATACAGTAACATATGTAAGTGTCGCTAAAGCCTTAGTGAAATTATATACATACCATAAGGCAAAATAGCCATCTATACTAACATATAAGTATATTTACAGTGACGTATATATACATTACTAAAACCTTAGTAACATATTTATATAACCTAAGATAAAAATTATTACTTACATTAGCATATAAACATATATACAACAACATATATATCTGTCACTAAAGCTCTTACATATTTTATGCATATAAAAAATCAAACATATTATCATATTTATATGTATACATATATACATACTATATATATACTATACATACATTTACTTATTTATTTACATTATTTATATACATATGCACAAACACACACACAGAGTTCAGAAGACTCAACACTGAAGCCAGTAATAGCTCTTTTTTTTTCTCACGATCACTGTTTACTTAGTCAAAAATTAGGTTTATTAGTGGGCGGGCAGCCTTTTCGAGTGATACACAGTAGCCTTCTCAGGATGCGACTAGACCTTTGCTAGGACCACCCTAGTTCATAATTAGGTTCATTAAATCGGGTTCAAAGCTCATCCTTTGGCCTACACAGGCCTACACACCTGCACGCTTACATGCACATGCACGCACCCATGCATGCCCATAAGCGTATGCAGCACGCGAATCAAGAACAATAGCATAGAGTTTCTTTGGTGGAGAGCACCTGATGACCGAATAGGCATAAACACAAAATCCACTTATATTGGTGCAGCAGGTCTTCACCACACGATGTGGCACAAAACAGAGCGCTCAATTGAGAAAATTGTGATTTTTAGCCCTCGATTTGAAGGCCATAATTTATTTTAAATTAAAAATAAATTATAGGGTTACAAAGCCCTTACATAAGGCTACATAGTTATATAATTACTTTACAAAAATAAGTTATTTTATTATATAATAAAATTAGTTAAAATTTACTGTTTGTACATGTTAAATTAGATGTTAATTACTTAATTAAAGTATAAATTAATGACTTAATTACAAAATTAACTTTATACTATGTTGATACACATAATAAATTATTTATTACACATTTTTATTATAATTTATAAGCTTTATTTCAATTTATTTACAATTAAATATTGGTATATGATAGTTTTTCATATAAATAATTTATAAATACTATAATACAGTATAAATACCATTTAAATATGTTTAAAATATTTAATATAATATAGTACATGTACACATTATAAATTATCTCAGTATTAACTTAAATTACTAATTTATTCTATTTTAACCTAATAAGTTACCTAATTAACTTAATAACTTAATTATTTACTGTAAATATATAATTAAATTAAATTATAGGTGTTATAATATTCATAATACATATATAAACACGTATGTATAGTATGGGATACAAATATGTACATATAGATAGGTTTATATAATTACTTAATTATTATACATTTAGGTTATATAAATTAATATATAATAATACAATAAAGTTATATATACAATAAATTATTCTAAATACTTAATTTAATACATAGAATACATACATAATTTATTTATACTTATTATATATATTATACAATATTTACGTATATCTTAGGTTTAATTTATATATACAAGTATATACATAATGTATAGGGCATTTGTTGGTATTTTTGGGGTTTTTCTAATTTTTATGGGTTTATATGTTTAGGGGAGGTAGGGGATGAGAGATAAAGAGTGAGATGAGAGAGAGAGAGAGAGTTGTTTTTGGTATTTTTGGTTTTTGGTTCTTTATTAGGTTTTAATGTATACTAAACCATCGACTGATATATTTTTCCAAGCCGAGGGTTTCGATTACCTTTAAACTTTGCATACACTTAGAAAAATACCTGGTCTTACTCAAGATAGGTTTATTTTATTTTTTTGGAATTTTTTTATCATTTTTATTTATATTACAAGTTAACCAATTTTAGGCCTTGAAAGGGTGTTGGAAGTAAAAGCCTAAGGCCTCAAATCAAATCTAAGTGTTAGAGTAACAGTTCAAATACACAATGATGTCCAACACTTAATATGAAAGGTGTTAGAGCAATTAAACATGATTTTCATCTCAAATTTCACTAAAATTCAATAATGGACAATTATGCAATTCAATAAGTTGATAATGGAATTCAAAACTAACTTACAAGCAAGCCTATTTGAATTACAATGCAATTTGAGTACAAGAATGCTTGTACAATTCTATTCTACACACATACACAAGTCAGCTTTTTAAACATCCAAATCCTAGCCCAAAATCCACATGAATATTAACTCAGCAGCTACAAATAACCATAGTAGCAACTGCTGCTGCTACTGCTATAAATCAACAACTCGATGCGGCTGCTGTTGTTGCTCAAATGCAACATCTCAATGCTGTTGCTACTGAATCAACTGCACAAATAGGTGCTTGGAACCTAAATTAGGCTTGGTTCAGGGTTTTTAGTACTTCTGTAGAAAGTAACACATAGAACTAGGTGTCTTTAAGCTTTGAAAGTCCCTAGATGCACTAAAATCAGAGTTTAAACCCAAGAAATGTTGCTACTATGCAGCCTTTAATTTACTGATTTTTTGGGAGATTTAACTTAGAAATGCATACTTGCAAATCCAACAAATACACTGATCACACTTTAAGCTCATTAAAAATCAAATTCGTGCATTAAAACTCTCATCAAATGCAACATCTCAAACTCTTCTTAGAAGATCGGACCTCACATATCTAATAAAAATCTCATAGGAAATCAACTCCAATTCATTTCAAACAACTTGAAAACCAAAATGAAGACTCAAATCTCCCAATTGGCATTGACATCTTAATAACACCTCCATCTTATACTATAGATAGTATAAGACAAAATTCCTGGTCAAGATATCAAAGCATGAAAACTCCATTCCAAATCCATCCCATCTGAATATGCAAACATGAAAAGAGCCTCAAATCAGCAAGGTTGATTATCCTTAGCTCTAGCATCTAAAAATCCATTTGAAAACCATAATGCGAAGAGAAACTAGGTGTAAGCTCATCTACAATTCAAATTCAGAATAAAACACATAAGACTCATTGCAATACCCCCAATTAAACAATTAAAAACCTGAAATAGCTCAATTAAATCTGATGAAAACCACATGATCTCCAAATCATAAGATTGGGCATTAAAAGTAACTTTAAAAGAAATCAAACAATTTGAGACACTAAAACCAGATCGGGGGGATCTTTGTGGACTTATGGAATGAGTGGGAGACCCCACAAATAGGTTTTAGGTGCTAATTTCAGATCTAGGAACCATGATTCCCAGATCTGAATTAGTCCCTGATGAAGGGATGATCAATGAATAAAAATGCGAGGAAATCATAAACAAATTGCAATGCATAGGGAAAGAGTATGAGTCAAAATGGTGGTGGAAAAATACCTCTTTGATTTGAATTGATCAGAGAGGGCAGAGTGGATCTAAGCTAATCTACTCTTACCCTACATTGAATTTGATTTCTAATCTACTCCAACTGATCTAAATTACACTAATTACTAATCTAAGCTACTCTAGAAAGCATGAAATCCTATCTAACAGGAGGAATGGGGTTGCCTGGATCCAATGCTGGCGCTAAGGAGGAAGAATGGGGGGAAGATCTCCAATGAGTAAAGAGCCCATAAGAGGAGCTCTAGGGTTGCCCTCAGGCATACGTCATCCCTAGCAGTGAGGAGGAATGGGAGGTGAAAATTCACTCCCCTGTCACAGGCATGGTGAGTGAAGGGGTTAGGAGTTCCTGGAGAGGGAGGAAAGGATCGGCTCAAGAGGTGTAGTGCGGAGTTGATGGCACGCATAAGGAGCTGGGGAGGGACTTAAGTAGGTTGATCACTGGAACTGGGCACTGTAGTGGTAAGATTAGGCGATTAGGTCTTGGGTGGTGGAGATGGAATCGAGGAACATGTGAGCGTTCAAATAAAAATGCCACCGTTGGATGAGATCTAGAGGGGAAGGTGATCACACAGGTCGAAGCACGCGAATCTTCTATTGGAGCTGGCCCCTTAGATCGAGAGATCACGAGATGAACGATTGAGATCGGCCATGTTCTATGATACTACAGTGGCTCGCTTGCTGCAGGTCTTTTGGTGAATTTGCGGAGAAGCTTTTTGGTGCGAAGGGGTAGAGAATTTGCATGCAGACCCATAGGTGATGAAGAATTATTATAGAGCCATCCCTGAAGTGTTGTAACAAGGTTCTTAGAGGCTTACAAACAGGTCTTGGAGGTTTCAAATGTGAAGAAAATGTATATGACCTAAGGACCTATGTGAGAAACCATAAATGCGAGGTCTTAATGATGTCAAAATGCAACCAATTTTTTATTGAAGCCCAATTGAATATTAAAGAAGTTAATTTCACTTTTGATTTGAACTTTTGAACCTAAACATGTGTTCAATTTACAATTGGATCATCATCTTTCATTAATGAATAAAATATCTCATTTTATGACCTAATTTCGTGTTTTTAACACAAATTGGATGTTTTAGGTTATTTATGTTGTTTCCCACACTTACCCCTTTTTATGTGTTAATTCAGTAGTGTTTAACCTAGTTTCTAGCTTAACTTGGGCATTTTAGCTATGATGAGCCACACCTCATCATACCCCCATGCTTAGGTTTTGCTAGTCCTTAGCAAACAACTCATTAAAGTGCAAAGCATTTTAAGTATTAGCTAGGTAAGTGTGTTGAGATATCTATTTTTTTCTTTTCTTTTCTCAAATTGTTAAGTGTTTAGAGATGATCTTTAAGCTGAAAGATTTTTTTCAATAAACCAACTGTGTTTATATCTGGACATTATGAGACCCTGTTGCTTAATAAGACTGACCAGAACTTAAGATTGATATGACATATACCATCTCTCGACCAACAAGGACTCTTGATATTTAAACCTTAAGTGCGATTTCTAAGACTCAAAAGTTTTACAAGACTCAAAAGCTAAGTGGTTATGGCTATGCTTGGTGATGGATCAGGACTAACCAGGTGAACTCTAAAACTCAATCCTGGGGTTTCACATCTTTTTAAGCCCAGGTTGATCCTAGCTTCAGCTCATGTTTTCGGATTGACTCTCAAAAATAAGGAAGACTCAAACCCAACTCTTATTGCGTTGTGGCTCAAAGAATATTTGGTGGAAATAGGGTATTTATATTGTACCATGAAATTATTTTTGGTGGGAAACTATTTACAGGACTTTGGAGAGCATACTTGACTTATTCTAAAGAATGTCTTTTTCTGCAAAATTCTTTTTGACTTTTTCTGATTTTTTTTCAACATAAATGTCAGTATATCTCCGACAACTTTATTTGGTAAAGCACACTTTATTTGGTGGGTGAGTTCTTTGGTGGAAAGAGCTTCTCCTAGACACAAGGCTAAAGATTAGGACAAAGAGTCTACCTACATGCAAAGGTAAGGACTCCACCTTCCTTAATGAACACTAGGGTTGAATTTCAAATTCATAAGGTATTTCCCGACACTATGTAGTGTGAACCAATGTTACTTAGACTCCTAAGCCAAAGCAAACCAGGGAATCCTGTACTAGTGACTCAAGTACAAGAATACGTCCTAAGTTAGGAGAGATCATGGTCTATCTTGTCAAAGCTTAAAGTATATTAAGCCAAAGCCTGAGCGAATCAAGCTACAGTGGCTCAGAAAGTGTAACTAGCAAAGGTTAAATGTCCATAAATACTTATTTTATTTTGGTTTTTAGTTATAAGATCATAATTAAACATTTAAATTCTTTCAATGCTTTCCTCTCCTAAAAAAATTCAATTTTGGAGTTCTCCCTCAATAATAAATATCAGTCAGGTCCCCTATTGTATTTTTGGAATTTTTATTTTTTTTACATCTTTTTTGTGTTTTTGACTTTGTAATCTTTTCAAAATTTTCAAAATTTTTAATTTTTTTGGTATTTTTGATAATACTGTATTACATACACTACAAGTGTGTCTACAATTGCATTTCAGTAAATGATTCACCATTTACACCCCCCAATGCTTAAATGATGCAATGTTCTCATTGTATGAATAGGGTAGATGCAAATGCATGCTCTGCTTTTCACTATCTTAGATTGGGTGATGGAAGGAAGTCGAAATGAGAAGATAAAATCTCTGTATGGATGATTTCAAGTCTAATATAAGATCAGAGTGGAAAGTCGAGCTAAGAAGTGAAATGCATGACATATGTGACAATGAATGTATGTTAAAAATGCAAGGGTAGATACCTAATGCAAGAAATGGAAAACAAGAAAGATGAAAACAGCTATATATAAATGATAAGTTTGCTAAGTTTTATGCCTTCGGCTAGGCGTAAACCTAATAAAGCGTCAAGAATGTAGGAGCCAAAATGATGGGTAAGAATTGACAAGTCAATGAAGCTCAATGAAAGAATTCAGATCATGGTGTATAGAATGGAAGTTTGTCAATCTCAAGGGTAAAGAATAGCTCCATAGTTAATCATAATCAGAATTAGATACTTGGTACAAGTCCTAAGTAGAGAATGGGTATCACATCAGAGATACTTGGCTTAAGGTCAGAGTAGACATGATCAAATCATCTCAGAATTACTTGGCTTAAGGTCCAAGTAAAGAAATAGTATATCTAGAAAAATCAACAACTTCCACCTGTTCAATCAATTAATGTAGAATTAAGATGAAGATGAATTTGGGTTCGGAAGAAGAGGTGGTTGCTGATCTGAGTAAGGTGTGGATGGATGAGGATTGTAGAAGGCTTGTGATATGAAATGTGCTTGGCCTTGGGAAGGATTAGGTCTGGGTTGGACATACCTTTGGACAGGTATGTTCCTAGGATTGGGTTTTGCTTGAGATGGGAATGAATGTGGTTGACAGGATTCCGTCAAGTGTGATAGCTGGGCTCTCATCTCAAATAAAGCTGCATCCTGTCTCTGCTGCATAGCAATGTTCTATTGTTGCATATCAGCAAGAGCTTTCATGATTGTCCAAAACTAATCATCACGTGTAGGCCCAGGTTGAGAATATTGGGTGGGCTTGGGTTGGGGTTGATGGTAGGCACACAGTGGACACCCGTGTGGTTGTGGAGGTGGTGCTCGGATCAGGTTATGAAGTGGTGGTGCAGAAGGTTGCTGATAAGTGGGTTTTTGTGAATTTCCCAACCACGAGAAATTTGGATGATTATGCCATCCATGGTTGTAGGTTTGTGTAAATGGCTCATTGTGAATGGTGTGGAGCTTCTCCGAAGCTCCGAAATGTGCAAGGAAGTTAGTGTAAGGGGGAACAAAGGTTCCTCCAACCGGTGAAGGATATGGAAATGAATAGTCTTGTAAAGTAGGTTATATCATAGAAGGATTGTTCACAGTTTCCTTCTGATGGTAACACCATCATGAGCCATAACTATCTTTAATTGGTCATAATCAAATAACAAATGCTCCTACATAATCGCCTGAGAGCCATAATTCCATTCAAATCCATTCTGAGAGAATATTAAATCAGGGTTAATTATGTAGTTTTAACATCACATCGTGAAAGCAGAGTAACCACGTGGTTTCCTAGGGGCTAATCTAAGGACAAATGAGCATTAAAGTCTAAAAGGTGGGTTCATACAGATAGAAACAGGGTTTCATGCATTTCGAAAACCAAATCAAAACATAAAACCCTAATTTTAGATCTGCTTAAATTAAAGAGGTCCTGGTCAGGATAAAATTCATTTAATCTCCTAAAATTCATATAGAATATTCTTTGAGGTTTGGTATCCTTAGTTTGACCATCTAAAGCTATTTTAATCTTAATAGAGGTATAGACAAATTTCTACCATAATTTGGATTTCTACGTAAATTACCTAGTAAAACTTGGTCAAAACTGAAATCTTACTTGACCATCAGATTCCTTGGGTCCAAATTAGGTTTGTACCAAAATTTGGGCTCAATTAGAGTCCATCTTGACCTAGTTTGCATTTTAGTCCATGTAAACTTTGTTACTCTCAACCGAGCCCCCAGCTTTTGAATTATTTGTAGAGAGCCACCCAACTTTGTCATCTTCCTTGCAGAAATGCAGTTGCTATTGAAGGTCAAACGGACCTACAGGACAACTTTGATCACCTCAAATTCTATTCAAATCATCACCAAATCTCACCAAAATTGGTGAGATTGGTGTTCACACTATAAAGAAGCAATTGAGATGGATTTTAGGCTCTAATTTGCACCAGAAAGGTTGTGCGAATGCATGGAATTCTTGGGTTCTTCTTGATTCCTAATGAAGCTCAATCAAGCTTCTTTCCTGATCTAAAGCTTGCCTAGGATCTCTATAAAAGCTCTTGAACCTCGTACCGTGCTTTTTAGATCGATTTGGCCACACTTCCTCACAAAATCGATCTCTTTAGCCACCTCCACCGTAGCTCTAGCGATGTCCTTCTCTCTGGCTTCCTCACCCACTGCCACATACCTTAGGCAGTGGAATAATCTTCATCTCCTTCTTCTGCTCCTCGACGAATAAATCAGGAGCTCCCAGGTCCCCTTCTTCGCCGCTCCATCACTGGAGGATTCTCCTTCCCCGGCACCGGCCAATAAAAATTGGTGCCTTTCCCTCTTTTGACTATTAACTAGGATCCCAACCTCTTCCTCTCCCTCTCTAGATTAGGTTCAACTCTTCCCTCTCTTGTTATGACCGACCATCCACTTCCACCCCTGTCATCTTCCTCCACTCCAGCTAAACCTCCTGTATGGCCTTCCACACTCCACACCACACCAAACCCTAAGTGACCACCTCCAAAACCTCCACTAGCACACCACAACCAAAACCCATCTACCTATTTGCCGTTCCATCCACTCAATCACCCCACCGAACTTCGTCTCCTCCATATCACTTCCTCGACTCCGCCAGACCTCCACATGCACCCGATCACCAAATCAATGCTGCCATCAACTTCCTTGCCTCACGGCGATCCTGTTGGACTAACTGATTGGGGTTTAGTGCCTGTATTCGTGAGTGCAAGTCTCACCGTTGTCTTCCTTGATTCCATCACGCTTCATCCGATCCTCTCTGGCTTTGCCCCGACCTATATTAGATGCGAGTTGGCACTATGAAGGTGCTTGGACCTCCAATTAGCCAAGATAGCAGCTGCAACACCTTCAATTTCTTCGGGCTTGGCTACAATTATGCATGAGCAAAAGAAGGTGGGACATAGTCCCGCCTCGTAAGTGAAAGAACCGCTTGAGTGGTATAAGTGGAAAAAGTGACGAGCTATTCGCCCAAGTCATGAGGGGTTGGGTCCCTCTCACATGCGCACACACACCTCGCTCCCCTACCCTCCCTGCGTCTCTCTCTCTTTTTATTTCTCTCTTTGGTCCGCTCTCCCAGAGCTGGGTAATCGGGTTGGGTGCGCACCCAGGTCCAGGCACACCAATGTGAGTGTGGTGCGTGAGGAGTGCTAGGTTAGGTAGTCGGATCCGGGTGCTAGGTCCGTGGGGGAAGTGTCACGGATGAGGCATGGCGAGTGAGGGTGAGGGACCTCACCCCTGTATGACTTGAGGCAAACAGCACGATTCGCAAAATCAATTTAAACCACTTACCTCACTCCTGCATTTCCGAGGTGGGACTAAAAGTCCCACCTACTTCTGATGGCACCTGCAGGCGGATGACTTCGTGCAATTAACATAGCTAAAGAGTCCGCAGCTATGGCTCTCAGGCTGGATTCGCTCACCACACAACCCGCGTAGCCTAGGATCCTGAAACCTAAAGCTTGCGTGGCCTGAAGTTGGAGAACAAGCAAGCTTGTATGCTTGTTAATGGCGGACAAGGGATCGACCCTGCACGTCATAAAAGTAGCGTTGCAACTCTATCAAACAATAGGAGAACCTTCTCTGTGTCATGGTGAAGGTGAGGCGGGGGTTGGCGTGGCTCAAACTGGCCTAAGCGTGCGTGCCTAGGTCGGATTGTGACCGTGTGAGTGGGCATGTTTGATGGAAGCGGGGAGCGCGTGTGACGGTCTGTGAGTGGGTGGAAATTGTTCAGTGGTCGATGGCGGAGGTGAAGAGGTTGGTGGTGAGACGTGTAGAGGTGTGGAGTGATGGATGCGTCTCATCGGAGATCGGCCGGAGATGGGGAAGATGAGGGTGGACAGTGGCAGTCGAGAGGTGTTTTGTGAAATAGGAGGGAAAAGAGAGAGTAGAAGACGGGGAACTTATCTGGGGTACTTGGAGCAAAGGGAAGGTAGAGGAGACGAACGACGCGTTTGTGCCATCGTCGGAGAAGACGGCCCTGAGGGGGAGATAATAGTGACGAGGAGGAGATCAAGAAGGCATGAAATGGTGCAGCGCAACGCGGAAGAACGAGGCAAAGCGAACCCTGCCACTGGTATGGAAGCAGAGCGACGAGAGGGGGAAGGAAGACTCGCCGAAGCTTGTGGGCTATTTGGTTGGAGAGGGGAAAGAGGAATTCTAGGAGGATTCTTTGGCCAAATCAAGCTTGAGGGATTCGTAGAGGACCGAGGATCCTTTTATAGTTGCTGGTTGAGCTTCTCATGCTTGGAGGGAAAGCCTGCTATCACCGACTCCTCACTGGAGAAGGAAGGTAGTTGGAGACCCAAATCTCTCGTGCGTTCACACTAGAGATTGGGTGCAAATCAGAGATTGCAATTGAGCTCAGATGGAAGGGAATTCCTCAGAGAATCTCCCTTCCAAATCTGGGAGGAGATCTCTGAGGAATCAGGGAGTACTCCCCCTCCATTCCTCGCTGGAGAAGGATTTCTCCCATTAATGGTGGAGGGACTTGTTTGTAAGAGTGGCAAGGAAGTTTGGGGGGTCTATGCAATGGTTTTCAAAAGATAGGGGCCAAAATGTAATTGGGTGTACTATTTTGCAAAGTAAGTCAAGATGACCACCCCTTAGGTCCAAATTTTGGTATAAACCTAATTTGGACCTAAGGAATCTAATGGTGAAGTTGGATTTTAAGTTTAACTGGATATTTTGCACAAAAACCTAAATTAGGTCAATTAAGGAGCTAGGACCCCAATCTAGGTCAAAACAGGTTCCAAAGGACAATTTGAAGGTTCTAAACCCTAATGGATATTTTTCCATGAATTTTAAAGGGTTTAGTTGATTTTTATCCTAACCAGAACCTTGTTGAATTAAGTGAGTCTATTTTAGGGTTACAGAATGTCATTTAATTCTTCGATTACACAAGAACCCATTTCTGACTAAATCAACCCACTCTTTATCTTATTTATACCATTTGACCTATGTTTTGCCTCTAAGAAATCCCGTTTATGTCCTGCAATGGTGAAATTGCAGTTTTAACCTTTATTTCATGTTTTCTTCTCAGAACACTTATTCCTTGAATTAAGCCCTTCTCTAAGTTATGTAGGAGCTCTTATTCTCTTTCTTAGGTCAAAATGAGCTAGTTAGGGCTCATGATGAGGCTCTCACCATACCCCCATGCCTAGCTTTTGCTAGTCCCTTAGGAAAATTTTAAGGTTTTAATTTCTGCTCTAGACCTTGAGTTTTTTTTTTTTGTCACCAGTCATGATAAGTGCTTTTCTTTTTCTTTTGTGATTAGGTCAAAATGCCACCAATAGGCCTAGAGGTACTCAAGTACCAACCAAAATCCAAACCTGACTCGCTTTAGCCTTAGTCTTCTGCAAAGGTTTTTAAGGCCTGCAGAAACTATCCTAGGGTTTGTTGGACTTCGCAGTTAAAGCACCCGTGCTTGAGACATTTTTAGCCTATGTTCAGTTTGTAGTGCATTTTTGTAAGAGAGATAGAGGATTTATTTGTTTGGAGAGCTTTCTCTCTCTTTTCTTTTTATTTCTAGCTTTGGATTGGCTTCTCAACACGGTCTGTATCAGATTCCTCATCCCCATCATCAATTCTCAAGGGTCCCTGGCAATCGATGCTTCGTGATAGCACCGCCTATGGAAACCCCCAAAACTCTGGCTTTTGAGATTTTGAGATAATCCCGCTCATGGCATTCCATGGCCGAATTCAGATCCTGGCAATTGTCATTTCGTGATAATGCCGCCCATGGTATCTGAACCAGCAGAGTGCTTACATACCCTCAGTAGGATATTTAAATATCCTAAGAGACAAGCACCGAGGAGATGATATGTTGTTACGCGTCTTCGAGGGAAATTTCTTGCCTCTCTACGTCGGGGACTCATCCAAATCAACTTGTGTTGATCGGCCGCTCCTAATCTAGGTGACTTTTTCAGAACATTGAAACACTTTTTGCATGATTTTGATTATTTATGCTCACTGAACCAGACTGTGTGTGAATTAGGGTGCTTAGGTTACCGAATCCCGCAAATCGAAGGTCAGTTAACGAGGCCGAATACTCCCTAAGCCTTAGACCTAATACTTGAGCTTCGCATTTTCCCTAACCTCTTGAGGAGTATCCAGATTTTAGCGGGTACTTGAATTTTTAAGCCTAAGAGTCTAGCCTAAAAGGCCTAAGATCAGCATTCCTGCTAATCTCTTTTTATGTCTCCTTAGCACTTTTCTTTCATTTTTCTCTTTTCTTGATTTGGTCTAGAACTTCAGTTAATCCCTTAATCCTTTACTAGTGACTATCTTTTTTCTTTCATTTTGTGCTCCTTTTTGGCATTTTGCTCTTTTCCTCCTCTCATTTTGTATAGCCCAAAAATTTGCTCTCCCCCTCAGTTTTTTTCTTTTTCAAGATATTTTTTCTTGTGATCTTTTTTTTTGTTGAAAGATATGAGTTTTCCTGACATTTTCAACTTTCATACCCCCCCCCCATGCCTACGATTTGCAATGTCCCCATTGTAAATTAGGTGGGTTCGAATTCAGCTTAGTTCATTCATTAAGATAGGTGTTGGGTGGGCGAACGGGTCAAAGTGACTGTTGCGAACAATTTCTATTCTCAGGTAGGGGTACCTGAGGTGGAGTCGGCTATTCTAATGGATGAACCCTAAAGTGCAATTTTAATTCAACGTAGAAATGTCAGAAAAGGGTTTAGGTTTTTCAAAGAATGACGGGTTGCCTCTCGTTAAGCACTGAGTTTTATGCCATCAGTTGGGCGCAATGAGCTCAAGGAGAATGGAGGGTAAAGGATGACTCAGCCAAATTTGTATTGGTCATGTCAATGAACAATTTGAGTCTCTGGCCGTTCACAACAAAGGGTTCGCAATCGTGGTTTAGTGGGCTGATCTCAATGGCTCCATTTCCAAAGATTTATCGGACTAGGTAGGGTCCAACCCACTTAGATCGTAGCTTTCCTGGGAATAATTTGAGTCGGGCATCAAAGAGTAGAACCTTTTGACCAGGATGAATGATCTTTCTAGAAATGTGTTTGTCATGAAAAGCTTTAACCTGTTCTTTGTAAATTCGCGAGTTCTCATACGCGTCGTGGCCTAATTCATCGATCTCGCTTATTTGAAGCCTTCTACGGGTTCCAGCCTTAGAAAGATCTAAGTTGCAATTTCATACTACCTAATAGGCTTTATACTCTAATTCAACGGGGAGGTGACATGCCTTCCCGTACACTAGTCTGAAGGGAGACATACCTAATTGGGTCTTGTGGGTGGTCCTATAGGCCCACAATGCCTCCGGAAGCTGAGCAGACCAATCCTTCCTATTAGGTCGAACAGTAACCTGGAGGATTTTCTTGATCTCTCGGTTTGATAGCTCAGCTAGACCATTAGTTTGGGGGTGGTAAGGAGTAGAGATTCGATGCGACACCCCATATTTGGTCATCAGTGACTTGAACTGAGCATTTGTGAAATGGGTCCCTCCGTCGGAAATTATTGCTTGTGGAATCCCAAACCTTGAGAAGATGTTTTGATGAATGAATCTAATAACAACCTTATGATTATTCGTTCAGGTCGGAATGGCTTCTATCCACTTGGACATGTAGTCAACGATGAGTAAGATGTATTCGAAGCCATCCGAGATAGGGAAGGGTCCCATAAAATTGATCCCCCAAATGTCAAAAATTTTGCATACCAGGATCGGCTGTAGAGGAATCATGTCTTGATGGCTCATGTTGCCCAAGGTCTGGCAACGAGTACATGCCTTACAGTGATTGTATGCATCCCTAAAAATTATGGGCCAGTGAAAGATACACTGGAGGACTTTTCATGCGATTTTGTGTCCTGAGAAATGACCACCGCATGACTGGTCATGGCAAAAGGAGAGTATGTCTTTGATTTCTACTTTCGCGACACACCGTCGAATTATTTGATCAGCACCAATGCGGAATAGATATAGGTCTTCCCACAGGTAATACTTGGAATCGGAACATAATTTGCCCTTCTTGGCCTTCGACCAATCGGACAAGATTTGATGTGATGCTAGGTAGTTCACTATATCTGCGAACCATGGAAGTCCTGTATTGATAGTCAGGAGGTGCTCATCAGGAAAGTATTCTGTGATGGGTTCGGAAGGGTCAATTATTTCAGAAGGAAGGCGGGACAAGTGATCAGCTACCACATTTTGCTTTCCCACTTTGTCACAAATCTCAAGGTCAAATTCTTGCAACAGCAAGATCCATCGGATTAATCAAGGTTTCGCATCCTTCTTTGCAAGGAGATGCCTCACAGCGGTGTGATCCGAGTAGATGATAACACAGGAACCAATGAGGTATGATCTGAATTTTTCTAGGGCAAATACTATAGCTAGCAGCTCTTTCTCAGTAACCGTGTAGTTACGTTGAGCCTCATCTAGTGTTTTGCTAGCATAATAAATGACCACGGGTTTTTCGTCAATTTTCTGCCCAAAACCGCTCCTACAGCAAAGTCAGATGCATCGTACATGATCTCCAAGGGTTGAGACCAATCAGGGAACTGTAGGATCGTGGCTTGGGTGACTTGGTCATGAAGGATCTCAAATGCTCAAGTGCATTCCTTGGAGATTTCGAAAGGCACATCCTTGGAGAGAAGAGTAGTCAGGGGGCACGTGATTTTTGAAAAATCAGGGATAAATCGACGGTAAAAACCAACGTGCCCCAAAAAAGATTGGATGTCCTTAATCGAGATAGGCATAGGGAGTTTGGAAATCAAGTTAACCTTGGCTCAATTGACTTGGATGCCTTTCTCCAAGATTAGATGTCCCAGGACGATTCCCTCAGGCACCATGAAATGGCTCTTTTCCCAGGAAAGAACCAAATTCACATCGATGCGCCTGAGTATTTGGACCAAGTGCTGGAGGCAATCATCAAATGATGCTCCAAAAATTGAAAAGTCATCCATGAAGACTTCTAGATAATCACCTACCATATCTGAGAATATGGCAAGCATGCACCGCTGAAAGGTCGCAGGTGCATTACAGAGACCGAAAGGTGTCCTTCGAAATGTGTACATCCCGAAGGGGCAGGTAAACGTGGTCTTTTCTTGGTCTTCTGGATGGATTGCCACCTAGTTGTAACAGGAGTACCCGTCAAGAAAGCAGAAGAACTTATTTCTCTCTAGTTTCTCGAGGATCTGATCAATAGATGGTAGTGGGAAATGGTCCTTCTTCGTGGAGGAATTGAGTCTTCTGTAATCAATGCAGACTCCCCACGAGTTAGCTATTTGGGTAGGTATGACCTCTCTGGTTTCAGTCGTGATGATGGTGAGTCCATCCTTCTTAAGCACAACCTGGATTGGACTCACCCAGCGACTGTCGGAGATCGGGTAGATGATCCCTGCATCTAACAACTTGATGATCTCCTTTTTCACAACCTCCTGCAGGTTAGGGTTTAAACGTCTCTGCATCTCTCGTGAAGGTCGTGCACCCTCTTCTGTGTAGATTCGATGTGTGAAATATGAGGGGCTTATGCTAGTTAAATCATCGAGAGTCCATCCAATGGCTCTACAATGTTGTTGGAGAACAGTAATCAGATGGGATTCCTTGTTAGGTGTGAGTCGGGAGTTGATAATCATAGGAAACATTTGATTAGAACCCAAAAAGACATGCTTTAGATGCTCGAGAAGGGGCTTGAGTTCCATGACAGGATTATCAGCAACAGCGGGTGGTTCAGGGTTTGTATCAGGAACAAGGGTCGGAGTCATGGGTGTGTCTAGATTAGGTTCATACTCCTCTGTTTGCGGGTTTTGATCTTCTAGTGGTTGATCAAGGATAATCAGGTTGTCCTCAGTATGCGATTCATCAACCACAACTTTGATATCACATATTTGCTCTATAACCCCGCAATTAATCCCTTGTTGGGCCTTAAATATGTCAATCTTCAGAGTTTGATTCCCAAATTTTAATTCTATTTGGCCCTCTTCACAATTTATGTTGGCCCTAGTAGTGGCCAAGAAAGGTATCCCTAATATGATTGGTGTGTCCCTTGGGTTCTCAGGTGCATCCATATCCAGAACTATGAAATCCACCAAGAAGTAGAAATCCCGTACCCTAACAATGACATCCTCGAGTATTCCTTTAGGTGACTTGATGGATCGATCGGCTAACTGCAACATCACCTCAGTCGGTTTAAGTTCGGACTCTTCAAGGTGGTCAAGGAGGGATGTAGGTATGAGATTTATGGAGGCACCTAGGTCTAGCAAGGCTCTATCAAATTGGGTTTCACCAATTTTACATGAAATCAGGGGAGTTCCCAGGTCTTTAGCCTTGGGTGGGAGTTTACTCAATATTACAGAGTTGGCTTGCTCTGACAGTACGATCGGATTCCCACTCTTGGTTCTCAGCTTATGTTTAGGTGTACATACGTCTTTCAGGAATCTTGCGTAAGTCGATACGTGACAAATTACATCCATCAAGGGGATGTTTATCTGGACCTGTTCAAAGAGCTTGACCAGATCCTCCTCGGGAGCCACGAGTTTGGTTGTCCCTTTTCCTTTGGTTAAGGCCTCAAGAAATGGAATCCTAGTTGGTTCCTCTAGAATAGGTCCAGGTTCTTGATCTGGGACAGGGGTATCCTGGATAAGTATCCTAGGGTTTCTGCTGCTACCAGGCATGGAGTGGTTTGGATAATGTGGGTCTTGGGTTGCTTTACCACTACGAGTTGTTGCAGAGTTTAATCCTGCCTGGTTTTGGTTTGGGTTTGATAAGAGGGGTGGCTGCTGCTGAAATCCTACATAAGATGTCGAAGCTTCCATCTCGTCTGGTGATGGAGTAGTAGGGGCCTGATAAATCAAATGTGCGTGGCCTGAATTTGGGTTCATAATGTGCCTCTGGGTCAGCACGTTATTTAGGTTTGTTAGAGGTTGCGAAGGAAGGGTGGCAGGTTGGCGGGAATTTGCCATCTGGGCTAGTTGATTGCAAACCTCTGTGATCTCATCCTTGTGCTATTTTTGCATTACCGCATTCATCTTTTGAATGTCAACCAGTGCTTGAAGGATAAGAGTCATTTGATCCTTGTTTGGCCCGGATTGATAGGTAGGATTGGGCCGAAGCTGAGGCAGCTAATATGGATGAGGAGCTTGTGGACGGGGTTGATAAGGTGGTCTTTGAGTCTAAGAATTTCCCGTCCACTGAAAGTTGGGATGATTTCGCCATCCAGGGTTGTAGGTATTGGAGATTGAGTCATTCTGGATGGCATTGAGGTCCTCGCAGGTCTAAGGAACCTCAGGAAAGTCAGAATACGAGGGTTCAGAGTTCCCCCAACTTGAATAGAGTCGATCGGAGGTCACTCCGGTCCAAGAGTCAGACGGGGGTGGATACGGGTCCATCCCCTGAGAAGATTGGTGATAGATGTTCTGCACGGTTTCCCTCGCCAAAGGTGGCCGTGCAAAAGAGTTCTGTGTAGAGGTGGCTCGTTGAAGATGCCGAGTCAGCTCGTCCACCTTCTTCTCTATGATAGAAACCTTGTCCAACCGACTAGCCATTAGTTCCAAGTCGACGGATGTGGACAGGTCATGGAGTCATTATTGATGGAGTTCTCGCACATGTTTTCGAGAATCTCCCACACCATGTCCTCATGTTGACCCACGATGTTTCCTCCGCAAGTTGCATTGATGAATAATCGAATGTCTTCACAGAGTCCCTGGTAAAAAGACTAAACTTGTTCCCATTTAGGAACTTCGTGATGGGGCCACTTTCGCATGAGATCTAAGAATTGGTCCCATGCTTCGTGAAGAGGTTCTCTCATTTGTTGAGTGAAATGGTGATCTGGTGGTGCAAGGCATTTGTTCGGCCAACGAGAAAGAACTTTTTCAAAAATTCAGACTGAAGTTCATCCCATGTGTTGATCGAACGAGTTTGCATTTGATACCAATGAGCAGCGTTGTCCAGGGGGGAGAAAGAAAACATTTTCATGAGTAGAATATCCCGGTTTTGTGCATCTGACCTGAAGGTTTGGGCCAGATGCTTGAGCTGTTTAATGTGCTGGAATGGATCCTCAGAGCTAAGCCCATGGAATTTTGGTATGGCATGAATCATATTGGGCTTGAGTTCAGAATCAGGACCTCCAACTGGGATTCAGACTCAAGGTTTGATTACCATCGCAGCGAGATTATAGTGATCTCACATCATTGGTTGCTGTGGTGGGTTTACAAAGTTTTGGAAGAGATCTGTTAGGTGCTGAAGCTGGTGCTCAAGGTTGTTCTCTTCTTCAATGGGTTCTGCCATGATGGAAGGATAACTTGGTTATGAATCAGAGGAAAGGTCTATGTGGCGAGTTTGCTGCACAAACAAGGGCGTCAAGGCTTGGCCTCAGTGAGAATGAATTTCTAAAGGAGGTCTTAAGGATGATCTTAAGGACCTCCTACCGAACATGCACTGAAGGATGTGATGAGATTAGAAGGTGCTGGACCCAATCGAGACACCCAAAAATTGTTGGGTGACTATAGAGGTTCGAGGCGGATGATACCCCTTAGTCAGAAAGGTCGACCACTTGAGAAGTACCTGGGCAGCCAGAGAGGGAGAGTCTCGCAAAGACCCCTACACGGTAGAGCGTCCCCACGAGTTATAGGATTTCCCTCACCCGACCTCTCTTGTCACTGAGATTCCAGGTAGACCAGAATGGGGACCTTGACCTCTTAAGTCTACCTTTTTTAATTAAGATCAAGGTGCTTAGGGTTCCATTTGAACTTTAGGCCTTTTGAGTGTAAAGAGTGACCTAATTTTAAGGTTGGTTGACCCAAAGGATCAACTTCACTTCTTGTTCCTTTGAGAGCTTTTAGGTCCTTTCTTTTAGGGTTCAAATGGATTAAGAGCTTGATTTGCTTAGGTTTCTCTTGTATAGATCTTTTCAAACAAGGCTTAGGCACACCTCTTTTTGAATTTTTTTTTCTTTGTTTAAGAGAAGATGTGTCTCTAAAAACCCTAGCCTTGCAATCCTTAGGTTGGCTCTAGTTGGTCTAATTTAGTTGCCTCAAAAATTTGTATCTAGGACTCAATCAAGAAAGTTTTATCCCTAGTCACCTTAGTTGGATGTGCATTTCAAGATGTGTTGAAATGAAAATCAGGCAACTTTGATGAATTACAAAGTATGGAAATAGGTTACCCTAGGTTGATTTTTCTTTATTTTTTTTTTTCCTTTTCAGACGTTGAGGGGATTAAGAGAGAGGGCTAATGAAAGTTACCTGTTCCTTGGTGTGGTTGTTGTGCGGCTACTCTTCTTTTCTTAGCTTTCCCTGAGACAAGCGCAACAAAGGGGAGAAATTAAGTCTGTATTGAATCAGAAGTTGTGATCAAAAGCTTCAGAACTACTCGTTGCTCCCCAGCAACGGTGCCAAAATGTTTATGCGGCTAGATCGTGTTTTAACAGATATCTCGTTGTAATATAGATGAACTCTCCATAAAAACAAATAAGAATTTATAACTCAAAAATCAAAGTATCCGAGGTCGAACACAAGGAGCAATTTGGGTATTCCAAAACTTGAGAACACAACTTTCAAAAAAAATAATAACTAGTTCAACAAAAATAGCAGAGTAATGTTATGGAGAAAGTGCTCAAAAAGAATTGGACGTCTGATATTGTATCAAACATCTTAAAAATTCAGACTACAGTGCTTTTAAATTGTTGGCCTTCTGTCTTTTCTTTTTGCTTTTCCCAACGGCTATGTCTTCTTCTTCTCCTTTTCTTTTCCTTCCTTAGCCACTTTTGCTTCTCTTCTTTTTCCTTCCTTTGCTTTCTCTCATCCTGATTTTCTTCCTGCAGCTAAGTCCTGGCCTTTTCTTCTTGTCTTGCTTAGTTTCCTTCTTCTTTTTCTTCCCTTGGTTTGTCGCTCCTCTGCTACAGTGCGTCTCTCTTCTTCTCCTTTTTCCTTCCTTTGCTGCGGCTACCTCCTTTTCTTACTAAGTCCTTCATTTCCTTCTCTTGCTGCGCCTCTTCCTCCTTTAGCTTCTTCTTCCTGCACAATCACCACATAGCAAAACCTATCCCCTACCCTCCCCACATCTCGCTCTCTTTATTTCTCTCTCTTTGGTCCGCTCTCCTAGAGCTGGGTAATCAGGTCGGGTGTGCACCCGGGTCCAGGCGCACTGGCGTGGGTGTGGTGCACGAGGAGTGCTAGGTTAGGTAGTCGGATCCGGGTGCCAGGTCCGCGAGGGAAGTGTTGCGGATGAGGCGTGGCGAGTGAGGGCGAGGGACCTCACCCCTGTGTGACTTGAGGCAAACAACAGGATTCACAAAATCAATTTAATCCACTTACCTCACTCCTGCGTTTCCGAGGTGGGACTAAAAGTCCCACCCGCTTCTGCTAGCACCTGCAGGCAGATGTCTTCGCACAATTGACGCAGCTGAAGAGTCCGCAGCTATGGCTCTCAGGCTGGATTCAATCACGCACTCAACCTGTGTAGCCTAGGACCCTGAAACCTGAAGCTTGCGTGGCTCGAAGCTGGAGAACAAGCAAGCTTGTATGCTTGTTAATGGTGGACAAGGGCTCGACCATGTACGTCACAAAAGTAGCCTTGTGGCTCTATCAAACAACAGGAGAACCTTCGCTGTGTCACGGCGAAGGTGAGGTGGGGGTTGGCGTGGCTCAGATCGACCTAGGCGTGCGTGCCTAGGTCGGACTGTGACCGTGTGAGTGGGTTTGTTCGGTGGAAGCGGGGAGAGCGTGTGGCAGTCTGTAAGTGGGTGGAAAGTGTTCAGTGGTCGATGGTAGAGGTGAAGAGGTTGGTGGCGAGACGTGTGGAGGTGTGGAGTGATGGATGCGTCTCGCCGGAGATCGGCCGGAGATGGGGAAGATGAGGGTGGACAGTGGTAGTCGAGAGGTGTTTTGTGAAATAGAAGGAGGGAAAAGAGAGAGTAGAAGATGGGGAACTTATCTGGGGTACTTGGAGTGAAGGGGAGGTAGAGGAGACAAACGACGCGTTTGTGCCATCGTTGGAGAAGATGGCCCTAAGTGTGAGATAACGACGACGAGGAAGAGATCAGGAAGGCGTGCGCTGGTGCAGCGCAACGTGGAAGAACGAGGTGAAGCGAACCCTGCCGCTGGTATGGCAACAGAGCGACGAGAGGGGGAAGGAAGAGTCACCGAAGCTTGTGGGCTATTTGGCCGAAGAGGGGAAAGAGGAATTTTGGGAGGATTCTTTGGCCAAATCAAGCTTGAGGGATTCGTACAGGTCCGGGGATCCTTTTATAGTTGTTGGCTGAGCTTCTGGTGCTTAAAGGGCAAGCCTTCTATCACCGACTCCTTGCCGGAGAAGGAAGGTAGTTGGAGACCCAAATCTCTCGTGCGTTTGCATGAGAGATTGGGTGCAAATCAGAGATTGCAATTGAGCTCAGATGAAAAGGAATTCCTCAGAGAATCTCCCTTACAAATCTGGGAGGAGATCTTTGAGGAATCAGGGAGTACACCCCCTCCATTCCTTGTTGGAGAAGGATTTCTCCCATTAATGATGGAGGGACCTATTTGTAAGAGTGGTGAGGAAGTTAGGGGGTCTATGCAATGGTTTTCAAAAGATAGGGGCCAAAATGTAATTGGATGTACTATTTTGTAAAGTAGGTCAAGATGACCTTTCCTTAGGTCCAAATTTTGGTACAAACCTAATTTGGACCTAAGGAATCCAATGGTGAAGTTGGATTTTAGGTTTGACTACGTTTGACTAGATATTTTGCACAAAAACCCAAATTAGGTTAATTAATGAGCTAGGACCTCAATCTAGGTCAAAACAGGTTCCAAAGGCTAATTTGAAGGTTCTAAACCCTAAGGGATATTTTCCATGAATTTTGAAGGGTTTAGTTGATTTTTATACTGACTAGAACCTTGTTGAATTAAGCAGGTCTGTTTAGGGTTACAAAATGTCATTTAATTCTTGGATTGCACAAGAACCCATTTCTGACTAAACCAACCCACTATTTATCTTATTTATACCATTTGACCTATGTTTTGCCTCTGAGAAATCCCATTTATGTCTTGTAATGGTGAAATTGCAGTTTTAACCTTTATTTCATGTTTTCTTCTCAGAACACTTATTTCTTGAATTAAACCCTTCTCTAAGTTATGTAGGAGCTCTTATTCTCTTTCTTAGGTCAAAATGAGCTAGTTAAGGCTCATGATGAGGCTCTCATCACTGTTGAAACATTTACTTAAGATGACGTCGATTATTGATTGAAGTTACTGTTAAGAAATTTAAATATGAGATATACTTAATTATATGGGCTAAATGGTGATCTAAATCACCACTTTTAGATTTCTTCCATTCGTTTTGCCCCTGCTATTTCATGAGATACGTTGATCTATATTTGAATGCTTTTCTAATCAGTTTATTCATTGAATATCTTCTATCTTATGCTCAATTTATTATGCTCATTTATTCTAAATAGAGATTAGTGCATGAATTCCATATTTGCTCCCTACGAACGACGTCGGACTCCAACTAGATTTTGAGTTTATAAATTTAAGTGTTGTGCAATTTAGGAGTGTACTACAATGACCATATCCTTAAAACTCCTCATTCACGCTAAACACCTTCCCTGTGGGAAACTGAGAAGAAGATGATGAGCATTTAGATAGGAATTTCCATACTTCATCTACTTTCTTCTCTATTAAGTCCACCTTATCCAGCTGACAAGCCACAATTTCTAAATCTCTGCTACTAGATTGGGCTTCGTGTACCCTCTTGTGTGAATGGGAATGAGAGGATTTTCTATTAAAAATACTCATCAAAGCATTATTAGTAGAATTTTCAGCCATGACTTCGAAGAGCTCAAAAGTTGAGTCCTCGTCCCGACATAGGAAATTGCCTCCACAAGCGGCATCTACAAAGTTCCTTGTGTCATCATAGAGCCCATGATAGAAGATCTGGACCTATTGCCAGCGTGGGACACCATGGTGGGGGCATTTTCTAAGAAGCTCATGGATTCTCTCCCAAGCCTTGTGCATCTGTTATCTTGAATTTTGGATGAAAGTGGTGATGGCATGCCTCAAGGCGTTTGTGCAGCCTATAGGAAAGTACCTAAGGAACTTATGTTCCAATGAAGCCCAGGTCTCTATTGGTGTAGTCCGTGCAAGAGTTCTAAACCAAAAGGCTACCTTGTGATGAGTCAGTTTTCACTTTCGAAAATGATGAGTAAGATGATTTGTCATAGTATTTCTAAGTGGTGGAAAATCGACTAATCAAAACAACTGAAATAACCACTCAATTAGGAGTGGGTCATATCCACGCCTATTAAAAATTCGCACAAGATGTCAAGTAGAAATTCTCAAATATATTCTCCCAAGAAATAGAATCATAATCGAGCTCAAACCTCCTTTTAAGGAAATCACTTAAAGTTATATTTATGTTTAATAACATGGTGATCATGAAATTCCTATGCCCAAAAATAAAATCCCAAAATAAAGATTGATAAAAACAATCACCGTAAATATAAATGCTATTGGGGCATGACTTCCCTTGAACAAAACCAAGAAAACCTTTTAAATGAAGGGAATCATGTAAGATAATGTTGTAATAGTCATATTATGAAAGAGGAGGAGCATTCTCATCAAAATCACATAATATTTAATTGATTTAATTATATAGGAATGAAGTGGCAATGGCAAGCAATGTAAAAACTAATGGCATGGTTCCTGTAGAAAAACAGGGGAAGAGCTTTGCCTTGCTTTCTCATGTGGAGGAGACCATGGCTGGAAGCGTGAAGCTCATCGGAGGTCAAGTGGGCCGAGGGCTACTCGACGGTGGTGGCAACATGGCAAATGATGGTCAGAGGCAGTGGCAGCAAGGAGGAGACGGCGGTGGGTATGTTGGGTGTTTCCTGTTGTTACTGCAACTGGAGAGGCATGCACGAAGATGAAGAGGATGGCAGCGAGGAGGCACGCACAGTGCACATAGAGGCGATTCGAACAAGGGCTGGGCGTGCGGCGACCCTGTTGGATGCAACGCAAGAATGGCGGTGGGCATCCGCGCACGAGGAGAAGGTGGTGCACGAGCGCGATTCAAGCGAGCATGGGAGGCGATGGCGCGCTGTAGGGGGTGCGGGCACGTGAGGGCATGCTGCTGAAGGAGAGTGGTCGCAAGGGCGCTGCATAAGAACACACGACCACACGCATGTTGCTGCGGGCGTGGTGGAGGTGTAGCTGAAGGGGGCATGGGCATTGGAGGCGAGGGGGAGCGCAGGGGCACTTGCACGCGACTGCTGCACGTTGGGTTACACGCGGCCTTTGCTGAAGGTGGTGCACTATTGCGGGCTGGGTTGCGCGCGGGCGAGGAGGGCAGTGGAGCACTGTTGGTGATGATGGTGGTGGGTTTCGTTGAAGTGGAGGAGAGATAGAGGAAGAAGAAACGAAGAGGAAGAAGGTGGTAAAGAGGCTTTAGACGTCCGAGAAGCTTCCCGGATGTCTTAAAATTGCGACAATGGTTGCTGGTGTGTTAGTGTGGCGGTGGTTGCTGGTAATGGCAGTGAGGGTGGTGCACGGAGATGGTTGTGTGCTGTCGGAGACACACGCACATGGTGTTAGCACGAGTCCACTGGCTTGGCCCGGCGAGCTATCACCTCGCTAGCCCACAGTGTGTGGAGCTCGGCCTTGGAGATGCGTGGTGGTGGTGATGGAGGTGAGCTCGAAGCTCTTCACAGTGGTGGAGTCGGGGTGGAGTCTCCCCATGCATGGTCGTCTCCTCCTCCCTTTGTAGCTACAGGTGATGAATTTGAAAACAAAGAGGCAGGATCAGATCCTCTTCATGGCAAAAGAATGCCTGTAGCTATGCGTGAATGGGTGCACGAGGAGAAGCAGCCATTACCTATGGAGGAAGAGAATAAGAAAATAATAAAATATTATGTTTATTTATGCACAAACCCTTAACTTCTATGTTAAATTAAAACAATGCAAGTAATTCACCTAATTGATTAACTAATCAAATGCATGCAATTCTAAGTTAATTCTAAATGCATGCAATGAATGAATTATGCAATTAAGCTAAAAAATATGAAATAATTTATTTTCATCCTAATATATGCTAGCTAAATGTCAAGGATATCTTAATATATAGGCATTTACACATTTAAATAGCCCACAAATATGGGCTAATCAAATGCCCCAATGCCTAGTTTTTTGCTAGTCCCTAGTAAACTCAAGCAATAACCCAGCTCTCCAAATGGACTAGCCAACCCAATCAGTCTTACTTTAGAAACATATTAAGTTCAGACTTTAGACCTAAGGTTCCCAAGTAGTTGCCAAGTTACAAACTAGGTCGGCTAAAGACGAGTTGTAGGCACAGGTTTCCTTGATTTCTAGCTTTACCCTAAAGTTTATTGGTACCGGGGATTAAAGCATCTATGCATGTGCATTAGTCTGAATTATTTGAGGTTGGTTTGATTGCCAACCTAGAAAGAGACTAAGAGGATTTATATATATATATATATATATATATATATTTTTTTTTTTTTCTTTTTTTTTTTTTTTTTTTTTTTTGATTCCTCTAAGTCTAACCTTGGGTCAGCTATCAACACGGTCTGTGTCAGATTCATTGTCCCCATCACCGAACCTCGAAGGGTGCTTGGCTTTCAATGCTTCGAGATAGCACCGCCCATGGAGACCCCAAGAACTCCTGGAAATCAACACTTCGAGATTGTATCGCCCATGGATTTCTTAAGCGAATTCAGGCCTGTGGCAATCAGCACTTCGAGATAGGGCCTCTTATGGTACCTGAACCGCATAATGTGCTTAGACTAAGAGACAAGCGCCGAGGAGGTGACATGTTATCATCGCATCCTCAAGGTAAGTATATACTCCACCTCTCCTGCAGCAAGAACTCTTCCAATCAAATTGTGTTTTCAAGCTTCTCCTAAGTCAAAACTAAGAGAACTAAATTTTCTTTAAGAAATGAATTAGGGTGATCACCATTTACACAAGACCAAGTGTGTGTCAAATGTGGATACTTAGGTTATGAGGACCCGTAAACCAAAAGGTAGAAAAAGACATCAGGTGCTACCTAACCTTTAACTCAAGTCCTAGCTTTCCTTCCTCAACCTCTTAAGGAATGGTCCACAACTTAACTCCTACTTAAGTTTTAAGTCCACAAAGGACCCTAAGGGTCTAAAACTAGTATCTCAACTTAGCTTCTAAATTTAGACATCTAGAGTCAACTTAGTCTAACCTAAAGCTTTGGTCTACCTAAGAATATAGGGCCCGGCCAGTTAAGCTCAATGCAAAATATTTTTTTGTTTTATTATTTTTTTTTGTTTTTTTCAATGCAAATGTATGCAATGCAGAATGCTTTAACTAAATGCATGAATGCACTATGTATAAATGCTATGTATACCCCCAAGTACACCCCCCCATGCCTAAAATATGCAATGTCCTCATTGCATAGAAGGATATTACTTGGGTCAGAGATGGGCTGTCATTATTTTGTTAGCAGCCAAGTAGCCAAAGAACCTACAAGACAGGTTCCAAAACCAAGGAAATAGACCCTAACAATGAGCAAAGTAATGTTGGCCTAGAAAACTGGTAACCTAGGATGTTGGCGAGCTGATGATGAATCCTGATATCAAACGCTCGCCCAACCAAGATGGGAATGAAATCTTCCTAGGTCACTAGAGGAGGTTCTAAAAGATAGATTGGAATAGCAGCCTCAAAAAGTGTAGGAGGATGACAAGGATCCTCCAAAAGAAATGGGAAGGAATAGTATAAAGTTATGCCCCCAGGGTGATGGACTGACCATAGAAGGCATCAATCCATACTCGATACCCCATTACAAGAGATATTGGTTCTCTAAGCCCCTCAGTCAGAACAAAAGTGAGCAATTTCCTAATCCAAGGATTGTCTAGGGTGTCTAAGTTACGAGGTTACGGGATGGCCATAAGATCTAGGTTGGGTTTAATCGATTCATTGTGCATCCCTAGCATCCTTCCTAATTCCTCAATCACATCCCTAGCATCACTTGTACTATCACTTGTATCTTCCTGCTCTTCATTAGTGATAAGTTCAATGCATGGAGTCACAATTTCACCTTCAGGCATAGGCAAATCAGAGGGTAACTCCCAATCATATGAAAGCAGGTTAGAAGCAACAGATCTAGGGATTATCCTATTAATGTCATCTTCAGGTTCTTGTTCTTTATTAAAATCCTCCCCAGAGTCTATATGTGAATCCACATAAATCTCAGAAGTTGCCTCCACATTTTCCATTATTTGATCTTGAAGAGGGATATCGTTAATATGAGCATGAAGGAAACCTAAGTTGATCAAATCTGTGACATCCTCAGGGGCTAATTCTTCAAATAAGACATAATCACCCTTAGTGTCACTCCAAATCCTGAATGTAGGTTCCTCACATAATTCATCCTCCTCAACAGTCAATTCATCATCTATTGGAGATCTAGAATGATCTAAAATCTCTACAAATCCCCTAGGGCACTCTATTTGGGGTAAATGGTTCACACTAGTAACATCAGACTCCTCAGATAAGTGAATTTCAAGGTCAGGTTCCCTAAGGGTGGGCTTGAGTTCTGCCTCGTGATCACAAGGGAGGGTGGGATTAACAACTTTACTTCGGCCCAGTTCATCAAATGTGACAAAAATACTATCATCTAGGTCGAGGTCTTCCAATGGTACCATCATTCCCTTGTTTTGACTCCAATATAATTTAGGTGGATACTCAACTTGATCATCATTTTCCTCGGGTTACCACCTTTCTTCATCCAATGTATAGCTACTTTCATACATATCCTCCTCCCACTAAAGGCATGTACCTCTTAAGGAAGTGTCATCTAGCAAGGAGGCTTCAAAATCAATCCTCGAAAAGTAGCTATTCTCCCTTACATAATCCCCAAAATTCCCTAACTTTGGTTGTGGCTCTCCCACGGGAGATGCATCTAGCATAGAGGGTTGCACATCATCCTCAATGGGGTAGGTTGGGTGGCTAATGTCTTCTTTTTCTTATTGGCCTACTCTCGAAGATTCTCCTAATAATTCAATCATTTCGCCTTGCATTTTCTTTATTTCCATCTTCAAGGAGGAGAGATACATTTCTACCAAGTAAGAAGTCAAGCTCAGGCATATAGTACCTAGGAGTTTCTGTCCAACCATTAAAATCATTCAAGGAGGGTGGGTTGGGTATTCCTTTGGCATGTGGGATATTGGGCAAGGCAAATCCCACTCTTAGGTTTTGCTCACTGATTTGGGGCTTAACCAGGCCAATACTCCTATAATAGGAGTAAAACGGATCCCAACGACTGTCATTATGTCCATCAAAGGATGGACCATCTCGGCATATCGGATTGAAGATTGCAGAGTGGGGGTAAGGGTGTGGGCAAGATGTGAAAAGTTGAAAGTCAACGTGGTCCATTCTAACTCACACCACAATCAGATTCCCAAGCAAACACAAATTAGAGGACTTCTTAGGTCTTTAATCAGTTAGGCTTTTGAGATTTTAAGTCCACTTGTAGGTGACAAATAAAGTTATCAAAATAGTTATGTGCCTACTTGTCGACCTACGATAAGGCTAAGAAGACCTAATTGGGACTTAGGTGATCCTCCCTAAAGCCCAAAAAGTTTAGTCACCACCAAACACGACAAAGAGGGATGCAAGTAGGGTCAAATCCTTCCTTTGAAGCATTGCTTTTGCGGTGCTTCTTAACTACCCTCAATCTGCAAGGTTTGGAGGCAACTTTACCTCTGAACTAATGTTCGGGTCACTTTAGACCCCAGCAATAGGAGGTTGTAGTCCTAGTTGTTCGAAACCTAAGGTGTGTCTAAACACATGCTATGGTGTAAGCGATATAAGTGTGCATACATTGTAAAAATTTTGAGTTTGAATTTTAAACCGCAGCACAATGTCTCAATTCAAGTCCTTGGTTTTTTTTTTAATGTTCCTCCTTTAGTTAAAGTCCTTTTTTAGAAAATGTGACCACTTGTTAATTCTTTCAAAATAATTTAGGTGGTCTTGTCTTTACATCCAGATGCAAATGCGTGAACAATATGTGGATGCAAAGTAAAAGAGAACATACCTTGCCTCCTGCAATCTTCAATGAGATGTACGCAAATTCAAGCAAAATAAATCTAGAGGCTGTTCATTCAATCCTAGATGAATTGACCTAGGGGTAGGCAGCTTCTAGCAGGCAGCTCATGTTTTTTTTTCTTTTTTTTTATACTTATGCACAATCAAGAAAAATAAAATCAATCCACAAAAGTAAAAATCTAAGTCTAAATAAATGGGAATAGACACCTGCAAAAATTACCCACACAGGGGCCTAAAAAAAAGTCGGGGAACAAACCCCTCAACTATACCCCAGAACAAGGGTCTTAAACCAAAATGTGCAAGGAATATTAAGTCTAAAGTCTAAATCCTACTCTAATCAAATCAAAGACTAAATGTGTGGAGATGATCATCACGTCCTCGTCCTTCCTCTCCTGGCAATCTGGTTCCTTGCAAGGTGGCTCGAACAATTTCTCCTCTGGTGATGTCAAGGGTCACCCTTCACGATGGCTAGTGTGATGGCGAGTAGTAGAATGTGTGTCGCAGAACGTCGGAACTCGCACCAGAACACAAAGATCCAGAGTTAAATATTCTTCCAAAATTTAAATCAATGTGAACAAACGAATAAATGCGATTTAATTAAGCCTTGTCCTCCCCGGCAATGGCGCTATTTGACGAGTCAATTTTCACTTTCGAAAATGATGAGGAAGATGATTTGTCGTAGTATTTCTAAGTGGTGGAAAATCGACTAATCAAAATAACTAAAATAACCACTCAATTAGGAGTGGGTTGTACCCACAGGGAGGCAATCTCCCATTAAGCTCAAACCTCCTTTTAAGGAAATCACTTAAAGTTATATTTATGTTTAATAACATGGTGATCATGAAATTCCTACGCCCAAAAATGAAATCCCAAAATAAAGATTGATAAAAACAATCACCGTAAATATAAATGCTACTAGGGCATGACTTCCCGTGAATAAAACCAAGAAAACCTTTTAAATGAAGGGAATCATGTAAGATAATGTTCCGATAGTCATATTACGAAAGAGGAGGAGCATTCTCATCTAAATCACATAATATTTAATTGATTTAATTATATAGGAATGAAGTGGCAATGGCAAGCAATGTAAAAACTAATGGCATGGTTCCTGTAGCAAAATAGGGGAAGAGCTTTGCCTTGCTTGCTCTCATAGAGGAGACCACAGCTGGAAGCGTGAAGCTCACTGGAGGTCAAGTGGCCTGAGGGCTACTCAGCAGTGGTGGCAGCGTGGAAAACGACGGCCAGAGGTGAGGAGGAGATGGCGGTGGGTATGTTGGGTGTTTCCTATTGCTGCTGCTGGAGAGGCATGCGTGAAGATGGCAAGGATGGTAGCGAGGAGGCACGCACAATGCGCGCAGAGGCGGCTCGGGCAGGAGCTGGGCATGCGGCAACCCTAGTGGGTGCAGCGCAAGAATGGCGGTGAGCGCCCATGTGCGAGGAGAAGGTGGTGCACGAGCATGGTTTAAGCCGAGTGTGGGAGGCAATGGCACGCTGCAGGGGGCACAGGTGTGCGAGGGCACGCTGCTGAAGGAGTGCAGCCGCAGGGGTGCTGCACGAGAACACATAGCCACACGTGTGTAGCTGCGAGTGTGGCAGAGGCACAGCTGAAGGGGGCACAGGCGCTGGAGGCGAGGGGGAGTGCTGGGGCAGGCACACGCGGTTGCTGCACGCTGGGTTGCGCGTAGCCTCTGCTGAAGGCGGTGCGCTACTACAGGCTGGGTTGCACGCGGGTGAGAAGGAGGGTAGTGGCGCACTGTTGGTGATGATGGTGGTGGGTTTCGTTGAAGTAGAGAATAAATAGAGGAAGAAGAAATGAAGAGGAGGAAGGTCGTAAAGAGGCTTCAGACATTCGGGAAGCTTCTCGAACATCTTAAAATTACGAAAATGGTTGCTGGCGCATTAGTGCAGTGGTAGTTGCTAGTGATGGCAGTGAGGGTGGTGCATGATGATGGTTGCGTGCCGTCGGAGATGCATGAGCACGGTGTTGGCACAAGCCCCCCAGCTTGGTCCGGCAAGGTGTCACCTCGCCGGCCTATGGTGTGGTGGATCTTGGCCTTGGAGATGCACGGTGGTGGTGATGGAGGTGAGCTCAAAGCTCTTCACAATGGTGGAGTCGAGGCGAAGTCTCCCTGTGCATGGCCCTCTCCTCCTCCCTTTGTAGCTGCAGGTGATGAATTTGAAAACAAGGAGACGGGATCAAATCCTCTTCATGGCAAATGAATGCCTACAGCTATGTGTCAATGTGTGCGCGAGGAGGAGAAGCAGCCATTACCTGTAGAGGAAGAGAATAAGAAAATAATAAAATATTATGGTTATTTATGCACAAACCCTTAACTTCTATGTTAAATTAAAACAATGCAAGTAATTCACCTAATTGATTAACTAATCAAATGCATGCAATTCTAAGTTAATTCTAAATGCATGCAATGAATGAATTATGAAATTAAGCTAAAAAATATGAAGTAATTTATTTACATCCTAATATATGCTAGCTAAATGTTAAGGATATCTTAATATCTAGGCATTTACACATTTATATAGCCCACAAATATGGGCTAATCACCTTGTCCTTAAGTGAAAAGGAGAACATTTTCATCAACAATGTGTGCTAATCATGACCTTACAGACCCAAGGTTTGAGCAAGATTTTTTAGCTCCCCTAAATGCTAAAAAGGGTCATCAGAAGCATGACTATGGAAGTAAGGAATAAGTGCAATAATGTTTGGCTTCAGTTCAATAGCATGACCCCCAGCGGGACAGCGTACCACAGGCATAGGAGGTGTAACTGCGGGATTATAGTAATCCCGTACACTAGTAGGAAAATGGGCTTTCGCAACGCTTTTTTAGTGACAATTTTTATTAACACTTTTTTAGTGACGATTTTTATTAAAACTGTCTTCTATAGAAGAATATATAAACGACAGTTTTAAAACCATCATATTGATGATATAAACGATGATTTTAATTAAAACCGTTGTGTATATTAACCCTCCATACCCTATCTTGTGTGCGGAGGTCCCTGCATTGACGTACATGATGGTTTTTTTAATGACAGTTTTGATTAAAATAGTCTTCTATAGTAGCATATATAAATGACAGTTTAAAATCATCTTATTGATAATATAGACGACAGTTTTAATTAAAACTGTTGTGTATATTAACCCTCAATACCCACTGTCTTGTGTGCGGAGGTCCCCGCATTAACATACACAACAATTTTCTATGAAAGCGTCGTGTTGTCATTCACAAAATTTATCTTGGGTGCGAAATTTTACTCCCTAACCTGACTTGAGATGATGGTTTTATATAAAACTGTCGTTAAAGTTGCAATATTAGACCGATAACACCCACTCCCCCAAAACCCTCCCCTTTCATTTCCTCCCATCTTCCCCGAACTCGATAATCAACCTCTGCTGCATCACCGCCTCATCCTCGGTAAGCACCCCTCCTCCTCCGACCTCCTCCAGTCCCCTTCCCTCGTTGTCCTCCTCGTTCACATGCGCGCAGCCGTCACCCTCCTCCTTACGGCGCTGCCGCTGGCCACGCCATCTCCTCCTCATCCACCCCCTCGCATGCCATATCCTCCTCATCTAGTCACCCCCTCCATCCTCCTCCTCCACCTCACCATCTGCCCCCTCCCACCCATTCCCATCTATCCCTTCCCATCCACCCCCTCCCACCTCCTCCGCCTATCCCCTCCATCCTCCTCGTCTACCTCGCGAAAACCACCTCCCCTTGCCACCATCACTGACCCCCCTTCCTCGTCGTCCCCCCTCTCCCATGACAGTAGACCCCCCACCTCCTCCTCCTCCATCCACCTTAGGTTAAAAATTAAGTTAATAAATGAGATTAATTAAATAGAAAATGTGCTTAAATTGTGTAAATTTTTTTATAGTTTTTTGCTTATTAATATTTGTAATTTGATTTAGGTATCTCGCATCGTCGAACACCATCTCTATGATTTACGCACTTTGTTGAGGTATGAAATTAAGTTGTCTTAATTCATTTATAAATGAATGTGGGGTGTGCCCAGTTGGTTTAGAAAGTGGGGTGTGCCCACTTAGGTTTAGAATATGAATTTTTTTATGATTGTGGGGTGTACCCACTTGATTTAGTAAATTGAATGTGTTTGATTGATTATGTGGTGTACTTACTTTGTTCGAACTGTTTATTTGATTTTATTATGTATGTTTGATTGATTTAGCAAATTAAATTTGATTCTACTATGTACCCACTTTATATTTGTTTGATGTTATTATTTTAATGAATTTATAGATACACACACTTGCACAAATCTAGATGCACTTGAGGCCAAATAATAGGTATTCTAACCCCTAGGTTACAGGTTTTGGGAGTGGATAATCGTGTCAAAATACTTACCCGTCGATACTTATGATCATGTTATAGGGACAATGCAAAGTGTTTGTATACCTCACTTATATTCATGAAGTTTTGTCTTTATAGTATGCCATAAGAGTCGTCGTCCTTTGTTTAGAGAAGTTCTAAACAAAGGGAGATCCTTGAAGATTTGATCACAACATAGGGTTACTTGTTACATGGAACTGATGTCTGGAGAAATTTCGGTAGTATCCTTTCGCTCTTCTCTGGTATACCAACTGATCTTATCTACATTCCTAATGCACCCTTAAATGGGAGTTATTGGGAATGTAGTTAAGGCCAGTCTTGGGGGTATACTGGAGAAGTATGAGTCCCCCCATAGCCAACTACCCACACATAGCCCACCCAACCCCCCCGCACCCAGACTCCCCCATCCGTTCCTGAGTACATCTCTCTACGTACTCCCCATGCACACCAAGTTGTCATGGTACCTAATCCCTCATTTATCCGACAACGTGAATATGTCCAACCTGGTGATCCTGCCCGACAGTACTAAAACAAGGGCAAGAGGGTGGTTACCAATGTAGTGCGAGAGCCAGAGCCAGAGGTTGCCACCCACTACCTTGACGACGACGAGGATGAGGATGAGGGTGACAACAGGGGCAAGGATGAGGATGAGGAGGGTGAGGATGATGCTGAGGTACAAAAGCCACCTCAACAGGACCCTCAGGCTGAGGTAGGGACAAGTTCTATTGGTAAGAATTGTCAGTAACATCTTATTAAAATTTACTTCTAATGTTTTAATTTTTAATTATATTTTTCTTATTAGGTAATAAAAAAAAGGAAGGGGTCTGACAAGAAATGCACATCTAGATGTATTTCCAGAGTAGACGAGGATCAAAGTGCATATCAACAAAGCTGGAGAAGATCTAGACTATCCTCCTTTCACCAGTAAGCTATCTAGGATGGTAAAGGAGCTCGACCCCTTTGTTGTTTTAACTGGAGGAGGGTCTCCAGGGAGATTAAGAGGTAGCTTAATCGTAATATGGAGGTAAATAATTATATATTAATGTATACATATAAGTTTACTTTAATAATATTTAATTCATTTATACGATTTGTAATATTACAGGCGATCTTTGATTGGGGTGATGATTCGAATGTCACCAAGTACATCCTCAATCATGCTGCAAGATGGCATCATGATTGGAGGATGACAACGAAGAGAAAGGTAAATTTTCTAATATTTCTCATTTTTTATTATTTACTTAATTAATTTCTTTTTACAATTTATTTTTATAATTTAGTATTATAATACAATGTCATCTAATGAGGAGGCATTGAGGAACATGCCTCCTACAATAGTAGCAGATGTATGGAGAGAATGTTGTAAGCATTGGAATAAGCTTGAGATGGAGGTAATTACAAATACTTTTAAGAGCATTTGGAGGTAAATGATTTAATTGTTTTCCATTACAATATATTATATGTATAGGATTAGGCAAAGAGTAACAAGGCCAATAGGGCCAAAGCTCCACCACAGACCCACTATTTGGGTCGAACTAATATAGATAGAGTTAAGGCTAAATATGTAAGTAATTCCTTATAATTATGTCATTTTTATATTTTTAATTAAAGTTTTAATTATAATTATTACCTACAAATCTCTAAAATATATTTATAGGCACATTCACACAATGGTGCCATGCTCGATCGAGTTAGTGTGTACGAGGTTACTCATAGCAAGGCCAACACCGATGGCGGGTGAACATGGATACATAAGACATACCAGACAAAGCATGTCAGTAACATTTATTTAACTACTTTAGTTTTTATACTTACTTTAATATGACATTAAATTATTGTAATTTGTAGGGAGAAATGATGAACTTAATCAACCCCCTATAGACGCCACTTCTGGCACTCAGCAGCACCCTCCTATGACACCTGAGGAGGCTTTTAGGAGTGTCATGCCTCTGGAGCATGGAGGCTTTGTTCTTAGTGGGGGGAGAAGTCAGACGATCTCCAACTGGTATGGGCGGAAGGGGTCAACGACAGCAGCCGTCATCCAGCAGATGCAGACATAGCTCCATAATGTCACCACACAGCTCCATGATGTCACCTCACAATTCCACTAGCAAATTCAAGCTTGGCAAGATGCTAAGAAATTCATGGAGGAGGAGAGGAAGGAGATGGAGAAGTAGAGAGTGGAGATGAGAGAGATGATGGCATTATTACAGGGCAGTGGTTAGGATCACACTTCTTATCACTACCTGCCTCGCAAAGACGACGATGACCTAGGAGGTGGTGGAGTAGGACAATGGGTAGGAGCTGAGGCATAGGTTTAGGTTATTTATCTTGTCGTTAGTTAGGTTTTATATTTTGCTTATATATATTTTGACATTGACACTCTTTTCATTAGGTTTATATATTTGTTTTATGTTGAATGTTTTATGTTCCATGTTGTATGTTGAAATTTTTATGTTTTGTGTGTTTCGTATGTTGCATACATTTTAAGGTGTTATAATATTCTATAATTACCTACATTATATAGGAAAAAAATACACATATATTCACGACAGTTCTGTATAGAACCGTTGTTTTGATACAAACGACAGTTATGTGAAAATTGTCATTTAGAGAATTACACAATGGTTTAACAATAGTCGTCTATAGTTTACATGTATCATATACGACGATCATCAAAATCATCATTTAATGGTACTTCACGAAAGTTTGTAAAAGAACCGTTGTTTATAAATATAGATGACAGTTTCTAAAACCATCGTGTAAAGTATACGGTTTGAAATCAAAATTGTCATGTATACACTAACGCGACACACTTTTGCGATGACAAAATACAATGGTTTTCAACCATTGCAAAAAGCGTACATCGCTGAAGTCGTAGTTGAGGTCTACGAGGTTGAGGTTGAGGGTTTGCTAGAAAATTAACAGCTTGTGCAAGCTATTGCACCTATTGGGTAAGGGTGTTCATTTGAAGTTGTGTTTCAAAAAGGTGTTGCAGATTAGGCATAGGACCTCTCTCCTGTGGTGGTTGGTTAGGGAAATTAGGGTATGGAGGAGGTTGGAACCTATAATTTGGTGGAGGTGGTGGAGGGTGATGTGTAGAGAGATGTAGAGGAAGTTATTCAAAATCTTCAAATTCTGTAGAATCATTGTCATCCTTTGGATGAATAGAATGGTGGATGAGAGTTTGAGGCCTAGGAGGTAAAAAATTGGATGTGGAAGGCATTGAAGTGGAATCTTGGCCATCAGTACTGATAAGCACATATAAATTCATCATAAAATGCTTATTTATAATGGTTCCTAGGCATAGCATTGCATATCATGATATAAATATTACACAAGCATCCATTCCATTGCATCTGGGATAGTTGTATATTATGTACATTAATTCCATCATTTTACATGGCTAGGAGGCAGTGCGACATCTTTAAGAGCTACAGATGAAGAATCCAACCGTACGGATGGATTCAGATCAACGATCGCAGTCCGTCAATGCGGGAATCGCCCAGATCTGAGCTCTATAGCACCCTCCACAAGAAGAAGATTGACGGCCCAAATGGTGCCACGTGGTGTCATCCAGGCCGCCCCACCTGAGCCAAGACATCCCTAAGCCCACCGCAAGATTAGATCCTAGCCATTGGAGATCCAATGGCTGAGAAGTGCGCTCCACAGCTGAAGAAGCGCCTCATCTCAGCCAGCCTCACACAGATCAAGCGGGGAGTCATCTCGACCGTTGGATCTCCATCCAACGGTCGTGGGCATGGAAGCTCAATTCAAAAATAGAACACATGACGACCCTCAGCATAGTGGTCTGCGCCCCCACTCTCAACGCGCGGCCATGTGTTGAATCCCCATGCACGGATTTTATCCGTTGAAGTGCATGGGGGAGGAAATTGAGCTATCGATGGAAGATCAGGCGGCGAAGGAAGCGGCTACGTGGGCGCACAGTTGAGCGCAGACGCTGCACGCGGGCATGAACACACATCGAGAATGCACCATTTGATGCGTGTGACATCCGATGGCTGATGGTGAGGTGCGTGATTCAAATTTGGCGAAGGGGTGCGATCTTCTCTTGGCCATGCGATCCTTCTTCTGATGGTCAGGATGCGTCCGCACCTGCGTACACGATGACAGCTGCGGGCGTGGGTGTAGGATTTACAATGACAGAAGGGTGGGCCTTTAGTTACACTTGCAGCTATCACTAAATGGCCTGCGTAGTGCATGTGCCAGCCCAAGCAATGAAGAGGCGTTGATGTAAACATGTTTACATTGCATAAGATGTCTATTTATGCATGTTCTTAAGCATAAAATTGCATTGCATACTATAAATATTGCATAGCATGCATCATCTTGCATTTAGATTAGTTTGAATAAAATGGAGATTAATTGTCTCCTTTTATGATCAGGGACAAAGCAAAATTTTTATCGGGGCCTCGGATCGAAGATCCAACCGTATAGATGTGATCAAGGCGACGATTGGAGTTCAACGACTCCAAGATCACCCTAATCAGACATCTGTAGCATCAGATAGAGACCGGGGAACCCTAGAATATCAAGGGCCAAGATGGTGTGAATCCACACTTCAAATGACAAATCTAACCATTCAGATCGACAATCGCAGCCTAACGATGCGAAAATCGACTCAATCTGACAACAATGGCACCATCTGCATCATCCAGAACATGGATGACCAAGATGGCACCACGTGGCGACATCTCGGCTGCCCAACTGGCCACCCTCAACTTCTGAAGCCGCTAGCACCCATGAATCTCCGCCATTGGATCAAGATCCAATAGCTGAGATTGCATCCCAACCGGCGTGCCCATCCTCTGAGCCCCACCTGAAGAGCTTCCATGATCATTGGATCTCAATCCAACAGTCCTGATTGCACGCGCACGAAAGCATCTTTGCGACATAAACGCCACTATAGTGCAGCAGGTGAACGCGCTTACGCGACACGCGACGCAGCTGCTGGGGTGCAGGCAAGCAAGCTTTGCGACGCTAGATCGCGATCAAGCGGCTGCAGGAGCTCAATCCAGACCACGCGCTATTGCATGCTCGCGCGTCACGCAAGATCGCATGCGGCGAGCACGCGTTGAGGAGGCGGGCGAGGGCGCATCTCAGCTGTTCAACCTCACGATCGAATGGTCGAGAATCGAAGGACGTGAGCGCACGTTTCATGCACGGGAGGCGAGCAGGCGACGCACGTCGCCCACGATGGGGCTTTAGCGATGGTTTTATCAGTCACTAAAGACCCCTGATTTAATGTTTTGAGATTAAAAGACCAAATTGCCCTCATTCCTTGCAACTATAAAAGGAGACCTCCTCCATACGAAATCTTCATCCCTTCTTTCTCTTCTCTCCCTCTCTAAAGCTCAAGAGAAGCTTGTCCCACACTCGGGATGCTTCTCAAGAGATAAAGTCCAATTTTCATCCCCCTTTCGGAAGTGAATTCCTCGACGATGACGACTTGCTACCCCATTCCCGTTCTTCCCACTTCGTCCTCCTTCGTCTTGCTCCATTCCCTGTCTTCCAAGCGTCGTCCTGTCTGGCTCGTCCTCCAAGCAACCGTTAAGGAGGATAATTCTCTCTCCATTCTTTTTAATGCTTGCCAGAGTAGATTTACTGCTTTCCAGTGTAATCTTTTTCTACTTTCTAATCATAATGTTTAGTGTAACGAACAATATCTTTGATATTGAATTCCATGTTCATTCTACATCTCTTTTTGGTTTTTGTTTGTAATATTCTCTCTCTCATTTTCTCTCACTCTCTTCTATTTAGTGTAAATAGATAGATAGTTTCTAATCAATTAATCTACTTAGTGACAAATAAAATAAATGCATAGTTTTAATCAAACGTCCGCCTCCATGAGTTCGATCTGGGATTTCTATTCCGATATAAATTTTATTTTTTGAGCATGTGTTCTTCGCTTTCACACTACGACGACAGGTTTTTCAAAAACAAACATGTTAGCATAGCAACTCGTAGCTTCAACATTTTGGCGCCGTTGCTGGGGAGGCGATGCCCTTTGATTTTTTTTTTTCATGTTTTCCAACTTACGAATCATTTACATCACTTCTCTCCTTTCTTATTGTGATTGCAGGTACTCTTTTGAGATGAGCAAAAGCGGCAGATTAGAGTAAAGTGCTGTTGAAGGTTTTATAAGTTATCCCCCACCTCCCACCCATTAGTCTTCATTTCACCACATAATAATACAAACACCAATCAACCTAGGTGTTCTTATAAACTCTAAGGTTAGTTTTATTTGTTTGTTTGACACCCACACCTACCTCAACCTCTACATTTAAAAAGAAAAATAAAAAAATTTCACAGAGGTACACAACCTCATCTGATTTTCAAACTCAACCGGTAAATCGATCTTTGGAGTCGGTACACACATCCAAACGCATAATTGAATAGAAATAAGATTAGGTAATCATTTGTGTGCCTAATTAAGTGGTGCAATAAGCCGATTGTTTGAGTTGATTGGGCCGCACCACGTCAATTAAAATCAACTCATCAAGTAGCTGCCGCATAGGTTCAACTCTTAAGGATTTACCAGGCACCCCACATTCTTTTAAGTTTTAAAGGAAAACATCTTCACCTGTGCTTGGAAAACCTGGTGTGCCAACAAAACTTGTTTGGAAATACTTAAAGTTGAATCCTAAAAGCTACTAAGCAAGATTTGAATCCTAAAATTCACCGCATCAAAAATAATCTTGCTTGAAAATCAATGGTTGTGCATGCACACACATATCAATCAATCATTACGGGCACAACCCAGATAAAGGGCCCATCACATTCCAAAGCACATTCAAACCTAACCCTAAATAAAATAGAGTAGACGTTGGCCTTAAGGATTTGACTCGCTCTTCGGAGCCCAGAACGAGATTATTTTCGATTAGTCTATTTCTACTATTCAATCTGATGTCTAGCTAGGGGAGTAGAATCAAATGATTGTGGCTGTGGGGTACACTAGGAACCGAAGGCACAGGCTGAAGGAGGAACCTTCTCCTCAGTCCCTCCTTCTAACTGGTTGGATTGAACAAACAGAAGCAGATCAAATCATTTCTTTATCTCAAGATGGGTTCTGTGAGTCTGTAGGTCTTTAGGCTAGCCCACTTAAGGACAGGTTTGATTACTTGTATTGCAGGGTGCCTTTCTTCCTCCCGTCTCTCATGAATCCTTTCACATATTATACGCATTCCCGCTCTTTTCCTCCTGTTTTGAATTATCCTCAACATGACGATTATCCCGATTCGTACTGTAATCAACCATCAGTTAGTTGGGATAACTCGAATTGGGGATATAGTTTCGGACCTCCGTGTTTAGGGTCTGACCTTGAACACTATGATTGTGATTTCTATCCTTCTCAGAGCCACATCGATTATAGATTGTCAACCTTTCATGGACAACCTAATATGATCTACAATCAAGAAGGATACACCAATCCTTACCCATCCTCTAATTACACTACCTTTAGGTTATCACCACCTTTTGAACAATCTGAAATGACCTATTATCAGGAAGGGTATAACGAATCTCAATTCGTTAACTCCTCTGCACTGATCCTAAACCCGCTCAACCCTGAACCAACTCATTTGGTTCAGGGTAACCAGGTTCAAGATAAGGTTCTGGCTAACTTAAGGAATATCATACAATCTTTAGAAGTTCATCCAATACCTTCCATTGAAAGATTGAAGCCCCTGATTGAAATGATTGATGATTTGAACAAGTATTTATTGGATTGGCTTAAGGATGTTAAGGATAAGAACCCGGGTGAGTTTCTACTTGGGAAGTTAGCGAAATTGAGAATGAGATTTGTGGTTGCTTTAGTTCAATCGTGGGATGATTCCCCGGATGAACCCCCTTTAGGCGAGCTAATGTCAGAACCCGCTCAGGCACCTGTTGGGGGGACACACGTTACGAGGCTAACCAGATTGAATTAGAGCAACCAATTAAGGATGATCTGACTTCTTCACCTGAGATCCCTGAGCCAGGGTACGAGGAAACGTATGTCTCCATGGATCAGAAAGTGACAGATGATTTTAGGACATACATTAATACGGATCTTGATTTCTTTAATTCTGATGGTGAAGATTCAATTTGCGAAGTCTCACGCGAGTTTACAGAATATGATTTCTGTGAGACGATTGGGCCTGAGGAATCTAATAGATCATTTGATAGCCCAATAACTGAGGAAACTGATCTTATTGGGGCTTACATTATGGATCCAGAATCGCATTTTCTGGAGGATTCAATCAAATGCCCTAATTGTCAGTTACACCCCATTGAACTTATCGATGATTCTATTTTTGAGATAGCTAGACCCAAGTCAATTCTGACTCAGCCACATCTTTTAGACTTGGAGATTTCAGATGAGGTGATTAATATGCAAGAGATCCCGAAACTTGACATTCTGAATGAGGAGAACAGAAGCTGGGAAGTTCTGATTTGGGAAGCAAACTTTGGAGGAAATAGAACACTAAGTCTAAGGGTTCCAATTCATTTGAAATCATCAAAGCAAGACCCTTACGACACCTGTTCTGAGGATGTCCAACCCAAGCACACATTCATTGATTATCCTTTGGAGCTTGAATTCTCTGTAACCCGACTTTTTCGTCTTGGGTTGCATCCTCATAAATCGCAGGTTCGACCCCGCTTGCATACTGATTTTAGGTTTTGGGTAATTTTTATCCAAAACCTTGGATATTATCGATTATGGGGTATGGGTCTGCACCACAATGTGGTCCACATCTGTTGACATCTACTGGCAGGTCAGAGGTTTCTTCTTTTTATTCTGATTCTGACATGCACCTATGAATTCTTTATTTCTCTTCTTTGTATAGTGTGCCTAGCTGAAGGCACTAAATTTAGCACATATACAGTTTTTGTTTATCTCATAGCAGACCCAACATTTATGCAATTCAGGTGCTTTCTACTCTACTCCACTCTATTTTATGTCTTTTTAATACAATGAGGACATTGCATTAGATAGGCATGGGGGGTGGATATTCATCTCTAAATTTATTCATCAGCTCCATAGATTTATTTTATTTTCTTTTATTTATATTTAAAAAAATTATGGAATTAGGAAAGATAACTTGGGTTTAAGAAAATTTTCAATCTTAGGAAATAATACATTATGATCTGAATACAAAGACCCTTCAGGACTTTGGACTTAATCGGCCTGTGTATCTACTAAAATGTGGATTTATTTTTTGAGTCCTCGCCAACCTTAATTCTATTGTAATTAGAGTAAATAAGTTTAGGTGATAAGTACACGACTTATCAACCCGCCCTCTGATTTGAGGGAATTTTGAGTTTTAAGCATCTACACACTTTCTTTGCACTAACTCGCTGTTCAGTGATTTTAACAGAAATTGGGTAGCTAATGAACATTCTAGGGTGATATGGCTAGCAAGTTATCGTGGGTAACAGCTCATAGGTAGGTTGTGCAGAGCCCAGTCACTAGACCCCTCTCTTTTTGCTGCCTTTAGGTAAATCTTAGACCAAGGAAGCCACCTACTTAAAAAAAAAAGAGAAAAAGAAAAGGAGAAAAGAAAAAAAGAAATAAGCCATACTTCGCTGCACTAGTATGGCTGGCAAGTTGTCGGTGGTAACAGCTCATCCTCCGGTTGTCCAAAACCCAGCTCAATAAATGTACTGAAATTTCCCAAAACACTTAGGAAGAAGCGGAGAAGTAGAATAAATCGAGGAGATATACACTGGATTCACCCTTGTGTTGACCCCGTAAAAATAAAAGTAGGGAGAAAGCTACCGGTTGTAAAGATACACCTTTAGGCAGAATTCTCTTTTTAAGGTCACCTAGAGGCGTAGAAATCCGAAGTCCAATTTTACTGCTGGTCAGCGAGTCTATCACATTCACAATAAGATGCTTAGTACTTAGGGTTCTCATCAAATCTTGGGTGAGTTGAATGGCCGTAGAAAGCCACTCATAAACCCTAAAACTCGAAAATCCAAAAAAAAATAAGAAAAGAAGAAAAAGAGAAAAAGGAAATTTTCTTTGAATAAGGTGAGGGCTTGAGGCAGTCTGCATTTTGGCAGATACCTAGGCACTATTGCGTCTTTGAAAGTTCAGATCCTAAGTAAATATTTTCTTAATGATTGAAAATAACTCATGCCCAAATAATCTAACCTGATTCTTTTATAAATAGCATATAGTTTTTGCTAGGGACTAGCAAAAGATAGGCATGGGGGTGTGATGTAAACATGTTTACATTGCATAAGATGCCTATTTATGCATGTTCTTAAGCATAAAATTGCATTGCATACTATAAATATTGTATAGCATGCATCATCTTGCATTTAGATTAGTTTAGATAAAATGGAGGTTAATTGTCTCCTTTTATGATCAGGGACAAGGCAAAATTTTTATCGGGGCCTCGGATCGAAGATCCAACCTTACAGATGTGATCAGGGAAACAATTGGAGTTCAACGACTCCAAGATTGCCCTAATCTGACATCTGTAGCATCAGACAGAGATCGGAGAACCCTAAAAGATCAAGGGCCAAGATGGTGTGAATCCACACTTCAAATGACAAATCCGACTGCACGGATGGATTTGGATCGACAATCGCAGCCTAACAACGCGAAAATTGACTTAATCCGACAACTGTGGCACCATCTACATCGGCCACCCAACTGACCACCCTCAACTTCTAAAACCGCTAGCACCCACGAATCTCCGCCGTTGGATCAAGATCCAACGGCTGATATTGCATCCCAACCGGTGCGCCCATCCTCTGAAGCTGCACCTGAAGAGCGACCTTGACTGTTGGATCTCAATCCAACAGTCCTGATCGTGCGTGCACGAAAGCATCTTTGCGACATAAATGCCACTGTAGCGCAGCAAGTGAACATGCTTATGCGAAGAGCGGCGCACGTTCGATTCCTCGCGAGCAGCTGCTGGGGTGCGGACAAGCGGGCTCCGCGACCACTCGATCACGATCGAGCTTTTGCGGGCGCTCAATCCAGACCATGCGTTATTGCATGCTCGCGCATCATGCGAGATTGCACACGGCGAGCGCGTGATGAGGAGGCAGGCGAGGGTGCATCTTAGTCGTTCTATCTCACGATTGAACTGCCGAGAATTGAAGGACGTGAGCGTGCGTTTCATGCACGGGAGGCAAGCGGGCAACGCACGTCGCCCACGATGGGGCTTTAGCGATGGTTTTATTCGTCACTAAAGACCCCTGATTTAATGTTTTGAGATTGAAAAGACCAAATTGCCCTCATTCCTTGCAACTATAAAAGGAGACCTCCTCCATACGAAATCTTCATCCCTTCTTTCTCTTATCTCCCTCTCCAAAGCTCAAGAGAAGCTTGTCCCACACTCGGGATGCTTCTCAAGAGATAAAGTCCAATTTTCATCCCCCATTCGGAAGTGAATCCTGCGACGACGATGACGTGCTGCCCCATTCCTGTTCTTCCCGCTTCGTCCTCCTTCGTCCTGCTCCGTTCCCTGTCTTCCAGGCGTCGTCCCGTCCGGCTCGTCCTCCAAGCGACTGTCGAGGAGAATAATTCTCTCTCCATTCTTTTTAATGCTTTCTAGAGTAGATTTACTGCTTTCTAGTGTAATCTTTTTCTACTTTCTAGTCATAATGTTTAGTGTAACGAACAATATCTTTGATAATGAATTCCATGTTCATTCTACTTCTCTTTTTTATTTTTGTTTATAATATTCTCTCTCTCTCTCATTTTCTCTCTCTCTCTCTCTTCCATTTAGTGTAAATAGATAGATAGTTTCTAGTCAATTATGTACTTCGTGACAAATAAAACAAACGCGTAGTTTTAATCAAATGTCCGCCTCCCTGAGTTCGACCCGGGATTTTTATTTCGGTATAAATTTTATTTGTTGAACACGAGTTCTTCGCTTTCACACTACGATGACAAGTTTTTCAAAACCAAACACGTTAGCATAGCAACTCGTAGCTTCAATAGGCATGGAACTTCAGTGACAGCTCGAGCGGCCTTTAGTGACGCTTATAGCTGTCACTGAATGCCTATGCACGGGACTCTCTTCTTCCCTCCACTATATCAACACCCCTACACCCCCCATTCCTCTTCATCTCTACCTACTCTACTCCCACCTACTCCTAAGCTCTAGCAAGCCTACCAATGCCCCATTAGAGCTTACTCTCAAGCTCCCAAGGCTCCTATTAGTGTTGCGAAGCTCTACCTCACCAAATATTCATCCATCTTTCCATCCCCATTCATAGGTCACCTTAGAGCCATCCTCCCACCACCATTCCGGTAGCAGATCATCTCCGCCTTCTCACCTCCATTCCAGATCCATGCCAAAGCTTTCCTCTACCTGACATACTCCTGCATCTCACCTCCATCGTCCCTCTCCTCACCTCCTTCTTTCGAGCTTCTGCCAGGTGCTGTCGTCTCGCCGAACAGCCGATTTGGGAGATTTCCTCTCACCCCCCTCTCTTTTTATGCTTTCGTAGTTTATTGTAATCGACATTGGATTGATATATTTATATTATATTTGTTCCATTTCTATCTTGTGATTCATTCTGCTTGTCTTCTTTTCAAAAATACAAAAAAAAATATAAATTTTCAGTTAAAGTAAACATCGCCTCCCTGTGTTCGACCTAGGACTCCCTTGGAGTTTCAATATAAATTTTATTTGACCACAAGTTTTGCAACTATGACGATGGGTTACTTGTAACCCTGATTTCAAACTCACGAAACACGTGTGATCATTTTGGCATCGTTGCCGGGAAGGCAACGGAATTTACTTTATTATTTACTACGCTTCTTTGCATTTACATAGTACTAACCCTGCTTGTCTTTGATCTACTGTCTTGCAGGTACCCTAGCATGGAGATCCAAGTGCAGTAGACTAGAGTAAAGTGCAGGTAGAGTACTCTGTAAGTGTCCCCCACATTCCCCCCCACTAGTTCATTTCGCCAAACTCATAACCAAGACCTAATCTGCTTAAGTGTTTGCATAAACCCTAGGATAGAATTGTTTGTCTTGTTTGCCACCTTCATCCACCTAACCCCCGCATTAAAAAAAAAGATACTTTCTGTGGGGCAAATTAATATACACACGCTATACACCTACATTTGAGGCACATAATCGGACTTGATTTTCATCTACTCAACCGGGCTTCCGACCTGTGGACCCGGTACACGAATTCAACACATAAAAGAGTAGAAATCATATTAGGTTAATCACCCTTTTGTGTGCCTCAATCGGTGGTGCATTCGAGCCAATTGGTTGAATTGTTTGGGCCGCACCACCTAATCTAAAAGAGGTTCATTTTCTAGCTACCCCATAGGATTCAATAACTAGGTCAAGCCAGTCACTCCATATTTTTCTTGATTTCTAAAGGAAAATACTTGAACACATGCTTTCAAAAACAAACTTGGTTTGCCTCACAAAACTTGTTGAAAGCTATTAAGCAAGATTCGAACCCTAAAACACACCTTGTCATTAATAACCTTGCTTGAAAACCTCTTGGTTGTGCACATTCACACATTCTCAAACAAATCATTATGGGCACAACCCATTAAGGACCCATCACATTCCAGAGCACTAATTTCCCAAGCCTAACTAAAATCAATTAGATGTTGGCCCTAAGGATTCATTCGCTCGTTGGCATCTAGATTGAGATTATTCACGATTAACCTGCTTATACTAGTCAATCTGATGTCTAGCTAGGGGAGTAGTGTCAAATGATCGCAGCTGGGGCGTACACTAGGAACCGGAGGCACAAGCCAAAGGAAGAACCTTCTCCCCAGTCCCTCCTTCTAACTGGTCGAATTGCCTGGACATAAGTAGAGTAAATCATCCATAATCTTAGGACAGATTCTGAGAGTTAGTAGACCTTAGGCTACCCCATCTAAGGACAGGCTTGTATTCTTGTGCTGCAGGGTTCCCTCTTTTCCCCATCCTTCTGACTTCCTTCCAGTGTATGCTTGGGAGGAGGCCATTGAACCCTAGATTAGAAGGACTTTTAGACCATTGTAGGAGGTGGAGGTTGAGCTATAGCCAAGCAGATCCCATGGCTGATCAACAACCACCTCCCCTGCCCCTGAACCAGTGGGTGCTGATTCAGATGCAGTTGGAAGAATTGCAGCAGATGCAGCAATGGTTCCAACGTATGCATGGTCAGGGCGCTCGGCCCTTGAAGGATTTTTACGATCCTTCAAACTATGGGGAATGTCCTGGCGTCATGATTCCTGCCAGAGACATAGAAATCAAGCCCCAAGTCTTAAGTTTGATTAAGCATTTCCATGGGCTTGGCTTAAGGACCCATTCCAGCACCTGGAGGATCTGACCACTTTGGTTCAAACCACCAGAGCAAGGAATGTGAACGAAGAGCAAATGATCATGAGGCTTTTCCCCCACTCTCTCAGGGATAAGGCCGCACATTAGTACCAAACTATAGGAAGGTCGATTGAAACTTGGGCTACTCTTAAGTTGGCTTTCTTGAGGAAATTCTTCCCTATCGGAAGGACCAATGCCTTGCAATGGGCAATTACCACTTTCGCCCAGCGGCTGGGGGAACCGTTTCATGGTGACTCGAAGCGATTCCAGGAACTTTTGAGGAAGTGTCTACACCACGAGGTGCCAAAATGGCAACTCATGCAGCTTTTCTATCACGGGTTGGTTGAGCAACTCTGTAATCACGTGGACGCCTCCTGCGGAGGCAATTTCCTCAATAGGAATGCAGATAGCGCATACGACCTGTTTGAGGAAATGAGCGAGAACTCAATTAACCAGGCCTCCATGGATGCATTCAACCGGTCCCAACAACCTAGGTCAAGTGCTAATGAGATCCAGGATTCTCATTCATTTGACATGGAATTAATTTGTAATAAACTGATAAAATGGACTTGTTTGCTAAGAAAATGGAAGAATGGATGTCTGGGAATTCAGGAAATACTTTTTTACCCACTCAATCCCAGAATTCGGGATTCCATTCCTCATGAGCTTCTATAGGGCGGGAATTCGTGAACCAACTTGATTCGGCTTAACCTGTGAGCCAGGATTTCTCAGAACCTTATGGGTTCCAAACTGGGGCCTTTGATCCCAGTTTTTCTAATCCTTCCTTCTCTCCATCCTTGTCTTATGAGGATGCATATGCAATGCAGGAGAATGTTAGGTCCAACCTGTATTCCAACATTTATAACTCAGGATGGAGGAACCACCCTAACTTCTCTTGGAAAAATTAGAGGCAACAGACCCAAACTCGACCCAGCAACTATACATCTCAAAAACCTATGGGTCAAGGTCAAGTATACACCCAGTTGCCCCCGAGACTGGTTACTCATCCATCTTGGAATGCCCAACAATCCACAAGGCAGGCTGATTTAAACCAGCAGATGGTGAAAATCCAAGGGTCCATGCTTCAGCTTATGCAACAAATGAAGGCATCATTGGATAACTTGCAATCCAGGTTAATTGCTAACACCTGACAACCCGGATCTCTACCATCCCAAACCGTACCCAACTGGCGCAACGTGCAAAATTAGGGTAATAAAGCCCAAGGGTATGAGAATCAAAGGGACTCTCACACACATGCTTAGGTGGTTGATCAGGGTCCCTCATCATCTTCTTCTTCTGGTTACATGACTAACCAAGGACATCCAATCTTTACTAACCCACCTCAAGACCCAAACTCATATGCCTCTACAAACTCTATCACCTTGAGAAGTGGAAAGCAAACTTAGGATCCTAAATTACCTTCAAGTTGCCAAAACCCTGGGGAGCTTGAGAAAGAAGAGGAAGAGATTAAAGAAGACAATAAGGCCTAGGGATCGAAAATTGAAAATTCCACCCATATCTCATTCCCTGAGGCCCTATTGAAAACCAAGAAGAAGAAAACCCTAGATAGCAACAAGGAGCTTTTGGATTTATCCAAGAGTGTAGAAATCGATATTCCGCTCCTCGATGCTATTAAGCACATCCCGGCTTACTCTAAGTTTTTGAAAGAACTATGTACCCAAAAACGTAAACCGAGAGAACCCACTCTGAGGAAGGTGATTCTCTCTGAGCAGGCAAGTTCTGTGATCCTACATCACCTTTCTAAAAAGAAGAAAGATTCAGGTGCCCCCTTCATCTCATGCATTATTGGGGAATATACTTTTGATAGTGCACTATTGGATCTAGGTGCATTGATTAGCCCATATTTGTGGGCTATTTAAGTATTTAAATGCCTAAACATTAAGTTAATTCTAACATTTATTTAGCATAAATTAGGATGTAAATAGATTAATTCATATTTCTGATTTAATTACATAATTCATGCATTGCATTCATATTTAAATGCATTTAGAATTAACTTAGAATTGCATTCATTTAATTAGTTAACCAATTAGGTGCATTGCATGCATTATTTTAAGTTAACATAAAAGTTGAGGGTTTGCATATAAATAGTCATAATATTTTATTATTATTTTATTCTTCTTCTATGAGCAACGGCTGCATTTCCTCCAGCTACCGCACGATGATTGCGTTTTTACTCAACTCAGTAATTAAGTTAATTTCACTTAATTAAGAGTAGAAGAAATCACTTAGGTTAACTCGAAGTTGTGTCGGTTGTGTAGTATAGGGTCGAATTAACCTAACATTTTAGAAATTTTTACTCGTTGAGTCCAGGTCGTTCACTGTGAGGTATAATAATTTTTCTCTAAATTCACCAATTTTCTTTTATTTCTCTTTAAGTTTAGGAGGTATAACCAGTTTGATTTTAAAAACATGAATTTTGTCAAAAATATTTAAACTATAAAGGATATATAAATTCCATATGCAAAACATATTTACTCAAAATGTTGTACTTTATTAACAAGTAAACATGTTAGTTTTTTTCAATTCAATTTCATTCTAAGAAATTAAGGGAATTAAAAGTTATTCTATAAAAACATGCCTTTTTACATTTAAGAACAAAAAGATAATGATGTAAGAAAAATTCATTTATTTTCATTTATCTCTTCAGCCTCTCATCTTCTTTCTTTCTTTTATTTTCTTCTCTATCTCTTGAACTCTCTTTCTTCTGTTGTTCCTGCCTTCTTTTCTTCCCTTAGTTTTCTCCTTTATTCCTTAGTCTCTTTTCCTTAACACTCCTTAGCGCCTGTGCTTTCTTCTTTAGCTTTCAGCTTCAACACTTAGCATCCTTCAGCGGCTTCTCTTTACCTTAAACTTTCAGCTGAACCGGTTTTTTTTTACTTTTTTTAACCAAAAGTTATTTTATTTGCGGCGAGGTCCTTTCGAGGATACACAGCACCTTGAGACCAGGGTAGGACCAGACCCTACTCGGTCCTCACCTAAGCTCAGTTAGGTTCGTTATTGGTTCATTTGTTTATCGGTTCACAGTCTCGAGCTATTTCGGCTCAACCCGGCCTCCCAGGCCACTCTCACCCTCCCAGGGCATAATCTCATTCACACACCCCCAAGGGCGCACACCCGCAGGCATAAGCCTGCACACACAGAACACATGAAATGCTCAGATCAGATCAGATGGAATCGGTAACCGATGCATCGAGCGTTGACGACTGCATAGCCAGAGAAACAAATCGCTTTTATCCCCTAGCACGCGCTCATGAAGAACCGAGGTGGGACTATCCTACCCCTTCCAGACCCGAATTCAAATGTTCATAACTTTCTACCCAGAGCTCCAAATTGAATGATTTCAAGTTTGTTGGAAAGCTCTAAGGGTAATCTACACAATTACAGGGTCAATTTAATGTTTTAATGATGTTTTCCTTTTCAATTTGAAAGATGAAATCAAGGGTTCCTACGGGTTTTTACTAGCTTGGAAGTAAAATTAAGTCAGGAGAGTCCTCAGATGGACTTCTCTCTTCTATTTAAAGGTCTATACATGTTTTATATATAATTCTGCTTTTGTTAGAATAGGTTTTAAGTTCTTAAGACCTTCAAAACATGTAGAGAAGCTTTTCACTTCTCTGAAAGCTTCAGAGTTTGATTTTCAGATTTCAATAAGTGCAACAGACACTTGAAAGTGTTTCTAATCAATTTAGATTAATTCTAAGGGTTATAACAGATCAATCTAGGAAGGTTTTAAGTTTAAATTTCATCAGAATAGTACTCCTGTTGGTTTGGGTTCGAAAGTAACCCAAATTAGCAAAAACTAAATTCTCAAACATTCATTCATCTGAGCTTACTTTAATCACTCTCAGATCATCAAATAAGATTTCAGAAACACTTTTCACTCCTCAAAATCTCAATTCGAGCTCAGAACTCCATTATCAGACTCATTTGACTATGGAAGCCTCAAGTTTGACTTTCTGTTTAAAATCTTCTCCCAAAAAATTAATGCCTTAATTAGAGTCTCCTCAACCTCAGAAACTCATTCACATCTTCAGAAAGTTGTTCTAACCTTGATTCCTAGGGTTTCAGGCTCGCCGCCTAAACTTAAAAACATGTTTGTTTGACAAAGTCATGGGAAGATTGCTACAGTGTTTTAAAGACTTAAACAGCTTCAGTGCATCGCACTGAAGCTTCTGAGCTCATTAAATGCTCTTTAAATCTTTCCTAACAGACTTCTCCAACTCGCTGGAGTTGGGGAAGATGAAGTCAAATCTATAGCTCCAGTGGTTAAATCCTCAAACAAATATCTTCAAAACAATCAGTGATCCTTATTATACTATTCTAGAGCTACTCAGCAAGTTTTAGAGGCTGTAACACAGTTTTGGCTCGCCGGAGCTCCGGTGAGTCCAGAAAATATAAAATTGTATGTACAGATTGATAAAACTAAACATTTTTTATTCAAAAAGGATCCTGAGGTTGCAAGGAACCTCAGTATCACATTTAATTCCTCATTTGTTCATTAAAATGTGAGATTTGACAGTAAGTTTGTTTTCTTAAATTATTTGAGTGGTTAAAGCTCAGGACTTGTTTAACCACTCGATTGAGAGGTTAAATCAAGTCAACAAATGTTAATGTTAATAATTTTGTATTTAATTTATAGTTTGAACTGTTCTTGAGCCGCCATGGACAGCGAGCTCAGAAACTAAATTAAATTTGAACCTTTAATTATAGATGATAATAATAGGTATTATAATGTCGATTAGGGTTCATAGGTGGTGATAGGTGATGAAAGAACCCATTGAAGGTGGAATTAAATCGACTATTGTCACCATGGATAGTGATAGTAGTCGGTGAAGGTGAGATATGAATTAGGCGATTAGGTGATTTAATTAAACAATTAAATGATTTAGAGGTGATCATGGAAGATACAGGAAGGTGTACAGTGAGTTAAAAGAACTGTACAGTGAGTTAAAAGATCTGGCGAGCTCAAGGAACTTGCCGGAGTCAGAGGAGATGAAACTAAATTCTAACATTACTCTAATCTAACTAACTAAACTAACTAACTAAGCTAACCTACTCCTACTCCTACTCTTAATCTATTGTTACCTGGACGAAGGAGTCAATAGGGTTCCGCCGAAGGTTCATAGCGGACGACGAAATCAGAGGGTGGAAGAAAGATCTCCGGTGGGTGGATTTGAGGTGGAGCAGAGGAATCCTAGGGTCGGTGCCTTTGTCAGAGGTGCGGAAGACCATGGCAGATCTCCTCGGCTGCTTAAGATGAATGGAGGAAGTCGAAAATTGGAATGGGAAGTCGCCGGAGTTTTAGACGAATAGCCTATCAAAATTGGCTACAGTGTTAGAAGAGGGAAGGGAGCCAACGTGAATAAAATCAGAGGTGTGAGGGGGTAATTCTAGCAATTTGTGGCGAAGAGAGTGGAGGGGTCTGGCCGAAGAAGGAGCTCGAGGAGCTTAACTTCCGTCATCGTCTCCGACGACGGTGAGGTTATCTCCCACTGAAAAATAGGATTCTCGGTTAATCCAGACCGATGGATGAAGTGGAGGTGGTGAGCGCAAGCTACAAAAGCTTGGATAAAGAGGAATGATGTCGGTATGGTGGTGATCGCGTGGTGGGGTGACTCTCTGCCGCCAGCAGTTCATTCGGCTGGAGAAGAAGAAGAAGAAGGACTTAGAAGTAATAAAACTTAAGGTCCTATGTGAGAAATAAGGACCCGACTGTAATGAAAAGTAAGGACTAAAATGTAAACCCAGGTTTTGAAGGTTTATTTTAATTTAGATCTTTTTCAACTTTTTATATATGTTAGTAAATAAGGTAAATATTATGTTTACACCTTGAATTTACATTTTTGACCTTTTTAGGTTAATTTATTAGATTAAGTAAAATCACTTAAGTTATTACATACTTAGGTATACATTATATTTAAGTTACTTAACTTATTATTTAGGGAAATGATTAATAGGATTTCGAGTTCAATTATTATCTAAATTATTTATAATGTTAATTGAATGATAAAATGTAATTTTTAACTTATTTAAGGTCCTTAACTAAATATCCCTTATTCTATAATTAACCCTTATATGTTCATAACCTTAGCTAATTAACTAGGAAGACTAGTTAATTAAGGGTAATTAGAGATCATGATGAGTGTCTCATCACCGCAGTCAAGGCCCAATTCATGGAGGAGTGGGTGTGTTGGATCTGGTCGGGGCAGCTGACTACAAGGGAGAGGAGGAGCAGCCGAGCTTGAGAAGACACCACCCCACTCCACCACCGTGTACTCCATTCCACCACCGTGGTCTCCAAGGCCGAGCTCCACCACACCATGGGCCGGTGGGGTGACAGACCACCGCGCCAAGAGGACGGAGTTAGTCGCCACCATGTATGGGCTCCTTGAAGCTTGCCTACCGTGAGTGCATCTACTGATGCACGACTGCCACCGCTTCATCAGACACCACCGCGCGCACCCTTACTTCATTTCTAGCTATCAGACCCTGCCCACTGCATGCCAGCTGCTCACCGTGCCTTCGCCTTCACCATGCCCGTGCCTCCTCACCTTCTCCAGAACCTCCAGTGCCCCTGCACTGCACCTCTACTCTCCCACAGTGCGCGCTCCACGCACCTCCAGCTCGCACCAGCCTGCACACGCGTGCACTCTCATCCCCCCCGCCGCATGCAGCACACAAGCAGCGTGCCTCCAACACCTCCCACGCTCGCTGTTGTTGTGTGCGCATGCTGCCCGCAGTAAAGTGCCCGTGCGCCCAAGCAGCCTGCCAGCACTCGCACGCCCGTGCGCCCAGCAACAGCACTTCACTTCGCCACCAGCAGTGCACGCACAACATGCTTCAGTTCAGTCGACTTCTCCTTCTTCTTCTTCTTCTTCTCTATTAACGAAGGTACCCAAAGCACCCACAATGCAGCTGCCTCATCTAGCCTCGAAGCTTCGTGCCACCAATATCAATGAACTTGCTTCGACCTCAGAAACTCGGCACACCCTCTGAAGGCCGACAGCAGCCTGCACGCATCGGCAAGCCACCACCACCATTGCCTACCTTCCTCGTTGTCGGCAAGACCACCGGCAGCCGTTCGACGTGCGGTCACCGCCAACGCGTAGTCCTCGCCGTGGCCAACCACCTCCGAGCTTCGCACACCCAACTGCGGCCTCCTCATCGCGCACGCACAAAGGGAGCAAATGCTCTATTTCTTATCGAATTAATATTTACATTTTGTGCCATTGTCAACTTTTATTATTATTTTATTAAGCTGCATTGCAAAATGTATCCTTTAGTTGTGCAAAATTGCCATTTTAGCATGTTCTCTTGATGTTTTCTTAATCTAAAGTTAGATTTGGTTCGATTTCTCGACGAAACTAACCGTGAACATATGTTTTTAACCGGTGCAAGTTTAAATATGTCATTGCCTCCCTGTGGATACGACCTGCTCCTAATTGAGTGGTTATATTAATTGTTGATTAGTCAATTTTTCCACCACATAGAACTACAAACAACACATCATTTTATGTAACAAATGACTTTAAAAGCAAAGAATCAACTCATCAAATGGCGCCATTGCCGGGGAGGCAACAGACGCAATAATTTCACCTGATTTCATTTCTGATTATTTCTCATTGCACAGTGATCTGACCATTTATTATCTTTTCTGTGCGAGGAATTTGTGAGAGGAATTAGACAGAGGTGAGTGCAATGATCTGTGACACATATTCTACGACTTGCAATCACACCAGCCATCGTGAGAGGCAACCCTTGATGTCGCTAGAGGAGAAATTGATTGAGCTACCTTAACTGGGAGGGGAAGGACGAGGACGCGACGATCATCTCTGTACATTTAGTCGTTGATTTGATTAGAGTAGGATTAAGACTTTAGACTTAATTTTTCATTGCACATTTGGTTTGAGACCCTTGTTCTGGGGTATATTTTTAGGGGTTTGTTCCCCGATTTTGTTTTAGGCCCATGTTGGGTAGTTTTTGGGAGTTTGTTCCCTCTTTTCTTTAGATCTAGGTTTTCTTTTGTGGGTTGTTTATCTTCTATTTGTTTGTGCACAAGTAGGTAAAAAAAAAAAAATGAGCTGCCTGCTAGAGGCTGCCTGCCCCTAGGACGAATCATTTAGGTCTATATGAGCAGCATCTAGATTTATTTCTCTGCATTGCGTGCATTCTCGCATCGTTAATTGCTGGAAGCAAGGTACGCATTCTCTTACTTTGCATCATATTCTTGATCACACATTGCATTTGGACTTAATTCGAAGACCACCTAATCTATATTAAATAAATCTAACAAGTGGTCACATATTTTCTAGAAAAAGGACTAATTAAAGGAAGGACATTTTAAAAACCAAGGATTTGATTTTCAAACTTGGCGTGCTATTCAAAATTCAAAATCTTTTGTGGTGTATGCACACTTATATCTCTTGCACCACGGCACGCTTTTAGACACTCCTTAGGTTTGGAAATACTAGGACAAGTTTCCTCCTATCTTTGGATTCTAAAGTAATTAGAACTTGAGATCAAAGGTTTTGTAACTCCAAAGAGGGGGATACCCTGTCACAGATTTTTGGGGGTAGTTGAGAAGCACCACGAAAGCACAGCTTCAAAGGAAGGCTTAGGCCTACTTGCATCCCTCGATCTTCCATCTTTGGAGTTGCTCTACCATTTGAGATTTAGGGAAGAACACCTAAGCTCCAACTAGGTCATCTTAGGCGAGCCGTAGGTCGACAATAAGCACGTAAATTGATTGAACAAATTGTATTGTCACCTACAATCTGACTTAAAATCAAAAGCCTAAATTGGGAAAGACCTAAAAAGTCCTTTTTGAATTATGTTTTTCTTGGGGAATTTTGATTGAGGTGTGAGTTAGAATGGACCACATTGATTTTCATCCTTTCACATCTTGCCCACACCCTCACCCCAACTCTGCACTCTTCGATCCCATACGCCGAGATGGCCCATCCTTTGATGGACATAATGACAATCATTGGGATCCGTTTTACTCCTATTATAGGAGTATTGGCCTAGTTAAGCCCCAAATCAGTGAGAAAAACCTAGGAGCGGGATTTGCTTTGCCCAATATCCCACACACCATAGAAATACCCAACCCACCCTCCCTGAATAATTATAATGGTTGGACAGACACTCCTAGGTACTATAAGCCTGAGCCTGACTTCTCTCATGATAGAAATGACCTCTCCTCCTTGAAGATGGAAATACAGAAAATGTAAGACGAAATGATTGAATTGTTAGGAGAATCTTCGAGAGCAGGCCAACAAGAAAGAGATGAAATTGGCCACCCAATCTACCCCATTGAGGATGATGTACACCCCTCTACAATTGATGCATCTCCCGTGGGAGAGCTACACTTTAAGTTGGAGGGAAATTTTGGGGAATTTGTAAGGGAGAATAGCTACTTTTCAAGGATCGATTTTGAAACCTCCCCATTAGATGACACTTCTTTGAGAGACCCATGCCTTAAATGGGAGGAAGATACATATGAAAGTAGCTATGCATTGGATGAAGAAAGGTGGCAACCCGAGGAAGATGATGATAAGGTTGAGTATCCACCTGAATTATAATGGAGTCAAAAGAAGGGAATGATGGTACCATTGGATGACCTCAACCAAAATGATAGTATTTTCGTGACATTTGATGAAGTGGGACGAAGTCAAGTTGTTAATCCTACACTCCCTTCTGATCATGAGATGGAACTCAAGCCCACCCTTAGGGAATCTAACCCTGAAGAAATTGACCTATCTAAGGAGTCTGATGTTACCAGTGTAAACCATTTACCTCAGATAGAGCACCCTAGGGGATCTGTTGAGATATTAAATGATTCTAGACCTTGGGTATATGATGAATTGTGTGATGAGGAGAGAGATGAATTATATGAGGAACCTACATTCAAAATTTAGAGTAACACTAAGGGTGATTATATCTTATTTGAAGAGTTAGCCCCTGAGGATGTCACAAATTTGATTAAATTAAGTTTCCTTAGCACACCCATCAATGATATTTCTCCTCATGATGAAATGATGGAAAATTTGGAAGTAACTTCTAAGATTTCTGTGGATTCACATATAGACTCCAAGGAAGATTTGAGTAAAGAACAAGAACTTGGAGATGACATTGATAGGATAATCCCTAGATCTGTTGCTTCCAACCTGCCATCATTTGTTTCGAAGTCACCCTCTGATTCACTTATGTCTGAAGATGAAATTTTGACTCCTGATGAAGTGTAGGAGATACTGGTTATAGTGCAAGGAATGCTAGGGATATAATTGAGGATTTGGAAAGAGTGTTAAGGATGGACACTGAGCTGATTGAACCCAACCTAGATCTTATGGCTATCACGCAACCTCGAAACTTGGACACCCTAGACAATCCTTGCCTTATAGATTTACTCACTTTTGTTCTGATCGGGGGGCTTAACAAACCAATATTTCCTGTAATGGAGTATCGGGTATGGATTAATGATTTCTTTAGTCAGTCCATTGCCCTAGGGGTTTATCTCTGCGCCATTCCTTCCCCATTCCTTTTGGAGGATCCTTGTCATCCTCCCCTTACCCCTTTGGAGGTTGTTATGCTAGTTTATCCTTTAAAACCTCCTCTGGTGACCTAGGAAGATTTCATTCCCATCTTAGTTGGGCGAGCATTTACTATTGGGCTTCATCATCAGCTCGTCAATATCCTAGGTTACCTGCTTTCTAGGCCAGCATTACTTTGCTCATTTTTAGGGCATATTTCTGCAATCCTTGAACCTGATTTGCAGGTTCTTTGCCTACTCGGCTGCTAACAAAAGAACAACAACCCATCTCTGACCCAGGTAATATCCTTCTATGCAATGAGGACATTGCAGATTTTAGGCATGGGGGGGGTGTACTTGGGGATATACATAGCATAGTGCATTCATGCATATTGCATTTAAAAAAAAAGAGTTTTGAGCTTAACTGGCTAGGTCCTACATTCTTAAGCAAATTAGAACTCTAGGTGAGGCTAAGTTAGTTCTAGGGTCAAACTTTAGAAGCTAAATGAGCTACTAGCTTTAGACCTTTAGGGTCCTTTGTGGACTTAAAAACTTAAGTAGGAGTTAAGTTGCGGATTGAAAGGGATGGTGGTCGGACCCGGCTAGGTTGTGTTAATATGGTGATTTTATCATTGAAGTGTGTATAGTGGTTAACCTAAATAGAGCCTAACCATCTTTTTACAAATTTTTTTACCTGGCCTACTTGATTTTATCTTGGTCACTTTTAGTCCTAGGGTCGAACTCAGGGAAGTGGGTTTAGAAGTGAAGTTTCTATGCCTTTCCTACAACGAATCTCTTCCGTTCATTTATTGTGTTTTTGGTATTTTTCTATTTAGATTTTTTCTAATAATTCTTGTTCTTGAGGCACACCCTCAAAATTAGGTTCTTGGCTTTGAGCCAAATCAGGGTTCCAAAATTGGCCTTGCTATTTGCAAGACTGAGTACCTACAAGTCAAGACTTATCTTTTCTCTTTTATATATTTTTTATCTTTTTACTGGCATGAAAGAGAAGCAGCAATAAAGTAAATATAGTATATATATATAGGTATATATTATATATGTCTAAAGGGGTGGGGGTGGAGGTGGAGATAGAGTGTAGCACGGTGTCGCGTCAGTTGTCATCTAGAAAGACACAACCAATAGGATGAGGTGCTGCGTGGAGTGTAAGGTGGATGGCGGAAGATGAGTGTGAACACGCTTTCTGTACCACGATACCACGTATAGTAAGAAATGTGAAAAAATATATATATATGTATATATGTAAATATATCTATACGTATATATGGTTATAAATATATGGGTATATATGTACTTATATATGTATATATATATATATATGTATATATGTATATATATATAGATATGTAAATATATGTATAGATAGATATATATATATATATGTATATGTATGTATATATAGTATATATGTGTATATATATATATAGTAATATATGTATATATAGAAATATGTAGATATATATATATGTATGTATATATAGTTATAGATATATATGTATATATGTATGTGTATATATATATAAGTTTATGTGTATATATATGTATATATATATGTATACGTATATAAGTATATATATATATATGTAAATATATATGTGTATATATATATATAAGTATATAGATGTATATATATATATATGAATATATGTATAATAATACATAGTTATCCAGGTACTACTATATATATAGATATAAGTATATATATAGATATATCTATATGTATATAAATATATATATATAAATATATATATGTATATATATATATAAGTATATATTAGTGTATAGGTGAGAGTGTGTGTGTGCGAGAGTGTGAGTGTGTGTGTATGTGTATTTGCAGAGAGAGAGGGAGAGAGTGCTATGAGAGAGAGAGAGAGGGAGACTGCTGGAGTGAAGGCTGGAGGGTTAAGGCGTCTGAAACTTCAGGAGTCATCTGATGGTTCCACGCGCGCGGGTAGGCGCGTATGTACGCGGAGAGGCATGTGCCGGAGGGAGATGGGTGCGGAGAGGACCGCAGGGCACAGCGCTGTGCGGAGAGCTGGAGTGGGTGCACGCAGATGCACGCGAGCGAAGACGTGAGCGGGAGCGGGTGCTGGCAGAGGATTGCACGCAGACGCGCTGGCAGGTGCTGGAGCGGGACGCGGGGCGGGACGCGCACGCGGGCGAAGGCCGGTTGTGGCATGCCGGGTGACCAGATAAGTAAGAAACTTACTAGTCACCCCACTGTAGCCACAGTGTTCCATAGAAACGCGTGAACAATGGGTAAAGTGGCCATACGAGCTGTGCAACCGCTTGCGCCCGGTGTTGTGAGTGCGGGTGGCTTGTGGCTGGCTTGGTGCGTGCTGGTGCGCGCATGGAAGGGGTGCGCCGATTGGTTGCGGGCGCGGAAAGGTTCGCGTACGCGAAGAAGCTGGAGGCGAGGGCGCCTACAGGCATGCGCTGGAGGCCTGCATGCGCTGCTGCCGCCTTGCTGCTGTTGGTGTGAGGCTTGGCCGGCTACTGCATGGGCGTGCGGTGGCCTGTTGAGCTCCAAAGCTTGAAGCTTTGTGGTAATGGCGTAAATGGCATGGAAAGTTGAAATAGAGAAGAGAAGACCACCATGCCCACCGGCTCTTTGATGAGCTGGGCAGCAGTGGTCTTACGGTGGTGGGTGTGCACCACAGTGATGGACTCCTACCGGCAGAGTGGCTCCTCAGAGGAGTAGGGCCTGCGTATGGAGGGAGAGGGGAGGGGACGACCTGGAAGGAGAAGCTGCTGTGTGTTGGGTTTTTGGAGTGGAGGACCAGGCTCTCCTCAAAGAAGAGAGCCGTGCCTATTTTATAGAGGAAGAAAGCATGCACAGCGATGCCCTGGCTGTGCATGCGGCTGCAGGGACTGGCTTGCATGTGGCTGGCAGGGAGAGCTGCTGTAGAGCATGGCTAAGCAGGACATGGCGCGAAGAAGAAGCGGTTGCCATGCATTGCAGCTGCGGGAAGAAAGTCAAAAATCAAAAAGAAATAAAAAATGAAGATGGAAATTTTGTGAGGCAGCACTTGAGGAAAACGTGAATTGCGAGGCCATTTTATTCACTCTCCTCCCCTCTCAATAAAATGCATGCATGTGTGTATTTTTACAATGCGACAATGTCTACCTAATATGCACTAGTAATGCTAGGAAATAGCACAAGACGGCACAATTGCAGGTGTATTTTTGTGGTGCAATCATACCCCCATACTTATCTTTTGCTAGTCCCTAGCAAAATAGTGTTTAGAAATGATCTTCAGCTGAAGATTTTCTTCGGAGGTGATATAGGTGTGTTTATTGTTGGATATTGTGAGAACCAATTGCAGAGAAGACTACCAGTACTTTAATTCTCACATGACATAGATCATCTCTCGACTAACCAGGACTCTTGATATTTAAACCTTAAGTATGATTTCTAGGACCCAAGAGGTTTTTGCCGTACTCGAGAGCTCAAGAGGTTATGGCTTGTGCATAGTGAAGGATCAAGACTGACCAGATGAACATTAAGACTCAAGCCGAGGGTTTCACGAATTTTTAAGTAAAGGTTGATCCCAGTTTCAGCTCGTGTCTTCGGATTGACCCTTAAAAAGATGATTGAAACTCAACTTCCATTTTCTGACATTTGTGGCTCAAAGAAAATAGGATATTTGCCCTGAAGAACCTTTTTTGTAGGAAGATTTTACAGATATTTGTGAGATATACTGACTTATTTGTATATATATATATTTCTTTTTTTGAGACACGTGTCAGTATATCCCTTATAACATTATTTGGAGGAGCACACTTTTCTTTTTGGTGGGAGAGTTCCTTTTTGGTGGAAAGTGTCTTTCCTAAACACAAGATTAAAACCTGGGATAAAAAGTCTACCTGTGCACACAGGTAAGGATTCCACCTTCCCTAATGAACACTAAGGTTGGATCTTATGTTCACCTGGTCTTTCTTGATATGTGTAGTGTGAACCAAGATTACTTAGGCTCTCGAATAGAAGCAAACCAACGGATCCTGTACTGATGTCTCAGGTACAAGAATACGTCCTTAGTTAGGAGAGATTCCGATCTATCTTGTCAATGCTCAAGTGAATTAAGCCGAGCCTGAGCGAATCAAGCTTTGTGGCCAAGAAAGCCTTCAAAATAGCGGTTGAATATCCATAAACACTTACTGTATTTTTGTTTCAGCCTTCAGATCCTTACTAAATACCATTTTTTTTCTTTTTTTTACATATTTATAAATAGGTGGAAACTGCATGATACCATAAAATACCCAGATCCTATGGATGCCTATCCACCCCCCCATGCCAAACGATGCTATGTCCTCATATGCATGCAGGGAAAGGTAGAGAAAGGATGAAAGATCAGGTAACGAGAGCTGAGGTGCAGGGTATACAGCAGGGTGGTAGGGTGGGTGGATGGTGGGTGGTGAAGTGAAAAGTGAAGTGATCATGATAGTGGCGTGAAAAGTGATGGTGGATGGTGAAAGGTCTGGCATTTCTTGGGACGAGAGTGTCCCAGGCGGATCAGAGAACAAATCAGGGGGAAGAAGTTGGCCCTCAGATTGGCCAAGAAGAGGGGCTTCTTGGATAGATTGATCCAAAAGGAATAGCCCCAGTGAGAAGTATGTGGGCTCAAGGTCCTAGTGTGGATTTGCAAATCCGCCTGATTTGGTAGGAAAGAAAGGGCAATCCGGTCTTCAAGAGTGTGGACCGATGGTGAGTAGCTCAGATATGACTCAGACCACGAGGTATGGGAAGTGGAGAAAACCTCATCAGAAGTATGGCCAGGAGAAGGTACGGGAATAGGGAGGGATGGGGGAACATCACAATATGTGTTTGTCAGGCAATCGTCAATGTTTATAGGTAATCCACAGCAGTCAGAATAGGTCTCAATTAGTCCGATACATGTGCTGACGGCCATGTCCTCGTCAGACGTGTCATCCTCGATACAATCGCAATCAAAGTTCTTGGCTACCTTGAAGATGTTAAGCTTGAGCTTTTCAGATCGAATGGCAATCTCAATACAGCCCGACTCGTAGTTGATATGGGTGCGGGCTGTGGCCAAGAAAGGTCGACCAAGGATGATCGGACAATCATAAAGTGAGCTAGGAACTTCCATATCTAAAACAAGAAAGTCAACAGGAAAATAGAGATTGTTGACCCTAACCACCACGTCTTCCACCACACCATTCGGGATTTTGACAGAATGATCTGCCAACTGTAACGTGACAAGGGTGGGTTTCAGATTTCCCAAGGAAAAATTTTCAAGCATGATGGTCGGTATAAGATTGATGGAAGATCCTAGATCAAGCAGGGCACGGTTAAAATTGCAGCCTTGGATGCTACAGGAAATCAGTGGTGTGCCTGGATCTTTCTGCTTCGGTGGTAGGTTTGACATTATAGCACAACTTGCATGAGGCGAGAGAACCACCGGATTCTTGGTTTCCTTTGACTGTCGCCTGGGTGTTGTGTAGTCTTTGAAAATCGGGCGACAGTAGGTATGTGATTGATAGCCTCGAGCAAGGGTACCTTGATTTCTACATCCCTGAACAAATTACGTAGGTTATCAAAAGCCTACGTATCTTTCTTTTTGCCTTTTGGCTCCCTCAGTAGAGCCTCAGGGAATGGAACTAATTCTGGCACCAATTTGGGTGTATCGTCCTCTCGCGAATGCGGTGCACATCCCGAATGAGAGGGCGATGAAGAAGACGGGCCAGAATCAGGTCGAGGTGGATCGATAGTTTGCTTACCGCTCCTCATAGTGATAGCATTGGACGATGCGGGTCCAGTGGGATCATATGATGGAGGAGGGTTTACAATAGGGACATAAGAGTGCGATGCTGCAGCGGGATTAGCCTAAAATCCTGGTGGAATGCTCGGAGCTTGCAAAATCTGATTAACCTGCCCCTGAGAAGGTCGTACCTATGGTTGAGGACCACGGGGTACGAAATTTCGCAGGTTTGGAACAGGTTGGGTAGGAAGAGTGCCCTGAGATCAAGTCGCCATGCGTAGTTGACTGATCTCAACATTTTGCTGCGCCAATTGGTGCTGAAGAGAGGTCATGTTCTCTTCATGGCGCTTTGTCATTTCCGTCATCATTCGCATCAATTTATCAAGAGGACTTGATGCGTGTTCTGTTTGCGGTACGCAAGGACCTGATGGCGGATTCGCCATAGGATTAGACTGAGCCCTTGGGATGACGGGTGCAGACGGTCGCATTGGTCCACCCGTGGGGTTTTGGCGCTGCGGGTTGTTGGACCATGCGAAATTCGGATGATTTCGCCACCCTGGGTTATAAGTGGCAGAGAACGGGTTGTTCCCCAGGGTGCAAGCGTCTTCTATGCCAGAAGACGCGTCCGCATGTAAGTATGTGTCCAAGCACACGGAGGCTTGGTCCTCCATGTCGAAATACTGGCTCGCAGAAGCCAGATCTACATGACTTATTGAGTCACTCGGCGCGACACTTGGTAAGGAAGGTCTTACGGGGTTTCTCGGGATAAGCCTGGTGTTGGAAGAATTTGGATTGTGACGAAGTGGTGAAGTGGGGGTGTTTGCCATAGATCGGGCAGGGTTGGCCAGAAGCTCGTTTAGCTTCTTGTGCACGACGGAGACTTCATCCAATTTCTGTGTAATAAGGCTAAGATCTGTGGATGAATGGGAGGGTCCCGTGTCAACTTCGTGGACATTACGGGGCAGGCTGGTACGATTAAAGGTGATAATGGAGGCATTGTTCATTGAGTTTTCACTCATATTTTCAAATAATTCGAATGCTCCATTCTTGTCTTTATTCATAAAATTCCCTCCGCAGGAAGCGTCAGCAATCTGCTTCAAAGTCTCATTTAGCCCGTAGTATAAAATCTGGGCTACATGGCACTTAGGCAAACCATGGTGTGGACACTTCCTGAGGAGGTCATTATATCTCTCCCATGCCTCATGAAATTGTTCGCCGTTTTGTTGCGTAAATGAAGTGATAGCGTGGCGAAGCGCATTGGTTCGCCCGGTTGGGAAGAACTTCTTGAGAAACGCTATTTGCATTGCTTCCCAAGAGTGGATTGTTCTCCCAAGGGTGCATAACCACTGCGACGCTTTATCCAGCAATGAAAATGGGAACATTTTCATGAGGACTATAGGTAACCCGATATTTCTTGGTTTAACAGTTTCATCCAATTCTGGTTAAGTCTTCCAAGTGGAGAAAAGGATCTTCACTTGCAAGACCATGGAAGTGAAAATTTATCAGGCCAATTATGTTTGGTTTCAAATCAAAGTCGTCCCCGCCCATGGGGACCCGAATTTACCCTATGGTCTCTGTAGCAGTGGGATTCTGATAAGAGCTAAGAGACCTAGGCTCCTCCCGTTCGGGAGGGTTCTGCATTTCCTCCAATGTTTCCCTAATGGCTTCAATTTGTTCATTATAAATTTTCATTTGGGCTTGGAGGCGGGTTATGGGATCTAAGGCTCCACCACCTGGTGAGTTTTGAGGGCGGTTTCCTCCCTTGGGATTTGGGGGTGGGCGTGCAGCCATGTTTGTGGAGGAGGAGGACGATTCAGCTTCTTTTCTAAATTTATCAGGCAATTCACACAGTTCAGGGTTTTGTGACCTCCTCCTAAACATGCACTACCGTAGGAAGAATTGGGGGGATACGAAGGGGAAAGGAGATGAGAGAAATGACGCTGCAAAGGTACACTTGATGATAAATCAATTCAATCAAATTCTTAACCTCTACAGTATGCCCTTAGACCTAAAGATCTAAGTTACCTACTATCACGAACTATAGAACCGAATGCGAGCACCGCGGAACCACCGGGCCAGATTGAAAAGCCGTTTGCCCCAGTCTTAGACACCCGATAACACGTGGGAACCCTCACCAGCACGTAGGCGCTACACGTAGGTAGTTAGACCTCCAATCCTTAATATGGGTCAAGTTGCTACCAATTTTAGTTAGAGGCTTAGGATAAAGTGATTTTAGAATGTGAAGGGCATTGTTTACGGGTAATGCCCAAGTGATTATTTTTTCAAGTGTGTAAAACAAGCATGCAATGGGGAAATCTCCTCGAATTGAAGTTTTTAATTAGTAAATGGTTTTTAGAATTCAACCTTAAGTAGTACGGATTTTAGGATTTCGCTAAATTACCAATTCAACCAATCTCCAGGTTTTGAGAGAATACAAGTTTTCTTCTAAGCCCAACAAACCCTTCTTCAATGTCAGTTGGTTAATGCATGCTAAAATGCAATGGGCTTCCTGATGAGAACCTCATCATGAGCCATAACTAGCTCATTTTGACCTAATACAAAGGATAAAAGCTCCTACATATCTCAAGGAAAGGCTTAACTCAGAGAATTCTGAGTTTGAGAAGGAAACAAGTCATAAGGGGTAAAAGTGCAATTTTACCAGTATAATCTGCATACAGGGTAATTCAGGGCCCAAACATAGGTCAAAGCAGCTTAATAAGAATAAAAGTGGGATGAGATGATCTAGCAAGGGCTACAGCAATTCCAAGAAACTAAATGATAAATCTGTAACCCTAAAACAACCCACTTCAATTCACAAGGTTCGAGGCAAAGTAAAAATAGAATAAACCCTCTAAAATTCATAGAAAAATAATCTCTAGGGTTTAGAACCTTCAATTTGGCATTTAGAACCCATTTTGACCTACATTGAGAACCATGCCCAATTAATAACTTAATTTGGGTTTTTGCGCAAATTGACCGGTCAAACAAGGTTTAATATGAAAATGAAATTCACCATCAGATTCCTTAGGTCCTAATTAGTCATGTATAAAAACTTGAGCCTAAGAAGAAACCTCCTTGACCGACTTTACACTTTGGTCCTCATATATTTACTCTTTGGCCCTCAACTTTTGAACCCTCGCATTTTGGCCCCTAACTCTCCTTCGTTCTTTGCAATCAGGTCCCTCCTGCAAAACCTGCCAGCACCATGCTCCGGCGACCTTGCGCGGAGCATGGCGCCGCGCAGGGTGAGGTGGGGGACCTGGCAAGTAAACCGGGGGTGCCCTGCGTCGTCAGCCGTCGCAGGGACACCCCCCTGGTCGTTGTAGGCCACCATACCGGCCGTGCGAACGCACGGACGGTATGGGTTCTTGTTTCCGACCATCCTCCGGCGAGGGAGACACGTCGTCTCCCTCCGCCTTCCTCCCTGTTTGATCCCTATAAATACCCCCCGCTGCTCCACCGACCAGGGCAGCCTGGATCTGACGGAGAAAATCCCCAACTTTCTTCTCTTCTTCCTCCGGCAGACGCTCACCAGCTCCGGCGGTTTCCTCCCCCTCCACCTCTTCGCTCTGCCGCAATACCAGCAGCAGAGACTTCCTCCCCTGCTCTTCCCGCGCCACGCCGCACCCAGCTGGCGCCTCTCCGGCTCTCTGCTCGCCGCCGCCCCTTTCCCTGAGCATCGTCTTCTCCGGCGACAGTCGATACGACTGTCGCCCTGTTCCTCCCCTTTCGTCCCTGCAAGTAAGCTAGAGCTACTCCCCTTCTTCTCCTCTTTCTTTCCCCGCTTTCAATTTATTCAATTAAGCCCTCTACCGACCCTGACCACCTTCCCCCCCTTCGCCTCCGACCACCCTCCGGCGAGCCGCTCCCATCACCTCAGCGACCCACACGGCTCGCCGACCCTCACCGAACCTCCGCCTCATCACACTGAGCACCCCCCACCCCTCCACTGCCACTCCACACCTCCGTAACACTCCCCCGAACAAACCCATTCCTCCGGTTGCAGTCCGACCCAGGGCTGCCGCCAGACACCACCTTGCGGCCTGCCGCGCAGCTCCTCACCTTCGCCGTGCCACGGCGAAGGTTCCCCAGTGGTTTGATCAGGCCGAGAGGCCATATTCGTGTCCGACAGATTTTGAGGTTCGACCGCCATTAACGCACATTGAAGTAGCTTCTCCCGCGCTCCAGGCTTGAGGACTCCAGGTCTCCAGCTGCTGCGGAGTACGGGGAGTCTTGCGAAGGCAGCCAGCCAGCAACCTATGCTAATCGAAGCCGCAGCTGCAGAAGCCAGGCCGCGGTCTCCCAGCAGGCGCACGCGAGGAACGGTCTGCGTTTAGTCCCACATCGGTAAGCCTCACACCCGTTCCACTGTTTAAATTGATTTCGTGCACTAGCCTTACTGCCTCAGTACACGGGGTGAGGTCCCCTTACACCCGCCCGGTTACCCGGTCTCGTCCGCGCTCACGCCCCGCGGACCTGACCCGACCCGACTTAGACTGACCTGCACTCCTCGCCCACCACGCACGCCGGTGGGCCTGGACCCGGGCCTGATCCGAACCCGGTTACCCGGTAGCTCTGGGAGAGCTTTCCCAAGAGTGGTTTCAGAGAGAAAGAGAGACGCGGGGGGGGGAGGGTAGAGTAGGTTTTGCCTCTGACGAAAAACTCTGAAGTGTGCAGGCGCAGGCGAAGAAGAAGACCCGCGGAAGAAGAAGGAGCTGCACAGTAGCAAATGCATAGTTAAGTCGTCGAAGCACCGGGTCAGACGACGGAAGGTCAGCAGCCAGAGCAGGAAAGAAGGCAGGCTGAAGAAAGAAAGAAAAGAAGAGCAACGGCCAAAGCAGAAGAAGAAGAAAGGAAGACTTAGTAGCTGAAGGTAGAAGCTCTGCAGCCATAAGGAAGAAAAAGAAGGAGATCTGAAGAGGAGCGTCACCTCTGCAGAACGAAGAAGAAGAAGAAGGAGATCTGAAGAAAGAAAGGAAGAAGAAACATTCACAGAAGAGACTGCAGAAAAAGAAGAAGAAAGGCCAAGACAGAAACCAAGGAAGAAGAAGAAGGAGATCTGAAGAGGAGCATCACCTCTGCAGAACAAAGAAGAAGAAGGAGATCTGAAGAAAAGAAAGAAAGAAGAACATCACGAGGAGAAAACGAAAAGAACAACAAATTCTTTCCCTCTCTCTTTCTTTATTTTGTAAAAGAAACATGTATATCTCTAGAATACGACTTGCTCCCTGAGTTCGACCTCGGGAACTCTTTTATTTTCCGAGTAAAAAATTTATATTTGAAATGTTGGTAATAACCGGCTTTACTACAACGTTATAACAAAACCAAAACCCGGTCATCAAATCCAAACCGACACATCACTTCCCTAAATAGAGATTTCTATGTGTGGATGCACGAATCAGTTTTAGATTAGTGTGAAAGGGAGCCAAAGCACTGCAATTCAAGTGCTCCCAATCACCAAAAAGATTTCCACATACAAGGCTCAACCAAAAGATAAAGAAAATCAATTTGTTAGGGTTGAAATATTCGGAATCGAATCTTAGGCAAGTGAAAAGTCGTGGTGGGGTTGGAATTAACTCAATTCCAAGTCTCCCACCAAAAAGGTGATCCCGAATTGTAGATAAATGAGGCAAAGAGGGGTGCAATCAATCTTTTTATTTGCCTCAAAGAATACTTCCCACTGCGAAAGATTCAAGAATCAAGATTCTTGAATCTTCGCTATGCGAAGTTTGGCGGGAAATCCCGGGGCGGTGGGAGTAAAGGCAAACAATCAATCAAGTGAATTTTAATCCACTTGCCCCAAGAGATCCCAAGAAGTTTTTCTAGTTTTTTTTTAGTTTTTAGTTTTTTTTTTTTTTAAAGTGACAAGTTAGCCTAGGTTGCTAAGAAAGGAAGACCTACTTGTTCAGCAATGTGTGCGGAGCTCCAATGTGGTGTTGGCGTCTTCACTCTCTTATTCCCGCCTTGGATCTACCCACGTCTCCGACTTCGTTTGCCTGCCTTCTCCTTGCAACAGGTTTACCTGCACACAAATAAACAAAAACACCCGTGAAGAGAGAAGAGAAAAAAATGAAAGGAGTGGAATAGAAACTTACTTGAATATGCACTTCCTCGGCAACGGCACCATTGAAAGGGATGGTGGTCGGACCCGGTTAGGTTGTATTAATATGGTGATTTTATCGTTGAAGTGTGTATAGTGGTTAACCTAAATCGACCCTAACCATCTCTTTACAAAATTTTTTACCTGGCCTACTTGATTTTATCTTGGTCACTTTTAGGCCCAGGGTCGAACTCAGGGAAGTGGGTTTAGAAGTGAAGTTTCTACGCCTTTCCTACAATGAATCTCTTCCGTTCGTTTATTGTGTTTTGGTGTTTTTCTATTTAGATTTTTCTGATAATTCTTGTTCTTGAGGCACACCCTCAAAATCAGGTTCTTGGCTTTGAGCCAAATTAGGGTTCCAAAATTGGCCTTGCTATTGGCGAGACTGAGTACCTGCAAGTCAAGACTTATCTTTTCTCTTTTATATATTTTTTTTATCTTTTTACTAGCATGAAAGAGAAGCAGAAATAAAGTAAATATAGTATATATATATAGGTATATATTATATATGTATAAAGGGGTGGGGGTGAAGGTGGAGATGGAGTGTAGCACGGTGTCGCGTCGATCGTCGTCTAGAAAGACGCAACCAACAGGACAAGATGCTGCATGGAGTGTAAGGTGGATGGCAGAAGATGAGTGTGAACATGCTTTCTGTACGCGTGTATCGGGGAATATCAACAACTGGTGCAGATATTCCCGCGATACCACGTATAGTAAGAAATGTGAAAAAATATATATATATATGTATATATGTAAATATATCTATATGTATATATGGTTATAAATATATAGGTATATATGTACTTATATATGTATATATATATATAGATATGTAAATATATGTATATATATATATATATGTATATGTTGTTGGTGCCAGAGCACCACGATCATTTGTTTTGATGATAACAAAACACGTGTCGTTTAACATTTGCACTTGAAGTCTTAGATTTCAGGAAAATTGCAAATGGAGTCGTGATTGGACGGAGTTCGAGCTCGCATCCAGGATGGATTGGAGGAGCTTGATTGAGAATAGAAGAGATTCGCGAGGAGCGATATATTGAAGAAGGAAGGAGATGAAGAATAGGATAGATTTCCTTCTCTTGTACTCGTTGTATTTTTCGTTTCTTTTGTTGCTTTTTATTTTTGTTACTTAGATTCATGTTAAAGAGCCTCAAAGTACCCTAACAGTAGTCCTAGGAACACTGGCACAACCCTAGGACACTTAGGTTTTTTGTAGAGAACTTAGAAAACCAATATAGGGTTCAAACAGCATTTCCAGACGTCTAATTCCAGGATCAGACGTCTGATAATGTGTTTTAAGACGTCTGACTATTGATTCAGACGTCTGATAAACATTTAGGCTGGACTTGGTAGTTCTGTCTGATGAAATCAGACATCTAGACCTTAGTCCAGACGTCTTAGAAGACGTCTGATGAATTTGGCAGACGTCCAATTAGTGGACCGTTAGGCTGGCTTAGCAAACACTGAAGATCTGACCGTTAGAGCCTTATTAGACGTCTGATAATTGACTGTTTTGCCTCGACTGACCCAAAAATCTCTTCTCAAAGATTTTCTAGCCGTTGCAAATCCATTCCCATGAAAAAGTAGGTTTACAAAAGTCCAGACATAGTGCCAGACATCCTGTATGTCGTCTGATGAACTTGCGCTAGAACCCTGTTTAGATCTGATTCAAGTCAGGAAGAAACCCGCCCAAAATCAGACGTCTAACCTTATTTTCAGACGTCTTAAAGTGGTCTTCCAGATGTCTGATACCAGAATTAGACGTCTGATTACCCTGTCAATGCAATCATTGTCCCTGATTTCGGCCTGATTCTCTTGGGCTTTGCACCCAACAGCTATGGAAGCTTTCCTAAGCCTTCCAAAGCCTTCCTAAGGCCTTTATAAATAGAGGGGAGCCTTTGCACACTAAGATACACCCAAGCAACATACTTTCCACTCTTTTGTGTCCAAAAAGAAGCCCTTGCTCTCCAAGCTCAAGCTCTACATCTTGAGAGCATCAAGTCTTTGCGCACCCGCTCTCCCGCCGTAGTTCACGAGAGCGACGTTGCACCGTCGCATGGCTCACGCACCCGCGTCATCGATCCGACGCACTTCTTGCAAAGGGGAGTTTCCTAATTCCTATAAAAGGTAGGTTTAAATTACTTTGTTGGCTCTATAGTATTGTTGTCATTTATCTTTGTTATTTGGTTGGGTATTCGCTTTGCAAATTCCCGTCTCCTTCGTGTGACAAAATCCTTCTCTTGAAGAGAAGGGGTTTGAGGTACGCTACCCTCGTATAAAGTAGCGTGGTTGTAATTGAGGTTGAATCACCCTCGTTTAAGTGATTCGGTTAGTAGATTTGATCAACTTGGTTGATCGGAAAATCCTAACTCGAGAGAGTTAGGTGGTGGTTTTCACCCGGTTTGGGTTTCCACCTAAAAATATTTGTGTGCATTGTGTGATTGAAATTTTTGTGAGATTGTTTATTATCTTTTCCGTAATTTTTTACGTCACGCTGATCTCACCCCCTCTGAGTAGGGAATTACATATGTATGTATATATAGTATATATATGTATATATATACAGTAATATATGTATACATATAGATATACTATATATATATATATATAAGTATATGTGTATATATATATATATATATATATGTATGTATATATGTATAATAATACTTGGTTATCTAGGTACTACTACATATATAGATATAAGTATATATATAGATATATCTATATGTATATATATATAAGTATATATTAGTGTATAGGTGAGAGTGTGTGTGTGTATGTGTATTTGTAGAGAGAGGGAGAGAGTGCTGTGAGAGAGAGAGAGAGAGAGAAAGGGAGACTATTGGAGTGAAGGCTGGAGGGTTAAGGCGTCTGAAGCTTCAGGCGTCGTCTGATGGTTCCACTCGTGCGCACAGGCACGTATGCGCGTGGAGAGGCATGCGCAGGAGGGAGATGGGTGCAAAGAGGACCGCAGCGCACAGCGCTGTGCGGAGAGCTGGAGCAGGCACATGCAGACGCACGCGGGAGAATACGCAGGAGGGAGCGGGCACTGGCAGAGGACCGCACGTAGACGAGCGGGTGGGCGCTGGAGCGGGATGCAGGGAGGGACGCTCGCGCGGGCAAAAGCCGGTTGCGGCACGCTGGCTGACCGGATAAGTGAGAAACTTACCGGTCACCCCACTGTAGCCACAGTGTTCTACAGAAATGCGTGAACAGTGGCTACAGTGGCCAGGCGAGCCGCGCAACCGCTTACGCCTGGTGCTGTGAGTGCGGGTGGCTTGCACCTGGCTCGGCGTGTGCTGGCAAGCGCATGGAAGGGGTGCGCCAATTGGTTGCGGGCACGGAGAGGTTCGCGTACACGAAGAAGCTGGAGGCGAGGGAACTTGCAGGCACACGCTGGAGGCCTGCGTGCGCTGCTGCCGCCTTGCTGCTGCTTCTGTGGGGCTTGGCCGGCTGCTGCAGGAGCGTGCGGTGGCCAGTTGAGCTCCAAAGCTTGAAGCTTTGTGGTAATGGCGTAAATGGCGTGGAAAGTTGAAATAGAGAAGAGAAGACCATCACACCCACCGGCTCTTTGATGAGCTGGGCGGTGGTGGTCTCACGGTGGTGGGTGTGCACCACAGTGATGGACTCCTACCCGCAGAGTGGCTCCTCAAAGGAGGAGGGCCTGCGTATGGAGGGAGAGGGGAGGGGATCGCCTGGAAGGAGAAGCTACTGTGTGTTGGGTTTTTTAGCGTGGAGGACCAGGCTCTCCTTAAAGAAGAGAGCCGCGCCTGTTTTATAGAGGAAGAAGGCATGCACAGCCATGCCCTGGCTGTGCATGGGGCTGCAGGGAGTGGCTTGGATGCGGCTGGCAGGGAGAGCTGCTGCAAAGCTTGGCTGAGCTGGACATGGCGCGAAGAAGAAGAGGTTGCCATGCATTGCAATCGTGGGAAGAAAGTCAAAAATCAAAAAGAAATAAAAAATGAAGATGGAAATTTTGCGAGGTAGCACTTGAGGAAAACGTGAATTGCAAGGCCATTTTATTCACTCTCCTCCCCTCTCAATAAAATGCATGCATGCGTGTATTTTTACAATGCGACAATGTCTACCTAATATGCACTGGTAATGTTAGGAAATAGCACAAGACGGTACAATTGTAAGTGTATTTTTGCAGTGCAATCACGGACCATTCCTCAAGAAGTTGAGGAAGGAAAGCTAGGGATTGAGTTAAAAGTGGGGTAGTACCTAGAGTCTTGTTCTACCTTTTGGTTTACAGGTCCTTGTAACCCAAGCATCCAAATTTCACACACTTGGTCTTGTGTAAGTATTCACCTTAATTCATTTCATAAAAGAAATTTGGTTCTCTTAGTTTTGACTTAGGAGAGGCTTGAAAACACAATTTGATTGGAAGAGTTCCCACCGCAGGAGAGGTGGAGTATATACTCACCTTGAGGATGCGATGATAACATATTACCTCCTCGGCGCTTGTCTCTTGGGATATCCATCCTACTGGGGGCATGTAAGCACATTGTGCGGTTCAAGTACCATGGGCAGCCCTATCTTGAACTGTCGATTGCCACAGGCCTGAATTTGCTTAAGAAATCCATGAGTGATACTATCTCGAAGTGTCGATTGCCAGGAGTTCTTCGGGTCATTATGGGCGGTGCTATCTCAAAGCATTGAAAGCCAGGCACCCTTCGATGTACGGTGATGGGGATAATGAATCTGACACAAACCGTGTTGATAGCTGATCCGAGGATAGACTTAGAGGAATTAAAAAAAAAATCCTTTTTCCTTTAACTCAAATAACTCAGACCAATACACATGCACGGATTTTTTAATCTCAGGGATCAATAAACCTTAGGGTAGAGTCAGAAATCAGAGAAACTTGTGCCTGCAACTCATCTTTAGCCGACCAAGTCTGTAACTTAACAACTACTTAGGAACCTTAGGTCTAAAGTCTGAACTTAATATGTTTCTAAAGGAAGACCGATTGGGTTGGCGAGTTTACTTGGAGTGCTAGGTTTTGCTTGATTTTGCTAGGGACTAGCAAAAACTAGGTATGGGGGTATTTGATTAGCCCATATTAGTGGGCTATTTAAGTATTTAAATGCCTAGACATTAAGTTAATTCTAACATTTATTTAGCATAAATTAGGATGTAAATAGATTAATTCATATTTCTGATTTAATTACATAATTCATGCATTGCATTCATATTTAAATGCATTTAGAATTAACTTAGAATTGCATTCATTTAATTAGTTAACCAATTAGGTGCATTGCATGCATTATTTTAAGTTAACATAGAAGTTGAGGGTTTGTATATAAATAACCATAATATTTTATTATTATTTTATTCTTCTTCTATGAGCAACGGCTGCATTTTTTCCAGCTGCTGCAATCAAGGCCCCATTCATGGAGGAGCAGGTGTGTTGGATCTGGTCGGGGCAGCTGACTACAAGGGAGAGGAGGAGACAACCAAGCTTGAGGAGACATCGCCCCACACCACCACCGTGTACTCCATTCCACCACCGTGGTCTCCAAGGCCGAGCTCCACCACACCGTGGGCCGGTGGGGTGACAGACCAACGTGCCAAGAGGATGAAGTTGGTCTCCATCGTGTACGAGCTCCTTGAAGCTCGCCTACTGTGAGTGCATCTACTGATGCACGACTGCCACCGCTTCATCAGACACCACCATGCGCACCCTTACTTCATTTCCAACCATCAGACCCTGCCCACCGCACGCCAGCTACTCACTGCGCCTTCACCACGCCCGCGCCTCCTCACCTTCTCCAGAACCTCCAGCTCCCCTACACCGCACCTCCGCTTGCCCACAGTGCGTGCTCCATGCGCCTCTCGCCCGCACCAGCCTGCACGCGTGTGCGCTCTCATCCCCCCTCGCCGCACGTAGCACACAAACAGCACGCCTCCAGTACCTCCCGCACCCACTGCTGTTGTGTGCGTATGTCGCCCGCAGTAAAGCGCCCGCACACCCAAGCAGCCTGCCAACACTCGTGCACCCGCGTGCCCAGCAACAGCACTTCGCCTTGCTACCAACAGCACATGCATAGTGTGCTTCACTCCAGTCGGCTTCTCCTTCTTCTTCTTCTTCTTCTCTGTTAACGAAGGTACCCAAAGCACCCACAACGCTGTCACCTCATCTTGCCTCGGAGCTTCGTGCCACCAACATCAATGAACTCGCCTCGACCTCAGAAACTCGGCCACACCCTCTGAAGGCCGATAGTAGCCCACCCGCGTCGACGAGTCGCCGCCACCATTGTCGACCTTCCTCGTCTCTGGTGAGACCACCGACATCCGTTCGACGCGTCGTCACAGCCAATGTGTAGTCCTTGTCGTGGCCGACCACCTCCGAGCTTCGCACACCCAACCGCAGCCTCCTCATTACGCACGCACAAAGGGAGCAAATGCTATGTTTCTTATCGAATTAATATTTACATTTTGTGCCATTGTCAACTTTTATCATTATTTTATTAAGTTGCATTGCAGAATATATCCTTTAGTTGTGCAAAATTGCCATTTCAGCATGTTCTCTTGATGTTTTCTTAATCTGAAGGCAGATTTGGCTCGATTTCTCGACGAAACTAACCATGAACATATGTTTTTAACCGATGTGAGTTTAAATATGTCACTGCCTCCCTGTGGATACGACCCGCTCCTAATTGAGTGGTTATATTAATTATTGATTAGTCGATTTTTCCACCACATAGAACTACAAACGACGCATCATTTTATGTGACAAACGACTTTAAAAGCGAAGAATCGACTCATCATGCATCCATCAACCTAATCCTGACTTCCCTTTATGAGAGGTTTGGGTTAGGTGAACTCAGGCCAACCTTAGTAACGCTACAATTAGCAGACCGATCAGTCACCACACCGAGAGGCGTTATTGAGGATGTAATTGTCAAGGTCAAGGATTTCTATTTTCCTATAGATTTCCTCATCCTTGACATGGATGTACCTAATGATTTGAGGAATATGCCCATCATTTTGGGGCGTCCGTTCCTAGCTACCACCAAGGCCAACATAAACTGTGAAAGAGGTAGTATGGAGATCGCCTTTGGGGATAAGAAATTAACTTTGGATATTTTTAAGGCTATGAGAGGATTTGAGGATTGTGGATTCATTGAGGAGCTCGAGGATCAAGATCTTAAGACTTGTATGACAATCAGTGCACTCGAGGACTCCACCAACTTTAGCGAACCCAACCCAAAACCCTCTATGGTAGACTTGCCACATCTTGAAGAGGCTATTGATTTTGTTCATTCCCAGCCTCTTCCACTGGATCGTCTTGATGAACCTTCATCAGCATCCTCCATACCTTCTATTCTAAACCCACCCCAACTGGAATTAAAACCATTGCCCAAAAATTTGAAATATGAGTTCTTAGGACTTGAAAACATGCTCCCTGTGATTATTAGTGCTGATTTGACTAAGGTCCTTAAGAACAACAAGGAGGCAATTGGTTGGGCCATCCATGACCTTAGGGGGATCGAGCCATCTTATTGTAATCATCGTATTTTCATGGAAGATGGATCCTACCCTTCTCGCGAAATGCAAAGGAGACTAAACCCAAATATGCGAGAAGTGGTCAAGAAGGAGATAATAAAGTGTCTCGATGCTAGGATTATTTACCCAATCTCGGATAGTCCGTGGGTTAGCCCTGTTCAGATTGTACCCAAGAAGGCGGGAATAACTGTTACAACTAATGAGAAAGGGGAAACCTTCACCACTCGTTTAGCTTTTGCTTGGAGAGTCTATATTGACTATAGGAAGCTGAACACTGCCACTAAACATGATCACTTTCCCTTGTCATTCATCGATCAAATCCTCGAAAGGTTAGTTGAGCAAAAATATTTTTGCTTCCTGGATGGTTATTCGGGATATAACCAAGTCTCTATCCATCCCGAAGACCCGGAAAAGACAACTTTCACATGTCCCTTCGGAAACTTTGCATTCCGTAGAATGCCATTCGGGCTTTGCAATGCGCCTGCGACTTTTCAAAGGTGCATGCTAGCCATCTTTTCTGACATGGTGGGAGATTGTCTTGAGGTGTTCATGGATGATTTCTCCATTTTCAGAGATTCTTTAAGTCCTACCTGGCTAACTTGGAATTGATCCTCCAGAGATGCATCAAAACACGACTGGTCCTTAGCTGGGAAAAGAGCCACTTTATGACTCGGGAAGGCATTGTCATGGGTTATGTGGTCTCTAGTCGAGGTATTGAAGTTGATAATGCCAACGTGGATGTTATCTCTAGACTTCCTCCACCCACATCCGCAAAACAGATCCGCTCTTTCCTTGGGCATGTGGGTTTTACAGAAGATTTATTAAGGATTTCTCGAAGGTTGCTCGACCCATGAGTAACCTTTTGGCCAAAGACACATCATTTGAGTTGATGAATCATGCCATAAGGCATTTGATTTATTGAAAATGGAAGTCACGTATGCCCTGGTGTTGCAACCATCGATCTGGACAACCCAATTTGAGATTATGGCTAACGCATCTGATTATGCCGTCGGGGTTGTCTTGGGTCAAAAGATTGAGAAAAAGCCCTCTGTGATTTACTACGCTAGCAAGACTCTGGATGAGGCCCAGAGGAACTACATCGTTACTGAGAAAGAATTGCTAGCTGTAGTTTTCGCTTTAGAAAAATTCAGGGCTTATCTGTTAGGTTCTTGTGTTATCATCTATACCGACCACTCAGCCTTGAAACATCTCTTGGCCAAAAAGGATGCCAAACCTCGGCTTATTCACTGGATTCTGCTGCTTCAAGAATTAGATCTTGAAATCAAGGATAAAGCTGGGGCACAAAATGTACTGGCATATCACCTCTCAAGAATCCTAATTAATTCTCCTCATCCAGATGTCCCGATCTCTAATACTTTCTCGATGAGACTATCCTCACAGTCTCGGGTATCCGAACCCCCTGGTTTGCAGATATTGTCAATTATTTGGCCGTTGGTCAAATCCCCTAGGATTGGACCAAACAACAATGAGATAGACTTGTGTCTGAGGCCAAATATTATTTTTGGGATGATCCCAAGCTATACCGCATCGGCGTAGACCAGATTATTCATCGATGCATCTCAAAAATTGAGTTCCATAGCATACTCGAGTTCTGCCACACACCTACGCATGGTGGACATTTTTCTAGGAAAAAGACGGTCGCAAAACTCTTGCAATCCGGATTTTATTGGCCATCATTATTTAAGGATGCCTAGGAATTCTCAAAGTCAAGCACCTGATGCTAGACACTAGGGAACATGGATATGAGAGAAATGATGCCCCTGAACCCAATTCTTTCTGTCGAAATTTTTGACATTTGGGGCATCGACTTTATGGGACCCTTCTCTCCATTTGGGCACCAGTATATTCTGGTCGCTATTGATTACGTGTCCAACTGGATTGAGGCAATTCCCACCCAGACCAATGACCACAAGGTGGTCATCGATTTTGTGAAGAAAAATATCTTCAGTAGGTTCGGGGTTCCTAGGGCAATTATCAGTGATGGTGGCACACATTTCACTCATGCCCAGTTTCAAAATTTACTGGGGAAATATGGGGTGAATCATCGTATTTCCATGCCTTACCACCCTCAGATGGACGGACAGGTCTCGAATCGGGAGATCAAGAACATTTCACAGAAAACTGTTAGGCTTGATAGGAAAGATTGGACCCAAAAGCTAGATGATGCTCTTTGAGCCTACCGTATGACGTACAAAATGCCTATCGGTATGTCTCCGTTCCGTCTGGTGTTTGGTAAGGCGTGTCACTTACCCGTAGAACTTGAACACCGGGCATTTTGGGCCATCAAGAAATGTAATGTGGACCTTGACTTGGCCGGGAAAGCTAGGAAACTCCAACTATCTGAGTTGGAGGAGCTTCAAAATGATGCTTATGAAAATGCCAGAATCTATAAGGCAAGGACCAAAGCTCTCCATGACTAGATGATTTCACGTAAGAGCTTTGAACTGAACTAGAAGGTCTAGCTTTTTGATTCTTGATTGAAGCTTTTCCCTGGAAAACTCAAGTCTAAATGGGACGGCCCATTCATAATTGAGTGAATTTTCCCTAACAGGGTCGTCGAAATCTCTGACCCAAAGACGGGTAATATTTTCAAGGTCAATGGACAACATCTAAAATCCTTTGTTGACCATGTGCTCCCTGAACCCGTCTCAGACAAGATTGCTCCTACCTTGCCTTAACTATAGTAGGTCGATCATTGCCCAATTGAAGGCACTAAACTCAGCAAATGTAAAGACTGTTCTAAGCTGACCAGAGTCTCATGGAAACCAGGTGCTATTCTTTCACTTCTACTTTCCTGCATGCTTTCATTTTGAACAATGAGGACATTGAACTAGATAAGCATGGGGGGGTGGAAATATCTTATAATCATTTTGTCAGCTGTAACAGTCTTTCCTGCTTTCTTTTATTCTATTAAAAAAAATTAGAATTAGGAGACGAGAACTTATGCATTAAGAGTTGCAAACTTTAGGAATTGATACTTTGAGACCTGAACGCTTAGACTCTTCAGGTCTTCGGGCTTAATTAGCTCGGGTGTCCACTCGAATGTTGACTTAGTCTCGAGTCCTCGCCAATTAAAATTCATTTTAATTTGGCTAATAAATTGGGATGATAAGTATGCGACTTATCAACCCACCCTCTGATTTGGGGGGGCATTAAGCCTAAGCATCTACACACATTTTTTTGCACTGACTCACTTTTCGACGATTTCTTCGGAAATTGGGTAGCTAATGAACTATCTAGGGTGGTATGGCTGGCAAGTTGTCGATGGTAATAGCTCATCGGCTGGTTGTCCAGAGCCCAGTCAGAAGACAATTTTCATTGTACTGCCTTTAGGTAAATCTTAGATTAGGAAAGCCACCTACTTAAAAAAAAAAGAGAAGAAAAATATATAAAAAAATAGAAAGAGGAGAAAATAATTAACAAATAAAATCACACTTCACCACATGAGTATGGCTGGCAAGTTGTCGGTGGTAACAGCTCATTGGCTGGTTATCCAGAACCCAACTCACAGAAAAATGCACAATAATTCCCAAAACACTTAGGGAAGAAGTGGGGAAGTAGAATAAATCGGGGAGATATACACTGGGTTAGCCTTTGTGTTGACCCCATAAATAAAAGAAGTAGGGAGAAAGCTACCGTTCGAAAAGATAAACCTCTAGGCAAGGTCACCTAGGGATGTAGAAACCCGAAGTCTGTTTTAACGGCCGTCTAATGAGTCTTTCACTATTTTCACAAGATGCTTAGCAATTAGAGTCCTTTTCGAGTCTTGGGCGGGTTAGGTAGTCGTAAAAAATTATCCCAGAACTCTCAAACTCCAAAAGTACAAAAAAAAATTAGAAAAGAAGAAAAACAAGAAAATTTTTTTGTATCTTCTCTTCTCAGATAAGGCGAGGGCTTGGATAGTTTGCATTCTGATAGGCACCTGGGTACTGTTGAGATTTTGTAATTAGGTCTTGGGGTTGAGATTTTCTAAAGCAATCAACGAATTTTGCCTAAGTACTCGAATCGTGATTCTACTTTTATACATAGCATTTAGGTTCATTTTTGCTAGGGACTAGCAAAAAGTAAGCATGGGGGTATGATAAGCACATATAAATTCATCATAAAATGCTTATTTATAATAGTTCCTAGGCATAGCATTGCATATCATGATATAAATATTGCATAAACATCCATTGCATTGCATCTAGGATAGTTGTATATTATGTATATTAATTCCATCATTTTACTTGGCCAGAAGGTAGTGCGACATCTTTACAGGCTTCAAATGAAGAATTTGACCGTACGGACGGATTCAGAGCAATGATCGCAATCCGTTAATGAAAGAATCGCCCAGATCTGAGCTTATAGTACCCTCCACAAGAAGAAGAAGATGGACGGCCCAGATGGTGCCACGTGGTGCCATACAGGTCACCCCACCTAAGCCAAGGCGCCCCCAAGTCCGCTGCAAGATCATTTCCCAGCCGTTGGATTGTTGAGAAGTGTGCTCCATGGCTGAAGAAGCGCCTCATCTTAGCCAGCCTCACGTAGATCAAGCGAGGAGTCATCTCGATCGTTGGATCTCCATCCAACGGTCGTGGGTGCGGAAGCTCAATTTAAAAATAGAAGAAATGACGACCCTCAGCACATTGGTCTACGCCTCCACCTCAACGCACGGCCATGCGTTCGAAGCCCCGCACGTGAATTTTATCCGCTGAAGTGCTTGCGGGAGGAAATTGAGCCATTGATGGAAGATCGGGCGGCGAAGGAAGCGGCTACGTGGACGCACAGTTGAGAGCGGACGCTGCACGCGGGCACCGACGCACATCAAGAATGCACGATCTGATGCGCGCGGCATCCGATGTCTGATGGTGAGGTGCGAGATTCAAATTTGGCGAAGGGGCGTAATCTTCTCTCAGTCATGTGATCCTTCATCCAATGATCAAGATGCGTCCACGCCTACGTGCATGATAATAACTACAGGTGTGGACGGTGGGTGCAGGATTTACAATGACAGAAGGGCAGGCCTTTAGTGACACTTGCAGCTGTCACTAAATGGCCTGTGCAGTGCGTGCGCCAGCCCAAGCAATGAAGAGGTGCGGATCTTCAGCAACAGCCTGTGCGGCCTTTAGTGACACTTATAGTTATCATTGAATGCATGTGCACGAGACTCTCTTCTTCCCTCCACTATATAAACACTCCTACACCCCCATTCCTCTTCATCTCTACCTACTCTACTCCCACCTATTCCTAAGCTCTAGCAAGCCTACCAATGCTCCATTAGAGCTTACTCTCAAGCTCCTAAGGCTCCTATTAGTGTAACGAACCTCTGCCTCACCAAATATTCATCCATCTTCCCATCCCCATTCATAGGTCGCCTTGGAGCCATCCTCCCACCTCCATTCTGATAGCAGATCATCTCCGCCTTCTCACCTCCATTCTGGAGCCACATCGAAGCTTTCCTCTACCCGACATCCTCCTGCATCTCACCTTCGTCCCGCTCCTCACCTCCTTCGTTTGAGCTTTCGCCAGGCACTGTCATCTCACCGAATAGCTGATTCGGGAGATTTCCTGTCACCCCCCTCTTTTTATGCTTTCATAGTTTATTGTAATCGGTATTGGATTGATATATATATATATATCATATTTGTTCCATTTCTATCTTGTGATTCATTATGCTTGTCTTCTTTCCAAAAATACAAAAAAAAATAATAAAACCCTAAAATACCAAAAAGAAACAGAACGAAGCGTGGTTTTCAGTTAAAGTAAACATTGCCTCCCTGTGTTCGACCCAGGACTCCCTTGGAGTTTCAGTATAAATTTTATTTGACCATGAGTTTTGCAACTACGACGATGGGTTACTTGTAATCCTAATTTCAAACTCGTGAAACACGTGTGATCAAGTACCCAAAGGAAGTACTAACTCAGGGTTTTTGGATCTCCTACCTTCCATTGAGTCAATTTTTGAAAAATGAGTTTTGAAACAGTCATAACTTAAAAGAAAGGTCAATCTCTCAATCTAAAACCAGAAATCCCAATCAATCTCACAAATCAAAAGACCAATCAAATCAAGTAAGCGAGATAAATCGAATTTTTACTAGGGTCTGCTACAATAAAATAGTAGTACACAAACAAATGTTTCAAAACAATTGTACGCATCCTATGGAAGACTTAGCGGAGTGCAATCCTCTATAGTCCACCTGGAATCTGGATAAGATTGGCGTGCAAATCTAGACCCTGTAGTTGCTCAAGGAGATGAGATAGAAACCCATGTATTTGTGAACTTAATGTGATCGTATAGTGTGTACACGATAGCAATCAACAGATTTCGATGAAAATTCGGTCAGGGTTTCAAACAGGTTTTAATGTCTCCTTTTGAATTTGATTCAGGTATTTAGAAGTGTTTTCTATGTAGCTTGTCTCACTTTTTAGTTCTTTTCACAAAACAGATGGCCTTGTTAAGTTTAAGTCAAATGCAAAGGATGGTAGGAGCAAAGTAAGATAAAAGATGTGTACTTTACTCCAGCAATTCTACAGTTAATGCAATTTGACTTGATATGAAAATGTAGCAGGAAGAATGCAATCTTAAGTATGGATGCCTAGAGTATGTTGCCGCTAGATAAGCTATAAAATCTTTTTGTATTTTTAATTTTATAATTTTTTTGGATTTTTGAAATGCAACAAACAAAAATAAATAAAAAAGAAATCGATATGGAAAACCATGATACAGAAAAATCATGTCAATGAGAGATGAGTAGACAGAGTCAAAAGAGAGTCCAAGTTATACAAGAGTGTGTGAGAACAGGCTCTCACAACTTATGCCTAACAAAAATGTCCTAAGAATATACCTAAGTCTAACTACCAATATGGTAATCTAATAAAGTGGGAAATGTAGTTTCATCTGGAAATCTCCTCTGGGAAGTCGAGTCTGAAGCATAGCGAATCCGCCAGGAAGAAGAAGTCCACCTAGGAGAAGACACTACTACTCCTCAAGTGTTCTAAAAACAACAAATGATTAGTAAGGCAATTATATAAAAAATAAATTAAAGAATAAAATAAATAAAAGAATCTATATACATCAAAGAATATAAATGAAAGAATGATTATATACAAGGAAATAAAAGGTATATACAGATGAAGAATAAAAGAATAGTTTTGGCTTATAGAGAGTTGTCTCCCCGGCAACAGCGCCAACAAATAATCGACTTTCTATGACAATTGTCAATCAATCACAATAAAGCGTTGTTAACGAGTTTTTGTCCTCGACAACGGTGCCAAAAATATGGTCATCGACTACCGATTCACACTAAAAGATGGTGTCACAAATGAAGATCGATGTCACGTCAATTTTATTTATTTACTTAATTTTTACTGGTTTATTCCAAGTCGTTCACTAGAACGCAGTTATTGATATACATCACTTTCTAAGTTCAAAAATATTTGTTTATTCCAAAAATGTTGACTTTATTTATAAAAATGAATGAATGAATCAATGAATAAAAGAATTTCGTTAATTATTTATAAAATAATCCATAAAAACACATTACAATGCTTGAAAACATATATACACAAACAAGCATTGAAAACTATATATAATTATTCTATGTTAGTTATATACAACAACTATAAAGAATACCTAAGTATAAGTATAAAAATAGGTAATAATATCTACTATGCTAAATCATAATAGCATACTAATGTCTTTAGTAACGTATATTATATATACAGTAACATATATAAGTGTCACTAAAGGCTTAGTAAAATTATATACATACCATAAGGAAAAATGTCTATCTATACTAATATATAAGGATATTTATTGTGACGTATATATACATTACTAAAACCTTAGTAACATATTTACATAACCTAAGGTAAAATTATTACTTACACTAGTGTATATACATATATACAGCAACATATATATTTGTCACTAAAGCTCTTATTTATTTATATACATATAAAAGCTCAAGCATACTATCATATTTATACGTATACATATATACATACTATATATATATATACTCTACATACGTATACTTATTTACATTATTTATATACATATACTTTATTTACATATATACATATGCACAAACACACACAGCTCAAAAGATTCAACACTTAGTTGGTAATAGCTCTTTTTTTTTCTCTTAACACACGATCATTGTTCACTTAGTCAAAAATTAGGTTTATTAATGGGCAGGCGGCCTTTTCGAGAGATACACAGCACCCTTCTCAGGGTGAGACTGGACCTCTCTACCAGGGCCTAGTTCATATTTAGGTTCATTAAATCTAATTCAAAGCTCATCCTTCGGCTACAAAAGCCCATACACCTGCATGCCCACGTGCACATGCACGTGAGCAAGTGCACGGGGCAAGTGAATCGAGAACAGTAGCATAGAGTTTTTTTGATGCAGAGCACCTGACGACCGAAGAGGCATAAACAAAAAATCTACTTATATCGGTGCGGCAGGTCTTCACCACACGATGTGGCACAAAACAGAGTACTCAATTGAGCACTATTGCCCGAAGTACAACGTGCAAAATTACAATTTTTAGCCTTGTTTTGAAGGCCATAATTTATTTTAAATTAAAAATAAAGTATAGGGTTACAAAGCCCTTACATAGGGCTACATAATTATGTAATTACCTTATAAAAATAAGTTATTTTATTATATTATAAAATTAGTTAAATTTTACTTTTTGTACATGTTAAATTAGATATTAATTACTTAATTAAATTATAAATTAATGACTTAATTACAAAATTGACTTTATACAGTGTTGATATACATAATAAATTATTTATTACACATTTTTATTATAATTTATAAGCTTTATTTTAATTTATTTACAATTAAATATTGGTATAAGATAGTTTTTCATACAAATAATTTATAAATACTATAATACAGTATAAAAAAATGTTTAAATATGTTGAAAATATTTAATATAATATAGTACAAATATACATTATAAATTATCTCAGTATTAACTTAAATTACTAATTTATTCTTTTTTAACTTAATAAATTACCTAATTACCTTAATAACTTAATTATTTACTGTAAATATATAATTAAATTAAATTATAGGTGTTGTAATATTCATAATACATATATAAATATGTATGTGCATTATGGGATACAAATATGTACATATAGATAGGTTTATATAATTACTTAGTTATTATACATTTAGGTTATATAAATTAATATATAATAATACAATAATGTTATATAAATAATAAATTATTCTAAATACTTAATTTAATACATAGAATGCATACATAAGTTATTTATACTTATTATACATATTATAGAATATTTACATATATCTTAGTTTAATTTATGTATACAAGTATATACATAATGTATAAGGCATTTTTTGGTATTTTTGGTGTTTTTCTAATTTCTATGGGTTTTATATCTTTAAGGGAGGTAGGGGATGAGAGAGAAAGGATGAGATGAGAGAGAGAGAGTTGTTTTCGGTGTTTTTGGTTTTAGGTTCTTTATTAGGTTTTAAGATATACTGAACCGTCGATTGATATGTTCTACCAAGCTAAAAGTTCAAATTACCTTAAACTTTTCATACACTTAGAAAAATACCTGATCTTAGTCAAGATAGGTTTATTTTAATTTTTTGGGAATCTTTTTATGGTTTTTATTTATATTACAAGTTAACCAATTTTAGGCCTTGAAGGGTGTTGGAAGTAAAAACTAAGGCCTCAAATCAGTTCTAAGTGCTAGAAAAACAATTCAAATATACAATGATGTCCAACACTTAATATGAAAGGTGTTAGAGTAATTAAACCTGATTTTCATGTCAAATTTCACTAAAATTCAATAATGGATAGTTAGGCAATTCAATAGGTTGACAATGGAATTCAAAACTAAATTACAAACAATCCTAATTGAATTACAATGCAATTTGAGTGCAAGAATACTTCTACAATTCTGTTCTACACACATACACAAGTCAGCTTTTTAAACATCCAAATCCCAGCCCGAAATCCACATGAATATTAACTCAATAGCTACAAACAACCATAGTAGCAATTGCTGCTACTACTGCTATAAATCAACAGCTCAATGCTGCTGCTGTTGTTGCTCAAATGCAGCATCTCAGTGCTGCTGCTACTGAATCAACTACACAAATAGGTGCCTGGAACCTAAATTAGGCTTGGTTTATGGGTTTCAATATCTCTGCAAAAAGTAACACCTAGAACTAGGTGTCTTTGAGCTTTGAAAGACACTAGATGCATTGAAATTAGAGTTTAAACCTAAGAAATGTAGCTTTTATTTACTGATTTTTGGGAGATTTAACTCAAAAGTGCATACTTGCAAATCCTAAAAATACATTGATCACACTTTAAGCTCGTTAAAAATCAAATCCTTGCAATAAAACTCTAATCAAATGCAACATCTCAAACTCTTCTTAGAAGATCGGACCTCACATATCTGATAAAAATCTCATAGGAAATCAACTCCAATTCATTTCAAACATCTTGAAAACCAAAATGAAGACTCAAATCTCCCAATTGGCATTGACATCCTAATAGGACATCAATCTTATACTATAGACAGTATAAGACGAAATTCCTAATCAAGATATCAAAGCATAAAAACTCTATTCCAAATCCATCCCATCTGAATACGTAGACAAGAAAAGAGCCTCAAATTCGCAAGGCTGATTATCCTTAGCTCTAGCATCTAAAAATCTATTTGAAAACCATAATGCAAAGAGAAATTGGGTGTAAGCTTATCTACAATTCAAATTCAGAATAAAACACACAAGACTCATTGCAATACACCCAATTAATAATTAAAAACCTAAAATAGCTCGATTAAATCTGATGAAAATCACATGATCTCCAAATCATAAGATTGGACATTAAAAGCAACTTTAAAAGAAATCGAGCAATTTGAGACACTAAAACCAGATCGGGGGGATCTTTGTTGACTTATGGAATGAATGGGAGACCCTCCAAATGAGTTTTAGGTGTTAATTTCATATCTAGGAACCAAGATTCCCATATTTGAATTAGGCCCTGAAGAAGGGGTGATCAATGAATAAAAATGTGAGGAAATCAGAAATGAATCGTGATGTGCAAGGAAAGCTGTATCAGTCGAAATGGAGGTGGAAAAACACCTCTCTGATCTGAATTGATCAAAGAGGGTGGAGTGGATTTAAGGTAATCTACTCCTACCCTACACTGAATTTGATTTCTAATCTACTCCTACTAATTGAAATTACACTAATTACTAATCTAAGCTACTCTTGAAAGCAAAAAATCCTATTTAATAGGAGGAATGGGGTTTCCTGGATCCAAAGCCGGTAGCTAAGGAGGAAAAATGGGGGGAAGATCTCTAGCGAGTGAAGAGCCCACAAGAGGAGCTCCAGGGTCGTCCTTAGGCATACGTCATCCCTAGCAATGAGGAGGAATTGGAGGTGAAAAACCTTGCCCTTGTCACAAGCGTAGCAAGTGAAGGGGTTAGGAGTTGCTGGAGAGGGAGGAAAGGATCGGCTCAAGAGGTGTAGTGGGAAGTCGATGGCCCGCACAGGGAGCTGGGGAGGTACTTAAGTAGGTTGATCACTGTATCCAGACACCGTAGTGGTAGGATTAGGCGATTAGGTCATGGACGATGGAGATGGAATCGAGGAGCACGCGAGCATTCAAATCAAAATGCCACCATTGGATGAGATCTAGAGGGGAAGGTGATCACATGCACCGAAGCACGTGAAGCTTCGATTGGAGCTGACCCCTTAGATAGAGAGATCACGAGATGAACAGTGAAGATCAACCGTGTTCTACAGTACTACAGTGGCTCGTCGGCTGCAGGTCTTTTGGTGAATTTGCAGAGATGCCCTATGGTGCGAAGGGGTAGAGAATTTGCATGCAGACCCATAAGTGATGAAGAATGATAGCAGAACTGTCCCTAAAGTGTTGCGAAAAGGTCCCCGGAGGCATATAAATAGGTCCTGGAGGTTTCAAATGTGAAGAAAATGTATATAACCTAAGGACCTAAGTGAGAAACCATAAATGCGATATCCTAATGATATCCAAATGCAACCAAATTTTTATTGAAGCCCAATTGAACATTAAAGAAGTTAATTTCACTTTTGATTTGAACTTTTGAACCCAAACATGTGTTCAATTTACAATTGGATCAACATCTTTCATCTATGAATAGAATATCTCATTTTATGACCTAATTTCACATTTCTAACATGAATTGGATGTTTTATGTTATTTACATTTTTTCTCATACTTAAACCTTTTTATGTGTTAACTAAGTATTGTTTAAATTAGTTTCTAGCTTAACTTGGGGATTTTAGCTATGATGAGCCACATGTTGTCGAACCCGAATAGGTTGTTAATATGATGATTTTATCGTTGAAATGTGTATAGTGGTTAACCTAAATTGGTCCTAACCATCTCTTTATAAAATTTTTAACCTGGCCTACTTGATTTTATCATGTCACTTTTAGGCTCAGGGTCGAACTCAGGGAAGTGGGGTTACAAGTCGAGTTTCTACGCCTTTCCTACAACGGGTCTCTTCCATTCATTTATTGTGTTTTTGGTGTTTTTCTTATTTAGATTTTTTTCTGGTAATCTTTGTCCTTGAGGCACACCCTCAAAATTGGGTTCTTGGCTTTGAAGCAAAACAGAGTTCCAAAACGAGTCTTGCTATTTGCAAGATGGGGTACCTGCAAGTCAAAGATTATCTTTTCTCTTTTATATATTTTTTTTATCTTTTTACTAACAGGAAAGCGAAACAGAAATAAAGTAAATACAGCATATATATATTTATATATTATGTATATAAAAGGGTGGGCGTGGAGGTAGAGATGGAGTGTAGCACGGTGTCGAGTTGGTCGTCGTTTAGAAAGACGCAACCAACAGGACGAAGTGCCGCGTGTAGGATGGATGGTGGAAGATGAATGCGAACACGCTTTTTTTGTACGCATGTATCGAGGAATATCAACAACTGGTGCAGATGTTCCCACGATACAGCATATGGTAAATAATGTGAAAATATATATATGTATATATGTAAATATATCTATATGTATATATATATATATATATATATATATGGTTATAAATATATAGGTATATATATGTAGACATATATGTATATATATATATGTGTGTGTGTGTGTGTGTATAACTATATAGAGGTATATATATATATATATCTATGTATGTATGTATGTATGTATAGCTATAGATATATATATAAGTATAGATGTATATATATATATATGTATGTATGTATGTATATAATACTATATAGATGTATATATACATATATATATGCATATAAATATAATAATAATATATGTATAGATAGGTATATGTATCTAGATATGTATATATATGTATATATGTAAATATAGTTATATAGATATATATATGTATATATGTATGTATATATAAGTAGGTGTGTGTGTATATATATATATGTATCTATACTTATAATAGTATATATATAGATATATGTATATTTATATATATATATATATGTATATAAATATATGTATATATATCAGTATATATATGTCTATATATATATATATAAGTAGATAGATATATATATATATGTATATGTATAGACTAATACATAGTTATATAAGTAATAATATATGTATAGATATATGTATAAATAAATAAATATATATATATAAGTATATAGATATATGTATATATATGTATATGTATATATATATATAAGTATATAGATATATATATGTATGTATACTAATACATAAGTATATAGGTACTACTATATGTATAAATATAAGTATATATATATATATGTATATATATATTTATATATATATGTATATATGTATATATATATATATGTATATAAATATATGTATATATATATATAAATATATATAAGTCTACATATATATATATATATGTTTATAATAGTGTATATGTGTGTGTGGGTGTGTGGAAGTGTTAGTGTAGGTGTGTGTGTGCGTTGGTGTAGAGAGAGTGAGAGAGTGTTGTGAGAGAGAGAGAGAGAGAGGGAAAGGAGAGAGCAGCAGCTCTGCTGGAGGCGAGAAAGGGCGTTTTAAGCTGTCTACGCGTGAAAGGCGTCGTCTGGTGGTTCAAACTCGCGTGCAGGTGCGTGTGCGGGTAGAGGAGCGCACGTTGGAGGGCGAAGGGCGCGGAGAGGAGACGCAGCGCACCGTACTGTGCGAAGGCTGGCACGAGCACTTGCAGGCGAGGGCGAAGGGAGCGAGCGAAGGCAGGCGCGCGTGGGTGAGTGCAGGCGAGGCAGACGGGTGCGAGCGAGTGTGGGTGACGCGGGCAGAGACACGTGCGTGGGCTGCGGCCGGTTGCGACACGTAGGGTGACTAGTAAAGTGAGAAGCTTTCCGGTCACCCCACTGTAGCCACAGTGTCGCGCAGACTCATGTGAACAGTGGCTATAGTGGTCGTCCGCGACGCGCAACCGAGAGCTTCAGGTGTTGTGAGTGTGGCCGGCTCGCGGCTGGCACGTGCGGGCTGCGCGCGAGGGACAAGGCCTGCGCCGGTCAGTTGCGAGCGTGGAGAGCTCGCGACAGAGTGCGTGGAGAGGGAGGCGAGGGTGCCTGCAGCTTGCGCGGAGGCTTGCAGGTGCTGGCAGGGATGCGGGGAAGCGCTTGGCCGACCACTGCAGAGGAGCGCAAAGGTGGTTGCAGGTGGAAGGGTGCGCGACAGGGTGGAGAATGCTGGAGGAGGAGAGGCCCTGCAGGGGCACGCTGAGGGCAAGGGAGCCTGCAGGGGCGTGTGGAAGTGGCTGGGGCTGCTGCTGTCGCCGCCTAGCTGCTGTTGCTAAGCTGCAAGCTTTAGACCTTGAAGTGTGCGGCCATGGATGAAGGTGCGGGAACGTAAAAAAAATGAGAACAGACCCACCACACCCACCGGCTCTTTGAAGAGCTGGGCTGTGGTGGTCTCACTGTGGTGGTGTGCACCACAGTGAGGGCTCTTGCCCGCCGGGTGTCTCCGAGGAGGAGGGCTGGCGTGTGGAGGGGAATGGAGGAGAGGGCGGTGGCCTGGAGAAGAAGCTACAGGTGGGTTTTTTCTTGACTGGGACCAGGCTTGCTTCCAAAGGATGGAGCCGTGGCTTTTTATAGGAGAAGAAGGCATGGCTGTGCATGGCTCATGCAGGGAATGGCAGCCGCAGGGAAGGGCTGGCAGGGAGAGGCAGCCGCAGGGAAGGGCAGCTGCAGGGAATGGCGGGCGAGGAAGAAATTTCTCCATGCAACCGCGGGGAGAAAGATTTAAAAATCAAATGGAAATAAAAATAGAGATGGGAAATTTGCAAAGATGCACTTGAGGAAAATTGTAAAATGCAAGGCCACTTATTTCATTCTCCTCCCTTCTCAATTAAATGCATGCATGCATGTATTTTCACGATGCAACTATGGAGATCTAATATGCATTGGTAGTGCTAGGAAATAGCACAAGATGGCATAATTGCAGGCGTATTTTTGCGGTGCAATCATGCCCCCATGCCTATCTTTTGGTAGTCCCTAGCAAAACAGTATTTAGAAATGATCTTAAGTTGAAGATTTTCTTCTGAGGCAATATAGGTGTGTTTATTGTTGGATATTGTGAGAACCAATTGTAAAGAAGACTACCAGTACTTTAAGTCTCACATGACATAGATCATCTCTCAACTAACCAGGACTCTTGATATTTAAACCTTAAGTACAATTTCCAAGACCCAGGAGGTTTTTGCCGTACTCGAGAGCTCAAGAGGTTATGGCTTGTGCATAGTGAAGGATCAAGACTGACCAGATGAACATTAAGACTCAAGCCCAGGGTTTCACGAATCTTTAAGTACAGGTTGGTCCCAGTTTCAGCTTGTGTTTTCGGATTGACCCTTAAGAAGATGACGAAAAACTCAACTCCCATTTTCTGATTTTTGTGGCTCAAAGGAAAACAAGGTATTTGTAACCTGCCCTGAAGAACTTCTTGTAGGGCGAAGACTTTACAGACATTTGTGAGATATACTGACTTATTTGTAACTTTTTTTTTTTAGAAACATGTGTCAGTATATCTCTTACAACATTATTTGAAGGAGCACACTTTTCTTTTTGGTGGGAGAGTTTCTTTTTTTTTGGTGGAAAGAGTCGCTCCTAAACACAAAACTAAAACTTAGGATAAAAAGTCTACCTGCGCGCACAGGTAAGGACTCCACCTTCCCTAATGAACACTAGGGTTGGATCTTATGTTCACCTGGTCTTTCCTGATATGTGTAGTGTGAACCAAGTTTACTTAAGCTCTCAAGTAAAAGCAAACCAACGGATCCTGCACTGGTGTCTCAGGTACAAGAATACGTCCTTAGTTAGGAGAGATTATGATCTATTTTGTTAATGCTTAAGTGAATTAAGCCAAGCCTGAGCGAATCAAGCTTCTGTGGCCTGGAAAGTCTTCAAAATAGAGGTTGAATATCCATAAACACTTACTGTATTTTTGTTTCAGCTTTTAGATCATTACTAAACACTATTTTATTTATATATATATATTTTTTTTTTTCTTTTTCTTGCATATTTATAAATAGGAGGAAACTGCATGATACCATAAAATACCCAGATCCTATGGATGCCTATCCACACCCCCATGCCAAACAATGCTATGTCCTCATATGCATGTAGGGAAGGGTAGAGAAAGGATGAAAGATCGGGTAACGAGAGCTGAAGTGCAGGGTATACAACAGGGTGGTAGGGTGGGTGGATGGTAGGTGGTGAAAGATCTGGCATTTTCTGGGATGAGAGTGTCCCAGGCGAAATAGAAAATAGGTCAGGAGGAAGCAGTTGGCCCTCAGATTGGCCAAGAAGAGAGGCTTCTTGGATAGATGGATCCAAAAGGGAATAGCCCCAGTGAGTAAGATGTGGGCTCAAGGTCCCAGTGTGGAGTTGTAAATCCACCTGATTTGGCGGGAAAGAAAGGGCAATTCGGTCTTCAAGAGTGTGGACCGGCAGTGAGCAACCCGGATATGACTCAGACCATGAGGTATAGGAAGCGAAGAAAACCTCGTCAGAAGTCTTGCTAGGAGAAGGTACGGGACAAGGGAGGGATGGGGGAATGTCACAGTATGTGTTGATCAGGCAGTCGTCAGGTAATCCGTAGCAGTCAGAATAGGTCCCAATTAGTCCGATACACACAATGACAGTCATGTCCTCGTCAGACGTGTCATCCTTGATGCAATCGCAATCAAAGTTCTTAGCTGCCTTGAAGATGTTAAGCTTGATCTTTTCAAATCCAACAGCAATCTCAATACAGCCCAACTCGCAGTCGATAAGGGCGCGGGCTGTGGCCAAGAAAGGTCGACCAAGGATGATCGAACAATCAGAAAGTGAGCTAGGAACTTCCATATCTAAAATAAGAAAGTCAACAGGAAAATAGAGACTGTTGACCCTAACCACCACGTCTTCCACCACACCCTTTGGGATTTTGATAGAACGATCTGCCAACTGTAACGTGACAGGGTTGGGTTTCAGATTTCCTAAGGAAAATTTTTCGAGCATGATGGTTGGCATGAGATTTATGGAAGATCCTAGATCAAGCAAGGCACGGTTAAAACTGCAGCCTTGGATGCTACAGGAAATAAGCGGTGTGCCCGGATCTTTCTGCTTCAGTGGTAGGTTTAATAGTATAGCACAATACGCATGAGGCGAGAGAACCATCGGATTCTTAGTTTTCTTTGATTGTCGCCTGGGTGTTGTATAGTATTTGAAAAATCGGGCGACAGTAGGTATGTAATCGATAGCCTCGAGCAGGGGTACCTTGATTTCTACATCCCTAAACAAATTACGCAGGTTATCAAAGGCCTGCGTGTCTTTCTTCTTGCCTTTTGGCTCCCTCAGTAGAGCCTCGGGGAATGGGACTGATTCTAGCAACAATTTGGGTGTATCATCCTCTCGCGAATGCGGTGTGCATCCCGAATGAGAGGGCAATGAAGAAGAAGACGGGCCAGGATCAGGTCGAGGCGGATCGACAGTCTGCTTACCACTCCTCATTGTGATAGCATTGGACGATGCGGGTCCAGTGGGATCATACGACGGAGGAGGGTTCGCAATGGGGACATAGGAGTGCAGTGCTGCAGTGGGATTATCCTGAAATCCCGGTGGAATGCTCGAAGCCTGCAGAATTTGATGAACCTGTCCCTGAGAAGGTTGTACCTGTGGTTGAGGACCACGGGGTATGAAATTTCACGGGTTGGGAACAGGTTGGGCGGGAAGAGTGCCCTAAGATCGAGTCGCCATGCATAGTTGACTGATCTCAGCATTCTGCTGCTCCAATTGGTGCTGAAGAGAGGTCATGTTCTCTTCATGACGCTTTGACATATCCGTCATCATTCGCATCAACTTGTCAAGAGGACTTGCTGCGTGTTCTGCTTGCGGTACGCAAGGGCCTGATGGCAGATTCGCCATAGGATTAGACTGGGCCCTTGGGATGATGGGTGCAGATGGTCGCATAGGTCCACTTGCGGAGTTTTGATGCTGCGGTTGTTGGACCATGTGAAGTTCGGATGATTGCGCCACCCTAGGTTATACGTGGCAGAGAACGGGTTGTTCCCCAGGGTGCAAGCGTCTTCTATGCCAGAAGATGCGTCCGCATGTAAGTATGCGTCCGAGCACACGGAGGCTTGGTCCTCCGTGTCGAAATACTGGCTCGCAGAAGCCAGTTCCACATGACTTACCGAGTCGCTCGACACGACACTCGGTAAGGAAGGTCTAACGGGGTTTCTTGGGATAAGCCTGGTGTTGGAAGAATTGGAATTGTGAAGAAGTGGTGAAGAGGTGGTGTTTGCCAGAGATCTGGCGAGGTTGGCCAGAAGCTCATCTAGCTTCTTGTGCACGACGGAGACTTCATCCAGTTTTTGTGCAATAAGGCCTAGATCAGTGGATGAATGGGAGGGTCCCGTGTTAACTTCGTGGACATTTCGGCACTGGCTAGTACGATTAAAGGAGACAATGGAGGCATTGTTCATTGAGTTTTCACATATATTTTCAAACAGTTCGAATGCTCCATTCTCATCTTTGTTCATAAAATTCCCTCCGCAGGAAGCGTCTGTTATCTGCTTCAAAGTCTCATTTAGCCCATAGTAGAAAATCTGGGCTATATGCCACTTAGGCAGACTGTGGTGCGGACACTTCCTGAGGAGGTCATTATACCTCTCCCATGCCTCATGAAATTGTTCGCCGTTTTGTTGCTTAAATGAAGTGATGGCGCGGCGAAGCGCATTGGTTCGCCCGATTGGGAATAACTTCTTGAGAAACGCTGTTCGCATCTCTTCCCAAGAGTGGACGGTTCTCCCAAGGGTGCGTAGCCACTGCGACGCTTTATCCTGCAATGAAAATGGGAACATTTTCATGAGGACTATAGGTAACCCGACATTTCTTGGTTTAACCATCTCAGCCAGTCGGGTTAGGTCTTCCAAGTGGAGAAGAGGATCTTCACTTGTAAGACCATGGAAGTGAAAATTTATTAGGCCAATTATGGTTTCAATTCAAAGTTGTCCCTGCCCATGGGGACCCGAATTTGTCCTATGGTCTCTGTAGCAGCAGGATTCTAATAGGAGGTAAGAGACCTAGGCTCCTCCCATTCAGGAGGGTTCTGCATTTCCTCCAATGTTTCCCAAATGGCTTCGATTTGCTCATTATACATTTCCATTTGGGCTTGGAGGTAGGTTATGGGATCTAAGGCTCCACCACTTGGTGGGTTCTGAGGGCAGCTTCCTCCCTCGGGATTTAGGGGTGGGCGTGCAGCCATGTTTGTGGAGGAGGACGATTCGGCTTCTTTTCTAGATTTATCAGGCACTTCAATCAGTTCAGGGTTTTGTGACCTCCTCCCAAACATGCACTACCGCAGGAAGAATTGGGGAGATGAGAAGGGAAAAGAGACGAGAGAAATGACGCCGCAAAGGTACACTTGATTACAAATCAATACAGTCAAGTTCCTAACCTCTTCAGTGTGCCCTTAGACCTAAAGATCTAAGTTAACTACTATCACGAACTATGGAACCGAATGCGAGCACCGCGGAACCACCAGGCCAGATTGAAAGGCCGTTTGCCCCAGTCTTAGACACCCAATAGCACACGGGAACTCTCACCAGCACGTAGCCACTTCACGCAGGTAGTTAGACCTCCAATCCTTAAGAAGGGTCAAGTTACTACCAGTTTTAGTTAGAGGCTTAGGGTCAAGTGCTTTTGGAATGTGAAGGGTGTTGTTTACAGGTAATGCCCAAGTGATTGATTTTTCAAAGTGTGTAAAACAAGCATGCAATGGGGAAATCTCCTCGAATTGAAATTTTTATTGGTGAATGGTTTTTAGAGTTCAGCCTTAAGTAGTATGGATTTTAGGATTTCGCTGAATTACCAATTCAACCAATCTTCGGGTTTTGTAAGAATACAAGTTTTCTTTCTAAGCCCAACAAACCCTTCTTCAGTATCAGTTAGTTAATGCATGCTAAAATGCAATGGGCTATCCTAAATGGAGATTTCTATGTGTGGATGCACGAATCAGTTTTAAATTAGTGTGAAAGGGAGCCAAAGCACTGCAATTCAAGTGCTCCCAATCACCAAAAAGATTTCCACACAAGGCCCAACCAAAAGATAAAGAAAATTAATTTGTTAGGGGTTGAGGTATTCGGGATCGAATCTTAGGCAAGTTGAAAAGTTGTGGTGGGGTTGGAATTAACTCAATTCTAAGTCTCCCCACCAAAAAGGTGATCCCGAATTGTAGATAAGTGAGGCAAAAGAGGGGTGCAATCAATCTTTTTGTATTTGCCTTAAAGAATACTTTGCACGGCAAAAAACTCAAGAATTAAGATTCTTGGATTTTTGCTATGTGAAGTAAGGCGGGAAATCGTAGGGCGGTGGGAGTGAAGACAATCAATCAAACAAGTGAATTTTAGTGCACTTGCCCCAAGAGATCCCAAGAATTTTTTCTAGTTTTTAGTTTTTTTTTTATTATTAAGGTGACAAGTTAACCCTAGTTGCTAGGAAAAGAAGACCTATTTGTTCGGCAACTTGTGCCAAGCTCCAATGCGGTGTCGGCATCTTCACACTCTCGTTCCCACCTTAGATCTGCTCACGTCTTCGAATTCGTCTGCCTGCCTTCTCCTTGCACCAGGTTCACCTGCACACCAAAAACAGAGATACCCATGAAGAGAGAAGAGAAAAATTGAAAGGAATTGAATAGAAACTTACTTGAAGGTGCACTTTCCCGGCAACGGCGCCAGAAAAGAGTATGTTGTCATACCCGCATAGGTTGTTAATATGGTGATTTTATCGTTGAAATGTGTATAGTGGTTAACCTAAATCGGCCCTAACCATCTCTTTACAAAATTTTTAACCTGGCCCACTTGATTTTATCTTGTCACTTTTAGGCCCAGGGTCGAACTTAGGGAAGTGGGATTACAAGTCGAGTTTCTACGCCTTTCCTACAACGGGTCTCTTCCGTTCGTTTATTGTGTTTTTGGTGTTTCTCTTATTTAGATTTTTTTCTGGTAATCTTTGTCCTTGAGGCACACCCTCAAAATTGGGTTCTTGGCTTTGAGCCAAAACAGAGTTCCAAAACGAGTCTTGCTATTTGCAAGACAGGGTACCTGCAAGTCAAAGATTATCTTTTCTCTTTTATATGTTTTTTTATCTTTTTACTAACAGGAAAGTGAAACAGAAATAAAGTAAATACAGCATATATATATTTATATATTATGTATATAAAGGGGTGGGGGTGGAGGCAAAGATGGAGTGTAGCACGGTGTCGAGTCGGTTGTCGTCTAGAAAGACGCAACCAACAGGACGAATTGCCACGTGTAGGATGGATGGTGGAAGATGAATGCGAACACGCTTTTTTTGTACTTGTGTATCGAGGAATATCAGCAATTGGTGCAGATGTTCGCACGATACAGCGTATGGTAAATAATGTGAAAATATATATATATGTATATATGTAAATATATCTATATGTATATATATATGTGTATGTATATATAACTATATAGAGGTATATATTTATGTATGTATAAGTATATAGTAATATATGTATATATAGATATATGTAGCTAAGTATATATATATATATATATATATATATATATATGTATGTATGTATATATAGTTAGATATATATATATATATATGTATGTATGTATACTAATACATAAGTATATAGGTACTACTATATATATAAATATAAGTATATATATATGTATATAAATATATGTATATATATATCAATATATATAAGTCTACGTGTATATATATATATATGTTTATAATAGTGTATATGTGTGTGTGGGTGTATGGAAGTGTTAGTGTAGGTGTGTGTGTGCATCGGTGTAGAGAGAGTGAGAGAGTGTTGTGAGAGAGAGAGAGAGAGAGAGCGGGAGAGGAGAGAGCAGCCGCTCTGCTGGAGGCGAGAAAGGGCGTTTTAAGCCGTCTACGTGCGAAGGGCGTTGTCTGGTGGTTCAAACTCTCGCGTAGGCGCGTGTGTGCGCAGAGGAGCGCGCGTTGGAGGGCAAAGGGCGCGAAGAGGAGACGCAGCACACCATGCTACGCGAAGGCTGGCACGGGCACTCGCAGGCGCGGACGAAGGGAGCGAGCGAAGGCAGGCGCGCTTGGGCGAGTGCGGGCGAGGCAGACGGGTGTAGGCGAGTGCGGGCGACGCAGGCGGAGACGCGCACGCGGGCTGTGGCAGGTTGCGGCGCACCAGGTGACCGGTAAAGTGAGAAGCTTTCTGGTCACCCCACTGTAGCCACAGTGTCGCGCAGACTCGCGTGAACAGTGGCTACAGTGGTCGTCCGTGCCGCGCAACCGGGAGCTTCAGCTGGTGTGAGTGTGGCCGACTCGCGGCTGGCGCGCGAGGGATAAGGCCTGCGCCGGTTGGTTGCGAGCGTGGAGAGCTCGCGGCAGAGCGCGCCGAGAGGGAGGCGAGGGCACCTGCAGTTTGCGTGGAAGCTTGCAGGTGCTGGCAGGGATGTGGGGAAGCGCTTAGCCGGCCGCTGTAGAGGAGCACAAAGGTCGGTTGCGGGTGGAAGGGTGCGCGACAGGGCGGAGAAAGCGGGAGTCGGAGAGGCCCTACAGGCGTGCACTGAGGGCAAAGGCGCCTGCAGGGGCACGCGGAAGTGGCTGGGGCTGTTGCTGCTGCTGCTGCCGCTGCCTAGCTGTTGCTGCTGCCAAGCTGCGAGCTTCAGACCTTGAAGCGTGCAGCCATGGATGAAGGTGTGGGAACGTAAAAAAAATGAGAACAGACCCACCACGCCCATCAGCTCTTTGAAGAGCTGGGCAGTGGTGGTCTCACTGTGGTGGTGTGCACCACAGTGAGGGCTCCTGCCCACCGGGTGTCTCCGAGGAGGAGGGCCGGCATGTGGAGGGGAATGGAGGAGAGGGCGGTGGCCTGGAGAAGAAGCTGCAGGTGGGTTGTTTCTTGGCTGGGACCAGGCTTGCTTCCAAAGGATCGAGCCGTGGCTTTTTATAGGAGAAGAAGGCATGGCCGTGCATGGCTCATGCAGGGAATGGCAGCCGCAGGGAAGGGCTGGCAGGGAGAGGCACCCGCAGGGAAGGGCAGCTGCAGGGAATGGTGCGCAAGGAAGAAATTGCTCCATGCAGCCGCGGGGAGAAAGATTTAAAAATCAAATTGAAATAAAAATAGAGATGGGAATTTTGCAAAGATGCACTTGAGGAAAAATGTAAAATGCAAGGCCACTTATTTCATTCTCCTCCCTTCTCAATTAAATACATGCATGCATGTAATTTTACAATGCAACTATGGAGACCTAATATGCATTGGTAATGCTAGGAAATAGCACAAGATGGCACAATTGCAGGCGTATTTTTGCGGTGCAATCATCGCACCTCATCAGTGCTTGAAGGATGTTGGGCCTTATGTCAATGTCATACACTGCACGGTCCTTGGAGGCGAGGCAGTGCCTCGTGGGTAGCTCATTGCCGAGGGTGATCGGGTGAGTAGGGGGAACTCGCTGAAAGGAGGAGTATGAAGGGAAGGAGGCAATCTCAAGGTGAGGGTGTTGGTGCTAGAGCACCACGATCATTTGTTTTGATAATAACAAAACACGTGTTATTTAACATTTGCAATTTGAGTCCTAGATTTCAGGTCAATTGCAAATGTGGACGTGTTTAGACGGAGTTCGAGCTCGCATCCAGGACGGATTGGAGGAGCTTGATGGAAAACAGAGGAGGTTCGCGTGGAGCGACAGATTGAAGATAGAAGATAAGAAGAATATGATAGATTCTTTTTAATCCTTTCTTGTATCTCTTGTCTTTATTTTCTTGCTCTTTTTATTTTCTTTAGAAAATTATGTTAAAGAGCCTCAAAGAACCCTAACAGTAGTCCTAGGAACACCGGCACAACCTTAGGATACTTAGGTTTTCTGTAGAATACTTGGAAAACCAATATAGGGTTCAAACAGCACTTCCAGACATCTAATTCCCAAATCAGACGTCTGATAAAGTATTTTAAGACGTCTGACTGTTGTTTCAGACGTCTGATAACTGTTAGGCTGGACATAGTTAGTTCTGTCTGATGAAATCAGACGTCCAGACCCTTATACCAGACGTCTTAGGAGACGTCTGGTGGACTTGCCAGACGTCCAGATAGTGGACCGTTGGCTAGCTTAGCAGGCGCTCAAGATTATGACCGTTAGAGCCTTATCAGATGTCCTTAGGCCTTTCCAGACGTCTGATAAATGACCGTTTTGCCTCGGCTGACCCAAAATCTCTTCTCAGAGATTTTCTAGCCGTTGCAACGTTTGGAAATCAATTCCCACAGTAGAAGTAGGTTTCCAGACGTCCAGACATAGTTCCAGACGTCCTGTATGTCGTCTGATGGACTTGCACAAAAATCCTGTTTGGATCTGATTCAAGTCAGGAGGAAACCCGCATAGAATCAGACATCTGACCTTGGAATCAGACGTCTTAAAGTGGCCTTCCAGACGTCTGATGCAAGAGTTAGACGTCTGATTACCCTGTCAAATGTAATCATTGTCCTGATTTCGGCCTGATTCTCTTAGACTTTGTTCCCAACGGCTATAGAACCTTTCCTAAGCCTTCCAAAGCCTTCCTAACGCCTCTATAAATAGAGCGGAGCCTTTACACACCTAGATACACTAAGAAAGACACAACATATACACTTGGATACACTTAGCTACACACTTTCACACTCTTTTGTGTCCAGAAAAGATCTTGCTCTCCAAGCTTAAGCTCCATTCCCTTGAGAGCATCAAACCTTCGCGCACCCGCTCTCCCGCCGTTGTTCACGAGAGCGACATTACGCCGTTGCGTGGCTCACGCACCCGCGTCATCGTCAACGCACTCCTTGCAAAGGGGAGTTTCCTATTTCCTATAGAAGCTTAGGTTTATTACTTTGTTGGCTCTATAGGTTTGTTGTTTATTTTATCTTTGTCTTTTGGTTGGGTATTCGCTTTGCGAATTCTTGTCTCCTTCGTGGGACAAAATCCTTCTCGTGGAGAGAAGGGGTTGAGGAACGCTACCCTCGTACTTGTAACGTGGTTGTACTGAGGTTGAATCACCCTCGTTTTAAAGTGATTCGGTTAGTGGATTTGATCAACTAGGTTGATCGGAAAATCCTAACTCGAGAGGGTTAGGTGGTGGTTTTCACCCGGTTTGGGTTTCCACCTTAAATTACTTATGTACTTGTGCGATTGATTTTTTTTTGTGAGATTGCTTTATATTTCATTTCCGCATTTATTACGTCACCCCTCCTCGTAGGGCCAAACCTTCAGAGGGAGGGTAGGCACCACCGCCGTTGCTGAGGAGGGCCACAGAGGGTTGGGTTTGGTGGGGTGTAAAGGAGGAGCGGATGGTCAGGGGAGGTGTGTAGGTGAGGATTTTGGAGGGAAATGAAAATTATAGGAGGGAAAACTGTAGATGCAAAGGATTTAGGTAGGTAGGTCTTCAGGGAATGGTAAATTAAAAGGGCGGAGATCAAATTTTAGTGGTCAAACATGTGTCTTAAGAATACTAACCAATCTGTTGAGATGAATTTTTTGTAGCCCATCTCTTTTTGTTCACCAAAAATAAATCTGTCCTCAAAATATTATTGTCAAAGTTGTATTTTGTTCTAATACATATATCATTCATCAAAAAGAACCCCAGTATAATCCTATAGAAAACCCTGAATAAAACCCTAATATCACCTAGCGATGCCTCATGAAAAAATACATGTCAAAGCAACTGTAAACCTAAATCAAAACCCCACAACAAATGGCAAACATAACCCCTATCCATCATTACAAGTAGAACCCAGAAACAACATCAAACGATAATCAAAATCGTCATGAATAACCTTAACCAAAACCTTAATATAAACTAGCCAAAAAAAACCATATCAAACAACTAAATCCTAAATCAAAATCTTACTAAAACAAGGATTTGCAAACCCCAAAAAGATTGTAATATAAACCCCCAAAAAAATCATCATATAAAACCCCATAAAAACCCTAAATCCATAAACAACCAGAACCCTATGCACAGCCTCGTTTCAACCCTTGTAAATGCTTAATCCCCACATCCAAATGTTCATATTAAACACTAACCTTAGTGTAAAAGCTCCATCCTACATTCAAATGACCGTGCTAGATTGTCGAGAACCTATGTTCAAATCAGTCGAGAGTCTTGCTATTGCTCGTCGAGAAGGTCGATCGATCAAAGGACAAGGAAGGGAGATTGAAGAGGAAGGGAGAAGGAATGGAGAAGGAAGATGAAAAGTTGTCATATGAAGGGGGTAAGTAGAGAAACACCTTTGTTTCCCACCGGTAATCGTGTCACGAGCAAAGTGTGCCAAACCCATTTCCACCGTTCGATATAAATACCGTTGATTGGTTAACTGCGGTCAAGTCACCATAACTCATCGTCAGTTATCCAAAGAAACAGAGTCTCTCATAGGGGTATTAACACTAACAGAACGTATTTTATGGATGTATATATGTCATTGCAAATAGCATAGGGGTATATACGAGTTATGGAAAATTTATAGGGGTATGTGTATGTAAAAATCTCTATTATATAATAGCCTGTTTGTTGTTTCCTTTCAAACATATTCTATTAACCTTTTCTTTGTGTCATCAATCGTCCGACCCTGAACGTAATGAAATTAAGTAACAATAAATCAGTCACATTAATTAAGTTTGTTTTACGCACTTAATTAACTTTTTTTTTAAAGAAAAACAAGAAGACAAATACCAATTTCCATTACCTGAAGACCTTATTTGATAATGAATTCTTCTAGTAGGATAGATTCATTAGTGCATATATCCACTAAATAATTATTACCAATATATATATACTAGCTAGAATTAAGAGTTACATTACAGGAAACATGGCTTCTAAGGCAATGCTACAGGTTCCTTCATGACAAGTGGCCCTGGCGATCTTACCGAAGCCATCGCTTCCCCATCCGATCCCCCACGAGTTCTTCACAAGCCAATACTTGGTTCCATCCACCTCGGTGCCGCAACCAATCACCTCCATCGCATGCCCGATCATTCCGCAATCACCGTCAAGCACACCGTTGCCTAAGAAGTGTTGGAACTCTGGCGATCTTGAGTATATAAAGATCGAAATCGGCTGCTCGGCCACCACGTGCATCATCGCCTCCTCGTCGTTCCGATGAACCCACTTGGAGCTCGTGATGGTCCCATCAACCTCATCGACCCTCCCGTCGTCGCAGGCATTGCCCTCAATGCCGTCGTAAGGGTAGTTGGACTCAGAAGTGAGCCCGTGATTTTTTTCTTAGGAAATGCAAGGATAAGTGGCATTTATGAAAGCTGGGGATTTGAGGATTGCTTCAAATGAAGAATTATTTTTTCATATTGTGTTCTATATATCATTTTAGAGAATAGTTTGTATTTGAAAAAATTTTGTATAAATAAGATTCACGAAACTTATGCACTTCAAGTTGAAGGAAATATTTGTTGATGATTAAAATCCTTTTTCTTTGTTATTAATGCTTGATGCTTCTAAAATATATCTTATTTGGATCAAATGATTTGTAACTTTAATTGTTTGTTTGCATGTTTAGTTGATCTCAAAAGAAGAGGAGGAAGTTCCATTTGTGAAAGATGTATAATAAAAAATTAAATGTTAAATTCAGGGACATCTCAATGATGATGCACTAGGGATATATTTTTTATACTCATCAAAGACTTACATTAACAATAGCATTAACGGATATAAGCATTAATGTATGGGGATAACTTGTTTGTCTATAGTGACAGTTTTACCGACAATTTTTTCGTTGGTAAAGACTTTTGTACTACAATTGCAAAAGCTTTCGTTAGCACTATAGGTCTATACCGACAGTCATAAGCGTCACTGTTGGCATGATTAAAGGCTCTTGAAAACATGACTGTTGCTGTAGCTTCAAGACAACACCGACGATTTTAATCGTCAGTATATCCTATAGTGATGCCTCTTAAGAGAACAATTCAAATGATCATCGGAATACCTCTTTGGACCTAAGTGACGGTAATTTTGACCTATACCGACAATTATTTACTGTCGGTGTAGGCCCAGAGAGAGGTTCATGTCATCATAAATTGGTATTTTTTTTATATTTTTATGTAACGTACTCTCTAAATACATTTTATATATATATATGTGTGTGTGTGTGTGTGTGTGTGGGCGGGCGCGCGCGCGTAAAAATTCCTATTATTTAATAGCCTATTTGTTGTTTCCTTTCGAATATATTCTATGAACCTTTTTCTTTGTGGCAGCAATCGTCAGACCCTGAAAGTAATGAAATTAAGTTACAATAAATCGTTCACATTAGTTAAGTTTGTTTTACGCACTTAATTAGCTTTTTTTTTAAAAGAAAAACAAGAATACAAATACCGGTTTCCATTACCTGAAGACCTTGTTTGATAATGAATTCTTCTAGTAGGATAGATTCATTAGTGCATGTATCCACTAAATAATTGTTAGCAATATATGTATGCCAGATAGAATTAAGAGTTACAGAACAGGAAACATGGCTTCTAAGGCAATGCTGCAGGTTCCTTCATGACCAGTGGCCCTGGCGATCGTGCCGAAGCCACCGCTTCCCCATCCGGTCCCCCACGAGTTCTTCACGAGCCAATACTTGGTGCCATCCACCTCGGTGCCGTAACCAATCACCTCCACCGCATGCCCGATCGTTCCGCAATCACCGTCGAACGCACTGTTGCCCGAGAAGTGTTGGAACTCCGGCGATCCCGAGTATATAAAGACCGAAATCGGCTGCTCGGCCACCACGCGCATCATCGCCTTCTCGTCGTTCCGGCGAACCCACTTGGAGCCCATGATGGTCCCATCGACCTCATCGGCCCTCCCGTCGTCACAGGCATTGCCCTCAACGCCGTCGTAAGGGTAGTTGGACTCCGAAGTGACGCCCGCTATCTCGATGTAGTTGTAGGCGTCCGAGAGGTACCCGCCACTGCAACCGTCGCTGGGATCGCAGTCTATTACCTGTTGCTCGGAGAACGACTCGAGCCTCCCCTTCATTATTTGGTTCAGGGACTCCACCGTTGCCATCGTGGCAAATATCCAGCAGCTTCCTGGAAATTCAAACAAAACATATACATACATACATACATGTATGTGTGTGTGTGTGTGTGTGTGTGTGTGGGCGCGCGCCCGCGCCGCATGTTAATTTGTTTACAGGAGAATTTGTATTTCTGTACGTAAAAATTACCAGCCATATTTCTCTTCTTGCTTCCAATATGTCAGAGAGAGTGGGTTTCTATTTCTTTGTACCAATGAAGTTAAGTTTCCTCGTAATATTCATATATACTTATATTTTGAAGCTCTGATCATCTAAGGACCGACATCAAACGAACCATGGCACTTAACAAGCTAGTGATATCATTAATTATCCACCTTCTAATTAAGCTGTCATAAAAGAGAGTTAATTAGTGGAACAAATTAACGTCATGCATGCATTGCATACCACAGCGCCCTTGGTCCTTCACTGGAGTGACTGCTCCACGCCCCCTCCAGTCCACTGTCGGGGGTACGTCGGTGAAGTTCTCGTACCTAAACCTACCGCTCCCACCATTACCCTTCACCTGTAAGGGCCTCGACACCGCCGTCTTCACCCTGCCGATTAAGGCGCCGAACTCCTCGTTCGTGAGGTCCACGAAGCGGTTCACGCCGAGCTTAAACTTGCGGGTTCCGTTCCGGTTGAACGATTCGATGTACTCACCGTTCCTCTTGAATACCTCGAACCTTGCCGCCTTCTAGTCATCACTTTTGTATCACTGGCCAAAGTTCGCGATCCATTGCTCGAAGCGTTGGAGCATTGGGTCCTTGTTGCCCGCAGGTGTTCCGCGCGAAACTCCCGTGGGGACCCTCGTGGTGGTTAGCAGGAGGGTGAGGATAGAGAAGCGGAAATAGAGCTGGAAGCCATGGCTTTGCCGGAGGAGTTGCTAGGGTTGGGTCAATGTATATATTTGTGCGTGGGGTATTGGCAAAAAAGGCTGGTTAGTATGGACGCATCCTTTTGATGATCTTTGTTACTCGACTGTTTGGAATGTTTCATGTACCGATACCAATTTCCTTAAAATTGGATCGTTACCGCTGATTTGGGTTAATGATATATATGGAAAACAGAATGTTAATTCTCTTCTTAAGTAAATAAGTTGAGGGATTGAATCTCCGAGGATAAATTAATTAGATACGGCTTTATTCTGGCAAGATCAAATCGTGTAATGAGGATCATCTACGTTAGACTTGTCACATTGAGGGGATCTGGTATCCCTTATTTTAAGCAAGGTATTCTTAGTTCTATATATTTCAGTTTCTTCTTGTAATAAATTAGGCTATATTATATTCGTTCCCATCTATCCTATAGAAATTACTCTAATTTTTTATAAGATTATAATATATTTTGATATAATTTATGTAGAAATAGTGATGAGCACAATAAGTTGCATGAATCAAGAAGGAGAGACACTTGCAAGACCAGGCGATCTAGCCATGGGAAGACAATCGACAAGGTGAATTGTAGTATCAATTCTCAATAAGCTAGATTCATAAGTCGACCCGACTAACCATCAATAGTTTAGTGTATTAGGCATTGAAAAGAAAAGATCTACTAAGATCTTCTAACATCTATGAAGTATAGTAAATGCCTAGGTACTTGTAAGAGATGAAAGGCTGACTCAGCCCAAAAGTTAGAGTTTCTTGACTGTAAGGAGAAGGGACTTACATTTGAGTACTTGTAAGAGGGGAATGGGCCAGCTTTTAATACACAATAGGAAAAATAGCTTTTGGTGACATTTAGAAATCATCGCCAAAAGCCAAAAAAATCATTGCCAAATTATATTGCACAAAGTTGCACCACGGTAATGTCTTAGTGACGGTTATTTTTCACAACCATCGCCACAACTCCGCTCCTGCCTGTCGAAAAGTAACTCTTTCAATGGCAATTTTAAAGCGACGGCCATTGGAAAACTACTGCCATTTAATTTTTTCAATGGTTATAAAATCGTTGCTAAAGGTTTCAAAACACCAACAAAAATTAAAACTTACTCTATTGGTGACAGATTAGTAATTGTTGACAACTTAAATCGACGACGATTTATCATAAACCACCACTAACTTACTATATTATCAATGTTCTATAGACCATCACGAATGTTAGTAAATGTAGATAAAATTTGGATATTTAGTGACGGTTAGAGAATTGTCGCTAATATACATCTGATGGGCCTCGGAAGGCCTACCAAAAGATTTATTGGCATAAGAGGTGCTACTTAGCCATTAGCATCCGTCGCTTAGGGGGAGAGATTGACCATTACCAAGCAAAGACAAGGGAAAGCAGGGGTTTGGTGACCCAGTTCCACCGCAAGAGGTGTATGTCTGGGGGGAGGACGATGCTCCCAACTATGTACTAAAATTTTAGGGATTCATTTTACACAATCTCGCTCCCTCTCTTGGTAAGGAGTCCCCTTTCTCTCGGAAGGTTCCCTCTTTATTTATAACATGGGGATCACTCTCTTTGAAGAGCTCTGGTACCCCTGTTTGTTAGGCTACGTGGTAGCTGTCAGGATGCAGGTGGTCAAGCCCATTATTTCGTATCTTCTACCCTCACTGCGTAGGATTTTTTGGCAGATCGGGTTGGTGTTGATCGGGGATCTGAATAATTTCAGGTGGGACGGAGTGACGGTTCCGCCTTTACACCCTTTATCCAGGTAGCCAGATCCTCTGCCGAGTCAGGTGCAAAGTTTTGGATCTGATGTCACTTTTTACCCATCATCAACATTAGTGTAAGATTTTCAATAAACAGTTGCCAAATGTATATATATATTGATTGTTGTAACAGTTGAAATGAGTTTTGTAATGAAATGATATTCATGTTGTAAATAATGTATCACAATCAACATAATATATTATAAGATCATTAAATTCAAAGATACCTGTAATTATAGATTATAAAAAGGAAATATATGTGAAAAATTGACTTGTAACACATGATGAACTTGTATTATGCAATATTTACTATAAAAAAGTGTAAAAACTTGTATTACAAGTGAAAATGGACTTAGATATACATGATGAACTTGTATTACAATTATTTATATAAAAATAGAAATGTAAGAATTTGTATCATAAGTGGAAAGTTAAATTATAATACATACAAAATCTTGTAATATAAATTCGTTATGATTAAGACAAGAGTTGTATTAAAAATTAATGTGATATGGCTACTTTCCAATAATAATGTAATATTTGATTAATTATATTCCAAATATAATTTTGTAAATAAAGGCGTGGATAATACAACTTGACATTTTTGTGTATTGATACTTTCTAGAAATAATATAATGATTGATTGAGTGCATTCCATATGCAAAGAGTAATTTTTTAAATCACCTTTTGACATAGTGATTTTTATCAACAAAAAAGTCATCCAATGGATACAAATATACTATACAAAGAACACCTAGGTAAACATCAATTCCACAATACATACAAATAAACTATAAATATTAAAATCAATTACATATTTGAATCAACATGCAATACGCACACATATTTTGGAAATAAAAAACATTTCAATGAAAATTTAATGCATAAAAATAGGTTTGCAAATTGTAGAACAAAAAAATATATACATACATACATTGTGTTGGGGACCTACGACACTAGCCTCAAACTCAGCAAAATCATTACGGTCTTGATGCAATGTGAAGTGAAAGGATGTATGATTTGAATTTTTTTATTAATTCAATAATATATTCCAGAGGGTAAGTGAGTACAGCCAACACCACCCAATCTAACACCACATAAATCCAGCTAGTGTGATTTGTGTTGGTGCTAGAGCACCGCGATCGTTTGTTTTGATGATAACAAAACATGTGTCGTTTAACATTTGCATTTGGAGTCTTAGATTTCATGTCAATTACAAATGGAGACATGATTAGACGGAATTCGAGCTCGCATCCAGTACGGATTGGAGGAGCTTGATGGAGAACAGAGGGGATTCGCGAGGAGCGATAGATTGAAGATGGAAGGATAAGAAGAATATGATAGAATTTCATTTTATTCCTTTCATGTACATTTTTCGTTATTTTCTTACTCTTTATTTCCTTAGAAAATTATGTTAAAGAGCCTCTAAGTACCCTAACAGTAGTCCTAGGAACACCGGCACAACCCTAGGATACTTAAGTTTTCTGTAGAGAACTTAGAAAATCAATATAGGGTTCAAACAACATTTCCAGACGTCTAATTCCCAAATCAGATGTCTGATAATGTGTTTTAAGACGTCTGACTGTTGATTTAGACGTCTGATAACATCTTGGCTGGACATAGTTAGTTCTGTCTGATGAAATCTGACATCCAGACCTTAGACCAGACGTCTTAGGAGACGTCTCATGACTTTGCCAGACGTCTAATGAGTGGACCATTGGCTCTCCTAGCATACACTCAAGGATATGACCGTTAGAGCCTTATCAGATGTCCTTAAGCCCTTTCAGACGTCTGATAATTGACCGTTTTGCCTCGACTGACCCCAAAATCTCTTATCAGAGATTTTCTAGCCGTTGCAAATCCATTCCCACGAAAAAGTAGGTTTCCAGACGTCCAGACATAGTGCCAGACGTCCTGTATATCGTCTGATGGACTTGCACTAGAACCCTGTTTAGATCTGATTCAAGTCAGGAAGAGACCTGCCCAAAATCAGACGTCTGACCTTATTTTCAGACGTCTGATGCCAGAATTAGACTTCTGATTACCCTGTCAGTGCAATGATTGTTCTTGATTTCGGGTTGATTCACTTGGGCTTTGCACTCAACGGCTATGGAGCCTTTCCTAAGCCATCCAAAGCCTTCCTAAGGCCTCTATAAATAGAGGAAAACCTCTTGCACACCAACACACACCTAAGAAACACAAGACACACCTTGCAATACACTTTCAAACCATTTTGTGTCTCTCTTGCTCTCCAAGCTCTAATTCTTTATATAGAGAGCATCAAGCCTTCGCGCACCCGCTTTCCCGCCATAATTCACGAGAGCGACGTTGCGCCGTCGCGTGGCTCATGCACCCACGTCATCGACTCGACGCACTCCTTGCAAAGGGGAGTTTCTTAATTCCTATAGAAGCTTAGGTTTAAAATTTCTTTGTTGGCTCTATAGGATTATTTGTTATTTTATCTTTGTTATTTGGTTAGGTATTCGCTTTGCGAATTTCCATCTCCTTCGTGGTACAAAATCCTTCTCGTGAGGAGAAGGGGTTGAGGAACGCTACCCTCGCACTTATAGCGTGGTTGTAATTGAGGTTAAATCACCCTCGTTTAAAGTGATTTGTTTAGTGGATTTTGATCAACTTGGTTGATCGGAAAATCCTAACTCGAGAGGGTTAGGTGGTAGTTTTCACCTGATTTGGGTTTCCACCTAAAAATCTTTGTGTACTTTGTGTGATTGTACTTTGTGAGATTGTTTTATTTTCATTTCCGCAATTATTACGTTACCCCCTCCTGCTAGGGACGAATCTACAATTTGGCCTACACCATCACAATATAGCCATGAGCTCCTGGAACAACTGACTGTACTACTTCGTTTGGTGAGTAGTTTGCTACAACTAAGAGATCACACTATCACGCTAGTTCTGCCTCTCCACATCTTGACATTCCAACATCTCCATTTATGTCTTTGGCTGGTCGACAACTGCTGAAGACGACAATGTCTCCTTCCTCCCATACCAGTTGGAGCTCGTCAAGTCCCTTCCTCTACTATGAATGAAGCCTCCATACTCTGGTGGCATCATAGTCCTAAGTACCATCCTACACACATACTTTACAAGTACATGAGATAACCATCGTACCCAATGGTTTTGTCTTCCTTCTATTTAATTTCGATGAACCCTATGAGATTTGAGATATAGATGACATGAACCAGGTCCCTAATTATATCCATTACAAGCTTGAGTGGAAAATATACATTTATCACATTACCCAAGATCTTTTCTCGATTACTTTTACCAATGCATAAAGGTTGTTAATTACTAGCATATGCATAACATAAGTAGACTTAATACTACAACTACATATACATGTTGATGATTTTATTAAAAGAAAAAGGCATACAAGTACCAACGTTACAATAACAAAAGCTTGAAGGTAAAACCACTTGTCAATTGTATAGCCAATATATTATTTCATTTCCTTCGTTACCATCGCTTGGGTTCTCCATAGTCTCTAGATGGATTAGAAACATATGGAAAGAAAAAAAAGGAATGAGCAAGTAGCTAGGTAAGGAAAGTAAGTACAACCATTGTACATAGGCTCTCACAGATGATTTTTGATTACCATATCAAGAATATTTTATGGTGTACTTGCATTTGAGTGTATAGAACCACTTGATCAGTATACTTCCAAGTGCGTAGGTAATGAGTATCCAAAGTGATCAGCCTGAGCACTACTGCATATACCGACACACGAACACTCCCACATCAAATTAACTTTAGCATCCCACCAGGTAACTACTGGTACGATGTAAAGGTTGTTACCTTCATTGTGAATCTGCTCCATTAATATGCCTGACATGCTCGTGAAGCAGATTCTCCCCCACCCGCACCCCGTACCCATCAGCAACCTTTGAAGGGGTTTGTTAACAAACTTTTGTAATTAGTAGCATGTGGGATGATGTACCACCATTCTTACAAAACAAAAAGAGCATTGCGCGCGTTCAATTAACTTGGTAATCGGAAGCAAATTACAGGTGCATGGCTTTTGTGCCCAAAGCAAAGAGTGAATAGAAATAGAACTTGATTTAAGATTTGAGTCACACTAATTTGGGTAGAATTTCCCGATTCACTTACTCACTAGGTAATTACCACACTGGAAAAATGGGTTCCCTGGCAATACAGCACGTTCCTTCACCACCCGTCGCCCTGGCGATCTTGCCGAAGCCGTCACCGCCCCATCTCGTCCCCCACGAGTTCTTCACAAGCCAATACTTGGTGCCATCCGCCTCCTCACCGTAACCTATCACCTCCATCGCGTGCCCGATCGGTCCGCAGTCACCATCAAACACACCAACGCCCGAGTAGTGCTGGAACTCCGGCGAGCCCACGTAAAGGAAGACCGAAATAGGCTGGTTGGCCACCGCGAGCCTCATCGCCTCCTCGTCCTTCGTGGGGATCCTCTTGTAGGCCGCGATCTTGGCATCGGCCACGGCAGCCCTCCCGTTGTCGCATGTATGGGAGTCGACGCCGGTGTAAGGGTAGTTGGACTCGGCAGTGATGCCTTCTCTGTAGATGAACTCGTAGGCGTTCCCGAGGAATCCGGGACGGCAACCCTCGCTGGGATCGCAGTCTATTACCTGTTGTTCTGACAAGGAAACGAGCTTCCCGGTCTTTATCTGTTTGATGGACTCCACCGCTGCCACTGTCGCAAAAACCCAGCAGCTTTCTGCAAAAATTAAGAAAGAACCCAAGCAATTGATATGAAGATGATCAGCCTCGTCAAATTTATGTATATCATCACTGAGATACGGATACGGAAATGTAAGTTTCAAAATATAATCATTGAAAATCAAAATATACATATCATTTAAAAATTAAAATAAATCAATTTAAAATTTAAAATCCTCAATTAAAATTCTAATATATAAGTTACAAGTCAAAATTAACCAATTAATGATTAAATATATCCGTTAGAAATTAAAATACACTAATACATTTTATCCCTGATAAATATTAATTTAAAATAATTTTCTATTAATTAAAAATCAAAACATACTAATTCAAATTAAAGAATTTTATTTGAAACATAATTTTTAACCTAAAAAAATTAATTTCCACCAACAGAAACTATATTCTCTTAGTCTACATGTTACAAAGTGAACGTTTAGTTTTTTACTAATTTTATTAAATTGCACAGGGAAGAAAATTAAAATGATGTACGTTTAATTGTTCACAAAAGGAATTCTGCATATTTCTGTCCGTAAAATTAGGAAATTACGGATCGTATTTCTCTTCTTGCTTCGGATACATTGGAAACTTTGTACCCATGAAATTATTCCTCATAATATTAACATATACTTACATATTGAAATGAAACGGTGATAATGGATTGAATATCATGTCATCCTAATGGCAAAGCAAGAGCAACTTTAATTTTCCATTTTTGATGCAAGGTGCTTCAATTGTAAAAAGAAACGATATAAATTCACAGTATATTTTCAATTTATAGTTAATTTAATCAGCTATAAAGATAGCAATGCATGCATGAATTCTGATCGTCCAAGGCCCCCAACAAACGGGAGGTGCACTCAATAAATAATATCCTATCATTAATTATGCATCTTCTAATTAAGCAGTAACAAGCGAACCCCAATGGAACAAAACGTCATGCATGCATGCGTACCACAATGCCCTTGGTCCTTCACAGGAGTGACTGCTCCACGCTCCCTCCAATCCACCGACGGGGGTGCGTCGGTGAAGTTCTCGTACCTAAAACCTCTCTCACCATTACCCTCCTGTAGCGGCCTCTCCGTGCTCGCGCCGCCGGTGAAGCTTCTGAACTCCTCGTTTGTGAGGTCCGCGAAGCGGCTGATAGCAAGCTTAAACTTGCGGGTTCCATTCCGGTTGAACGACTCGATGTACCGGACGTTGCTCTTGAACACCTCGAACCTCGCTGCCTTCTCCTCGTCACTTTCGTATCGCCAGCCAAACTCGCCGACCCATTGCTCGAAGCGTTGGAGCATTGGGTCGACCTTCGTGTCCGAAGGTATTCCGCGGGAAAGCGCCGCGGGGAACCCCGTGGACATTAGCAGGACGGCGAGGATAGAGAAGGAGAGGATGGAGCCCGACGCCATGATTTCGCCGGAGGAGCTGTTGGGTGTGTGTCGGTGTATATATATTTGTGCATGGGATGTTGACGAAGAAGGCTGGTTATTATGGGCGTATCCTTTTGATGATTTCTGTTGCACCATTATTTGGAAAGTGATCAAGGTGATCGTGGCTGCTAATTTGGCATGATAATATGTATGGAAAACAGTGTATTTTCCTTTTAGGTAAATAAGCTAAGAGATCGGATCTCAGCTTGCACGCTTCTTTAAAGATCAAATCGTCGAATTTAGAACCATCAAACATTAAGGCTTGTCTCGCATGAAGCGAATCTGCTATCCCTAATTTTAAGCCATTTGTTCTTACGCTCCAGTTGCTCGTTTTTAATTAATCAGGCAACAATTGTATTCCTTCCCGCCTCTATGCTCAATAACCAAAAATTGGAACAAAAAAAAAAAAAAGCTCAGGAGCAAGACCGTGCAATATGCAAACTAGGACTCATATCTTTGCAAGTAATAAATGAATAGATAAGAAGTAAAGCAAGTCTATAGTACATATCTAATTATGGTTGCTTTTTTTCCGAAAAACTCAATGTCTAATTAAAAGGAAGCTGGCTGACTAGGCCTAGACCTCAAAAATAAGTAAAATCATTACAAAGCTTGTAGCCTAATACAACGATAGAAAATCAATATATAGTTAAGCACAAAGTTCTATTGTATATACAGAAACTTGTGTACTCAGTGCCAGTAAAAGTAATGAAAGAGACATTACAAGAGAATAGACATTTCTTTTCTTCCTTTCTTTCTTTTTTTAAGAAAAGTTAGAGTAATTCTTATTCATATCAAAAAAGTCAAGGGGACTAGACCAACCTGCCGATTACCAGAGGAAAGAAAACCACGACTCGTGGTATAAAAAGGAGAAACAGTAAAAAAATAATCAAAACACGAAGGATCGGTAGATGATCTGGGGAAATTAAATCTTGTCCAGGGGAACAATCCCGCGGGTTCGAAAATCGAGCTGAGACGAGGAGTCGTACATCTTCCAATCTCCTTCACCAAGATGTGCGAACCTCCAAGCTAGGATGTTGACTGCAGGATGGACAAACTGAAAAGAAAGCACAAAATTACTCCTGGATCGCACCAGGGATGGTAAAGGCCTAACACACCAGTCAACAGGGACCTTTCTGTTCCACTAGTAAAAGAGCAGGGTCAAATCTGCTTCAATCTGGGTAGAGATATTCAATATGCTCAGGACAGTGAGCATGATGAATATATTTCAGCAACAGAATTTCTGTAGGCATCCTCGGGATTTTCACAGAAGTTACATTTGTTATGTCCCCAATTTCATCTTTGATAACCTAACCCAGGTAGCTATATTATATAAATACCCTTGAAATCTTATTCCTATTTACATGACATACCTTGGGTTAACTTTCATTAGTTTTAACTTTAATGATCGTTAACTTTGGAACAAATTAACATTTTTGCTCCTAAAGGACAATGCACAATAGTGTGATGAGAGGGAGCTCTATTGGTGCAATGCGTGGCGGAGTGATGAAGATAATGGTGGTGACTACTTGGATCAATGATGGCATGATGCATAGTGGTGCAACGGAGTCGTTGACTATAGAAGGTGAGTGATGACTAACAGGATAGAGGATTAGGGTTTGTTTTGCTCAATTAGGGTTGTGATAGGATCATTGAGAGGGGATAGCAGGAGGTGTAGGTCGTACTGTGACTCAAAATATTTGTAGAATCGGTGGATGACTCAGATTTTTCTTACACTCTCAGATAATGCATCAACCATTGAAGTTAACCAAAGGTCATGATACTATGATTAACTTCAATTAAGTTGCTAACGACACACTAACAGAAGGTCATATCTATTAACGGAGACAAAAATTAAGAGGTTATTTATGAAATATCTAAGAAGTCATAATTAATGGTCGTTAAGGCTAAAACAAATGAAAGTTCACTGAAGGGTATCTCATGTAAATGAGAACATGATTTTAGGTGCATTTATGTAATATCCAAGAACCTAAGGGTATGTATGTAATATCAAAAAATTATAGGGGCATTTATGTAAAAAATTTCACCCGCAATTAATGATTGTTAAATTTAAAACTAATGAAGGGCATATTTATTAACGAAGATAAGATTTCAAAGGTATTTATGTAATATCAAAAAATATAGGGATATCTATGTAATATCAAAATATTAGAAAGGCATTGACAAAAAAACCTTATAAAAGAATCACATGAATTTCATTTGTGCCCTCGAACAATATTAAGTTGCCTCCCAGCAAGCACTAAATTCAACATCGACAACCAAACATAAGGTTCCCTTAAGGTTAGGTTCCATGGACACAGTTGTAAGCCCTAAAAATAGGCATAATAAAATGGGCTTACAAAAGAGATAACTAAGAATATTATCAAGCAAATGATTCAATGTTATCCCAAATGAATGATGGTAAAGATCAACTTGAGTGAGAAACCTCACAAACTATCAAGAGGGGTTTGGAGAATGAAGTGTTATAAATAATAACCTCTCAAAAGTTAGGAAATTAAGGATTACATCAATCCTCAGTAGCAATCAGGGTTCTTAAAGGTTTGTGCCATATAAGTTCTAACCCTTGAATGGTGAGGTTATATTTACAATCCTCAATCCACACATGCCATTCAACCCTAATATGTATTGGTCGGATGTTTCCCCTAGATAGAATGAAGTTCAAGAATTGACTTAACCAAACATCTTTTAGAGAATCCAAATTTTTAATTTAGGAATTGACTTAACCATACATCTTTTAATTTAACCATGAGAATTAATCAAATCCAAATTTTGCTTAGTCTATTTAAATTTGATTCTTAACAAGTGCTCAAATTTTTAAAAATCACCCCTCACACTTCAAACTCTAATTTCTTATCCATGGTGAATAAGTCAACCCTTGAAATTAACTTCAATGGTATAAGCGAGCAAATTCTCCTCTACTTGACCCTTTTGATTACCATGGGTTAGATTAGGTAAATATTCAATAGGTAAGACTTTGTCTGATGTCATGATTGCCAACTCAATTAAGTCATAGTTCACAGCTAGAACAACTTCAATATCATCAAAATAATCTTTCTCCATGAACTCATACTTGGGGTGTTTATATTGCTTTAACTCTTATCCTGAAGTTTTATTCCTCCTCATGAGAACCCATATGTTTGGATCTTCTAGGATCCAAGTGATCGACGACACTCTCCCTCCCCTCTACCCTCACTCTCTTCCCCTCCGACCCTCTCCTTTCTTTTTCTCCTCCTCTCACCCTCCTTTCTCTTGGCTTAGGGTTTCTACTCCCCTCTTATCATGGTGAGACCTCTCTTTCTCCCCTTTGCTCCAGAGGCAAGTTGGAAGGCTCCTCCCCTATGGTTGTCCCTCCTCGCTGAGGTTTAGCGGGGGTAGACCCCGTAGCCGATTTCTTTCTTGATGGTTGTGGTGGTTTCCCTTAGCTTATTTGTTTTCTTTCTCGGCGTGACCCTCTTGTGTGCTCTTTTGCATCGATCGAGTTGATCCTTGTCTTGCTTGTTGATCCTTGTGTTTCATTTCCTTTTGTTTTTTACGTCTTTTTCTTGTTGCTTTTCTATTCGATTAGTGCCTTTTTGGGTGCTGGGGCTGCATGTGCTGGGGATGGCTCTGTCGTCAGAGCCCATGCCCTTTTCTCCCCTTTCTGTGATTAATCCTCGATCTTCAGCCCCACAAAGGCCTTCTTTTGCCTCCATGGTGGCAAATCATGGAACTGCAGAGCCCCAACCCTATGTGGAATGATGGTAACACCATCATCCATCATAACTAGCGTAATTTAGTCAAAATCCAGTGATAATGCTCCTTAATATTCATCAAAAGATCATAATTATGTTCTGAGTTGGGTTTGAGAAGAAGAAAAGAAAAGTTAATTCTGTTGTTTTAACACCTAATCACAATTGAAGATTAACTAAGGGGTTAATTAGGGCTTAATCTAAGGTCAAATGAACTTAATTTCCCATGGAGTGGGCTTGAGTTGACTGAATCAGGGTTTACTTTGATTTAAGGATTATTTTATTAGCAAAAACCCTAATTATAGCCTCACTTCAATTAAATGGGTTCTGGTGGAAGTAAATGAAAACTAAACCTCTTAAAATCATTGAAAAAAATTCTAAGAGATTTGGAATTTTCACTTTGACCAAAAATAGACTTAGGTAGGAATTTACTTTATTTTGGGCTTTAGTGTAATTCACCCAGCCAAACTGCATCAAAACAAAAATCTAAGGTCACCACTAGATTCCTCGGGTCCAAATTAGGTTAGCCCCAAAGTTTAAGCCCAATCAGAGATCATCTTAACCTAGTTTGCATTATAGCCCATTTGTACTTGATTACAGCATATACCCCCTTAAGTTTTGGTTTTTATTACAAGAAGGCCCTTCTCCTTCTTCCTCAACATGGCAAAACATGGAAACTAAATAGATGAAGATGACCCAAACCTGTCGACATTCATTTAAGGAAATTTCCCTCAAATCTCGCCTCAATCCCTCCAAATTGAGGATCAATCCCTCCAAATCTTCCCGTATCAATTGCAATTGATCTCAAGCTCTGATTTGGACTATAGCATTGCTGGTGAGCTTGAGACTCACAATTTTTGAACTTGCCAAATTTATAAGCAAAGTCACAAAATTAAGGCAATTCAAGGTCACAACACCATCTATTTAAGCTCTAGCCTGATTCCAAGATGATTTTAGTTGAAATTGGCTGTAAAAATCCCTCTACTTCTTCCTCGCTGGCCATGCTCCATCGACTTTAAGGTCCGTCCCCGCTCTCCTTCTTCCACGTGTCCAACTACCAAATTGGACTTACCATCTTCTTCCCTATGCTCCTCTAATGTTAGCTAACCATAGCTAGGTCTTCCTCCCTTACTCTTCGCCATCATCACCCTCATCGGAGCCATCTTCTTCCCCACATTCGGCTACCTACCGCTAGACGTGGTTCCCCCTCCGTTCATCCAATAGAGTAGCTCTTCCTCTTCGTCTCTCTTCCTTGGTTAGTTTTAGCTCAGAATCAAGTTTTAACCCCTCTATCCTTACCGTTCTTCTTCTTCTTCCTAGTGGCTGGTGAGAGCTCCAGTAAGCTCGAACCGTGCCTCTACGCCACCATCCACCAAATCACATATACCACAAGCACCGTGGGAGCTTGAACAGCAAAAGCCTTCAAGAAATTGGGGCTTTTGACATCTCCAAAATCCTTGCTGGATAACCCACCTCATCTCTACCTCCATCGATCCAACCGGCCGCCCTAGGCCTCCATGCACCAAAGCACCACCACCATCACCTTCGCCATGTTACAGCGAAGCTTCCCGTGTATCTAATTGGGGCCAAAAGCCTGTATTTTTTTTTAGGTGATCGCCGGTGATGTCTTTTTATCTGGCGTCGTCAAGCAAGATCCAGCGAGCAGTCGACCATGCTACCTCCATCCCCTCGCATGGACCCCCTCGAGGAAGATTTCCCTACCATTGGATTTTAGATCCAACAGCCCATCGAGCCTCAATCAATTGTAGCAGCTCCACACGAAGAAGAAGACAAAACGAAGGAAGAAGCGCCTCTTTTAGTCCCACATCATGGGAAGACGAATCAGAAGTGGCTTCATAAGGGATTTTGTCATCCACGCTATGCTCAGAAATAGGGGGTTGGGTCCCCATTTGCCCATGCCATATGCACGCAAGTGCTTGCACACATGAAAGCGTGCGCATAGGCTCGAGTCTGGGTTGGATTTTGGGGATTTGGTTTGTCTCAGTGACTCAGTTCAAGTTGGGTTTCTACATATCTTTGTGCCCTAAGTTGAGAAGAAAAGGGTCGATTTTGTGGCTCACTTTAAGCCGTTTGATGGCTAAGACAAAGATCTGATTTGGGCTTTAATTCTCACTAAGTGTTTGACATCGAGAAACACGTAAAGATAATTTGTTCATTATAACGTGTTCTTACAACATCAATTTTAAAAGAGATTGTATGATGAGTACGAGTATCAAACACAAGGAGGCATGAAATCAAATCATTTAGTCACTTTTTACCACATGATATTTCATTTAGTTTGCTTGTGTGAAAAATAGAATGAGAGAGAGAGAGAGAGTAGGGTTAGAAATCTGAAGTAGAAAAAAGATCACTAACTATGCATGAAACGAAGACCTGATGAAGCATAAGATGAGCTAAGTAGAAAATCACTTGGAAAGCATTAAAATAACATAAAATAAAGCAAATCACTTCTCCAGATTATCTAGCCAATGTACTACAAATATGAGCATAGAAACTAGAAGAATGCTTAACAAATAGCAACTATAAGTTAAAGAAGAAATAGCAATCAAATGTGAGAACGAGGGTTGTCAAGGCAGCCACGACGGTAGAGGGACATCTGTCAGTGGCTCGGCGGCTCCGGGAACATGCTTGGAAGCTCTATGAAAGTGGGACTCGTCCTTGGTAGAAGATATGACGAGATGAGTGGCAAGGGGGTATGTGGAGGGCTTTATACATGTATAGTAAACGGCTTGGCCATGCAAAATGTAGCAAGTTTATGTGCTGCTCCACACTGGAGGCGCTCTTCACACGCGCAAACAACGTGCTACTGTGTTGTTGCTCTGAGGTACTACGTTAGAGGCTGCTGTGCACCTACTGGAGCATGCAACGTGTGTTTGTAGCCGTTGGATCACCAATACGAGGGCACTGATCAGGCATCACAGCTGCCATCCCGCCTTAAGCATGGTCCATCGCACGGGCACCGCTCTTGAGCATTGGATCGAAGATGAACGACCAAAAACATGCGTGGATTGATGCTCGAATCATGCCTCGCGCCACACATACAATTGTGCATCTATCGCACGTGCATGCATTGCGTGCATCTAGAGCTGCCATGTCACCGCTATCCCCGTCGTCTGCTTTTGCATCAACAACTGAATTTCACTTGCACGCACGATAGAGAATTAAATCCACATGCGGGGCTTTGAACTCGTAGCGTGAGGATGTAAACGCTCCTCCAAACCAATACGCTACCCCTCGCGGATTGTTGCGTGTTCGCTTTTTCCTCCATGCGCTCTCAGTCGTCTGATGGCGATCATTGTGTCGAGATCAAGCGTGTGCACAATGAAGAGACGATGGTGGGTGTTGTTGGTCATGCGAATGAGTGACCGTGGCATAATATGGGTCGTTGATCATCATATCAACGGCCAGAACTTCTTTATCTCATTATGGGAGCTATGAAGGTCGAATTAGGCAATTTTAAGTCTGTTAGACTTTGTTCATCAATCTGGATCCATCTGTACGATCCAATTGCTCATCTGAGACCTATTCCAACATGTACTTGTATACATGGTCATTGAACATTAATTATAAGAAATCTAAATGTAGATATTACACAATATACATGCATTGCTCCCATGCCCACAATATTATCATATTTATGCTAATGATAACATCACCATCAGCCATATCTAGCTTTAATTAGTCAAAATCTATTAATAAATGCTCCTACATAACTGTCAGAGAACCATAATTCATTGCATATCCATTCTGAGAGATAAATAGGGAAATAGAGTGTAGTTTTACGGTCATATCATGAATGCAGAACAACTGTGGATTTCCCAGGGGTTTATTAAAGGTCAAATGATCATAAATGCCTAATAAGTGGGTTCATACAGATAGAAACGGGTTTTCACACGTTTCGAGAATTAAATGACATCTAAAACCCTAAAAATAGACCCGCTTAATTAACTGAGGTTCTATTCATAATAAAATTCACCTAAACCCTCTAAAAATCATATAAAAATATTCTTTAGGGTTTGACCTCCTTGATTTGACCATCAGAACCCATTTTGACCTAAAATAGAGTCTCAGACAGATAGTTGTCCTAATTTGGGTTTCTGTGAAATTTACCTAGTCAAACTTTGTCAAAACCTAATCCAACTCCACCATCAGATTCCTTGGGTCAAAATTAGATTTGTACCAAAATTTGGCCCCAATCAGAGATCACCTTGACTTAGTTTGCATTCCAGTTCAGATAGTCCTTTTATCATACAATGGCCCTTAACTTTTTGAATTCTTTACAAATAGGTTCCTAACTTTTTCATCATCTTCACATTTAGGTCCATACCACCATTGGTGTGAACATGTTGATCTCCGGTGAGATTCAAGCAAGATTCGAGTGAGATTCTCCACCAAACAATCCAAAATTTGAACCGAAGATTTCTTATGAAATTATCTTCCAAATGAGGCCATCAACGAATCCTAAATCGCCCCCAAATCCTTATACGAACCTTTTGAAGGTTCGTATGTCTGACTTGAGAGAAATTTAAGGAGTTCCAAGCTTGATTTCCAAGCTTGAAACCCCTCCCCATGGCCTATCAATGGACCTACATTGCACATAGCTTCACCTTAACTAGGTTTTAAGCCACAACAAGTCTTCCTTTTCCTTCTCCGACTCGCTCCAACCGAAGCTTCGGCGACCTCACTCTCTATCATCCTACGAATGGCCAATGACCAAATTGGCCTGTCCTTCTTACTCCTCATCTTCTTCCGCCTCTCGCCAGCCAAAGCGAAGGCCTTCAGACCCCTTCCTCCTTGCCATCACCCTTACGGAGCATTCTCCTTCCACGGTGCTAGCCACTCAAAGCCGGTGCCTCTCCATCCCTTTTGTCCACTTAAAATAGGTCAGTTAGGTCCCTGTTAGTTCTCTAGGTCCTTTCCTATATTCAAAATCTAAAAACAACCCCTCGACTTCACCACCATCAACCTTCGTCTCCACCTCCGGCAGAACCTCCGGTGAGGTCTTTCTCTCACCTCACAGCTCCAAACACCTAGCCAACACCCTCACAACCTTCGCCACTCATCCTTGCACAAAACCCCTCAACTAATTTTGTCTTTCGCTTACCCAAACCACCCACCAAACAACCCCACATTCTCTGACCTTTTCCACCTCCGCCACACTCGCACACACCTCCTTGCACTCCACTACACCCACTGTTGCACTCGCTGCACCATGGTGAACCTCCTGAGCAAGTTTGACATGGTTGTAAGGCCTTCTTTTGAGTTTTAGGTATAGGACTTTCGACCATTGTTGAATCGGAAATCCTCGGCAACGGCACCAAAATGTTGTAGCAGAAAACGTATGCAAACAGGATTTTGAGTTTTGAAAACCTGTCGTTGTAGTGCGATTTGCAAGAAAAATCGTCAGTAGATAAATTTAACTGAAACTCGAAATGAATTCCAGGTTGAACACATGAAGGTAGACGTTTGATTAAAAATCGCGTTTGTCTTATTTGTCAAAAAGTAGATTAGCTGGTTGAATTGAATCTAAACTAATTATTTACTTAAAGAATAATAAATAGAATAGAGAGATAGAATATTACAAATAAAGATAAAATAGAGAGAGAATGAACAGGAATTTCATAACCAGAATATCATGTCTATTACAACTACTTGTTACAGTAGAAAACAGGAAATCTTACAATTAGAAAGTGTTAAATCTACTCTAGAAAGTAGTGAAGGGAAGATGGAGAGAAGTTATCCTCCTCAATGGCTGCTTGGAGGACAAGCCACAATGACAGAGCACCCGGACGCAGGTGGTGAGATGCGAGACGAAGGAGAACGAAGACTGACAATGGAGAATGGGGCAGGACAATGTCGCAGCTGGATCCGCTTCCCGAATGACGGTGAGAGGACCACCGCGAAATACTCCACGAAGGGGATGAGAAGGTGGAAAAATTATAATTTTAACTCTAATGGAGCATCATGGGTTTGGGACAAGCTCTTAGAGCTTTGGAGGGGGTGAGAGAAGAGACGAAGGGATGAAGAAAGTGTGGGGGTTGTAGGGCTATATATAGGTGTAAATTGGTGGGAGCAAATAGGTTATAACACTTTAAAATATTAAATTAGGGGTCTTTAGTAACTGATAAAACCATCACTAAAGCCCAGATAGTGGGCGGCAGGCCCAACTCCTACGTACATTTGTGCATTTTCAGTCGTCTGATCGCGAGATTGGACAGCTTAAAAACATGAGCATCGCTTCATCTTCAGCTGTAGCGCATGCCTGTGTGCGATGGCACGTTGGATCACGCATCATTGGCTCGTACCCGATCCTCGATCATCTATTGCGCCATGTGGCGCCATCGCTACCGCACATCATGCATCTAACGACTGAATTCAACTGCGCCCGCGCCCCTCGCTCAATTTGAGGCTCGCGGGGCTCGAACCCATGCCTTCAGCTCTGTGAGTGTGTTCGAGACCAATGTGTTGCAGCTATCGCTTTGTCTTGCTTTTGATTTAACACTCAAGTGCTCGCGACCATTAGATCAAGATCCAATGATCCAGATCAGATGAGCGCATGAGGAGAGAGAGAGGGAGCAGGTGCTTTTGGCTAGTGTGGGTAGCGAAGATGGCGCCATCATGAGGAGAGAGAGAGAGGAAGCAGGTGCTTTTGGTCGGTGTGGGAGGCCAAGATTGTGCCACGTGGTGCCATCTTGGCCGTCCATCTTCTATATGTTGTAGACGGTGCCACAGATGTCGGATTGGATCGATTTTCGTACCGTTGGGCTGCGATCATCGATCCGAACCCATCCATGCGCTTGGATTTGTTATCTGAAGTGTGGATTTACACCATATTGGCCCCTTGAGCTTTGATCTTTCTCAGACTATATCTGATGTTATGGAAGTTCGATTAGGGCGATTTTGGAGTCGTTGAACTTCGATCGTTGCCTTGATCAGATCCGTATGTTGGATCTTCAATCCGAGGCCCTGATTAAATGTTGCCCTGTTACCTGACCACAAAAAGGAAAAATTAACCTAAAATTTATACAACCTAACCTAAATGCAAGATGATACATATTATGCAATATTTATAATGTATGATGCAACTATATGTCTAAGAACATGCAAAAATAGATGGCTTATGTGATGTAAACGTGTTTACATCACACCCCCATGCCTATCTTTTGCTACTCCCTAGCAAAACTACATGCTATTTATAAGAGAATTAGGTTGGATTTCTTGGGCAATAGTTACTTTTCAACACCTAGAGATTTCAACTATGATCTGAACTACAGAAACACAATAGTTCCCAGGAGTCTGCCAAAATGCAGACCACCTTAAGCCTTTGCCTTATTCAAAGAGGGATCTTTTTCTTCTTTTCTAATTTTTTTTAATTTTTAAGTTTAGGGTTTCGGAGTAGCTTTCTTCAGCCACTCAACCCACCCGACTCGAAGAGAACCCTAAGTTCTAAGCATCTTTGTGTGAAATGTGATAGACTCATTGATCGACGATTAGAATAGACTTTAGGTTTCTACGCCCCTAGGTGACCTTGAAAAGAAATTCTACCTAAAGGTGTATCTATTTGACTGATAGCTTTCTCTCTACTTTTATTTTTATGGGATCAACATAAGGGCAAACCCAGTGTATATCTCCCTGGGTTATTCTACTTCTCTATTTCTTAGTAAGTGTTTTGGAATTATACATGCATTTCTTGAGCTGGGTTCTGGACAACTAACCAATGGGTTGTTACCCACGTTAACTTGCTAAGCATACTTGTGCGGTGAAGTGTGGCATTTTTTTCTTTTTCTTTTCTCCATTTCTATTTTTTTTTATTTTCTTTTTGGATTTTTTTTTTAAGTAGGTAGCTTCCCTGATCAAAGATTTACGTAAAGGCAGTAGGAAAAGAATGGTCGTGTGTCTGGGCTCAAATAACCTACCAATGGGATGTTACCTACGATAACTTGCCAGCTATACCACCCTAGAAGGTTCATTAGCTACCCAATTTTCGCTAAAATTACCGAAAAGTGAGTTAGTGCCAATAGTGTGTAGATGCTTAGACTTGAAATCCCCTCAAATTAGGGGGCAAGTTGATAAGTTGTGTACTTATCACCCCAACTTATTTAACCAATTAAAATATGAATTTAGAAAGGCAAGGACTCAAGAAACAAGTCCACATTTAAGTGGACACCCAGGTTGATTAAGCCCGAAGACCTAAAGGGTCTAAGTATTCAAATCATACAGTTTTATTCTTTAAGATTGAAAATTTTATAAAGCCCAAGTTCTCTTTCCTAATTCAAACATTTTTTTTTTAAATAAAGAGAAAATAACAAGAATCAACAAAGCTAATAAAATGATTCAGATAATGATATCCAGCCCCCATGCCTATCTAATGCAATGTTCTCATTGTATTAAAAAGACATGAAAAAGAGTGGAGTAGAGTAGAAAGCACCTAAATTGCGTGAAATAACAAGTCCACTTCAAGATGAAAAGAAACTGTATACGTGTTGAATTTAATGCCTTCAAGTAGGCACAATATACAAAGGAGAAGAAATAAAGAATTTACAGGTGCAAGTCATCATCAGAATAAGAAAATATATCTTTAGACCTACCAGGAGAAGATGTCCACAAACGTGGACAAGATTGTGGTGCAGACCCATACCCCATGGTCGAGTATATCTAAGGCTCTGGATAAAAATTATCCAAAACCGAAAATCAGCATGCAAGCGGGGTCGAGCCTGCGATTTGTGAGGATGCAACCCAAGACCAAAAAGTTGGGTTACAGGGAAATCAAGCTCAAAAGGATAATCAATGAATGTGCACTTGGGTTGGACATCCTCTGAATCAAAGATGTCATAAGGGTCCTGGTAGAAGATTGGGAGTTTTAGACAAATTGGAACCCTTAGACATGGTCTTTTGCTTCCTCCAGAATTGACTTCCCATATATCATTTCCCACTTTCTATCCTCCACAATCAGGATTTCAAATTCCAGGACCTCTTGCATATTAATCACCCCGTCTGAAATTTTCAAGTCTAAAAGATGTGACTGAATCAAAATTGACTTGGGTCTAGTGATCTCAAAAACAGAATCGTCAGTAAGCTCAATGGGGTGTGATTGAGGAATGGAGCTTTGGATTGAATTCTTCAGTAAGGATCTGAATCTGCCATGTGAGCCCCAACAGGATCAAATTCCTCAGTTATTAGGCCATCATATAATTCATCAAATTCCTCAGGCCCAGTTGTCTCACAGAAATCGTGTGCTGTAAACTCAGGTGAGACTTTGCATAATGATTCTTCACCTTCAGAATCAAAGAATTCTAAATCCACATTAATGTATGCCTCAAAATCATCAATCACTTTCTGTTCCATGGAAACATACGTTTCCTCATACCCTGGCTCAGGGATCTCAGGTGAAGTAATCAATTCATCCTTGTTGATTGCTCTAGAACAACCTGGTCAACCCTGATCTTGTAAAACGTGTCCCCCTATAGGTGCCTGAGCGGATTCTGACATCGGCTCTCCTATCAGGGGTTCATCCTTGGAATCCTCCCAAGATTGTACTAGAGCAATCACAAATCTCATCCTCAATTTTGATAACTTCCCAAGTAAAAACTCACCTGGGCCTATATCCTTAATATCCTGGACCCAATCCAACAAATACTTGTTAAGATAGTCAATCATTTCAATTAGGGGCTACAATTCTTCAGGGCAAGGTGTTGGCTGAGCTTTTAAAGATTGTATGGTATTCATTAAGTTAGCCAACACCTTATCGTAGAACTGGTTAACCTGAACTAAATGGTTTGGTTCAAGGTTGGCCGGGTTTGGGTTCAGTGCAGGGGAGTTAACGAATAGAGGTTCTTGACACCCTCCCTAATAATAGGTCATTTCAGGTTGTCCATAAGGAAGTGATGACCTATAAGTAGTGTAATCTGAGGAAGGGTAAGGATCAGTATATCCTTCTTGATTGTAGATCATATTAGGTTGTCCAAATGAGGGCAGTGATCTATAATCGATGTAGCTCAGAGAAGGACAAGAATCAAGATTATGGTGTCCAGGGTTAAGCCCTAAACATGGAGGTCCAGAACTGTATCCCTAATCAGGATTATCCCAACTAGAAGATGAATGAGAATAAGTCTGGTTGGAATAATAATCATTTTGGGAATAAGTAGTGGTACGAGGGTAGGAGTGGAAGTATGAATAAGATGTGCAAGGATCCATGACAGAACAGGAGGAAGAAAGGTGCCCTGCAATACAAACAAATAAACTTGTCCTTAAGTGGGATATCCTTAAAACCTACAGACTCCTAGAACCCATCTTGAGATAAAGAAATGATTTGATCTACTTCTTTTCGGTCAATCCAACCAGTTAGAGGGAGGGACTGGGGAGAAGGTTCTTCCTTTGGCTTGCGCCTTCGGTTCCTAGTGTACCCCTCAGCCACGATCGTTTGATTCTACTCCCCTAGCTAGACATCAAATTGAATGGTAGAAATAGACTAATCGAAAATAATCTCGATCTGGGCTCCAAAGAGCAAGTTCAATCCTTAGGACCAACGTCTACTCTTTTGTAATTAGGATTAGGTTTGAATGTGCTTTGGAATGTGATGGGCCCTTTATCTACGTTGTGCCCTTAATGATTGATTGATATGCATATGCGTACACAACCAATGATTTTCAAGCAAGATTATATTTGGATGTGGTGAATTTTAGGATATAAATCTTGCTTAGTAGCTTTTAGGATTCAACTTTAGGTGTATTCAATCAAGTTCAATTGGCACACCAAGTTTTGAAAGCACAGGTGAAGATGTTTTCCTTTAAAGTTTAAAAGAATATGGAGTGCCTGATAAATCCCTAGAAGTTGAACCTATTTGGCAACTACTTGATAAGTTGATTTTAGTTGAAGTGGTGTGGCCCAAACAACTCCAACAATTGGCCTAATGTACCACTTAATTAGGCACACAAGTGGTTACCTATCTGATTTCTACTCGATTATGTGTTGATGAGTGTACCGGTTCCAAAGATCAGTTTATCAGTTGAGTTTGAAAATCAAATGAGGTTCTGTACCTCTACGAGATCTTTTAAATTTTTCTTTTATATGTGAAGGGTGAGGTGGGTGGAGGTGACAAACAAACAATCAAAAACTAACCTTAGAGTTTATGCAATCTCCTAGGTTAATTAGGGTTTGTGTTACTAAGTCATGGAATGAAATCTAGTGGGTGAGGAGGTGGGGGTAAACTTACAAACCCTTCAACATCACTTTACTCCAATCTATCGCTTTTGCCTGTCTCGAGAGAGTACCTGTAATCATAATAAGAAAGGAGAGAAGTGAGGTAAAAGATAAGTAAGGTGGGAAAACGTGAAAAATCAAAGAGCATTGCCTCCCTGGCAACAATGACAAAATGCTGTAGCAGAAAATGTATGCAAACGAGATTTTGAGTTTTGAAAACCCATTGTTGTAGTGCGATTTGCAAGGAAAACCGTCAACAAATAAATTTAACTGAAATTCGAAAGGAGAGAAGTGAGGTAAAAGATAAGTAAGGTGGGAAAGTGCGAAAAATCAAAGAGCGTCGCCACCCTGGCAATGGTGCCAAAATGTTGAATCGGAAATCATCGGCAACGGTGCTAAAATGTTGTAGCGGAAAACGTATGCAAACAAGATTTTGAGTTTTGAAAACCCATCGTTGTAGTGCGATTTGCGAGGAAAACCGTCAACAGATAAATTTAACTAAAACTCGAAAGGAATTCTGGGTTGAATATAGGGAGCGGACGTTTGATTAAAAATCGCGTTTGTTTTATTTGTCACGAAGCAGATTAGCTGGTATAATTAAGTCTAAACAGGCTATCTACTTAAAGAATAATAAATAGAAAAGAGAGATAGAATATTACAAATAAAGACAAAATAGAGAGAGAATGAAAAAGAATTTCATAACTAGAATATCATGTCTATTACAACTACTTTTACACTAGAAAGCAAGAAATCTTACAACTAGAAAGCGGTAAATCTACTCTAGAAAGCAATAAAGAGAAGGTGGAGAGAAGTTATCCTCCTCGATGGCTACTTGGAGGATGAGCTGCAATGATGGAGTGCCCGGACAAAGGTGGTGAGATGCGAGACGAAGGAGAACAAAGAATGATGATGGAGAACAGGGTAGTACAACGTCGTAGTGGGATTTGCTTCCCAAATGACTATGAGAGGACCACTGCAGAATGCTCCACAAAGGGGATGAGAAGGTGGAAAAATTATAATTTTAACTCTAATGGAGCATCCTGGGTTTAGGACAAGCTCTTAGAGCTTTGGAGGGGGTGAGAGAGAGAGGAAGGGATGAAGAAAGTGTGGGGGTCGTAGGTCTATATATAGGTGTAGATTGGAGGGAGCAAATAGGTCATAACACTTTAAAACATTAAATCAGGGGTCTTTAGTGACAGATAAACCGTCACTAAAGCCCAGATCGTGACGAACGTCGCTTCATCTTCAGCTGCGGCATGTGCCTACATGCGATGGTGCATTGGATTGCATGTACGCGATCCTCGATCATCTATTGCGCCACGTCGCAACCCCGCTGCAGTACATCACACATCCAACGACTGAATTTCAACCGTGCCTGCGCCCCCCGCTCAATTTGAGGCTCGCAGGGCTCAAACTCGCACCTTCAGCTCTGCGAGTGTGTCCGCGACCAACGTGCTACGGCTACCACTTTATCTTGCTTTTGATTTAAAACTCAAGAACTCGCAACCATTGGATCAAGATCCAACGGTTCAGATCAGACGAGTGCATGAGGAGGGAGAGAGGGAGCGAGTGCTTTTGGCCGGTGTGGGCGACTAAGATGGCACCACGTGGTGCCATCTTGGTTGTCCATCTTCTATGTGTTGTAGATGGTGCCACAGATGTCGGATTGGACTGATTTTCGCACCGTTGGGCTGCAATCATCGATCTGAACCCATCCGTGCAATTAGATTTGTCATCTAAAGTGCGAATTTACACCATCTTGGCCCCTTGACCTCTGATCTTTCTCAGACTATATCTGATGTTATGGAAGTCTGATCAGGGCAATTTTGGAGTCGTTGAACTCTGATCATCGCCCTGATCAGATTCGTACGATTGGATCTTCAATCCGAGGCCTTGATTAAATGTTGCCTTATTACCTGACCATAAAAAGGGAAAATTAACCTAAAATTTATACAACCTAACCTAAATGCAAGATGATGCATGTTATGTAATATTTATAATGTATGATGCAAATATGTCTAAGAACATGCAAAAATAGATGGTTTATGTGATATAAACGTATTTACATCAGCTGCCATTGATGGAGCTTCATGAGACTTTAAAGCCGCATTCCAACAGCATCTACACACACCTGCACCTTCAGGAGGTGCGGAATCGGCATGCCCAGACTCCCAGATTCTCAATTGGGACAAGAAGGTGCAATTACGGCTCCAATTAGCGACGACAGTTCTAGTAGCTGAGCGTGGAGAAGCCTTGTGGGATTTAGTCCCACATCGGGCACCTAAAAGCACATGATAACACATATATTATTTTTGTGCCTTAGGCTTATCGCCTCAGACATTGGGGGTGAGGTCCCCGCTCACCCGACACACTCGACCCGCCTAACCTATACACTCTTCAGCTACGACCCACGCCCATAGCCCTGGACCAGGCTGCACATGCCCGATAACCCAATAAGCCCGAGTGTTTGAGAGAGGAGGAAGGAAAGAGAGAGATAGAGCGCGAGGATGGGGGTTTTGCTCTGTAGAGTGGCTAACACTTAGCCAAATTTGAGGGGTTTTTTCCCTTGTGCTGCGAACGGAAGAAAGAGAGAAGGGAAGCTCTGAAAGAAGAAAAGAAGAGAAGAAGAGCTGAAGAGGAAAGGCCTTGAGAGATTGTGCACTGCTAGCATGGAAATATAGTATTAAGTGGTTCAAGGCACTGTTCATTTATTTAGATTATTGAGTAATTAGTATATATATGTATCTAAGCTAATAATTGGTGATTTAAATCACCATTATTTTGCCTTAGACATCTTTTTACCTCATTAAACTCTTGTTCTACATTGATGATCAATTTTGAGTAATTATTATTCATTGCATATCGTAATTCTTGACTTAATTATTATGCTCATTTATATTTTGATTAAGATTAGCATGTGAATGCAATACTTGCTCCCTGTGTTCTACCTCGAACTTTAATTCGAGTAATAAATTATATTTGTTGAAGAGCGATTTAGGAGACTTTGCTACAATGAGACACTTTAATCTCTTAAAAAGCCCTGTCAACATATGCGCGTGTACCCTCGAGATTGACGATAATTGATATAATTAACACTATCATTTGTAGGGTCATCATAGCCCCATTCCCACCTTTTGCTAGTCCCTAGCAAGGTTAATCTAAATGCTATCTATAGCTAGAAATAAGAATCGATTACTTAGGCACAAGTCATTTGTCAACAGGAGGAAATTTCTACTAAGAACCAAACCCACAGAGATTCAACAGTGCCTAGGTGTCTGCCAAAATGCAAACCGCCCAACTCCTGGCCTTATTCTGTATAAAAGCAAATTCATTCTTTTTTCTCTATTTCTTCTTTTCTAAATTTTTTTGTATTTTGGGGTTAAGACCTTCGGGATGACTTTTTATGACTACCCAACCCACCCATAACTGAAAAAGGACTCTAACTGCTAAGCATCTTATCGTGAAAATTGTGATAGATGCACTCAATGATAATTAAAATAGACTTCAGGTTTCTATGCTCCTAGGTGACTCAAAAAGAGAATGCTACACAAAGGTGTATCTATCCGACCGGTAGCTTTCTCCCCACCTTTATTTTGGTGGGGTCAACACAAGGGCGAACCCAATGTATATCTCCCTAGATTGTTCTACTTCCCTGCTTCTTCCTTAAGTGTTTTGAAATTTTTGTGCATTTTATGAGCTGGGATCTAGACAAACGGCCAATGGGACGTCTAACCCACGACCATTTGCCAGCCATACTTGTGCAATGAAGTGTAGCTTATTTCTATTTTTTCTTTTTCTCCTTTTTTATTTTTTTGATCATTTTTTTTATTTTTAAGTAGGTGGCTTCCCTAGTCTAAGATTTACCTAAAGACAGTTGTAAAAGAGAATGGTCTTGTGTTTAAGCTATGGACAATCGGACAATGGGTTGTTATCCACGACAACTTGGTAGCCATACCACCCTAGAATGTTCATTAGCTACCCAATTTCCGTTAGAACCGCCAAGGAGTGAGTCAGTTCAAAACGTGTGTAGATGCTTAGACTATAAGTCCCCCTAAATCAGAGGATAGGCTGATAAGTCGTATACTTATCACCCCACTTTATTAACCAAGTTAATATAACTTAAGATTGTGAGGACTCAAGAATAAGTCCACATTTCAGTGGACACCCGGGCTGATTAAGCCCGAAGACGTGAAGAGTAAGTGTTTAGGTCCTTAACATTATCATTTCTTAAAGTTGACAACCTCCTAATGCCTAATTTTTCTTTTCCTAATTCTCTTTTTTTCTAATAAAATAAATAAAACTAATTCAACCTGACAATTTTATACTCAGAAAATAAGAATTACCACCCCCACGTGCCTATCTTACATAATGTCCTCATTGGAAAATAAATATATGTAAGGGAGTAAGGAAAGAATTCACCTGAGTTTCAACTCTATAACCGGTGAGCTTTAATTCTCTGGGTTGCCTCCCAGGAAGCTCTGGGTTTAGTGCCTTCAGCTGGGCATAGTACACAGACAACAAAGGATCAATCAATTGAATGGTCTAGGTCAAGAAGGGGAAGACATAATCGGCTAGAACCAGAGTCAGAAGTTCGCATATGCGGACTAGGTTATGGTGTAGTCCCATCCCTGTAGGAAGGGAATTTAGAAAGTCTTTGGTCATGCTTGCCCTAATCCATTCGTCTCTTTTCCTTTGGGTATGCAGACCAGATGTGTGCTTAGACGGATGTAACTCTAATCTATAATGTTGGACATTTAGATTGTTAGAATAAGCTGCTCTTGTCCTTAGAAAATTAGGTTCGAGGTGATGATGAATCATAGGGTTTTTATTCCTCCTTGGATCTAAGTCGTAAAGGTCATAGGGGTCCTGATAATAGGTCGGTGGCTTAATCAAAACAGAGCCCCTACAATCAACATTTCCTTCTTTGATTTTATCGTCCTTAGGGGGGGTTATTTCTTTATCCATCCAAAAATTGGATTCCAAAGTGTTCTCTTCCTGTAAAAGTTTGAAATCTGAAGGTTTAGCCAACTCCACATTAGTTGCATCAACATCTTTGAGACTTGAGTTAGCTACGAAGGAATGTGTTTGATCGATCATGATTGATTTGGGTGGGTCCAAGTGAAAATCCTCCCAACCTTCAATCATGATTTCTCTATCTAATTCCTCAGAACTGTTAGATCTTGAAGTCTTGTTCATTTCTTCCAAATCATAGTCAACCATCAGGGAGGAACTTGTGATGGAGCTAATTGATTTCATGTTCTAGTTCTTGCCATTGCCTTTCCTTCGAATCCATGATGGGGTCCTCGAGTATTTCACAATTCTTGTGGTCAGAGTCAGATTCCCCTTCCTCAAATCTTGATGGCCATATTACTAAATTATTATCATTAAATTCAAGGACATCGACCTCAATCTTATCCTCCAACTTTTCAGATTCATCCTCATTTCTTTGGAGCATTTCATCCTCATTTTTCACCTGTTTGGGTTCCAAAAGATCCTTAATGCTTTCCAACATTGGGGGAGTATTGATAATGGAGTGCACCAATTTTTGGTAGCTGGCTGTGGTCTAATTGATCACCATGGGGCCTTGCTTCATGAATTCTGTAAAAGGGGTTGCTTTCATCAGTGATCTTTGGCCCTCTTCATCCAGTTGTTGGAACATATCAATCATGGCTTGTTTCCTCTCAATCAATTCTTGGTCCTATATATATAACTCCAACTAAAGGCTATCAAGAATTGATTGAGTGTCATTAGGTTTCCCCTGGATTTCCACCCTATTGTACTTAGCATTCAACTCAAGGTTAGGGGGGTATGGGTGAGGATGTGTGTCAGGGTCCATACTGGGGTTTAAGTTTTTGGGTGGGTCCTCTATTCTATCATTTTTAAGGTCTAGTTCCTCAAGATGCACCATTTTCTATTTAGTCCTACTCTAGAATAATTGAGGTTCTAAGTCCTCCCATTCGGATTCTTTGTCAGGGGTCCAAAGCAGGGGTTGATCATACTTGGTTTGCCCATCATTGGATTTCCATTTTTTGTAAAATCCCTTCCAATCCATAGGTCAAGTAGGAGAGATCCTTGAACTCAGATGACCTTTCTTAGTTATTGTCCTAAGAAGGGTAGGGATCTTGGTGTTCTCCTAGAGCGTAGGTCTTATCAAATTGATTAGGAGGTGGGTGTGACCTAAAAGAGAAGTCATCATAAGGAGAATCATTATCAAGATCAGGATCCCTAAGGTTTGGATCATACTCCTAAATGGGTATTTCCCAATAGGAGCTTGGTGTGGGTTGGGTAAAATTGGGATAGTTGAGATAAGAGGGATATTCTGGGTACTCAGGTCTTGGGTTATATCCCCAACTAGAAAAGTTACCACAATCATTTAGATTATGTTGGGGATAGTCTGGATAAGAGGGATAGGCATTGAAATCCATGGTTTGGAAGAAATGGAGGGGTGAGGGAAGAACAGAAGAGAGAACTACATGTGCACAACCAAGCAAACAAACTAGACCCTACAGTGTAGATCCAGGTGACCTAAAAGCCTTGGAAAGAATGATCAAATCTGCAAGTACTTAAACCCCTCTTCCTAAAGTTAATCTGGTCAGGTAGATTACGAGGGGATTGAGGGTAAGGTCCTACCTTTGGCTCAAGCCTCCGGTTCCTTGATACCCCCCAACCACGGTTGTTTGACACTTCCCTGCAGCCTAGACATTGAATTCCATAATGGGAATTAAGGCCAAGCACTTAACAAACCCAATCACGCTTCTAGGACTTAGATTAGTCTTACCTAGGGCACGTCTACTCAATTTTAATTTGGGCTACGTCAGTGCTCGTGCTTAGGGATTATGTGAAGGGCGTTAGGAGGGTTGGTGCCCTTAAAAATTTCAATTGAAGTGTGTGCACAATTGGGTGCAAGGACACAATGCCAAAACAAGTGGTTTTTTATCAAGGAAGATTGTGATAAATGGCTTTTAGAGTTTGAACCTTACTTTATTGGATTCTAGGATTTCACTTGTTTACAAATTCAATCAAGGTAGAAAGATGTAGTCACACGGTTGGTGAAGATTGATTTTCTTTAGGGTCTTTTGTGCGACTATGAAGTTAAAAGCAACCTTAGTGTGGAGAATCCTAGGGCATGCAACTTCTAATCAATGAATCTTTTTAATTCAAACTTTAACAAGAAGGGCCCAAACAAAGCAAGCAATGACCCTATCCTAACCAAAATCAAGCGAGCTTTTCAACAAAATCAATTTCATAATTTTTCAAGGATGATAAACTACCCAAATTAACATTTTTCCAAAAGGGGGTCAGCCTGTCCAGAACCTTTAGAACAGTGTGTGAGTTTAAAAGTTGAGTCAGAACAGGCACTTATCCTTTTGAAACAAAAGTGATCTTCAGAAGAAGTGTAGAACACTTCAAGAGCTTTCAATAAATATAAATCTCACACAAATCGAAGCTGCATGGAGTTCGCAGCAATAGCAACAACCTACAGGTCTCTAGAAATCAAGACAACGTTGTGTACTTCCAGTAGTGAATTTCTCACAGTCAAACCATAAAGAGTTTGGCTATGAAATTTTAGGTTGAGTTTGGCCACTGAAAGGATCACCTCTGAGATTGTTTGTAGAATTTTTACAACTCTTAAGGGTCCCATAATTGTGTGCTCAACCCGAGTCCAGAAAACAGAGTTGCGAAATTGACAGGTTGAGAACCTAGTGGTGGTGTTTGCTTCGACAAACACAAGAGAGGTGCTTTTTAAGCACCACCACTAACAAGTTTTTTTTTTAATTTTTTATTTTGATTTTTTTTAAGTGTTTTCCTTTTTCCATGTTGGGACACTTCTACCATGTTTTAGAAAAGAGATGTGCCATAGTATAGGTGATAAAAGCGTAACAACACTTAAATTTATAGTGCTTGAAAAATCGTGAGTTTCGAGATCATTTGCAGGGAGAAAAATTGGAATTCAATTCACTAATCAATTATAAATAATGAGCACAACAATCACAAGAGAAATATATGCAATGAATAATCAACTAAAAATATATTCAATGAGTAGCCAAATTGTATCTCAAGATCAAAAATATAAAAGCGAGCTAAAAAAGTGGTGGTTGGAACCACCAATTAATCATTTGCACTTAGCTCAATTCCCAACTCAAATCCTCAATTCAATACTTTGCCAATTCCAATCAACACTTAGCTTTTCAACTCAGAGCCAAATCTCAAAGTCAACACAGACGTCTTGACTAAATGTTTAATTCAAGCTCAATAGATGGTTTTAAATGATTAATTTCAAAGCCTTAATTAGACATCTCAGTTAAGCCTCAGATGGCTTAAAGTGCTAAGCTCTCAAATTTTCCTAAGTGTTTAGGCATGGATCCCGAGAGCAAAACCCCCCCACCTCCCTCTCAGAAATCCCCTCCTTTCTCTCTCTTCCTAATTAGATAGGGTAATTAGACCAGACCTGCCCGGGTGTGGGTGGCGAGCGAGGAGTGCGTGAGGTGTGAGGGACCCGACCCCTCGTGATCTTGGGCAAATGAGTAAGGCACGTAATTCCTTAAATACAAATTTCTAAAACAAATCTCTCCGAGGTGGGACTATCTAGAGGTCTCCCTTCATCGCATGTAGCAGCTGAAGTGTTCTCCATGATTGAGGTTGTTGCTGATGTTTCTTCGTATAATTGAAGCTGCAGAAGGCTTCCTGAGGTTCGTCTGCATCAGCTTGAAGTGCTGGTGGTGAGGATGGTGCACGGACGGCGACAAGCAGCAGTAGTGATATTGCCAACAGTGGCGAATGGACCTAAAACAAAAGATGGACTTTAAGCCCCAATTAGATGGTTTAGGAGCATTGCTGTGATGCATGGAGTTTGGTGGTGGTGAGTATTCAGTGATTGAAGGTGTGTGGAGGTCGAACGATGTCAGAGAGAGGCGCAGTTGATGGGTTTGTTCGATTGAGAGCTCCAGAGATCAAAGCTTCAAATAACTTGAGGGCTTTGAATCTACAGAGTATGGGAGAGGTTGTGGTGGCGACGGTTTGATGTTTGGTGAAGTGTAGTGACCAAACGAAGCTCACCGGAGCTTCGTCGATCATGAGGAAGAAGAGAGGGGAGTGAGTGAATGTGAGGTTGAATCTAATAACTAAGGGTCAAATCCTAATCTAGGATGTAAGGGGAAGAGAGGGACCTAGTCTATTGGACGAAGGAGTGAGAGAGTCACACCAATGTGACTTGGTGGACGTGAGTGAGATGAAATCTCTAGTGGGGAAGAACGACGACGACGACGGCGGAGGAAGCCCTAGCTTTAGTATGCTAGGTGCGGAAGAAGGTGGTGAAGATATTGGACCACTGATTGCGTAGCAATCATAGGAGTTAAATTACCTGAATTAAGTTAGAACTTAGCATAATTGTAGTATAATTCATGTATTAGTGGCATACATGGCATCTCTTCTGCTTTACTTAAATACTCATGAAATAATGTTATAATGTACTGATTAGTGCACTATTTGAATTGTAGGCAATAAGAAGCTAAGGAGATGGCCTGAAGCTGGATCTGAAGAAGAGAACATGCCAGAGCTCTAGCATAGCTAGAGTAGAAGACCTGGAATAAAGATGAAGGCATAATGTAGGGAAGAGGTATACTACCTTACTGGTAGAATTTTAATGTATGGGTTAAATTATGAAAAACATAGGACCTTTCCTAGCCTTAGGACAGCCTTAGATACCTTCCTAAACCCTAGCCACCCTTAGATTAGGTCACCTTAGCCTAGAATACCACAAAACCCTTATTCCAGCCCATATCTGGATGTCCAGGTAGGTTGTTGGATGTCTAGAACTCTTAGACATCACCCGCAGAACCTAGAACCCATTCTGCTAGAATATTTGACGTCCAAACAAGGTGTCAGATGTCCAACTTTTGCAGAAATCTGAGACAGAACCTCAAATTCACCTTGATTCAACATTAGACATCCAGACCAAAGACTTAGACTTCTAATTTTGATGTATAAGTCGTCTGATCACTAAATCAAACGTCTGAAACCCCTCTCTACTTGCTGTTTTTGAAGTCAAGCCAAGATCTTGATTTCTTAAGCCCCTAAACCCAATTCTACACCCTAGGAAACCTAAATTAATGTATCCTAAGCCTAGTACACTACCCTAAGACCCTCTTAAGAGCCTGATTAGGTTCTCACTAAACCCAATTGACTTCGATCTAAGTCAATCACACTTCACCTTGTGAATTGGACTCATAGAGTCCAATTAAGCTCAAGTTTCAACCAGCATAAGTCTAATTAGACTCAGTAAGAGTCCAATTGACTCAAGCCTAACTAATTGGGTACTTTCTCTCCCAATTACACATACATCCACTAAATTAAACTTATTGTGAGTTTAATTGCACTTATTAAATTAGTATTAGGCTTTATGAACCTATTTTTAGACACCTACCAAACCAAATTACCTAGACCTATAGGACTCAACCTAGACCACTTAGTCACCACCTATTCACGCACACACACACACACACATGCACACACTTGGGTTGCCCACTCTAGAGTCCTCTAGAAACTTCATCAAGTGCCTCCACCTCTTGAACCCAAAAATAGCAAACCACTTACTCCATTCTTAGATCCACAAATTGTGGATCTAAGAAGACTCACTCCCACCCATCTTGTTGCCAAGATGGAGGCACTGCTAGAGAATTCCACAGTTCTCTAGAGGAGCCAACCCTAAGTCTATAAAAACACACCCTTGGATGGCCATGCACCCGCATCTAGATCTTGGATATTACCTCCACTCATCACTTCATCCACGAGCTCCATCACTTCCATCATCACCATCTTCACGTCCAAGAGCTAGAGCACCTCCACCACCCTCACAAGAGGCTAACCAACCACCTTGGTCGTCCCTCTTTCCCTTCCCACCACCTTAAGCCACATAGCCATTGGAGACCACCTCCAATGCCTTGAGTTCCGCTTGCTAGTTTTTCACGTTCTTCATAGTTTTAATTCTTGCATTATTATCTGCTAGTAATAGTAGTAATCTTCCATCTATAAGAGTGCATGCATAATCTATCTTAGATCCATGCATGCACAACTTTTCTGTTAGTAAGAAATAGTGTTTCAATCTTTCATGTACAAGCTTTCCTCTAAACTTGGTTGTAATGACATTGTTTGTGAGGAAATAAAATCACCAGTTGCCTGATATCTTTTTCATACATATATATATTGCAACAAAATGTCGATTCCAGAGGATGTGAATGATCTAGTGATTGACTTATTTTCTCCTAGTTGCCATCATATAATAGAGGTCGTGCGAATGCAAACACACACATTCACCTTTGTGGTCTACTTGGCGCACGCATATGTTTTCCGTGTTAACAATGCGATCGGTGCATCTTTTACCTGCACCATTGAAACTAGAGTCTGCTTCTAAGTAAGAAAAGAACTTAAAATCATAAATCAATTTTGTTTTCATACACCTCCCTGAGATCGACCAAGACTCACCATCTCGATATTAAATCTTTTGTTGGAATTATGATTCACACTATACTATGACATTTTCTAATCAAATACACGTTTTACGACTTCAAACAACAACCCAATTTGGTAGTTGGATGGCCAGAGGAAGAAGAGGAATTGGACAATTTCTTAGCCTAAACCTGGCTAAATTGGACGTGGGAAGATGCTAGGACTTAAATAGAAATTGCAACCTCAATTAGGAAGAATTCGAGCAATTGGAATAGGATACAGATGTTTTTCCTAATTGCAATTCCCAAGTTTGGTGAAGCTTCTCAAGTTCCAATTTAGGTATGAAATCAAGTCCCAATCAAAGAGGATCTCTTAAGGAGCAATCCCTCTAAATTTGGAGGGATTTGGACTTAAAATGAGGGAGATATGCTCGGTCAAAGTTTGGTCATTGATGGGTTGACTTACTGTTAGGAGTTGTAGGCGGAGGGGACCTTTCAGTGAAGAAGATAATAAAGTTAGAGTCATCTTGGTAAAAAAATGTAGAAGTTGAGGGTCTGATTGAAAAGATCAAATAGTTGGGGACTAAATTTCAATTAGGTAAAGATGGACTCTGATTGGGCTTAAATTTTGGTGTTAACCTAATTTGGACTCAAGGAATCTAATGAACTTGGATTTGGCTTTTGACCACGTTTGACCGGGTAAATTGCATAGAATACCAAATCAGGGTAAATTCCTATCTAAATCTCTATTTTTGGCCAAAATGGATTCAGATGGTTAACGTGAAGGTACCAAACCTCTTAGAATATTTTTCAATGATTTTTAGGATGTTTATATTGAATTTATCTCTACCATAATCCTTTTAATTTAAGTGCAGCTAATAATTAGGGTTTGTAATACTATTTTTATCCTCAAAATGTATGCAACCCTGATTCAGTCAATGTGAGCCTACTTCTTGGATATTTAACTTCATTTGACCCTAGATTAACCCTTTATTAACTATTGAAATGGAAAATCTATGCAAATAGAGATGAGCTTTGAAAACACGTCGTTGTAGTGCGATTTGCGAGAAAAACTGTCAACAGATAAATTTTATCGAAATTCAAAAGGAATTTCAGGTCTAACACAGGGAGGCAGACATTTGATTAAAAATCACATTTTTTTATTGTCACAAAGTAGATTAACTGGCCAAATTGAATCTAAACTAGCTATCTACTTAAAGAATAATGAATAGAAGAGAGAGAGATTATTACAAATAAAGATAAAATAGAGATAGAATGAACAATAATTTCATAACCACTATAGTAGAAAGCGAGAAATCTATACTAGAAAGTGGTAAATCTACTTCATAAAGCGGTAAAGAGAAGGTGGAGAGAAATTATCCTCCTCGATGACTGCTTGGAGGACAAGCCGTGTTGATGGAGCGCATGGACGAAGGTGGTGAGATGTGGGATGAAGGAGAATGACGACGGACGACGGAGAATGGGGCAGGGCGACGTCGCAGCGGGATCCGCTTCCGAATGGCGATGAGAGGACCACCACGGAATGCTCCACGAACGGGATGAGAAGGTAGAAAAATTATATTTTTAACTCTAGAAGATCATCCTGGGTTTGGGACAAGCTCTTAGAGCTTTGGAGGGGGTGAGAGAAGAGAGGAAGGGATAAAGAATTCGAGTGGTAGGGGTCTCCTTTTGTAGTTGTAGGGATTGAGGGTAATTTGGTCATTTTATGCTTAAAAACATTAACTCAGCGTCTTTAGGGATGAATTTAAGCCTCACTAAGCCCCTGAACGTGGGCGTAGGTCACGCACAAGTCGCGCCTCCTCCTCTCCCCGTGCTTCAATGCCCATGCACGATCGTGCGCTCTCAGCCGTCCAACCGCAAGATCGGATGGCTTAAACACACCATGCCTCATCGCACACCCGCATCAGATCGTGCATGCATGGCACGTCTGATAGCCCGTTCATGTTCCGCGCAATCTAGTAACACCACGTGGCCGATGGTACCACTGTTCATCCTCGATCCAACAACTGCAATTGGCCTACACCCGTTTGCACCCTTGATTTGAGGCGCATGCGGTCTCGAACCTGTGACCTCTGCGTTGCCTATGGGTTCGAGACCAATGGGCCAAGCCGCTTTTTTACGTGTGCTATGGATTTGGGTGCGAGCTCTCTCAGTCGTTGGATCTTGATCCAACAATTGAGATCATCTGCGTGGTTGAGGAGAGAGAGAGCAGCGGTGGGTCCTTGGGCTAGTTAGGCAGCTGGGATGGCACCACGTGGCGCCATCTTAGCTGTCCATCTTCTATGTCTTGTAGATGGTTCCATGGATGTCGGATTGGATCGATTTTACGTTGTTGGGCTACGATTGTCAATTCGAATCCATATGTGTGGTCGGATTTGTCATTTGAAGTATGGATTTACACCACCTGGCCCCTTGACCTCTGATCTTTCTCAGATTGCATCTAATGTTACGGAAGTCCGATCGGGGCGATCTTGGAGTCGTTGAACTCCGATCGTCACCTTGATCAAATCCATATGGTTGGATCTTCAATCCGAGGTCCCGATTAAATGTCACCCTATCACCTGACCATAAATAGGAGAAATTAACCTAAAATTTATACAACCTAACCTAAATGCAAGATGATGCATGTCATGCAATATTTATAATGTATGATGCAACTATATGCCTAAGAACATGCATAAATAGATGGTTTATGTGATATAAACATATTTACATCATTAACCCTTTAGTTCATTTGCATTTGTGATGAGATGGTAATAGCAGTATTAACCTTGTTTTCCTGTCTTCTTCTCAGATTAGCTTAGTATGGAATTGCAATCCTCAGACGATCATTTAGTAGCATTTATCACTTGATTCTAGTTAATTTAAGTTAATTATGATGAATGATGGTGTTACGATCAGTCCATGGATGAGAGGTTACCTTTAGACTGTGGGAAGACAAGATATCAAATCTTTGGGTTGATGATGGTCTTCTTGCGCTTCTGTTGCTCCTTCGGTACCAATAAAGTCTTCACTGCACCTTGCTTCAATCTACTATTTTGGACTGCACTCCTCCCGTCGCTGATGCATCGGTTCCTACAACTAATAAGTAGGAAAAGAGAAATGTGAGTCAGAAAATGTGAACACCACTAATGCAAAAAATGAGAGCAACTAAAAGATTCGTTGCGTCCCTGGCAATGGTGCCAAAAGCTGACATCTAGAAATGAGTAAATATAATTCATCCGTTGTAGTATGCACTTACAACATCAATTTTAAAAGAGATCGTATGATGAGTACGTGTGTCAAATACAAGGAGGCGTGTAATCGAATCATTCAGTCACTTGTTGTCGCATGATATTTCATTCAGTTTGCTTACATGAAGAAAAGAAACAGAGAGAGAGAGTAGGGTTAGAAATCCAAAGTAGAACAAAGATCACTAACTACGCATGAAACGAAGACCTGATGAAGCATAAGATGAGCTAAGTAGAAAATCACTTGGAAAGCATTAAAACAACATAAAATAAAGTAAATCACTTCTCTAGATTATGTAGCCAATGTACTACAAATATGATCATAGAAACTAGATAAATGCTTAACAAATAGCAACTACATGTTAAAGAAGAACTAGCAATCAAATGTGAGAACGAGGGTCATTGAGATAGACACGACAGTAGAGGGACATCCATCGGTGGCTGGGCGACTTCAAGAACATGCTTGGAAGCTCTATGGAGGTGGGACTCATCCTTGGTAGAAGATATGAAGAGATGAGTGGCAAGGGGGTGTGTGTAGGGCTTTATATAGGCATAGGAAAGGGCTTGGTCGTGCAAAATGTAGCAAGCTTACCCGATTGTCAGCACTAGAGGTGCTCTTTATGCGTGCAAACCACGCGCTGTTGTGCTGTTGCTCAAAGGTACCCTGCTGGAGGCCGTTGTGCACCTACTGGAGCATGCGAAGCATGTTTATAGCCATTGGATTGCCAATCCGAGGGCTCTGATCTCGTGCCACAGCTGCCATCATGCTTAAGCACGGTCGTTCATGTAGGAACCACTCTTGAGCATTGGATCAAAGATGAACGACCAAAAACACGTGTGGATCAGTGCTCAAATCCTCCTCGTGCCTCGCATACAATTGTGTATCAGATCACTCATGCATGCATCTCGTGCATCCAAAGCTGCCACATCGCTGCTATCCCCACTGTTTGCTTCCGTATCAACGGCTAAAAGCAAATTAAATTCGTGCATGAGGCTTTGAACTCGCAGCGTAGGGATGTGAATGCTCCTTTAGACCAATTTTCTACCCCATGCGGATTGTTGCGCATTCGATTTTTCCTCCACGTGCTCTCGGCCATCTGATGGCAATTGTAGGGTCGAGGTCACACGTGTGCGTGATGAAGAGAGGATGGCAGGTGCTGCTGGTTGTGCAGATGAGTAACACAAGGAGCAATATGGGCCGTTGATCATTAGATCAATGACCAGAACTTCTTTGGTTCATTGTGGAAGCTATAGAGGTCGGATTGAGACGATTTTAAGTCCGTTAGACTCCGTTTGTCGATCCAGATCCATCTGTATGGTCTGATTGCTCATCTAAGACCTATTTCAAATGCACTTGTACAAATGGTCATTAAACATTAATTATAGGCAATTTAAATGTAGATATTATACAATATGCATACATTGCTCCCAAGCCCACAATATTATCATATTTATGCGTGTGTGCCCTTAAGATTGACTCTAATTGATATAATTAACACTATCATTTGTAGAGTCATCGTTGTTGAGGCTTTACATATAGTTGAAAACCAATTTTTTGCTTCAAACGCTTTATATTTTTTTTAGAGTTTGATACATTGCATTACATTGAATAAATATGAATGTTTTTATATCAATCTCTTGAGCTTCATCTTAATTGCTTGATTAGTGGTTTATATTGCGATTATTTGCTCCCTGAGATGACCTCTGACTCACAATTCAAGCTTATAAATTTAAGTGTTTTCATCGCTTTAGTTACTGTACTACGACGCATATTTTAAACTCGACTTCAGCATGTTAACATTTTGGAATTGTTGCTTACTTGCTCTAGAGTCAGGTTTAAAATATGCGTTATAGTATAGTGACTAAAGTGACGAAAACATAAATTTATATTCTTGAATGTGAGTCCACGGCTATCTCAGGGAGCAAGAGATCACAAATTAAACCACTAATAGAGTATATAAAATGAGGTGCAATTGTTTGATACAAAAAGAAATAGATTAGGCAAATAATAGCACTATTAACTCCAAAAGAAATAAGTGTTTTAGACAAAAAATTATTTTTCAACTAAGTAAAGTCAATCTCAACACTTAGCCAATTTCCAAGCCAATCTGACGTCTTAAAGTGAGAAATCAAACATCTGCAGCAAAATTCACCCTTTTCTCTGGGTCGAACAACTCCTTGATTGCACAATAATTATAGGACCTAATCTACTTGAATTAAGTTAGATCCTTACTTAACTTAGGAATAATGCTTGCATGAGCAACATATTTTGTATCATAGTTGATTTATTAGTTTTGTAAAAAATGATGCTATTTTATGTTCTAATTGAGAGGCAATATTAATTGCAGATGATTTGGGGTCACGGATAATAAATCCAACCATACGGATTTGATCAGGATGACAATTGGAGTCCAACGCTTTCGAAATCGTCTTGATCCGACTTTCATAACATCACATGTAGTTTGCGGAAGATCAAAGGCCAAGAGGCAAGGTGGTGCAAATCCAAACCTCAGATGCCAAATCCAACCACACAGATGGATCCAGATCAACGATCGCAGTCCGATGGCACAAACATCACCTCAATCGGAGCCCTGTAACATCAACTACAAAGGTGGGAAGATGGACGGTTAGGATGGTGCAACGTGGCGCCATCCCAATGGCCCACCTCCGCACCCTCAACCGTTGAATTAAAAGGTAGGGTCGTTGGATCGTCATCCAAGGGCCATGATTGAGCCACATCACCAACCTCTCTGCACCTCATCAAGAAAAATCAATCTCAACTGTTGGATCGTCATCCAACTACTGAGGGTGGTCGCATGAGAAAACAAAACCACGACAATCCACAATCATGGCACAGCGGTCACTGCCTTCAAAGATGAAGTGCAGGTGACCATTTGAGACACGAAACACGAAAATCATATGCAGTTGAGTGCATGGTTGAAGTAGCGTCGTGCGATCACGATCGAGCGAAAAGCGGTGAGATGCGTGGCATGCGGAGATGCATCAGATTGAGGCACAAGATGGCGTGCGACTGGATGTGTAGATGAACACACGTTTGCACGCGGTGGCATTGAGGTAGTAGTGCGCATGTTTTAAGCCGTTCGATCGTAAGATTGGACAGCTGAATTCAAACGTGCGTGTGCATGTAATGAGTGGTGAGGCAATGAATCAAGTGTCATTGGAGGCGCCACATGTCACGTTCTAGTGCGAGCCGCATGATGAAGGTACGACCAAGGTTCTATTAAGGCATAATCTGAGCCGTTAATCCCCCGATTGACAGATCTTGTTGCTCCAAGGGTGTTACATGGTTTGGGGGCCCAAAATACCTACTTTGCCCCTCATTTTAGCTATAAAAAGGACCCCAGAGCTCCCATTTGAAGGTAATTCCATCTACAGCATCTCTCTCCAGCCTTCTTCCCGGTGCCTTAGATCTGAATTAGCTCTACCAAGCTTCCTACAAGCATCCCTCAAGCAGCTCCTCTCTTCATCTATCTCTATCTCTCTCTTTCTACTCTTTCTTTAGTTTATTTGCTTTGATTCATAGTTTATAACTTTCTGCAAGTAGCAATGAAGAGTTTGATTCAACGGATATCTTGTCCCTCTTTATATACTTTCATTAGATTAGATTAGTTAGTATGAAAGGCTTTAAAAAGCTCGTTTGGCCTCCCTGCAAACGACTCAGGTCTTACCGTCTTCTGATTTATAAATTTATTTTTCTTCGACGCAATTCACAACTACAACGATAACATAGAAATCTTATTACATGTTTCGCGACAAACAAATTAGCATCGTTGCCAGAGAGGCAACAAAGTTATTCTTGAAGCTTTTCTCCTTAGTTCTTATTTGAGACTTCTAACCTTCTTTATTTTTGTTGATTTCATGTGAGCAGGAAGTGCGAAAATTTAAGAAGAAATGCAACAATGGAAAAATTGCAGGTTTTTAATCTTAGGTAAGTACTCATATCTTAGATTAGGTTAGATTTCCTTTCGAAAAAAAATCTAGAAAAACTAGGTGCTTTGCTTGATCCTTAGGATAGTATTTTCTTGCTTTTCAAAAAAAAAGAAAACAAAAAGCTCTTGTTGGTGGGTATTATCTTTTGAAAATTAATAAAACCACCTTCTACATTTTCGGGCTACAACAAGCTCTTATTTTCAAAATTCAATTCCCAAAATGTTACACATCTAAAAATTCTTAAATTTTTACTAGAAGTGGGTATTAAAGTTAGGAATAACATATCCAAATTTTGCTCCATTTTGATTTACATAGAAAATTTAAAAATTCACAAACTAAACTACTATCAAGTCTATTGTTGCTCCTAATTTTTTCAGACTTCAAAAAATCATGAGAATTTTTATACAACTTCTATTTATCTAAATTTTATTACATTAGATTATTGTGATAACATAGAATTCTAAAAAAATCTGAAAAAAATATTTGGTGCACGTTTGGTTACATGGAATATTCGATCATTAACTAAGGCTCAAAACAGACTACAGATCCCCCAGTACACTTTAAATCTAAAAAAAATAGAAAATGTGCATTAAAATTCTTGAAAAATATTTTTCAGAGTGCCTAGTTGGTAATGTAATAGGACCAATTTATTGCATTGATTGGGTCGCACTACCTTACTTGTTTTGGACTTAATTTCCACCATTTAGCACTATCTACTCTTAAAGTTTCACATTAAGGTAGAGAACACTTGTATCTCCATACTTAAAGGAAATTTATCAAACAATTGAGACTTGCAAAACCTCTTGTGTGCCTCATCAGAACCATTGTTTGACGACATTTATCCAAGTGAATCCTAAAATTCACTAATACAAGCACTTGAACCTTAAAAGCAACCACATCAACTAAACTTGTATTGTGAACACCTTGATTGTACACTTCACTTTTGAAATCAATTTTAAAGGCAACACCCCCCTAACGCCCATCATATTCCAAAAGCACTTCAAGCCTAAGCCTAAAATTGAGTAGATCTGCCCTTGGTAGGACTAATTTGCTTGATAACTTAAAGTTAGATTGGGTTAAGGTTAAGACCTTGTCTACTTAGACCCACCGGTGACAAGAAAGGTTGGTGCGATAACAGCATTAACCCTTAATGGTGTCCCGCTGTATAGGGCATCCTAGGGAGTCCCACCCTTTTGGCCAGCCAAGTAATTCAAGGATTGATCTAACCTAGTCATATTTTGAGGAGCGAGGATTAGGTCTAATTAGGGTTTACATTCTAAGGATTAACTTGATTGCTTGTATTGTAAGGGTAGGTATTCTCGCATCTGTCTTCTCACTCTCATCTATAGACTTTCTTCTGGTTTATGCAAGGGAGAAGATCTCTAAAACCTGATTTGCTACCACCTTTAGTGAGAAATCCTAGGAGAAGACCTGATTTTCCAAGATCTAAATCTGAATCTTCTTCAATTGGTAGTCAGCATGAGGGAGATGATGTTGAAGGGGAGGAAGAAAATGTAGATCCAATGGCTCTTTTACAGAGACAGATTGATAGCCAAGGCCAACATCATGACAGACAAATGCAAGTCATACTATAGGCCATTACCCGACTCCAAACTGGGAGAGTAGACCACCCTCTTAGAGACTTTTACAATCCTCCTGATGCCCAACCTGAATCTTTTATTAGGGTACCTCAGGAAGGGGATGATATTGAGCTTAAACCATAAATCATCAATTTGATTTCCCACTTCCATGGCCACAATTTTGATGACCCCTTCCACCACCTTGAAGAACTTCTACACATAGGAAGGACCTTTGGCCCTAGGAACATGAATGCAGATACCTTGATGATGAAAATGTTCCCATTTTCTTTAAAAGATAAACCTCCTCAATGGTTGAGGACTATTGGTAGACCTATCCTACCTTGAGAAGATTTGAGAAGCACTTTTCTAAAGAAATTCTCTCCCATAGGAAAAACAAATGCCTTTAGATGTGTCATTACAACCTTCAAGAAGAACCCTAGGGAACAATTGCATGAGGCTTGGGAAAGATTTAACGACTTAGCTAGGAAATGCCTTCATCATGGTATTCCAAAGTGGCACTTGGCCCATATTTTCTATTATGGATTAAGTGACAACTTGAAGAATTTTGTTGATGCAGCATGCGGGGACAATTTCCGAAGCAAAGATGTTGAGGGTGCCTTTCAATTATTTGAGAATATAAGTGAAAATTTCCTCAACAATGCCTCGATGTTCGCCTTCAACAGATCAAACAACCAAGGAGCATGTAAGCACCTCTGTTTTGATGCACCAAAATTATGTTTATTGCTAAAACTGACATTTCAGGACTATCTTGGATTGAAGCCTCTGTTCAAGACACAAGTTCAAATAGTTGCTGATGTGCATCTTCTTCATTTATTTGAGTTTAGGACTTTATTGTAACCTCAAATAAAACTCAAATGATTTTTTCACGTATCTTTTCAAAACCTAATTTTAGGGTTATTGATCGACCAAACTTATTAATTGATCGACCAAAATACTTTGATCGACCAACCTACTTATTTGATCGATCAAATCAGTTTATTTTAGGAAGTTGAGAAAAATCCTCTTGATCGACCAACCAAGCTAATTGATCGACCAATAAGTAATCAACCAACATCCTTAATTGATCGACCAAATTACTTTTTGAACGACCAATTAACCTAAATTGATTGACCAATTTTGTTTCCTATTCAAGCAAAACTTTTTGTATAAATAGAGGTCGTACGCAGCCTATTCATATACAACATTTAATAGAAACACCATTCAAAATTAGATCTTCTCATGCTTATTGCAAAAGGCTTTCATGTCTCATTCTTCACGCTCTTCGAAAGCACGACACCTCAAACCTCTATGAAAAATCAGTTTGATCATTTATTGAGGTTCTATAGAATTCCTTTTATTGTTATTCTATTTTGTTGCTTTTGATTTACGGATCCCAATCCTGTTTAGAAGATCCGTGGTTGTTGTTTTTGCTTCTCTTCACGATAAAAGAGAAGGGTTTGTAAGAGGTTGTGCCACTCTCGTTCAAGTGGTGAGAATAGTGGATTGACTAGCTTGTACTAGTCGGAAAAATCCTAAGTTGGGATGCTTAAGTAGTGGTTTCTACCTGGATTGGGTTTCCACTATAAATCAGGTGTACTCTATGCATATATCTCTATTGTCTATTTTTTAATCAGACTCTTATTTTTTTAAAGTAATACTATTCACTCCTCCCCTCTAGTATTTAGTTGCAATCCACAGGATACTCTCCATCCCTCATTTGGTATCAGAGCCAAGTTGTCTAGAAGATGTCAAAATCGTCTGTCAACACATATGCTGAGGGGCAATTTGTTGTTCGTCCTCCTCTCTTTGACTAGACGAACTATGGGTATTGGAAGACAAGGATGCAAATCTTCCTGGAGTCCATGGATTTCGAAGTGTGGGACATCATAGCCTCCAAGTATACTCGTTATGAGATCAAGGAAGGAGTGGCCGTGACACCGAATCAAAAAAAGATGGCAACTCACAATGCAAAAGCCATGAATGCACTCTTCTGTGGGCTTTCGAGAGCAGAATTCAACCGTGTTTATGCTTGCAAGACAGCCTACAAAATCTGGAACATCCTTGAGGTGACCCATGAAGGCACGACAAAGGTAAAGGAAACTAGAGTGAATTTACTAACGCAAAATTATGAGCTTTTCAGGATGAAGAAAGGCGAGTCAATCAAGGAAATGTTCATAAGGTTTATGGAAATCATAAACTCTCTAAGGAACTTAGATCAAGAAATCAAGAATGAAGCACTGGAAAGAAAGATACTCCGATCTCTCACCAGCAATTGGGAAACCAAGACTACAGCAATACTGGAGTCAAAAGATTTGTCTACCCTCAAATTAGACGATCTTATCGGAAGCTTGATGGCCTATAAAGTTCAACTTCAACACATGAAGGAGCATGAAGACGAAGGAGTAAAGACGAAGGCCATAGCCCTTGAAGCTACTCAAGAATCTGAAGAAACTTCAAGTGGAGAAGAAGAGGAAGACATAGCACTCTTATCCAGAAAATTTAGAAAGTTTCTTAAGGACAAGAAGAACTGGAGGAAGAAGAAAGAAGGAAGAAACAATGACGTAGTCATCTATTATAACTACAAGAGAAAGGGACACATCAAGAAGGATTGTCCACTTCTCAGGAAGGAATCTGAAAAGAAGAAGAAGCACTTCAGTAAAGATGGAAAGAAGAAAGCCTTCACTGCAACTTGGGATGAGTCAGACTCAAGTTCAGAAGAAGAAGCTCTTCTCGGTTTGATGGTGCTAAAAGATGAGGTAACCTCCTTTACTCAAGAAGAACTATTAGAAGCATTCTTTGAATTGCATGATATAGCTACATCATTAAAATTAGAAAACAAAAACCTAATGAAGATACTAGACAAAGAGAAAGCATAAAAAGAAGCACTTGACAATCAAAACAAAGAGCTATCTGTTGAAATTACAACAATAAAATCACAAATAAACCATTTAGAAATAGACATAGATAAATTAAAAGAAAACTCTGATGTTCTACTAAATGACCTGACAAAATTCACAACGAAAGTAGAAATCTGCATAAATTGTTAGGAACACAAACACAAAACACCACAAAATTTGGGTTAGGCTATAAACCAAAGAATAGCCATGAAGCATCTAGTTCCAGTCAAAATAAAGAGAAAGGTAGCCTGCCAAAACAAGCAATGAAAACTAACCACCATGGACCCAAGCAAAAATGGGTACCAAAAAGCATTTTGCAATCTTGTTTTGTAGGCTCAGTAGATTATAAGAAGTGGACTTTCCAACAAATCAATGGAACATTGAAGCCACTATATCAAACAAAGTCTCACAATCGCAAATCAATGACAAGAAAGAGAAGAAAGAAGATGGATTATGGACAACAGCTATTTCAAGCACATGACCGGTGAGGAAGACCTATTCCTACACTCAACCTTCAAGAAGGTGGTACGGTCATGTTCGGGAACAACCACAAGGGCCGTATTATTGGTACTGGCCAAATTGGTAATTCTTCTACCTTTATTGATAATGTGCACTTAGTTAAAGGTTTAAAACATAATCTATTAAGTGTAAGCCAAATATGTGATAAAGGGAATAGAATTACGTTTACATCAAAAGGTTTTAAAATTCATGATGAAGAAACAAATCAAGTTATTCTTAAAGGAAATAGACACAAAGATATTTACACCATAAGCTTCGACAAATACGACAGTCTTGAATGTCTAGTTGTATCTAACAAAGAAGCAACTCTTTGGCATAAAAGACTAGATCTTGTTCACATGGGAAACATTAGTAAACTTGTGAAACATGAACTTGTCAAAGGTCTACCAAGGATCGACTTCAAGAAAAGCAAAGTCTGCGATTCTTGTTAAGTCGGCAAGCAAACCAAAAATCCTTTTAAACCAAAAAGGATGGTTAGCACTTCTCAACCCCTGGAGCTACTTCACTTAGACTTATTTGGACCAACCAAATCCGAAAGCCTAAGCGGGTGTAGATATTGTTTAGTCATAATTGACGACTTCTCTAGATTTACTTAGATATCGTTCTTAAAGAGCAAGGACTTAACCTTAGATGCATTTAGCAAACTAGTTAGAAGATTACAGAATGAAAAAGGATCAGAAGTAATTAGATCAAAAGTGATCATGGTGGAGAATTTGAAAATGAATCTTTCTTGAATTTTTGTGATCAATATGGAATTAAACATGAGTTTGCCTTCCTTAGAGTTGCACTGCAGAATGGTGTAGTTGAGAGGAAAAATAGGACCTTACAAGAGTGTGCACGCACAATACTGTGCGAGTCAAAGTTGCCTCGATATTTTTGAGCTGAGGCTGTAAACACTACTTGTTATATCCAAAATAGAACCTTGATCGGACCAATTCTAAAGAAAACACCTTTTGAACTCTATTATGGAAGAACACCTAGAATTTCTTACTTCAAGATTTTCGGATGTCGATGTTTTATACTTAACACTAAAGATAATCTTGATAAGTTTGATGCAAAAAGCTCAGAAGGGATTTTCCTAGGTTATTCAACCAGAAGTAAAGCCTATAGGGTCTTTAATAAGAAGAATTTTGTTGTTGAGGAAACCATGAATGTATCATTTGATGAAACATTAGTTCAACCTAAATCCTCCATGATTGATGATGATGATATAATAGTTGATCCTTCAAATATTCCAGAAGATGTTATTTTCGATGAACTACCCAAAGAAATCTCTTTTGTAAAAGATCATCCTAGAGAACTAGTAATAGGAGACTTATCAAAAGGAGTTCAGACCAGATCTTCCCTTAACACATTAGCTTTTACAGCTTTTGTCTCTTAATTAGAACCTAAAAATATTAAGGAAGCCTTTTTAGATAATTATTGGATTATTGCCAATAGAAGATGAGCTAAACCAATTCAGGAAAAATCAAGTATGGGAACTTGTTCCAAAACCTAAGCAACAAACTATTATTGGAACCAAGTGGATTTTTAGAAACAAACTTGATGAATCAGGACATGTAGTTAGAAATAAAGCTAGACTTATGGCTCAAGAATATAATCAAGAGGAAGGAATAGATTTTGACGAAACATATGCACTTGTTGCTCGACTTGAATCTATTAGAATGTTGCTAGCTTTTGTAGCCCATATGGAATTTAAGCTTTTCCAAATGGATGTCAAAAGTGCCTTTTTAAATGGATTCATTAAGGAGGAAATCTTTGTTAAATAACCTCCAGGATTTGAAGATCCAAATCATCCAGAACACGTATACAAAATAAACAAAGCATTGTACGGATTAAAACAAGCTCCATGAGCTTGGTATGAAAGATTAAAACCATACTTAATTGACAATGAGTTTAAAATTGGTTAAATGAATCCAACTTTATTTACAAAAATAAAACAAAATGACCTCCTAATAATTCAAATATATGTAGATGATATTATTTTTGGTGCTACTAATGATCTACTTTGTCGAGAATTTGCAAAGGTTATGCAGGATCAATTTGAGATGAGTATGATGGGAGAACTTAAGTTCTTCCTAGGTCTTCAGATTAATCAACTATCCTTTAGAATCTTCATATCTCAAACAAAATACACAGCAGAGATATTGAAGAAATTCTCAATGGACAAAGTCAAAGGCAAAGAAACACCGATGGCAACTTCTACCCAATTAAAAACTGATGACACAGGTAAGTCAATAGATCAAAAACTTTATAGGAGCATGATAGGCTCTCTATTATACTTAACTACAAGTAGACTTGACATTCTATTTTGCACTTATTTATGCGCTTGTTTTCAAGTAAACCCTAAGGAATCACATCTGAATGTTGTTACAAGAATCCTTAGATATCTAAACACCACACAATACTTAGGACTCTTCTATCCGAAGTCAGACACTATGGAATTATATTCCTTTTGTGATACTTCACAAACCGAAAGAGTACTAGTGGAGCTTGTCAATTTCTTGGAAATTCCCTAGTCTCTTGGTTCTCTAGAAAATAAAACACAATATCTCTATCCATTACTGAAGCAGCATCCTTAGCATGTTCACAACTATTGTGGACGAAACATACTTTAAAAGATTTTGGATTAACTTTTAAAAACAACAAAATCTTGTGTGACAACACTAGTGCAATCAACTTATCCAAGAATATAGTACAACACTCTAGGACTAAACATATTGATATTAGACATCACTTTCTTAGAGATTATTTCTTAAAAGGGGACATCAACTTAGAATTTATTAACACAGACAAACAGCTAGCCGATATATTCACAAAACCTTTATCAAAAGATAGGTTTAATCAAATTTGTCATTCACTAGGCTTATCTAGATTAAAAGAGCTTAATTAAGTGGCCTAAAAATTGACTCTTTCACTGTTTTGATCAATCAATTTTCGAAAATTGATCTACCAACCTTTGATCGATCAAAACTATTGTTTTGATCGACTAGAACTTGAATTTTTGCCTGGTGGGAATTTTCCCTCCACAGTTCTCTCCTTTTGATCGATCAAAAGTTTTTGATCGACCAAACTATTTGGGTGGGAATTTTCCCCCTAGACTTTCAAACTCTGATCGACCAAATACATATTTTGATTGATCATTTCTTGTTTTGATCGACCAAAACTAGGAGGATTCACCTTTGCGATTGCGATCTCGTTTCCTTGTTTTCCAAACGCAATCTTCATTTACCGTTTCTAACCTATGTGATTAGTTACCTTAAATGCATTTACCTATTTTGCTAATCACATTCTCTTTAAAAGTACCTCGTTTTTACCCTTAAACCTATTTTTTAACCATCATAAATGGTCCCCACTTCTCTCAAACTCTACCCCACAACCTCAACTCTTCTTTGATCGACCAACACCGTCATTTCAGCCCTCCTCGCTCACACCCTCCTCCCTACGTGGGTCCTTCATGCAACGAACCTCGCAAGAGCGTGCTCGATCATCGCGTCCTCCATCGCTCGACTTCGTCACCTCCGTGCTCGCACAACTTCAACCTCCTTGCACAACCTCTGTCCGGCCTCCCTTTTGATCGACCAACTTCGGTTCAATCTTGGTATATTCTAAACCTTGAATACTTCCATCCCTTTGGATTTTTCTTGCGTTTAAAATGTGCTTTGACTTACTCTAACTTGTTTGATCTTATTTTTGTATTTATTTCTTTCAAAATCTTGTAGCATACGTGAGTTTATCATTCGTCAAATAGCCTTTTTTCGATCTGTGGTCTTTTGGTCGACCAAACGTCCGGTTCTTTTTTGGTCGACCAGTCAAAATTTTTGATCGACTAATTGTGTTTTCCAGCACCTTATCATGGCACCAAAACGTCCACGTGGCTCTTCTAGTCATCGTGATGATACTTTTGATCTCTTTTTCATTATCGAGGCCACTCGTGATCGTTTCTCGCTGTTTGCAAAATTCTCTCCACATGTTGGTCGACCTGTTGATTTCACTTATTTTGAGTCTATTTTCCCTGGGATCTGCGAGAAATTTGCATACCATCAGATTTTACATTTGTTTGAGCAAAGCTTTTATGCAGGTTCCAAACACAGCTGCATTCCCAGTGTTGATCCCATGGCCTATCACCTATTTTATGCCAATCTCAAAGATATAGGTGAAGGCTCCAACATCGAGTTGACCTCAAACGACTACGGGATAGAAGTTCTAGTCAATGAGGATGTTTTGATGGAGATTCTTGGCTGTCCTTCTGTTGGACCTACTTTTCTTGTGTTCCATCAACAAACTTAGTTTGACACTATCAGGGAGACCCTGCTCACTCCCTCTCATTTTGACTTGGGCTATCCTGCCAAGTCACCCCTTTTCCATCGTTTGCCTCACTTTCTAAACAGTGTTTTCTTGTGGAACTTTATGTCCAAGTCCACATCTTTTGAAAACTGCCCTGGTATTATGCTGATCACCCTCTACATCTTCATGAAGAACAAATGGTTCAACTGGAACCATTTGATTCTTTATCTCTTGAGTAAACCACCTAGCAGCTTCTTCCAGTTCGGGACACTTCTATCTCATATCTTTCTCGATTTCAGTGTACCCATGGACATTAATCATAAACAGTTTATCACTCGTGTCTCCATTTTTGATAAACTCACTTATGCAAAGGTGGAGCAAGCACAAGAAGCTCATGATGAGGGTGCACCACAGGAGCAGCAACAATAGGAGTAGACCATCGTACCTCTGCATTCCCGCCTTATGAGCACTTCACCATGACTTGTCCACCTCTAGTGAGACCATCACCATCCTTCTACGACCAGGACTAGAGTCTCTTGAATAAACAGATTTCAGGCAGGGACTTTGTCACAATTCAGGATGTGACAGCTGGTATTTCTTTGATGATGCATAGGCAAAGGGAGACAGACATGGTCATGATGAGGCACGGGCATCAGGCATCAGGCAGGGAGTTGGAGAGTCTGTTCATAGCATTTAGCAGCAGCTTCACTGACCTCCTCGACCTCATCGTTTGACTACCATGCCTTCTATAACACCTCCTCCTCCTCCTCCTACTTTATTAGCTTCACCAGCAGCACCACCAGTAGACCAACAGATCACTCCTTGCAGGACATCCAAACATTCGACACTTTATTCGTCAGCACAGTGACGCCTTTACCTTGGTCAACCTGCATCTTCTGAGAGATCAACCTCACTGAATCTTGAGCTAGATACTGATCTCTAGAGTACCATGGATGCATTTATGGCATCGCTAGATGATTAGGTGTTATATTTTCTTGTATCAGTTTATTTTTGTCATATATCAGTTTATCTTCTAGACTTTTTTATTTGTTATCTTTTCCAGACATTTGGTTATGATGTTGCATGAATATTATCTCCTTCATTTTTATATTATTATCTCTCTAAATGCATGATCTTATATTGATGCTTATATTACTTGTTTAAGGGGGAGTTAATTATGAAATAACCAGCAGCATGTTTATTTTTTGCTGAAATAAAAAGGGGGAGATATTATGCAAAGTTATTCATAATTTTAATTTTGTTGTCATCAAAAAGGGGGAGAATGTAAGCATCTCTATTTTGATGCACCAAAGCTATGTTTATTGCTAAAACAGACATTTCAGGACTATCTTGGATTGAAGCCTCTGTTCAAGACACAAGTTCAAATAGTTGCTGATGTGCATCTTTTTCATTTATTTGAGTCAAGGACTTTATTGTAGGGAACCTCCAATAAAACTCAAAAATGATTTTTTCGTGTATCTTTTCAAAACCTAATTTTAGGGTTATTTATCGACCAAACTTATTAATTGATTGACCAACCTACTTATTTGACCGATCAAATCAGTTCATTTTAGGAAGTTGAGAAAAATCCTCTTGATCGACCAACAGCCTTAATTGATCGACCAAATTACTTTTTGATCGATGATGGGAACACCATCATGAGCCATAAGTAGCTCAGTTTGATCTGATTAAGTTAATAAAAGCTCCTACATATCCTTTAGAAGGTCTTAAGGGCATAAAACATTGATTTGAGAAGAAAATAAGAATATAGGATTATTTCTGCAAAATTACCATTCTATCACAAAAATAGAATAACCATGGATTCTCTCAGGGGTGGAACAAAGGTCAAATGGTCTTAAGAGTCTAATAAGTGGGTTAAAACAGACAGCAAAGGGTTTTCATGCATTACAGGAATTAATGGACATCTGAAACCCAAAAAACAACCCGCTTAATTAACTGAGGTTCTGGTCAGGATACAATTCACCTAAACCCTCTAAAATTTATATAGAAATATTTTCTAGGGTTTGGTACCTTCAATTTGACCATCATAACCCATCTTGACCCAAAATAGTCTTAGATTGACATTTGCCTTAATTTGGATTTTTGCATAAATTACCCAGTCAAACTTGGTCAAAACCAAAATCCAACTTCATCATTAGATTTCTTAGGTCCAAATTAGGTTTGTACCAAAAATTTAGGCCCAATATGAGATTGTCTTGACCTAATTTGCAATTTGGTCCTGTCTGATTCTTTTATCTCACACACATGCCCTTAACTTTCAAAATCCTTACAGATAGCCCTCAAAATTTGTCATCATTTTCATAAAAAGGTCCTTGTCGCCATGAATCCTAATCCTACAAACTCCAGCGACCTTAAAATGGAATGTTCTCTTTGATTCCTTGATGAATCCTTCTCAAATTTGAAAGGGAAGTTCGTCAAGGAATTCCCTTCCTTTTGAGCTAATTCCTAAGCCCTAAAACTTTCTCAATCTCTCATGCGAATGCATGAGAGATTAGGGTATCTTGGAATTCCTATCTCTGGTGAAACATTCCAAGCTTGTAAAGCTTGCTTTCCAAGCCCAAAACTCCCTCTAGAGGTCTATAAAAGGACCCCCAGATCAGGCCGAACTTCTCAAGCTTGATTCCGGCTATGAAATCCCCATATTCCTCCTTCCTCTTACGGCCGAGAAGCTCCGCAAGCTCCGACGACTCTTCCTGACCTCCTTCGTCATCCCTCTATAATACCAATGGCCAAATTCCCTTCCTCTCTCTCGTCCACTCTTGGCCGTACCAGCAAGAGCATCCTTCCCGTCGTTGTCCTTCCTACCCTCACTGGAGCACTTCATCTTCTCCGTCGCCGATGTGCCCCGGTGCGTATTCTTCCCCCTTTCATCCATTTATAATAGGTTAGTTAGGCTTAGTTAGGTATCCTTTGCTACTCTCCATATCCCAATTTTGACCCTCGACGCCGCCGTTCACATCCATCATCCTCCGCTCCGACCAGACCTCCAGCGAGGTCCTCTGCCCACTCCACTATTCCAAATTCCTCGCCAACACCGCCAAAACCTCCGTTGTGGCCCCTAGAGTAAAAATGCTAACCTTTCCAGGCCTACTGCCCACTCCACCTCCTCACCGAACAACCCACCTCCAGACCTTCATCTCCGCCTTCACTAGCCACTTACGACCACCTTCGCAGCTTGCCACCACCACCCACACCCACGTCGCATCCTTGAGAAGCTCCTACACCTATTTAACAAGGCCAAGAGGTCGTATTCTGATTTTCAGGTAGCAGGTCCTCCGCTACCATTATCGATGCTTTGAGCGAAGCTTGAAGCATGCTCCGGCACTTGCAGGCCCCAGGCGAAGTCCCAGGCACAGCGGAGAGTCTCCAGGATCATGACCCAAGAACTAATTTGGTCCTTTGATTGGGCCTTTGACTACAATCACAAGAAGCACCAACTGTAGCAGCATGTAAAAGAAGGGCAGTGGGATAGTCCCATCTCGGAAGTTAAAGGGCACCCGTAGCTGAATAAATTGAATTCCTGCCACAGATTGTTCGCCTCAACTGACACAGGGGGTGAGGTCCCCGCGCCTCTTACGCACCTCGCCCGTGACACCTACACACGGGTTTGGTGCATCATATTACCCGCTTAAGCCTTGTTCACACCTCGCTCACCACCCACGCCGGTGAACCTGGTCTCAGGTGCACTCTACCCGAATACTTGATAACCTGAGGACCTGGGAGGGCCGATCCCAGAGAGAGAAGGAGAGAAAGCGTGTGGGGGCAAGGGGGGTTTTGCTTTGTGATTCAATGGCTGACACTTAGCCATTTAAGAAGACCTTCCCCTTGTGCAGAAGAGAAAGGAGAGGAAGCTAGTGGAAGAAGATAAGAAAAGGCACAGCCAGAAGAATGAGCTGAAGAAGCAGAAGAGAAGAAGCCACAGAGAAGAGAAAGAAGAGAGAAGGTGTAGAAGAAGAAGAAAGGAGAGAAAGCAAGTAAAGAAGAGCTGAATGATTTAAGCTGTCTGATTGGCTGAGCAGACATCTGAAGGTCACTGTGCACTTATACTACGTGGAATTTAATTGCTTAGTGTTATTGAGTTATTTGATATAATTGTGAGGGGTAATTGGTGATTCAAATCGCCATTTTACCCCATTCTTTTTGCATTATCTGACATTCACTTTCATTCATATTTGCATGGAATTCTATTGCTTATATATTTGTGTTGAATTGCAATCTTAAGAAATATTTTTGCCAATTGCTCCCTGTGTTCGACCTTGGACTTTCATTCGAGTAATAAATTCTATTTGTTTTTTGCGCTGATTCAACCTATACTACACGCATTTATTTTAAAACCCATTTTAGAGCAAACAACATTTTGGCACCGTTATCGGGGAGCAACACATAATTTTGATCTCGGGATTGCAATATCTAATTTGGTACTAACTTGCTCTATCGCTTTTTACTGTGATTTGTAATAAGGATTCATTGAAGGAAGATCAGTTTCACATTAGCCACTCCAAGGGTAGGTAAAACTCCATCCACCCTCTTCTAAGCCCCTGATTTTGAAAAGCTAAAACAAGGAAAAAAAATCAATTAGGGCTGCTTGCATTCTATTCTTAGAATAATCATCAAGTTGCCTGATTTGATACATTCTATTTAGACAACATCCAAACCCTGATTTGTGCACCTACTTAGGGCTTAAGGTATCTCAGACTATCACCTTCTTGCTTGAGCCTTAGGTACCACATTTGGACGGATTAAATTGGACCAATTAGAGCTAATTAGGGTTTCCAGTTTAAGATTTTAGAAACACACTTGCTTAATCAAGAATTAACCTTCCCAAATAATGTGTACCTAAGCGTTGGCTGAATTGATTTATTCAAGAAAACCCTAAAATCAGGCTCTTAATTTCATTTGAACACTAAAAGAGGGGCCTAAATTTTTCAAAGGACAAAACAGGTGAAGTTGACCCACCTTGTTGGGTTAACCAATCTTCAAATTAGGTCACTTTGCACAAAAACATCTTAAAGTTCAAGTGAAATCATAAACACCTTGCTCTTAACTTAAAACTGGTAGACTTAAGAGGTCATGTCCCCATTCTGGTCCACCTGGATCCTTAGTGAGAAGAGTGGTCGGGTGGGGGAAACCCTGTAACTCGTGGGGGCACTCTACCGTGTAGGGGTCTTCATGGGACTCTCCCTCTCTGGTTGCCCAGGTAATTCTCAGGTGGACGGCTTTCTGACTAAGGGGTATCATCTGCCCCAAACCTCTGTAGTCATCCAAATTTTTTTGGGTGTCTTGATTGGGTCCATCACTTGCTATCCCTCATCTATTCCATCGGTGCATGTTTGGGATGAGGTCCTTAATACCATCTTTGAGACCTCCATTAGATATTCACTCTCGTCGAGGTCGATCCTCGACTTCCGTGTTTGTGCAACAACCTGATCACATTGACATATCTTCTGATTCAAAACCTACTTCCCCTTCATCAGCTATGGATCACCAAGGAGATCATCCTAACTTTGAGCAACAATTAAATGATTTCTGAAACCAAATTAATGCCATCATCAACCCACCGCTGCGTCCTCAAATGCGAGATCACTATAATCCCGCAGTGGTGGAGATCAAATCCCGAATCAACATTCCCGTGGGAGGACCCGAGGTAGATCTCAAGCCTAGAAAGCTTCATATGACCCCAAAATTTCATGGCTTGAACTCTGAGGATCCTTTCCAGCACATCAGAAACCTAAAACATCTAGCCCACACTTTTGAGGTTGATGTGCAGAATCGAGACGGATTGCTCTTAAAGGTCTTCTCATTCTCTCTAGCTGACAAAGCTGCTCACTGGTTGCAAACTCAACCACACACGATCAACACATGGGGAGAACTTCAAATCACCTTCCTGCAAAAATTCTACCCCATTGGTCATACAAACACGATGCAGCACCAAATTACGCACTTCTCCCAAAGAGCGAGAGAATCTTTACATGAGGCATGGGATCATTTTCTGGATCTCATGTGTAAGTGCCCCCATCATGAAGTTTCAAAGTGGGAACAAGTCCAATCCGTTTATCACGGACTCCATGAAGACATCAAGCTCTTTGTCAATGCAACCTATGGTGGTAGCATCATGGGTCAACATGAGGACACGATCTGGGAAATTCTCGAGAACATGTGCAAGAACTCCCTGAATAATGAGTCATTGGGTGCATATGACTGGACGTCCACCCGCGCATTGACAAATAATCGGGGGTACACGAATCTCAAGGCCTTTCCACATCCGTTGATCTAGAGTTGGTAGCTAGTCAATTGGATAAGGTTTGCATTATCGAGAAAAAGGTGGACGACATCACTTGTAATCTACACAAATCCACCTCTGCACCTCAAAGCACATACGTGCACCAGCCCACAGGAAGGGAGGCTGCGCACAACATCTACCACTCCCTGGGGATGGATGCGTATCCACTCCCATCTGATTCTGGCTTCGGAGCCAACACCGGGTCATCCCACCTCAGTTGGGGAACTTTGAACCCTCGTACCCTGATTATCTCGGAGCTCCTCAGACCTGCGAGGATCTCCACGCCGTCCAGAATAATCCTTTCTCCAATACTTACAACCCTGGATAGCAGAATCATCCTAACTTTATGTGGTCGGGAAATAACCTGAATCTGAGATCTCAATTCCCACCCCGACCACAAAGCCAGAGACCATATCAACCTACTCAACCAAGGCCTAATCAAAATTTCCAATCTGGATTGCCTAAAGAAGATCAGACATCTTTGATTCTCCAGACCTTGGTTGACATGCAAAAACAACACAACGAAGAGATCTCTGAGTTACGAAATCAATTGGCCCAACTGGCAAATGCTCGCCAGCCTGGTGCACTTCCTTCCCAGCCTCTTCCAAACCCGAATAACATGTCGAATCAGCGGCACATTATGAATCCAAATCAGGGCCATGCTCACTTTGTTTATCAGACCCCTTCTGCTCCATCACTTGATGGGATGGATGATTCAACTTCATACTCAAGATTTTAGTAGCAAACACCTATTTTTCCCAACCCTAACCAAAATCAGATAGGATTAAATTCCGTCACCACCCGTAGTGGCAAAGTAACACAAGACCCACCCTTTCCTAGCCACAACATGCCTGAGACCATAAACCCTAACCCTAGATTGGTCATCCAGGACACACCCATCCCTGATAAAGAGCCTGAGCCAATTCTAGAGGAACCATCTAAGGTTCCATTTCTTGAGACCTTGACCAAGGGAAAGAGGACAACCAAACCCGTGGCACCTAAGGAGGACCTGGTCAAGCTCTTTGAGTGGGTCCATATAAACATCCCCTTGATAGATGCGATTCGCCACGTACCGGCTTATGCACGATTCTTGAAAGATGTGTGTACACCTAAGCGTAAGCTGCGAACCAAAGGTGGGAACCCAATCATACTGTCAGAGCAAGCTAGCTCCATCATTTTGAGAAAACTCCCGCTATGGCAAAAGATCTAGGCACCCCTCTGATTTCCTATGCTATCGGTGATATACAATTTGACCGAGCCTTATTAGACTTAGGAGTTTCCATAAATTTGATACCCACATCCCTAGTAGACCACTTTGAGGAATCGGAGCTTAAACCGACAGAGATGACTTTGTAGTTAGTTGATCAATCTATTAAGTCACCAAAAGGAATTCTTAAGGATTTCATAGTTAGGGTACATGATTTCTACTTCCCAGTGGATTTCATAGTCTTGACATGGATGCTCCTAAGAACGTGAATAATATATCGATCATATTAGGAAGACCTTTTCTGACCACAGCTAGGGCCAATATTAATTGTGAGGAGGGCTAGATTGAATTAAAATTTGGGAGTAAGACACTAAAGATCGACATCTTTAAGGCCCAACAAGGAATTAATTGTGGAGTTATAGAACAAATTTGCGATATTGAGGCCGTGGTTGACAACCCATGTATCGATGAAAACCTGATTATTCTTTATCAACCACAAGAAGATCAGAACCTGCAATTTGAGGAGCTTGAACCTAACCTAGACACACACATAGCTCCTTCCTTTTCTCCTGACATCCACCCTGAATCACCTGCTGCTACTGACAACCCAGTTATGGAATTAAAGCCTCTTTTAGAACATCTCAAAAATGTCTTTTTGGGTTCCAATCAGACATTTCCTGTGATTATCAACTCACAACTCACCTCTGATAAGGAAACACGCCTGATTACTGTCCTCCAATAGCATTGGAGAGCCATTGGATGGACTCTCGATGATCTGACTGGTATCAGCCCCTCATACTACACACATCATATCTATACTGAAGAGGGCTCACGACCATCCCGTGAAATGCAGAGATGCTTAAATCCAAATCTGCAGGATGTCATGAAAAAGGAGATCATCAAGTGGCTAGATGCAGGGATCATTTACCCGATCTCTGACAGTCTGTGGGTGAGTCCAATCCAAGTTGTGCCTATGAAGGCAGGACTCATCATGATCACGACTGAAATTGGAGAAACCATACCGACCTGTATAGCGAACTCGTGGAGAGTCTGCATTGATTATAGAAGACTCAATTCCTCCACGAAGAAGGATCATTTCCTACTACCGTTTATTGATCAGATACTTGAGAAACTAGCGGGAAATCGATTCTTCTACTTCTTGGATGGGTACTCCAGTTATAACCAGGTCGCAATCCATCCTGAGGACCAAGAAAAGACCACCTTCACTTGCCCCTTCAGGACATACACATTTTGGAGGATGTCGTTCGGTCTCTGCAATGCACTCGCTACTTTTCAGTGGTGCATGCTTGCCATATTCTCAGATATGGTAGGTGAATAACTTGAAGTCTTCATGGATGACTTCTCGGTATTTGGAGAATCATTTGATGATTGCCTCCTGCACTTGGTCCAAATCCTCAGGCTGTGCATCGACATGAATTTGGTTCTTTCATGGGAAAAGAGCCACTTCATGGTACCTGAGGGAATTGTCTTGGGACATCTTATCTTTGAAAAAGGCATCCAGGTTGATCGAGCTAAGGTGAATCTGATTTCTAAACTCCCTATGCCTACCTCTGTTAAGGACATCCGATCCTTTCTAGGACACGTTGATTTTTACCATCGATTCGTTCCCGATTTCTCAAAAGTTGTGTGCCCCCTGACTACTCTTCTCTCCAAGGATGCACCCTTCGAAATCACTGAGTGCACTCAGGCATTTGAGATCCTACGTGATCGAGTTACCCAAGCACCTATTCTGCAGTCCCCTGATTGTTCTCACCCCTTTGAGATCATGTACGATACATCTGATTATGCTGTGGGTGCGGTACTTGGGTAGAAAATAGATGGGAAACCCGTAGTCATCTACTATGCTAGCAAGACACTTGACGAGGTTCAGCATAACTGCATAGTTACTGAGAAAGAGCTGCTAGCCGTAGTATTTTCCCTAGAGAAATTTAGATCATATCTTTTGGGTTCCCGTGTTATCATATACTTGGATCACACTGCAATGAGGCACCTCCTCGCGAAGAAGGATGCAAAACCTCAACTAATCCGCTGGATCTTGCTGTTGCAAAAATTTAATCTCGAGATTCGTGATAAAGTGGGAAAGTAGAACATGATAGCTGACCACTTTTCCCGCCTTCCTTCTGACATTATTGACCCTTTTGGACCCATCACAGAACACTTTCATGATAAGCACCTCCTGACTATTAGTGCGAGACTTCCTTAGTTTGCTGATTTGGTAAACTACTTGGCTTCGCATCAGATCCCATCCAATTGGCCGAAGGCCAAGAAAGATAAATTACTTTCCGATACCAAGTACTACATCTGGGAAGACCCGTACCTCTTCCGCATTGGTGCTGATCAGATCATTAGACGGTGCGTCCCGGAAGCGGAAATGCAAGACATTTTGTCCTTCTGCCATGACCAAGCCTGCGGCGGACACTTCTCCGGACATAAAACCACAGCAAAAGTCCTCTGGTGCGGCTTTTACTTGCCCACGATTTTCAAAGATGCATATGATCACTGTAAGGCATGCACTCGTTGCCATACCTTGGGCAACATGAGCCACCACGATATGATACCTTTACAGCTGATCCTCGTATGCAAGATCTTCGATATCTGGGAGATTGATTTCATGGGACCCTTCCCTATCTCGAACGGCTTCAAGTACATTCTTCTTGCTGTTGACTACATGTCCAAATGGATTGAAACCATCCCGACTCGAACCAACGATCATAAGGTGGTAATCAAATTCATTCATCAAAACATCTTTTCTCGGTTCGAGATTCCACATGCCATTATCTTTGAGGGAGGGACCCATTTCATGAATGCTTAGTTCAGATCATTGATGAATAAATACAGGGTGTCGCATCGAATCTCTACTCCTTATCACCCCCAAACCAACAGTCTAGCTGAGCTATCAAATTGGGAGATCAAGAAAGTCCTTCAGGTCACTGTCCGACCTGACAGGAAAGATTGGTCATCCTGACTTTCAGAAGCCTTGTGGGCCTATAGGACAGCCCACAAGACCCAATTGGTCATGTCTCCTTTCAGATTGGTGTGCAGGAAGGCATGTCACCTCCCCGTCAAGTTGGAGCACAAAGCCTATTGGGCTATATGGAAATGTAATCTAGATCTTTTTATGGTAGGAATCCACAGAAAGCTTCAAATGAGCGAGATCGATGAACTACGCAAGGATGCGTACGAAAAATCATGAATTTACAAAGAGCGGGTTAAGGCCTTTCACGACAAGCACATATCCAGAAAGATCTTTCACCCTGGTCATAAAGTCCTACTCTTTGATGCTGAACTCAAACTGTTCCCAGGAAAACTCAGATCAAAATGGATTGAACCATATCTTATCCGACAGATTTTTGGAAATAGAGCCATTGAAATCAGTCAACCCAGCCTTGATTCTGAACCTTTTATCGTGAATGGCCAGCAACTTAAGCCATTCATTGAACTCACCAATATGAACTTGGCTGAGGTATCTTTTGATCTCCATTCTCCCTGAGCTCATTACGCTCAGCTGATGGTGTTAAACTCAACGCTTTAATGGGAAGCAACCCGTCATCTTTTTGAAAAAACCTGAAACCCTTCTTGACACATCCTATATTGAACTCATATTGCACTTTAGGGCTTGTCCATTTGAACAGCCGACTCCACCTTTGATACCCGTACCCGAGCTTGAAATCGTCCGCAACAGTCATCCTGACTCGGCCACCCACCCAAAACCTGTTCTAATGTACAATCTAAGCTAACTTCGAACTCACCTAATTTACAATAAGGACATTGCAAATTGTAGGCATGGGGGGGTATTAAAGTGCAAAACGCTGTGAGAATCACGTCATAAGAAAGGGTTTCATAAAAAAAAATACATAATCCAAAAAACCAAAAAAGTAAAAAAATTGAAAAAGAAAAAAAGATGGAGAAGGGAAAAAATTTTGAAAATTGCATATCATTCTTGAGGAGGAAAAGGGGAGGTGATATAAATGTCAAAAAGGAGAACAATTTGAAATAAAACGAGATTGTCATTAGTAAAAGATTAAGGAATCTACTTAGTTCTAGACCAAATCAAAAAGAAAGAAATAAAAAAGATAAAAAGTGCTAAGAGAAAAAAAGATATTGGTATGAATGCCGATCTTAGGCCTCTTGGGTTGTGTTTTAAGCTTAAAAATTCAAGTATTCGTTAAGATTTGGATAGTCCTCAAAAGGTTGGGGAAAATGCAAAGCTTAAGTATTAGGTCTAAGGCTTAGGGATTATTCAACCTTGTTAACTAACCTCTGGTTTGCGAGACTCTGTGACCTAAGCACCCCAATCCACACACAGTCTGGTTCAGTGCGCTTAATTATCAAAATTATGCAAATGTGTTAATTTTGTTCTGAAAAGCTACCTAGATTAGGAGCGGCTGATCAACATAAGTTGATTTGGAAGAGTTCACAGTGCAGAAAAGCAAGAAATTCCCCTCAAAGATGTGCAATAACATATCATCTCATCAGTGCTTGTCTCCTAGGATATCTAAATATCCTACCAGGGGCATGTAAGCACCTTGTGCTGGTTCAGATGCCATGGGTGGCATTATCATGAAATGTCGATTGCCAGGGTTTAGATTTAACTACAGAATGCCATGGCGAGCTTATCCCAAAATCTCAAAAGCCAGGGTTCTGGAGGTTGCCATAGGCGGTGCTATCTTGAAGCATCGATTGCCAGGGACCCTGTGAGGATTGATGGTGGTAGCTAGGAATCCGATACAAACCATGTTGTAAAGCCAATCCGAAGCTAGAAATAAAGAAAGAAAAGAGAGAGAAAACTCTCCAAAAATAATAGAAAATTCTTCTATCTCTCTCTTACCAAAACGCACTATAAGCTGAACTGGGACTAAACATGTTTTAAGCACAGGTGCTTTAACTGCGAAGTTCAACGAACCTTAAGTTAGTTCTTGTGGTCCTTAGAAACCTTCGCGGCGGACTGAGGCTAGAGCTGGTCAGGTCCGAATCTTGGTTGACACTTGAGTACCTCTAGGCCTACTATTGGCATTCAGACCTAATCTACAAAAGAAAGTACACAGCAGAAATTTGAGCATAAAAAGGCATGGTCTAGAATTTGAGTTAATTCCATAAGATTTTGCTAAGGGACTAGCAAAAGCTAGGCATGGGGGTATGATGGGAACACCATCATGAGCCATAACTAACTCAATTTGATCTAATTAAGTCAATAAAAGCTCTTACATATCCATCAGAATGTCTTAAGGGCAGAAAACATTGATTTGAGAAGAAAATAAGAATACAGGGTTATTTCTGCAAAATTACCATTCTATCACAAAAACATAATAACCATGGGTTCTCTTAGGGGTGGAACAAAGGTCAAATGGTCTTAAGAGTCTAATAAGTGGGTTAGAACAGACCGAAAAGGGTTTTCATGCATTATAGGAATTAATGGATATCTAAAACCCTAAAAATAAACTTGCTTAATTAACTGAGGTTCTGGTTAGGATACAATTCACCTAAACCCTCTAAATTTCATAGAAAATATTCTATATGATTTGGCACCTTCAATTTGACCATCAAAACCCCTCTTGACCGAAAATAGTCTCTGATTGACATTTGCTGTAATTTAGGTTTCTGCATAAATTACCCAATCAAACTTGGTCAAAACCAAAACCCAACTTCACCATTGGATTTCTTAGGTCCAAATTATGTTTGTACCAAAATTTGGGCCCAATCTGAGATTGTCTTAACCTAGTTTACAATTTGGTTCTGTCTGATTCTTTTATCACACACACATGCCCTTAACTTTCAAAATCCTTGTAGATAGCCCCCCAGCTTTGTCATCATTTTCATAAAAGGGTCCCTGTCACCATGAATCTTAATCCTACAAACTCTGGTGACCTTAAATGGCATGTTCTCCTTGATTCCTTGACGAATCCCTCTCAGATTTGAAAGGTAAGTTCATCAAGGAATTCCCTTCCTTTTGAGCAAATTCCTAAGCCCTGAAACTTTCCCAATCCCTCATGCGAATGCATGAGAGATTAGGATATCTTGGAATTCCTATCTTCGGTGAAACATTCCAAGCTTGGGAAGCTTGCTTCCAAAGCCCAAAACTCCCTCCAGAGGTTTATAACAGGACCCCCAGATCAGGCCGAACTTCTCAAGCTTGATTTTGGCTGTGAAATCCCCATATTCCTCCTTCCTCTTCCGGCCGAGAAGCTTTGCAAGCTCTGATGACTCTTCCTGACCTCCTTCATTGTCCATCCACAATACCAGTGGCCGGATTCCCTTCCTCTCTCTCATCCTCTCTTGGCCATACCAGCAGGAGCATCCTTCCCATTGTCGTCGCCGTTCCTACCCTCACCGGAGCACTCATCTTCTCCGTCGCCAATGTACCCCCGGTGCATATTCTTCCCCCTTTCGTCCATTTAGAATAAGTTAGTTAGGCTTAGTTAGGTTTACACTATCCTTTCCTGCTCTCCATATCCCAATTTTAACCCTCGACGCCACCGTTCACCTCCATCGTCCTTCACTCCGACCAGACCTCTGGCGAGGTCCTCCGCCTACTCCATTGTTCCAAATGCCTCACCAACACTGCCAAAACCTCCACCGTGTCCCATAGAGTAAAAACCCTAACCTTTTCAGGCCTACTGCCCACTCCACCTCCTCATCGAACAACCCACCTCCAGACCTTCATCTCCGCCTTCGCCAGCCACCTACGACCACCTTCACAACTCACCACCACCACCCACATCCTCGCCACATCCTTAAGAAGCTCCTGAACCTATTTAACAAGGACGAGAGGCCGCATTCTGATTTTTAGGTAGTAGGTCCTCCGCTGCCATTACCGAAGCGTCAAGCAAAGCTTGAAGCTTGAAGCTTGCTCTAGCACCTGCAGGCCCCAGGTTAAGTCCCAGGCGCAGTGAAGAGACTCCAAGATCATGACCCAAGAACCAATTTGGTCCTTTGACTGCAATCACAAGAAGCAGTAGCTGCAGCTGCATACACTGGAAGGGCAGTGGGATAGTCCCACCTCGGGAGTTGAAGAGCACCCACAGCCGAATAAATTGAATTCCTGCCACAGGATATTCGCCTCAACTGACATAGGGGGTGAGGTCCACGCGCCCCTCACGCACCTCACTCGTGACACCTACACGTGGGTCTAGTGCATCGATTACTTGCCTAATCCCTATTCACACCTCGCTCACCACCCACCTCGGTGAGCCTGGTCCCAGGTGCGCTCTACCTGAATACCCGATAACCTGAGACCCTGGAGGGCCAATCCCAAAGAGAGAAGGAGAGGAAGCATGCGGGGGCAAGGGGGGTTTTGCTTTGTGATTCAATGACTAACACTTAGCTGTTTAAGAAGCCCTTCCCCTTATGCAGAAGAGAAAGGAGAGGAAGCCATAAGAAGAGAAGAAAAGGCACAGCCAAAAGAAGGAGCTGAAGAAGCAGAAGAGAAGAAGCCACAAAGAAGAGAAAGAAGAGAGAAGGTGTAGAAAAAGAAGAAAGGAGAGAAATCAAGAAAAAAGAAGAGCTAAATGATTTAGGTCGTCTGATTGGCTGAGCAGACGTCTGAAGTGCACTATGCACTTATACTACGTGGAATTTAATTGCTTAGTACTATTGAGTTATTTGATATAATTGTGAGGGGTAATTGGTGATTCAAATCACCATTGTACCCCATTCTTTTTGCATTATCTGACATTCACTTTCATTCATATTTGCTTGGAATTCTATTGCTTATATATTTGTGTTGAATTGCAATCTTGAGAATTATTTTTGCCAATTGCTCCCTGTGTTCGACCTCGGACTTTCATTCAAGTAATAAATTCTATTTGTTTTTCGCGTTGATTCGACCTATATTACACACATTGATTTTAAAACCCATTTCAGAGTGAACAACAATTGACCAATTAAGCTTAATTGATAGACCTATTTTGTTTCCTATTCAAGCAAAACTTTTTGTATAAATAGAGGTCGTATGTAGCCCATTCATATACACCGTTTAATAGAAACACCATTCAAAATCAGATCTTCTCATGCTTATTGCAAAAGGCTTTCACGTCTCGTTCTTCACGCTCTTCGAAAGCACGACGCCTTGAACCTCTACGAAAAATCGGTTTAATCATTTATTGAGGTTCCATAATATTCATTTTATTGTTATTCTATTTTGTTGCTTTTGATTTACAGATCCCAAGCCTGTTTGGAAGATCCGTGGTTGTTGTTTTTGCTTCTCTTTAGGATAAAAGAGAAGGGTTTGTAAGAGGTCATGCCACCCTCGTTCAAGTGGTGTGAATAGTGGATTGACTATCTTGTACTAGTCAGAAAAATCCTAAGTTGGGAGACTTAGGTAGTGGTTTTTACACATATTGGGTTTCCACTATAAATCAAGTGTACTCTATGCATGTATCTCTGTTGTCTTATTTTTTAATCTGACTCTTAATTTTTTTAAAGCAATACTATTCACCCCTCCCTTCTAGTATTTAGTTGTGATCCCCAGGATACTCTCTATCCCTCATAGCGGAGTCTATGAAATTAAAGATGATTTGAATTCGATTGATTTAGAACTGATTGCACAACAATTGGATAAGGTGGAACTTGTTGGAAAGAATGTAGAGAATTTGGATAAGAAATTGGATTAGCTTCTAAAAGGTGGGAATTCCTTAGGTACACATTCCAAAGTAAACCCTCTGCCTACACAAGGAATTTCTATGTTAACCCATACTCAACTCCTCAATCCTCTAGGTCAAGAATTAGTGCACAATATTAATGACCTAACCATGGCTCCACCCATGAGCCAACTTTACTTGGAACCATCCATTTCTGGGTACCAAGGAGGAACCTTGATGCCCTTAAATTCTGAATTAGGCATCCCGATGCCTAATTATCTTGAGGATGTTAATGCACTCCAGGGATACACTAGAAATGATCCCTATTCGAACACTTACAACCATGGATGGCGTAACCATCCTAATTTTGCTTGGTCAAGTTAGAAACTTGCCCAAGGTCCTAACTTGACTAGAAAAAATAATTATAGGAAACCTAGTAGGTACACACAACCATGAACTTACCAACCTCAGCCTACCTAGGAAACCCACCCATCTAATCTGAGTTTAATCCTTAACAAAATATGGGAAATAAATTTAAAACATAAAGAAGAAATGAATTAATTGAGGATAGAATTGACGGGATGATTGAACCAATTAGTTGATGCTAGACAACATGGGATACTGCCATCCCAACCCATCCCTAAGCCTAGAAACTTTAATAGGGTTAACCAAAACAACACACGGGAGTAGCAGGCACATATAGTTCAACCTACTCCCCACCACCCACTTGGCTTTGCTAACCCTAATCCTAACTAGACTCAACCTATCTTGCAAAACCCACCTCAACCTTCTAACTATGATGCCTTTGCTGGTGTTGTAACTTTGAGAAGTGGGAAACAAATCTAAGATCCTTACTCCTCCAAATCTAAATCTAATCAAGATCTTGAGGAGCCTGAATCTGACCTGGGAGACTAGGGTAATCTAGAAGATAAGGATCAAGACCCATATAGTCATGATTTCTCTTAAGCGCCCTTTCCTGAAGCCTTAAACAAACCTAGGAAAAAAAAAACCAATCCATATGAGGAGTGGCTTGATATTTTTAAATAAGTCCAGGTGAATATACCACTCCTAGAAGCAATTGAGAATATCCTAGCCTGTGCGAAATTTTGAAGGAAATGTGAACACCTAAATGCTAGGCCAAATCATCTAAAAGGGTAGTGTTATCTAAACAAGCTAGTGCAGTTATCCTTAAAAACCTACCCTGAAAAAAAAAGATCCAGGAGCCCCTCTGATTTCTTGTGTTATTGGGGATACTACCTTTCATAGGGCTCTTTTAAATTTAGGTGCCTCCATCAATTTGATCCCCATGATGTTATATGAAAAATTTAACTTTAGAGAGTCAAAACCTACTGAGTTCACACTACAGTTGGCTGATCGATCTGTGACCACACCACGGGCAATTATTAGGGATATAATTGTCAAGGTTCGTGATTTTTATTTTCCTGTGGATTTCTTAGTCCTTAACATGGAGGTGCCAGAAAATTTGAAGAACACCCCAATAATTTTGGGAAGACCATTCTTAGCTACTGCCAAAGCTAATATTGATTGTGAATCTGGTAGTATGGAAATTAAATTTTGGGATAATATAAGGTTTAATATTTTTAAGGCCATTAAGCAATTTGAGGATTGTGGAATGATAGAAGATTTTGAGGATGTGGACCATAATGTTAAATACTGTATGAATTTAGTAGTTTCCCGATCCAACCCTACAGGCCTTGATTCCTAAACCAATCAAGAGGTCAGTCACCCAAATACTGACTTGATTCCAAGTCCTCTTGAGGATAACAATGATCCACCTTTGGACCCTTCATCCCAAGGACCCAAACCTGAATTAAAACGTCTTCTTGATCATCTAACGTATGTTTTCTTGGGATCTGATCAGGCTTATCCAATGATCATTAGCTCATATCAAACCCAAACTCAGAAAAATCAACTAATTCAAGTTTTGGGAAGAAACAGTAAGGCAATTGGTTGGACATTGAATGATCTAAAGGGAATCAATCCTACTTACTGCACCCGTAGAATATATGTTGAGGATGGATCTAAACCCTCCCGGGAAATGCAAAGATGATTGAATCCTAATTTATGGGAGGTTGTGAAAAAGGAGATCATTAAGTGGTTAGATGCTGGAATAATCTACCCAATCTCTGACAACCTATGGATTAGTCCTGTACAAGTGGTTCCTAAGAAAGCTAGATTGACTGTGATTACTAATGATAATGGAGAGTTGATTCCAACCCGTACAGCTTCCTCTTAGAGAATCTGTATCGATTACAGGAAGCTGAACAATGCAACTACAAAAGACCACTTTCCACTTCCCTTCATTGATCAGATTCTTGAAAGACTAGTCGACCAAAAGTTTTTTTGTTTCTTGGATGGCTACTTTGGCTACAATCAAGTAGCTATCCACCCTGACGATCAAGAGAAAACCACCTTCACATGTCCCTACAAAACATTTGCATTGCGTAGGATGCCTTTTGGATTATGCAATGCACCAGTGACTTTTCAAAGGTGCATGCTTGCAATCTTTTCAAACATGGTGGGTGATTTTATGGAAATCTTTATGGATGATTTTTTTGTGTTCGAGAACTCCTTTGAATCTTGTCTAATCAATCTAGAGAAAACTTTACAAAAGTGCATAGAGGTAAATCTTCTCCTATCTTGGGAAAAGAGCCACTTCATGGTTAGGGAAGGCATTGCCCTTGGCCATATTGTGTTTGAAAGAGGAATTAAAGTGGATAAAGCCAAAGCAGACACTATCATAAAACTCCACTACCTTCGACGGTTAAATAAATGAGATATTTCTTGGACATGTAGGATTTTACCATCTATTCATAAAGGAAATTTCTATGGTGGCGAGGCCCTTAAGTTATCTACTGGTGAAAGATCAAACCTTTGATTTTGATTCAAGTTGCTTAAGGGCTTTTAATCTATTAAAGGAGGCCATTACGCAATCACCCATCCTACAACCTCCTAATTGGGATCACCCGTTCGAAATCATGACCGACGCTTTTGATTTTGCTATTGGCGCAGTCTTGGGACAAAAGATTGATAAGAAACCCTCCATGATTTACTACACTAGTAAAACTCTTGATGAGTCTCAAAAGAATAATACCACTACAGAAAAAGATTTTCTAGCAGTAGTATTTGCTCCAGAGAAGTTTAGACCCTATCTATTTGGATCTCATGTCATAATTTTCATAGATCATACTGCATTAAGGCACCTGATGTCTAAGAAGGATGCAAAACCCATATTACTCAGATGGATCCTTCTACTCCAAGAATTTGATTTAGAAATCAGAGATAAATCTGTTGCCCAAATCATCTTTCCAGAATCTTTGTAGAATCTGCAACTCCTCAATTTTCCAATTCATTCCTTGATGAGACTCTGTTGACTATTTGTAATCTCCTTGGCTTGCAAACATTGTTAACTATTTGGCAATCGAAAAATTACCCATGGATTGGCCTAAGCATAGGCGTGATAAGTTAATTTATGATGTCAAATACTACTTTTGGGAAGACCTTGAACTATTTAGAATATGCGCGGATCAGGTTATCCGCCGTTCTGTTTCGGGTGAGATCACAAGTGTGCTAGAATTTTCCCATACTTTTGCTTGTGGAGGTCACTTCTCAGGAGAAAAGATAGCAACCAAAGTGCTGCAAAGTGGAATATATTGGTCGTCTCTATTTCATGATTCTTACAACTTCTATAGGTCATGTATTAATTGCCAAACTTTAGGAAACATGACCAGGAAAGATATGATGCCCCTAAATCCAATCCTCAAAGTTGAGATCTTTGATGTTTGAGGCATTGATTTATGGGACCTTTTACCAATTCCTTTGGGTACCTGTATATATTGGTTGCAATCGACTACGTATCCAAAAGGATTGAGGCCATCCTAACCTAAACCAATGACCATAAGGTGGTCATGGACTTTGTAAAGAAAAACATCTTTAACCAGTTCGGTGTACCAAAGACTCTGATTAGTGATGGCGGGTCCCATTTCACTCATAATCAATTCAGGACCTTACTAACTAAGTATGCAGTCACTCATAAAATCTCTACTCCATACCATCCGCAGACCAACAGACAAACTGAAATTTCCAATCTGAAAATTAAGAAAATCCTTCAAAAGACGATCCACCAAGATCGGAAGGATTGGTCTACAAAATTGGATAATGCTCTCTGGGCCTACCAGACTGCATATAAGACCCCGATTGAAATGTCTCTATTCCATTTGGTCTATGAAAAATCTTGTCATTTACCAATTGAACTTGAACATAAAGCTTATTGGACAATTAGGACTTTTAATCTAAATCTTGATCTGTCTGGACGATAAAGGAAACTTCAATTGATTGAATTGGAGGAAATTCGGAATGACGCTTATGATAGTGCAAGAGTTTATAAGAATAGGACAAAAGCTTTACATGATAAGTATATTTCTCAAAAAAGCTTTGTCCCTAATCAAGGTTTGGTTATTTGATGTGCACTTGAAGCTCTTTCCCGAAAAATTAAGATCAAAATGGCTAGGTCCTTTTATTGTAAGAAAACTTTTCCCTCATGGAGCTATTTTAATTTTGGATCCCAAGACTGGCCAGGAAGCTAAGGTCAACGGTTAAAGGCTGAAGCCTTATATTACTTAGTATCTTGATCATGTTCCTGATAATCACATTAACCTCCTAGAATTATCCTAGAGCTAAACTAAGTCAGGCAAATGACGTTAAACATAGTGCTAGCGTGGAGGCAACCCAGTATTCTATACAGGTATTTTTCTGCCCAAATCTGACTTTGATTAACAAGCTTAATCAAGTGACATCCCCTCCTCTTGCTAATTAAAATTTGATTTTCCTGCATACATTTCAATGAGGACATTGTAATGAATAGGCATGGGAAGATGGACATTGCATGTCTTATTTTTATGTCAAAACTTATAAAAAAAAAATATTTATACATATTGCATTCATGTAAGAAGGTTTTATTAGAGATTTATTATTTAGTTGATTCCTGAATTTAGAATCTAGTACAACTTCACACTTGCATGTAGAATTTACAATGGATCTACTGTGAAAATTGATAGACATCTTTAGTTTATCAAGAAGAAGCATTACTTCTTTTTCTGAACCTTTGGACAGTAATTGGGGAGTCAAGCAAACCATCTTTTAGTAGATCCACCAAACAATTACAAGGTGAGAGTAGAGAGTCTACTGGTGCTCTAAGTCTAGTACAAGGAAACTTCATTTTTGGATAATTGGATAATGATACTCGGAGTTAGGCATAGTTTTCTCTCTTAGTTCCTGCATACAAATTCTTTGTGTGAATTTTTGAGAGCCACCAAATAAGAAAATACGCAGAAAGAGGGTTCTAATAAAACTAGGGCTAAGGTGGATGGTTAGGACCGTCCTTTACAAAATCCTCAGTTAAAGAAGGGTATTAATGTCAAGATTAGAAAATATATTGTCCCATCCATTCTTTTCCCGGTGCCAAGAGTAGGCACTTGCACCAAATAAGCCACCCGATATCCTCTTGAACATCACCAATCCCCAATAATGCCTCGTGAATAATTTTTGCATATGTCATGTTGTATTGCATTGTGTTGTTCGATAAAAAAAAGGAAAAAAGAAAAGAAGAAAAAAAATTATATATGTAAAAAAAAGTGTTAAGTTGTGTTTATTTCATTTTATGTCAAGCACATTAAGGTAACAATGCCTACTATCATCACGATCCACCGAATACAGCCTTGACCTACTTTTTTGTATTTCTGAGCACTCGAATGCTAGCTGAGGATTTTTGACTTAGTTATGGGGTTATCAGAACTTAATTAAAATGCTAATGCCATGAGAGAACACCAAATATATTTACAAATTTGGTGAGATTGTGAGCTCGAAAAGAAAATAAAAAGAAAAGAAAAGAGAAGATAAGAGAAGAAAAGAGAGAGAGACAGAGAGAGAATGAGTACAAAGGAACTAAAGAGAGCATAGTTTCTCCGCCTCTCTCTGAGTTGATTTATTTGATAGTTTGGAAATCTAGGTTCTGTAGTACTACTATATATGTAGCACTAGAGGAGTGTGAGCCACCAAATACAAACCCACTTGACTTAGACATCTTCTACCTAAGCCAAAAATCGGGGTTGAAATTATAGATTATTTTGTTATACACTTGAGGGAAGAAGTTTGCCTATCCTGATAGAGTTTTACTAGGGATTAAGTACAAGCTTTAGATGTAGATTGGCTTTTCACTTGGATTTGTTGCATAGGCTACAACACCACACTTTCACAATTATCTGGATTTCTAAATTTCTAGATGAAAATAAAGAAATAGATCCCTAGTGAAGCTCTTGATCAAATGCATTTAGTCATGCATTTGCTAGGGACTAGCAAGATTTAGGCATGGGGATATGATGGCACAATAATCATAGGACCTAATCTACTTGAATTAATTTAAATCCTAGCTTAACTTAGTTATAATGCATGCATGAGTAGAATATTTTGCATCATAGTTGATTTGTTAACTTTGCAAATAATAATGTATTTTATGTTCTAATTGAGAGGAGATATTAATTGTAGATGACTCAGGGTCGTGAATGATAAATCCGACCGTATGAATCTGATCAGGACAACAATTGGAGTTCAACACTTCCAAAATCATCTTGATCGGACTTCCGTAGCATCACATGCAGTCCACAGAAGATCAAAGGCCAAAGGGGAAGGTAGTGCAAATCCAAAGCTTAGATGCCAAATTTGATCACACGGATGGATCCAGATCAACGATCGCAGTCCAATGGCATAAAATTCACCTCAATCAGAGCCTGTACAATAACTACAAAAGCGGGAAGATGGATGGTTAGGATGTTGCCATGTGATGCCATCCCAACAGCCCACCTCCATGCCCTTAGCCATTGAAGCAAAAAGCAGGGCAGTTGGATCTTCATCCAATGGCCATGATTGAGGCACGACATCGGCCACTTCGCACCTCATCAAGAAAGAATCAATCTCAACTGTTGGATCCTCATCCAACAATTGAGGGCGGTCGTGTGAGAAAACAAAACTGTGACAATCCAAAGTTGTAGCACAGTTGTCACCTAATTACGCAGCAATCATAGGCCCTAATTTGCATGAATTAAGGTAGAACCTAGCTTAACATGAGCATTCTACATGCATATGCATCATACTTTGCACCCTAGATGATTTATATGTTTTATACATAATAATGTGTTATTTGAGAAGTATTAATAATTGTAAGTAATTCAGGGCTATGGATGACCAATCCAACCTTATGGATCTGTTTAGAATGACAATGGGAGTCTAACACTTCCAAGATCGCATCAATCAGACTCCCGTATCACCTTAGGGAGTCTGCAGAAGAAGTAAGAGCCAAGTGGCAAATTGAAGAATATCCAAATCTTATATGACAAATCCAATCGTATGGATGGATCCGGATCGATGTTCGTAGTCCAACGACGTAAAAATCAACTCAATCGGAGGCCTACATCATCAGATACAAGGAGAAGAAGATGGATGACCATGATGGCGCCACGTGGTGCCATTGTAGCCACCCCTCACCGCACCTCAATCTTGGAAGGAAAGACGTGGGCCGTTGGATCGTCATCCAATGATCGCGATGCATCCACGTCAACTGCCTCCAGCCACTTCATTAGATGAGGACATGATCTCAACCGTTGGATATCCATCCAACGGCTGAGAATGGTCGTGTGGAGATTTGGAAACTCGACACAAACGCATCCACAACACATTGGTTAGCACCTTTGTGCCTAAGCAACCAGTGCAGGTTCGAGGAGCACCCAACATGAAATCAGGGAAGGCTTTGAGTGCGGGCGCGATTGACCGCAGGATCTTCATTGGGCAGTGGAGGCGCGGAAGCATGGCTGATGTGGGGGTGACAAATAAAGACGCATGTGATGTCACACGCTTAGGATTTGAGAGGGAGCGGCGCATGCTCTTTTAAGCCGTCCAATCGAGAGATTGAATGGCTGAGATGGCTTAAGAGTTGAGGCACGATTAAAGGTTGTGCGGTGGGTGGGCGAAGGCAACGGCCAGTGCGAGCGAGTAGAGATCGTCCGATGAAGATCCAAGGGCGCACGTTGCGCCACGTGTCAGCACTAGATTAAAATCATGAATGAAGGATTTAGAAGGCTTAATCAGGATCGTTGATCTCCCGATCAACGGATCTGATCAACCTAAGGCCTTTGCACGGAATTAAGGGCTCCAATGCCCTAAATTCCCTTCACAAAAGCTATAAAAAGAGGCCGAAGGGTCCCCTTTGAAGGCATTCCATTATTTTTCTTCTTCCTCCTTCTACAACTCCTCTACCTTCGTCTCTGCATTCTCGTTCGAAGCATCTGTTGCGCCACCTTGATGGATCATTGCTGCTGTTATCAACCTCTCCAGAAGGCCACCATAGACCACCTGTGGTGCCCTTGTTCTGTTACAATAGTAGTTTGTTTATTTTATATTTTATTCAACTGCATGTATGCAATTCATGTTCAAACTCTCTACTCGATATATATATATATTGTGATTCATTATCTATTCTATTTGGTAATTAAATTTAGAACAAGAGCATGAAATCAAAAGCGCTTTATGCCTCCTTGTGATCGATCGAGACTCACCAGTTCCGTTAATTTATAAGTCAAGATGTATTTCGCACTATAATACAACATAGTTATCTTTTACGTAATCTACGCCCTGAATAAATTGGCATCGTTGCTGGGGAGGAAGCGTGACTTATGATTTCATCTCTAACATAGTATTTTTGTGTGTAGTTACAATGACACAAAGTGGCGAACGAGGCAAAGCCGGCACTGCAAAAATCAGGTGCACACATTCTTGTTAGAAACTTGGCCAGAAATTGATTTCCATTTTTAAAATTCAATAGCCATTTTTATGAGGCTCCAAAAATTTTGAAATTTGGACTAGAACTAGATTTTCAAATTATCTTTCCAACGCCACCTTTCTCAAAAAGAAATTCCATATGTGGAATTTTTAAAAATTCATGGAGTACATACGGGTCAGATTGCTTGAAAATAGAACTTTTATGAATTTTAGAAATCAATTCTGACCAACATAAAAATTGGATTTACTCACGATTTGTGGGTTTTGATAAAGAATCAAATTAGCTTTCATTATCACATTTTTACAAAATTTTTGGAGTACATTTGATATCATTTCAAATAGAAAAACTAACACGGGGTCTAAATTTCAAATTTGACCTTTGGTTTGTTAAAAATTCTTAACTACTTGCTGGAAATAGTAAAAATTTTGAAAAAAAAACTTTCTAAAAATCTTATTGAAGAAGGAATTTTCTTACCAAGTTTCAAATCATTTGAATTCCATCTTACTTGAGAGTATACAATTGAATTGTGGTCTTCACTTAGAAAAAAACTTAGAAGTGCATGAGCCAATAGGACCACATAGACTAACTTGGACTCTGACGAGTCCAAGAGTTAGTTGGTGAGGCGAGTGACCTTGTGGACCGCCCATCATTTACTAAATTGAAGAAACAAGCTAAAATTCATGAAAATATATTAAACAACCTGCATTTGGCTTGAAACTACTAAGTAGTTCCAACCTCTCCTGTAAAACCTAGTGTCTAAGCCTGCGGGGTAGCGTCAAACAACCACGGTTGTAGGGTACCAGAATTGGAGGCAAAAGCCAAAGGAAGAACCTTCCTGGTAGTCTCCTCGTAACCAGCTTGGCTGGGTTAGCCTGGGAGGTGGGAATTCCTTGCAATCGGTCTCTCGCTGAATCTTTTCTTAATAATACAAACTTAAACGAAAAATCTGGTCATCTGATCTAAAGGACCACTCTGATTAACAAGGCCTTAGACTTTTTTTGCTTGGCTACACCAACCATTTGAGTTGGTGTATGCAAGGAAGAAGGTCGTTAAGACCTAAACTTGTGGGACCTTGGGAGCCAAACCCAAGGCGGCAAAGGCGATTCTCCCCTGACCTCTCTTCTCAAGCTTCTTCCACTCGATTAGCTGAGATGGCTAATCCTAGTCCTTGATGTAAACACATTTACACTACTTAAAATGTCTATTTATGCATGTTCTTAAGCATAGGATTGCATTTCATGATATAAATATTGCATTACATGCATCATCTTGCATTTAGAGTAGTTTGAATAAAATGGAGGTTAATTGTCTCCTTTTATGTGCTTGGACAGGGCAAATATTTTATCGAGGCCTCGGATCAAAGATCCAACCGTATGGATATGATCAGGGCGACGATTGGAGTTCAACGACTCCAAGATCGCCCTAATCAGGCATCCGTAGCATCAGATAGAGATCGGGGAACCCTAGAAGATCAAGGGCCAGGATGGTGTAAATCCGCACTTCAGATGACAAATCCGACCACACGGATGAATTCGGATCGACAATCGCAGCCAAATGACACAAAAATCGAGTCAATCCGACATCCGTGGCACCATCTACAACTTCTAGAAGATGGACGGCCAAGATGGCGCCACGTGGCGCCATCTCAGCCGCCCAAACGGCCGCTGGCATTTTGTGAAGGCCTCCGCCCGATCGCTCTCCACCATCAGATGGAGATCCAACGGCTGTGGCCTCCCGACGCTTAAAACGTGCGCTCGACCATCCGCGCCCCGCAGCGCAGCGGTCGAGCGCGCTTACGCGAGCGTGGGGCGCGGGTTCGAGCCGCGGCGAGTGGATTGGAGGCGCGGGTTATTGAGGCGCGTGGAGCGTCAGATGGAGATCGTGCGGTCGCGGGCGCCCGATAGCGCCGACGCGCGATTGGACGCCCCGCGTAACGCGCGATCGCACGTGCAGGCGGGCGGGTTGCAGCGGGCGCGGACGCGATTTAAGCCGTCCGATCTCGCGATCGGACGGCTAAGACTTCGCGGACGTGCGTAGGCGTTACGCACGCGGGCACCCGAGCAGGCGTGCGTGGGCGCGGCGGCGATGGCCACGTCGGGGCTTTAGTGACGGATTTATCCGTCACTAAAGACCCCTTATTTATTATTTTGAAGATGTAATGTCCATTTTGCCCCCACTCCTTGCAACTATAAAAGGAGACCCCCTCCATACGAAATTTTCATCCCTTCTTTCTCCTCTCTACCCCTCCAAAGCTCAAGAGAAGCTTGTCCCACACCCAGGATGCTTCTCGCGAGATAAAGTGCAATTTTCGTTCCCCTTCGGAAGTGGATCCCGCGACGACGACGACGTGCTGCTTTGTTCCCGTTCTTCTGATTCGTCCTCCTTCGTCCTGCTTTGTTCTCCTTTGTCCAGGCGTCGTCCCGTCCGGCTCGTCCTCCAAGCAATCGTCGAGGAGGATAACATTTCTCTCCCCATTCTTATTTACAACTTTTCTAGTGTAGGATTTTCTGCTTTATAATGTAATTGATTTTCCGCATTCTAGTGTAACTTTTATAAACTATTGAAATATTGAATGCATGTTCTCTTTCTCTCACTCTCTCTCTTTCTCTCTCTCTCTCTCATAGTTTGATAGCCCCATTGTAATTATAACGCCTTGCTTAAAGAAAATCTTAAAAAAAATATAATTGCGGAATAGATCAACGTAGCCTCCCTGTGTTCGACCCGGAATTATTTTCGGTATAAATTTTATTTGTTGAACACGAATTCTTCGCTTTCGAACTACAACGACAGGTTTTCCAAAACCAAACACGTTAGCGTAGGTTTGTAACGTTCAACATTTTGGCGCCGTTGCCGGGGAGGCAACGATTTCCGATCTTTTCTTCGCATTTCTTGCACTTTATTTGTTTTCTAACTAGCTTTCTCTTGTGTCTATTGTTTTGCAGAGACCTCCATCAAGGAATCAACAAGCGGTAGACTGGAGTAAAGTGCAGTTGAAGACAACTGTAAGTGTTTCCCCATTCTTTCCCCCTCCATAGATTTCATTTGCCACATTAAATCCAAATTCCAATTAACCTAGGTGTTTGCATAAATCCTAGGAATAATTTGGTTGTTTGGATTTCCACTCACATTCATTCCACCTTCGTTCATAAAAAAAATAATAACAAAAAGATAATCTTGTGGGGTAATTTCCAACAAACACACAATACACACCCACATTCAAGGCACTTGATCAACTTGATTTGTTTTCTACTCAACCGGGTTCTGATCTGTGGAACCGGTACACATAAAGCAACACATAACAGAGTAGAAATCATTCTAGGTTAACCATCTTTGAGTGCCTAACTTAGTGGTGCAATTGTGGCCAATTGTTTAAGTTGTTTGGGCCGCACCATTTTATTTAAAACCAACTCATCAAGTAGCTCCTCTTTAGGGTTTTCAATCTAGGTATACTCCAGGCACTCCACTTTCTTTCTGATTTTAAAGGAAAACTATCTTCACCCGTGTTTTACAACTTGGTTTGCCTAGAAACTTCATTGCAATTCACCTAATTTGAAACCCTAAAAGCTACTTAAGCAAGATTTGAACATTAAAATTCACGCATAATAAATAATCTTGCTTGAAAACCCTGGTTGTGCACGCACTTACACAAATCTCAATCAATCATTAAGGGCACAACCCATTATAAGGGCCCATCACATTCCATAAGCACCACAATCCCAGGCCTTAATAAAATTGAGTAGACGTTAGCCTTAAGGTTTGATTCGCTCTTCAGGGCCTAGTCTGAGATTATTTTTGATTAACCTACTTGTACTGATTAATCTGATGTCTAGCTAGGGGAGCAGAGTCAAACGATCGCGGCTAGGGGGTACACTAGGAACCGGAGGCGAAAGCCAAAGGAAGAACCTTCTCCCCAGTCCCTCCTTCTAACTGGTTTGATTAAACAGACGCAAGTAAAGTAAATCACTTATAGTCTTAAGGCTGGTTTTGGGAGTCAGTAGATCCTTAGGCTACCCCAATTAAGGACAGTCTTGTTTTGTTGTGTTGCAGGGTCCATATCCCCTGTCCTTCCGACCTTCTCCTAGTTTATGCTGGGAAGACGGTCATTGAATCCCCGATTGGAAGGACCATTAGAACATTCTAGGAGGCGCAAGTTAGATTCTGGTCAATTCGATCCCATGGCCGAACAACAGCCTCCTCTGCTTGAAAATCCACAGGAAGAATTTAGAAGGCAGCTTGAACAAATGCAGAGAATGCAAGAATGGTTCCAGAGAATGCAGGGCACTCAGCCCTTGAAGGATTTTTATGATCCTTCGAATTACGGGGAACGTCCTGGCGTCCAGATTCCAGCCGGTGACGTAGAAATCAAGCCCCAGGTGTTAAGCCTGATTAAACATTATCATGGGCTTGGCTCCGAAGATCCATTTCAGCACTTGGAGGATTTGACCACTTTGGTCCAGATCACCAAGGCTCGAAACGTTAATGAGGAGCAAATGATCATGAGGCTCTTCCCCCACTCTCTTAGGGATAAAGCCGCGCATTGGTATAGGACAATAGGAAGACCAATTACAACTTGGAATGAGTTGAAATCGGCCTTTCTGAAGAAATTCTTCCCAGTCGGTCGTACCAATGCTTTGAGACGGGCAATCACTACTTTTACCCAGCGGCCAGGGGAGCAGTTTCATGTGGCCTGGGAGCGATTCCAGGACTTATTGCGGAGGTGTCCACACCACGAGGTGCCGAAATGGCAACTTGTGCAGATCTTCTATCATGGGTTGAATGAGCAACTCAGAAACCATGTGGATGCTTCTTGCGGAGTCAATTTGCTCAATAAAGATGCAGATAGTGCACATGATTTATTTGAGGAAATAAGTGAGAATTCAATTAATCATGCCTCCATGGATACTTTTAACCGGTCCCAGCAACCCAGATCAAATGTCAATGAAGTCCAGGACTCTCATTCACTTGATATGGAATTGATTTGTAATAAACTTGATAAGGTGGACTTGGTTGCTAAAAGAATGGAGGAGTGGATGGCTGGCAATTCTATGAACAACTCTCAATCCACTCAATCCCAAAATTCGGGATTCCATTCCCCACGAGCTCCTTCTGGACGGGAGTTCATGAATCAACTCGATGTGACTCAATCTATGAGTCAGCATTTCTCGGAACCCCATGGGTTCCCAACTGGGGCCTTTGATCCCATTTTTTCTGATCCTTCCCTTTCTTTCTCTCCATCCTCACCCTATGAGGATGTCTGTGCTGTACAAGAGAATGTTAGATCCAACCCCTACTCGAATGCCTATAATCCAGGTTGGAGAAACCACCCTAACTTCTCTTGGAAAAATCCGGGACAACAGACCCAATTCCGACCCAGCAACTATGCTCCGCAACGTCCAATGGGTCAGGGTCAAGTATATACTCAGTTGCCTCCGAATCAGGTCAATCAGCCAACTTGGAATGCCCGTCAACCTGCAGGGCAGGCTGATTTGAACCGTCAAATGGTAGAGATGCAAGGATCTATGCTCCAGCTTATGCAGCAAATGAAAAACTTGCTGGACAACTTGCAATCCGGGCTCATTGCTAACTCTCGTCAACCCGGATCTCTACCATCCCAACCCGTACCCAACCCGCGAAACATTATAAATTCAGGCAATCAAGCCCAAGGGTACGGAAATCAGAGGGACCCGCACGCACATGCTCAGGTGGTTGAGCAGGGTTCCTCGTCTTCTTCTTCTGCTAATCAACAATTCATGATCAATCAAGCCCCTCCAATCTTTCCTAACCCTCCCCAAGACCCAAATTCTTATGCTTCTGCAAATTCTGTCACTTTGAGGAGTGGTAAGAAGACTCAGGATCCATAACCACACTATTCTGATCTTTTGAATCCTGAAGAATCTGAGGAGAGAGAGGAGAATTCTAGAGAAGAAATCAAGGCTCAGGAACCTGATTCCAAAGATCTAACTAATGTTCCTTTTCCTGAAGCCTTAGCCAAAGCAAAGAAGAAGAAGTCTATTGATAGCAATGAGGAGCTTCTGAATTTATTTAAGAATGTTGAGATCAATATTCCGCTCCTTGATGCTATCAAGCACATACCGGCTTACGCAAAATTTTTAAAGGAATTATGTACACAAAAGCGTAAGTCGAGAGAATCTGTTCCGAGGAAGGTGGTACTCTCTGAGCAGGCTAGCTCTGTTATCCTGCACTACCTCCCTCAGAAAAAGAGAGATCCTGGTGCTCCTTTGATTTCTTACGTTATCGGAGATTACACATTTGATAGAGCACTTTTGGATCTCGGTGCATCCATCAACCTAATCCCAACTTCTCTTTATGAGAAGTTTGGGTTAGGTGAACTTCGGCCAACTTCAGTAACGCTACAGTTAGCAGACCGTTCGGTCACAAACCCGCGAGGTGTTATTGAAGATGTTATAGTTAAGGTCAAGGATTTCTATTTTCCTGTAGATTTCCTTGTCCTTGACATGGATGTACCAGATAATCTGAGGAACACGCCCATCATTCTGGGGCGTCCGTTCCTGGCTACAGCAAAGGCCAACATTAATTGTGAAAGCGGTAGCATGGAAATCGCCTTTGGGGACCAACGAATGAAATTGGATATTTTTAAGGCGATAAACAAATTTGAGGATTGTGGATTTATTGAGGAACTTGATGAGGATAATGTTAATATTGAAACTTGTTTGACAGTTTCTTCAATTGAAAGTTCCTCTTTGGTTAATGAATTTGACCTGCAACCCTCTGAACTGACATCTTCGGAAGAGGTTACTGATTTTGTTCACTCAAAACCTCTTCCTCTTCTTGAATCTTCAGCATCTACCCTACCATCAATCATTACCCCACCCCAGCTTGAATTGAAACCATTGCCCGAGAATTTAAAATATCAATTTCTAGGACCGCAGAATACGCTCCCTGTGATTATTAGTGCTAAATTGACAAAGGAGCAAGAGATTAAATTGATTAAGGTCCTAAAGGAACATAAGGAGGCAATTGGTTGGACCATTCATGACCTCAGGGGGATCGAGCCATCTTACTGTAATCATAGAATATTTTTGGAAGATGGATCCCGCCCTTCTCGCCAGATGCAGAGGAGATTAAATCCAAATATGCGAGAAGTGGTCAAAAAGGAAATCATCAAGTGGCTCGATGCAGGAATTATTTATCCAATCTCTGACAGTCCCTGGGTAAGTCCCGTTCAGATTGTTCCAAAGAAAGCCGGGATTACTGTTGTGACTAATGAGAGAGGTGAATCTGTCACAACTCGTTCAGCTTCCTCTTGGAGAGTTTGTATTGATTACAGGAAGTTGAACACAGCCACTAAAAAGGATCATTTTCCCCTACCCTTCATTGATCAAATCTTGGAAAAATTAGCTGGGCAGAAGTACTTCTGTTTTCTTGATGGCTACTCGGGATATAATCAAGTTCCTATCCATCCCGGGGATCAGGAAAAAACTACTTTCACCTGTCCCTACGGAACCTTTGCTTTTCGTAGGATGCATTTTGGGTTATGCAATGCACCTGCGACTTTTCAAAGGTGTATGCTAGCCATATTTTCCGACATGGTGGGAGAGTTTATGGAAGTCTTCATGGATGATTTCTCTATTTTCGGAGAATCATTTGACTCTTGTTTGGCTAATTTAGAAATGATTCTTAAGCGATGTATCAAGACACGACTGGTCCTTAGCTGGGAAAAGAGTCATTTCATGACCCAAGAAGGCATCATTTTGGGTCATGTAATCTCTGAACGGGGAATTGAAGTGGACAAAGCTAAGGTTGATGTTATCGGTAAACTTCCTCATCCCACATCTGTTAAACAAATCAGATCATTTCTTAGCCATGTGGGATTTTATCGAAGATTCATCAAGGATTTTTCGAAGGTTGCTCGACCTTTGAGCAATCTTCTTGCCAAAGAAACGCCGTTTGTTTTTGACGAATCATGCCGAAAGGCATTTGATTTTCTGAAAACAGCAGTCACCTGTGCTCCAATTTTGCAACCACCAATTTGGATAGCCCCATTTGAGATCATGACTGACGCTTCTGATTACGCGGTCGGGGCTGTCCTGGGTCAGAAAATTGACCGAAAGCCCTCTGTCATTTACTACGCTAGTAAAACTCTGGATGAAGTCCAGAGGAATTATACTGTTACTGAAAAGGAATTACTAGCTGTAGTATTTGCTATGGAAAAATTCAAGGCTTATCTCTTGGGGTCTCATGTTATTGTTTATACCGACCACTCGGCCTTGAGACATCTCTTGGCTAAAAAGGATGCTAAACTCCAGCTTATTCGTTGGATTCTTCTTCTTCAAGAATTTGATCTTGAAATCAAGGATAAAGTCGGGGTACAAAATGTGGTAGCGGATCATTTGTCGAGACTCCTAGGTGATTCCTCTTGTCCGGATATTCCGATTGCTGACACTTTTCCGGATGAAACCATTCTTACAGTTTTAGGTGTCCACTCCCCATGGTTTGCTGACATTGTTAACTATTTGGCCGTTGGTCAAATCCCCCAGGATTGGACCAAGCAACAACGAGATAGACTCAAATCTGAGGCCAAATACTACTTTTGGGAGGACCCTGAATTGTATCGCATCGGCTCTGATCAAATTATTCGCCAGTGCATACCGGAGAATGAATTCAACAGTATACTCGAGTTTTGCCATGCATCTGGGTGTGGTGGACATTTCTCCGGAAGAAAGACGGCTGCAAAAATCTTGCAATCTGGCTTCTATTGGCCGTCTTTATTCAAAGATGCCCAGGATTTCTCAAGGTCATGTTCTCGATGTTAGGCACTCGGGAGCATAACTAAGAGAGACATGATGCCCCTAAACCCTATTCTTCCTGTCGAAATTTTCGATGTTTGGGGCATCGATTTCATGGGACCCTTTATCCCTTCATTTGGACATCAGTACATTCTTGTTACTGTTGATTATGTGTCCAAATGGATTGAGGCAATTCCCACCCGAACCAATGACCACAAGGTGGTCATCAATTTTGTCAAGAAAAATATCTTCAGTAGGTTCGGGATTCCGAGGGCTATCATCAGTGATGGTGGCACTCATTTTACTAATGCCCAATTCTGGAATTTATTGGCCAAATACGGGGTTAATCATCGAATTTCCACACCTTACCATCCCCAAACGAATGGACAAGCCGAGATCTCCAATCGAGAGATCAAGAACATTCTGCAAAAAACGGTTAGGCCTGATCACAAGGATTGGACTCAAAAGCTTGAGGACGCTCTTTGGGCCTACCGTACGGCGTATAAAACGCCCATCGGCATGTCTCCATTCCGTTTGGTGTATGGAAAGGCGTGTCATCTACCCATAGAGATTGAACACAGGGCATTCTGGGCAATCCAACAATGCAATCTAGATCTAAATCTAGCTGGGAAGACCAGGAAACTCCAACTATCTGAGTTGGAGGAGCTTAGAAATGGTGCTTATGAGAACGCTAAGATATACAAGGCTCGGACCAAAGCTCTACATGATCAAATGATTTCCCGCAAGAGCTTTGAGCCAAACCAGAAGGTCTGGTTATTCGATTCTAAACTTAAGCTCTTTCCTGGTAAGCTTAGATCTAAATGGAATGGCCCATTCATAATTGATCAGATTTTTCTAAATGGTGCCGTTCAGATTTCTGACCCAAAGACGGGTAACACCTTTAAAGTCAACGGTCAACGTCTGAAGCCTGTTGTTGACTGTAATCTTCCAGAACCCGTTTCAGACTCTGTTGCTCTAGCCATTCTGTGACTTCTTTGGCTGGACTTCGCCTAGCTGACGGCATTAAACTCAGCAATTGTAAATATGACACAAGGCTGATACGAGCTTCATATCCAGGTGACATCTTTCATATTCTACCCTCTCTTTCATGTCTCTTTTTCAATGAGGACATTGCATCAGCTAGGCATGGGGGGGTGGATTCATTCTTAAATTATTTGGTCAGCCTTGTGAAATCCATGTAAATTGTTTCTCTTCTTATAAAAAAGAAAAAAAAAAAAGGAAGGATTAGTTGGACATTAGGACTTTTCAATCCTAAGAAATTTTACATTAGAATCTGAACACAAAGACCCCTCAGGTCTTTGGACTTAATTAGCCTGTGTATCCACTAAAATGTGGATTTGTCTTTGAGTCCTCGCCATTTTAATTCTATTATAATTGGAATAAATAATTTTGGGTGATAAGTACACGACTTATTAACCCGCCCTCTGATTTGAGGGAATTTTGAGTTTTAAGCATCTACACACTTTCTTTGCACTGACTCGTTATTCGACGATTCTAACAGAAATTGGGTAGCTAATGAGCCTTCTAGGGTGATATGGCTGGCAAGTTATCGTGGGTAACAGCCCATAGGTAGGTTGTCCAGAGCCCAGTCACTGGACCTTTCTCTTTTTGCTGCCTTTAGGTAAATCTTAGATCAGGGAAGCCACCTACTTAAAAAAAAAAAAAATCAAAAAGGAGAAAAGAACAAAAAGAAATAAGCCACACTTTGCCGCACGAGTATGGCTGGCAAGTTGTCGGTGGTAACAGCTCATCGATCGGTTGTCCAGAACCCAGCTCAGAAAATGCACTAAAAATTCCCAAAACACTTAGGAAGAAGCGGAGAAGTAGAATAAACCGGGGAGATATACACTGGATTCACCCTTGTGTTGACCCCGTTAAAAAATAAAAGTAGGGAGAAAGCTACCGGTTGTAAAGATACACCTTTAGGCAGAATTCTTTTTGAGGTCACCTAGAGGCGTAGAAATCCGAAGTCCGTTCTAATTGCCGGTCAACGAGTCTATCACAATCACAATAAGATGCTTAAAACTTAGGGTTCTCATCAAATCTTGGGTGAGTTGAATGGCCGTAGAAAGCCACTCTTAAACCCTAAAATTTGAAAATCTAAAAAAAAAAAAAAAAATAGATAAGAGTAAAAAGAGAAAAAGAAATTTTTCTTTGAATAAGGCGAGGGCTTGAGGCGGTCTACATTTTGGCTGATACCCGGGCACTGTTGTGTCTTTGAAAGTTCAGTTCCTAAGTAGACAATTTCTTAATGATTGAAAATAACTCAGGTCCAAATAATCTAACCTAATTCTTTTATAAATAGCATATACTTTTTGCTAGGGACTAGCAAAAGATAGGCATAGGGGTATGATGTAAACACATTTACACTACTTAAAATATCTATTTATGCATGCTCTTAAGCATAGGATTACATTTCATGATATAAATATTGCATTACATGCATCATCTTGCATTTAGAGTAGTTTGAATAAAATGGAGGTTAATTGTCACCTTTTATGTGCTTGGACAGGGAAAATATTTTATCGGGGCCTCGGATCAAAGATCCAACCGTATGGATATGATCAGGGCGACGATTGGAGTTCAACGACTCCAAGATCGCCCCAATCAGGCATCCGTAGCATCAGATAGAGACCGGGGAACCCTAGAAGATCAAGGGCCAGGATGGTGTAAATCTGCACTTCAGATGACAAATCCGACCACACGGATGAATTCAGATCGACGATCGCAGCCAAACGACACAAAAATCGAGTCAATCCGACATCCGTGGCACCATCTACAACTTCCAGAAGATGGACGGCCAAGATGGCGCCACGTGGCGCCATCTCAGCCGCCCAAACGGCCGCTGGCATTTTGTGAAGGCCCCCGCCCGATCTCTCTCCACCGTCAGATGGAGATCCAATGGCTGTGGCCGCCCGGCGCTTAAAACGTGCGCTCGACCATCCGCGCCCCGCAGCGCAGCGGTCGAGCGCGCTTACGCGAGTGCGGGGCACGGGTTCGAGCCGTGGGGAGTGGATTGGAGGCGCGGGTTATTGAGGCGCGTGGAGCGTCGGATGGAGATCGTGCGGTCGCGGGCGCCCGATAGCGCCGACGCGTGATTGGACGCCCCGCGTAACGCGCGATCGCACGCGCAGGCGGCCGGGTTGCAGCGGGCGCGGACGTGATTTAAGCCGTCCGATCTCGCGATCGGACAGCTGAGACTTCGCGGACGTGCGTAGGCGTTACGCACGCGGGCACCCGAGCGGGCGCGCGAGGGCGCGGCGGCGACGGCCACGTCGGGGCTTTAGTGACGGATTTATCCGTCACTAAAGACCCCTTATTTATTATTTTGAAGATGTAATGTCCATTTTGCCCCCACTCCTTGCAACTATAAAAGGAGACCCCCTTCATACGAAATTTTCATCCCTTCTTTCTCCTCTCTACCCCTCCAAAGCTCAAGAGAAGCTTGTCCCACACCCAGAATGCTTCTCGCGAGATAAAGTCCAATTTTCGTTCCCCTTCGGAAGTGGATCCCGTAACGACGACGACGTGTTGCTTCGTTCCCGTTCTTCTGATTCGTCCTCCTTCGTCCCGCTTCGTTCTCCTTCGTCCAGGCGTCGTCCCGTCCGGCTCGTCCTCCAAGCAATCGTCGAGGAGGATAACATTTCTCTCCCCATTCTTATTTACAGCTTTTCTAGTGTAGGATTTTCTGCTTTATAGTGTAATTGATTTTCCGCATTCTAGTGTAACTTTTATAAACTATTGAAATATTGAATGCATGTTCTCTTTCTCTCTCTCTCTTTCTCTCTCTCTCTCTCATAGTTTGATAGCCCCATTGTAATTATAACGCCTTGCTTAAAGAAAATCTTAAAAAAAATATAATTGCGGAATAGATCAACGTAGCCTCCCTGTGTTCGACCCGGAATTATTTTCGGTATAAATTTTATTTGTTGAACATGAATTCTTCGCTTTCGAACTACAACGACAGGTTTTCCAAAACCAAACACGTTAGCGTAGGTTCGTAGCGTTCAACAGTCCTCGAGTTGGTCAAGACCCTGAAAATCATGACCTAATGGCTCTTCTGGAAGCTAGGGTCGAGGAAATTGAATAGAAATACAAGCAAAGCATTGACAGGATTCTTACAACACTTGATAGGATGCAGCATCCACCACGTGGAGAACAACTGCAGGGACTTCTATGATCTGCGGCAACAATTATAGCACCTCAGGTCTGGATTCTCGCAGGCAGAGCCACATTCAAGTTGAAGCTGAATATCATAAGTCTGATTTAGACTCATTTTCATGGAAACTCGAATGAGGACCCCTTCCATCACATCGAAGATTTGAGTCAAATTGCAGAGTCGGTTTGACCTAGGAATGTTGATATCGGAATTGTTCTCATGAAGCTTTTTCCCTTTTCTCTCATGGATAAAGCTACTTTTTGGTTCAAGACTATCGGGAGGCCAATTGGAGCTTGGGAGGAATTACACCGTGAATTCTTCCAAAAGTTCTTCTCGATTGGTCGAACAAATGCTATGAGGCACACTATCACTACCTTTGCCCAAGGCACTATAGAGAAACTGCATGACACCTAGGATAGATTCCATGATCTTCTCAAGAAGTGCCCACACCATGGTGTACCTAAATGGCACCTTGCTCAAGTCTTTTACCATGGGCTGGATGACACACATCAGTACCTGGACGATGCATCTAGCGGTGGAAATTTCCTCACGAAGGACGAGAACAATGAATTTGAACTATTCGAGTCCTTAGCAGAGAACTTGATGAATGGTGCCTCAATGAACCAGTTCCAGCTACCTAGATAGCAATGAGTCAGTGTCCACGAAGCTCAAGCTGAGTCTGCCCGAGCTGACATGGACATTATCACTAAAAAGCTGGATAAAGTGGATCTGCTCGATAAGAAGCTTGATGAATTAATGCAAGCAAGATCTGGATCTTCTGGCAGCACTACTTCATCTTACTCCTCTCAAGCATCCCGAGCCCCCTCTGCTCGTACATATCCACTCACTCAGGATGTTTTCTCTCTATCTTCGTGGGATCCTACATACCATGAACCCGTGAACAATGTGGATCTGGCACCGTACAATCAAGGTTATGCACCACATGACGATGCGAGTGCGTATTCTTTTGATGAATTTACATCTGAGACATCTTCGGCCTACGAAGATGTCAATGCTATTCACAGTTACGAAAGTAACAACCCATATTCTGAAACGTATAACCTTGGTTGGCACTAGCATCCCAATTTCTCTTGGTCTGGTAACCCACAGAGATCGAGTCAAGCTCCACACTACCAAACCAGGCAACATGGGAATGCACAGAACACATACCCAAGGCAGTAGCCATTCCCGTTGCTGCAATAGACACGCTCTATCTATCAGCCGCTGCACCAAACTGCCAACTATCCTCCAAAGTGGGCCGACCCTTTGGAGTCTCTGAAGGAGGAATTGCAGGCATCAATTCAAAAATCTACTCATGACAACCTGCAAATAATGAAGGCAATGGCTGACCAAATTCAGAGAATACAAAACATGCAAAACCAGATGATGCAGGAGCATAGGTCACAGGGAGCCATGCCCTCCCAACTTGTCCCAAACCCAAGATATGTGCAGAATCAGGGTGCCCTGCCTATATTCCAAGCACCACAAGGGTAGGCACATGCTGCTCTACAAGCGCCTCCCGCACCACCTGGTTATGGGCTCAATTAGCCACCTCTGTTGCCAAACCCTATGTATTCAAGCCAACCCGCTCCTCTACCCCTTCATGGATAGCACGCCGATGCAAAAGCTGTCACCTTAAGGACCGGAAAGACTACACAAGACCCTCTACCTAGGCAAGCGAGTAATGATTTTTCCTACGCTCTACCGTAAGATGGTTCACAACCCTCTTCCACTCACAAGCCATCTTCATTAGATAAAGGAAAGAAGCCCCTAGACCCTGAGATTCCTGTCCCTTTTCTCCCAGCTCTAATGTGAGATTCAGCACAGAGAAAGGATACGCAGAATTTTGAGGACCTGAATCTATGTTCAAGGAAGTTCACATTCAGGTCCCTTTCCTCAAAGCAATAGATCACATCCCTACTATTGCTAGGTTCTTTAAGGACTACTGTACTCCGAAGTGATAGCAGAGAATCAAACCAAAGGCAGTATTATCTGAGGAAGCCAGCGCTATTATCTTAGCCGACTTACCACCTAAAAAGGACCCAGGCACACCACTGATTTCTTGCTTTTTGCATGATTCCCCTTTTGATAGGGCCCTTCTTGACTTGGGGTCATCCATCAACCAAACTCCCACCGCAGTATTTGATCGATTTTGATTCGGGGAGTTAGAGCCCACCTCAGTTACCATGTAGTTGGTTGACCGATCAATGAAAAAGCCAAGGGGGTGGTTGAAAATGTGATCGTGAAAGTCCAAGGATTCTGCTTTCCAGTGAACTATTTTGTTCTTGATATGAAGGTTCCTCCTATTCTCCGTGATGCACCGATTATTCTAGGTTGCCAATTCTTGGCAACTGCTCTCGCAAACATTGACTATGCATCAGGATGCATGGAGATTGCCTTAGGGAATGAAAAGCTAGACTAGACATTTTCAGGGCATCAAAGAACTTCAATTGCGATCTAATCGAGGAGGATGGTGAAGATGAAGAATCAGCTTTTTGTGGGAACATTAAACTCCTCTGCAGCGACCCAATGGCACATTCATCTTCCCTATCAGTGTTCTTGGATCGCAGTCCACAAGGACTGAGACTAATGACATACACATTTCATCCCATGGATCTGGTTGTTATGGGTGTTCATCTACTCCTAACACCCTTGATCCTGACTATCCTATCCTATTTAGCACTGATATCTTAAGATAGGATTACATGACCACTGCAGATGGATTATCCATTAGTTAGGATCAGTAGATTTCCACTATTGTTTCCTCTCCTCCCCTGCATAAACCCTCTCCCCACCCTCCGCTACTAGAGTTATAGCCCTTACTTGATTTGCTCAAGTACGTGTTTCTGGGAGAAAGTGAGACGTATCCCATGATTATCAATGCTCACTTGACTCCAGAATAGGAACACCAGTTGATTTCCGTTCTGCAAGCACATAGGGTTGCTATTGGGTGGGGCATTGCTGATCTCCACGGAATTCGCCCCTCATATTGCACTCACCATATCTACACTAATGAAGGGGTGAAACCATCAAAACAACCTCAGAGATGCCTAAATCCAAATATGTTGGAGGTTTTCAAGAAGGAGATCATTAAATGGTTGGACGTGGGCATTATCTATCCAATTTTTGATAGCCAGTGGGTGAGTGCCATTCAGATTGTGCCCAAAAAAGGGGGACTCACCATGATAAAAAATAAATTGGGCGAATCCATCCTGACCTGCACCACGACTTCCTGGAAAGTCTACATTAGTTACAGGAAGCTAAACTTAGCTACCAAAAAGGATTATTTTCCTTTGCCCTTTATTGATCAAATTTTAGAATGGCTGGTCGAGCATAGTTTCTTCTGCTTTCTGGATGGATACTCCTAGTACAATCAAGTAGCGATCAACCAAAAAGATCAAGACAAGATGACTTTTACGTGTCCCTTCGGAACATTCGCTTTTAAGCGGATGCCCTTCGACCTCTACAATGCACCAGCTACTTTTCAGTGATGCATGATGGCCATCTTTTCAGACATGATCGGGGACTGCGTAGAAGTGTTCATGGATGGCTTCTCCGTGTTTGGAGATGGCTTTTCGTCTTGTCTTAACCTCACAAAGATCTTGAGGAGATGTATAGAAGTTAACCTAGTACTTTCATGGGAAAAAATCCATTTTATGGTGAGGGATGGCATCGTACTAGGTCACATGATCTCCTCTAATGGACTCGAGGTCGATTGAGCTAAGTTCGAAATCATTTCGTGATTACCTCGGCCTAGCTTGGTCAAGCAAATCAGATCGTTCTTAGGGCATGTTGGATTTTGTCGAAGATTCATTCGAGATTTCTCGAAAATTGCTCATCCATTAACAAATCTTCTAGTAATTGACACTCCCATTGATTGCATCTCCTCATGTCTTAGCACTTTCGAGACCTTGCGAAGCACTGTTTCGAGTGCACCTATTATCCAACCTCCCGACTGGTCTCTCAACTTTGAGATGATGTGTGACGCCTCTGACTTCACTGTCAGTGCCATTCTTGGCTAGCATCGGGAGCGCCATCCATTCCTAATATACTATGCTAGCAAAACACTGAATGAGGCTCAGCATAACTATACAGTCAATGAGAAAGAATTGCTAGCTGTGGTATTTGGGTTGGAGAAATTCAAGTCATACTTACTCGGGTCCAGAGTTATTATCTACACTGACCATTCTGCCCTCCGGCATTTGTTGGCAAAGAAGGATGCCAAACCCCACCATATCAGATGGATCCTTCATTTGTAGGAGTTTAATGTCGAAATCCGCAACAAAGCCGGAGCCCATAATGTTGAGGTAGATCACTTGTCTCGACTAGACCCAAACTATATTCCATACTCCCCGCCAATATTAGACCGATTTCCTGATGAGTCTCTATTGTCCATCAACTATGTTGAGTTTCCTTGGTATGCTGATATAGCGAACTATCTCGTCGCAGGCAGGCTACCTGTGGGATTATCCAAGGATTAAAAACTTAAATTTATCTCAGAGGCTAAATTCTATTTTTGGGATGACCCACTAGTCTTTCACATTAGGGCTAATCAAATCATCTGAAGATGCGTTCCTGATTCGAAAATCTCTAGTGTGCTATCCTTCTACCACAGCTATACTTGTGGGGGTTATTTCTCATGCCGAAAAACCGCTGCAATGATTTTGCAGTCGAGATTTTTCTGGCCAACCATTTTTAGAGATACACATGAGTTTTCCAAGTGTTGTAAGCGATGCCAGTCGGTCAGTTTTATGACCCGGAGAGACATGATGCCTCTCCAATCTATTCTCATCGTAGAAGTGTTCGACGTCTGGGGCATCGACTTTATGGGCCCCTTCTCGAACTCGCATGGCTTTGAGTACATACTCCTCGTAGTAGACCATGTCTCAAAGTGGGTAGAAGCTATCCCGGGAAGACAAGATGATCATAAGACTGTTATATCCTTCGTCTAGGAATTCATTTTTGCAAAATTTGGAGTTCCTCGCGCCCTGATAAGCAATAGGGGTAGTCACTTCATCCATTCCCATTTTAGGTCATTATTGAAGAAATATGGGGTGCAGCACCACATTGCTACCCCGTATCACCCAAAGACCAATGAGTAGGTTGAAGTATCGAACCGTCAAATCAAGCTTATCCTTCAAAAGACGGTTAGACCTGATAGGAAGGATTGGTCCGATCGGTTGATTGATGCACTATGGGCATATCAGACCGCATACAAGGCCCTGCTCGGAATGTCGCCATACTACATGGTGTACGGAAAGGCTTGTCAACTTCCTATGGAGTTGGAGCACCGTGCCTTTTGGGCAATACAGAAATGTAATTTTAACCTCGAGGCTAGAGGTTATGAAAGGAATCTCCAACTCAGTGAGTTAGAGGAGATTAAGCGGGAAGCTTATGAGAATGCAAAAATATACAAAGACAAGACAAAGGCTTTCCATGATCGACACATCCGGAGGAAGGAGTTCGTACCTAACTAGCAAGTCTGGTTGTTTGACTCTCAACTCAAATTCTTTGTGGGAAAGCTCAAGTCCAAGTGGACAGGGCCATTTCTGGTGGTCCACCCATATCCTAACGAGGCAATCCAAATTAGAGACCTGAAATTTGGGCATGTTTTTACTGTTAATGGCCAGCGCCTCAAACCATTTTTTGCCCAGGAACCTCCTGTTAATGAAACGATACATCTTCTCGAGGATGTATGACTAATGAGTTGCCCAGCCAGAGGCATTAAACTCAGCACATATACATATATACATACCACATATACATAGCATATTTCATTTTCGCATATTGTTTTGCATACTATGCATGGCATTACAGTGATGGCATGAGCTGAACGACAACTCAGAAACAATTCCAGGTGATTTCTATCCACATACACCCTGCCTTATTCCAATTTCTTTTATTCATGCATGAGGACATGCAAACACTTAGAGATGGTGGGGTAGTCCATAAAAATTAAAAATTTTCTATGAACAAATGGGGGATTAGATTGTTTTATCAAGAGGTTTTATTAAAGATTTATTCTTTAGTAGATTCCTAAGCTTAGAATTCGGTATAACCTCACACTTGCATATAGAATTTGCAATGGATCCACCGTGAAAATCGATAGACATCTCTAGTTTGTCGAGAAGAAGCATTGCTTCTTCTCCTGAATCCTTGGACAACAATCAGGGAGTCAGGTGAACCATCTTTTAGTAGATCCACCAAAACATATGTGAGATGAGAGTAGAGAATCTACTGGTGCTCTAAGGCTAGTGTAAGAAATCTTTAATTTTGAATAATTGAATAATGACATTTGGAGTTGGGCATAGTTTTCGCTCTCAGTTCATGCATACTAATTCTATGAGAAATTCCTTACGAGAGCCACCAAATAAGGCAAAAACACAAAGAGCAGGTTCTGATAAAACTAGGACTAAGGTGGATGGTCACAATCGTCCTCTACAGAATCCTCGGCTGAAGGAGGGTACTGATGTCAAGGTCAGAAATACGTCATCCTATCCGTTCCCTACTCGGTGCCGAGAATAGGCACTTCCACCAAATAAGCCACCCAAGATCCTCTTGGTCATCCCCAAAAATCCCAAATAGTGCCTCATGAATAAAGGTATGTATATCGTGTTGCATTGTTGCGTTATGTTGGTAATGGCATTGTGCCAGTAGATATGAAAAAAAAAGAGCATACAAAGAGGTATTTGCTTGAAAAAAAAGGTGTTATGTTAAGAAGTTTGAGTTATGTAAGTCAAAGTGTTTTGAGGAAAAAACACCTACCATACCCACGAACCACCAAATACAGCCTTAACCTATTTTTTCTGTATTTCTGACTGCCTGAATACGAGTTGAGGGGTCTGACTTTGTCGTAGGGTTATTAGAACCTAATTAAAGTGTGATGCCATGCAAGACCACCAAATACAGTTGCAAATCTAGTGAGATGTGAGCTCAAGAAGAAAAAGAAAAATAAAAGAAAAAGAGAGAGAGAAAGAGAGAAGAAAAAGTACAAAAGATTAAAGAGAGCACAATTTTCCAGCCTCTCTAAGTTAATTTATTCAATAATCTAGAAAACTAGATTCTGAAATATTAGTCTCTATGTAGCACCAGAAGAGAGTGAGCCACCAAATACAAATCTAGTTAACTCAGACGTCTTCTACCTAAGCCAAAAGTCGGGGCTAAAATCAGAGAATAGTTTATATCCCTGAGAGAAGAGGTTTGCCTATCCTAATAGAATTTTACTAGGGGTCAAGTACAAGCTTTAAATGTATATCGACTCTTCGCTTGAATCCATTGCAGAAACTACAACATTACATATTCATGGTTATCTGGATTCTAAATTTTTTTATATGAAATAAAAGGAAATAAACCTTTAGTTAAACTCTTAATAAAATACATTTAGTCTTGCACTTGCTAGGGACTAGCAAGATTTAGGCATGGGGGTATGATTATGCAGCAATCATAGGCCCTAATTCACCTGAATTAAGGTAGAACCTAGCTTAACATGGGCATTCTGCATGCATATGCATCGTACTTTGTATCCTAGATGATTTATTTATTTTATATACAATAATGTGCTATTTGAGAGGTATCAATAATTGTAGGTAATTCAAGGCTGCGGATGACTAATCCAACCTTATGGATCTATTTGAAACGACAACAAGAGTCCAACGCTTCCAGGATCACATCAATCAGACTCTCGTAGCACCCTAAGGAGTCCGCAGAAAAAGCAAGAGCCAAGGGGCAAATTGAAGAATATCTGAACCTCAGATGACAAATCCAATCGCACTGATGATACGGATCGATGTTCGCAGTCCAATGGCGCACAAATCAACTCAATCGGAGGCCTACATGATGTAAACATGTTTACACTACATAAGATGCCTATTTATGCATGTTTTTAAGCATAGAATTGCATTGCATACTATAAATATTGCATAACATGCATCATCTTGCATTTAGATTAGTTTGAATAAAATGGAGGTTAATTGTCTCCTTTTATGTTCAGGGACAGGGAAAACTTTTTATCGGGGCCACGGATCGAAGATTCAACCGTACAAATGTGATCAGGGCAATGATTGGAGTTCAACGACTCCAAGATCGCCCTAACCAAACATATGTAGCATCAGATAGAGATCGGAGAACCCTAAAAGATCAAGGGCCAAGATGGTGTAAATTTGCACTTCAAATGACAAATCTGACCGCATGGATGGATTCGGATCGACGATCGTAGCCTAACGGTGTGAAAATCAACTCAATCCGACAACCGTGGCACCATCTACATCATCCAGAAGTTGGACGGCCAAGATGGTGCCACGTGGCACCATCCTAGCCACCCAACCGAGCACCCTCACCTCTGAAGCCTCTAGCGTCCATGCCTCTCCGCCATTGGATCAAGATCCAACGGTTAAGAGTGGATCTTAGACCAGTGCCTTCGTTCTCTGAAGCCAAAGAAGCGATCTCGACCATTAGATCTCAATCCAATGGTATAGATCGTGCGTTACGAAGATGCACTACTCGCCCATCCGCACGTGTAGCACAATGGGCAAGAGTGCTTATGCGAGCAAGCTGTGCGCAATCGATTCCTCGCGAGCGGTTGCTGGGGTGCGAGTGAGTGGGCTTCGCGACCGCTCGATCGCGATTGAGCGGCTGCAGGCGCTCGATGGCGGCCACGCGCTATTGCATGCTCACGCCTCACGCAAGATCAGATGCGGAGTGCGCGATGAGAAGGCGTGGCGAGGGGCGAGTTAAGCCGTTCGATCTCACGATCGGACGGCTAAGATCTGCAGATCGTGAGCGTGCATTTCACACGCTGGAGGGAGCAGTCGCGCACGCACCGCCCCACTACGCCCACGATGGGGCTTTAGCGACGGCTTTATCCGTCACTAAAGACCCCTGATTTAATGTTTTGAGATTAAAATGACCAAATTGTCCTCATTCCTTGCAACTATAAAAGGAGACCTCCTTCATACGAAATTCTCATCCCTTCCTTCTCTTCTCTCACTCTCCAAAGCTCAAGACAAGTTTGTCCCACACTTGGGATGCTTCTCGCGAGATAAAGTCAAATTTTCGTCCCCCTTTCGGAAGTGGATCCCCTGATGACGACATGCTGCCCCGTTCCCATTCTTCTCTCTTTGTCCTCCTTCATCCTGCTCCGTTCCCCGTCGTCCAGGCGTCATCCAGTCCGGCTCGTCCTCTAAGTGGCCGTCGAGGAGGATAATTCTCCCCCCATTCCTTTTAAGGCTTTCCAGAGTAGATTTACTGCTTTCTAGTCATAATGTTTGCTGTAATGAACAATCTCGTTGTTAATGAATTCCATGTTCATTCTACATCTCGTTGTTAATGAACAATATTCTCTCTCTCTCTTTTATTTATTATAAATAGATAGATAGTTTCTAATCAATTATTCTATTTCGTGGCAAATAAAACAAACGCATATTTTTAAATCAAACGTCTGCCTCCCTAAGTTCGACCCGGGATTTCTATTCTGGTATAAATTTTATTTGTTGAACACGAGTTCTTCGCTTTCATACAACGATGACAGGTTTTTCAAAACCAAACACGTTAGCGTAGCAACTCCTAGTGTTCAATACTACATCATCAGATATAAGGAGAAGAAGATGGACGGCCACGATGGTGTCATCACGGCCACCCCTCACAGGGCCCCAATCATGGAAGCAAAGATGTGGGCTGTTGGATCGTCATCCAATGGCCACGATGCATCTACATCAACCGCCTCCAGTCGCTTCATCAGATGAGGACGCAATCTCGGTCGTTGGATATCCATCCAACGGTTGAGAATGGCCATGTGGAGATTTGGAAACCCAACACAAACGCATCCACAACGCATTGGTTAGCACCTTCGCTCCTAAGCAACCGGCGTGGGTTCGAGGAGCACCCAACGTGAAATCAAGGAGGGCATTGAGCGTGGGTGCGATTGACTGTAGGATCTTCATCGGGCGGTGGAGGTGCAGACGCTTGGTAGGCGCGGGGGAGTCAGATAAAGACACGCGTGATAATGCACACTTAGGATTTGAGAGGGCACGGTTCACGCTCTTTTAAGCCATCCAATCTTTGAGATTGCTTAGAAGTTGAGGTGCGATTAAACGTTGTGTGGTGGGCGGGCGGAGGCAGCGGCGAGCGTGGGCGAGCAGAGACCATGCGATGAAGATCCAAGGGCGCATGTTGAGCCACGTGTCAGCACCATATTAAAACCGTGAATGGAGAAGGATTTGGAAGGCTTAATCAGGACCGTTGATCTCCCGATCAACATATCTGATCAACCTAAGGCCTTTGCACGGAATTAAGGGCTCCAATGCCCTAAATGCCCTTCACAAAAGCTATAAAAAGTGGCCTAAGGGTCCCCTTTGAAGGCATTTCATTGTTTTTCTTCTTCCTCCTTCTACAACTCCTCTACCTTCTTCTTCTTCCCATCTTCCCTGCCTCCGTCTCTGCATTCTCGTCTGAAGCATCCGTTGAGCCACCTTGACGGATCGTTGCTGCTATCCTCAACCTCTCCAGAAGGCCACCACTGGCTACTCGTGGTGCCCTTGTTCTGTTACAATAGTAGTTTATTTATTTAATGTTTTATTCAACTGCATGTATCCAATTCATGTTCAAACTCTGCTTGACATATATATTGCGATTCATTGTCTATGCTCTTTAGTAATTAAATTTAGAACAAGTTCATGAAATCAAAAGCACTTTTTGCCTCCCTATGATCGACTGGGACTCACCAATTTCATTAATATATTTATCGAGACGTATTTCGCACTATATTACAATGTAGTTATCTTTTAACCGATCTATGCCCCGAACAACACCGCCTTCAAACATGAAGTGCAGGAAACCGTTCGAGGCATGAAATGCAGAAAATTAGAGGCGGTGGAGTGGTGGCTGAAATAAGGCCGTGCGGTCGCGATCTCGGAGCAAATGGCGAGACATGTGGCACTCGGAAATGCATCAGATCGAGGAACAAGATGATGCGTGGTTGGACTCATAGATGAATACATGTTTGCATGTGGGGACGTTGAGGCGATAGTGCGCATTACGATCAGATGACTGAATTCAAATGCACGCGCACGCGATGAGCAGCAAGGCGACAGATCTAGTGGTGCTGGAGGTGCTACGTGTTCCGTTTTGGTGTGAGCCATGTGATGAAGGCACGATGGAGGTTCTATTAAGGTGCAATCTGAGTTGTTGATCTCCCGATTGATGGATCTTGTTGCTCCAAGGGTGTTGGGGGCTCAAAATACCTGCTCTGCCCCTCATTTTAGCTATAAAAGGGACCCCAGAGCTCCCATTTGAAGGCAATTCCATCTGCAGCATCTCTCTCTAGCCTTCTTCCTGATGCCCTAGATTTGAAGCTCTACTGAGTTTCCTACAAGCATCCCTCAAGTGGCTCTACTCTTCATCTATCTCTATCTCTCTCTCTCTCTCTCTCTTTACTCTTTCTTTAGTTTATTTTCTCTGATTCATAGTTCATAACTTTCTACAAGTAGTAATAAAGAGTTTGATTCAATGGATATCTTGTCTCTCTTTATATGCTTTCATTAGATTAGATTAGTTAGTATGAACCACTTTAAGAATCTCATTTTGCCTCCCTACAAACAACCCAAGAGTTACCGTCTTCTGATTTATAAATTTATTTTGCTTCAATGTGATTCGCAACTACAACAATAATGTAGAAATCTTTTTACGTGTTTCGCGATGAACACTCCTCTTCCACTTTTTCTTCTCTCTATAATCGAATCCTGACCTGACCCATACTTGCCTAGGCATGAGTGTCGAGCGAGGGTGTGCGTATGGGCATGAGTAGGGGACCCGACCCCCTTGTTCTTGAGTGAACAACTAATGTGCACAAATCAATTTATGCATTGATCCGAAGTGTCTTTCTCCGATGTAGGACTATCCTCCCACACTTCTTCCTTGTTACTACTGCATGGATGAGCCCTGCTCAATTGGCACTGCAGCTAGCTGCCTTCCTTCAAATTGAAAGTCCAGGAGGACTCTTGACTCTCGTCCATGCACAAGGGATGTAGCAGCTATGCAAGTGGACATTGGCTGACGGCAAACAGTGACAGAGAAGATAATTGGCAATGATGAAGAACCTGCAAGAAGCATACAAGCCTAGAGGCCCAATTAAATAGCCAAGAAGCTTCGCCAAAGTGAGGAGAAGGTGATGGTGGTGGTGATTGAGTAGGGGGTGTGTGGGGTGGTCAGCTGATGAAGCTCTATGAAGCTCCAGTGACTAGAGTCTGGGAGAGTGATGGAGGTGATGTGGTCTTCAATTATGTTGGGCAAAAGGTGTGTGTGGGTGTAAGGAGCCTTTTGCCTAACTCAATTGGGTCGAAGGAGAACGGAGAAGGCTAGGCAGTGAAGGTGGTTGTGGTGGTAGTGATCGATGTCGGGAAGAAGGTAGGGTAGAAGAATGGAGCTACAAAGATCCCTAGACCTAATTGCAAGTGAGGGGAAGGAATTCCCTAAGTTTATTTAACGAAAGGAGAAGGGGAGAAGCTTGCCAGAGTTCATCGGCATTGAGGACAAAGGTAACGTCGGCTGGAGCGTAAGAAGGCAAGGGAGAAGCTAAAGCTTCATGGGAAGCTTCATATGGAGACAAGGAAGAACCCTTTACCTATTGTTCATGGTAGAGGGAGAGGAAGAAGAATGAGGAGCTCTAGTGATGCGACGAACTCTACCGGTGTGGAGGACGAAGGAAGGGAGATCCAACGAAATTGTGCGTGAATTCAACTTAAGGAGGCACAACCCTTTATATAGAAGTGGAATTTGGGTAAATTAGCCTTGAAAATGCAAGTTTTGTGTTCAACATGTTCAACTTTGGAAGGAAACCAAGCTCAAAAATCTCAAGCTCGCCGACACATTTCAGGAAGAGATCAATCTCGAGAGTCAATGCATCTGATGGGGCATTATCTGATTGCCAATCCCACGAAATTTGGTGGGATTTGGCAAGGATTTGAGGATTCAATTCTTTAATCAAGTCGATGGAGTTGGTGCTTGGCTATTGCTGTTACCATGTATGAAGTGGAAGAAGATGATGGCGGTAGGGCACTATTCGCAAGAATGGCAAAATGTTAGGGTCTTGGTTGTAATAAAAACATAAAAGATAGGGGGCATGTGTAATAAACAGAGATCTGTAGGCTAAAATGCAAGCTAGGTCAAGATGGACTCTGATTAGACTCAAATTTTGGGGTTAACCTAATTTGAACCTAATGTAGTGTGGCTCATCATAGCTAAAATGGCCAAGTTAAGCTAGAAATTAGGTTAAACACTACATGATTAACACAATAAAAGGGTTAAGTGTGGAAATTAAGGAAAATGACCTAAAATAGAAAATTGGTGTTAAAAGCTCACAATTAGGTCAATTAATGAGATATTTTATTTAAAAGTGTAATTTGATGATCTAATTGCAAATTGAACACATGATTGAGTTCAAAAGTATAAACCAAAGGTTGAAATAACTTCTAAAAGGTTCAATTAAGCTTCAATAAAAACTTCTTGGCATTTGGACATCATTAGGACCTTGCATTATTGACTTTACACATAGGTCCTTCATTTATTCACATTTAGAAGTCTCAAGTACCTTTTTGAAAGTCGTAGGGACCTATTTGTAGGACTTCAAGGATCGCGCTGTAGTATTTCTTGCCACTTATGGGTTCTTTCACAACTTTCACACTGTTTCACCTATAAGGGCATCCTTGCAAAATTTCCAAACACACCTATTGCCGCAAGGTCACTATTCACTCACGAAGAGCACACTCCACCAGCACTGTTGATTCACTGGGCTTCTCATCCAACAACTGATCTTGCTCCAATCTTCGTGCACTCCCATGCATAGCCTCACCGTTCTCCTTAGATCTTATCCAACGATGGGTTTTCGATTTAAAACTTCCCGTGCATCTCTTCCCTTCATCCCACCATTAAACTTAATTGTGCTTAATCACACCTAGCGATGCTCTGATCCACTACCTCAGCTACTTAAGCACCATCCCAACTCCTCACGTGCACCATCGACTCCTTCCTACATTCCTTGAGCTGGTCTTCACTCCTCTCCAGTTTCCTATCCTCATACCATCCCTGTTTCTCCACCTGAGCGGTGGAATTCCAATTCCTGCAACCTCTCCTTGCGGCTAAGGACCACATAGCACCTGAGGGCGACCCAGAGTCCCACTAGTCGACTTTCAGACCACTAGAGATCCTCCCCCTAATGCGGCAGAGATTCATTGCGAAAAGGGTTTGGGTTTGTAAAACTCGTCGTGGTAGCTCGATTCACAAGAAAATCCATCGATAGAATAATATTTATAACTGAAATTCAAGATGAGTCTCAGGTCGAACACGGGGAGGCGAATGTCTGGTTTGAAAAATCCACATTTTGCTTTTATTTGTTTTTGTCATTTTTATCTTTTATAACTTTTTTGGTGTTTTTGTCAAGCAAGAAATCAGATCGATAAAAACATTATCTACTTGCAAAATATAAGAGAAAGAGAAATCATATATTTTTAAACAAATGTTTCTACAACTATGAAAGCGGGAAAACTACACTACAAAAGCAAAAAGATAAAGATAGGTGAGAAGAATCCCCCTCGACGATCGCTTGGAGGATGGCTCGCTCTAACGGCACCTGGAGGAAGGTGGTGAGGAGTGGGACGAATGAGGATGGAGTTGGAGGATGGAGGGTCGGGTAGGACAGCGTTGTGGCGAGGATCTATTTCCCGAAGTAGGTGAGAAGATGACCGCGGGATGCTCCACGAATGGGGATGAGGGGAGGGAAAAATATTTGATTCTACTCTTGAGGAGCATCCTAGGCATGGGACAAGCTCTCTCTAGAGCCTTGGAGGTGGTGAGAAGAAGAAAGGAAGAGATGAAGAAACATGGGAGGGCTAGGGGTCCTTTTATAGTGGAGGAAAGGATCAATTTCGTATACAGGACATTTAATGACAGTCATAAACGTCACTGAAGATCCACTGCAAATGTCACTGAAGACAACCCATGCACCTCACCGCTGCCGTTGCACTGGCGCATGCTCCGCACAACTGTGTCACATGCCCATGCCCGCTGTTGCACTGTTGCACCTTCGTGTGCCTACACACTACACCGCTACGCCTTCGTGCACCCATTTAGCCCATGCACACGGTGCCTTGCGCTGCCACTACACTGTGCATGCGTGCCTCTACACGTGCGTGCATGGCCACGCTACTATGTGTGTGCGCATGGGCAGCCTGGGTTGCGCTACATGGCACGAACTGGGCAATCCACCTTCTTTCCTTTGTAGGGGCTGCTACAGAGGTTGGATTGAGTCGATTTTCGCACTGTTGGGCTACGATCGATGACCTGAATGCATCTGTGCGGTCGGATTTGTCATTTGAACCTTCGAATTGTGTCACCTACTCCTTCGACCGTTGTTCTTCCTCGAACTACATATGGTGCTACGAGACTCCAATCAAGGCGATTTTGGAGGTGTTGGACTCCTATCGTCGTCTTGATCAGATCCGTTTGGTCGGATCGTCAATCTGAGGCTCCAAATTAAATCTCCTCTCCTGGCAATAAAAGGATGCAATTAACCTAAAATATACACAAATTACTCTAAATGCAGAATGATGCATGCCATACAATATTTATAATATGAAATGCAAATCTAGGCCTAGGCACATGCATGAATAGCCATTTTATCCTCAATAATTGTGTCTACATCACCCCCTTCCTTGCTGTAGCCACAAGCTATAGTGCTTCTTCAAGGTCTCATTCTTCCGATTAGTTAGGATTTTAATGCTTTCTAGGACAAATCTAATGTTAGTTAGAGTAGATTAGATGGTGAATTCAGTGATGGATTGGGTAATTAGATTGGACTAGATTAGAGTAGTTTAGTTAAATTCAATCTCTCCCTCTCTGATCAGTTCAGATCAGAGCGGTGTTTCTCCACTTTCATTCTAATCCATTATTCTCCCCTTACACTCCACAATTCACTTCTAATTGTTTTCCTCATTTCTTTTATTCACAGTTCACCTCCTCCATTGTAGCAGCCAATAGATCTGAAGTTCATTAACTATGAGATCTACTGGCGCGTTAAGATCAAATAAGGACCTTCTCATGCATTCCACAGATCACAAAGGTCCTCCGATGCATGGAATTAAATTTGATTTAATTAAGATCGATTTGGTTTTTGTGGTTGATTGAAGAATTTTGCAAGTAATTTGGGTTAATTGATTTTAACTGATCAAATTGAGTTTATATGGGTGTAATTGAGTTGTATATGATGGGTGTAAGCTATTTTTTATTGGAGTTTGAATGAGCATTGTGTTTACACCCAATTCTCAGAGATAATACTATTTTTGAGTAGTTTGGGCCTAGCAATCTCAAATTCACTGAGATGAGGCCTAAACCATGACCCGTTGGCTTCTACAAGATTGCCCAAGATCCTAAACACTGATCTCTAGTGTTTAGGAGGTTCTAGTGATCAGATCACCTATGCAATTCTTAAAACAAAGGCTCAAATAGGGCTACATGGATTTCTAATCTAATTGGCTTTAACTCTGATCTTCAAGGTTTAGATGATGTTTTTAAGGTCTAAATGAAGGTTTTGGATGTTTTATAAATAAAGAATTGGAGACTATTTTACAAGAAATTAGAGTTTTAATTTGATTCTAAATATAGTTTCAAAAAAATTTTGATTCTAAATATTCATGCTATCTATGGTATGATATGAGGATTAAATTAGGGTTCCAGAGTTTGTGACTTTCAATTGGGTATAAATTGATTTCCAGATCTTCTTGAGAATGTTTTCAATAGCTAAGATGTGGATTTTTGATGTGAAATCAATCTGAAAGGGATTCAAGAGTAGCAGTTGCTGCTCTGATTTGGTTTGAATACTCTCTGATTTCGATAGATATTTGGGATGAAATGGATTTTTCACATTGGATCTGAGTGGTTTTTGCTCAATCAAGACCTATTAGGTCTGATTTTTAAGTAACTATAGCTGCAGTAGCAGCTGAAGTGTCCACCACAGCAATCACAGCAGCTATTGTCTTCATAGCAGTAGCAATCTGGAAGAAATTCAAAAGAATTTCAGGCTGGATTTTGGAGTGGATTTGAAGGTCTAATGGGCTGACATTGTAGTGTAATGGTAGAACCTCATTTATAAGCATTCATCCACAAGTTTGGGCTTCAATTTTATCTAATATAGCTTGTAATTCTTGTTTTGTCAACATATACATATGCTAAATTGCTTCATTTGTAAATTTCAGCGAAATTGAGTTGAAAATCAGGTTTAATTGTTTATACATCTCTCTTGATATGTGATGAATGTGTTTGAATGCCTAAACATGTTCAAGCCTTCAAACCCCTTTTAGTGCCTTAGGTTCTTTTCAAAACACTCATTCAAGGCCTAGTTTGGGTTTACTTTGTATATAAATAAAAATCATAAAAAAATCACAAAAAAGTAAAATAAAGGTGTCTTGAGTAGGATTAGGTCATTTTCTAGGTGTTTGTAAAATTTCAAAGTATTTTGAATCCCGACTTGATAGAATATACCAGCCAACGGTTTAGTCTACTTTGGAATTTAATAAAAGAACCAAACTAAAAGTACAAAAAAGAATTCCTCTCTCTCATTCTCACTCTTTCTCTCTCATCCTCTACCTCTATAATACATATAAGAACAATAAAAATCATAAAATACTAAAAAATACATAAATATACCTTGTATAGTGTACTTATACTTGTAAATATAATTTAATTTTAAGCTATATGTATATATTGTAAAATATGTAAATAATGTACATATATAACTTATAATTGTATTCTATATATTAAATTAGGTATTTAAGATGATTTATTATATATATACTTTCTTGTGTAATTACATATTAATTTATATTAACTTAAGTGTATATTATCCTAAGTAATTATAAAAACCTATTTATATGTCTATAATTATATCTAATATTTTACATACATAATTAAGTCATTATTATGTACTGTATGATACCTGTAAATTAATTTAATCATGTAATTATTGTATGTAATTAAGTTAGTAAGTTAATTAGTTAAGTTCTTAACTTAAAATAAAATAAATTAGTAAATTAAGTTAATACCGAAGTAATTTATCATGTACACTTGTATTTTATTATTTTAAGTATATTTGACCTATTTATACTATATTTGTATCATATTACAGTATTTATAACTTAAATATGTACATACCTATTTAAAATGTGTATTTAAATGTATATAAATTAAAATAAAGGCTCTAAAATAAATTAAAAATGTGTAATAAATACTTTAATGTATAAATTAACTCTGTACAAAGTCAATTCCATGATTAAGTTATTAATTTATACTTTAATTAAGAAAATAATCCCTAAATTAGCATGTACAAACCCTTAACTTAAACTAATTTTAATATATATTTAAATAACTTAATTTTGTAAATAAATTATATAATCATGTATCCATATATAAGAGCTTTCCAAAAATATAAATTAATTAAAATTTGGATTTAATTATGGCCCTCAAATCGAGGGCCAAATCCTCAAAATCAGCACAAGCGCGAACACTATGCAACGCTCTCAGCCACGCGAACTTAGTCCCACATCGTGTGCTGAAAAGCATGCAATGCAGTATAAATTGGTTTTACGCTGATGACCGCTCAATCATCATGTGCTGAGACACATATACCCATTATCCCTCTCTCTCTCCTGATCTCGAGTATATATAAGCATATTGGTGTACAGTGCTCGGTCGAGGGCTTGCACTGTAGTGGGCCTGTTATTGGACCTGATTTGGGCTTGAATTGAATTGGATAAAATGCACACTAATGAAACTAGAACCGAGTCTAGTAGTGGTTTGGTCCCACCCCTATGGGTTGCTATGTATCCCACGAAAAACCCAGTATGCCCACTAATAAAATAATTTTTTGATAAAGTGAACAATACAAAGTGGGCTTTGTTGAGAGAGTTGAATCCTAAAATTGACTAAGTGTTGAAGATAACTGTGTTGTGTTTATGAGAAAGTAAAGCCCAAGAATTTCTAAGTGTGAATGTTGTATGTGTACTTGTATAATGTATATACGTATAGAGTACATATATGTATATAGTATAAGTCGATAATATATATGTATATAAATAATGTAAATAAATATATGTATATATGGTATACGTAAAAATAGGTAATGTATATATATATATATATAGATATATATAGTGAACACTTGTTTTGAGACTTATATGTATATAAATAAAATCGTAAGGCTTTAGTGGCATATGTATCTGTCACTATAGATATGTAATATGTTAGTAAACATAATCATTTGACCTTATGTTATGTATATATTTTACTAGGGTCTATACTGACATATATATATGTTACTGTATATATAGTATATGTTACTAAAGATGTTAGTATGTGTTACTATAACTTAATCTAATACATATTAGTAGCTATTTTTGTACCTATACTTAGGTATTAACTAGAATGTTGCACATAATTAACATAGTGTAGTATTAATTAGTTTTTAATGCATGTTAGTTGCAAATTTATTTAAGGCATTGTAATGTATATTAATTGATTCTATTGTACATAATTAACTCATTCATTCATTAATTGACTTGCTGATTCATGTTGTAAATAAGATTGACATTTTTGGAATAAAAGAACATTTTTGGACATAGAGGTGATGTATATTAATAACTGCATCCCAATGAACGACCTGGAATAAATCAGTAAAATTAAGTAAATAAATAAAATGATGCAACATCTATTTGCATTGTGACAAATATACTACAAAAATGACACTTAAAACATTATTTTTATTGCAAAATGATTGTAGCTCATCAGGACCTAAGAAATCTAATGGTACTCTTAGATTTTAGTTTTGATCAAGTTTGACTGGGAAATTACACAGGAGCCTAAAATGGAACAAATTACCACCTAAGTCTATATTTTTGGTCAAAAAGGGTTCCTCTTGTCAAAGTGAAGGTTTTAAACCTCTTAAAATATTTTTAAATGATTTTTAGGCTATTTAGATTGCATTTATTTCTACCAGAACCCATTTAATTGAAGTGAGGCTGTATTTAAGATTTTTATTAATAAAATAATACTTGAAACATAGAATTTGACCCTACTTGTGAATTTGAGTTCTTTTGACGACTGATTATCCCCACATTTATTCTGCTTTCATGATTTTATGTTAAAACAACAGAGTTAACTTATTTTCTCTTCTTCTCAAACCCAACTCAAAATAGAATTATGATCTTTTGATGAATATTAAGGAGCATTTATCACTACAATTAGGCTAAACTAAGTTAGTTATCACCAATGATGGTGCTACCATCATACCTCCATGCCTAACTTTTGCTAGTCCCTAGTAAAATCCTATGGAACGAACCAGATCTCTATGCCAAATTTTAACCGTCACCTCTCTAGAAATCAGATTGAAACACAAATTCCAGGCCTAAAGAAATTCAAGTACTAGCCAAGATACAAACCTGACCTGCCTCAGCCTTGAGTTTGCAATGAAGGTTTCTAAGGCCCCAGAATCTGCTCAGAGGTTCGTTGACCCCAACGGTTAAAGCACCCGTGCGTACATGTGTCAACTCGCTTCGATCGTATTTTAAAATCATGTGTCGTAGTATAGTTGATAAAAGCATGACTAACACTTAAATTTATACTACTCGAATTAAAATAGTAATCCAAGCTCATTCCCAAGGAGCAAAAATGCATAACTATCACTATTTGAAATATGCACAAATTACTTGGGTGAACTTGTTATACGAAACCAAGATTTAAAAATCAATCAAGTTCTCATTAGCACTCGAAATATAGATTAAGCAAATGATATTGAGTGTGACAAAAAAAAAAAACTGATTAAATGGTTGTTGAAAGCTCAATAAAAATTAATAATCAATGATAATCAAGTATTCATCTAATTAGGCACAAATGGGCTTTAACAGAAATGTTCGACAAGTTATAGTAGTAAAAATCACTTCAGAAACAAAGTTGAAGCCAAACCAAGGAGACTTTCAGATTTGCCCTTACACTGTCATGATTACGTCCTTGATTTTTGCATTTATACCCTCAATAATTATGTCAATCAGGTTCTTTTCCTTGCAAAGAGGCCCCTCGCCCTGTTCTTCTTCAAGGCTGGTAGGGGACATTGAAGGTCGGCCGGCCTTCTGATCTACCTGTTGGATGGGGCTAGCAAACCAAATAGATGGTCATTGGGAGATCACTGACTTGATGGCAATGGTGGATCGACGAGCTGAGCAGCGGCGGAGATGGAGGAGGTGGCCGAAGTTGATGAAGATGAGGGAAGTCTGGTGATGTCCTGCGAGGATAACACAAGACCTTTCAGTTCCAAATTAGTGGGGGAGAACCCCAAAGCTTATCCTTAGATCTAAGTGCTGTGGGGGCTCGTGAAGTGGTGTGGTGAAGGAGCTTGTTGGAGCTCCTGAAGGAGGTGGTCGGTGGACGTGAGGTGCAGTTGAAATGGCACGGTAAGGTGTTGGAAAGCTAGAGGAGGTGCTGGGAAATAAAAGCCCTAATGTAATTTGAGAGAAAGGGGAGAGAAAAACTGAGGCAGTGGTGAGCCTCTGGAGAAGAGATAGGGAGAGAATTGAGGTTGAGGAAGGGGTCGGAGAACTGCCTCCTTTTCTAGGGAGCACGGTGAGGATAGGGAGAGGGCATCCACTCTCTTGTTTGGTGGCGAGTGCTGGCGGGGAGACGAGTCGTAGAAGACCTCAAGGTCTGGCTATGGTGACACACAGAGGAAGGTGAGGAGGAGGTTTGGGTGCTTGATTTCCAGATGAAGATGCTCAGAGGGACTTTGCAAGGCTTTATAGCCGTGTCCTAGAGCTCGTAAGGGTCTAAGGTTGTGAGAAACGCTCAAAGCAACTCGAAACTGCCGCACCCACTTTGACCAGAGAGAATGGACTGCAAATGAGGTCATCCTTAGCGAGGCGACCGTCGACAGACGTAGAATGAAGAGTAGAAGACTTCTACTTAAGCCTTCGAAGGTAGCCGTGGTCTGATGTGGTCGCAATTCGAGCTCAGAGCTCGGCGAGGAGTTTGGTCAAAGGCAAGGTGAGGAGGGAGACGGCTGACGTCAACATGCTATCAGCTGGGGACCAGGATGCAAGAGAAAAAGGACTTTAAATTAATGATTTTGGACCATTTTGAAAGGATTTTGAGAATTAAGGACTTGAATGTAAAGTAGGTGTATTTGAAGTCAAATTAAGCCCAACATTTTATTGTAGCTTAATTAGAACCTAGGGAATATGTTTTTAACCTCAATTTTGGGTTTCAATGTCATTTGCATGGTTAATTTGCAATTTAGCTCAAAATGTGTTTATTAATTACCTAGGACTCTAATTATAGTCCAAATGGCTTCCTTTGCCTTAATTAATTATCCTACCCCCTATAGAATATTTTTAGATGATTTATAGTAGGGTTAAGTTACATTTATTTTCATTGGAACCTTATCAATTTGAGTTAGGCCGAAATTAGGGTTTAACTATTCATTATTTAGCCTGATTTTCAGAAAAAACCTTGAATAACTGGTTTGGGCCTATTTAGATACTTTAGGGTTCATTTGGTCATTCTTCTCCTCTAATCTTTCTTGATTGAATTATACCCTTTTTAATGTATAAATTAAGTGAATTAAGCTTTGGAATCTAGTCAAATTGAGCTAGAAATAGAGGATGGTGGCAATGCCATCAACATGCAACAAGGTCCAGGTTCAATTTGCTAGTGTATTATTAGAAGAGAAACAAAGATACATATTTTTGAGAGTTTTCTCTCCTTGTTTTTAGATTTCCCTAAATCCAACATCGGATTGCCCTAAACACGGTCTGTATCAGATTCCTTGTCCCCATCATCAATTCTCGAAGGGTCCCTTACAATCAATGCTTCAAGATAGCACTGCCCATGGTAACCCCCACAACTCTGGTTTTCGATACTTCATGATAGTGCTGCCCATGGCATTCTATAGCTAAATCCAAGCATTGGCAATCGACATTTCAGGATAATGCCACCCATGGCACCTGAACCAGCACATGCCACTTACATGTCCCCAGTAGGATATTCAGATATCCTAGGAGACAAGCACCAAGGAGACGATATGTTATAATGCATCCTCAAGGGGAGTATTTACTCCTCTCTACATTAGGAACTCATCCAATCAACTTGTGTTTTTGAGCCACTCTGAAGTCAAATTCTTGAAAAAACATTTTTTTCATAATAGAGCACTTTATGACATTATTTTTCATTATGCTCACTGAATTAATCTCGTGGTTGAATTTTGGGTGCCTAGGTTACCAAGTCCCACAAAGAAAGGGCAGACAACAAGGTTGAATAATCCCTAAACCTTGGACTTAATACATCAGCCTCACAACTCCCTCAACCTCTTTAGGAATAGTCCAGATCTTAATAAATTCATGAGTGCTTAAGCTCAAAATAGGCTCAAGAGTCCTAAAGTCAGTATTCCTCACTAATCTCCTTTCCTTTAGCACATTAGGACTTAGTTCATCATCCGATCCAGTCTAGATCTTAGGTAAGTTGCATACTCAATTACTGGGACTAACACAATTTTCTTTTTGCTCCTTTTTTTTTTCTGTTTTTCCTGTCTTTCTCCTCCTCAAAATAGATTTCCAAATTAGCTCAAAATTTTTTCCTCCCCTTTCAACCTCTCTTTTTTTTTTGTCTGAAACCCCTCAAAATAATCGAATTTTAGTTGTTTTGCACTTTAATATCCCCCCATGCCTAAGATTTGCAATGCCCTCATTGCAAATTAGGTGGGTTTGAGTTCAGCTTACTTCGTTATTCAGAACAGGTTAAAAAGGGTAGATGAATAAGTTGAGATGATTGTTGTGGACGATTTCAAGCTCCAATGGGAAAATCGGAGGTGGAGTCAGTTATTCTAATGTATGAACCCTAAAGTGCAATAGGAATTCAACTCAGAAATGGGTAAGGGTCTCAGGTTTTCAAATGATGGGTTGCTTCCTATTAAGCACTAAGATCAATGCCATCAGTTGGGCACAATGTGGCTAATGGTGATTGGAGATCAAAAGATTCAACAGCCAGGTTCGAATCAGTAAGCTCGAGGAATGGTATCAATCTTTGACCATTCACTACAAAAGGGTCTGAGTCTTAGCTGAGTTCACTGATTTCCATGACTCCATTTCCAAAGATCTTCCAAACTAAAAAATGTCTGATCCATTTAATCTTAGTTTGCTTGGGAAGAGCTTGAGATCAATTGCAATTGATAGAGGAAGATCTGAGAACAATCCCTCCAAATTTGGAGGGGTTTGGATGAGATTTGAGGGAGAATTCCTCAAATGAAGGTCGATGAGTTTAGTTCATCTTCATCTGCTAAGTTTCCATGTTTGGGCACACTGAGAAAGAAGTAGAAGGACTTATTGCAATAAAAACCAAAACTTAAGGGGGTATATGCACTAATTAGGTACAAATGGGCTACAATGCAAACTAGGTTAAGATGATCTCTGATTAGACTCAAACTTTAGGGTTAACCTAATTTGGACTAAAAAAAATCTAGTAGTGACCTTATATTTGGGTTTTGACATAATTTGACTAGGTAATTTACACTAAGGCCCAAAAAAAAGTAAATTCTAGCCTAAGTCTCTATTTTTTGTAAAAATGAGTTCTTTTGGTTAAAGTGAAGGTTCCAAACCTCTTAAAATATTTTTCAATGATTTTTAGAAGGTTTTATTTTCATTTATTTCCACCAGAACCCATTCAATTGAAGTAAGGCTATAATTAGGGTTTTTATTAATAAAATAATCCTCAAATGACATAAAATCCTAATTTAGTTAGCTCAGGCCCACTCCTTAGGAAATTAAGCTCATTTGACCTTAGATTAAGCCCTAATTAGCCCCTTAGTTAACCTACAATTGTGATTAGGTGTTAAAATAACAGAATTAACTTATTTTCTCTTCTTCTCAAACCTAACTCAAAATAGAATTATGATATTTTAATGAATATTAAAGAGCATTTATCACTAGATTTTGGCTAAATTAAGCTAGTTATGACAAATGATTATGCGCACTAACATTTGGTTGGGGAGCAACACACAATTTCACCATTATTCGTATCATCTATTTTGCCTGATTATGGTTGCTAACTTACTCAATTTGACTATTTCTAGGTGAATTCACAATCAAGATCATCTGCTTGAACTAACCATGCCAGGGGTAAGTCAGTGTTTATAACATTTGAGTCGTCTCTTAAGAAATGTAATTACGTTGTAGTACAGTTGACAAAAATGTGACAAACACTTAAATTTATAAACTTGAAATCAGAGAATGTGAGTCCAAGGTCGTTCACAGGGAGCAAATAGAATTCACCTACTAATCACATTCATAAATAATGAGCACAAGATAAGGATTTGCAATGAATAATCTACTTAAAAATATCCTGAATTATAAACTAATGTATCTCAAGAAATAGAGGGATAAAAGGATAGAATAGTGCAAAAATAATGGTGATTTAGATCACCACATAAATCCCTCAAATTAAGCACATAAGAAATTAACTCAAATATCTCAACAGTGTCTTAGAACCACTAATCCACGTCAGATAAGTCCACAGTATCAGAGTTTCAAGCCAAAGCCAAGCACAAAGCGATTATCTTCATAGCACAAGGTACAGAGCCTCAGTAAGACGCACAAGGGCACCTAAGCATAACATAAAGCTATCTCAGAAGCTATGTGTTAACTTTTCTTTAGCATGCACCCTGAGGCAGTAGAGCCAGAGGCAAAACCCTCCCCCTCCCTCCTCATAATTTCTCCTCCCAGAACCAGCCTGGATTCCAGGTAACCAGGTAATTGGGCTATAATCGGGTCATGAGCATAGGTGACCACACTAGTGTACATGTGGGCATGGGTGAGGTGTAAAGGTCATGTGAGCGAGGCATAAGGGACCTCACCCCTCAGTGTTACTTGAGGTGAAGAGCTAAAGTCAACAATTCCTTTTATGTGCCTCTCCGAATTCGTAGCAAATGATGTGGCACAAATAGGTGCCCTCTTCTTCTTCGCATGATGCGACTAAGGATTTCAACCAATTGAAGCAGTTGCTCTACTCCCTTCATTGATTGGAGATTCAAGTTGCTTTACAAGACAAGTCCGCAGCACCTGGACATGGAAGCAACGATTATGACGGTCGGAGGACGACGGTCAAAGGCGAAGGAAGCGAGCTCTTCGGCGATGCCTGAGACAACAAAATACGGGCTTCAAGCCCAAATTAGAATGTTATGGAGCGTCATCATGAGGCGAGGAAAGTGACGGTGGTGATGGCAACGTGTTTCGTATTGTTCAGCAGTCGAACGAAGTCATAGATGATGGATGGAGGATGGGTTGTCTGTTGTAGCGATTGGGTGATGGTGAGGCTAAATTAGTTGAGGGTTTTTGAAGGTGGAGGTGAGTGGAAGCTTGCAGTGGTAGTAGCAGGGCATCTAGTTGCGTGTGTTGGCTGGAAGTGCTCACCAAAGCTTTGCCGGCTATGGAGAAGACGAAGGGAGAGAGTGGTGGTTGTTGGTCGAAATGAGTTGGGAAGGATCTAGAAAGGTTTAGGAGAGGGACAGGAAAGTGGTTACCTAGCTAAAGGATGAAGGGGATGAGGACTTTGTGCAGGCTGTGATTGGCCAGTGCCAGAGGAGTCAAAAGCTTTGAAGGGGGAACGACAAGGAAGAAGGGGTCAAGGCAACTCCTGAGTTAGCCATCGAGGAGTGGACGAAGTTGAGAAGATTGTGGCATTCCCAATTTGGCCGTTGGGAGGCTGTTGGAGGATGGGGGAGGAAGCTTGCTGGAGCTGGTCGAATAGGCCAAAGGGAGAAGAAGAAGAGGAATTTGGCCTTGAAACCTAGCTAAAAAGAACGGCCATGCGAGGGGGAACTTTTATAGAGCTCAAGTCTGACCTCCAAATGAAGAAATAAGCATGATTTTCTTGGAAATTAGGTCACAAGGAACCCACAAATTTCATGGTTTCACTAGGGTAAATCAACGTGAATTGGAAGCCAAGATTTGGTTCACATGATTCTTTGTAGCATGAACATCAATCCAACAAATTTTGGTGAGATTTGGTGGTGCTTTGATGAGGTTTTGAGGTGGTCAAAGGTCGATGATGATGTCGGTTGACCTCCAATGGTGGTAGGGACCTATCTGTAAAGAATATTAGAAAGCTAGGGGGCTTTCTACAAATAATTCGAATGTTAGGGACTCGATTGAGAGGAATAGAGTTTTAAAGGGCTAAACTGTAAACTAGGTCAAGATGGACTCTTAATGGGCCAAAATTTTGGTAAAAACCTAATTTGGATGCAAGGAATATAATGGTGAAGTCAGATTTGAGTTTTGACCACGTTTGACTGGGCAACCTACAGAGAAGCCCAAATTAGGGCAAAATCCCGTCTACGACTCTATTCAAGGTCAAAATAGGTTCAGATTGTCAAACAAAGGGTACCAAACCTCTCAAGATAGTTTTTTGTAAATTTTAGGAGGTTTAGATGAATTTTATCCTGACCAGAACCTCTTGAATTTAAGTAGGTCTAAAATTAGGGTTTTATGTTTTGATTTAGTTCTCGAAACACGTGAAACTCTGTTTCTGTTTGTGTGGACCCACTCTTAGGACTTTAATGCTCAATTGACCTTAGATTAACCCTTGGAAAAACCCCATGATTAATCTGCTTTCATGATGTGATGCTAAAATTGCATAATTAACCCTGCTTTAATGTGTTCTTCTCACAATGGATTTGCATGGAGTTACAGCTCTTAGGTGATTATGTAGGAGCATTTGTCACTTGATTTTCACTAATTTAAGCTAGTTATGGATAATTATGGTGTTACCATCAATCAATCATCTTATCTTTTCTTCCCTAATTCCCACTTTACCTTGGGAAGATCAAAAAGGGAAAAAATGATATTAAGATCTAACCCTGCCTTATTTTTTTAGTAATATCAATCAAGGCAAGAGTTTCCTGATTTATGCATGTTGATTGAAACCAGATTTGAAGCAATTCAATTTGATTAGAGATACCCAATCCATACTTCTTGTACCTATTAAGGACATGCACTAAATCTCTCAAACACCTCGGACTACGCACTTCCTTGTTTTGAGTCCAAGGTGTTATATTTGGAAGCAATTTGGACTCAGAATAGAGCCAAGTAGGGTTTCATATTAGGGTTTTGAAGAGTTAATATACATTTGCCAGTTATAAAGGAAACAAATCTTCCTGCATTTGTGTGCCACCTACTCCCTTGATTAAACTGATCTAACTATCAAACCCTAAAAGCAAGGCTCTAACTTCACTTGAATCATAAAATTTTAGGCCTAATAACCTATTGAGAAACAAAACAAGGTGGTTCAAGTGTCAAAACCAGAATTTCATCCTCAACCTTAGGACAGGTCAGGTGAAGTTGGTTAGCTTTGTGAATCAATCAACCTCAAATTAGGTCATAATCTAAATCAGCTTCTAATTCAAGTGAAATTCAAAGCACAATTAGGTCTAAAATTGGTAGAGTTAAGGGCTCAATTCGCACTAGCCTACTTGGAACCACGTGACAAGGAAGGTCGAGCGAGCGAAACCCAGCAACCCATTGGGGCACATTACCGTGTAGGGGTCTTTGCAAGGCTCTCCCTTCCTAGCTGCACAAGTAATTCTTGGCTGTGTAGATTTTTTTATCTAGAGGTTCATCTTCCTCAAATTGTCATAGTCATCCAATTCTTTTGTGTGCCTTGATTAGGTCCAATTCATATCCAGTCTCTCATCTATTCTTTAGTGCACATACATAGGAAGAGGTCACTAGGTCTAACCTAGAGGCCTCTAATAGAGTTTGATCTAGATTGAGGTCAAGTCTCAATCTTTTTGGGTGAAATTTGATTTGATTTGATCTTTTCAAATCTGGGCCTGAATTTGACCCACCACTTGATTTTGAGACTCAACCTAACAAAATAGGAAAATGTCGACTAGACCTGAACCCTGTTGACAGGTCGATGTCTGCTTTCGTTGAAATTTTTAACATAAAATGTTGTGTCATTGTATTGCTTTTGTGGTGGAAAATCGACTATCAAAACATTTAATAATTCAAAATCTAACCATGAAAATAGTTAGGTCGTCTCCATAGAGAGGAACTAGAGTATTAAAAATGATTAATGATGCATCATGTATTCGGGAATATCAACAAGTGTGCATACTAATTAATGCAATTCATTTTCAACAAAAGTTATCATTCTATGTAATTAATTAAGAATATAGGGACGTTACATGAAAAATCACCTAAATATAATATAATGTAAATAAAAGAATAGTAACTCCTGCAATGGCATGCTCTGTAAATTTTAATACCCACTCTACCATTGAGAAACATAGCTCTTTGTTCTTGCTTAACTGTGCACGCATGGAAGCTTCATCGAAGGACCTACTGCTGGTGGAGGTGCGCCGGAGGTGGGGCATCGTAATGCTAGTGACGACAACCATGGTGCATGATGGTTGGTGCGTGAGGTGGTCGTGAAGGACAACCGGAGGTAGCGGTGGCCGATGGTGACGATGGCTGATGGTTGGCACGTGAAGAGCAACAACCGTAGGTGTGGGGGTGCTGCTATCGTTGGAGGAGAGTCACTGCCAGCGGTCGCGAACCTCGGAGGAGGTATGGCGAAGCGTGGTCGTGATGTGGGCAGCGAGGACAGATGTCGACGGTGGCTGAACGAAGGTACTACTCAGAGGTTTTGGTGGTTTCTTTTGGAGAAGAAGGTGAACAAAGGATAATGGGTGAAGAAGAAGAAAAAGAAGAAAAAGTGGGGGCGACGGTGGGCATCTATGAGGGGTGGTAGTGGTGGCGATGTGCATGTTGTCGTTTGGTTTCCTTCAGGTACAGCAAGAGAAGAAAGCAAGAAGGAAGAAGATGATGAAGAAGAAGACGAAGGGGATGTGGGTGATGGTGATGGTGGTGGTGGTGGTAAGGGTGGTGGTGTTGAGTTCGTGCATACACTGTCACCACATGCATGAGAGTAGAGGCGACATCAAAGCTTGTAGAGGCCATAGTGCATGCATATCCCACGATGTACACTCTGGCCACGGTGCCGGTGGTGGAGTTGGAGAGGCCACCCCCGCTCCCCAAATGATGCACGTGGCCCATCTCTTTTATAAACTTCCCTTTGATCTATTTCTTCCACCAAGATCGTCTCCAACGACTCGGCGAAGCAAGCAGTTGAGATTTGAAAGCCGAAGGGGGATAAGGCACGGTTGGCGATGGGGATTGTGGCGATGCATCATTAGACGTCCAGATTAAGTTCTGGATGTCTTAAAAGTAAAACTTGGCTGCCCTTAAATTCTGCAATCAAATAAATGCATATAATTATTTATAATAGAAGATAAACTATGCAAATCTAAATTATAATGCATGCATTTATTTAATAATAAAATGCAAATATTAGTACACTCTAAAATGTAAGAACTAACCAACTTAGGCTAAAAATTAGTCCACTAATGTGAACTCATCAAATACCCCCATGCCTAACTTTTGCTAGTCCCTAGCAAAAATGATGGAAGTGACCAAAGATTTCTACTTTTCTTATTCCAAAAATTTAGAGATTCAGACAAATGTGAAAATGAAGTGATAGTATCCTAGGTAATAGATCCAAGTAAAAAATCAACTTACATTTAAAGTTCGTACTTAACCCTAGGTAAAAATTCTATTAGGATAGGCAACTTTCTCCTTCAGGGATAAAGCAGAAAATCGTCTGTGATTTGACCTCGGCATTTTGTCTTAAGTAGAAGATTCTGAGTAAAATGGATTCATATTTGGTGGCTTATACTCATCTAGTGCTACATGTAGTCAAGTACTGCAGACTCTAGATCTCTAAACTATCTAATAAGTCAACCCAAAGAGAGGCTAAAATCTATGCTCTCTTAACGTTCCTTTGCGCTCACTCTTTTTTCTTCTTTGCTTTCTGAGATCCCAAATCCCACTAAATTTTGTAAATGTACTCAATGTTTGGTGGCCTCACATGGCATTTGCATTTCAATTAGAGTCTCAATAATCCTATAACTAAGTCAGAAGTCCTCAGCCAGTATTCGAGTAATCGGAAATACTAAAAAGTAGGTATGGGTCATATTTGGTGGATCACAATGGGTGTTTTCGTTGCCTCAATGACATCGACAGATGATGAAAACGAAACAAAGACAAAGCTATAAACTCGAACATTTTTTTTCTTTTCCTTTTTCTCCCTCTCTTTTTTTTGTATATATATTTTTTCTTTTTTTTTTTTTTTGAGAAAGTACCAACACAACACGACACAAACTTTTATTCATGAGGCATTATTAGGGATGATGATATTCAAGACGATATTGTGTGGCTTATTTGCTGGAAGTGCCTACTCTCGACACCGGGAAGGAATGGATAGAACAAGTGTATTTCTAACCATTGGCACTAATACCCTCCTTCAGTCGAGGATTCTATGAAGGACTGTCATAACCATCTACCATAGTCATAGTTTTATTAGAACTCAATCTCTGTGTATCTATCTTATTTGGTGACTCTTAGGAATTCACACACAATGTTTGCACGTAGGATCAAAGAGCGAAAACTATATCTAACTCTGAGGTATCATCATCCAATTATCCAGAACTTAAGAGTCCTTGCACTAGACTTAGTGCACCAGTAGAAACTCTACTTTCACCTCATAAATATTACGTGGATCTAATAGAAGATAGTTTTCCTGACTCCCTTCTAACTGTCCAAGGGCTTAAGAAAATAAGCAATGCTTCATTAAAAATGTCTCTTGGTTTTCTTAAAAGATCCATTACCTAGTCTACGTGCAAGTGAAATAAATATACTAGATTCTAAACTAAGAAATAATTTAAAAAGAAAATCTTTAATGAAACCTCCTTGATAAAAATCTTTTGCTAGGGACTAACCAATTCAGCTCAAGAAAACAAAAGGATTTTTTTTTGGATAATGCACCTAACCTAAATGCATGAATACTGCAAAATGCACCCCCCATGTCTAAATCCTACAATGTCCTCATTATAAAATTAAAACAGGGGTAGAAAGGAAGGAAATCACCTAATAAAGGCACTATTCTGGATGTTGGGTTGCCTCCCAACAAGTGCTGTATTTTCTATCAGCAGCCAGACTTATAGGGAACCTGCAAGTCTGATTCCAAACAGAAAGAACTAGACCCTAAAAATATACATAAAAGCATGGGCCTAGAGAACAAGTAGCCAAGGATGTTGGCGAGCTGATGATGCAGCATGATTCTAAAAGCTCACCAAAAGACATGGAAACAGAGAACCTCATAGGCTACTTGGGGGGTCTAGGAATAACAAAAGGAGCATAAGAAGGGACCTCCCGAAATAGTATAAGTGGAGAATAACAACGGTCCTCCAAAGCAAGAAGGATTGTAAAAGATATATTCAAAAGTATGTTAAACCCTTGAATGGCGAGACTAAAGGTCTAAGCATCAATCCACACTCGACATTCCACTTAGGGATGTACTGGCCTGATTTGCTTCCTAGAAAGAACGTATGTGAGTAGAGACCTGAGCGATGAATTAAGTAAGGAGTCTACAGTTTGCTTGAGTGATTGGATGGTAATGATTAAGTCCAATGAGGGCTTAGTCTGTTCATATTACATTCCCAACAAGAATTCTTCTTTCATTGTTTCATCAAACTCCAATTGCTCCTCCATAAGAGATGACTCATGCATAGAATTCATTATCTCATTATCATAAGTAGACTCATGATCAAAATGCTTTGTTGGTAGTTGGATCTCTTGAGAAGCAATGAAATTGTAATTATCATTAAGTTCATCCCCGAGTTCTTTCTCGTCAATTACATCCTTTCCGGGGGCATTGTGTGATTTATTAAACATAGGCACACTTCATTATCCTTTATCTCTTTAGGAGGAGGATCATTCTCAATGTTATACAAATGGAGAAAGCCTATATTACTCATTTCTTTGATCTCCTCGGGCCATAAATTCTAAAATGATACGTATTGTCCTTGAGAGTCGCTCCTAGGCTCCTTAATCTTATCTTCGTCCTCCTCCAACTTAGACTCTGTATCTTCCCAATTTTGGGGAGGATGATTTTCAAAATCACAAGTAGGGAGGAATCCATATTTTACTAAATCATTCATATCCTTAGGGGGTAAGTCCTCGAATAACACATAATCCCCTCAAGATTCACTCCAAACTCTAAGTCCAGGTTCCTCCATTAGGTCATTATCCTCCTATAAAATAGACTCTTTGTATCCTCGAGACCAGAATTGGTCCAATTCATCCAAATCTTGTTCCATTCCCTTAGGGTCACCTATGTTGAACGCCTGTAAATTATTCGAATGTTGTTTGGTAGGTGTTGGTTCCCTAAGTGGAGGATCGAGGTTGAGCTCACTACGGGTAGAATGGGGCTCCACCACATGATCAATAGGGGAAGTGGTATGAATAACATGACCTTGACCTGGGTCATCGGAACTGAACGATATGCTATCGTTGGGGTCAAGTTCCTCAAGAGGTACCATCTTCCCTTTCTTTTGACTCCAATACAGCTCAGCTAGAAAATCACTAAGATCATTCTCCTCTAGTGGCCGTGTCTCATGGGAAGAGTCTAAGGAATAACTATTCCTCAAAATGGGATCCCTGTTATCCATTGTTTCCTAAAAATGATCTTGGTGATCAGGGGTAAGAGGTAGGGATTGTCCGTCACAAAACATGTTAAAGATTATTTCTATCGTTGTAGTCCAAATCATGTCGAAATAAATAAATTTATAAATATTTCAGTAGGTACTGAGTCGTTCGTAGGGAGGCAAAATACGATTTTCAAAGCCTTTCATACTAACTAATCTATCATATTGCAACAAAGAAATAAACATCAGATATTTAGAAAATTAGATTTTCATTGCTAATGGCAAACTGTTCTCAAACTAGGAATTAAAACAACTATGCTAGAGAATAAAGAGAGAGAAAAGTAGATGAAGGATAGAATCGCTTGTGAGATGCTTGTGCGAAGTGTGAAAGCACTTTAGATCCAGAGCACCGGGAGGAAGACCGAAGGGATGTTGTAGAGAGAGAGAGGTTGGAGATGTGTCTGGTGGAAGTTGCCTCTCAAATGGGGGCCCAGGGGATCTTTTTATAGCTTCAATGAGGGACAAAGTAGGTATCTAGGCCCCCAAAATCGTGCAACAACTTAGGTACTATCAGATCCGTCGATCAGAAGATCAACGACTCAGATCACACCTAAAAATAACCTCTATTGCGACTAATACACACGAAACGCTTTGGATGTTGACACATATCACGCTCACGTTCGCCCGATCCACCATCTCATACTCCTTGTGTGCACGCAAGCACTTCAATTTCAGCCATCCGATCTCTCAATCAAATGGCTTACGATCTGCATCGCACCACCTTTGAAAAGCACATGCATCGGGGCATTAGTTTGGGCGTTAGATTGGGCATCCATCCGCACCACCTTATCCAATGCTCCTCCATGCACCATGCTGCTACCCTCATGTCACTCGATTTGATCCAATGGCTTAATCGCCCCTGCACTCCAAGACCTCTCCAATTTCAGCCCCAACGTGATTAGAACGTGCACCTCGCACTTGCACACGAAGGCAGTGACCAACGAGCTACGGGTGCCTTTATGTCATGATCTTGTATTGTTGCGCAGCCGCTCTCAGCCATTGGACAGAGATCCAATAGCTGAGATGCATTCTTCTAATGGCGCATGGGGAAGGGTGATGTAGCCTCTTTGTGGCCATTGGATGACGATCCAACGACCCAAGTTTTTCCTTCAATGGTCGGGGGCGCAGTGGTGGATCGTTGGGATGGTGACATGTGGCACCATCCTAACCGTTCATCTTTTTGCCTTTGTAGTTGATGCTATAGGGCTCCGATTGAGCTGATTTTTGTGTCGTTGGACTGTAATCGTTAATATGGATCCATTTGTGCAGTCGGATTTGACATTTAAGGTTTGTATCTCTGCTATCTTGCTCCTTGGCGTCTAATCTTTTATAGGTTGTATGTGATGCTACAAACGTCTGATTAAGACGATTCTAGAAGCGTTAGACTCCCATTGTCGTGTTAATCAGCTCCGTATGGTCTGATCTATCATCTACAACCCTGGATCATCTGCAATTAATATCATCTCTTTTTTAAAGAATAAAATAGCATTATTATCTATAAAGATAACAAATTAACTATGATGCAAATTATGATGTTAATGCATGCATTGTCCCTACGTTAAGCTAAAATCTAACTTAATTCAGGTAGATTAGGTCATATGATTGCTATACAATGACACCTCAATGCTTGAATCTTGCTAGTCCCTAGTAAATGCAAGACAAAATGCAAAGTGGTGCTAAATGACTAATTTCTATCAGGAGTTCAATTAGAGATTTATTTCTTTTGTTTGCATCCAAAATTTTAGAAATCTAAACAGTCTTTATAGTGTAGTGTTGTAGCCTATGCAACAAATCCAAGTGAAAAGTCAATCCACATCTAAAGTTTGTGCTTGACCCTTAGTAAAATTCTATCGGGATAGGCAATCTTCCCTCAGGGTTTCTAAATAATATGTAATTTTAGCCCCAGCTTTTGGCTTAGGTAGAAGATATTTGAGTCAAGTAGGTTTGTATTTGGTGGCTCACACTCCTATGGTGCTACACATAGACTAGTACTATAGAACCTAGATTTCCATACTATTAAATAATTCAACTCAAAGAGAGGTGGAGAAACCGTGGTCTCTTTAGTTCCTTTGTACTCATTCTCCCTATGACTAAGTCAGCAATCCTCAGCTAGTATTCGGGCGGTTAGAAATATAGAAAGTAGGTCAAGGCTATATTTGGTGGATTGTAAAGGGAATGGGTGCTATTGCCTCATGAAGGAAACACAACGCAATTAACACTCTTTTTTTTCTATATAGATATTATATTTTGTTTCTTATACTTTTCTTCTTTTTTTTTACCAACACAACATAATGCAGCACCTATGCACATTTATTAACGAGGCATTATTTGGGATTGGGGGTGCTCAAGAGGATATCAGGTGGCATATTTGTTGGAAGTGCCTACTCTCAACACCGGGAAAGGAATGGATGGGACAGCATATTTCTGACCTTGATATTAATACCCTCTTTCAGCCGAGGATTTTGTAACGGACGATCGTAAAGATCCACCTTAGTCCTAGTTTTATTAGAACCCGCTCTTTGCGTATTTGCCTTATTTGGTGGCTCTCCAAAAATTCACATAAAGAATTTGTACACAGGAACCAAGAGCAAAAGCTATACCTAACTCTGAGTATCATTATCCAATTACTCAGAAACTAAAATTCCTTGCACTAGCTTTAGAGCACCAGTAGACTCACTACTTTCACCTCGCATTTGTTCAATGCATGTACTAGAAGATTATTTTCCTGACTCTCTAATTGTTGTCCAAGGGTTCAGGAGAAAAAGTAATGCTTCTTCTCGACAAACTAAAGATGTCTATCGGTCTTCACAAAGGATCCATTACAAATTCTACATGTAAGTGTGAAAATGTACTAGATTCTAAATTCAGGAATCAACTTAAGAATAAATCCCCAATAAAAAATTTTATGCAAAAATTTTTTTCTGACATAAAAGTAAGACATGCAATGTTCACCTCCCATGCCTATTTATTACAATGTCCTCATTGAAATGTATACAGAGAAATTAAAATGTAATAAGCAATGTAAGAATGTAATAAGTGAGAGGTAGGGATATCACCTGACTGAGCTTGTTAATACAGGTCAGCTTGATCAGTAGAAAATGAAAAAATACCTATATAGAATACTGGGTTCCCTCCTAGCCAGTGCTAAGTTTAACGTCATTTGCTAGACACAGTTCAACTCTAAAATGTTTCCAGAAGGTTGATGTGATTATCAGGAATGGGATCAAAGTTTTGAGTGATGTAAGGCTTCAACCTTTGACCATTTACCTTTGTTTCATGGGTAGTCTTGGGATCCAGAATGAGAATAGCTCCATGAGGGAAAACTTTTCTTACAATAAAAGGACCTATCCATTTTGATCTTAATTTTCCCGAAAAGAGCTTTAAAAGCGCATCAAATAACCAAACCTTTTGATTAGGGACAAAGCCTTTTCGAGAGATATACTTATCATGTAAAGCTTTTGTCCTATTCTTATAAATTCTTACGCTATCATAAGCATCATTTTGGATTTCCTCCAATTCAGTCAATTGGAGTTTTCTTTGTCGTCCAGATTGATCAAGATTTAGGTTAAAAGTTCTGATTGCCCAATAAGCTTTATGTTCAAGTTCAAATGGAAGATGGCAAGATTTTCTGTAGACCAAACGGAATGGAGACATTCCAATCGGAGTTTTATATGCAGTCCTGTAGCCCCCGAGAGCATCATCTAATTTAGTAGACCAATCCTTTCGATCTGAGTGGACCACCTTTTGAAGGATTTTCTTAATTTCCCAATTGAAAATTTCAACTTGCCCATTGGTCTGTGGATGGTATGGAGTAGAGATTCTATGAATGACTCCATACTTAGTCAGTAAGGTCCTGAATTGATTGAGAGTGAAATGGGACCCACCATAACTAATCAGAGCCTTCAATACACCTAACCAGCTAAAGATGTTTTTCTTAACAAAGTCCATGACCACTTTATGGTCATTGGTTCGAGTCGAGATGGCCTCAATCCATTTGGATACATAGTCGACTGCGACTAGAATGTACAAGTAGCCAAACGAATTGGTAAAGGTCCTATAAAATCAATGTCCCAAACATCAAAGACCTCAACTTCAAGGATTGGATTTAGGGGCATCATATCCTTCCTGGTCATGTTTCCTAGAGTTTGGCAGTTAATACATGACCTACAGAAATTGTAAGAGTCGCAGAAGAAAGATGACCAATGTAATCCACTTTGTAGCACCTTGGCTACCATCTTTTTTCTGAGAAGTGACCTTCAGAAGAAAAAGTATGGAAAAATTCTAGCACACTTGTGATCTCCTCATCTAGAACGCAATGGCAGATAACCCGATCCGCGCATATTTTAAATAGTTCCAAGTCATTCCAAAAGTAGTATTTGGAATCAGAAATCAATTTATCCTGCCTATGCTTAGTCCAATCCATGGGTAATCTTTCGATTGCCAAATAGTTAACGATGTCCGCAAACCAACATAGTTTGCAAACAGTCAAACGAGTCTCATCAGGGAATGAATCAGAAAATTGTGGAGTTGTAGATTCTACAAGGATTCTAGAGAGATGATCTGCTACTACATTTTGGGCACCAAATTTCTCTTTGATTTCTAAATCAAATTCTTGTAGTAGAAGGATCCATCTGATTAATCTAGGTTTTGCATCCTTCTTAGACATCAGGTGCCTTAATGTAGTGTGATCTGTGAAAATTGTGACATGAGATCCAAGTAGGTGTGGTCTAAACTTCTCTAGAGCAAAAGCTACTGCTTGCAACTCTTTTTCTGTAGTGGTGTAATTCCTTTGAGCCTCATTAAGAGTTTTACTAGCATAGTAAATGACGAAAGGTTTCTTGTCAAACTTTTGTCCCAAGACCGCGCCAATAGCAAAATCAAAAGCGTCGGTCATGATTTCGAACCGATGATCCCAAGTAGGAGGTTGTAGGATGGGTAATTGTGTAATGACCTCCTTCAGTAGATTGAAAGCCCTTAAGAAACTTGAATCAAAACCAAATGTTTGATCTTTTACCAGTAACTTACTTAAGGGCCTCGCCACCTTAGAAATTTCCTTAATGAATCGATGGTAAAATCCCACATGTCCAAGGAATGATCTTACTTGTTTAACCATCGAAGGTGGCGGGAGTTTAATGATAGTGTCCACCTTGGCTTTATCCACTTCAATTCCTCTTTCAGACACAACATGGCCAAGGACTATATGCCTTCCCTAACCATGAAGTGGCTCTTTTCCCAAGATAGGACCAGGTTTACCACTGTACATTTTTGTAACATTTACTCCAAATTGATCAGATGTGATTCAAAAGATTCCTCGAACATAAAAAAAGTCATCCATAAAGATTTCCATAAAATCACCCACCATGTTGAAAAGATTGCAAGAATGCACTTTTGAAAAGTTGCAGGTGCATTGCAAAGTCCAAAAGTCATCTTACGGAAGGAGAATGTTCCATAGGGACATGTGAAGGTGGTTTTCTCTTGATCATCAAGGTGGATAGCTACTTGATTGTAGTTGGAGTAGCCATCTAGGAAATAGAAGAACTTTTGGCTGGCTAGTCTTTCAAAAATTTGATTGATGAAGGAAAGTGGAAAGTGGTCTTTCTTAGTTGCATTATTCAGCTTCCTATAATAGATACAGGCTCTCCAAGAAGAAGCTATGTGAGTTGGAATCATCTCCCCATTATCATTAGTAGTCACAATCCAACTTTATTAGGAACCACTTGTACATGACTGATCTATGGGCTATCGGAGATTAGGTAGATTATTCCTACATCTAACCACTTAATCATCTCTTTTTTCACAACCTTCCACATATTAGGATTCAATTGTCTCTACATTTCTCTAGAGGGTTTGGATCCATCCTAAACATAAATTCTGTGGGTGCAGCAAGTAGGATTGATTCCCTTCAGATCATCCAATGTCCAACCAATTGTACTGTTTCTTCCCAAAACTTGAATTAATTATTTTTCCTGAGTTTGGGTTAGATAAGAGCTAATGATCACTGAGTACATCTGATCAGATCCTAAGAAAACATATTCTAGATAATCAGGAAGAGGTTTTAGCTCAGGTTTGGGTCCTTGGGATGAAGGGTCCAAAGGTGGATCACAGTTATCCTCAAGAGGTCTTAGAATCAAGTCAGTGATTGGGTGATTGACCTCTTGATTGGTTTGGGGATCAAGGCCAGTAGGATCAGATTGGGGCACTCCTAACTTCATACAATATTCAATAGTATGATTCACATCCTTAGAATCTTCTATCATTCCCCCATCCTCAAATTGTTTGGTGGCCTTAAAAATGTTAATCTTTGTCTTCTTGTCCCTGAATTTGATTTCCATACTGCCAGATTCACAGTCAATATTAGCCTTGGCAGTAGCTAAAAATGGTCTTCCTAAAATTATTGGGGCGTTCTTCAAATTCTCTAGTACCTCCATGTCAAGGACCAAGAAATCCATAGGAAAATAAAAATCACAAACTTTGACAATTATATCCTCAATAATTCCCCATGGTGTGGTCACAGATCGATCAACTAGTTGTAGTATGACCTCATTAGGTTTTAACGCTCCAAATTTAAATTTTTCATATAACATTATGGGGATCAAACTAATGGAGGAACCTAAATCTAACAGAGCCCTGATGGGAACACCATCATGAGCCCTAACTAGCTCATTTTAGCCTAGAAAAGAGAATAAAAGCTCCTACATAACCAAATGGAGGTCCTAACTCAAGGAATAACCCTTCTGGAAGAAAAGCAAGAAACAAGGGGTAAGATTGCAATTTTACCATTGCAGTGCAACAACAAGATTTCTCGTGGGCTAAACATAGGTCAAATGGTCTTAACAGGATAAAAAGTGGGTTGGTTCAAACAGAAAAGGATTCATGTGAAATCTAAGAATTAAATGACTTCTTGTAACTCTAAAGCAAACCCACTTAATTTAGCAAGGTTCTGAGCAAGATAAAATTTACCTAAATCCTCTAAAATTCATTGAAAAATACCCTCTAGGATTTAGAACCTTCAATTTGGCCTTTAGAACCTATTTTGACCTAAATTAGGTTCTCAGTCAATTATTTACCCTAAATTAGGTTTTTGTCTAAATTTCCCAGTCAAATGTGGTCAAACTAAAATCCAACTTCACCATTGGATTCCTTAGGTCCAAATTAGGTTTTTACCAAAATTTTGACCTAAGGGGAGTACACCTTGACCTACATTGCAAACAAGTCTTGCGTAATTACATTTCTACCCCTAACTTTTGAAAGCTTGAATTGGCCTGAGATAACCCCCAATTTCCTCTCTTCCCCTCCAGCCAACCTCCCAGCAAGCTCCGGTGACCCTTATCTCCCTCTCTCGTCGCTCTACCACAATACTTGTGGTAGAGTTACCTTTATCTCCTTCGTCCGCAATGCGCCACACTAGCCGACGCTCCAACCACCTTCTCGTCGTTGTCGTCCTCTTCTCATTGGGCTTTCATCTCCGGTGATGGCACATATGAGCTAGTCGCCTCCTCCGCATCCCCCTTCGTCTAACCACCCTTAGACAAGTCCTCTCTCTTTGCTCATCATTTTTCTCACACTTATTTCTACTATTATGCCTCGACATTCGCACACCACTATCACCCTCTCCACCTCCGGTCAGACCACCGGCGAGGTGTTCCCACCGCTCCATCCACCTTGCCAACCACCTCACGAGCTCCGCCACGTCGCACTGACCATAACCCCTCTTTCCATTCATTGCACACGCCCCCAACACGTCCCCCGAACACACCCATCTGCACACACAGGGTGACCTAGGCACAAACGCTCAGGCCACCCCGCGCCATGCCGACCACCGTGCCACCTTCGTCCTATTCAGGCGAAGCTTCTTGCGTATTTTGACGAGGCTACAAGGCCATTTGCTTGTGGACAGGGTTTAGGCTTCCGCTGCGATTGAAGTAGGACAAAGCAAGCTTGAGAGCTTCATCTAGGACCCTAAGCACTAGGCTCCAAGCCCCAGGCTACGCGGATTCCCCTCACGCATAGCCTTAGCCAAATAATTGGGACTAAGGGCCACAGTAGTAGCCGCAATTGAATGCCCTCAGCTGCGGGTGCGCACAAGAGGAAGGTGGGATGTTTAGTCCCACCTCGAAAGATCAGGAGCGGGCGTAGCCGAATAAAAGGAAAAAGTCACATAGGCTCGTTGCCTCATGACCACTGAGTGAGGTCCCTCTCACCCGATCGACTGGGCTCGTTTGCGACCACACTCCGCGGACCTGGTCTTGACCCAACTCGACTAGCACACCTCGCCCACCACTGCACGCCAGTAGGCCTAGTCCGGGGCATGCATATCTGACCCGATAACCTGAGAAGGCTCTGGGAGAGTGAGCCTAAGAGAGAAAGGAGAGGAGAGTTCGCGCAGGTAGGGGGGTAGGTTTTGCTCTTGCAGGGAAAGGAGAAGAAGAAGAAGCCAAGGGTGAGCCAAGGAAGAAGAAGGAGGAAGCTGAAGAGGAAGCTAAGGGCTAAAGCAGAAATCAGAAGAGAGCTAAAGAGGAAAAGAGCAGCAGAGTAGAGGAGGTCAGAGAAAGAAGGAAGGAAGAAGAAAGAAGGAGAAGAGTCAGAGAAGAAGAAAGAAGCCAAAGAAGAAGGTAGAGGCTGAGGATCGCAAAGAAGAAAGTAGAAGGAAAGAAGAACAGAGAAGAAAGAAGAGAAAGAGAGAAAGAAGCCAAAGAAAGAAGACTGAGAAGTTAAAGAAAAGAGAAGACAAAGAGAAGAAAGAATCAAAGCCAGAGAAAGGAAGAAGAGGAAAGATTGCAAGAAAAATCAAATAAAGAAGAAATGTAGCATTTGATTTTAAGACGTCTGATTTTATAATCAGACGTCCAATTTCCATAAGTCCTCATTACATCTCTTTCTACATTTATTCCTATTATCTATATACTCATACTTTATAATTTTCATTAGATTTTTTAGTAATATTATGTGTTCAAATTATATTCATTAAGTTTAGTGCATGAATTCTATTTGCTCCCTGTGTTCGACCTCGTACTTAAACTTCGAGTAATTAAATATATTTGTTTTCAAAGCGATTTCATCTATACTATGACGCATTATTTTAAAACCCGATTTCGCCTTGTAAACATTTTGGCACCGTTGCGGGGAGCAACGCGCAATTCATCACTAGTCTCTACATTATTTTGATAATATTTGAACACTAACTTGCCCTATTTGTTTTATTGTGATTTTGCAAGGTATTCCATGAGGAGATCTCCCACACAAATCAACCACTCCAGGGCAGGTAACTTCTCTATTCTTCCCTAATCAACCTCCTAATCTTGGGAAGATAGAAAGGAAATAATCAAATTAGGAATCACCTACCTTCCTTTTATAGTAATTATCATTTAAAAGGCTAGTTTCCAAATTTGCGAAAGATTTTTTCAAATCATATTGAAGTTGAAGCGATTTCTTGAGATCCTACCCCAAAATTCCTATGCCTATTAGGGATCACGCTTAATTTTTAAATCTCCGTGGACTACACACTTCTTGTTTGAAGTCCAAAGAGAACTTCTGTGAAAATCAAAGAGGACTGGAAATAGAGCCAAATTAGGTTTTCTATAGTAGGGTTTTGGAGTGCTAGTTCACACGTGCTGGCATAAAAGGAAACAAACCCACCCGCATCTGTGTGCTACCCAAGCCCTTGATTGAAAGGATCTAATCAAGACAAACCCTAAAATCAGTCTCTAAAATCACTTGAACCTTAAAAACCTTGGACCTAATAACCTGGGAGTCAAATTAGGGTGATTTCTAGGTCTTGACTTAGAATCATTCTGCCATCTTTAGGGTAGGTCAGGTGAAGTTGGACTACATTGTAGGCCAACCAACCTCCAAATTAAGTCACAAGTCAAAACACTGCTTATTCAAGTGAAATCAAAGGCACCAACTAGGACATAAAACTGATAGACTTAAGAGGTCAAGGTCCCCATTCTGGTCTACCTGGAATCTCAGTGACGAGAGGTTGGGTGGGGGAAACCCTGTAACCCGTGGGGACACTCTACCGTGTAGGGGTCTTTGCGGGACTCTCCCTCTCTGGTTGCCCAAGTAATTCTCAGGTGGATGACTTTCCGATCCAGTGGTATCATTCGCCCTGAACCTCCATAGTCATCCAAACATCTTTGGGTGCCTTCATTGGATCAAAAACACATCCAGTCCCTCATCTCTTCTCTTTAGAGCACACACATAGATTTTCAGTGGGATTCTCTATTCAGAACTACTCACTTCAGTCTCAGATCTGAATTCTGATTCTACATCTTGATTCCACCATCTGATCCAAATATGCAGCTTGGTTACTTAGGATTACCATTCAAGAAACCTGAGTCACAAAGATTCATGAGAGATAGGATGATTGAGGATGCCTTTGAATTTTATGAAATTGAATACAAAACCTCAAAACCAGTAGAAGACATTCAGGTTAGTGTACCAACAATAACAACTTTCATCATAAACTATGCCCAAGTGCTATTAACAGAAGCTACAAAAGGATCAACCCGAGACATTCTCATAATAGGATACATGATGTAAACACATTTACACTACTTAAAATGTCTATTTATGCATGTTCTTAAGCATAGGATTGCATTTCATGATATAAATATTGCATAACATGCATCATCTTGCATTTAGAGTAGTTTGAATAAAATGGAGGTTAATTGTCTCCTTTTATGTGCTTGGACAGGGCAAACATTTTATCGAGGCCTCGGATCAAAGATCCAATCGCATGGATGTGATCAGGGCGACGATTGGAGTTCAACGACTCCAAGATTGCCCTAATCAGACATCCGTAGCATCAGATGGTGAAAATCCGTACTTCAGATGATAAATCCGATCACACAGATGAATTCGGATCGACGATCGCAGCCCAACGACGCAAAACTCAAGTCAATCCGACATCCGTGGCACCATCTACAACTTCCAGAAGATGGATGGCCAAGATGGCACCACGTGGCGCCATCTCGGCCGCACAAACGGCCGCACGCATTCTACGAAGGCCCCGCACCCGCTCACTCTCTGCCATTGGATCTTGATCCAGTGACTGTGGTCGGCCGCGCTTAAAAGCGTCTACTCGACCATCCGCACCCCGTAGCGCAGCGGTCGAGCGCGCTTACGCGACCGGCGGGCGCGGGTTCGAGCCGTAGTAGAGGGCTGGAGGCGCGGGCGATTGGACACGGGTGGAGCGCTAGATGGAGATCGGACGGCCACGCACGCCCGATTGAACGCGCGGCGCAGACGCCCCATCGCACGCAGGCGGGCGCGCAACGCAGCGGGCGGAGACGCATCTTAAGCCGTCCGATCTTGCGATCGGACGGCTGAGGATCGTTGTGCGTGCGATAGCATTGAGCGCGCGGGCAGCTGAAGCAGTGCGCGTGGGCGCAGAAGCTATGCCCACGTCGGGGCTTTAGTGATGGATTTATCCGTCACTAAAGACCCCTCATTTATTATTTTGAAGTTGTAATGACCATTTTGCCCCCACTCCTTTCAACTATAGAAGGAGACCCCCTCCATATGAAATTCTCATCCCTTTCTTCTCCTCTCTACCCCTCCAAAGTTCAAGAGAAGCTTGTCCCACACCCGGGATGCTTCTCGCGAGATAAAGTCCAATTTTCGTTCCCCTTCGGAAGTGGATCCCGTGACGACAATGCCGTGCTGCTTCGTTCCCGTTCTTCTGCTACATCCTCCTTCGTCCAGCTTCGTTCTCCTTCGTCCAGGCGTCGTCCCGTCCGGCTCATCTTCCAAGCAACCGTCGAGGAGGATTTCTCTCTCCCTATTCTTTTTATTGCTTTCTAGTATAGATTTACTGCTTTCTAGTGTAGTTTTGTTCGTCCTCCAAGCAATCGTCGAGGAGGACATTTCTCCCTCCATTCTTTTAATGCTTTCTAGAGTAAATTTATCGCTTTCTAGAGTAATTGTTTTATGCTTTGTAGTTGTAAGAGTGAAATGAACAATCTCCTTAATGAAAACTTCCTTGTTTATTCTACATCTCATTTTGATTTCTCTATGTAATATTCTCTTTCTCTCTTACTCTCTCTCTCTCTTCTATTTATTGTAAATAATTGGATAGTTTTAAATTGAATTATTCTGTGACAAATAAAAAGAAACGCGTAGTTTTTAAATCAAACATCCGCCTCCCTGTGTTCGACTCGAAATTTTAATTTCGGTATAAATTTTATTTGTTGAACACGAATTCTTCACTTTCGAACTACAATGACAGGTTTTCCAAAACTGAACGCGTTAGCGTAGCGTTCGTAACGTTCAACATTTTGGTGCCGTTGCTGGGGAGGCGACGATCTTTGATTTCTCTTCGCGTTTTGTAACTTACAAATCATTTACCTCACTTTTCTCCTTTCTTATTGTAATTGCAGGTACTCTTTTGAGATGAGCAAAAGAGGTAGATTGGAGTAGAGTGCTGTGGAAGGTTAGTTATCCCCCATTCTTTCCCCCTCCATAGATTTCATTCGCCACATTGAATCCAAATTCCAATTAACCTAGGTGTTTGCATAAATCCTAGGAATAGTTTGGTTGTTTGGATTCTCACTCACATTCATTCCACCTTCATTTATATAAAAAATAAATAAAAAGATAATTCTGTGGGGCAATTTTCAACAAACACACAACATACACCCACATTCAAAGGCACTTAATCTAATTGATTTGTTTCTACTCAACTGAGTTCTGATCTGTGGAATCGGTACACATAAAGCAACACATAAAAGAGTAGAAATCATTCTAGGTTAACCATCTTTGTGTGCCTAACTTAGTGGTGCATTTGTGGCCAGTTGTTTGAGTTGTTTGGGCCGCACCACTTCAATTAAAATCAACTCATCAAGTAGCTGCCAATTAGGTTCAACTCTTAGGGATTTACCAGGCACTCCACATTCTTTTTAAACTTTAAAGGAAAACATCTTCACCTGTTCTTGCAAAACTTGGTGTGCCAACGAAACCTGTTTGAAAAAACCTAAAGTTGAATCCTAAAAGCTACTAAGAAAGATTTGAACCTTAAAATTCACCACATCAAAAATAATCTTACTTGAAAACCACTGGTTGTGCACGCACACACAAATCAATCAATTATTAAGGACACAACCCATTTAAAGGGCCCATCACATTCCAAGGCACATTCAAACCTTGCCCTAAATAAAATAGAGTAGACGTTGGCCTTAAGGATTGAACTCGCTCTTCAGAACTCAGAACGAGATTATTTTTGATTAGTCTGTTTCTACTGTTCAATCTGATGTCTAGCTAGGGGAGCAGAGTCAAATGATCACGGCTGAGGGGTACACTAGGAACTGGAGGTGCAACCCGAAGGAAGAACCTTCTCCCTAGTCCCTCCTTCTAACTGGTTGGATTGAACAGACATAAGTAGATCAAATCGTTCCTTTATCTCAAGACAGGTTTTGAGAGTCTGTAGGTCTGTAGGCTAACCCATTTAAGGATAGGTTTGATTGTTTGTATTGCAGGGCACCTTTCTTCCTCCCGTGTCTCATGAATCCTTCCACATATTTCACGCATTCCCGTTCTTTCCCTCCTGTTGTGAATTATCCTCAACATGACGATTATCCCAACTTGTATTGTAATCAATCATCAGTTAGTTGGGATAATTCAGATTGGGGATACAATTCCGGATCCCTGTGTTTAGGGTCTAACCTTGAACACTTTGATTCTGATTTCTATCCTTCTCAGAGCTACATCGATTATAGATCGTCTTCCTTTCCTGAACAACCTAATACGATCTACAATCAAGAAGGATACACCGATCCTTACCCATCCTCTGATTTCACTGCCTTTAGGTCATCACCATCTTTTCAACAATCTGAAATGACCTATTATCAGGAAGGGTATAACGAATCTCAATTCGTTAATTCCCCTGCATTGAGCCCAAACCCGCCCAACCCTGAACCGACTCATTTGGTTCAGGTTAACTAGGTTCAAGATAAGGTTCTGGCAAACTTGAGGAATATCATTCAATCTTTAGAAGTTCAGCCAATACCTTGCATTGAGAGATTGGAGCCCCTGATTGAAATGATTGATGATTTAAACAAGTCTTTGTTGGATTGACTCCAGGATGTTAAGGATAAGAACCCGGGTGAGTTTCTACTTGGGAAATTAGCGAAATTGAGGATGAGATTCGTGGTTGCTTTGATTCAATCTTGGAATAATTCCCAGGATGAACCCTCTTCAGGAAAGCCAATGACAGAACCTGCTCAGGCACCTGTTGGGGGGGCACGTGTTACGAGGCTGACCAGATTGAATTAAAACAACCAATTAAGGATGATCTGATTTCTTCACCTGAGATCCCTAAGCCGGGTTACGAGGAAACGTATGTCTCCTTGGAACAGAAAGTGACAAATGATTTTGGGACATACATTGATACGGATCCTGATGGTGAAGATTCAAGTTGCGAAGTTTCACGTGAGTTTTCTGAACACGATTTCTATGAGACGATTGGGCCTGAGGAATCTGATAGATCATTTGATAGCCCAATAACTGAGGACATTGATCTTATTAGGGCACACATTACGGATCCAAAATCTCATTTTTTGGAGCAATCAATTCAATGCCCTGATTATCAGTTACACCCTGTTGAGCTTATTGATGATTCTAATTCTGAGATAATTAGACCCAAGTCAATTTTGATTCTGCCACATCATTTAGACTTGGAGATTTCAGATGGGGTGATGAATATACAAGAGGTCTTGGAATTTGATATGCTGAATGAGGAGGATAGGAGCTGGGAAGTTCTGATTTGGGAAGTTAATTTTGGAGGAAATAGAAGATTGAGTCGAAGGGTTCCTTTTAAGCTGAAACCATCAAATCAGAACCCTTACGACATTTGTTTCAAGGATGTCAAACTCAAGCACACATTCAATGATTATTCTTTTAAGCTTCAATTCTCTGTAACCTGACTTTTTGGTCTTGGGCTGCATCCTCATAAATCGCAAGCCCGACCCCGCAAGCATTCTGATTTTAGGTTTTGGGTAATTTTTATCCAGAACCTAAGGTATTCTCGATTATGGGGTGTGGGTCTGCACCATAATCTGGTCCACATCTGTGGACCTCTGTTGACAGGTCAGAAGATTCTTCTGTTTATTTTAATTCTGGCCTGCACTTGTGAATTCTTCATTTCTTTTCTTTGTATAGTGTGCCTAGCTGAAGACACTAAACTCAGCATATATATAGTTTTTCTTAGTTTTCATCTCGGAGCAGACCTGACATTTACGCAATTCAGGTTCTTTCTTCGCTTTTCCACTCTGTTTTATGTCTTTTTAATACAATGAGGACATTGCATTAGATAGGCATGGGGGGTGGATATTCATCTCTGAATTCATTCGTCAGCTCCGTAGATTTGTTTTATTTTCTTTTATATAAAAATAAAAAAAAAATAATTTCGGAATTAGGAAAGAGAATTTGGGTTTAAGAAAATTTTCAATCTTAGGAAATACTACATTATGATTTGAACACAAAGACCCTTCAGGTCTTTGGACTTAATCAGCCCATGTATCCACTAAAATGTGGATTTGTCTTTCGAGTCCTCGCCATCTTAATTCTATTATAATTGGAATAAATAAGTTTGGGTGATAAGTACACGACTTATCAACCCACCCTCTGATTTGAGAGAATTTTGAGTCTTAAGCATCTGCACACTTTCTTTGCACTGACTCGTTGTTCGACGATTTTAACGAAAATTGGGTAGCTAATGAACCTTCTATGGTGATATGGCTGGCAAGTTATCATGGGTAACAGCCCATAGGTAGGTTGTCCAGAGCCCAGTCACTGGACCTTTCTCTTTTTGCTGCCTTTAGGTAAATCTTAGACCAGGGAAGCCACCTACTTAAAAAAAAAAAAAGAAAAAAAAATAAAAAAGAAAAGGAGAAAAGAACAAAAAGAAATAAGCCACACTTCGCCGCACGAATATGGCTGGCAAGTTGTCGGTGGTAACAGCTCATCGACCGGTTGTCCAGAACCCAGCTTAGAAAATGCACTAGAAATTCCCAAAACACTTAGGAAGAAGCGGAGAAGTAGAATAAATCGGGGAGATATACACTGGATTCACCCTTGTGTTGACCCCGTAAAAAAAAAAAAGTAGGGAGAAAGCTACCAGTTGTAAAGATACACCTTTAGGCAGAAGTCTTTTTGAGGTCACCTAGAGGCGTAGAAATCTGAAGTCCGTTTTAATTGCCGGTCAACGAGTCTATCACAATCACAATAAGATGCTTAAAACTTAGGGTTCTCATCAAATCTTGGGTGAGTTGAATGGCCGTAGAAAGCCACTCTTAAACCCTAAAATTTGAAAATCCAAAAAAAAAATTAGAAAAGAGTAAAAAGAGAAAAAGAAATTTTTTCTTTGAATAAGGCGAGGGCTTGAGGCGGTCTGCATTTTGGCTGATACCCGGGCACTGTTGTGTCTTTGAAAGTTTAGTTTCTAAGTAGACAATTTCTTAATGATTGAAAATAACTTAGGTCCAAATAATCCAACCTAATTCTTTTATAAATAACATATAGTTTTTGCTAGGGACTAGCAAAAGATAGGCATGGGGGTATGATGTAAACACATTTACACTACTTAAAATGTCTATTTATGCATGTTCTTAAGCATAGGATTGCATTTCATGATAAAAATATTGCATAACATGCATCATCTTGCATTTAGAGTAGTTTGAATAAAATGGAGGTTAATTGTCTCCTTTTATGTGCTTGGACAGGGCAAACATTTTATCGGGGCCTCGGATCAAAGATCCAATCGTATGGATGTGATTAGGGCGACGATTGGAGTTCAACGACTCCAAGATTGCCCTAATCTGACATCCGTAGCATCAGATAGTGATCGGGGAACCCTAGAAGATCAAGGGCCAAGATGGTGAAAATCCGCACTTCAGATGATAAATCCGATCACACAGATGAATTTGGATCGACGATCGCAGCCCAATGACGCAAAAATCAAGTCAATCCGACATCCGTGGCACCATCTACAACTTCCAGAAGATGGACTGCCCAGATGGTGCCACGTGGCGCCATCTCGATCACATAAACGGCCACACGCATTCTACGTAGGCCCCGCACCCGCTCACTCTCCGCCGTTGGATCTTGATCCAACGGCTGTGGTCGGTTGTGCTTAAAATTGTCCGCTCGACCATCCGTGCCTCGTAGCGCAGCGGTCGAGCGCGCTTACACAACCAGCGGGCGCGGGTTCGAGCCGTAGCAGAGGGCTGGAGGCGCAGGCGATTGGGCGCGGGTGGAGCGTCAGATGGAGATCGGACGGCCGCGCACGCCTGATAGCGTCCACGCGCAATTGAACGCGCGGCGCGGATGCGCGATCGCATGCGGGCAGGCGTGCAACGCAGCAGGCGGAGATGCATCTTAAGATGTCCGATCTTGCGATCGGACGACTGAGGATCGTTCTGCGTGCAATAGCATTGAGCGTGCGGGTAGCTGAAGCGGCGCGCGTGGGCGCGAAAGCTACGCCCACATCGGGGCTTTAGTGACAGATTTATCCGTCACTAAAGAACCCTCATTTATTATTTTGAAGTTGTAATGACCATTTTGCCTCCACTCCTTGCAACTATAAAAGGAGACCCCCTCCATACGAAATTCTCATCCCTTCCTTCTCCTCTCTACCCCTCCAAAGTTCAAGAGAAGCTTGTCCCACACCCGGGATGCTTCTCGCGAGATAAAGTCCAATTTTCGTTCCCCTTCGGAAGTGGATCCCGCGACGACGACTGCGTGCTGCTTCGTTCCCGTTCTTCTGCTTCATCCTCCTTCGTCCAGCTTCGTTCTCCTTCGTCCAGGCGTCGTCCCGTCCGGCTCGTCCTCCAAGCAACCGTCGAGGAGGATTTCTCTCTCCCTATTCTTTTTACTGCTTTCTAGTATAGATTTACTGCTTTCTAGTGTAGTTTTGTTCGTCCTCCAAGCAATCGTCGAGGAGGACATTTCTCCCTCCATTCTTTCAATGCTTTCTAGAGTAAATTTATCGCTTTCTAGAGTAATTGTTTTATGCTTTGTAGTTGTAAGAGTGAAATGAACAATCTCCTTAATGAAAACTTCTTTGTTTATTCTACATCTCATTTTCATTTCTCTATGTAATATTCTCTTTCTCTCTTACTCTCTCTCTCTTCTATTTATTGTAAATAATTAGATAGTTTTAAATTGAATTATTCTGTGACAAATAAAAAGAAATGCGTAGTTTTTAAATCAAACGTCCGCCTCCCTGTGTTCTACCCGGAATTTTAATTTCGGTATAAATTTTATTTGTTGAACACGAATTCTTCGCTTTCGAACTACAACGACAGGTTTTCCAAAACCAAACACATTAGCGTGGCGTTCGTAACGTTCAACAATACATTGAGATAGAAAAATTGCATAACTTTGAATACCTTCAATGCATGACAAATCCTATACTATGGGAACAACACCAAGATGATCTTGAAAAATGAGAAGAGATGATGAGATTATTGAAACAAGTTATTGATAAGAAATACCTGTACATACCCCAAACAGCTCATGAACCATCTTGGAATAGTATTGAGGATCAATTTGATTTCCCAAATTTTGGGTTTGAGGCACAAAGTTGTTGTGGATTCCCAACCCAGATAAAATATAACATGCCTGATCTTGAATTAGGTTGGAAAGTCCCAATTGCAGGAGAACATGATTTTTAGCCAGCCCTAGAAAACCAAAATCCTGGGTGACCAATCATAGAATTCCGAGACTCCTGTAATGATGAGATTAAAACTGAACCTCTCGGGGGTGTAAATCTCGACCCTTATTCTGATAAGGTGACCCTCGAAGGTAATTCTGACCTAGATTCTAGTAATTCAACCCACATCCTCAGCCTAGAATCTGGATCTAAAACTTATTGGGAAGATTACGAGGCCCCGTATGACGAAGATCAAAGTTGCAATGAAGAGTATGATTCTGAGCCTTTATTTGATGAATATCCCTCTCCAACATCCTCAAAGATATAGGTCGATTTCACGGACATCACGCCAATCTATGATACAGAAACCGAGGAGTTGGCAGAGTGGGGTTTTGATTGTGTCGTCCCTACAAGCCAAAAATCTGAGCGCAGACCCTATAAGGACACCTTTTTAAGCTCAGAATCTACATATAGGCTAGACCCCAGTCAGGCTGCTGAGTCTACATCATATGATTTACTCGGTAGTGGAACCCTTGATCTCGAATCTCATTTAGAACTTGATTTTCACATGTTCTCCAACGATTTCGAATCTTATCATGATTTCGGAGAACCGTTGTTTCTTGACTACGATGAGCCAATCTACGACCTCAGCTCACATGATTCATTCTCTAACTCCGACTCCGACTCTGAGGTCCCTGATTCAAATTCAGGTTCCAATGAGATGGAATCATTTCTTTTCGATTCTCAGGAATCAAAACCAGAAAATACCAAGAGTGACTGCAACCCAGAGTTCAAATCTTTTCTTGACTCAGATTTCCTGCATCCTATAAACACTCTTCAAGCATTCACTTTTGAATTTGATGGCTACTATAAGGACTCTCTAAAAGAACCCACCTATACCTCCTTTCTAGAAGAGCCCTCATACGCAATTCTTATTGAAGCCACCTCCTCCGCATATACATAACCTATCCAAACCCGTTTTCAACCCCGACCTGCAACCGGACTCAATTTCTATTCTGATTCCCCTCTTATTGAGCCGATTGCAGATGATTCGCCTCCACAGCTATATTGGGTTTCGGACATTGATCAGACTGAAGACCATGCTCCATCATTCTCTGATCACCTCTGTAGGGTTTCCGCATCATCCATTGATTACTTTATGGGTCCCTACTCAGACCAGGCTGATTCAACTTAGCCAAACCTTGAATTCACACTTCCACATCATTCTAAGCTCCATAGTATATGGTGGTCTCCACATCTCTTGATCCACACTTATCAGACCACTAGATTGTTTGGGTTTGGGCTGCATCATCAGCCTACTGATATGAATAAGCACCTGGTTGGACCAACCAGGCTCTTGATCAAGGTGCTTGTTCTACAAAACTCAGCTGATTTGACCACTCCCTCTCCATACCATTTCCCACCCGGCTGAAGGCGATGAATTTAGCGCTTAACGGGAGGCAACCCATCATTCCAAAAACCTGAGATCCTTCTTATTATCTATCTGTACTTTACATCTATTGCACCCTGAGTTTAGTCTTAGAATAGTCGATCCCACCTCTGGTACACGTGGCAGAGCTTGAAATCGTCTGCATCAGTCATTCCCGACCCATTCACCTACCCAATAAATCCTATTCTAAGTCCCTAAACCCAACACTGTTTCACACCCTCTGTTTACAATGAGGACATTGCAAAACTTAGGCATGGGGGGGTGGTAAAGTGCAAACATACAGAAATCAAGAAAATTTAGAAGGGTTCTCACAAAAAATCACATATGCCAAAAATACCAAAAAGATAGAAAATTGTGAAAAAGAACAAAAAGTTGGAGGAGAGAAAATTTTGAGGCCACACAAATATTAAAGGAGAAAAAGTGAAAAATGTCAAAAAAGGAGCACAAAATGAAAAGAAAAAGAGAGAGTCATTAGTAAGAAATTAAGGGATTAACTAAAGTTCTAGACCATATCAAGAAAAAGAAAAATGAAGTAAAAAATTGCTAATGAGATAGAAGAGATTAGTAGGAACACTGATCTTAGGCCTCTTGGGCTAGATTCTTAGGTTTAAAAATTCAAGTATCCACTAAGAACTGGATAGTCCTCAAGAGGTTGGGGAAAATGTGAAGCTTAAAGGGAGTATTCGTCCTCGTTAACTGACCTTTGGTTTGCGGGACTCGGTGACCTAAACACCCCAATTCACACACAGTCTAGTTCAGTGCGCATAATTATTAAAATCGCACAAAAGCATTTAAATGTTCTAACAAAAAATGAAGTCACCTAGATTAGGAGCGGCCGATCAACACAAGTTGATTTGGATAAGTTCCCGGTGCAGAGAGGTGGGAAATTCCCCTCGAAGATGCGTAATAACATATCGTCTCCTCGGTGCTTGTCTCCCAAGATATTTACATATCCTACCGGGGGCACGTAAGCACCCTATGCTGGTTTAGATGCCATGGGCAGCATTATCACAAAATGTCGATTGCCAGGGTCTGGATTTAGCTACAAAATGCCATGAGCAAGATTATCTCAAAATCTCGAAAGCCAGGGTTCTGGGGGTTGCCATGGGCGATGCCATCATGAAGCATTGATTGCCAGGGACCCTTTGAGGATTGACGATGGGGACGAGGAATCCGATACAGACCATGTTGAGAAGCCAATTCGGAGCTAGAAATAAAAGGAAAAGAGAGAGAAAACTCTCCAAACAAATAAATCCTTTTTCTCTCTCTTACAAAAAATGCATTGCAAACTGAACCGAGGCTAAAATACGTTTCAACCATGGGTGCTTTAACCACGGAGTGCAACGAACCTTAGGATAGTTCCTGTAGACCTTAAAAACCTTTGCGGAGGACCGAGGCTAGAGCTGGTCAGGTCTTGATCTTGGTTGATACTTGAGTATCTCCAGGCCTACTGTCAGCATTCTAACCTAATTCAAAATAAAAGAAAAAGGCACTCATCATAATTTGTGAACATTAAAGGAATTCATGGTCTAGAACAGAAGTTAAAACCTTAAAATTTTGCTAAGGGACTAGCAAAAGCTAGGCATGGGGGTATGATGGGAACACTATCATGAGCCCTAACTAGCTCATTTTGACCCAGAAAAGAGAACAAAAGCTCCTACATAACCAAATGGAGGTACTAAATCAAGGAATAACCCTTCTGGAAGAAAAGTAAGAAACAAGGGGTAAGACTGCAATTTTACCATTGCAGTGCAACAACGGGATTTCTCATGGGCTAAACATAGGTCAAATGATCTTAACAAGATAAAAAGTGGGTTGGTTCAAATAGAAAAGGGTTCATGTGAAATCTAAGAATTAAATGACTTCTTGTAACTTTAAAGCAGACCCACTTAATTTAGCAAGGTTCTGAGTAGGATAAAATTCACCTAAACCCTCTAAAATTCATTGAAAAATATCCTCTAAGATTTAGAACCTTCAATTTGACCTTTATAACCTATTTTGACCTAAATTAGGTTCTCAGTCAATTGTTTACCCTAAATTAGGTTTTTGTGTAAATTTCCCAGTCAAATGTGGTCAAACTAAAATCCAACTTCACCACTGGATTCCTTAGGTCCAAATTAGGTTTGTACCAAAATTTTGACCTAAGGGGAGTTCAACTTGGCCTACATTGCAAACAAGTCCAACGTAATTACATTTCTACCCCTAACTTTTGAAAGCTTGAATTGGCCTGAGATAATCCCCAATTTCCTTTCTTCCCCTCCAGCCAACCTCCCAGCAAGCTCCGGTGACCCTTGTCTCCCTCTCTCATCGCTCTGCCACAATACCAGTGGTAGAGTTACCTTTATCTCCATCAGCATCGTGCCACACCAGCCGACGCTCCTGCCACCTTCTTGTCGTCGCCATCCTCCTCTCACTGGGCTTTTGTCTCCGGCGACAGCACATACAAGCCAGCCGCCTCCTCCGCATCCCTCCTCGTCTAACCACCCTAAGATAAGTCCTCTCTCTCTCTCTACTCATCATTTTTCTCACACTTATTTCAGCAATTATGCCTCGATGTTCGCACACCACCGTCACCCTTTCCACCTCCAGTCAGACCACCGGTGAGGTGTTCCCACCGTTCCACGCCTCCATCCACCTCGCCAACCACCTCACGAGCTCCGCTACACCACATTGGCCATAACCCCTCTTTCCATTCATTGCACACACCCCCAACACATCCCCCGAACACACCCACACCCGCACGCACAGGGCTACCTAGGCATGCACGCTCAGGCCACCCCGCGCCACGCCGACCACTGTGCCACCTTCACCGTGTTCAGGCGAAGCTTCCTGCGTATTTTGACGAGGCCACAAGGCCATTTGCTTGTGGGTAGGGTTTAGGCTTCCGCCGCCATTGAAGCAAGCTCGAGATCTTCATCTAGGACTCTAGGCACCAGGCTCCAGGCCCCAGGCTACGCAGATTCCCCTCACGCATAGCCTCATCCAAGTAATTAGTATTGAGGGCCATATCAATAGCTGCAATTGAATGCCTTTGGCTGCGGGTGCACGCAAGAGGAAGGTGGGGCATTTAGTCCCACCTCAGAAGATCAGGAGCGGGCATAGCCGAATAAAAGGAAAAAGTCACATAGGCTCGTTACCTCATGACCACGGAGTGAGGTCCCTCTTACCCGACCAACTAGGCTCGTCCACAACCATGCCCCGCGGACCTAGTCTTGACCCAACCCGACTAGCACACCTCGCCCACCACCGCATGCCAGTGGGCCTGGTTCCGGGTGCGCATATCCGACCCGATAACCCGAGAAGGCTTTGGCAGAGCGGGCTTAAGAGAGAAAGGAGAGGAGGGTTTGCGTAAGGGGGTAGCTTTTGCTCTTGTAGGGAAAGGAGAAGAAGAAGCCAAGGGTAAGCCAAGGAAGAAGAAGGAGGAAGCCGAAGAGGAAGCTAAGGGTTGAAGCAGAAATCAGAAGAGAGCTGAAGAGGAAAAGAGCCACAGAGTAGAGGAGGTCAGAGAAAGAAGGAAGGAAGAAGAAGGAAGGAGAAGAGCCAGAGAGGAAGAAAGAAGCCAAAGAAGAAGGTAGAGGCTGAGGATCACAAAGAAGAAAGAAGAAGGAAAGAAGAATAGAGAAGAAAGAAGAGAAAGAGAGAATGGAGCCAAAGAAAGAAGAAGAAGACAGACAAGGTAAAGAAAAGAGAAGACAAAGAGAAGAAAGAATCAAAGCTAGAGAAAGGAAGAAGAGGAAAGATTGCAAGAAAAATCAGAGAAAGAGGAAGAACTGCAGCATTTGATTTTAAGAAGTCTGATTTTATAATCAGACGTCCAATTTCCATAAGTCCTCGTTACATCTCTTGCTACATTTATTCCTATTATCTATATACTCATACTTTATAATTTTCATAGATTTTTGAGTAATATTATATGTTGAAATTATATTCATTGAGTTTAGTGCATGAATTTCATTTGTTTCCTATGTTCGACCTCTAACTTAAACTTCAAGTAATAAAATCTATTTATTTTCAAAGCGATTTCAACTATACTACGACACATTATTTTAAAACCCGATTTCACCTTGTAAACATTATCAACGGTAGTATCTCCAATAACACAAGAGATTAGAGGGGCTCCAGGATCTTTTTGTTTTCAGGGTAGGTTTCTAAGGGTAACTACAATAGCTTGTTCACATAACACTACCCTTTTAGATGATTTGGCCTGGAGTTTAGGTGTGCACATTTCTTTCAAAAATTTTGCACAGGCTGGGATATTGTCAATTGCTTCAAGGAGTGGTATGTTCACCTGGACTTGTTTAAAAATATCTAGTCACTCCTCAGATGGATTGGTTTTCTTTTTCCTAGGTATGTTCAAGGCTTCAAGAAAGGGTGCTTGAGAGAAATCATGAGTGTTCGGGTCTTGATCCTTGTCTTCTTGATTAGCTTGGTCTCCCAGGTTAGATTTAGGCTCCTCAAGATCTTGACTAGATTTAGATTTGGAGGGGTAAGGATCTTGGATTTGTCTCCCACTTCTCAAGGATAGAACATTGGCAAAGGCATTATAGTTAGAAGGTTGAGGTGGGTTCTGCAAAATAGGCTGAGCCTTGTTAGGGTTAGGGTTAACAAGGCTTGGTGGGTGCTGGGGAGCAGGTTGAGCTATATGTGCCTATTGCTCCTGTGTGTTGTTTTGGTTAACCCTATTGCTGGGGAGCATCTCATGTTGTCTAGCATCTATCGATTGGTCTAGTCATCCCATCAATTTTGTCCTCAATTGATTCATTTCTTCTTTATATCTTAGATTCATTTCCCGCATCTCCTTGTGGACCAGACTCAGATCAGAAGGCTAGGTTTCCTAAGTAGGTTGTGGCTGATATGTGCGCGGTTGTTTGTACCTATTGGGTTGCCCATAAGTGTTAGGCTTAGTCAAGTTAGGATGGGTGGGTTTCTGACTTGACCAAGCAAAGTTAGGATGGTTACACCATCCAGGGTTGTAAGTGTTCGAATAGGGATCATTTCTAGAGTTTCCCTGGAGTGCATTCACATCCTCAGGATAGTTAGGCATCGGGATGCCTAATTCAAAATTTGAGGGCATCAAGGTCCCTCCTTGGTACCCAGAAAGAGATGGGTCCAAGTAAAGTTGGCTCATGGGTGGAAGCCATGGTTAGGTCATTAATATTGTGCACTATTTCCTGTCCTAGAGGGTTGGGGAGTTGTGCGTGGGTTATCATAGAAACTCCTTGGGTAGGCATAGGATTTACTCTGGAATGTGTACCAAGGAACTCCCACCCTTTAGAAGGTTGTCCAATTTCTTATCCAAATTCTACATTTTTCCCAACGAGTTCCACCTTATCCAATCATTGTGCAATCAGTTCTAAATCAACTGAGTTTGAATTATCCTTAACTTCATAGACTCCACTCCTTGGTTGATTTGATCTGTTGAAGGCGGACATTGAGGCATTGTTGAGGGAATTCTCACTCATATTCTCGAATAATTGAAAGGCTCCCTCAGCATCTTTGCTTAGGAAATTACCCCCACATGCTGCACCAATGAAATTCTTGAAATTGTCACTTAACCCATAATAGAAAGTATAAGCCAAGTGCCACTTCGGAATCCCATGATGAGGGCATTTCCTTGCTAAGTCATTAAATCTCTCCCAAGCCTCATGCAGTTGTTCCCCAAGGTTTTTCTTAAAGGTTGTAATGCCACATCTAAGAGCATTTGTTTTTCCTATGGGAAAGAATTTCTTCAGAAAAGTGTTTCTTAAATCTTCCCAAGTTAGGATTGGTCTACCAATTGTCCTCAACCATTGAGTAGCTTTATCTTTTAAAGAAAAAGGGAACATTTTCATCATTAAGGTATCCTCATTCATGTTCCTTGGGCCAAAGGTCCTTCCTATGTGTAGAAGTTCTTCAAGGTAGTGGAAGGGGTCATCAAAATTGTGGCCATGGAAGTGGGGAATCAAATTGATGATTTGTGGTTTGAGTTCAAGATCATCCCCATCCTAAAGTACCCTGACAAAAGGTTCAGGTTGGGCATTAGGAGGATTATAAAAGTCTCTAAGCGGTTGGTCAACTCTCCCATTTTGGAGTCAGGTAATGGCTTGCACTATGACTTGCATCTATCTATCATGATGTCAACCTTGCTTAGTAATTTGCCTCTATAAGAGAGCCATTGGATCCAGATTTTGTTCCTCCTCTTCAATCTCATCTTCCTCATGGTGACTAGCCATTGAGGAGGGTTTAGATTCAGATCTTGGACAATCAGGTCTTCTCTAGGATTTCTTCCTAAAGGTGGTAGCAAATCAAAATGTAGAGATCTTCTACCTTGCATGCACCAGAAGAATGTTTTTAAATTGGAGGGAGAAGACAGATGCGAGAATGCCCCACCCTCTCAGTACAAGCAATCAAGCTAGTCCTTAGAGTGTAAACCCTAAATAGACCTAATCCTAGCTCTCCAAAACATGACTAGGTTCGATCAACCCTTGAATTACTTGGTTGGACAGAAGGGTGGGACCCCCTAGGTCACCCCACATGATGGGACATCACTAAGGGTTAGCGCAGTTACCGCATTGACCTTTCTTGTCACCAATGGGTCCAAGTAGACAAAGCCTAGACCTTAGCCCAATCTAATTTCAATTTACCAAGAAAATTTATCCTGCCTAAGGCACGTCTACTCAGTTTTAATTTTAGGCTCGAGGTGCTTTTGGAATATGATGGGCGTTAGGAGGGTGCTGCTATTAAAATTGATTTCAGAAGTGTGAAGTGCACAGGCAAAGGGTTCACAATCTTTTTTTTTTTGATGAAGTGAATTTTAAGGTTCACTTGAGTAAATATCTTCAAGCAATGGTTCATATGAGGCACACAAGAGGTTTTCTAAGTCTCAATTATTTGATAGATTTCCTTTAAGTATGAAAATGCAAGTGTGCATTACCTTAGTGTGAAACCCTAAGAGCAGATAGTACTAAATGATCCAATTTAAGTCCAAAGCAAGTAAGGTAGTGCGACCCATGGAATCAATTGATCCTATTGCACCACCAACTAGGCACTCAGAAAATATTTTTTCAAGAATTTTAATGCATGTTTTTTATTTTTTTTCAAATTTAAAGTATACTTGGGGTTTTGTAGTCTTTTTGACCCCCAATTAGTGATTGAATGTTTTGTGTAATCAAACATGCACCAAATATTGTTTTCATAAATTTCCAAGATTCTATATTATCATAGAAATCTAACATAACAAATTTTAGATAAATTAGAGTTGTATAAAAATTCTTATGATTTTTTTAAATTTGAAAAATCAGGAGCAATAACAAAGTTGATATTGGTTCAGTTCATGAATTTTTAAAATTTCTATATAACTTAGAATGGTGCAAAATCTAAATATGTTGTTCTTGACTTTAAAATCCAAATCCAGTAAAAATTTCAAAATTTTTGGACGTTCATAATTTTGAAAATTGAATTTTTAAGATCAGAGTTTGTTGCAGCCCAAAAATATAGAAGGTGATTTTGTTGATTCCCACCAATAATAGATTTTTTTTTTTAAAAAAAAATAAGTAAATGCTAATCCTAAGGTTCAAGGAAAGCACCTTTTCTTTTTGGATTTTTTTTCAAAAGAAAATCTAACCTAATCTAAGATACGAGTACTTACCGAGATTAGAAGCCTACAATTTTTCTGTTGTTGCGACTCTTCAATGAAAACAAAGCAGGTTATAAATCTCAAATAAGCAGTAGGAAGAAAAACTTCAAAAATTTCTGTTGCCTCCCTGGCAACGACACCAACTTGTCCGTCATGAAACACGTTAATGATTATTTCTATTGTTGTAGTGCGAATCACATCAAAACAAATAAATTTACAAATATTTCGATACGTATCGAGTCGTTTGCAAGGAGGCAAAACATTACTTTCAAAGCCTTTCATACTAACTAATCTATCCTATTGCAACATGAAAACAAAGATCAGATATTTAGAAAATCAGATTTTTATTGCTAATGGCAAATTGTTCTCAAACTAGAAATTAAAACAACTATGCTAAAGAATAAAGAGAGAGAAAAGTAGATGAAGGATGGCGCTGCTTGTGGGATGCTTGTGTGAATTGCAACAGCAATTCAGATCCAGAGCGCAGAAAGGAAGGCCAGAGAGATGTTGCAGAGAGAGAGGCTAGAGATGTGTCTGGTGGAAGTTGCCTCTCAACTGGGGTCCCTTAGGCTCTTTTCTTAGTTTTAATGAGCAGCAAAGTTGGTATTAAGGTCCCCAAAATTGTGCAACAACTTAGTTGCGATCAAATTTGTCGATCGAGAGATCAACAGCTCAAATCGCACCTAAAAACAACTTCTATCACACCTAATACATGCGGAATGCTTCGGATGCTGACACGTGTCATGCTCATGCTCGCCCGATCCACCTCCTCACTCTCCTCGCACGTGTGCACGCGTGTTTCAATTTCAGCTGTTCGATCTTTCGATCGGATGGCTTACGATTCGCATCAGAGCATTAGTTTAGGTGTTGGATCAGGCGTCCATCCTCACTGCCTCATCCAACATGCCTCTGTGCATCGCTCGATATGATCCAACAGCCCAATTGAGCTCTCACTCCATCGCCTCTCTAATTTAAGCCTTAACGTGATTCAAACGTGCGCCTCATGCTTGCATGTGAAGGCTGTGACCAACACACTGCGAACACCTTTATGTCGTGATCTTGTATTCTTGTGCAGCCACTCTCGGCTATTGGATGGAGATCCAACTGCTGAGATATGTTCTTCTTCTGATCGAACATGGAGAAGGACGATGTGGCCTCTTTATGGCCGGTGGATGACGATCCAACGGCCCACATTTTTCCTTCAGTGGTTGGGGGTGCAGCGGTGGATCGTTGGGATGGTGCCACGTGGCACCATCCTAACCGTTCATCTTTCCACTTTTGTAGTAGATGCTACAGGGCTCCGATTGAGCCGATTTTTACGTCGTTAAACTGTGATCATTAATCTAAATCCATCAGGGTGGTCAGATTTGACATCTGATGATTGGATCTCTACTATCTTGCTCCTTGACCTCTAAACTTCTACGGGCTATATGTGATGCTACGTACATCTGATTAAGACGATTCCAAAGGCGTTGGACTCCCATCGCTGTCTTGATCAAATCCGTACGGACTGATTTATCATCTGCAGCTCTAAATCATCTGCAATTAATATCGTCTCTCTTTTAGAGTATAAAATAGCATTATTATCTATAAAGCTAACAAATTAGCTATGATACAAATTATGATGTTGATGCATCCATTATCCCTAAGTTAAGCTAAGATCCAACTTAATTCAAGTAGATTAGGTCCTTTGATTGCTGTGCAATCAGGGATCAAAATCACTCATAGGAGGGTAGCTAAGTTGACTAATTTCTTCATTTAGTCGTTGACTATTCCTCAACATCTCTCCCATAGACTCCATTTCTTTCTATTATTTTTGCATTTCTATCATAAAAGTGGAGAGACTACTGTCAGATTGGGGAGGATAGTCCATCTCAGGCTTAGGTTGCCTAGGAGTATCTGTCCAACCTGATAAGAAAAATCATGAAGGGTGGGAGGGTTTGGTGTTTGCATAGTAGTGGAGATTCCAGTGGTGGAAAATCCTGCTGCTAGGCTCTACTCAAAAGTGAGAGTTATCAGGCCAGTACTCTCAAGATAAGAATAGGATTGGTCCCATGAATTGTCATTGTACCCCTCTAAGGAGGGATATGCTAGGGGCATGGAATCTTGGTTAAAAAATGGGAAGTATTGGTTCTGATAATCTGAATGATAGGAGTAAGGGTGATCCATTTCTCAGGTTTAACTCTCTTAGGACTTAAAAGAAATTAGAATAAAACCAGAATCTTCCTAGAGAGCTCTGCCACTGCCAAAACAAATGCAAATACAGTAGGAAACTATTTTTAGTAGATTGCATGTTTCCTTAATCCTATTCCACAGGTTAGTTGAAGAAGTCAAGTTAGTGCTCCTCCATTCCCACTTAAATGGTATAAAAGGTCAAGTGCACCTTGAGATCCCTAACCAGACCTGCCTGAGGAAGGTAGAGGTTAACAAAGTTATACTAGGTAGCCAAACAAGTTTTATAGGAATTATGCTTCTTGGGCCGACCTTCGTTGGCTTCAACCTACTCGCAAGGGATGGAAGTCTCAAATCGAACCCACACACAAGGAACCAAAGTACTTGGTGGATAGGCTTGTTGATTTTCGACTAACTTCCTTTGTGGTGCAAAGAGGAAGGGTAGAAATTTATCTAGTGACCTTATGTGTGATGTGCACAGTGTCTCAGGCGTGCAACACATGTATTCGTTTTGTATTTTGAAATCCCACAAAGAAGTCCTTTTGCACGCAATATAAAGTCACTGATTTTAAGGTCCAACTTCTTAGCAATCCCAATTTCTTTTAAGGTGACCATTAAATTAACTAGATTCAAACACTTTAGTGGTCTTGGATTCAAGTCCAATGCAGATGCATGACAGGTATTTGACGCTAAAGAGAAGACATACCTTACTCCAACTTTCTTCAATGCAAGATGTCTGCAATGCAGAAAGAAAAACTAGATGCTACTTAAATAATCCTATATGGCCGCCCTATAGATATGCAACTTCTAGTAGAAAGCTCAAAATTTTTTCTTTTTTTATGATAAGCAAACAAACCTAATATAATTTAGCTAGCTAACTAACTAACTAACATACAGTTCAAACAGTTCAAATAAACCTATAATCTAAATAAAATGGGAACACACTCCCCAAAAATACCCCCATAACAAAGGTTCAACCAAAAATTTGGAGGACAACCCCGAAAATAAACCCCAAACCACAAGGGTGAGAAAACTAATAATTAGAATCTAAAAGTCTAAATCTAAACTACGATCTAATGAAGAGAAAACAATGAAACAGAGAAGCAATTCTCCTGATTGTTCCTCCATATGACTTCATGTGTGTGGGATCAAGGCCCACAGGCACCTGTTGCTGTCCTCCAGGTGGCATCAAGGTCCACCAAAAATATCGCCTCTATCGATCATGCCTATCATGTTTGTTCATACATTTTTGCACAAAAATAGAATCAATGTCAGTAATTCAGAAAAGCTTTAAAAATAGCACAAAAATAATCTAAATTCCCCAAAAAAACTTAATAGCCATGTTTCCTCCCCAGTAATGGCACTGTTTGACAAGTCGATCTTTGCTTCCGTTGAAATTTTTAACATAAAATGTTCTGTCGTTGTAATGTTTTTGTGGTGGAAAATCGACTATCAAAACATTTAATAATTCAAAATCTATCTACGAAAATAGTTAGGTCATTTCCACAGGGAGGAGCTAGCTTATTAAAAATGATTAATGGCGCATCGTGTATTCAGGAATATCAACGGGTTGCATACTAATTAGTGCAATTCATTTTCAACATAAGTTATCATTCTATGTAATTAATCAAGAATATAGGGAGGTGACGAGTCGATTTTCTCTTTCATTTAAAATTTTAACATAAAATGTTGTGTCATTGTAAAGCTTTTGTGGTGGAAAATCAACTATCAAAACATTTAATATTTGAAATCTAACCACGATGGATTAGGTCGGTTCCATAGGGAGAAATCAGCCTATTAAAAACTCTTTAAAGTCTAAAAACATTGTTCACAAATTATCCACTAACCATTGTCCCCATTAATCCTCATTTACTTAAAGCTTTTGTAAGAGAATAAACGTAACTCAATTAAATGAAAGTGGGAGGGGGTTCATGCAAATCTGTCTTAATATAATAATTGGATAAATAAATCAACAGTGCCTCTCACAATGGCATTATGCGTAAATAATAATTAAAGGAAGAATAAGGGATTTCGTCTCTCTCCTCCTCGCACGTGAAGAAGAGGGACCGGCGACTGGCCTGTGGGCGGCAGAGGTAACTTGGAACGAGGGGGTCACGGTGATGATGGTAGGGCTTTGAGAGGTGGCCGACGATGACAGACGGTGGTCGACGATGGCAGCAAGGAGCGAAGGAGGCCGGCGGCATTGGTTGGTGTCGATGACGAGAGGCTGCTTGAGAGATAGCACAGATGGGGTGGGATCGATGGCGAGGACATGGTGAGTGCGTAGGTGATGCTGGTGTGACTCGAGGAGGGTGGGTGGAGTGGAGCGGTGGTTGCTGGCGTTGGGATCTTTCGGAGGTTGCAGTATGTGGCGTTGAGAGGTGGAGAAGATAAAGGATGGGAAGGTAGGTGCCTGTGCGTGGGCGATGTGGGAGAGGTCTACTAGAGGGGTTGGCGGTGATGTGTTGGGTGGCCTGATGGTGATCATGGTGTTGGATGAGATCTGCTGAGGTGGTGGCGACTTTGGGTTCTTTTGTGGAAGGGAGAAACAGGGGAGAAGAGGAAAATGAACAAGAAGAAAAAGGGGAAGGGGATGGTGTCGATGATGGTGATGAAAGTGGTGATGGTGGTGATGGTGGAGGGAAAGGCTGATGGTGGTGCACGATGTCACCGTGCACCACTGCGATGATGGAGAATGCCTATGCCATAGTGTACATGGGAGGGCATAGTGCAAGCTCTATTTCATGGTTGTCCTTTCTGGCCATGGTACCGGTGAGGTTCAAAGGTCACCCCCAAGGGGGAGAAAGATGGATCCCCTTCGCCTGTAATTGGTTCTTTATAAAAATCTTCAGTTCGATTTCTTTCGCCGATAACTTCTCTAACCACTCGGCGAAGATCATGAGTAGTTGGGTTGTATGGAGAGACAAAGAACTGTTGGCGGTGGAAACTGTGGTGGTTCATGCGTTCAGTTACCATCAATGTCATCAGACGTCCAGACTGAGCTGTGGACATCTTAAAAATTGAAATTGGACGGCTGTCATGTGCATGTCCAATTTGTGAATGCTACCTTCATATTTCAATAATTCTTACATCTAACCTGCATCCACCAAATAGGTTATCATAATCATATGCTATTAAATGTAAAATTGGCACATAAAATTATATGCAGACTAAGATAAATTACCATTTATCTCTTAAGCAATTAGAAACTAATCACCTATAATTAAAGAGTACTTCGGTTAAATATTAGTCCAATAAATTGGACTCATTAAGAGGTTATATGCAAAATCACCTAAATATAATATAATGTAAATAGAGGAATGGTAACTCCTACAATGGCATTCTCCATAAATTTTAATACCCACTCTACTATTGAGAAATAGAGCTTTTTGTTCTCGCTCGACTGCACACGCATGGAAGCTTCATTGGAGGAGCTACTACTAGTGGAGGTGCGCCGGAGGTGGGGTGTCCTAATGATGGTGATGACCCGACGAGCAGTGGCCAGAGGTGGTCGGTCGAAGGTGATGATGGCTAGTGGTTGGTATGTGAAGAGCAACAGCCGTGGGTGTGGGGGTGCAGCCATTGTTGGAGGAGAGGCACTGCCGGCGGTCACGAACCTTGGGGGAGGTACAGCGAAGCATGGTCGTGACGTAGGCAACAAGGACAGATGTCGACGGTGGTTGAACAAAGGTGAATAGAGGACCATGGGTAAAGAAGAAGAAGAAAAAGAGGGGGCGACGATGGGCGTCAGTGAGGGATGGTAGTGGTGGCGGAGTGCGTGCACGCACTATGGTTGATGGTGATGGTGGTGAGGGTGGCGGTGTTGAGTTCGTGCACGCACTGTCACCACGTGCACGAGTGTAGAGGCAACGTAAAAGCTTGCAAAGGCCACAATGTGTGCATATCCCACGATGTACGCTCCGAACATGGTGCCGGTGGATGGAGGTGGAAAGGCCTCCCCCTCCCCCAATGATGCGCACAGGTCATCTCTTTTATAAACTTCCCTTTGATCTATTTCTTCCACCGAGATTGTCTCCAATGACTCGGCGAAGCGAGCAGTTGAGATTTGAAAGCCGAAGGGGGATATGGCATGCTTGGCGGTGGAGATTGTGGCGGTGCATCGTCAGACGTCCAGATTAAGTTATCGACGTCTTAAAAGTAAAACTTGGCTGCATTTAAATCCTACAATCAAATAAATGCATATTATTATTTATAATACAAGATAAACTAGGAAAATCTAAATTATAATGCATGCATTTATTTAATAATCAAATGCAAATATTAGTACACTCTAAAATGTAAGAACTAACCAACTTAGGCTAAAAATTTTTTTTTGAAACAGTGAGGATTGCTATCATGAACCGATAGCAATCTGGAGGGTAGTATATTTCATATCAAAAGAGTATTACAAAAAAGATGCCCAACTATGTATGAGAGACCAGCACTCCTTTACAACGTTCTCACATCTCACCGGTCTCTCCTGAAAAAGTTTATCATTACGTGCCCTCCACACACACCACAAAACGGCTGCCATAGCCCCCAAGGGTCGACCAGGATTGATGAACCTCTACCACAAAGAATCCCAAGAGGGGAGGGGTTCTAAGCAAACCAACCTCCAAATCTTGTCAGTGACCAAGCAAGAGGAGAAGATGTGTGTTGCATTATCAGAATGTAACCCACAAAGAGGGTAGGCATTCAGAACAGTCCCCATCCTTCTGTGCCTCAGATCGCCAGTGGTCAACCCTTCCCATCTGCAAAGCCACAGGAATATCTGAACCTTCAGAGGAACTCTCAAAAGCCAAATCTTTCTGTCAACAGGATCCCATTCCACCTCACTATTGGATCTAATAACTTTCTCATACACCTGCTTCACTGAGAAACTACCCTGCTAGCAATATGTATCCGTCACATCTCTCATAAGATGCATCTGCTGTAGATTAGCCATCAGTTTTTGCCTCTCCTCCCATAGTCGAGTGCCCGGCCTTCACTGTTGCAGCCCTTCCAGCCGCCAGCATCCCTCTGCCTGAGACCACAGACTTCTAACTGTGGCATCCTTATCTGTAGCAGCGTCATACACCCTCGGGTAGATCTCTTTCAGCAAGCCCAAGTCAGACCACCTCTCATTCCATAAGTTGAAACTTCTGCCATCTCCGAGCTTAGACTGCAGCAGGTGCCAGTAGCTGGTGATTGCAGATATCACTGATAGCCAAAAGGGGGAAGGCTTCTTCAGCTGAAGCCTTTGCAAACTGCTGTTAGATCCCCCATAGCTATCCATGATCAGATCATTCATCAGCCCCTCCTTGCAGTCCAAAATCCTGATGGCCCATTTCAGCAACAGGGCCACATTGAATTCTTTTAGTGCTTTAATTCCCAACCCCCCAAACTCCTTTGGTCTATAGATACTGCTCCATCTGATGGGCTACATGAACCCGCCCTCATGACCTACTCCTTTCCAGAAGAATCTCTTCCTCATAACATCCAATCTCTTCCAAATACATTTAGGGGCCCTAAATATGCTAAAATAGAAGACCGGTATGGCTGTAATGACCGAATTTAGCAAAATTAGTCTTCCACCCTTAGATAGGAATTTACTACTCCAACCTTTTAGCTTTCTAGACACCTTCTCAAACAAGACATTCCAGTCTGATTTTTTCAGTTTGGTAGCCCTTAGTGGTAATCCTAGATATCTCAGTGGCAGTTTAGTACGAGGTGACCCCAATGTACCCTCCAAATCCATCTGCTCCTGCTCATTCATGCCAAAGCAAATCAAAACAGACTTATCCTTGTTTAAACATAAGCCTGAAATATCGCCAAATATCTTTACCAATAACCCCAGAGCATGTGCCTCAGACTTGGACCCTTCCACAAAGAACACCGTGTCATCTGCATATTGTAAAATGGGGGCCAGGTTTCTCCTGTTAGATAGTGAGTACCCTTTAATTATACCCACCTCTGCCAATTTGCAAGCATACCTTGCAAGCCCATCCACCGTAAGGTTGAAAACCAATGGGGCTAGAGGACACCCTTGTCTAACCCCACGCTGAGGCTGGATCTAGGCTCCACAAGGCTTCCCATTGACCAAAGGAGAAAATGAAGTAGTGGTGATACAACATTTCATCCATTGGATCCAAAGGCAGGGGAAGCCTCTTCTTCTAAAATCCTCCCATAGGTACGGCCAAGAGATCGAATCATAGGCTTTCTGGAAATCAACTTTCCACATGAAGGCCTTGCATTTCCTTCGATGCCATCCATTAACCATTTCCTGTGCCAAAATAAAGGATTCTTGAAGTGATCTGTTGGGCAAGAAAGCAGCCTATATCGGATGAATTAGGTCCTGTAGAACAATTCTCAGCCAATTAGACAAAATCTTGCTGATGATAAGGTAGATGGAGTTTGAAAGGGAAATCGGCTTGAAGTTTGAAAAGTGTTCTGCTCCCATTGATTTAGGCAAGAGAAAAAGATAGGACTTGTTAATCCTCTCAAACCCAGCATTTCCCACCTCAAATTCTCTGATAGCATCCATCACCTCCTTGCCCACCACACTCCACATCTCTTTGTAAAAGAAAACTTGTATTCCATCAGGGCCCGGGGAACCTTCCACATTTAATTCTCTGATTGCCTGCAGGGTCTCCTATTCAGTAATAAGTGTAGTCAGTTGCTCAGCCTATTCACTTGTCACCCTAGGACCATCATTTCCCGCCATTCTCCATTTCCTACCCGAGATGCCTCTGTAAAATATTTGATGGCTTCAGATTTAATCTCCTGATTAGAGAAGACCCTATGTCCACCACATAGAATAGAGGAAATGAAGCTAACACGCCTCCGAGTGCTAGCCGCAAGGTGGAAAATTTTCGTATTGGCATCCCCCTCCTTAAGCCATAGCTGCCTAGATCTCTCCCTTCAATCGATTTCTTGTTTAAGGTCTTCATCCAGTACCACACCCTGCCACATTTTCTTTTCAGCCAATTCATCTTCAGACAAAAGGCCAGCTGCTTCCTTGGAGTCCAGCTCCTGAATTTTACTCAGAGCTTCCCTTCTCCTCTGCTCCCTCATCAAGCTAACAGTAGATCCATACTCTTTTAAGATCATGCGCAAACCAGCCAGCTTTGTTGATAATCGGACAGTAGCAGACCCCTGCACCTTTTTAGCTCTCCACTAAGAGCTGATCATCTGGAAGAAGCTCGGTTCATTCAGCCATGATCGTTCAGTTTGAAATAGGAACCAACCTGGGTTTCTTCCCCACTGTCCCATACCAAAGGGGTATGATCAGAGAAAGGTCGGCTCAATCCACTCACAGTCGACAATTGGAATCTGACAAGGATGTCCACATTCCCAAAAAATCTATCAAGCCTGGATGCCAGCCCATTTCCATTACACCAAGTAAATTCCACACCAGAGGATGGATATTCACTCAACTGCAATGATTGAACCATCATCTGGAATCCAATAGCCGAACTGTCTGTGCTGCCATTAGGCCTATCTGCCCCTATTAACACACAATTAAAATCCCCACCCGTCAGCCACATTCCCCCCTGCACCAACTCAGCCACAGCAGACCACTCCTCCCACAGCTCCTACCTGGCAGATGCAATACAAGGTCCATACACCCCAGTAATCCAGATACACTCCTGCCCCTGGTGAATCTGCAATTTGCATGTCAGCATATGTCTAGCTTTGCGAACTTCCAAACACTGAGCCCACCTCTTCCTCCAATAGATAGCAATGCCCCCCGACCTCCCATGTGCATCAATCTGCACATAATCGTTCATCCCTGAAGCTATCAAGTCGGACGAAAGCCTATCAGAATTACTTTCAATGTGTGTCTCTTGAATGAGAGCACATTTAATTCCCCATTCTCTCAAACATCTCATCAGAGACGCCCTCCGGCTTTTGTCGTGCAACCCACGCACGTTCCAAGTGAGGATTCTCATCAATCCTCATTGGATCCCTCTCTCCTGAGGGTTTGGCATTTGCACACTTGCATAACTTTTGCAACCTCATCTTCATCCATCAGAATGATAGCCTTTGATTTTCTCTGTCAAAGGCTATACGGTGATCACCCCTTACCAGTCTTTGCCCAAGATCCCCCTTCACATTTAGGGTCTTCCTTCTCCTGTAGGTCCTGTTTATCCTTCAGAGACTCAGGCTGCGTGTCAAGATTCCCCTGCTCCTCAATCTCCCTACCACCTGACAGCACATCCCCTGCCACCATGGACGACGGTCCTGCTGTTTCCCCTCCGCCCAATTCCTCCTTTTCTTCATTCTGAAACAACCCCGTCTCCCCATCACAAAAGTCCTTACAAGTCTCGACAATCAGGGATTCATCGCCACGAACCGTGCACGGCTCCTGAACAGTCACCTCCTCATCAGCTGTAGGTCCAGATGACTTAAGTTGCTTTGCTACAGTATCACCCACCTAGAACTTCAGCCTCAGCACCCAAGAGCTTCCACCGCACCTCAAAATCAGACTATCAGGTATAGAGCCAACGACGAAGACATCGACCCTCACACTTAGCAGACGCCCATTCCCCTCAAGTAGTCCGACGACTGCATCCTCTGCCACTGATGCAAAGCCTGAGATCATCGACGACACAACCTCCTTCGACCTCAGATGCAGAGGTAGTCCCTCGATCTCAAGTTTTCCCGACCTGATTCCCACTCTCGGGGCGGTCTCTTCAGCAAGGCTCCATCAAAAGGAGAAACAAGTCTCCAGATCACCATGAAGCCACCGTTACAGGATGTTTGAAATTGCAGCTTCTCAACATCCCCCATACCCAAACCAAAGAGAACAAAACATGTATTTGACAGAAAAGAAACCTGCCAGGAGTTGGTCGAGAGGGACAGTGAGGTTACTAGGGTGCGAACATTCTCCACCGTCGGTCTTCCAGACATAACCTCCCCAAACAGAGCTCCACGCAAGGCCATCTCTGCAACTTTGATGTTCTCCGTCATAGGAACCTCCACATCAGCCATAAGCCCTCCCGATTTACACAGAGATGGGGGCGGAGGCGACGTCTACACAACCCTAGAATTCAAATTTCCATAGCGTAGGAAATGGTGATTACTCATCTGTCCCCCCAAACCCCTACACGAATCCCTTTTGTGGCCAAATCCCCCACACCCTAAACACACCACAGGAGATCAGCAGGTGGCCACCAAATGTCCCCGCTGTCGGCAGCGGAAACAAACAGTCTTGCCGAGTAGCTTTGTTCCCCTTCTATCAGACCACCTCACCAACATCCCCCTTTTTCCGTAAGCACTAGATTCCCCCCGCTCCTTCCTCCACCCCTTCGACATCCAAGTATGCCATCCTTCACCCTCCCTACTCCCACCAACCGTCGCCCCTAAGCCGCCTGCCATCAGGATCGACATCCTCTCTCCTCCCTACTCCCACCGATATGTAAGAGCTTTTATTCTCTAATGTGAACTTAGGCTAAAAATTAGTCCACTAATGTGAACTCATCACCCGTAAGAGTATGAAAGATCATATAATTGAGGATGCTATCAGATACAGCGAAGAATTTTATATAACCTCAACCCCCGTTAACAGAGTTCAGGTTAATGAATGAAAGATGGCAAACCTCATTATGGACCACATCCAGATGATTGGAACACAACTAGCATGTGGTTCAACTCGGGAAACCCACTGAGAATAGATTATTGCAGTGAGAAGATTGCATCGGAATGTGGGTTTACAATTCTTGTCAAATCCACCACTTTGAGGAAAGTACCAAGATATCATCACAAGACGTGGGGATCTGATAGATCAGCTGGACTAATTTATTATTGAAAAACAACCAGACCCCCATGTAAAGATTGATTATGAATCTTGGGGTTATTTCAAGGACCAATATGATTTTCCCAAGCCCGGGTTTAAGAATGGAGGTTTATATGCTAAATCCCCAACCTAGATGGAACTAGATAATGATTTTGCGTAGAATGAATTACCTAATCAATTTATGGGTTGGAAGGATTCCATTACAGGTGTTCTCGATTGTGAGCCAACTATCCGAAGCATTGAAGCGTGTTCATTGCAAATGGATTTTCAAAATGCCTATGAAGACTTCAAAACAAAACTCCTCAAGGATGTAACTCCCCTACCTTGTATTTGTAAGTTATTCCTCGAGAAAAGTTCTGACATCCCAATTTAGCCAAAGATAGATTCTAGTGACCCATTTCCTAAACCTAACCTAGAATCTGGATCTGAATCGATTTGGGATGATTACAAGGCTCAATATAACAAGAATGGAATCTTAGATTCAAAATATGATTTTAAGCCTACATTTGATGATGAAACCTCCCCAAACTCCTCAAAAGAACAAATTGATTTATTTGAAGTAAAATCGAATTACGATACAAAATCAGAGGAATCTAGAGAGTCGAGAGTGAATTGGATCTACCCTAGATACCCTGAAATCAAGCCTAGGTCTAATAAGGATATCCCGTCAACTTGGAATCTGAAGCTAGGTCAGACTAAAGTCAAGTTGATAACTTCGAGACTTTTGATTCTTCTTGTGGTGGAATTCTCGATTTCGAGTCAGGTTCAAAAGATCATGCTTTTAGATTCTCCCATGCTAAATTTGACCCATATTCTAATTTAGGAGAATCTATGTTTCCAGACGATTATGAGCTAATTTATGACCCCAATGTTCATGACCCATTCTTCGATTCTGATTCTGAGGTCATTGATTCAGAGCTCAAAGCAGCCAGACAACCAAATCTGGAGCCAAAGCCTTTCAAAAATCACCCCCCCCACGTTACTCCACCGAAATCCATTTCTACTTTGAATCACCTCATTCTGATCCGATTGGAGCTAATTTACCACCACAGTTTGATAATGAAGGGGACATTGATCAAACTGACAATCATCTACCACTTACCACTGATCGTATAAGTAGGGTTCCTACATTCTTCACCCATCCATTATCTTTTGAGGATCCCTACTCTAATCTGGCTAAACCAATACAGCCTAACCCTCAATTCTCATTTCTCCATCTATTTGAGCTGGAATGCACCTGGTGGGCCCTGCACCTAGTGATCCACATTTCTCAGCCCACCAGACTAATTGGGTTTGGTATGCATCATCAGCTAGTTGATCTGAACAAGCACCTGGTTGGACCAACCAAGCTAATCGTCAAGGTGCTTCTTCTACAAAACTCCTCCAATCTAGTCATCCCTTCTTCTTGAACATCTTCTACTCGACTTAAGGTATTGAATTTAGCCCTTAACAGGAGGAAACTCATCATTCAAAAACCTGAGTCCCTTCTTATTCTTTTTTATCTACATCTCTACTACACTTTAGGGTTCAAACTTTAGAACAGGCAACTCCACCCCTGATACTCGTATTGGAGCTTGAAATCATTCGCAACAGTCATCCCGACCTATTCACCCACCCTTTGAACTTGTTCTACACTATGAACTAAGATGAATTCGAACCTACCTAGTTTGCAATGAGGGCATTACAAACTTAGGCATGGAGGGGGATTAAAGTGCAAAACAAATGAAAATTCAATTCTTTTGAAGGGTTCTCACAACAAATAATAAATGGAGGAAAGGGGAGGAAAATTTCTGAGCTAATTTGAAAATCTATTTTGTGGAGGAAAAAGAGGAGAAAAATAGAGAAAAAGGAGAAAAAATAGAAAAAAATCATGTTAGACCTAGCCATTCATTATAGAACGTATCTAAGTTTTGGACCAAATCAAATAATGAATTAAGTCCTAAAGTACTAGAGAAATGGAGATTAGTGAGGGATATCGACTTTAGGCCTCTTTGGCCTATTTTGGGCTTTTAAACACTCACATATTTGTTAAGATCTAGATTATTCCTCAAGAGGTTGAGGGAGTTACGAAGCTGATGTATTAAGTCTAAGCCTTAGGGAATATTTAGCCTCGTTGTCTGCCCTTTGGTTTACGGGTCTTGGTAACCTAGGCACCTAAAATTCATGCGTTGGTCAGGTTTAGTGAGCTTAATGATGAATAATGCCATAAAGTATTCTATTCTGAAAAAAAAATGTTTTCTCAAAAATTTGACTTAGGAGCGGTTCGAAAACATAAGTTGATTGAATGAGTTCTCACTGCAGAGAGGAGAAAATACTCCCCTTGAGGATGCATTATAATATATTGTCTCCTCGACCCTTGTCTCCTAGGATATCTAAATATCCTACCAGGGGCATGTAAGCACCCTGTGCTAGTTCAGGTGCCATGGGCCGCATAATTCTAAAATGTCGATTGCCAAGGTTTGGATTTACCTACAGATTGCCATGGGTGACACTATCACGAAGTGTCGAATGTCAGGGCTCTTGGAGTTTCCATGGGAAGTGCTATCCTAAAGCATCGATTGCTAGGAACCCTTCAAGATTTGATGATGGGGACAAAGAATCTAATAGAAACTGTGTTTAAGGCAATCCAATGTTGGATTTAAGGGAATCTAAAAATAGAGTGAAAATTCTCAAAAACATATATATCTATTTCTCTCTTCTAAAAAAATACACAGGCAAGTTGAACACTAGACCTTATTGCATATGCGCACAAGTGCTTTAATCATGGGGGTCAACTGGGGTCAATGAACCTCTTGGTAGATTCTGGGGCCTTAGAAACCTTTGTTGTGGACACAAGGCTGAGGTTGCTCAGGTCCATATCTTGGCTAGTACTTAAGTACCTCTAGGCCTAGACTTGGTATTTTTATCTAATTTCTAAAGAGGTGGCATGAGCAGGCATCCTGACGATTAAAATTCGATCTACAAATCTGGTTTTTCCATAGGATTTTGCTAAGGACTAGCAAAATTTAGGCATGGGGATATGATGGTAACACTATCATCCATCATAACTAGCTTAATTTAGTCAAAATCCAGTGATAAATGCTCCTTAATATTCATCAGAAGATCATAATTCCATTCTGAGTTGGGTTTGAGAAGGGAAAACAAGTTAATTCTACTGTTTTAAGACCTAATCACAGTTGCAGATTAACTACAGGGTTAATCAGGGCTTAATCTAAGGTAAAATGAGCTTAATTTCCTAAGGAGTGAGCCTGAGCTGAAGGAATCAGGATTTTCTTTTATTTGAGGATTATTTTATTATTAAAAATCCTAATTATGGTCTCACTTCAATTAAAAGGATTCTGGTGCAAGTAAATGAAAACTAAACCTCCAAAAAATCATTGAAAAATATTCTAAGAGGTTTAGAACCTTCACTTTGACCAAAGGAACCCATTTTGACCAAAAATAGAGACTTGGGTGGAAATTTGCTTTGTTTTGGGCTTTAGTGTAAATTACCAAGTCAAACTGCTTCAAAACCTAAATCTAAGGTCATTTCTAGATTCCTTAGGTCCAAATTAGGCTAACCCTAATGTTTGAGCCCAATCAGAGATCATCTTGACCTAGTTTGCATTGTAGCCCACTTATACCTGATTACTACATATACCTCCTTAAGTTTTGATTTTTATTGCAAGAAGGTCCTTCTCCTTCTTCTTTAGTGTGCCCAAACATGGAAGCTCAACAGGTGAAGACTTCATAGGGATTCTGTTGTCTACGCTGTGCTTAGAAGTAGGGGGTTTGGTCCCCATCTACCCACGTAGGTGCGCACATTGGTTCAAGTCTGGGTTGGATTTTGGGGATTTGGTTCAACTCAGTGACTCAATTCAAGCCAGGTTTGACGTATCCTTGTGCCCTAAGTTGAGAAGAAAAGGGCCAGTTTTGTGGCTTACTTTAAGCTGTCTGATGGCTAAGATAGACGTCTGATTTGGACTTGAATTCTCACTTAGTGTTGAGGCTTTACATGTAGGTGAAAACCAAGATTTTGCTTCAAACACTTAGTTTATATTTTTTTGGAGTTTGATACATTGCATTATATTGAATAAATATGTCTCTTTTTATATGAATCTCTTGAGCTTCATCTTAATTGCTTGATTAGTGGTTTATATTGTGATTATTTGCTCCCTGAGATGACCTTGGACTCACGATTCGAGCGTATAAATTTAACTGTTTTCATCGCTTTAGTCATAGATCTATGACGCATATTTTAAACTCGACTTCACCATGTTAACATGGAACTTTCGCTCATGATTCGTCTTCCGGTTCTTCGAAAGGGATGCTTGTGTACCTCTTTCGCTTCCTCAGAAGTTTCGAATCTTTGTAAAGGATATGCTTCCTCTATTGTTATTTGTTCATGGGGTCCTAAGTCTTCTTCCCAAGTGATGAAGGACTTCCTTAGCAACAAGGTTAAAATATCTAGTTTTTCTTATTTCTTTAGACTTGAGACATTGGCTCGTTAAATGTGCCTCGTATCTTGATTTCTGCAACTTGTTTTCTCAGGGTTCAACTATTTTGGAACATATTTGTCTTCAGCTTATCAAATGGTCTCCCTCTTTCTGTATGGATTCTTCCACGACCTGGGTGACTATCTGGGTGGGCTTTCTAGGTCTCAACCTACATCTGCTTCATCTTAATGCACTCCTGTCGCTAGCTTATCATCTGGGCAACCCAGTTTGTGTGGATCCTAAGAAGGTGCAAGGTTTTAGACCTGGTTACCCTAGGGTTTATGTTGAAGTCAATTTATTGGGAGATGATACTGACTTTGTTCATATTCTTAACAGTGATGCTCCTATTAAATAGAAGGTTATTTTTGAACGTATGCCACTTTGCTATTCTAAATGCCTTAAGATTGGTCATAACTTGCTGTCTTGTGGATCGTTCACTTTTGTAGGTTCCAAGGGGAAGACTGATAAACACCACTTTTGTGGGTTCCAACTGTGATGACTCGAGTCCTACTAAGCAACAAAACTTGGGTCGCCATGTGCTAATAACCAACACAACCCAACAAGAAGATCACAATCACTCAACACATAATCATAAATTATAAACATAGCAGAACAAACTAATCATATTGCATCAACTAAATGAAAAAAAATTTAGTACAAACCAGAGGTTTACCATAGTATATAAGCCAAAGGGACGCACAATGAAATCACCTTACAATATGCCCAACACACCTGAGTACGGAACCCAAAAACACATTAGTGAAAACTGAGTAGAAACAAAAACAGTAACCGAGTGTAAGAAAAAATGAGTATTATAGCTTTAATTAATCCATTTTTTAGACATCTCGTTATTCAATTCCATTTTCCATAAGTTATTATAGTCCACAGTCTGTCAAACGATATCTCAGGGTACGAGATGATTTCATGTAACTTCCTGCAATACAAGACCGGTATAAGCCACCCTCTTGGTTGAGAAGACGGCTTATACCCCTCAAGTCACCACTCTCCATCACCCTGGACTCATTGCAAAAAGGGGTGGCGGCTACATCATATGGCATGAACACGTGCTAACTACCACGTGAACCATAGATAGCTAATAACCTACCCACCAGCCGAGTAAAAAAAGCCAACTCCAACCCTTGAGCCACGCATCCCGCTATCCCAGTTGGCTGCTAAGCCTAACTAAAGAGTCATAGGGATGTCAGCAACTTCCTAGTTAAACCAGCCCAAAACAGGTCTAATGACTAAAGCTACAACCAAATCCAACAAGTAGCAGGCTGAAACTAGTTATCGGATTCTTTTAATTTTCGACAAATTCGTTATATTGATTATTTAATCATTTCTAGATAATTGTATCAATAGTATCTATTAATTAAACCATAACTCATCATTGATCAAAGTTATGAAAAGAGCTCAGATCACATCACTTTAAGATTAACTGTTAATTGACTTGGTTTCCAATTTTTGATTGGGATTCCAATCAAAGTATTATTTAACCATCATGATGATGATGATTTTAGAAAAAAAATAGAATTCGTTTCGTACATGCAATGACAAGATCACATCCTATATACTAAGTGCTTCATAATTTGTTTAATTCATGAAACTTTTCTAATAAATTATTTTTAATCCCTTTTTAACCTAGCAGTTAAATATATAGAATTGATTATTCACATTTCAAGTCAATAACTTGATTCACATCATCCATATTTAATATTCAAGTGCCTAGGATAGCAAGGAATATGTAAATGGATCCGATCCCAGTAAGAGACAAGAACCCACACTAAACGATAATACATACGAATAAAACCATGATGTAAACAACCCACATGGGGGGAAAGAGAGGGACTACTCTACCTAACGTCGTCGGAGGATCACGACGACTCCATGAAAGCAGGTCGGAGACTTCCAACACCACACGTGTCTCCCAAATCTACGCCTCGAAAATCAGAGCGGAAACTGTTTAACCCAACCATACGGATGTGTCCGGCACGCTCAAGAACCTTAAGATCGAGTCCTAGATTGTCAAATTCTGACCTTGGATACCCTTAATCTATACAAAATAAATCTAACCATCAGATTTCACTTAAGACAATAACTCTCTTATAGGGACCAAGAAGGAATATTTAAAACACTACTTTTTTTAGTGAAATTAACACATTTATGTCATGTAAACATGTTTATATCACATAAACCATCTATTTTTGCATGTTCTTAGGCATATAGTTGCATTATACATTATAAATATTGCATAACATGCATCATCATGCATTTAGGATAGATTGTATAAAATTTAGGTTAATTTCTCCTTTTTATGGCCAGGTGATAGAGCGACATTTAATCAAGGCCTCAGATTGAAGATCCAACTATATGGATTTGATCATGGTGATGATTGGAGTTCAACGACTCCGAAATCGCCCCGATCGGACTTCCATAGCATCAAATACAATCTGAGAAAGATCAGAGGTGAAGGGGCCAAGATGGTGTAAATTCATACATCAGATGAAAAATTCGACCGCACGGATGGATTTGGATCGATGATCGCAGCTCAACGACGCGAAAATCGGTCCAATCTGACATCTGTGGCACCACCTACGAGCATATGAAGTTGGACGGCGAAGATGTTGCCACGTGACACCATCCCAACCATCCAAACTCGCTCGCACCTCTCTGTTCGACCCTCTCCCCTCAGGCGTGTGACAAATATGGGCCATTGGATCTTGATCCAACCGCCATGAAGCACGAGTGCAGAAGATGTCCTTGTGCCAATCCATGCACACAGTGCAATGGAGTTGACACTCAAACAAGAAGAAGCGGCAAGTGATCGAACCCCCATGCGCTTAAAATCAGAGCGAGAAGGAGGTGCGGATGAAATTGGGTCATCCGATGCACGATCGATGGCCGATGGAGCAACCACGTGGCACACGCAGAGTGCACGGTGCGTGTACATGCTATCCTACGCATGCTAAAGAAGAAGCGAGCGCATGCTTTTAAGCCGTCCGATCTCATGATCGGATGGTTGAGGATTTGAGATCGTGGGCATGCATTTTGAGCATGGAAGAGGAGGGGGCGATGCGTGCATGCGACCTACACCCACGTCAGGGGCTTTAGTGACGCTTAAATCCGTCACTAAAGACCCTGAATTAATGTTTTTAAGCATGAAATGACCAAATTGCCCTCAATCCCTACAACTATAAAAGGAGACCCCTACCACTCTAATTTCTCATCCCTTCCTCTCTTCTCTCACCCCCTCTAAAGCTCTAAGAGCTTGTCCCAAACCCAGGATGCTCTTCTAGAGTTAAAGATATAATTTTTCCACCTCATCCCCTTCGTGGGGCATTCCGCGGTGGTCTTTTCACTGCTATTCAGGAAGCGGATCCCACTGTGATGTCATCCTCCATCGTCTGTCGTCATTCTCCTTCATCCCACATCTCACCACCTTCGTCCGGGTGCTCTGTCAACGCAACTCGCCCTTCAAGCAGCCATCGAGGAGGATAACTTCTCTTTACCTTCCTTTGACTGCATTCTAGAGTAGATTTACTGATTTCTAGTTGTAATCTTTCCAGCTTTCTAGTGTAATGATTAGTTGTAATGAACATCACTTGGTGATTGTGAAATTCATGTTTATTCTATCTCTATTTTGTCATTATTTGTAATATTCTCTCTCTCTTCTATTCATTATTCTTTAAGCAAATAGCTAGTTTAGATTCAATTCCACCAGTTAATCTGCTTCGTGACAATAAAAAAAATGTGATTTTTAATCAAATGTCTGCCTCCTTGTGCTCAACTCGGAATTCCTTTCGAGTTTTGGTAAAATTTATCTGTTGACGATTTTTCTCGCAAATTGCACTACAACGATGGGTTTTCCAAACTCAAATCCATTTGTGATGATTTTTCGATTCAACATTTTGGCATCATTGCCGTGGAGGCGACGCTCTCTGATTTTCGCATTTTCCCATCTTATTTATCTTTTACCTCACTTCTCTCCTCTCTTATTGTGATTGCAGGTACTCTTACGAGGCAAGCAAAAGCAGTAGATTGGAGTAAAGTGCTGTTTAAGGATCTGTAAGTTTACCTCTACCTCCCCACCCACTAGATTTCATTCCATCACTTAATAACACAAATCCTCATTAACCTAGGAGCTTGCATAAAGACTAAGGGTATTTTGATTGTTCGTTTGTCACCTCCATCCGCCTCACCCTCCACATATAAAGAAAAATTTTAAAAAATCTCATAGAGGTATACAACCTCTTCTGATTCTTCATACTCAACCAGTAACCCGATCTTTGGGACTAGTATACTCACCAACACATAATTGAGTAGAAATCAGATTAGATAATCACTTGTGTGCCTAATTAAGTGGTGCATCAAGCCAATTGTTTGAGTTGTTTGGGCCGCACCACTTCAACTAAAAGCAACTCATCAAGTAGCTGCCACATAGGTTCAACTTTTAGGGATTTACCAAGCACTCGACATTATTTTAAGCTTTAAAGGAAAATATCTTCACCTGTGCTTTCAAAACTTGGTGTGCCAATTGAACTTGATTGAATACACCTAAAGTTGAATCCTAAAAGCTACTAAGCAAGATTTAAACCCTAAAATTCACCACATCCAAAAAAATAATCTTGCTTGAAAACTATTGGATGTGCATGCACACACATATCAATCAATCATTAAGGGCACAACCTAGATAAAGGGCCCATCACATTCCAAAGCACATTCAAACCTAACCCTAATTAAAACAGAGTAGACGTTGGCCTTAAGGATTGGACTCGCTCTTCAGAGCCCAGATCGAGATTATTTTCGATTAGTCTGTTTCTACCGTTTAATTTGATGTTTAGCTAAGGGAGCAGAATCAAACGATCATGATTAGGGGGTACACTAGGAACCGTAGGTGCAAGCCAAAGGAAGAGCCTTCTCCCTAGCCCCTCCCCCTAATTGATTGGATTGACTGGAAAGAAGTAGATCAAATTGTTTCTTTATCTCGAGACGGGTTTTGGGAGTCTGTAGGTCTTTAGGCTAGCCCACTTAAGGAAAGGTTTGTTTGTTTGTATTGTAGGGCAGCTTTCTTCCTCCTGTCATGAAATGGATCCTTCCACATCTTATTCACACTTCCACTCCTACCCTCCTACCACTACTTATTCCCAAAATGATTATTATTCCAACTAGACTTATTCTCATCCACCTTCTAGTTGGGATAATCCTAAGTGGGGATACAGTTCTGGACCTCCATGTTTAAGGTCTAACCTTGGACACCATAATCTTGATTCTTATCCTTCTCTGAGCTACATCGATTATAGATCACCACCCTCATTTGGACAACCTAATATGATCTATAATCAAGAAGGATATACTAATCCTTACCCTTCCTCAGATTACACTGCTTATAGGTCATCACCTCCTTATGGATAACATGAAATGACCTATTATCATGGAGGGTATCAAGAACCTCAATTCATTGACTCCCCTGCACTGAACCCAAACCCACCCAACCCTGAACCAAACCATTTTGTTCAGGTTAACCGGGTCCAAGATAAGGTGTTGGCTAACTTAAGGATACCGTACAATCTTTAGAATCTTAGCCAACACCTTGCACTGAAGAATTGGAGCCCCTGATTAAAATGATTGATGATCTTAACAAGTATTTGTTGGATTGGCTCCAGGATGTTAAGGATAAAGACCCAGGTGAGCTTTTACTTGGGAAGTTATTGAAATTAAGGATGAGGTTTGTGATTGCCCTAGTCCAATCTTGGGAGGATTCTGAGGATGAACCCTTGACAGAAGAGCCGATATCAGAATCCACTCAGGCACTGCTCGTTTAATTCCTCAACATAGTTAAGTAAGTTATTTAGACTTAATTAATCGCATGAGAAAGTAACTTAGGTTAACTCGAATTAATGTTAATTGTGTAGTATAGGATCAAGTTAACCTAACATTTTAAATTTCTAATTCTTTTTAACTGGTTGAGTCCAGGTCGTTCACTGGGATGTATAACTTATCTTAATTCACCATTAACTCCTAAACATAAATTACTAATTATTTAATCAATCAGAATTATAATTAGATTACTTTAAGTATATGAATCTTGCATAAAAGATATACACTTAAAAGAATATGCAACATTCCATAAGGAAAAATATATTTACACATGTAATTTGTCATTAAAAACCAAGTGAACATGTTTATTACACTAATTACAACTTATTTACAAAAGATTAAGGCAAGAAATAGTTATTCAAATGAATACAAGTGCCTTATTACATCAATTAAGCTCAAAAAGACATGTTGTTGGAGTAAACATACAAAATCAAATGTCTAATGAGAAAATTAGATGTCTTAAAAGTAAACATTAGAAGACTAATTACATTATCAGACGTCTGAATCTCTTTTATTTCCATCTTTTCTTCTTTAATCTTCAGCCTCAATTCTTCTCTTTATTTCTCGTGTTTTGCCGTCTCGCTTTCTTTCACTCTCTTTCTCTTTAGTTTTTCTTCTCTTCTGTATACACTCTTCTCTTATTTCTCTTAATTCTCCTCTCTTCCTTTTTCTTTCAGTTCTTTAACTGTGCAGACTAAACCACACTTAAACCAAAACATTTGGTTTTCTGATTGGCTGCTCGGATCGATCGAGGATACATAGCACTCTTCTCAAGGTGGGACCTGACCCCTGTTGGTGCTAGAGCACCACGATCATTTGTTTTGATGATAACAAAACACGTGTTATTTAACATTTGCAATTTGAGTCCTAGATTTCAGGTCAATTGCAAATGAGGACGTGTTTAGACGGAGTTCAAGCTCGCATCCAGGATGCATTGGAGGAGCTTGACGGAAAACACAGGAGGATCGCGTGGAGCGAAAGATTGGAGATGGAAGACAAGAAGAATAGGATAGATTCTTTTTTATCCTTCCATGTATCTCTTGTATTTATTTTCTTGCTCTTTTTGTTTCCTTAGAACATTATGTTAAAGAGCCTCAAAGTACCCTAAAAGTAGTCCTAGGAACACCTGCACAACCCTAGGATACTTAGGTTTTCTGTAGAATACTTGGAAAACCAATATAGGGCTCAAACAGCATTTCCAGACGTCTAATCCCAAAATCAGACGTCTGATAAAGAATTTTAAGACGTCTGACTGTTGTTTCAGACGTCTGATAACTGTTAGGCTGGACATAGTTAGTTCTGTCTGATGAAATCAGACGTCCATACCTTAGACCAGACGTCTTAGGAGACGTCTGATGACTTTGCCAGACGTCTAGTTAGTGGACCGTTGGCTGGCTTAGAAGACACTCAAGATTATGACCGTTAGAGCCTTATCAGACGTCCATAGGACTTACCAGACGTCTGATAAATGACCGTTTTGCCTCGGCTGACCCAAAATCTCTTCTCAGAGATTTTCTAGCCGTTGCAACGTTTGGAAATCAATTCCCACAGTAAAACTAGGTTTCCAGACGTCCATACTTAGTGCCAGACGTCCTGTATGTCGTCTGATGGACTTACACAAAAACCCTGTTTAGATCTGATTCAAGTCAGGGAGAAACCCGCATAGAATCAGACGTCTGACATTGGAATCAGACGTCTTAAAGTGGCCTTCCAGATGTCTGATGCCAGAGTTAGACGTCTGATGACCCTGTCAAATGCAATCATTGTCCTGATTTCGGCCTGATTCTCTTGGGCTTTGCACCCAACGGCTATGGAAGCTTTTCCAAGCCTTCCAAAACCTTCCTAAGGCCTCTATAAATAGAGGGGAACCTTTGTAACACAAATACACTTAGAAAACAACAAGAGAAACACAAGAAACACTTTGCAATACACTAAGATCAAGTATTTCCACTCTCTTGTGTCCAAGAAGCACTTGCTCTCTAAGCTCAAGCTCCATCATCTTGAGAGCATCAAACAGTTTGCACGCCCGCTCTCCCGCTGTTGATAACGAGAGCGACGTAGCGCCATCGCGTGGCACACGCACCGCGTCATCATCGACGCACTCCTTGCAAAGGGGAGTTTCCTATTTCCTATAGAAGCTAGGTTTAATTTTGTTGGCTCTATAGGACTGTTGTTTTATTTTATCTTTGTATTTTGGTTGGGTATTCGCTTTGCGAATTCCCGTCTCCTTCGTGGGACAAAATCCTTCTCGTGGAGAGAAGGGGTTGAGGAACGCTACCCTCGTACTTGTAGCGTGGTTGTATTGAGGTTGAATCACTCTCGTTCAAAGTGATTCGGTTAGTGGATTTGATCAACTAGGTTGATCGGAAAATCCTAACTCGAGAGGGTTAGGTGGTGGTTTTCACCCGGTTTGGGTTTCCACCTAAAAATCTTTGTGTACATTGTGCGATTGCTTATTTTTGTGAGATTGCTTTATATTTTTATTTCCGCAATTTTATTACGTCACCCCTCCTGGTAGGGACGAACCTTCAACCCCTACTGGGTCCGAGCCTAGTTAATTTTAGATGGTTTATTTCCAGTTCAGATGCATGCACAGTCTCCAGCCTCCCAGGCCCACATATGCTCGCTCTCGGGCCCACGCTCGCACCTACGCTCGCACCCACAGGCGCACACACACACCCGGGCATGTTCACGCACGTGCCCACACACACACACATGCTCATTGTGCACCCAGTGCTAACGAGCTGTAAGCCCTATGCACAAAATCATATTATACTAAGGCGGCACTTCACAAATATTCGATGTGGGACTATGTAAGTCCCCTCCAGGCCTAACTTCAACCAATGATTCCTAGCGGCACAGAGCTCCAAATCGAGCAATCAAGGGCTCGCTGGAAAGATCTATAAGTGCTCTACAAGATTATAGCATCAATTTGATGCTCAGAATAGATCTTACCCTTCAATTTGAAGGGAGAAAGTGGAAGGTTTTCATGGCCATTCATGGCCTGTAGGGATTAATCTCAGGTCTAAGGACCTGCAGTGAAGACTTTTGACCTCAGATGAGGTCCTGAACCATCTCAATAGATTATTTTGCATCTATTAAATGGAGATAGGAGTGTTGTAAGGCTTCAAAAAGAAGAAGCTTATGAGCTTCTAATAGGAGCTTCAGAACTTCATTCTGAGTTCTGATCAGCTTGACAGAAAGAGAGACAGCTTCTGAAGATTCTACACAATTTCAAGAGGTTCTAACAAACTGATCTGTGTGGAAATTAGGTTAGAATTTCGATGATTAGACTCAAGAACAGTTTTGGGTTTAAAAGAACCCAAACTGCACAGTAGGTCATTTCTCAATAATCTTCAACAAAACATATTCAAATTGATCTAATTGATCTCTATTGACTCTTAGAAACTCACTTAACCTCTAAAATGAGAGATTCAACTCTTCATTCTCTGAAATCTCCTCAGGTTTGACTAATAAAGCTCAGGAGTTGACTTTCCAAGTTATGCTTTCTCACATCAAATTAACACCTTAGATCGATTCTATTTTTCCTCAAGAATTTATTTAAATCTCAAGAGGTAACCTTAGTCAGGAATTCTAGGGTTTTAGGACTCATCGCCTGAGATCCTAATTGAGTTTGTTCACCAGAACAAACTGTAGCCTTTCTAAGTAAAAAATCAACAGGACTAACCTCAATACACCCTCTGACGCTTCTAGACCTCTTAAATTAAACTAAACCCTAACAAACAGTCATCTCCAACTCTGTCGGAGTTGGAGAAAATAGAGGCCTATGTAGAGCTTTAGACCTCAAAATATCAAATTAATAATTGATACAGAATCCTTAGGTCATTAGCAATCCATCTGAAGCTCTGCATGAAGTTCTATGGGCTGAAGACCAATTTTGACTCGCCGGAGCTCGCCAGAGCTCCGGTTAGTCCAGACAGTGGCTGACAGTACATAGAAGACCTTAAAACTAACCATTAAGAATTTGAAAAGTTTCCTAAGGTTGCAAGGAACCTCAGGAGCTCATCAATTTATCAATTGAAAGATTAAAACAAAAGATATGCAGTGAATTCATAAAAATTGTGATCTAAGTTTTCTAGAACTCAGATCGAGTTCTCTCACTCAATTGAGTAGAGGGAACAAGTTAATGGGGTGTGGCGATGGTAATGGACTATTTATTTAAGTGAATAACTCATCTCTGAGCCGCCATTGATAGCGAGCTCAGAAATGAGGTGAAATTTAGGTGTTTTAGGTGTAGGCAATTATTTGTCAAATTAATGTGAAAATTGGGGCCCTTAGATGATGACATGGTGATAGAGAGCCCCAGTGAATGTGAATGACCCTCGGTAATCTCCACCATAGACAATGGAGGCCACTGGTGAAGGTGGAGATGGATTAGGCGTTTAAGTGATATAATCAAGAAATCAATGTGTCAAAAATGATCGTGGAAGATTATGGAGTGTGATCAGTGATTTCAAAAGATCAAAAGATGCTCCAATCAAGCTCAAAGAGGTCACCAGAGCTAAAGAAGATGATAGAAAGAACTAACAGTTAACCTAATTAAACTATCTAATTAACTAAACTAACTACTCTACCTTACCTATACTACTATTACCTGGATGAAGGGGGCAAAGAAGTCTCCGTCGATGAATGTAACAGAGGAGGAAATCAGAGGATGCTGGAAAGAGCTTCGACGAGAAGTTGAAGGCGGTGAGGAAGAGGAATTGGTGCTCCAAGATCCTGTCACGACTATCCGGAGAGGAAGAGGAGGTGAGAGAGGCGAGTCCCTCGTGCAGAGGATCTCCGATAGGGGGATGAGAGGTCGTCGGAGGTGAGTGACGAATAGCCTATTATCGACTGCAGTGGGGGAAGAGGGAACGGAGTCGACTCCACGAATCGAAGGAATTGAGGGGTATTTATAGGTTGCGGCGGCGACAAAGGGGCTTGAATCTGGATGGAATGGTGTCTAGGTGTGAGGTAACCACCGGTGCCTTCTCTGACGCCGGTGAGGTTATCTTCGAATGCTAATTAGGATTACAGCTTCATCCAGACTGATGGATGGAAAGGTGGCAATGAGTGCAAGCTCCAAAAGCTTGGCGAGGGTGGACGAATGCAGGATGGACAGTGATCGGAGGGTGACTGCACCGCCTGTTGTCAGCCGTTGAAGCAGCTGAAGAAGAAATGAAGAAGAAGAAGAAAGTGTACATAGGGACATGAATGTGAGGAAAGATAAGGACTTAAGTGAAAGGAAAGGACTCAATAGCAATGAATTCTAAGGACCAAAATGCAAACAGAGGCTTTCAAGGTTAATTTAAATTATTTTCTTTTCTAACTTTTTATATATATTTATAATTTAGCTAAATATTATATTAAAGCCTTGTATTCACATTTTTGACCTATTTATTAATATTTATTAACTTATTAACTTACTTAAGTTATTTAAGATTTAAGTCTTAAATTTTACTTAAGTTAAATAATATATTAATTAGGTAGCTAATTAATGGTATTTTGAGCCCATTTATTAATTAAGTTATTAATAATATTAATTGACTTATAATTTATCATTTTTAACTTATTTTAAGGTCCTTTAATAGTTTGTCCCTTATTTCATAATTAATCCTTATATATACATATTCCTAGCTAATTAACTAGGAAGACTAGTTAATTAGGGGTAGTTAGAAGCCATGATGAGCCTCCACCAGGCACCTGTAGGAGGGGACACTTTTTACGAGACCAGGGTTGACCAAATTATTCTAGAGCAATCAAATAAGGATGAATTAATTTTTTCACCTGAGATCCCTGAGCTAGGGTACGATGAAACGTATGTCTCCATGGAAGAAAAAGTCATTGATGATTTTGAGACATACATTAATGTGGATTTACAGTTCTTTGATTCTGAAGGTGAAGAATCATTATATGAAGTCTCACATGAGTTTACAAAACACGATTTTAGTGAGGCGACCGGGCCTGAGGAATTTGATAAATCATTTGATGGTCCTAAAATTAAGGAACTTGATTATGTTGGGGCTCACAAGGTGGATTCAGATCCTCATTGCATGGAGGATTCAATTCAAGGCCCCGATCCTCAATCACACCCCATTGAGCTTACTGACGAGTTTGATTTTAAGATCACTAGACCCAAGTCAATTATGATTCCGCAACAAATCTTAGAGTCAATTATGATTCCGCAACAAATCTTAGAGTCAATTATGATTCCGCAACAAATCTTAGACTTGGACATTTTAGATGGGGTAATTAATATGCAGGAGGTCCTGGAATTCCAAATTCAGAATGAGGATAGGAATTGGGAAATGAAGATTTGGGAAGCTAATTCCAGAGGAAGCAGAAGACCGAGTCTAAGGGTGCCTATTTATCTGAAACTACCAACATTCTACCAGGACCCTTATGACATTTGTTCTAAGGATGTGCAACCCAGGCACAAATTCATTGATTATCCTTTTGAGCTTAATCTCTTTGTTATTCGACTTTTTGGACTTGGGTTGCATCCTCAAAAATTGTAGGCCCGACCTCGCTTGCATACTAATCTCAGGTTTTGGATAATTTTTATCCAGAACCTTAGATATACTCGACCATGGAGTATGGATTTGCACCACAATCTGGTCCACATCTGCGGACATCTTCTCCTGGTAGGTCCAAAGCTATATTTTCTTATTCTAATTCTGACCTGCACTTATGAATTCTTTGTTTCTTCTTTATATAGTGTGCCTAGCTGAAGGCACTAAATTCAACACGTATACAGTTTCTTTTCATCTCGGAGCTGACCTGTTATTCATGCAATTCAGGTGCTTTCTACTCTACTCCACTCAATTTCATATCTTTTTGATATAATGAGGACATTACATTAGATAGGCATGGGGGGGTGGATATTCATCTTTGAATTATTTCGTCAACTTCGTATATTCTTTTTATTTTCTTTTTATTTCTTAAAAAAATATATATAGAGAAAAAAAATTGTGGAACTAGGAAAGAGAACTTGGGCTTTAGAAAATTTTCAATCTGAGAGAATAAAATTGTATGACTTAAACACTTAGACCCTTCAGGTCTTCAAGCTTAATCAACCTGGGTGTCCACTAAAATGTGGACTTGTTTCTCGAGTCCTCGTCATTCTAAATTCAAATTTTAATTGGTTAAATAAGTTGGGGTGATAAGTACACGACTTATCAACCCACCCTCGGATTTATGGGAACTTTAAGTCTAAGCATCTACACACTATTTGCACTGACTCACTTCTTGGCATTTTTAATGGAAGTTGGGTAGCTAATGAACCTTTTAGGATGGTATGGCTGGCAAGTTATCGTGGGTAACAGCCCATTGGTAGGTTATCCAAAGCCCAATCACACAACCATTCTTTTCCTGCTGGCTTTAGGTAAATCTTAGATCGGGGAAGCCACCTACTTAGAAGAAAAGAAAAATATAAAAAAATATCCAAAAAAAAGAAAAGGAGGAAAGAAAAGAAAAAAAAAAAGCCACAGTTCACCGCATGAGTATGGCTAGCAAGTTATCGTGAGTAACAACCCATTGGTAGGTTGCCTAGAACCCAATTCAAGAAATGCATGTATAATTCCAAGACACTTAGGAAGAAGCAGAGAAGTAGAATAAGCTGGGGAGATATACACTAGGTTTGCCCTTATGTTGACCCCATAAAAAGAAAAGTAGGGGGAAAACTACCGATCGAATAGATACACCTTTAGGCTGAATTTCTTTTCAAAGTCACCTAGGGGCGTAGAAACTCGAAGTTCATTCTAATCGCTGATCAGTGAGTCTATCACATTTCACACATAAACATGCTTAGAACTTAGGGTTCTCTTCGAGTTTTGGGTGGGTTGAGTGGCCATAGAAAGCTGCTCTGAAACCCTAAACTCAAAAATCCAAAAAAATTAGAAAAGAAAAAAAGAAGAAAAAGATTTTTTTCTTAATAAGGTGAGGGCTTGAGGCGGTTTGCAATTTGGCTGATACCCAGGTGTTGTTGTGTCTCTGTAGTTCAGGTCTTAGTTGAAATTCATAAGAATTGAGAAAATAACTATTGCCCAAGAAATCCATCCTAATTATCTTATAAATAGCATGTAGTTTTGCTAGGGGCTAGCAAAAGATAGGCATGGGGGTGTGATGTAAACATGTTTATATCACATAAACCATCTACTTTTGCGCATTCTTAGGCATAGAGTTGCATTGTACATTATAAATATTGTAAAATATGCATCATCATGCATTTAGAATAGATTGTATAAAATTTAGGTTAATTTCTCCTTTTTTATGGCCAAGTGATAGGGTGACATTTAATTGGGGCCTCAGATTGAAGATCCAACCGTACGAATTTAATCAGGGCGACAATCGAAGATCAACGACTCTAAGATCGCCGCGATTGGACTTCCATAGCATCAGATGCAGTCTGAGAAAGATTAGAGGTCAAGGGACCAAGATGATGTAAATCCGTACATCAGATGACAAATATGACCATACAGATGGATTCATATTGACGATCATAGCCCAACGGTGTTAAAATCGGTCCAATCCGACATCTATGGCACCACCTACGAGCATATGAAGTTGGACGGCCAGGATGGTGCCACGTGGCATGATCCCAACCATCCAAACTCACTTGCACCTCTCTGCTCGACCCTCTCTCCTCAGGTGTGCAGTAAATCTGGGCCTTTAGATCTTGATCCAATGGCCATGAAGCATCGGCGTGGAAGATGTCCTTGCGCCAATCCATGTGCATAGTGCAGTGGAGTTGAGGCTCAAACAAGAAGAAGCGGTGAGGGATCGAAACCCCACACACTTAAACTCAGAGTGAGAAGGAGGCGCAGATGAAATTGGGTCATTCGATGCACGATGGACGGCCGATGGAGCGACCATGTGGCGCAAGCAGAATGCACAAAGCATGTACGCGAGATCCACCGTGCGATCACCGCCCTGCCGACATCATTCTTCCTTCTCCAAGCTCTTAGAGCTTGCGCTCACCATTCCATCTTCATCCATCGGTCTGAATTACTTTGAAATCCTAATTTTTTGTGGGAGTTAACCTCACCATCATCGGAGACGATGCTGGAGGTTAATCTCCCCAAGCTTCTTCTTCATCCAGACTTCGCCACCTTCTTCGTCCGCATTCACTATAAATACCCCGTCACTTCCTCGATTTCTCTCAAGTTGGCTCCCTTCACTCTTCTAACACTGAGCCGACCCAATAGGCTATTCGTCTGCAACTCCAGCAATCTTCCACACCATCCTTCGACTTCCTCCGTCCATCTTGATCAACTGAGGAGCTTCGCCGAGGTCAGCCGTGTCTCTGGACAAAGGCGACGACCAAGGAGATCCTCTACTCCATCCAAACTCGCCCGTCGGAGATTCTTCTTATTCCCTCTGATTTCATCCTCCGTCATCAGCCGTTGACGGAGTCCCTTTGACCCCTTCATCCAGGTAATAGTAGGTAGGAGTAGGAGTAGGAGTAGTTTAGGTAGTTAAGTAGTTAGTTAGTTTAGCTTAATTGCAGATTACAGATTTCATCTTCTTCGACTCCAGCGAGTTCCTTGACCTCGCTAGAGCACTGATTTTGTCTTTTAAAGTCATTGATCACCTTCCTCTAACCCTCATGATCATTTCTAATCCACTAAAACATTAATGCTATCACTGATTCGCCTAATTCACCTTCAACAGATATTGTCACTGTCTATGGTGGCACTAACTGAGCTTAGATCCACCTCCATAGGGTCCTCCACCACCTATTCACAATCTAAGGATCCTAATTATCACTTCAATTTGAATAATTACCACTTATAATGTAAACACCCAAATCTAATTAAGCTTCTAAGCTCATTGTCAATGGTGGCTCAGGAGCAGTTAAAACCTTAAATTAATTAAATATTTATCATTGCAATCTACTTTAGACTAGTCGCAACCACTTAATTGAGTAGGAGACTGAGTCCTAAGCTTCAACCAATCCATATTCTTCAAAAATTGAATTCACTACTAATTCTTAATTCTAATGATCAATTAAGGAATTTAATGAGTTCTTGAGGTTCCTTGCAACCTCAGGATCCTTTTCAAATAAAAAATGGTGTGATTTACCATTCTGAACACACTTTTCACCTTTTAATGGACTCACTGGAGCTCCGATGAGCTCCGGTGAGTCGAATCTGTTCTTCAGCCTGTTAAACTTAGCGTGAAGCTCCAGATCGATGACTTGAGGTTTACTGGTCATGTTGAGATATTTAAATTGCGACTTTTATGTCTGGAGCTTGAGATAGGATTTCATCTTCTCCAACTCCAACGGAGTTGGAGAAGTCTGTATAGAAGCTTAAAAGTCACTTTTAAGAGGTCTAGAAGCTTCAGTGTAGTGCACTGAAGCTATCTATGTCTTCAGATTAGTGTAGCAACCTTCCAATCCCTCTATCGAACAAAGCACTTTTAGAGTTCAGGCGATGAGCCTGGAACCCTAATTTCTACGGTTAAAACTTCTATTTAAGGGATTGGATAAGTTTCTAAGGTTGTTAGGATTCTCTTCTAGGCTTTAATTCCTCGTAAAAAGGCTTAAATCAGAAAGTCAATTTTCAAGCCTGACAGTCAAACCTGAGGAAATTCTGATTCTGAGCTCAATTTGAGGAATTGAAGAGTTAAAATCATTTCTGAGAATCTGCTGGATGATTTTAGAATGATTTTATTGAGCTTAGACTTGTAATTTTGTAGGAATTCACAATCTGCCAGTTTGGGTTGTTTTTGAACCCAAATTGATGGCAGTGCCTTTCTAATGAGATTTGATCATAAATCCTACCCAAATGAGTTCGTTAAATCCCTTAAAAGCTGTTCCAATTAATCAAAAATGATCCTTAGCATCTGTTACACCTTTCTTTCATCTAAATTCCTCTCTCTGAAGCTTTTAGTGAAGCTTTGAGCTTCCCTGTGCTTCTTGAAGCTTCAAGAGCTTGGAAATCCACACAAGCAGCTATAGAATCGCTTGTAAGACCTATTCAGACCCTTAGATAAGCTAAAATACCTACCCTGAAGACACAGTAAGCTAATTTCACTTTCTAGGCATATTAAACCTATAGAAATCCCCTGGATTTGCTCTTCAAATCAAAGAGGAAAACATTCCCTTAACCTAAAATTGAGTGCACAACCTTGTAGAGTTACCTTAGAGCTCTCCATCAAGCATTGTTTTGCTTGATTTGGAGCTGTGAGTAGGGAGAATTCATTGCTTGAAGTCGGGTCTAGAGGGGGAGAACTTAGTCCCACATCGGAAGTCCTCGAGCGTCTGCCTTAGTATAAAAGCTATTTGTTGCATAGCCTCTTTAGTCATCAGCGCTCGACGCGAAAAGGAAACCTCTGAACATCTGAGCATTGTGTGTGTGGGGGGGGCGAGTGCGCCTGCAAGTGTGCGCCAGAGTGGGCGTGTGTGTGCGATTGGCCCTGGGAGGGCGAGGCCTAGGAGGCGTTGAGCCAGTTCGGCTCGAGAGAGGGCCAGTTTGGCTCAAGAGAAAAAAATCGAAAATAAACCCAAATGAAATTAGGTGAGGACCGAGTAGGGTTTGATCCCACCCTGATCTCAGGGTGCTGTGTATCCTCAAAAAGACCTCACCGCAAATCTCAAACAAATTTTTGGTTGAAAAGCAAATTAGCCTAGTTTAGCTAGAAAAGAAAAGAAGTGAGAATGGAGCTGAGAAGACTAAGGACGCAGGTGCTAAAGAAGTTAAGAAAATAAGGAAAAGAAAGCTAAAGAGAAGAAGAGAAAGAAGAAAGGAAACATAAGAAGAATTCGCAAGGAGAAGCTAAGGAGGAAGAAGAGAACTGGCAGGCGCTAAAGGAAGATAAGGAAGAATAAGGGAGAAGAAGAAGGGTAGGAGTAGAAGCAAAAGCGAAGAAATAAAGAGAACAAGAGAAAAAGAGAATAAGAGGAAAACAGAAAGATAAAGAGAAAAAAAAATAAAGGATTAAGAAATAAAAGAAAAAGAAGATAAAGAGAAGAAGAGAAAGAAGAGAGGTTGAAGAATAAGGAAAAGAAGTTAATTTTTCCTGTTATATTTTAATTTCTTTTTGCTCTTAATTGTTGTATTAAGGCATGTATTGACTAAATAAACTCTTCTTTGCCTTAAATCATTTGAAATAAATAGAGAATTTACATGTTCTTAAATGTTGAAAATGAGAGTTTATATGGGATTTTGCATGTTATCTCATTTAAATCAATTTTTGGCAAAATTCATGCTTCCATTATTAACTTAGATATACCTCCTATACTTATAAAGAAAAATAAAAGATAACTAGTGAATTTAGAATGAATTATACCTCCCAGCGAACGACCTGGACTCAACCAGTAAAAATTTTCTAAAATGTTAGGTTAATTCGATCCTATACTACTAATCGACACAACTTCGAGTTAACCTAAGTGACTTTTCTCTACTCATAATTAAGTAAAATTAACTTAATTGACTGAGTTAAGGTAAGAAACAACTAGTTATCCTCCATCATCTGTTGTCGTTCTCCTTCGTCCCACATCTCACCACCTTCGTCCGGGTGCTCCGTCAATCGACTTGTCCTCCAAATAGCCGTCGAGGAGGATAACTTCTCTTCGCCTTCTTTTTACCACTTTCTACAATAGATTTACCGCTTTATAGTTGTAATCTTTCCATCTTTCTAGTGTAATGATTTGTTGTAATGAACATCACTTGATGATTGTGAAATCCATGTTTATTCTATCTCTATTTTGTCTTTATTTGTAGTATTCTCTCTCTCTCTCTTCTATTCATTATCCTTTAAGGAAATGGCTAGTTTAGATTCAATTCGACCAGTTAGTCTACTTCGTGATAATAAAACAAATGTAATTTTTAATCAAACATGCGCCTCCCTGTGTTTGACCAGAAATTCCTTTCGAGTTTCAGTAAAATTTATCTGTTGACTATTTCTCTTGCAAATCTTACTACAACGAAGGGTTTTCTAAAGTCAAATCCATTTGCGATGATTTTTCGATTCAACAATGCTCAAGAACCTTAAAATCGAGTCCTAGATTGTCAAATTCCAACCTTGGATGCCCTCGATCTATATAAAATAAATCTAACCATCAGATTTCACTTAAGACAATAACTCTCTTTACAGGGACCAAGAAGGAATTTTTAAAACACTATTTTTTTTAGTGAAATTAACACATCTCTTCAACAATCCTCCTCCTTCTCCTCCACTCTTTCTTCCTCTTTCGTTTCTTCTCCTTCACCCTTTCCTATGTCAACGCCACGCATCCCACCGACCATCGCCGACATCTCGTCGCCCCTCTGACATCCCTCCCCTCACCGGTTCAGTTCTCTTCTTCCTCTCCTCACCATCGTGTATGGGTGCAACTCCAACTCCATCATCGATAGCACCTTCGTTCCCACCGCTGCTCGGCCATCCGTGGCCTCAATGTTCCTCCTATGGCCTATAGCAGTCATGCCTCCTCCTTCCCTCCTCCTCTCCTTTCACGAAAGCACGACACCTACAAGTGGTGCAACAATGGAGGAAGAGGAAGACCTTACTTTAGGGAGTCCTGCCGTTGGTGTTCACATTCTTCTGGCCGTCATACATCCTTTCATACAGCACGGAAGGGGCGGAAGATGAAGACGAACAAGGGAGGAAGAAGAAGAGGAGTTCCTCTCTTCTCCTTTTCGATCTCTATCTCTCGTTTCCTCTCAATCATTCCCTTCACATCACCCCTCCTCGATTTATATGCTCCCATGTTAAATCGATTTGTTAAAAGAAAAATCAATTATCCCCTCAAATAATAATGATATTATAATTATTTATTAATTATCAATTTATTTATTAAACTCCATTTACGTAGATTTTTTTTAATAAATAGCGCACTCTCATAACAAGGTTGAACAAGCACCGATTTCAGCAAAACACATATCACTGGAATTATTATGAGACAAGGAATCCGATAATATTTATAGATTTCTAAACAGAAGATGTTTACAAAATGTGATCACTAAGGAAGCTTAGCCAACCTTGAATCAAACCATTTGGTTCAAGCTCACCCAACCCTAAATCAAACCATTTGGTTTAGGTAAACCAGGTCCAAGATAGGGTGTTGGCTAACTTAAGGAATACCATTCAATCTTTAGAAACTCAGTCAACACCTTGCACTGAAGAATTGGAGCCTTTGATTCAAATGATTGATGATCTTAAAAAGTATTTATTGGATTGAGTCCAAGATGTTAAGGATAAGGACCCAGGTGAGTTTTTACTTGGGAAGTTGTCAAAATTGAGGATGAGATTTATGATTTCTCTACTTCAATCTTAGGATGATTCCTAGAATGAACCCCATTCAGGAGAGCCAATGTCAACACCCGTTCAGGCACGTTTAGGGGGGGACACATTTTACGAGACCAAGGATGACCAAAATGGTCTAGAGCAACCAATTAAGGATGAATTGATTACTTCACCCGAGATCTCTGAGCCAGAGTACGAGGAAAAGCCTGTCTCCATGAACCAAGAAATGATAGATGATTTTAAGGCATATATTAATGCAGATCCAAAATTGTTTGATTCTAAAGGTGAAGAATCGTTATGTGAAGTCTCACCTGAGTTTGAGGAAGATAATTTTAGTGAGACAAATAGGCCTGTGGAGTATGATAAATCATTCGGTAGCCCTATAACTGAAGATTGTGATCATACTGGGGTTGATATGGAGAATTTTGATCTTAAGTTAATGGATGATTTAATCAATAACCCCAGTTCTCATACACACCCCATTGAGCATAATGATGATTCTACTTTTGAGATCATCAGACCCAAGTCAATGCTGATTCAGTGACAAATTTTGGAGTTGGATATTTTATACGGGGATGATGACACTTCAGAGGTCCCGGAAACACTGATTTTGGAGGATAGGAATAAGGAGATGACAATTTGGGAAGCTAATTCTTGGAGAGATAGACATTTGGATCTAAGGGTTCCGTTATTTTTGAAACCACCAACCTTCTACCAGGACCCTTATAACATTTTCGATTCTGAAGATGTGCAACCCAAGCACAAATTCATTGATTATCTTTTTCATCTTGATTTTCCTATTGTCCGACTTTTTGGACTTGGGTTGCATCCTCATAAATCGCAGGCTCGGCCCTGCTTGCATACTGATCTCAGGTTCTGGGTAATTTTTATTCAAAACCTTAGATACACTCGACCATAAGGCATGGGTCTGCACCACAACCTCGTCCACATCTGTGGACATTTTCTCCTTGTGGGTCCAAAAATTGATTTTTTTATTCTGATTCTAACCTGCAATTGTGAATTCTTTATTTCTTCTTTATTTGTATAGTGTGCCTAGCTCAAGGCACTAAATTCAGTACATATACAGTCTATTTTTATCTTGGAGTTGACCTATTAATCACAAAATTCAAGTACTTCTCTATTCCTCTCTTTTTCAAGTCTTTCTAATAAAATGAGGACATTGCATTATGGGAGTGTGGATATCATTATTTGAACTATTTTGTTAGCTCCGTGAATTCTTTTTATTTTCTCTTTACTTTAAAAAAAATTGAATTGGGAAAAAAAAACTTGATGGTGCGACTCGAATAGGTTTCATTAATATGGTGATATTATCGTTGAAGTTATTGTAGTGAATTAACCTAAATTGACTCTAACCAGCTTCAAAAAATTTTTAACTTGGCCTACTTGATTTTGTCTTGGTCGCTTTTAGGCCCAGGGTCGATCTCAGGGAGGCAGGCAATAGAAGGTCAAGGAGTTTCTATGCCTTTCCTAAAATGTATCTCTTCCTTGCGTTTATTATGTTTTGGTTTTTTTATTTAAGATTTTTGTTGTTGATAATGTTGTCCTTGAGGTACACCCTCAAAATCAGGTCCTTGGCCTTGAGCCAAATGGTTCTTGGCTTGTAGCCAACTTGGGGTTTCCAAAAATTGGTTCTGTTATTCGCAAGACCGAGTACCTGCAAGACAAGAATTATCTTTTCTCTTTTACTCTTTTTTTAAATCTTTTTTAGTAGCAAGAAATAAAAGATAAATGAAAACAAGGTAGGTTGCTAGAAAAGAAAGAAATACTTAGCTTAGTATATGTATAGATATATAGTAGATATAGTATATATATATGTATATAGTTATGTATTATATATAGGCGTTGAGGTGGAAGTGGAAATGGAGTGTAGCACAGTGTCAAGTTGGTCCACATCTAGCAAGATGCAACCAACAAGACGGAGTGCCGCGTGGAGTGTGGGCGGATGTGTGGGAGTGTGTGTGAAAGTGATTGCTTTGCGTGGATACCAGGGAATATCAGCAACTGGTGCAGATATTCCCGCGATATAATGCGTGGTGGAGGGACTAGTGCACGGGAGTATGGGTGGTGAAGTGTTTATATGGATATGGGTAGGTGGATGTATATGTAAACATATATATATATATATATGTATATATCTATAACTATATATATGTATATATATGTATATATGTATAGATATGTAAATATATATATGTATATATATATATATTTGTATGTATATATATATATGTATGTATATATTTATAACTATATATATATATAGTTGTATATGTATATAGATATGTATATGTATATATGTATATATATGTATTTGTATATATATATATATGTATATATATATGGATATATATATTTATGTATATATGTGAGTGGATATATATATGTGTGTGTATGTGTGAGTGTATAAGGGTTTGTGTGTGTGTACTAGTGTGTGTGTGTGTACGAGTGTGTGTGTACAAGTAGGTGCATGTGTGTACTGGCGGATGAGGGGATCGCAGCAGATAAGCCATCTGTTGTGCTGCCCCATTGTCTGATGAGCAAGGATACACGGGCACAGGAACGAGAGCGCGTGCGGTGCATTGGGGAGCACAACGCTCTCTTCATGCGTGAGGCGGGTGCAGGCGAGCGCAGCGTAGTGCACTACGTAGCGTAGCGCACAGTGCTGCGGGCAGGTGCGGTGAGGCGTGGACGGGTGTGGGCAACCAACTGGTGCGGGTAGCTGGCGAGGAGAGAGAGCGCGATGCCACTGGCTAAGTGAGAAGTGAGCCGGTGGCTACAGTGTTGTGCTAAGAGGCGTGAACAGTAGCTACAGTGCCACACTGAGCGGGCGACCGGTAGCGGCCTATTCTACGTGTGCGGGAGCATTGTGAAGCGTCTGCGTGCGCGGAAAGAGGCTGCGCACGTCTTGCAGGCGCACGCGCGGTGGCCGGCTAGCCTGCAAGCTGGTGTGCGATGCTGCTGGAGCTTCTGAGCTTCTGAGCTTGAAGCTCTGGCAATGGCGAAGAAGATGATGGCAGCAAAAACAAAAGGTGAATCCACCACACCCACCTACTCACGAAAGAGCTGGGCGATGGTGGAACTCACAGTGGTGGTGTGAGACCACTGTGGGTTTTCTCCTGCCCACGGTGTGTCTCTTCTCAGTGAGAAGAGATACCGTGTATGGAGAGGGAGAGGGGAGGTGGTTGGTCCAGGGTGACGGTGGATCTGAAGGTGTCCGAAGGTGCATGAAAGTGTCTCCCCGCACAAGGGAGAGAGCAAGGCATTTTAAAGAGGAAGAGGCATGCCACAGGCATGCTACTGGCGGCGCACCTCCTACCATGCTGTTGGCAGGAGGAGAGGTGCGAAGAGGCACGCATGCCCCATGTCCTACAGCAGTGCGAGAGGGAAGAATTCAAAGTAAATAAAAATTGAAAATGGTGAAATTGTAATGCCGCACTTGAGGAAGATGTTAATTAATAGATGGTCAATTATTCACACTCTCCTCCCCTCTTTATAAATGCATGTAGGCGTCTATTTACAAATGCAATTACAGCTACATAAGATGCAATGGCAGTGCTAGGAAATAACACAAGATGGCATATTTACTGGTGTATTTTTGCTGTGCAATCATACCTCCATGCCTATCTTTTGCTAGTCCCTAGCAAAGCATTTTGTATTGTATTTAGAAATGATCTTAAGCTGAAGATTTTTTCTTGAAGCAACATGGGTGTGTTTATCTGTTGGATATCGTGAGAACCAATTGCAGAGAAGACTACCAGTACTTTAAGTCTTACATGACATAGACCATCTCTCGACTAACCTAGACTCTTGATATTTAAACCTTAAGTACGATTTCCAGGACTCAGAATGTTTTGCCGTACTCGAGAGCTCAAGAGATTATGGTTTGTGCATAGTGAAGGATCAAGACTGACCAAATGAACATTAAGACTCAAGCCCAGGGTTTCACGAATTTTTAAGTGTAGGTTGGTCCCAGTTTCTGCTCATGTCTTCGGATTGACCCTTAAAAAGATGATGGAAAACTCAACCCCCATTTTATTGCTTTTGTGGCTCAATGAATATATGGTAGAAACAGGGTATTTGTAACGTGCTCTGAAAAACTTTTTGGGGAGAAGAATTTATAGATATTTGAAAGATATACTGGACTTATTTGCAAGATTTTTCTCTCTCTTTTTTTTTTTTTGAAACAAGTGTCAGTATATCTCTTACAACTTTATTTGGGAGAGCACACATTTTTTGTGGGAGAGTACCTTTTTGGTGAAAAGAGTTTCTCCTAGACACAAGACTAAAGTCTGGGATAAAAAGTCACCTGCACGCACAGGTAAGGACTCCACCTTCCCTAATGAACACTAGGGTTGGATCTTATGTTCACCTGGTCTTTCTTGATATGTGTAGTGCAAACCAAGATTACTTAGACTATCAAGTAGAAGTAAACCAACGAATCCTGTACTGGTGACTCAGGTACAAGAATACGTCCTTAGTTAGGAGAGATTCCGATCTATCTTATCAATGCTCAAGTGAATTAAGCCAAGCCTGAGCAGATCAAGCTTCTTTGGCCTAGAAAGTCTTTAAAACAGCGGTTGAATATCCATAAACACTTATTGTATTTTTGTTTCAGCCTTCAGATCATTGCTAAATACCTTTTTTTTTTTTTTGAAATAGGCTATGTATATATTTATAGATGAATATGTATAATGGAAACTGCATGATACCATATAATACCCAGATCCTATGGATGCCTATCACCTCCCCATGCCAAACGATGCTCTGTCCACATATGCATGCAGAGTAAAGCAAGGTACAAGGATCAGGGAAGGAGAGCTGAAGTGCAAGGTATATAGCAAGGTGGTAGGGTGGGTGGTGAAGTGAAAAGTGAAGTGCGAAGTGAAGTGACATGGAATTGTGTAAGTGATAGTAGAGGAGTGTTGCTGGGGTGCCTCCCAACAAGCGCTGAATTTAACGTCCCCAGCTAGACTCAGAGTGAGGCACGAAGTTAGTTACCCTCCAACAGGGCAACAGTTTCACCAACGGAGGCAGGTTCATGAGTAAGATAGGGTTTTAACCGCTGCCCATTGACCGTAAATTTATGCCCAGATTTGGGATCTTCAATTTCAACGACCCCGTTGGGAAATGGTCTCGAGACCAAGTAGGGACCAGTCCATTTGTTCTTCAATTTCCCAGGAAAGAATTTGAGCTGGGCATTGTAAAGCCAAACTTGCTGAGATGGCTCAAATTCCTTCCACCGAATTCAACTGTCGTGAAAGGCCTTAGTACGTTGTTTGAAAGTTAAGGCAGAATCATAGGCTTCACGACAGAGCTCTTCCAGCTCTTGGAGTTGGAGTTTCCTTCCTTGACCACACAAGTCTGGGTCGAGGTTACAATGGCGAACCACCGAATAAGCACGGTGCTCCAACTCCACGAGAAAATTACAAGGCTTCCCGTAAACAATTCTATGAGGAGACATACCAAGGGGAGCCTTGAAGGCAGTTCGATAAGCCCAAAGTGCGTCAATCAGCTTGTCGGACCAATCCTTATGGTCAGGCCGAACCGTTTTCTGGAGAATTTGCTTGATTTGCCAATTTGACACCTCATCCTAGCCATTCGTCTGAGGATGATACAGAGATGCGATACGATGGTGGACTCCACATTTCCTCAGAAGTGTCCGAAAAGAAGCATGGATAAAATGACTTCCTCCATCAGAGATAATGGCTCGAGGGATCCCAAAGCATGCAAAAATGTTGTCTTTGACAAATCAAGTAGATATGACATGGTAAGCATGGCGCGTGGGAATAGCCTCGATCCATTTCGAAACATAATCAACAGCAACGAGGATGTACTCAAAGCCGTTGGAAGAAGGAAAGGGACCCATGAAATAGATTCCCCAAATGTCAAAGATTTCGGCAGCTAGGATGGGTTGCAAGGGCATCATGTCACGACGTGACATTGACCCTAACGACTAGCACCTAGTGCAATGTTTGGCATAATTGTGTGCATCCTGGTGAAGGGAGGGCCAAAAGAAACAGCACTACAACACCTTGGCTGCAGTTTTCCTCCCAGGAAAATGGCCTCCGCAGGCCTGATCGTGACAGAAGGATAGCACACTAGGGAATTCACAGTCAGGAATACAGCGATGGATGATCTAGTCAGCACCTATTCGAAAAAGTAGTGGATTATCCCAGAAATAGTACTTTGCTTCTGCGATGAGACACTCGCGTCGGTTTTTAGGCCAGCCACATGGAAGGGAACTAGAAGAAAGGTAATTGGCAATGTCGGCATACCAAGGTCCACATGCCACATTAATTGCCAATAGGTGCTCATCGGGAAAAACTTCATTAATCGGCAGGGTAAGTCCAATGTGGTCAGGGTCCAGTCTCAAGAGATGATCAGCAACAACATTTTAGGCTCTGGCCTTATCGCAGATCTCAAGGCCAAATTCTTGGAGCAGAAGGATCCAACGAATCAGTCTAGGCTTGGCATCCTTCTTGTGCATGAGATGATGAATGACCACGTGGTCAGTGAATACAATAACACGCGAGCCCAGAAGGTAAGAGCGGAATTTCTCCAGCCCAAAGACGACCGCCAATAGTCCTTTCTTAGTGGTTGTATAATTACGCTGGGCCTCGTCCAACGTCTTACTGGCGTAGTACACCATGAAAGGGTGTCTATCCCTAGGATGGCTCCGACTGCAAGGTCGGAAGTGTCACACATGAGTTCAAAGTCGAGGGACCAATCAGGTGGCTGGAGAGTAGGGGCCTTGGTGACAACATCATGCAACTACGTGAATGCTCGTATGCAGTCGGGGCCCATATCAAAGGGTACGTCAGTCGATAGGAGATGAGTTAAAGGTCTAGAAATCTTGGAGAAGTCTTTGATGAATCTCCTATAGAAACCGACGTGTCCTAAGAAGGAGCAGATTTTCTTGACAGAGCTAGACACAGGTAAATCAGCAATCACAACATGCTTAGCTCTGTCAACCCCAATACCCCTATCGAAGATGATATGCTCGAGAACAATTCCCTCGTGTACCATAAAATGACTTTTCTCCCAAGAAAGCATGAGGTTCACGTCAATACATCTCCGAAGGATACGGGTCAGGTTGGCAAGACAATCATCAAATAAAGGTTCGAAGATTGAAAAGTCATCCACTAAGACCTCAAGAAAGTCACCCACCATATCATGGAATATTGCCAGCATACATCTCTGGAAAGTTGCTGGTGCATTACAGAGTCCAAATGGCATCCTTCTAAATGCGAAGGTGCTGAAGGGGCAGGTAAAGGTGATTTTCTCTTGGTCCCAGGGGTCAATTGCCACCTAGCTATATCCAGAGAATCCATCCAAGAAACAGAAAATTTTATTTCCCGCTAACCGCTCCAAGATTTGGTCAATAAAAGGTAGCGGAAAGTGATCTTTCTTAGTTGCAGCATTCATTTTCCTATAGTCTACACACACTCTCCAAGATGTAGGAGTGCGTGTAGGGATGGATTCGCCCCTGTCATTGACACGAATGGTGAGTCCCACCTTTTTGGGCACGACATGAATCGGGCTCACCCAAGGGCTATCGCTGATCGGGTAGATTATACCCCCATCAAACCACTTAATGATTTCCTTTTTAATGACCTCCCGCATGTTAGGGTTGAGACGTCGCTGCATCTCGCGGGAAGGTCGAGCCTCCTCCTCCATATATATATGGTGAGTGCAGTAGGAGGGGCTAATGCCAGTTAAGTCAGATAAGGACCATCCAATGGCTTCCTTGTGTTTCATAAAGACCTTTGTTAGTTTGCACTCGTGCTCTCTGGTCAATTTTGAACTAATGATTATGGGGAGCATTTCATTTGGTCCGAAGAAAACATACTTAAGCGTGTCAGGTAGCTCTTTCAGCTCGGGAGTGGATGGTGAAAGATCTGGCATTTCTTGGGGCGAGAGTGTCCCAAGCGGATCAGAAGAAAGAAAGGCAGGAGGAAGGAGTTGGCCCTCAGATTGGCCAAAAAGAGGGGCATCTTGGATTGACGAATCCAAAAAGGGATAGCCCTAATGATCAGTATGTGGGCTCAAGGTCCCAGTGTGGAGTCGCATTTCTGCCTGATTTGACGGGAAAGAAAGGGCAATCCAATCTTCAAGAGGGTGGACCGGTGGTGAGTAACCCGAATATGACTCAGACCACAAGGTATGGGAAGCGGAGAAAACCTCGTCAGAAGTTTGGTCAAGAGAAGGTACGGGTAAGGGGAGGGATGGGGGAACGTCACCATATGTGCTAGTCAGGTAATTATCTATGCTCAGGGGCAATCCATAGTAGTTAGAATAGGTCCCTATAAGTCCGATACACATGCTGACGGCCATGTCCTTGTCAGACGTGTCATCCTCGATGCAATCGCAATCAAAATTCTTGGCTGCCTTGAAGATGTTTAGCTTGAGCTTCTCAGAGCCAACGGCAATCTCAATGCAGCTCTACTCACAGTCAATATGGGTGCGGGCTGTGGCCAAGAAAGGTCGACCAAGGATGATCGGACAATCATAAAGTGAGCTAGGAACTTCCATATCCAAAACAAGAAAGTCAACAGGAAAACAGAGACTGTTGACCCTAACCACCACGTCTTCCACCACACCCTTCGGTATTTTGACGAAACGATCTACCAACTATAACGTGACAGGGGTGGGTTTCAGATTTCCTAACGTAAATTTCTCGAGCATGATGGTTGGTATGAGATTGATGGAAGATCCTAGATCAAGCAGAGCACGGTTAAAATTGCAGCCTTGGATGCTACAAGAAATAAGCGGTGTGCCCGGATCTTTCTGCTTCGGTGGTAGATTTGACAGTATAGCACAACTTGCATGAGGCGAGAGGGCCACCGGATTCTTTGTTTTCTTCGACTGTCGCCTGGGTGTAGTGTAGTCTTTGAAAAATCGGGTGACAGTTGGTATATGGTCGATAGCCTCCAACAGGGGTACCTTGATTTCAACATCCCTAAATAAATTATGCAGGTTATCAAAGGCCTGCATATCCTTTTTCTTGCCTTTTGGCTCCCTCAGTAGAGCCTCAGGGAATGGGACTGATTCTGGCATTAGTTTGGGTGTATCGTCCTCACGAGAATGCGGTGCGCATCCCAAATGAGAGGGCGATGAAAAAGATGGGCCAGGATCAGGTTGAGGCGGATCGACGATTTGCTTACCACTCCTTGTAGTAATCGCATTGGATGTCGCAGGTCCAGTGGGATCATAAGGCGGAGGAGGGTTTGCAATGGGGACATAAGGGTAATGTGTTGCTGTGGGATTAGCCTGAAATCTCGGTGGAATGCTCAGAGCTTGCAGAATCTGATGAACCTGCCCCTGAGAAGGGCGTATTTGTGGTTGAGGACCACGGGGTATAAAATTTCACGGGTTGGGAATAGGTTTGGCAGGAAGAGTGCCCTGAGATCGAGTCATCATGCGTAGTTGATTGATCTCAGCATTCTGTTGCGCCAATTGGTGCTGAAGAGAAGTCATGTTTTCTTCATGGCGCTTAGACATTTCCATCACCATTTGCATCAGTTTATCAAAAGGACTTGATGCGTGTTCTGTTTGAGGAATGCAAGGACCCGATGGCGGATTTGCCACAGGAGTAGACTGGGCCCTTGGGATGATGGGTGCAGACGGTCGCACTCGCCCACCCGCGGGGTTTTGTCACTACAGGTTACTGGACCATGCAAAGTTAGGATGATTTTGCCACCCTGGGTTATAAGTAGCAGAGAATGGGTTGTTCCCCACGGCGCAAGCATCTTCTAAGCTAGAAGACGAATCCACATGTATATATGCATCTGAGCACACGGTGGCTTCATCCTCCGTGTTGAAATATTGGCTTGCAGAAGCCAGATCCACATGACTTACCGAATCGCTCAGTGCGATACTCGGTAAGGACGGTCTTACAGGGTTTTTGGGAATAAGCCTGGCATTGGAAGGATTAGGATTGTGACGGAGTGGCGAGGTGGAGGTGTTTGCCATAGAACATGCGGGATTGGCCAAAAGCTCGTCCAGCTTCTTATGCATGACGGAGAATTCACCCAATTTTTGTGCAATAAGGTTAAGGTCTGTGGATGAATGGGAGGGTTCCGTGGCAACATCGTGAACATTGTGGGGTAGGTTGGTATGAGTAAAGGAGACAGTGGAGGCATTGTTCATTGAATTTTCACTCATGTTCTCAAATAATTCAAATGCTCCATTCTCATCTTTATTCATGAAATTCCCTCCGCAGGAAGCATTTGCAATCTGCTTCAAAGTTTCATTTAGCCCATAATAGAAGATCTAGGCTATATGCCACTTAGGCAGACCGTGGTGCGGATATTTCTGGAGTAGGTCATTGTACCTTTCCCAAGCCTCATGAAACTACTTGCTGTTTTGTTACATGGAAGAAGTTATAGCCCGGCGAAGCGCATTGGTTCGCCCGATTGGGAAGAATTTCTTGAGAAATGTTGTTCGCATCTCTTCCCAAGAATGGATGGTTCTCCTAAGGGTGCATGATGTAAACACATTTACACTACTTAAGATATCTATTTACGCATGTTAAGCATAGGATTGCATTTCATGACATAAATATTGCATAACATGCATCATCTTGCATTTAGAGTAGTTTGAATAAAATGGAGGTTAATTGTCTCCTTTTATGTGCTTGGGCAGGGAAAACTTTTATCGGGGCCTTGGATCAAAGATCCAACCGTATGGATGTGATCAGGGCGACGATTGGAGTTCAACGACTACAAGATCGCCCTAATCAGACATCCGTAGCATCAGATAGTGACCGGGGAACCCTAGAAGATCAAGGGCCAGGATGGTGTAAATCCACTCTTCAAATGACAAATCCGACCGCACGGATGAATTCGGATCGACGATTGCAGCCCAACGACGCAAAAATTAAGTCATCCGACATCCGTGGCACCATCTACAACTTCCAGAAGATGGACAGCCAAGATGGCACCACGTGGCACCATCCCGGCCGCCCAAACGGCCGCATGAATCCCTGAAGGCCCCGCACCCACTCGCTCTCCGCCGTTGGATCATGATCCAACAGCTGTGGTCAGCCGCGCCTAAAAGCGTCCGGTCGACCATCCGCGCCCCGTAGCGTAGCGGTTGAGTGCGCTTACGCGAGCGGCGGGTGCGGGTTCGAGGCGCAACAGAGGGCTGGAAGGCGTGGGCGATTGAGCGTGGGGGGCATTGGATCATGATCGGACGGCCGCGCGCGCCCGATAGCGTTCACGCGTGATTGAACGTGCAGCGTCACGCAGCATTGTACGCGCGGGAGGGTGAAGGTGTGACTTAAGCCGTCCGTTCTCGCGATCGGACGGCTGAGGCTCAGCGGATGTGCGCAGGCGTTGCGTGCGCGAGCAGGCAAGCAGGCACGTGCGAGCCGCCCACGACGCCCACGAAGGAGGCTTTAGTGACAGATTTATTCATCATTAAAGACCCCTCATTTATTATTTTGAAGTTGTAATGTCTATTTTGCCCCCACTCCTTGCAACTATAAAAGGAGACCCCCTCCATACGAAATTCTCATCCCTTCCTTCTCTTCTCTACCCCTCCAAAGCTCAAGAGAAGCTTGTCCCACACCTGGGATGCTTCTCGCGAGATAAAGTCCAAATTTTCGTCCCCCTTCGTAAGTGGATCCCGCGACGACGATGGCGTACTACTCCGTTCCCGTTCTTCTGCTTCGTCCTCCTTCGTATTGCTTCATTCCCCTTTGTCCAGGCATCGTCCTGTCTGGCTCGTCCTCCAAGCAACCGTCGAGGAGGATTTCTCTCTCCCTATTCTTTTTACTGCTTTCTAGTATAGATTTACTGCTTTCTACAGTAGTTTTGCTCGTCCTCCAAGGAATCGTCGAGGAGGGCATTTCTCCCTCCATTCTTTTAATACTTTCTAGAGTAAATTTATCGCTTTCTAGAGTAATTATTTTATGCTTTGTAGTTGTAAAGAGTGAAATGAACAATCTCCTCAATGATAAATTCTTTGTTTATTCTACATCTCATTTTGATTTCTCTGTGTAATATTCTCTTTCTCTCTTACTCTTTCTCTCTCTCTTCTATTTATTGTAAATAATTAGATAGTTTTAAATTGAATTATTCCGTGACAAATAAAAAGGAATGCGTAGTTTTTAAATCAAACGTCCACCAACCTGTGTTCGACCCGGAATTTCAATTTCGGTATAAATTTTATTTATTGAACACGAATTCCTCGCTTTCAAGCTACAATGACAGGTTTTCCAAAATCATACTTGTTAGCGTAGCAATTCGTACGTCTCAACATTTTGGCGCCGTTGCCGGGGTGGCGACGATCTTTGATTTCTCTTTGCATTTTGTAACTTATAAATCATTTACCTCACTTTTCTCCTTTCTTATTATAATTGCAGGTACTCTTTTGAGGCAAGCAAAAGCGGTAGATTAGAGTAAAGTGCTGTGGAAGGTTTTGTAAGTTATCCCTCATTATTTCTCCCTCCATAGATTTCATTCGCCACATTGAATCCAAATTCCAATTAACCTAAGTGTTTGCATAAATCCTAGGAATAGTTTGGTTGTTTGGATTTTCACTCACATTCATTCCACCTTCATTTATATAAAAAAAAAATAGAAAGATAATTTGGTGGGGCAATTTTCAACAAACACACAACGTACACCCACATTCAAAGGCACTTAACCAAATTGATTTGTTTCTACTCAACCGGGTTCTGATCCGTGGAACCGGTACACATAAAGCAACACATAAAAGAGTACAAATCATTCTAGGTTAACCATCTTTGTGTGCCTAACTTAGTGGTGCATTTGTAGCCAGTTGTTTGAGTTGTTTGGGCCGCACCACTTCAATTAAAATCAACTCATTAAGTAGCTGCCAATTAGGTTCAACTCTTAGGGATTTACCAGGCACTCCACATTCTTTTTAAACTTTAAAGGAAAACATCTTCACCTGTGCTTGCAAAACCTAGTGTGCCAATGAAACCTGTTTGAAAACACCTAAAGTTGAATCCTAAAAGCTACTAAGCAAGATTTGAACCTTAAAATTCAGCATATCAGAAATAATCTTGCTTGAAAACCATTGGTTGTGCACGCACACACAAATCAATCAATCATTTAGGGCACAACCCATTTAAAGGGTCCATCACATTCTAAAGCACATTCAAACCTAGCCCTAAATAAAACAGAGTAGACGTTGGCCTTAAGGATTGGACTCGCTCTTCAGAACCCAGAACGAGATTATTTTCGATTAGTTTGTTTCTACTGTTCAATCTGATGTCTAGCTAGGGGAGCAGAGTCAAACGATCGTGGCTGGGGGGTACACTAGGAACCGGAGACGCAAGCCGAAGGAAGAACCTTCTCCCCAGTCCCTCCTTCTAACTGGTTGGATTGAACAGATGGAAGTAGATCAAATCATTCCTTTATCTCAAGACGGGTTTTGAGAGTCTGTAGGTATTTAGGCTAACCCATTTAAGGATAGGTTTGATTGTTTGTATTGCAGGGTGCCTTTCTTCCTCCCGTGTCTCATGAATCCTTCCATATATTTCACGCATTCCCGCTCTTTCCCTCCTGTTGTGAATTATCCTCAACATGACGATTATCCCAACTCGTACTATAATCAACCATCAGTTAGTTGGGATAATTCGGATTGGGGATACAATTCTGGACCCCCGTGTTTAGGGTCTAACCCTGAACACTTTGATTCTGATTTCTATCCTTCTCAGAGCTACATCGATTATAGATCGTCTTCCTTTCATGACAACCTAATACGATCTACAATCAAGAAGGATACACCGATCCTTACCCATCCTCTGATTTCACCGCCTTTAGGTCATCACCATCTTTTCAACAATCTGAAATGACCTATTATCAGGAAGGGTATAACGAATCTCAATTCGTTAATTCCCCTGCATTGAGCCCAAACCTGCCCAACCCTGAACCAACTCATTTGGTTCAGGTTAACCAGGTTCAAGATAAGGTTCTGGCTAACTTGAGGAATATCATTCAATCTTTAGAAGTTCAGCCAATACCTTGCATTAAGAGATTGGAGCCCCTGATTGAAATGATTGATGATTTGAATAAATCTTTGTTGGATTGGCTCTAGGACGTTAAGGATAAGAACCCGGGTGAGTTTCTACTTGGGAAATTAGCGAAATTGAGGATGAGATTCGATGTTGCTTTGATTCAATCTTGGGATGATTCCCAGGATGAACCCTCTTCAGGAAAGCCAATGACAGAACCCGCTAAGGCACCTGTTGGGGGGGACACGTGTTACGAGGATGACCAGATTGAATTAAAGCAACCAATTAAGGATGATCTGATTTCTTCACCTAAGATCCCTAAGTCGGGTTACGAGGAAACGTATGTCTCCTGGGAATAGAAAGTGACAAATGATTTTGGGACATACATTTATAGGGATCCTGATTTCTTTGATGGTGAAGATTCAAGTTGCGAAGTCTCACATGAGTTTTCTGAACATGATTTCTGTGAGACGATTAGGCCTGAGGAATCTGATAGATCATTTGATAGCCCAATAACTGAGGAAACTGATCCTAGGGCACACATTACAGATCCAGGATTACATTTTCTGGATGAATCAATTCAATGCCCTGATTAACAGTTACACCCCGTTGAGCTTATCGATAATTCTGTTTCTGAGATAATTAGACCCAAGTCAATTCTGATTCTGCCACATCATTTAGACTTGGAGATTTTGGACGGGGTGATTAACATGCAAGAGGTCCTGGAATTTGATATTCGGAATGAGGAGGATAGGAGTTGGGAAATTCTGATTTAGGAAGTTAATTTTTGAGGAAATGGAAGATTGAGTCGAAGGGTTCCTTTTAAGCTGAAACCATCAAATCAGAACCCTTAAGACATTTGTTTCTAGGATGTCAAACCCAAGCACACATTCAATGATTATCCTTTTGAGCTTCAATTCTCTGTAACCCGACTTTTTGGTCTTGGGTTGCATCCTCATAAATCGCAGGCCCGACCCCGCTTGCATTCTGATTTTAGGTTTTGGATAATTTTTATCCAGAACCTAAGATGTTCTCGATTATGGGGAATGGGTCTGCACCACAATCTGGTCCACATCTGTGGACCGCTGTTGTTAGGTCAAAAGATTCTTCTGTTTATTCTAATTCTGACCTGCACTTGTGAATTCTTCATTTCTTTTCTTTGTATAGTGTGCCTAGCTGAAGGTACTAAACTCAGCACATATACAGTTTTTCTTAGTTTTCATCTTGGAGTGGACCTAACATTCACACAATTTAGGTACTTTCTACGCTTTTCCACTCTATTTTATGACGACATTGCATTAGATAGGCATGGGGGGGTGGATATTTATCTCTGAATTCATTCATCAGCTCCGTAGATTTATTTTATTTTCTTTTATATAAAAAAAAAATTTTAGAATTAGGAAAGAGAATTTGGGTTTACGAAAATTTTCAATTTTAGGAAATACTACATTATGATTTGAACACAAAGACCCTTCAGGTCTTTGGACTTAATCAGCCTGTGTATCCACTAAAATGTGGATTTGTCTTTCGAGTCCTCACCATCTTAATTCTATCGTAATTGGAGTAAATAAGTTTGGGTGATAAGTACACGACTTATCAACCCACCCTCTGATTTGAGGGAATTTTGAGTCTTAAGCATCTACACACTTTCTTTGCACTGACTCGTTGTTCGGCGATTTTAACGGAAATTGGGTAGCTAATGAACCTTCTAGGGTGATATGGCTGGCAAGTTATTGTGGGTAACAGCCCATAGGTAGGTTGTCCAGAGCCCAGTCACTGGACCTTTCTCTTTTTCCTGCCCTTAGGTAAATCTTAGACCAGGGAAGCCACCTACTTAAAAAAAAAAAAAATCAAAAATAAAAGGGGAAAAGAACAAAAAGAAATAAGCCACACTTCGCTGCACGAATATGGCTGGCAAGTTGTCGGTGGTAACAGCTCATCGACCGGTTGTCCAGAACCCAGCTTAGTAAATGCATTAAAAATTTCCAAAACACTTAGGAAGAAGCGGAGAAGTAGAATAAACTGGGGAGATATACACTGGATTCACCCTTGTGTTGACCCCGTAAAAAAATAAAAGTAGGGAGAAAGCTACCGGTTGTAAAGATACACCTTTAGGCTGAAGTCTTTTTGAGGTCACCTAGAGGCGTAGAAATCTAAAGTCCATTTTAATTACCGGTCAACGAGTCTGTCACAGTCACAATAAGATGCTTAAAGCTTAGGGTTCTCATCAAATTTTGGGTGAGTAGAATGGCCGTAGAAAGCCACTCTTAAACCCTAAAATTTCAAAATCCAAAAAAATTAGAAAAGAGTAAAAAGAGAAAAAGAAATATTTCATTGAATAGGGTGAGGCTTGAGGCGGTCTGCATTTTGGCTGATACCCGGGCACTGTTGTGTCTTTGAAAGTTCAGTTCCTAAGTAGACAATTTCTTAATGATTAAAAATAACTCAGGTCCAAATAATCCAACCTAATTCTTTTATAAATAGCGTAGAGTTTTTGCTAGGGACTAGCAAAAGATAGGCATGGGGGTATGATGTAAACACATTTACACTAATTAAGATGTCTATTTATGCATGTTCTTAAGCATAGGATTGCATTTCATGACATAAATATTGCATAACATGCATCATCTTGCATTTAGAGTAGTTTGAATAAAATGGAGGTTAATTGTCTCCTTTTATGTGCTTGGACAGGGCAAAAATTTTATTGGGGCCTCGGATCAAAGATCCAACTGTATGGATGTGATCAGGGTGACGATTGGAGTTCAACGACTCCAAGATCGCCCTAATCTGACATCCGTAGCATCAGATAGTGACCGGCGAACCCTAGAAGATCAAGGGCCAGGATGGTGTAAATCCACTCTTCAAATGAAAAATTTGACCACACGGATGAATTCGGATCGACGATTGCAGCCCAACGAGTCAATCTGACATCCGTGGCACCATCTACAACTTCCAGAAGATGGACGGCCAAGATGGCGCCACGTGGCGCCATCCCGGCCGCCAAAACGGTCGCATGAATCCCTGAAGGCCCCGCACCCACTCACTCTCCGCCGTTGGATCTTGATCCAACGGCTGTGGTCAGCCGCGCCTAAAATCGTCCGCTCGACCATCCGCGCCCCGTAGTCAAGCGCGCTTACTCGAGCAGTGGGCGCGGGTTCGAGCTGCAGCAGAGGGCTGGAAGCGCAGGCGATTGAGCGTAGGCGGGCGTTGGATCTTGATCGGACGGCCACGCACGCCCGATAGCGTTCACGCACGATTGAACGTGCGGCGTCACGCAGCATCGTACGCGCAGGAGGGCACGCAGCGCAGCGGGTGAAGGCGTGACTTAAGCCGTCCGATCTCGCGATCGGACGGCTGAGGCTCAGCGAATGTGCGCAGGCGTTGCATGCGCGAGCAGGCGAGCAGGCGTGCGCGAGCCGCCCACAATGCCCACGAAGGAGGCTTTAGTGACGGATTTATTCGTCATTAAAGACCTCTCATTTATTATTTTGAAGTTGTAATGTCCATTTTTCCCCACTCCTTGCGACTATAAAAGGAGACCCCCTCCATACGAAATTCTCATCCCTTCCTTCTCTTCTCTACCCCTTCAAAGCTCAAGAGAAGCTTGTCCCACACCCGGGATGCTTCTCACGAGATAAAGTCCAAATTTTTGTCCCCCTTCGGAAGTGGATCCCGCGACGACGACGGCCTGCTACTCTGTTCCCATTCCTCTGCTTCGTCCTCTTTCGTCCTGCTTCGTTCCCCTTCGTCCAGGTGTTGTCCCGTCCGGCTCGTCCTCCAAGCAACCGTCGAGGAGGATTTCTCTCTCCCTATTCTTTTTACTTCTTTCTAGTATAGATTTACTGCTTTCTACAGTAGTTTTGCTCATCCTCCAAGCAATCGTCGAGGAGGACATTTCTCCCTCCATTCTTTTAATACTTTCTAGAGTAAATTTATCGCTTTCTAGAGTAATTGTTTTATGCTTTGTAGTTGTAAAGAGTGAAATGAACAATCTCCTCAATGATAAATTCTTTGTTTATTCTACATCTCATTTTGATTTCTCTGTGTAATATTCTCTTTCTCTCTTACTCTTTCTCTCTCTTCTATTTATTGTAAATAATTAGATAGTTTTAAATTGAATTATTCCGTGACAAATAAAAAGGAACGCGTAGTTTTTAAATCAAACATCTGCCTCCCTGTGTTCGACCCGGAATTTCAATTTCGGTATAAATTTTATTTGTTGTACACGAATTCCTCGCTTTCAAGCTACAATGACAGGTTTTCCAAAACCATACATGTTAGCGTAGCAATTCATACGTTCAACAGTGTGCAACCATTGCTACACTTTATCCCGCAACAAAAATGGGAACATTTTCATGAGGACAATTGATAACCCGATGTTTCTTAATTTAACAGTTTTAGCTAATCGAGTTAAGTCTTCCAAATGGAGAAAGGGATCTTCACTTGCAACACCATGGAAGTGAAAGTTAATCAGGCTAATGACATTAGGTTTTAGTTCATAATCGTCCCCGCTCATGGAGACCCGAATTTGCCCAATGGTCTCTGTAGCAGTGGGATTTTGATAAGAGCTAAGAGACCTAGGCTCCTCCCGTTCGAGAGGGTTCTGCATTTCCTCCAAGGTTTCCCTATTGGCTTCAATCTGCTCATTATACATTTCCATTTGGGCTTGGAGGTAGGTTATGGGGTCTACGGCTCCACCACCACCTGGTGGGATTTGAGGGGGGCGATTTCCTCCCTCGGGATTTGGGGGTGGGCGTGCAACCATGTTTGTGGAGGAGGATGACGAATCAGTTTCTATCCTTCGAGAATTATCAGACAATTCAAATAATTTAGGGTTTTGTGACCTCCTCCCAAACATGCACTACCACAAGAAAAATTGGGGAGATAAGAAGGGAAAAGGGGATGAGAGAAACAACGCCATATGTGTACACTTGATGACAAATCAAAGCAATCAGTTTCCTAACCTCTACAATGTGTCCTTAGACCTAAAGATCTAAGTTACCTACTATCACAACTTACGGAACCAAATGAGAGCACCGCAGAACCACCGGGCTAGATTGAAAGGCTGTTTGCCCTAGCCTTAAAGACCCGATAGCACGCGGGAACCCACACCAGCATGTAGGCGCTAGACGTAGGTAGTTAGACCTCCAATCCTTAATAGGGGTCAAGTTGCTACCAGTTTTAATTTAGAGGCTTAAGATCAAGTGCTCCAGGAATGTGAAGGGCATTGTATACGGGTAATGCCCAAGTGCATTGATTTTAAGAGTGTGTAAACCAAGCATGCAACAGGGAAATCTCCCCGAATTGGAGTTTTAGATGGTGAATGGCTTTTAGAATTTCAGCCTTAGGTAGTATGGATTTTAGGATTCCACTGAGTTACCAATTCAACCAATCTCTGGATTTTGAGAAAACACAAGTTCTTTTATGCCCAACAAACCCTTCTTCAATGTAAATTAGCTAATGCATGCTAAAAATGCAATGGGCTTCCCTAGATGAAAATTTCTGTGTGGATGCACGATTTTATTTTAAGTCAATGTGAAAGAGAGCCAAAGCACTTCAATTCAAGTGCTCCCAATCACCAAAATGATGTTCCACACAGGGCTCAACCACAAGATGATGTAAAGAAAATTAAAATGTTGGGGTTGAAATATTCGGGATCAAATCTAAGGCACTTGAAAGGTCGTGGTGGGATTGGAATCAACTCAATTCCATGTCTCCCCACCAAAAATGTGATCCCAAAATGTGAACAAATGAGGCAAGGAGGGATGACAATCAATCAATTTTAACTTACCTCAAAGAAGACTTCACACAATGAAGGATCCAAGAATCAAGATTCTTGGATTTTCTCTATGCAAAGTTTTGCAGGAAATAAAGGGGCGGTGGGGGTGATAGCAAACAGTCAACAATTGGTTTTTAATCCACTTGCCCCAAGAAATTCCTAAGAAGTGTTTTTAGGTTTTTATTTTTTTTAGGTGGCAAGTTAACTTAAGTTACTAAGAGAGAGAAACACCTACCTCTTCAGCAACGTGGGCGAAGCTCCAATGCGATGCCGGTAACTTCACACTCTTGCTCCCACCTTGGATTTGCCCACGTTTCCGACCTCCTCTGCTTGTCTCCTCCTTGCAACCGGTTTACCTATACACAAGCAAACAAAACACCCAAGAAGAGAAGGGTGTGAGAAGAGAAAATCAAAGGAATGAGAGTATAAACTTACCTCAATTTGTGCCTCCCCGGCAACGGCGCCAGAAAAAGCGTGGTGCGACTCGAATAGGTTTCATTAATATGGTGATATTATCGTTGAAGTTATTGTAGTGAGTTAACCTAAATCGAGTCTAACCAGCTTCACAAAATTTTTAACCTGGCCTACTTGATTTTATCTTGGTCGCTTTTAGGCCTAGGGTCGATCTCAGGGAGGTGGGAATTTGAAGGTCAAGGAGTTTCTACGCCTTTCCTAAAATGTATCTCTTCCTTGCGTTTATTTTATTTTTGGTATTTTTTTATTTAAGATTTTTGCTGTTGATAATGTTGCCCTTGAGGTACACGCTCAAAATTAGGTCCTTGACCTTGAGCCAAATGGTTCTTGGCTTGTAGCCAACTTGGGGTTTCCAAAAATTGGTCCTGTTATTCGTAAGACTGAGTACTTGTAAGACAAGAATTATCTTTTCTCTTTTACTCTTTTTTTAAATCTTTTTTAGTAGCAAGAAATAAAAGATAAATGAAAACAAGGTAAGTTGCTAAAAAAGAAAGAAATAGTTAGCTTAGTATATGTATAGATATATAGTAGATACAGTATAAATATATGTATATAGTTATATATTATATATAGGGGTGGAAGTGGAAGTGGAAATGGACTATAGCACAGTGTCAAGTTGGTCCACGTCTAGCAAGACGCAACCAACAAGACGGAGTGCCGCGTGGAGTGTGGGTGGATGTGTGGGAGTGTGTGTGAAAGCGCTTGCTTTGTGCGAATATCAAGGAATATCAACAACTAGTGCAGATATTCCCGCGATATGATGCGCGGTGGAGGGACTAGTGCACGGGAGTATGGGTGGTGAAGTGTATATATGGATATGGGTAGGTGGATGTATATGTAAACATATATATATATATATATATATATATATGTATATATCTATAACTATATATATGTATATATATGTATATATGTATAGATATGTAAATATATATATGTATATATATATATTTGTATGTATATATATATATATATATGTATGTATATATTTATAACTATATATATATATAGTTGTATATGTATATAGATATGTATATGTATATATGTATATATATGTATTTGTATATATATGTATGTATATATATATGGATATATATATTTATGTATATATGTGAGTGTATGTGTGAGTGTATAAGGGTGTGTGTGAGTGTGCTCTAGTGTGTGTGTGAGTGTACGAGTGTGTGTACTGGCGGATGAGGGGAGCACAGCAGATAAGCTATCTGCTACGCTGCCCCGTCGTCTGATGCGCGAGGATGCGCGAGCGCAGGAGGGAGAGCGCGCATGGTGCGCTGGGGAGCACGACGCTCTCTTCGTGCGCGGGGCAAGTGCGGGTGAGCACAGCACAACGCACTGCGCAACGCAACACGTAGTGCTGCGGGCGGGCGCGGTGAGGCGCAGACGGGTGCGGGCAACCGGCTGGCACGGGTAGCAGGCGAGGAGAAAGAGCGCGATGCCACCGACTAAGTGAGAAGCGAGCTGGTGGCTGCAGTGTTGCATTGAGAGGCATGAACAGTAGCTACAGTGCCACGTGGAGCGGGCGACCGGTAGCAGCCGGTTTGCGTGTGTGGGCGCGCTGTGAAGTGCCTACGCACACAGAAAGAGGTTGCGCACGTCCTGCAGGCACGCATGCAGTGGCCAGCTGGGCTGCAGGCTAGTGTGCGGTGCTGCTGGAGCTTCTGAGCTTGTGAGCTTGAAGCTCTAGCAATGGTCGAGAAGATGACGGCAGTAAAAACAAAAGGTGAATCCACCACGCCGACCTGCTCACGAAAGAGCTGGGCGGTGGTGGAACTCATAGTGGTGGTGTGAGACCACTGTAGGTTTTCTCCTACCCATGGTGTGTCACTTCTTAGTGAGAAGAGATACTGTTTAGGGAGAGGGGAGGAGGTTGGCCCAGGGTGACGGTGGATCTGAAGGTGTCCGAAGGTGCATGAAAGTGTCTCCCCGCACCAGGGAGAGAGAAAGGCATTTTAAAGAGGAAGAGGCATGCCACAGGCATGCTACTGGCAGCGCACCTCCTGCCATGTTGTTGGCAGGAGGAGAGGTGCGAAGGGGCGTGCATGCCCCATGTCCTGCAGCCGTGCAAGAGAGAAGAATTCAAAGTAAATAAAAATTGAAAATGGTGAAATTGCAATGCCACACTTGAGGAAGATGTTAATAAATAGATGGCCAGTTATTCACACTCTCGTCCCCTCTTTATAAATGCATGCAGGCGTCTATTTACAAATGCAATTACAGCTACATATGATGCAATGGTAGTGCTAGGAAATAACACAAGATGGCATATTTACTGGTGTATTTTTGCTGTGCAATCACTTGGGCATTAGAGTTTTTCAAATGTAGGAAATAATACGTTAGGACCTGAACACTTAAACCCTTTAGGTCCTTAGGCTTAATCAGCCCGGGTGTCCACTGAAATGTGGATTTCATTCTCAAGTCCTTGCCATTTGAAAATTCATTTCTAATTAGTTAAATAAGTTGGGGTGATAAGTACACGATTGACAAGCGTGGAAATCGCATATTTTGAAATCGTCGGAAATTGTAGTATAGGCACGAAATCCCCTTGACAAAAATATTTATAATAACGAAACTCGCATAGATTTCTTTTCTTTTTAGAACTTAAGTCCCGGTCATTCATCTCTGGGAGGCGTGAAAACAAGTCAAGATTTGGATCGGCTTAATCTAACCTAAATCTAATCTAACCTAATATTTTCATCTTTTTTTGTTTTTGATCTTTATTTTGAAACACAAAATGAAAGCATGCATCAAAGTTGTAAGCCATGAAGATAATAGCGTGCATACAAAACCATTAGACAAGAGTATCATGCATCAAAAATTAAGTCACTATAAAATACGAATACATGGAAATAAAGCTAAACTAAAGAAAGGGATCAACCAAGATAGGCTAAGGAGAAGCCTTCTTGGCCATCCACTAAAGAGAGGAGGATGGGTGTGTGAACCCAAGTGGAGAGGGGAGCTGTTGCACCCTTTCTCTACCAATGGTTGTCCGTGAGAAGACCTTGAGGGGGGTCTTCTCTATGGCCATCTAAGAAGAAAAGAAAATTGGGGCGTGGATCCTCTATGGTGGAAGAAGAGGGCATGTCCACAAGAAGAAAGAAGGTGTTGCATCCTTATGCTCTTTTTCTTCTTGCCACCCTTGAAGAAGCTTGGAGGAGAGCTTCTTTCGTAGCTGTCCATGGAGGGAGCCTTGGAGGAGGAAGATGGCCTTGAGAGGGAGAGGGGGAGGTGTGGTTACAAGTTGAGAGAGTGGAGAGAATGGATGGAGATGGTGCAATTCGTGGCTCTTTCTTCGCCCTTATGGAAGGCTCCATTTGGTTGCCACTTTTGGTGGCTCCAAAATTAGCTAATGCCACATTTTTAGGATCTAGGTTTGACACAAGTTTTTAGGGTTTCCAAGAGAGTGTGCATGGGTTTGGTAGGGGTAGAATGGGAAGGTGTGTGTGTGTGTGTGTGGGTGTGTATTATTCCGGGGACTAGGTTGTGGGTTTTGGTAGGATTAGGTGCTAAATAGGTTGGGTCAATCTACATTAAGTGGGTGTGGACCTAATTAGTCTTAGGAAAGTCTAATTGGATAGGAGTGAACCTAATTAGGTCTAGATCAAGTCTAATTGGATGTGTGCATGTGATTAGGCTAGGGTAACCCTAATAGGTATGAGTCAATTAGATCCTGGGTGGATCCAATTGGGCTCAGGTGCACCCAATCAACTGTAGATACACCCAATTAGGTATGGAATGGTTTAATTGGCTTAGGGATAGGATAAGTAGGGCTATGGATAGTGGACTAGCTTAGGAGGTCTCTAATTAGGTTTCCTAGGGTGTCCGTTGGGTGATAAACGCTAGTTTATCATCATTCTTAGGCATTAAAACAAACCTAGCTCTTAGGGTTTTTCTCCACAAACGGGTTTTTTTGGCTGCATCTAGGAATTGACTAGGTTAGGCATGCATTGCATTTTTTCTTGTCATTTTAATGTGTTTTTGTGAGTGTTAGGGATGAACAGATATACAAATCCCTAAATCCCTAGCACTAAAGAAGGCAACTAGTAAAGGAGGAGCTCAGACTAGCTGGAACTCAGCTTGATCTAGCTCACCACAACTGGAATCTAGCTCACTTGGACTAGGGTTAGCTCATCCTAGCTTCATTCAGCTAATCTCAGCTGAATGGTAGCTCAAGAGAGCTCATCTTAGCTCACCCTAGCTCAGGTCAACTTTGATCCAGCTCAACTTAGCTGAGTTTAACTCATCTCAGCTCCCACTAGTCCACAGGGAGCTCTAGCTAGCTCAGTTGAGTTGACTAGAGCTCACCCCAGCTCAAGTCCAGCTACATCTAGCTCCACTCAACTGCAGCCAGCTGAAGATGAATTCATTCTAGCTCAGGAAGCTCAAGTCTAGCTCTCGGGGACCTAACTTAGCTCAAGCTAATTGAGCTAAGCTACCTTAGCTGTCTCAACCAGCTCAATCCTCCCCGGGAGCAACAGAAGCCAGCTCACTTTAGCTTGGCTTAGCAGCTAGCAAAGAACTAGCAAGCTAAGCCAGCTAGAGTAGCCCCATGTTAACCTCTTTAGTAGCTACCAGCTCCAATTCAGCTCCAGACTCTGCATATCCAGCTCCTCTCCTCAAACCCTAAGCTCCACATCCATATTCCTCTACTCTATAGCTAGCTAAGCTAGCTTAGCTTAGCTTAGCTTAGCTAGCATCCACCTCCCTGGCACCAAAAACCTAACCCTAACTCCACCTACATAACCTACCACTCCAAGTCCACCTAAGCCTACTTAAGCTAGCTCCACCTCTACTCAGGTTGGCACCACCTTCCTCACCACCCTTTACCCCTCAATCACCACCAAAAGACACCTAGATGTTGGCGCCAAAACCACCCTAACCACCTCCCTTTTTGGCACCAACTTCAACCCCCATATCCACCCTACACATAACCCCTCCAAGCCATCTCCACCATCCACCTCAACCCTCTTCTAGAAGCCTAGAAGTTGGTGACAACCCATGGCACATCTCCAAGGTTGGCGCCACTTTTAGGCATCCCTTGGCCACCCATAACTACCCCCTTACACCCCTTAGGTGGCGCCAACTCTCCTTAGCCCTAAGATCACCTAACCACCTCCATCTTCCCATCTTAGCCATCCATCTCAAGAGTCACCTTAACCCCTCTTCCTACCCTACAAAAAGACCACCACCCACCACCTTACAACCCATCCTTGGCTAGCAAATTTTTTCTCATACTCTACCTAAAGCCCACGCCTAAGAGAGAAGAAGAAGAAGATTAAGGGGATATTCTATCCCCTTGGTGCCTTCCCCTCTTCCCTTCTCTCTTATGCCCACACCAGCCAAAGGAGGAGCCAGGCAAGGAAGACCTTTGGAGGAGGTCATGAAGGTAGTCCACGCCACCTTGGAGGAGAGCTTGAGGGTGGTGCATGCCCACCCTTAGAGGAGCTTTCAAGGAAGGAGAAGAAGGAGACCCTCTTTTCAAGCCAAGGAGCAGTTAGGCTTAGAGCAAGAAGACTCCCTTCTTCACCAGATTCTGCAAGAGGATTTGTGTTTCTTTTATTGCTTTTATATTCTCCATTTCTAGTAGAAGCATTCCTCTACATGTCTTTGTAAAAGAACACAAATTCTGCTAAATTAATTTGCCTTCTTTTTAATTTCTATTGCAATTATTTGTCTTTGCTCTAGCACTTGTTTCACTTCCACTTCCTAATTACTCTAGGCCTCCACTTGACTAGAGTGAGCTTAGGGAGGGGACATATTTATCTCTTAAGTTTTAACTTAGTAATTATAGGTGTTAGTACTTTTTCGCCACAATTCGCATTGTACCCTCATTATTTCAAAACTAAAAAATATTATATATTTAAAATACCAAAAAGAAAGATTGAGTTTCCCTTTAAAGCAAGAGATTTGAATTGCAAATTTGCCTCCTTGGACGACCCTAAATACTCCCCTATCTAGGAATATAAATTTAAATGCATATGCGAATTCACGTGTTACAGTGATATTAAAAACTCTAATTACAAATCACACGATTTTTCACATCAGTGGGGTTCCTAGGTCAAAATAGGCAAGCTAGGGCTTCCAACACCAAAATCAGGAACCAGACAACAGTATCAAACGTCCAGGATAGTGGTCAGACGTCTTATACTACAAAATTGGACGTCTGGACATTAAATTAGACGTCCAATTCTGTGTCAGCATGAGTTTTGGCTTCTTGGATTATTATTCTGAAGAAATCAGACATCTAGCCAGATGTTTGGACATCCTAAAAGGTGCTGGAGAGTGGGTTTTAGATTTTCTAAGGTGGGCTTTGGTTCCTAAGTGTTTAGGAGAGGGATAGGGTGGATAAGAACATGGATAGTGCTATCCATGTTTGGGTTCTGAGGCTAAGGTGGCCTAATGGAGGTCGTTTTGTGTTTGGGAAGGCTATCCTAGGGTTTCTAAGGGTAGGGATAAGACTATCCTCCCCACTCCTCTTATCTGGATCAGTCTTCTTCCTTTATTGCTTTATTCCACTATCTCCATCCTGGATCACTTTATTATCTGCAAATAGCAATAAAAATAATTAAATAGCAGGGTATCTCATCTTATTCTAAATAGACTGATGCAATGCATAATATGCAAGATATGAGTGCAATATCCACAAATTAAGCTAGGTTCAAACATTATTTAGGTTGATTAGGACCCATGATTGCGGTGCAATCAACGACTTATCAACCCACCCTCTAATTTGAGGGAACTTATAGTCTAAGCAACTACACACTATTTGCACCAACCCACTTTTCGGCGATTTTAATGGAAATTAGGTAGCTAATGAACTTTCTAGGGAGGTATGGCTGGTGAGTTGTCGAAGGTAACAACCAATTGGCCGGTTGTCCAGAGCCCAGCCACACAGCCATTCTCTTTCTACTGCCTTTAGGTAAATTTTAGATTAGGGAAGCCACCTAATTAATTTTAAAAAAATAAGAAGAAAAATGTCCAAAAGAAAGAAAAAAATTGAAAAATAGAAAAAAAATAAATAAACCACACTTCATTGTACAATTATGGCTAGCAAGTTGCCGTGGGTAACAGCACATTGGCCAGTTGTCCAAAACCCAGCTCACGAAATACACATTTAATTACCATACCTTGGGCACTCAAAGCCCAGCTCAGACCTCTTTTGGACTGCAAGACTCACATTACGTCTATTCAGTATATCGCTCTAGCCGCCAATGCCCTCACCTCTTTTCTGGCACCCAAAGCCAACGATGGCTAGGAAATTTTCTACACCCATTCCCTGCTCTCTCCCAGGGCCAAGGGTCTTCTCAAGCTTGACAAGATCCAATTCCCTTACATTTTCTCCTCTGAGTAGCTAGTGTTGTTTTGCTTTCTATTTCATTTTTGTTTAATGTACTAGGCCACAAGTCGTGGTCCCCTTTCTTGTACTTAGCAGGTTTTGGTTCGGTTCCCCTACCTATTTTTGCCCCTTGGGAGTAGGGTATGAATAATATCCACTCCTATTTTTTTTTTTAAAAAAAAAAGTAGAATAGGTCGGGGAGATATACATTGGGTTCGCCCTTGTATTGACCCCATATAAAAATAAATAGTAGAGAGAAACTTACCGATTAAATAGATACACCTTTAGACAGAAATTCTTCATTAGGGTCACCTAGGGTTCGTAGAAACCTGAAGATCGTTTTGATTGCCGATCAGTGAGTCTATCACAATAACAAAAAGATGCTTAGAACGTTCTTTTCGAATCTTTGGTGGGTTGGGCTGCCATAGAAAGATGTCCCAAAATTCTTAACTAAAAAAAATCAAAAAAATTAGAAAAGAAGAAAAAAAATAAAAATATGTATTTGTGCTTGAATAAGGCGAGGGCTTGGGCAATTTGCATTTTGGTAGACACCTGGGCACTATTGAGTCTAGGTAGTTCAGGCCTTTAGTAGAATTTCTTAGTGTTGAGAAATAAATATTGCCCAAGTAATTTGATTCTAATTCTTTTATAAATAGCACATAATTTTGTTAGGGACTAGCAAAAGATAGGCATGGGGGTATGATGTAGGCACATCTATGTCATATAAAATGTCTATTAATGCATGTTCTTAGGCATATAATTGCATCATGCATTATAAATATTGCATAACATGCATCATTCTGCAATTAGATTAGTTTATACAAATTCTAGGTTAATTTGCCTATTTTTGTGGTTAGGGGACAGGGCAATTTTTATCGGGGACCCGATTGAAGATCAAATCCTACAGATCTAATTAGGGCAACGATCGGAGTCCAACGCCTCTGAGATCGATCAGATCGGACCTCCGAAGTATCAGATGCAGTACGAGAAAGATCAGAGGTCAAGGGCCAAGATGGTGTAAATCCATACCTCAGATGAGAAATCCAACCGCATGGATGGGCTCAGATCAACGATCGCAGCCCAACAGCGCGAAAATCGATTCAATCCGACAACTGTGGCACCATCTACAAGCATTGGAAAATGGATGATGCAAATGGTGCAGTGTGGCACCATCCAAGATGCCCATAGCCATCGACCTTCCTCTTCTCCATTCGTGCCCCTCAATCTCAGCCAAGCCCGTGCCCTCACATCTTCAAAGCATCCTTCATTATGCGATCTGAGCCGTCCATCCACGATCCAATAATCGCGAGCAATGGAAGCGTGGAGCGTCTTTGAGACAATCCGCAGGCGCAGCTCAGTGGTCAAGCGCTATATCGAGAGAGTGCGGTGCGAGCTTGATCCACGCTGAAAGGATTTAATCCGTGAAGAAGCGCAGGAGAAATTGGGTCATCCGATCGAAGATGAGCGGCTACAGATGTGGCTACGTGCTAGCTCGAATGAGTGAGCACGCTCACAGGCAATTTGAGGCCAAACTCCACACCCAATCTGATGCGATGAGGCACGCAACCGAGTGCACTCCTCGATCATCCGATCTTCATCTGATGGTGGGAAGAGAGGCTATGTGGCCTCTTAACAACTGAAGTGCCCGCAGTGGCACGATCAGACGACTGAGATTGCTTGAGGCGATGCATGTAAATGGCTGAAGAGGAGACAATGACGTGGCCTCTTGTGGTGCATTAGATCAGTAGTGAATGACAGAGATGGAGTGCACAACTTTACCGATGCTTAGCTATAGCAATAGCTGTATCCATCATTAAAGACCCTTATATTAAATTCAAGGCCTTAAAAAGACCATTCTACGCCTTTCCCTTTGCCTATAAAAGGGACACTATGCCCCTCATTCTCAACATCCCTTCTCTTCTCCTCTCACCTCCTCCAAAGCTCTACGAGCTATTCCCATACCCGAGATGCTCCATTAGAACTAGAGTAAAATAATTCTCCATCTTCTCACCCCCTTCGTGGAGCATCCTGCAGTTGTCCTCTCATTGTCATTCTAGAAGCGGATCCCACTGCGACGCAGCCTACTTTGTCCTCCGTCCTCCAGCTCTGTTCTCCCTCGTCCAGCTTCTCATCCCCATCATCCGGGCGCTCCATCAAGGAGGATTTTCTCATCCCTCTCTTTTTATCACTTTCTAGTGTAGATTTTGAGCTTTCTAGTGTAGCAAGTAGATGTAATGGACATGATTCTATCATTATAAAATATTTGTTTATTCTCTCCCTATTTTCTATTTATTTTTATTATTCTATCTCTCTCTTCTATTATTTATTCTTTGAGTAGAATAGCTAGCGTAGATTAATTTCAACCAACTAATCTGCTTTGTGAAAAATAATTCCAAATGCAGTTTTTAATCAAATGTTCGCCTCCCTGAGTTCGACCTAGGACTCACCAGAGTTTCAGTTATAAATTTTATTTAATAGTGGATTTTTACACAACTACAACGTTGGATTTTTAATTCAAACTTTTAGCGTACAAAATCTAGCTAATCATCTAGCCAGCTACTAACCAAAAATATTAAAGTAACTCAATCCTCAAATATAAAATGATTAAATCATAGTTATTAACCCCATACTAACAATACATCAGCTTTTCTATCCCACCTAATTGCTGCCTATTGATGAGGTGTGGATCATCATACCTAAATGACCAAGTTAAGCTAGAAATTAGGTTAAACATTACATAATTAACACAAGAAATAGGTTAAGTATGGAAATTAACAAAAATGACCTAAAACATTCAATTTGAGGTAAAAATACAAAATTAGGTCATAAAATGAGATATTATGTTCACAAGTGTAATTTGATGATCCAGTTGCCAATTGAACACATCTTTGGGTTCAAAATTTCAAATTAAAAGTGAAATCATATTCCTAAATGTTCAATTAAGCTTCAACAAAAATCTCATGGCATTTGGACATCTTTAGGACCTTGTATTCATGACATTACATATAGGTCCTTCATCCATTACATTTCCATAAGCCAAAAGCTTCCAGGGACCTTTTTGTAAGCAACGAGGGACTGCTCTACCATACATTCTTTCACTAATTAATGGGCTTTTCTAAAAGTTTTCTACCATTTTGCCCATAAGGGCTTCCTTGCAAATTCTCCCAAACACACCTGCAACGCGTGGTTCACTGTAGCTTGCAATGAACTCGCATCATCTGAGCCATCGATTGTTTGTTCCATTGATCCTACGACCGATCCCAATCTAAACTTCGTACAACTTTGCGTGTAGCTTCACCATGCCTTCCAGATTCCATCTAACAATGCACCTTTGATTTGGAATTCCCTCTCACCCATCCCCTTCAAATCCATCGTCCAAACCCTACCTGCCTAATCACACCCCGCCGATGATGACAAACACTCCTTTGGCTACTTAAGAATCTCCCTGAGCTCACGAGCGAGACCATCAGCTCCCTCCTACCTTCTCAAGCTGAGCAATTCTTCCTCTCTAGTTTCCTCTCCCTATAACACCTCTGTTCCTCCACCTATGGGATGGAAATCCACCTCCCGTGACCATTCCTCACCTTTAAAGACCACGTAGCACCTGAGGGCGACATTAAGTCCCACTAGTGGACTTTTATACCACTAGAGATCCTCCCCCATTCGTCGCTACAGCCACCAGCTACAGACCTCCTTCAAAGGTTCCATTCTTCTATTAGGTTAGGTTTTTAATGCTTTCTAGAGAAATTGTAGGATCTGTTAGTGTAGTTTAGATCATTAGATGTAGTTTAGATGCCAAATTTTATGATGGACTAGCTTATATAAGAGTAATTTAGTTTAGGAGCAATCTCACCTTCTATGATCAATCCAGATCAGAGAGGTATGTACTATCTTTCATTCTAATTATATAGCTTCCTCATCATACCACTGTCACATTCACTTCTTTCCCTCAAAGTTTTAATCACAATTCACCCACTTATTGAAGCATCAATCAGATCTGATGCTCCATAGCATCTAGATCTGATTGAGCTCTAATCTCACCTGGGAGTTCTCCCATTCACCCCATATTTTCACAAAGACCCCCCAATCTGGATTTAATTGTATCAGATTTACTTGATTTATTTATATGTGGACTTTAAGCCCAATCGCAAGATTTGGAGTCAATTCGAGTGTAATGGATTTAATCAAGTGATTAAATTTTTTATTTGCTTAATTGGGTGTATTGTGAGGATTCATATGTGCTTTAATTCATATTCAACTTTTAGATGAGCATATACCAAATTTGAGCTTTGTTTTGGGTAGTTTTGTCAAGGATAATTAGTGGTATTGATTTGAGACTGAACAAGGACCCAAATGATTCTAAGAATATCACTAGATCACCTTAAACACCAATCAATGGTGTTCAAGAAGATCAGATGATCTGATTAGTAATCAATCCAAAGAAAAAGTCCTAAATCAAGGGCAACATGGATTCTTACTCCAGAATGATTTTCAATATGAAAACTAGGTTTTATTAGTGAATTTGAGAGATTAACAAGGCAAGTCTAAAATGATTTATAAATGAATTTTTGGACTACTATTATGATTTGATCCTTTACATTGTCTATAATGTAAGGAGGAGATCATAATAGGATCCTAACTGATTTTGAAATGAAATGTTGGTTTCTATATTTTCAGACCTTCAAAAGGTATTGTGCACTGATTTCTAGTTGAAGCTTGTGGGATTTAAGCATGATTTGGTGATTTAAATACCTTGGATCAGACTTTTTCAAGTCTAATTTGTGCTTATTTCAGAAGTAGCAATGTTGTTTAGTCATTTTCATCTAGTTCAGCAGTAGGTAGAGGCAATGGCTACTAGTTGTTTCGAGGCTTCAATAAGTGAACTATCCACTACAATTATAGCAGCAGGAGCAACAACATAGATCTGTTGCATTTGAGCAGCAATGGCAGCTGAATTAACTGATGTAGTTGTGTAGTTATTGCTATTGTTTTCATAGTAGCAACCACTGTTTGGCCTGGATCAATGGGGATTTGAGCTATAATTTTGGATGAAAATGTAGCTAACATGTGTCTAATTGTAGAATAGTATTGTACAAGCATTCATGTACTAGAATTAGAATTTATTTTGATTAGCAATGCTTGTAATTTTTGTTTTAAATCCTTTTGTCAACAATTCAAAGTTTATAAATAGTACAAATTGTGATTTAAGGAAAATCTTAGTGACAATTATGTTTAATTGATCCAAACATGTTTCATATAGTGTGTTGAAAGCTATTGAGTACTTAAAACCCCTATCTTGCAGCTTGAACTCAAAATTAAGCCTTAAGTTCCATGGTTCAAAACTCTTTCAAGGCCTCTTATGTGTTAACTTGTAATATAAATAAAATGCATTAAAATAAAATAAAGGTGTCTTGAGTAGGATTAGATATTTTTTTAGGTGTTTGCCAAGTTTCAAAGTAATTTGAACCCTCAACTTAGTAAAACATACCAACCGATGATTCAATATATATACTTTAGAATTTAATAAAAGAAGTAATACTAAAAAGACCAAAAAGAAACTATTCTCTCCTCATCTCACCCTTTCTCTCTCATCTCCTACCTCTATTATACATATAAAAACTATAAAAATCAGAAAATACCTAAAAATATCCAAAAATACCTTGTATAGTTTGTATATATTTGTAAATGTAATTTAAACTAAGCTAAATGTGTATATTGTAAAATATGTAAATAATGTAGCTAAATAACTAATAATTATATTTTATATATTAAATAAGTATTTAAGATGATTTATTATATATATAACTTTATTGTATTATTATATATTAACTAAATGTATATTATCTTAAGTAATTATACAAACCCATGTATATGTATATAATTATATCTAATACTATACATACGTATTTAACTAAGGAATATATACTATATAATACCTGTAAATTAATTTAATTATGTGTTTATATTAGGTAATTAAGTTATTAAGTTAATTAGGTAAATTATTAACTTACAATAAAATAAATTAGTAAGTTAAGTTAATACTGAAGTACTTTATCATGTATACTTGTATAGTATTATGTTAAGTATTTTCAATCTAATTATATTGTATTTATAATATACTACAGTAGTTATAACTTAAATATGCATATAATTAACGTAAACATGCATTTGAATGAAAATAAATTAAAATAAAGATTCTAAAATAAATTTAAAATGGTTAATAAATAGTTTATTATATAAATTAATCCTGTATAAAGTCAATTTCATGATTAATTAACCAATTTATACTTTAATTAATAAATTAAACTCTAAACTAACATGTATAATTTCCTAACTTTAACTAATTTTAAAATATAATTAACTTATTTTCCTAAATTAACTATATAATTATATAAACCTATCTTAGGGCTTTATAGAGATAATTTATTTTTAATTTAGTATAAATTATTTCCCTCAAATCAAGGGCAATATCCTTACATTCGAATGTAGCGCTACGCATCATGCGCTCAATTGAGTGCTGCAGAAAGTCCCACATCGTGGACTGCTGCACATGTAATGCCATATATAAGGTTTTGGTGCACCGAGCGCTTCAGTCGTCAACGCTTGACAGACCAATACCCATTACATACCCCCCTCTCTGATCCGATCTAAGCATATATTGAGAATACATTTATACAGTGATGGGCTAGGGGCCATGCATTGTAGCTGGGCCCATTTGGGCGTATCATGGGACTAAAATCGGATGAAAATACATGCTTAATGAACTACGGCTAGTCCCTAGTAGTGGTTTGGTTACACTCCTATAGGGGTGCTATGTATCCCACGAAAAGGATTGGCCCACCCATTAAAAACCTAATTTTTGGGTTAATGAATAGTGAACCGAAGCTGTGTGAAGGAGAGAGGTCCTGAGAAAATTTCTAACTGTTGAAGAAGAGAAGAGAGGGAGTGAACCTAAGAGAAGGAGAAGAGAGTTAGAAAAATTCTAAGTGTTGTGAGTCGCATGTGTATGCTTGAGTAGTGTATGTATATATAATAGTATGTATATAATGTAAATATATAGTATATGTATATAATAATAAAAATCAACTATATATAAATAATGTATACGTATGTATAGATAATATATATGTATATATATATATATAATTAAATATATTAGAGTAATGTTTGAGCCTTATATATATATAAATAAAATCTTAAGGCTTGAGTGACGAATATATCTGTCACTGTATATATGTATATAGATACATATGTATAAGTAGTTCCTTTTGCCTTATGTTGTGTAAATATTCTACTAAGGTTATAATGACAAATAATTATGTTACTGTATATAGAATATATGTTACTATTACTAAAGATACTAGCATGTTAATATAACTTAGTATAGTATATACTAGTAGCTATTTTTGTACCTACATTTAGGTATTACTTAGAGTAGTTGTATATAACTAACTTAGTGTAATACTAATTAGTTTCTGATGCCTAATATTTGTAAATTTGTTTAAGACATTGTAGTGTTTACTAATTGATTCTTTTGTATATAATTAACCAATTCATTTATTAATTGATTCATTTGTAAATAAAATTAATATTTTTGGGCATAAAGAGTGATGTATATCAATAACTGCCTCCCAGTAAATAACCTAAAATAAACCAGTAAAAATTATAATTAAATAAAATGATGCAACATTTCTTTGCATTGTGAAGGATATACTATAACAATGACACTTAAAACACCATTTTTATTGCAACACGGTCGTCGCATGTTACCTATCTTATCACCAAACCATGACATTTTTTTTCAAACTTCCTAGAATAGAAAGCAATGAAGCTAAATATAGACTTGGGGACTTTGAATTGAATAGAATAGAGACATAAAACTTGTCAATCATTGGTAAATAGAGGGGATATAACCATATCATACGATATGCTAAATAGAGGTTAAGAAACCCTTTCTTTATTCAGAGGAAAAAAAATGCAAATAATAATAGCATCATACCACTACAAATTAGATAGACTTCTCTTTTTTTTGTGCAGCAATCTACAATCATTGTTAAGGTGAAATCAATTACATATGATATAATTCATGAATAATTCATAATTAATGGGTATTACTTAATAACCTTGGAGAATGGCTTCAAATTTACACAAAAATATAAAGGTGCAAAACACAATTTCTTAAAATTTTAGATCCAGATGAAACAATCCAAAATTGTGAACTTGAAGGCATAGAGTACCAAGGAATGCAAAAATTTTAAGTTCTAAGCACTTTCAAAGGTAAAACTCAAGTTTCCAAAGTAATTAATAAAAATGTTTATAATTGGCAAGCAAAAGTATAAGTTCTATACTCTAAGCAATGATATGTTCCAATTATTAAGAAAAAATGGAAGTATCATTTTCTAAGCTGATTAGAGTCTTATTCGGTCATTCAATTCAATTATCAATTTCATCATATCCATGTATTCCTTTATCCTCAGGATAATTGTCAATTGACAATTTCAGGTTTAAACCAATTTCACAATTTATCCTTCGATATGATTGATAAAGAAAGTTATCGTATTATTTCTTTAATCTAATAAAAGAAGCAAGATATCTTTTCGATTCATCCAAATTTACACATTTATTTCTTTTATAACATTCTAAATCTAATTGTCCAATTTTATAAATTAATACCAACTCGATAAACAAGATATAGATTATTAGATCATCAATATCTTGAATGTATAAGCCATTGTTTAATTAATGTACCATTCTTTATAATACTTTTGACAATGCAATTTCTAACAATAAACTAATACATAAAAATTTTCTCTTTTTTTTCTAATTTATCATATGCAAGTTTATCATAAATAACATGGTAGGAATACATTAAGATTAGGAATTAGAGCAATGTAAGTGGCAGAGATACATTTATCCTATCCTCGGAAACTATGTATATAAAAACATACGTGATAGTATAATAAATCTTCTTTTCATTAGGGATTATGTATTATTTATCCTTTTATACTAATTTATAACAAGTATAATCAACTGCACCAGAAATCAAAGCAGGCATATTCATTCAATCATTATTAAATTAATAATAAGATTACAGTGCAGGAATAATAATCAATTAATTCCATGCTAATCCGAATGAATAATTGATTAATATCATTCCAATCCGAATAAGTAATAAACTCAATTTCCCTCAAAATCAAATAAGATGGTTCATAAAATTAGTCTCTACCAGATTCTAACAGTAAGTCTCACAGGCAACGTCAGTTACCAACTATGTTAGAAATCAAGACAACCATCTTCCTTGAACAATTATTGAAATAACAATTGACTATTTATGAAAGTATGTTAATAGAGCAATGAATCATACATCCCCAACTCAGTCCTTTGCATCCTTTTAATATATACATTGATATGTTAAGGCATGCTATGAGTCAAATTTGTTGTGAACATGTTATATATATATTATCCTTGCAAAGATAGAAAACATAGGACAAGAGCTAGCTAAGTACCAGTGACGAGTCGACTCTCGCTTAACATGATGATAATTAAAATGATTTGTCATTTGTATTTCTTAGTGGTGGAAAATCGACTAATCAAAGTATTTAAAATAACCCACTCGAGAGAGCGAGTCATATCCACAGGGAGCAATGGCCTATTAAAACCTGTTACTACTGAAATTCAATGTTCACTATTTATTTCCCCCAAAAATCGAGTTGAAATCCCCTTTAAACTAGGCTAATCAATGGCATGATATGCTGAAATAATAATATTGCAAAAGAGGAGGGTCTTCTTTATAAAATGGCTAGCATTATAATATTCATTAAATGATAAAAATGGGTTGGAAATGGCATGCAAATGTAATTATTAATGGGGACACAAATAGGGAAATTTGTTGCCTTGTGCTCGTGCACGAAGGAGGTCGCGGCTAAAGACGAGACTCACGGTAGAGGTCAGCCACGATGAGGGGAACTCGGTGGTTGAGATTCAATGAATGGTGATCGGCGACGGTCGCCGGAGAGGAGGCTGCGCAGACTGCGGGGGACCTCCCAAAGGTGTGGGCAGCCTCATGTGGGCAAGACGAGGTCGATGGCATTGACGGAGCAGAGAACCATGGTTAGTGGGAGCAGCTACGTGGAGGTGATCGACTCAAAGTTTGGGTTCCTCTCTATTGGCCTTCAGTGGAGAGGAAGAAGAAGATGAAGAGGAGGAGGATACTGAGGCTGGAGATGCGAGCACAAGGGCACGCATGCAAGGACTGATGGTGGTGGTGCTGCATGCGAGGGTGCAAGGGAGTGCATTGGTGGAGGGTCGAGCATCGAGGAGGATGGTACACACGGTGGTGGTATGTAGAGGTGTGATGGAGGGGCGCTGGTTACGCACGAGTTGGAGGAGCAGTGAGGAGCTAATGGTCCGCGGTTGAGGAGATGGTGGCGCACAGCAGCTGTGGGTGTGGTGAGAGGGACGCAAGCATGCTACTGGCTGTGCACGGGAGGTGCGTGCGCAAGAAGGATGGCAGTGGCGCGATGCATTCGTGTAAAAGAGGTAGCTGTTGCCTGAGGTGTTGTTGGGTTGTTGGGGAAGGAGACGAAGGTGGAAGCACGATGGTCCGAGGCTCTGCAGACGACGGTGCGGGCTATCACCCCGCACGTCCACGGTGGCAAAGCTTTCACCGTGGTACGGGCTAGTGGTGGTGAGACGATGAGCTTGAAGCTCTGCATAGTAGTGGAGTGAGGGTGGTGGACTTCACAACAAGGTAGGAGGTGATTTGCTCTTATAGCTACAGGGGAGTCGTTGAGGTAGTAACGGCAATTGAGATGGAACGACGGTGGTATTGGCGACAGAGATCCAAGTTTTTTGCTCACCATCACTGCCGTCTTTAATCTCCTGTAGTCATTGAGAAGATAATATTTAAAAATATAAAGAAAATATATATGTAGGTTATTTATGTACAAAACTCATAAGAAATACTAAATCCTATTCCTATTTAAACTATGTATGTAATGCATGCATGCAAACTAATTTATAACTAGCCACTTTGATTCTAATGCATGCTATCATATTTACACATGAATGTAATGTATGAAATATGCATGAAAGTATATTTATAAACTAATTTATTTACATATTAATACATGCTATGTATATCTAAGTATAAACTAATAATGTTTAGGCATTTAAATAATAAATTAGCCCACAAAAGTGGGCTCATCGAATGCCCCCATGCATAGTTTTTGCTAGTCCCTAGCAAATTCAAGCAAAAACCCAGCTCTCCAAGTGGAATAGTCAACCCAATCGATCTTCCTTTAGAAAGATGCTAAGTTTAGACTTTAGACCTAAGGTTCCCAAGTAGTTCCTAAGCTACAAACTAGGTCAGCTAAAGATGAGTTGTAGGCACAAGTTTCCCTAATTTCTAACTCTACCCTAGGGTTTATTGGTCCCAGTGATTAAAGCATCTATGCATGTGCATTGGTCTAAGTTATTTGAGGTTGGTATGACTGGCAACCTAGAAAGAGAGTAAGAGGATTTTTTTTTCTTTTTTTGTATTATATATATATATATATATTGTTTGATTCCTATAAGTCTAACCTTGGATAACTATCAACAAGGTCTATGTCAAATTCATTATCCCCATCACCGAACCTCGAAGGGTACCTGGCTTTCGATGCTTTAAGATAGCACTGCCCATAGCAACCCTAAGAACTCTTGGCAATTGATACTTTGAGATAGTATCACCCATGGATTTCTTAAGCGAATTCAGGCCTGTGGCAATCGGCACTTTGAGATAGGGCCGCCCATGGTACCTTAACCGTACAATGCGCTTACATTCCCCCAGTAGGATGGATATCCTAAGAGACAAGCACCGAGGTGGTGACATATTATCATCGCATCATCAAGGTGAGTATACACTCCACCTCTCCTATGGCAGGAACTTGTTCAATCAAGTTGTGATTTCAAGCTTCTACTAAGTCAGAACTAAGAGAACCAAATTTTATCTAAAAAAAGAATTAAGGTGATCATTATTTACACAAGACCAAGTATGTGTGAAATGTGGATGCTTAGGTTACGAGGACCTGTAAACCAAAAGGTAGAAAAAGATACCAGGTACTACCCAGCCTTTAACTCAATCCCTAACTTTCCTTCCTCAACCTCTTGAGGAATGGTCCGTAACTTAAGTCCTACTTAAATTTTTAAGTCCACAAAGGATCCTAAAGGTCTAGAGCTAGTAATTCAACTTAGCTTCTAAAGTCAAACATCTAGAGTCAACATAATCTAACCTAAAGTTCTGGTCTGCTTAAGAATGCAGGGTCCAGCCAATTAAGCTCAATAATGCATTTTTCTTAAAAAAAATCAATGCAAATGTATGCAATGCAGAATGTTTTAACTAAATGCATGAATGCACTATGTATAAATGCTATGTATATCCCCTAAGTATATCCCCCCTTGCCTAAAATCTGCAATGTCCCCATTGCATAGAAGGATATTACCTGGGTTAGAGTTAGGCTGCCATTATTTTGTTGGCAACCGAATAGCCAAAGAGCCTACAAGTTAGGTTCCAAAACCAAAGAAATAGGCCCTAAAAATGAGAAAAGTAATGCTAGCCTAGAAAATAGGTAACCTAAGATGTTGGCGAGCTAATGATGAATCTCGATAACAAATTCTCGCCCAACCAGGATGGGAATGAAATCGTCCCAAGTCACCGGAGGAGGTTCTAAAGGATATACTGGAATAACGGCCTCTAAAGGGATAGGAGGAGGATGACAAGGATCCTCCAAAAGCAATGGGGACGGAATGGTGTAGAGATAGACCCCTAGGGTGATAGACTGACCATAGAAAGCATCAATTCATACCCGATACCCCAATATAGGAAATATTGGTCTATTAAGCTCCCCGGTCAAAACAGTAGTGACTAGAGTTCTAATCCAAGGATTATCGAGGGTGTCCAAGTTTCAAGGATGCGGGATGGTCATAATATCTAAGGTGGGTCCAGTCAACTCAATGTCCATGCCTAACACCCTTTCTAATTCTACAATCACATCCCTAGCATCCCTTGTAATATCACAAGTATCTACTTGCTTTTCATTGGTGATTAGTTCAATGTATGGAGTCACAATTTTGCCTTTAAACATAAGCAAATCTGAGGGTAACTCCCAATCATATGAAGGCAGGTTGGAAGCAACAGATCTAGGGATTATCCTATCAATGTCATCCCCAGGTTCTTGTTCTTTACTAAAATCCTCCCTAGAGTCTATGTGAATCCACATTAATCTTAGAAGTTGCTTCCACGTTTGCCATTATTTCATCATGAGGAGAGATATCATCAATGGGTGTGCTGATGAAACCTAATTTGATCAACTTCGTGACATCCTCGGGTCCTAATTCCTCAAAGACGACATATTTACCCCACTCCAAATCCTAAGTACAGGTTCCTTACATAATTCATCCTCCTCTTCTACAAGTAATCCATCATCTACAAGAGTTCTAGAATCATCTAAAATCTCTACAAATCCCCTAGGGCACTCTATCTAAGGTAAATGGTTCACATTGGTAACATCAAACTCCTCAAATAGGTGAACTTCTTTATGGTCAGGTTTCCTAAGGGTGGGTGTAAGTTCCATTAGTTAATCATCATCAAAAGGGAGGGTAGGATTAACAACTTGACTTCAACCCACTTCATCAAATGCCATGAAAATACTATCGTCTGGGTCAAGGTCTTCCAATGGTACCATCATTCCCTTCTTTTGACTCCAATATAGCTCAACTGGGTACTTAACCGTAATGTCATCCTTGGGTTGCCACCTTTCTTCATCCAATGCATAGCTACTTTCATACATATCCTCCTCCCACTGAAGGCGTGGACCTCTCAAGGAAGTTTCATTTAGCAGGGAAGGTTCAAAATCAATCCCATAGAAGTAGCTATTCCTCCTTTCAGAATCCCCAAAATTTCCCTCCAACTTAGGGCGTGGCTCGCCCACAAGAGATGCATCTAGCGTAGAGGGGTGTAGTCATCCTCAATGGGATAGGTTGGGTGGCTAATGTCTTCTTTTTCTTGTTGTCCTACTCTCGAAGATTCTCCTAATAATTTAATCATTTTATCTTGCATTTTCTGTATTTCCATCATCAAGGAGGAGAGGTCATCATTACTATCAAGAGAGAAGTCAGGCTCAGGCTTATAGTTCTTAGGAGTTTTGATCCAACCGTTAAAATCATTCAGGGAGGGTGGGTTGGGTATTTGTATGGTGTGTGGGATATTGGGCAAGGCAAATCCCACTCCTAGGTTCTGCTCACTGATTTAGGGCTTAACTAGGCTAATACTCCTATAGTAGGAGTAAAAGGGATCCTAATGACTATCATTATGTCCATCAAAGGATGGACCATCTCAGTGTATGAGATCAAACATTGTAGAGTGGGGGTAAGGGTGTGGGCAAGATGTGAAAGGATGGAAGTCAAGGTGGTCCATTCTAACTCACACCACAATCAGATTCTTCCCAAGCAAACACAATCCAAAAGAACTTTTTAGGCTTTTACAGATTTAGGCACTTGAGTTTAGTTCCATTTTATAGGTGATAAAACAAGTTATCCAAACAGTTACATGCCTACTTGTCAACCTACGGTATGCCTAAGAAGACCTAGTTGGAAATTAGGTGCTCTTCCCTAAAGTTCAAATGGTAGATGATGGGAACACCATCATGAGCAATAATTAGCTCAATTTAGTCATTATTAAGGAATAAAAGCTCCTACATAACCGCCAGAGAGCCCTTATTCATTACGTAATTATTCCGAGAGAAAGATAAGAAAATAGGGTTAAAACTATAATTTTACCATCATATCTTGAATGCAGAACAACCATGGGTTTTCCCAAGGAATAATTAAGGGTCAAATGGTCTTAAAAGTCTAACAAGTGGGTTAATACAGACAGAAAAGGGTTTTCACGAGTTTTGAGAATTAAATAACTTCCGAAACACTAAAAACAGACTCGCTTAGTTAACTGAGGCTTTAGTTAGGATAAAATTCACCTAAACCCTCTACAATTCATATAAAAATATTCTCTAGGGTTTGGTACCTTCAATTTGACCATCAGAACCCATCTTGACCCAAAATAGAGTCCAAACAAACATTTGCCTTAATTTAGGTTTTTGCATAAATTACCCAGTCAAACTTGGTCAAAACCAAAATCTAACTTCACCATTGGATTCCTTGGGTCCAACTTAGATTTGTACCAAAATTTGGGCCCAATCTGAAATCATCTTGACCTAGTTTACATTTTGGTCTAATCAGACTCTTTTTATCTCATGCAGATCCTTAACTTTTTGAATTTCTTGCAAATGGCCCCCTAACTTTGTCATCGTCTTCATAAATAGGTCCCTTCGACCATGAATCCTATTCCAACAAACTTCGGCGACCTAAATTTGGCAAGTTCTCCTTGATTCCTTGACTAATCCCTCTCAGATTTGAAAGGGAAGTTCGTCAAGGAATTCCCTTCCTTTTGAGCCAATTCCTAAGCTCTCAAACCTTCCCAATCTCTCATGCGAATGCATGAGAGATTAGGGTATCTTAGGATTTCTTTCTCCGATGAGCTTTCCAAGCTTAGGAAGCTTTCTTCCCAAGCCTAAGACGCCATCCAAAGGCCTATAAAAAGACCCCCAGATCAAACCGAAGATCGCAAGCGTGATTTCAACCGGAAATTCCCTATATTCTTCCTCCCTCTTCCAACCGAAAGGCTCCTCGAGCTCCGGCAACCTCTTCCATCCTCATTCCTCATTCGTTCACAATACCAGTGACGGATTTGCCTTCCTCATCCTCCTCTGTGTCATGCCATACCAGCAGGTGCTCCTATCTCCTTCATTGTAGTCGTTCCTCCCCCACCGGAGTCACCTTTGTCTCCGGTGCCGGCAATACCGCAACTGGAGTCGCCTCTGCCCCTCTTCATCTGCTAATCACCTAGATAAGTTCTCTAACTCCTCTACTTTATTCATACACCAACCACACTTCATTTCGATCGCCATATCACACTGACCACCTTCACCTTCCTCCGCTCTGACCAGACCTTCGATGAGGCTCCTCTCTCATTCCACTACTCCAAACGCCTCGCCAACCACCTCACGACCTTCGCCACACCACCGTCTTCAAAACCCCATCCTATTTCGCCCTATTACGCTTCCAAACCCCTTATCGAACACACCCACCTCCTCATACCAACTCCGACACCGTGTGGCAACCACAGCCACCTTCAAGACATGCCACACACACCACCACATCCGCCATGCTACGACGAAGCCTGTTGAACCTTCTGACGAGGCCGCAAGGCCGTGTTCTTCATTTTAGGTCTTCATTCCTCCGCCGCCATTAGCGAAACTTCGAGCGAAGCTTGAAGCCTCGTTTCAGAATCTGCAGACCCCAGGCAAAGTCCCAAGCACAGCGGAGCATCTCCAGGATCACGACCCAGGGACCAATTTGGCCCTTTGCCTGGGCCTTTGACTGCAATTGCAAGAAGGAGTTGTTGTTGCCGCTACAAGAAGGAAGGGTAGGACTTTAGTCCCACCTCGGAAGCGGTCAACCAGACGAAGGCGCATATATTGATTTTGTTGCATAGGCTTATCGCCTCAGCAAGCACAAGGGGTGAGGTCCCCACATGCGCCCCTCACGCACCTCGCCCGCCACACCTTACACGTGGGTCTGGCCAATCCGTATACTTGCCTAACCTAAGCACTCCTCGGCTGCCACTCATGGCCGACAACCCTGGTCCTAGGTGTGCTCTATTTGAATACCCGATTACCCGAGGCCCTATGAGGGTAGATCCGTGAGAGTGAAGGAGAGGAAAGCATGCGGAGGCAAGGGGGTTTTTCCCTCAGGACCAACGGCAGACACTTAGTCGTTTAAAGGACCTCTCCCTTACGCGTGAAGAAGGAAGGAGAAGAGAGAAGGCACAGCCGCAGAGGAAGAAAAGAAAAGCAGCCAGAGGAAGAAGAATAGAAGAGAAGCTATAGAAGAGAGAATCCCAACAAAAGAAGAGAAGAAGGCACAGAGAGAAGGAGAAGCCAGGCACTATAGCAAAGAGTAGGATAAGTCGTCTGACTGGCTGAACAGACGTCTGAGCTTAATCTGAAGTGCACTGTACACTTATCTTACGTGACATTTAATTACTTAGTGCTATTGAGTTCTTTGATATAAATTGTGAGGGGTAATTGGTGATTCAAATCACCATTTTACCCCATTCCTTTTGCATCATCTGACATCAGATTTCATTTACATATCATTCTTGTTTGAAATTCTATCATACATTTCTTATATTGCATTTGAATTGCGATCTTGAGAATTATTTTTCCAATTGCTCCCTGTGTTCGACCTCGGACTTTCAATCGAGTAATAAATATTATTTTCTTTTTGTGTTGATTCGATATATACCACAATGCGACGATTTTAAAACTTGTTTCAGAGCGATTAATAGTAGAGTACTCCAAGGACGGAAGATCGAGGGATGCAAGTAGGCTTAAGACTCCCTTTGAAGCTGTGCTTTCGTGGTGCTTCTTAACTACCCTCAAAAAACTGTGATAGGGTATCCCCCTCCTTGGAGTTACAAAACCTTTGATCTTGAGTTTCAAGCACTTCGAAACCAACTGTTTGAGGGTTCTTTCCTAGTGATGGGAACACCATCATGAGCCCTAACTAACTCATTTTGACCTAAAAAAGAGTACAAAAGCTCCTACGTAACCAAGTGAAGGGCCTAACTCAAGGAATAACTGGTTTGAGAGAAAAGTAAGAAACAAAGAGTAAAACTGCAATTTTACCATTGCAATGCAACAACGGGATTTCTCAGGGGCTAAACATAGGTCAAATGATCTTAACAAGATTAAAAGTGGGTTGGTTCAATCAGAAAAGGGTTAATGTGAAATCTGGGAATTAAATAACTTCTTGTAACCATAAAACAGACCCACTTAATTTAACAAGGTTCTGGTCAGGATAAAATTTAACTAAACCCTTTAAAATTCATGGAAAAATATCCTCTATCTTTATAACCTTCAATTTGGCCTTTAGAACCTATTTTGACCTAAATACGGGTCCTAGTCAAATATTTACCCTAAATTTGGTTTTTGTATAAAATACCCAATCAAACATGGTCAAACCTAAAATCCAACTTCACCATTGGATTCCTTAGGTTCAAATTAGGTTTATACCAAAATTTGGATCTCAAGGGAGTTCACCTTGACCTACTTTGCAAAATAATCCAACCCAATTACATTTATGCCCCTAGCTTCCTTGTTGTTATTTGCAATTAGGTCCCTCCGCCATTACAGCGAAGGAATCCAACTCCGACGAGGATTCAAGGGGGATATCTCCTTGATTCGTCAGATAATCCCTCTCAAATTTGAAAGGGATATTCTCTGAGGAATTCCTGTTCGTATGAACCCAATCGTGAGCTTTGATTTCCACCTAATCTCTCATGCGAACGCATGAGAGATTTGGGTATCTCTCAACCTTCCAAGTTCGGCGAGGTTGCCGTGCTTGGAAGTTTGCCTTCCAAGCACAAGGCCCTCTGCCTGCGACTATAAAAGTGACCCCAGATCCTCCCGATCATTTCATGCTTGTTTTGGCCTGAGATTACCCCCAAATCTTCCAAAAAGCCCAACAAGCTCTGACGACTCCTCCTCCTTCTTCTCGTTGCTCTGCCACCATACCAGTGGCGGAGTTACCTCTGCCTCCTTCATCCGCGTCGTGCCACACCTGCGCCCGTGCCTATTTCCCTCTCGTCGTCACCACCTCTCCCTCTCTAGGTCTTCGTCTCTGGCGACGGCACATACGAGCCGTCCGCCTCCTCTACTCCCCCTTCGTCCAACACCTCACAGATAAGTCCCCTTCCTCTACTCTTTCTTTTCCCCTTATCTATTTTTAAATTCACACCCCGACAACCACATATCACGGTCACCTTCTCCACCTCCAACAGACCACCAGCGAGGTGCATCCACCACTCCACACACCCACCCAGCTCGCCAACCACCTCGAAAGCATCGCCTCATCCCACTGATCATTTTCCCCCTCTCCATTAACCGCCACAACCTCCACTCACTCCCCCCGAACACACCCACTTCCACGGCCAAAGAACGACCTAGGCACGCACGCCCAAGCTGTCCCGCACCACACCAACACCTAGGCTACCCTCGCCGTGTCACGGTGAAACCTTCTGAGTAATTTGACAAGGCCGTGAGGCCGTATTCGTGTTGACAAGTATAGGTGCCCCGCCCACCATTAAAGCAAGCTTGAAGAAGCTTGCTAGCTTCACAGCAAGCTCCAGGCTTCAGGAATTAGGGTCCCAGATGTGTGGTTTCCCTTTACGAATGACTTGCACCCAACAATTGGAGGCCAAAGCATCTGCAGCCCCTGCGATTGAGTGAAGACCTACTACGAGTGCACGCGAGAAGCGGGTGGGACATTTAGTCCCACCTTGGAAATCTATGAGCAGGAGGTGTGGCATAAATTGAAAAAGTGTCAATGGCTTAGTGCCTCCTGACACGGGGTGAGGTCCCACTCGTCCATCACGCCTCGTCCGTGCCCCATGCTCCGCGGACCTGGCATTCTACCCGACTACCCGCGCACTCCTCACCCACCACACACGCTGGTGAGCCTGGTCCCAGGCACGCCGACCCGACCCGTTTACCCGAGAAAGGCTCTGGGAGAGCGAGCCTAAGAGAGAAGAAAGAGAGGAGAGTTCGCGGGGAGGGTAGGGGTTAAGTTTTGCTCTCCAAGGAAAAAGAGGGCAAAGCCAAGGAAGAAGAGGAAGAAGGAAGCCACAACAACGGCTAAGGGTGAAGTCGCAGAGAAGAGGAAGAAGGAAGGAGAAGGGAGCCTCAAAGCCAAATGAAGAAAGAAGTCTAAAGAAGGCTCAGCTGAAGTCAGAAGTAGAGAAAGAGAAAGAAGAAAGAAGGAAGAAGCCAAGGCCAGCAATTAGAGGAAAGAAAGAGATAGAAGAAGAAAAGAGACGAATCAGAGAAGGAAGAAGGAAGAAGAAGAACAGAGAAAGCTCAAGACAGAAAAACGAGAAGAGAGATTGAAAAAGAATTATCTGATTTTTACATCCATCTTTATACTTTTGAGCTTCCATATACATTGAAACCATTTTTCTTGCACCATAATTTTTATCGATCATTACATTTTATAAAGTTGAAAGTTGTGTTCTTAGTTTTTAAATCCCAATTTGCTCCTTGTGTTTGACCTCGGATTCATATTTTTCGAGTAATAAACTTTCGTTTGTTTTCAAAGTGATTTTGGCTATACTATAATGCAATTATTATAAACCCAATTTCACTTTCGACAAACTGTTTGGCACCGTTGCAAGGGAGCAACGGGCAATTTAGAAACCTTGATCACAACTTCTGATTCAATACTAACTTGATCTATTTCTTCTGCTGTGATTGTTTCCGGGGAAGAAAAAAAGACAGCCGCACAACAACCACACCAAGGGTAGGTAATTTCTCATTAGCTCTCTCTCTTAATCCCCTCAATTCTGAAAAGGAAAAACAAAGAAAAAAAATCAATCTAGGGCTACCTGCTTTCTATATCTAGTAATTCACCAAAGTTGCCTAATTTTAATTTCAACACATTTTGAATGGTGCATCCATTTAAGGTAACTAAGGCTAACACCTTCTTGATTGAGCCCTAGATTCCATCTTTGTGGCAACTAAATTGGACCAATTAGAGCCAACTTAAGGATTCCAATCTAGGGTTTTTAGAGACACATCTTCTTTAAGCAAGCAAATTTTTTTTCAAAAGGAAGTGTGCCTAAGCCTTGATTGAAAGAACTTATCCAAGAGAAACCCTAAAAAGATCAAGCTCTTAAGTCACTTGAACCCTAAAAGAAAAGACCTAAAAGCTCTCAAAGGGCAAAGAGGTGAAGTTGACCCCTTGGGTCAACCAACCTTGAAATTAGGTCACTTTTTGCACTCAAAATATCTAAAGTTCAAGTGGATCCCTAAGCACCTTGATCTTAATTAAAAGTGATAGACTTAAGAGGTCAAGGTCCCCATTCTGGTCTACCTAGAATCTCAGTGACAAGAGAGGTCGGGTGGGGGAAACCCTGTAACTCGTGGGGACGCTCTACCGTGTAGGGGTCTTTGCAGGACTCTCCCTCTCTGGCTGCCCAGGTATTTCTCTGGTGGATGGCTTTTTATGACTAAGGAGTATCATCCGCCTTGAACCTCTATAGTCATCCAAATTTTTTTGGGTGTCTCAATTGGGTCCAACACATTCTAATCTCATTTAATCCTTCAGTGCATGTTTGGTAGGAGGTCCTTAAGACCATCCTTAAGACCTCCTTTAGAAATCCACTCCAGCCGAGGCTAAGCCTCGATGCCTGTGTTTGTGTAGCAATCCCACCACATAAACCTCTCCTCTGATTCATCAGAACCAAGTTCTCTTTCTATCATGGCACAACCAATTGAAGAAGAGAACAACCTTGAACACAAACTTCAGCGCTTGAATGATCTATTCGAGAACTTTATAAACCTGCCGCAGCATCCTATGATGCGAGATCACTATAATCCCACTGCGGTGGTGATCGAGCCTTGAGTCCAAATCCCAGCTGGAGGTCCTGATTCTGAACTCAAGCCCAACATGATTCATGCCATTCCAAAATTCCATGGGCTTAACTCCGAGGATCCCTTCCAACACATCAAACAACTCAAACATCTGGCCCAGACCATTGGGTCAGATGTACAAAATCGAGATATTCTGCTCATGAAGATGTTTTCCTTCTCCCTCATGGACAAGGCTGCTCATTGGTATCAAACTCAAACACGTCCGATCAACACATGGGTTGAACTCCAGTCCAAATTTTTGAAAAAGTTCTCCATTGGCTAGACGAATGCCTTGCGCCACCAGATCACTCACTTCACTCAACAATCGGGAGAACCTCTTCATGAGGCATGGGACCAATTCTTGGATCTCATGTGAAAATGCCCCCATCACAGAGTTCCTAAATGGGAACAAGTCCAGTCTTTTTACCAGGGACTCCGTGAAGACATTCGATTGTTCGTCAATCTAACCTGCAGAGGAAAGATCATAGGTCAACACGAAGACACGGTGTAGGAGATTCTTCAGAATATGTGCAAGAACTCCATCAATAATGACTCCATGGGCTTATTCGACCGGACGAATGCCCGCGCATCGATGAGTCCTAGGGGAGCACATGAGACACAGGGCCTGCCCGCATCCATCGACTTGGAATAAGGGCCAGTCGGTTGGACAAGGTCTCTATCATAGAGACGAAGGTGGATGAGCTGACTCGGCATCTGCAGCGAGCCACCTCTATGCAAAACTCATTTGCATAGCCACCTCTGGCAAGGGAAACTGTGCAGAACATCTATCACCAATCTTCTCAGGGGATGGACCCGTATCCACCCCCGTCTGACTCCAGGACCGAAGGGACCGTCGATCTGATCTATTATAGTTGGGGAAACTTTGAACCCTCATACTCTGATTTTCCTGAGGCTCCTCAGACCTACGAGGACCTCAACGCCATCCAGAATGACCCATTCTCCAATACCTATAACCCTAGATGGCGGAATCATCCCAACTTCCTGTGGACGGGAAATACTCAGAATCAAAGACCACCTTATCAACCCCGTCCACAAGCTCCTCAGTAATATCAGCCACCTCAACCTTGGCCCAACCCCACCTATCAATCTGGGCCAAACCAAGCAGATCAAATGACTCTTATCCTCCAAACTCTGGCTGACATTCAAAAAATAAATGCAGCAATACAAAAACAGCACAAGGATGAGATCACAGAGGTTCGCAATCAACTCACCCAGATGGCGAATTCACGCCAACCTGGCACACTCCTTTTGCAACCTCTGCCAAATCCAAATAACGTGCCGACCCATAGGCGCATTAGGAACCCAAATCCAGGCCACACCCACATTATTTATCAGGCCCCTTCTATTCCATCATCCGACGAGATGGAAGCTTCGACATCTTACGTGGGATTTCAACAGCAACCACCTATTTTACCAACCCCAAATCAAAATGAGGTAGGACTAAACTCCGTAACCAATAGTGGTAAAGCAACTCAAGACCCACCTTATCCAAACCACTCCAAGCCTACTAGTAACCTAATCCCTAGGATAGTTATCTAGGACACCCCTATCCCAGATCAAGAACCTGGACCTATTCTAAATGAACCAACCAAGGTTCCATTTCCCGAGGTGTTGACCAAGGGAAAGAGGATAACCAAACCCGTGGCTCCCGAGGAGGATCTGGTCAAGCTCTTTGAATAGGTCCATATAAACATCCCCTTGATGGATGCAATCCGCCATGTACCGGCTTATGCACGATTTCTAAAAGATGTGTGTACACCCAAGCGTAAGCCGCAAACCAAAAGTGGGAGTCCGATCGTACTATCAGAGTAAGCCAGCTCTGTAATCTTGAGCAAACTCCCACCTAAGGCTAAAGACCCAGGTACTCCCCTGATTTCATGTACTATTGGTGATACCCAATTCGACATAGCCTTATTAGATCTAGGTGCCTCCATAAACCTAATATCGACATCCCTCCTTGACCACCTTGAAGAATCTGAGCTTAAACCGACAGAGGTGACATTGTGGTTAGCCGATCAATCCATTAAGTTACCTAAAGGAGTACTCGAGGATGTCATCGTTATGGTACGGGATTTCTACTTTCCTGTGGATTTTATAGTCTTGGATATGGATGCACCTGAAAACCCAAGGGATACACCGATTATACTAGGGAGACCTTTTCTAGCCACTGCTAGGGCCAATATAAACTGTGAGGAGGGCCAAATAGAACTGAAATTCAGGAACCAAACACTGAAGATTGACATCTTTAAGGGCCAACAAGGGATTAATTGCAGTGTTATACAATAAATATGTGATATCAAAGCCGTAGTTGATGAACTGTATATCGAGGACAATTTGATTATTCCTGATCAACCACTAGAAGATCAAAACTCACAAACAGAGGAGTCTGATCTTGATCTAGATGCACCCATAACTCCTTCCCTTGCTCCTGACACACACCCTGAACCGCCCGCTACTGTTGATAACCCCGTTTTGGAACTCAAGACTCTTCCCAACCATCTAAAATATGGCTTTTTGGGTTCCAATCATATGTTTCCTGTGAATATCAACTCCAGACTCACTCCTGACCAAGAATCCCGTCTGATCACTATTCTCCAGCAACAGCGTAGGCCATTGGATGGACTCTCGATGATTTGACTGGCATCAGCCCCTCTTACTGCACACACCAAATCTACACCGAAGAGGGCACACGACCTTCGTGAGAAATGTAGAGACATTTGAATCCTAATCTGCAAGAGGTCATGAAAAAGGAGATCATTAAGTATTAGATGCAGGGATCATCTACCTGATCTCCGACAGTTGATGGGCGAGTCCAATCTAGGTTGTGCCTAAGAAGGCAGGACTCACCGATATTACGACTGAAATCGGAGAAGTCATACCGACCCGTGTGCCTAACTCATGGAGAGTCTACATGGATTACAGAAGACTCAATTCCTCCATGAAGAAGGATCATTTCCCACTACCGTTTATTGATCAGATCCTCGAGAAACTAGCAAGAAATAGGTTCTTCTACTTTCTATATGGATACTCCGGTTATAACCAAGTGGCAATCCATCCTGAGGACCAAGAAAAGACCACTTTCACCTGCTCCTTCGGGACGTACAAGTTCCGAAGGATGCCGTTTGGTATCTGCAATGCACCCGCAACTTTTCAGTGGTGCATGCCTGCCATATTCTCAGATATGGTAGGTGATTATCTGGAAGTCTTCATGGATGACTTTTTAGTATTCAAAGCATCATTTGACGATTGCCTCCTGCACTTGGTCCAAATCCTCAGGCAGTGCATTGACGTGAATCTAGTTCTTTCCTGGGAAAAGAGCCATTTCATGGTGCCTGAAGGAATTGACCTGGGACATCTGATTTCATAGAAAGGCATCCAGGTCGATCGAACCAAGGTGAACTTGATTTCCAAACTCCCTATGCCTAGCTCAATCAAGGACATCTGATCTTTTCTGGGGCATGTCGATTTTTACCGTCGATTTATCCCTGATTTTTTGAAAATCGCGCTCCCCTTGACCACTCTTCTCTCCAAGGATGTACCTTTCGAAATCTCCAAGGAATGCACTCAAGCAATTGAAATCCTCTGTGACCGAGTTACCCAAGCCCCTATTTGACAGTCCCTGATTGGTCTCAACCCTTTGAGATCATGTATGATGCATCTGATTTCACTGTAGGAGCAGTATTGGGGCAGAAAATTGACAGGAAACCCGTGGCATTTACTATGCTAGCAAAACACTTGACGAGGCTCAGCGTAACTACACAATTACTGAGAAAGAACTGCTATCATGGGTTCCTGTGAGGCATCTCCTGGGTTCCCATGTTATCTCCTGGGTATTTGCCTTGGAAAAATTCAGATCTTATCTCCTGGGTTCCCATGTTATCATCTACTCGGATCACACAGCTGTGAGGCATCTCCTTGCAAAGGACGTGAAACCTCGATTAATCTGCTGGATCTTGCTGTTGCAAGAATTTGACCTCGAGATTCGCGACAAAGCAGGAAAACAGAACGTGGTAGTTGATCACTTGTCCCACCTTCCTTCTGAGATCATCAACCCTTCCAGACCCATCACGAAACATTTTCCTGATGAGCACCTTCTGACTATCAATATAGGGCTTCCATGATTTGCTGATATAGTAAACTACTTGGCATCACATCAAATCCCATCTAATTGGTAAAAAGCCAAGGACAAATTGCTTTCCGATGCCAAGTATTACTTTTGGGAAGACTTGTATCTTTTTTGCATCGGTGCTAATCAAATAATTTGACGATGTGTCGCTAAAGCGGAAATCCAAGGCATACTCTCTTTCTGCCATGACCAGGCATGCGGTGGACATTTATCAGGACATAAAACCACAGCAAAATTCCTCCACTGCGGCTTCTATTGGCCCACAATTTTCAAGGATGCGTACAATCACTGTAAGGCATGTACCCGTTGCCAGACCTTAGGCAACATGAGCCATCATGATATGATGCCTTTACAGTGGATTATGGTATGCGAAATTTTTGACATTTGGGGGATTGATTTTATGGGACCCTTCCCTATCTCGGATGACTTCGAGTACATTTTACTTGTTGACTATGTGTCCAAATGGATCGAAGCCATTCCGACCTAAAACAATGATCATAAAGTGGTTATCAAATTCATTCATCATAACATCTTCTCATGGTTTGGGATTCCACGTGCTATAATTTTCGACAGAGGGACCCATTTCACCAATGCTCAGTTCAGGTCACTGATGACCAAATACGGGGTGTCACACCGAATCTCTACTCCTTACCACCCCCATACTAATGGCCTAGTTGAGCTATCAAACTGGGAGATCAAGAAAATCCTCCAGGTTACTGCTCGACCTAACAGGAAGGACTGGTCATCTCGGCTTCTGGAAGCTTTGTAGGCTTATAGGACCACCCACAAAACCCAATTAGGTATGTCTCCCTTCAGATTGGTGTACGGGAAGGCATGTCACCTCCCCATCGAATTGGAGCATAAAGCCTATTGAGAAGTACGGAACTGCAACCTAGATCTTTCCAAGGCTAGAACCTATAGAAAGCTTCAAATGAGTAAGATCGATCAATTACGCCATGATGCGTATGAGAACTCGTGAATTTACAAAGAGCAGGTTAAAGCCTTTCACGACAAGAACATATCTAGAAAGATATTTCATCCTGGTCAAAAGATCCTACTCTTCGATGCTAGACTCAAAGTGTTCCCAGGAAAACTACGATCAAAATGGATCAGACCCTACCTGGTCCGACGAATCTTTGGAAATGGAGCCATTGAGATCAGTCCACTCAGCCACGATTCTGAACCTTTCGTTGTGAACGGTCAGAGACTCAAACCGTTCATTGACCTGACCGATACAAATTTGCCTGAGATATCCTTTACCCTCCATTCTCCCTGAGCTCATTGCGCCCAGCCGATGGCGTAAAACTCAACGCTTAACAGGAGGCAACCCATCATTCTTGAAAGACCTGAAACCTTTCTTGACATTGCTATGCAGAATTCATATTTCACTTTAGGGTTCATTCATTAGAACAACCAACTCAACCTTAGGTACCCATACCTGAGTCTAGAAATTGTTCGCAATAGTCACCTCGACCCGTTCGCCCACCTAAACCCTATCCTAATGAATGAACTAAGCTGAATTTGAACCCACCTAATTTTCAATGGGGACATTGCAAATTGTAGGCATGGGGGGTATGAAGGTGCAAAACATCATGAAAACTGGTCTCACAAGAAAAGGTTTCAACAAAAATTTCACATATCGCAAAAAAAAAACCAAAAAATGAAAAAAATCTTGAAAAAGAACAAAAAAATTAAGGGGAGAGAAAATTTTTTGCAGCCATAAAATGAGGAGGAAAAGAGCAAAATGACAAAAGAGGAGCACAAAATGAAAAAGAAAAAGAGATAGTTATTAGTAAGAAATTAAGGGATTAACCAAAGTTCTAGACCACATCAAAGAAAAGATAAAAATATAGGAAAAAGTGCTAATGAGATACAAAAAGAGATTAGTAGGAACGCTGATCTTAGGCCTTTTGGGCTAGACTCTTAGGCTTAAACACTCAAGTATCCTCTAAGATCTAGATAATCCTCAAGAGGTTGGGGAAAATGCGAAGCTTAAGTATTAGGTCTAAGGCTTAGGGAGTATTCGGCCCCGTTAACTGACCTTTGGTTTGAGGAACTTGGTAACCTAAGCACCCCACTCCACACACAATTTGGTTCAGTGCACATAACTATCAAAATCACGCAAAAGCATTTAAATGTTCTGAAAAAAGTTGCCTAGATTAGGAGCGACCGATTAACACAAGTTGATTTGGATGAGTTCCCAGTGCGAAGAGGCGGGAAATTCCACTCGAAGATGTGTAACAACATATCGTCTCCTTGGTGCTTGTCTCCTAGGATATTTACATATCCTACCGGGGGCACGTAAGCACCCTGTTGGTTCACATGCCATGGGTGGCATTATCATGAAATGTCGATTGCTAGGATCTGGATTTAGCTACAGAATGCCATGGGCGGGATTATCTCAAAATCTCGAAAGCCAGGGTTCTGGGGGTTGCCATGGGTGGTGCTATCACCAAGCATCGATTACTAGGGACCTTTGGGGATTGATGATGGGGATGAGGAATCCAATATAGACCATGTTGAGAAGCCAATCCGAAGCTAGAAATAAAAAGGAAAGAGAGAGAAAACTCTCCAAACAAATAAATCCTCTTTCTCTCTCTTACAAAAAATGCACTACAAACTGAACCGAGGTTAAAATATATCTTAAGCATGGGTGCTTTAACCGCAGAGTCCAACGAACCTTAAGATAGTTCTTGCGGGCCTTAAAAACTGTTACAATGCTTTGTTGGGCTTTTTAAATAAGTATAAGTCAGTCGCATTGTAGTATAGGTGACCAAGCGTTGATAACAAATAAGAATTTATAGCTCAAAAATCAAAGTATCCGAGGTCGAACACAGGGAGCAAATGGAATTTATTCACTAATCTCAATAATGTAATTGAACACTTAGAGTTACTCAAAACCTAATTCATAATATAAATGCAAGAGTTTATGAACTAAAATTATAGCAAAAATAGAAGAATTGGACGTCTGATTCTATGATCAGACGTCTTAAATGATGGCCCTTCTTTCTCTTCTTCTTCTTCTTTCTTTATCCCTGGCTTTCCTCAGCTCTTCTATTCTTCTCTAACTTTGGCCATCTACAGCTCTTCTTCCTTGCCTCTTTCTTTCTTCTCTTGCACAGTGCCTTTCTCCTCCTTCTTCTGCGGTCTTCTTCTTTCTTTCTCAGCCGCACCTCTGCTACAGTGCTGCTCCTTCCCTTGGCTTCAACCTTTCTTCTTCTTCCTTTTCCTTCCTTGGCTTCTGCCTTGATTTCCTTCAGCCTTAGCTCTCCTCTGACTTTCTCTCTTCGGTACGCTCTCCCAGAGCTGGGTAATCGGGTGGGGTGCGTGCCCAGGTATAGGCGCACCGACGTGGGTGTGGTGCGCGAGGAGTGCTTGGTTTAGGTAAACGGGTCGGGTGCCAGATCCGCGGGGGCAGGATGCAGACGAGGCATGAGGGCGAGGGACCTCACCCCTATGTGACTTGAGGCAAATAGCTTAAAACACAAATTCAACCTATACTACATACCTACGCTAAAGATTTCCGAGGTGGGACTAAAGTGTCCCACCCGCTTCGCTCATGCACCCACAGGAGACCTTTGCCAATTGTTGCTACTGGGTTCTTCACCAAACCAATTACCTAGCTGCATATATGCGCAAGACCAACCTGCTTCAGCTGGGATCCTGACACCTGGAGCACGGGCCTGGAGCAAAGCTTGCAACCTTCTTGCTGCATGCTCCAATGGTGGCAAGTGCTCAAATCTGACATACACAGATACGGCCTAGCGGCCCCATTAAAACACATGGGAAGTTTCACTGTGTTGAGGCAAAGGTGAGACGGTAGGTGGAAGGTTGCAGGGTGGCCTGGGTGTATGTGCCTAGGCCACCTTGTGGCCGTGCTTATGGGTTTGGTTGGGGGACGTTTAGAAAGGTGATGGTGGTCGATGGATGAGCGGAAGGTGATCAGTGGACGATGGTGGAGGTGGTGAGGTGTTTGGCGAGGTGTGTGGAGGTGCAGAGCGATGGAAGCACCTCACCGGTGGGCAGCCGGAGATGGAGAAGATGGCGGTGGATAGTGGCTGCGAGGAGTCAAAAAGGGAAAATAGACAGAGGGGAATTGAAGAGAGGATAGAGAGGAGTAAGTATAACCTAACTAAGTGGATGAAGGGGGAGAGGTGGCTACTGGCTGTACCTGCTATCGTCAGAGAAGACGATGTCCAATGGAGGGAGAGCGGCGACGATGAAGGGGCTAGAGGCTCACGTGCGGGTGTTGCATGACGCGGAGGAAGATGGTGAGGGCAACTCTGCCACTAGTAGTATGGCAGAGTGACGAGAAAGAGGAGGGGGGCTCATCGGAGCCCGTTGGACTACCTAACCGGAGGAGAAGAAGATGAAATTAGGGTGGATCTCTGGCCAAGTCGAGTTGAAGAGATGCGCCCGGAGGTGAGGATCATTTTATAGCTGCTAGTAGGGGCTCTTGTGCTTGGAAGCCAAGCTTCCAAGCGTAAGAGTCCTCGCCAAAGTAGGAAATCCATTGGATACCCAAATCTCTCGAGCTTTCACATGAGAGATTGGGTGCAAATCAGAGATTGCAATCACGTTCAAATGGAAGGGAATTCCTTAGAGAATCTCCCTTCCAAATCTGGGAGATCTCTGAGGAATCAGGGAGCACTCCCCCTCCATTCCTCGCCAGAGTAGGATTTCTCCCCATTAATGGCGGAGGGGTCTGTTTGTAAGAGTGGCAAGGAAGTTACGGGGGTCTACAAAAGAGTTTTCAAAAGTTAGGGGCCAGAATGTAATTGAGTGGACTATTTTGCAAAGTAGGTCAAGATGACCTCCCCTTAGGTCCAAATTTTGGTACAAACCTAATTTGGACCTAAGTAATCCAATGGTGAATTTTTATTTTAGGTTTGACCACGTTTGACTAGACATTTTACACAAAAACCCAAATTAGGTCGAATAATGAGTTGGGACCCCAATCTAAGTCAAATAGGTTCCAAAGACCAAATTAAAGGTTATAAACCCTAGGGGATATTTTTCCATAAATTTTATGGGGTTTAGTTGATTTTTATCCTGACTAGAACCTTGTTAAATTAAGCAGGTCTGTTTTAGGGTTACAGAATGTCATTTAATTCTTAGATTGCATAATAACCCATTTATGACTGAACCAACCCACTTTTTCTCTTATTCAGACCATTTGACCTATGTTTTGCCTCTGAGAAATCCCATTTATGTACTGCAATGGTAAAATTATAGTTTTAACCTTTGTTTCATGTTTTCTTCTCAGAACATTAATTCCTTGAATTAGGCCCTTCTCTAGGTTATGCCGGAGCTCTTATTCTCTTTCTTAGGTCAAAATGAGCTAGTTAGGGCTCATGATGAGGCTCTCATCAAAATCTTTCATAGAGGATCGAGGCTAGAGCTGGTCAGGTTGGGATCTTGGTTGGTACTTAAGTATCTCTAGGCCTACTGTCGGCATTCTAACCTAATCAAAAAGAAAAAAGAAAAAGCACTCATCATAATATGTGAAAGGAACTCATGGTCTAGAATAGAAGTTAAACCTTAAAATTTTGCTAAGGGACTATCAAAAGTTAGGCATGGGGGTATGATGGCAATACCATCATGAGCCCAAACAAGCTCATTTTGACCTAGAAAAGAGAACAAAAGCTCATACATAACCAAGTGAAGGGCCTAACTCAAGGAATAACTGGTTTGAGAGAAAAGTAAGAAACAAAGGGTAAAATAGTAATTTTACCATTGCAGTGCAACAACGGGATTTCTCAAGGGCTAAACATAGTTCAAACGGTCTTAACAAGATAAGAAGTTGGTTGGTTCAATCAAAAAAGGGTTAATGTGAAATCTGGGAATTACATGACTTCTTGTACCCCTAAAATAGATTCACTTAATTTAACAAGGTTCTAGTCAGGATAAAATTCAACTAAACCCTCTAAAATTCATGGAAAAATATCCTCTAGGGTTTAGAACATTCAATTTGGCCTTTAGAACCTATTTTGACCTAAATAGGGGTCCTAGTCAAATATTTACCCTAAATTGGGTTTTTATGTAAAATGCCTAGTCAAACGTGGTCAAAACTAAAATCCAACTTCACCATTGGATTCCTTAGGTTCAAATTAGGTTTATACCAAAATTTTAACCTAAGGGGAGTTCACCTTGATCTACTTTGTAGAATAGTCCAACCCAATTACATTTATGCCCCTAGCTTATGAAAACCCTTGCAGACACCCCCTAGCTTCCTCGTCGTTCTTTGCAATTACGTCCCTCCGCCATTACAGCAGAGGAATCCTACTCCGGCGAGGATTCAAGGGGGATATCTCCTTGATTCCTCAAAGAATCCCTCTCAAATTTGAAAGGGAGATTCTCTAAGGAATTCCCGTTCATATGAACCCAATCATGAGCTCTGATTTCCACCCAATCTCTCATGCGAACGCATGAGAGATTTGGGTATCTCTCGACCTTCCAAGTTCAGCGAGGTTGCTGTGCTTGGAAGCTTGCCTTCCAAGCACAAGGCCCTCTGCCTGAGACTATAAAAGAGACCCCAGATCCTCCTGGTCATTTCACACTTGTTTTGGCCTGAGATTACCCCCAAATCTTCCTCCCTTCCCCTCCAACCAAAAAGCCCAACAAGCTTCGGCAACACCTCCTCCTTCTCGTCGCTCTGCCACCATACCAGTGGTAGAGTTACCTCCGCCTCCTTCGCCCGCGTTGCGCCACACCTGCGCCTGCACCTATTTCCCTCTCGTCGTCACCACCACTCTCTCATGGGTCTTCGTCTCCAATAGCGGCACATACGAGCCATCTGCCTCCTCTACTCCCCCTTCGTCCAGCACCTCACAGATAAGTCCCCTTCCTCTACTCTTTCTTTTCCCCTTATCTATTTCTAAATTCACCCCCCAACAACCACATATCACGATCACCTTCACCTCCGGCAGACCACCGACGAGGTGCATCCACCACTCCACGCATCCACCCACCTTGCCAACCACCTCGAAAGCATCGCCTCATCCTACTGATCATTTTCCCCCTCTCCATTAACCACCACAACCTCCACTCACTCCCCCTGAACACACCCACTTCCACGGCCAAAGAACGACCTGGGCACGCACACCCAGGCCATCCCGCACCACACCAACAGCTGGGCTACCTTCGCTGTGTCACAGTGAAGCCTTTTGAGTAATTTGACAAGGTCGTGAGGCTGTATTCATGTCGACAGGTACGGGTGCCCTGCCCGCCATTAAAGCAAGCTTAAAGAAGCTTGCTAGCTTCACAGCAGGCTCCAAGCTTCAGGAATCAGGGTCCCAGACGTGCGATTTCCCTTTGCGAATGACTTGCACCTAGCAATTGTAGGCCAAAGCATCTGCATCCCCTGTGATTGAGTAAGGACCTGCTGTAGGTGCGCGTGAGAAGTGGGTGGGACATTTAGTCCCACCTCAGAAATCTGTGAGCAGGAGGTGCGGCATAAATTGAAAAAGTGTTGGGGGCTTAGTGCCTCTTGACATGGGGTGAGGTCCCACTCGCCCATCACGCCTCATCCACGTCCCACGCTCCGCGGACCTGGTATTCCACCCGACTACCCGTGCACTCCTTGCCCACCACACACACTGGTGGGCCTGGTCCCGCGCACGCCGACCTGACCCGTTTACCCGAGAAAGGCTCTGGGAGAGCGAGCCTAAGAGAGAAGAAAGAGAGGAGAGTTCACGAGGAGGGTAGGGGTTAGGTTTTGCTCTCCAAGGAAAAAGAGGGCAAAGCCAAGGAAGAAGAGGAAGAAGGAAGCCATAGCAGCGGCTAAGGGTGAAGTCGCAGAGAAGAGGAAGAAGGAAGGAGAAGGGAGCCTCAAAGCCAAAGGAAGAAAGAAGTCTAAAGAAGGCTCGGCTGAAGTCAGAAGCAAAGAAAGAGAAAGAAGAAAGAAGGAAGAAGCCAAGGCCAACAATCAGAGGAAAGAAAGAGACAGAAGAAGAAAAGAGACGAATCAGAGAAGGAAGAAGGAAGAAGAAGAAGAACAGAGAAAGCTCAAGACAGAAAAATGAGAAGAGAGATTGAAAGAGAATTATCTAATTCTTACATCCATCTCTATATTTTTGAGCTTCCATATACATTGAAACCAATTTTCTTGCTTCATAATTTTGATTGATCATTACATTTTATAAAGTTGAAAGTTGTGTTAGTTTTTAAATCCCAATTTACTCCCTGTGTTTGATCCCGGATTCATATTTTTCGAGTAATAAACTTTTATTTGTTTTCAAAGTGATTTGGCTATACTACAACGCAATTATTATAAACCCGATTTTGCTTTCGACAAACACCTAGCAGCTAAAAAACCTAGCAATGTCTAAATGAGTGCATTGGTGCACAATCATGCACATGTGCATTCACCATAAAATTTTGAGTTTGAGTTTTGAAATGCATGACAAGTTCTCAGCTCAAGTTCTTGGTTTTTAGTGTTCCTCCTTAACTTAAAGTCCATTTTCAAGAAAAATATGTGACCACTTGTTAGATCCTTTCAATTCAATTAGGTGTTCTTTGAAATTAATGTCCACATGCAATGCGTGAACAAATATGGATGCAAAGTCAAGAAAATATACCTTGCCTCTTGCGATCAGCAATGATATGCACGCAATACAGAAAATGAAATCTAGAGGCTGGTCATACAATCATAAATGGTCATCCTAGGACATGTAGCTTCTAGCAATCAATTTGTGTCTTAAATTTTTTTCTTTATATCTACCTACTTATGCACAAATAAAGAAAAAAAAATCAATCTATGAAAGAGAAGAAAACCTAAGTCTAAAGAAATGGGAACAGACTCCTGAAAAATTATCCAACACGGGCCTAAAAGAAAGTCGGAGAAGAAACCCCTAAAATATACCCCAGAACAAAGGTCTTAAACCAAATGAATGTGCAAGAAAATAAAGAAAAGTAAAGTTCTAAAACCTAAATTCTATCTACTGAAAATTTGACGGAGATGAAGATAATCATTCCGGATGTCCTCCCAATTGGTGACAACAAGGTTCACCAATGTTCAAGCTCTTCCTCGTAGATGCAAAGCTCGGTCTCTCCTCCAAGCGGTGGAAACAAGGTCCACCACGGTGTTGCCGAGACCAATGCGAAAACTTGTATGTAATATGCATACCTCGCACCAAATCAGATAGAACAAACTAAATATGCCTCAAATAAAATGTGAACAAATAAATGGATAAATGCAAGTTTAGCAAGCCTATTGCCTCCTTGGTAACGGTGCAATTTGACGAGTCGACTCTCGCTTAACAAGATGATAATTAAAATGATTTGTCGTTTGTACTTCTTAGTGGTGGAAAATCGACTAATCAAAGTATTTAAAATAAACCACTCGAGGGAGCAAGTCATATCCATAGGGAAAAAATGGCCTATTAAAACTTGTTACTATTGAAATTCAATGTTCACTATTTATTTCCCCCAAAAATCGAGTTGAAATCCCCTTTAAACTAGGCTAATCAATGGCATGATATGTTGAAATAATAATAATGCAAAAGAGGAGGGTCTTCTTTATAAAATGGCTAGCATTATAATATTCATTAAATGATAAAAATGGGTTGGCAATGGCATGGAAATGTAATTATTAATGGGGACAAAAATAGGGGAATTTGTTGCCTTATGCTCGCACATGAAGGAGGTCATGGTTGGAGACATGACTCGCAGCGGAGATCGGCCACAACAAGGGGAACTCAATGGTGGTTGTGATTTGATGAACGGTGACTAGCGATGGTTGCCGGAGAGGAAGGAGGTCGCTGGCGGTGGAGGCATGCTCACTACGTGCACGAACTGTAAGGGACCTCCCGAAGGTGTGGGCGGCCTCGTGAGGGCGAGACGAGGACAATGGCATTGACGGAGCAGAGAACCATGGCAGTTGGGAGCAGCTGTGTGGAGGTGACTGGCTCAAAGTTTGGGTTCCTCTCTGTTGGCCGTTGATGGAGAGGAAGAAGAGGAAGAGGAGGAGGATGCTGAGGCTGGAGACGCGAGTGCAAGGGCATGCGTGCAAGGACTGATGGCGATGGTGCTACATGTGAGGGTGAGAGGGAGTATGTTGGTGGAGGGTCGAGCGTCGAGGAGGATGGTACACATGGTGGTGGTGCACAAAGGCATGACGAAGGGGCGCTGGTTGCACACGGGTTGGAGGTGCAACAAAAAGCTGGTGGTGCACAGTTGAGGAGATGGTGGCGCAAAGCAGTTGCGAGCGTGGCGTGAGGGGCACGAGTGTGCTACTGGTTGTGCAAAGGAGGTCCGTGTGCGAGAAGGATGGCAGTGGCATGCTGCATGCATGTGAAAGAGGTAGCTATTTCCTGAGGTGTTGTTGGGTTGTTGTGGAAGGAGACGAAGTTGGAAGCACGGTGGTGTGAGGCTCTACAAACGATGGTGCAGTCTGTCACCCCACACGTCCACGGTGATGAAGCTCTCCCTACGATTCGGGCCGGCGGTGGTAAGATGAGCTTGAAGGTCTACACAGTGGTGGAGTAAGGGTGGTGACCTTCACAGCAAGGTAGGAGGTGATTTTCTCTTATAGCTGTAGGGGAGTCATTGAGGTAGGAACGGTAATGGAGATGAAATGACGGTGGTGTTGGCGACAGAGATCCAAGTTTTTCGCTCACCATCACTGCCGTCTTTAAGCTCCTACAGCCGTTGAGAAGATAATATTTAAATAATATAAAGAAAATATATATGTGGGTTATTTATGTACAAAACCCATAAGAAATACTAAATCCTATTCCTATTTAAACTATGTAATGCATGCATGCAAACTAATTTATAACTAGCCACTTTGATTCTAATGCATGCTATCACATTTACACATGAATGTAATGTATGAAATATGCATGAAAGTATATTTATAAACTAATTTATTTACATATTAATACATGCTATGTATATCTAAGTATAAACTTAATGTTTAGGCATTTAAATAATAAATTAGCCTACAAATGTGGGCTCATCAACCAGGACAAGTAACCATGTGATTTGTCAGATAATACAGACCAAACAATGCTAACTGAAAATTTGTACTTGGCCCAGTAAGATCACAAATAAAATTAATTGACTAGAGCGTATGATAATTTTTTTAAACTTTATCCTAAACATATAGTTGAAGCTATTACTATTCACAATAACTAACTACATTCCAAGTTGCTATAATATCCAAAATATTCTTTCGTTACCATCAAATAACCATAAGTACAAAAAAAGGGGTACCGAATGTGAAATAAAAAAGTGCTCGGTAGAGAATAATCTACCTTTTCATGGGATAACCCAATATTAACAGAAATACACTATTATAGATTATCCATAAACATTTATATATGCTATGAAAATATGTATGATAAACATGTATATTTACACAAACCATGGTTGGGTGGTTCTACAAAAAGGATAAATACTACATGGATGTATAATTTAAGCATCGCATGTACACAACCAACATATTCAGTACCAAGTAGTGCTACAAAAAAGCATGTTTGTTGGCTTGTAAAATTACTGGACAAAACCACAAGCAATGCCTTATAAAACTATACGATTACAATTTTATTCTACGTACTAGGAAATTACTCGATTGCTTCTAGAGATCACATTTAGATCAAGCAATGCCCCAATGAGACCCCTAATTTGCTTAGCCCGAAGGTTGAAGGAAGGACTAATCACAAGACTTGATAAGGAGGCAAGGAGACTAAACGTGGTGAAGATAAGATCGGGAATTGAGAAGAGAACTACGTCAGAATACCGTGGAGAATCAAAACTAGGGATACTTTGTCACCATGCACCTGAGTATCCCATCCGCGATATGATATGAATGTCTTTATGGGAATCCCGGGTTATTTTATAATTAATGAGGTGATCATACTCTGATACCATCTGTGACGACCTGAGTCTCGCTAAGTGATGAAACCCGAGTGCCTTGTGGTAATAACCAGCACAACCCAACCACAAGATCGCAGTCACCTAACACATAATCATAAAATATAAACATAGCCAAACAAACTAATCATATTGCATCAACTATATGAACAAAAATTTAGTACTAACTAGATGTTTACCATAGTATATAAGTCAAGGAGATGCACAACAAAAATTACCTTTCAAACTGCCCAACACACCTGAGTACGAAACCCAAAAACACGTCAGCAAAAATTGAGTAGAGTAGAAACAACAACAATAACAGTAACAAAGAGCAAGAGAAAATGGGTACTATAGCTTTAATTAATCCATTTATTAGACATCTTGTTATCCAGATCTGTTTTACATATTGGAGCCCAAGTTATTATAGTCCACAGTCTGTCAGTCGACATCTCAAGACACTGTTGAAGTGGAAAATCATCACAAATGGAAGTTGAGTTTTGAAAACCCGTCGCTGTAGTTTGATTTGCGAGAAAAACCGTCAACAGATAAATTTTAACCAAAACTCGAAATGAATTCTGGGTCGAACATAAGGAGATGGACGTTTGATTCTACTCCCCTAGCTAGACATCAGATTGAACGGTAGAAACAAACTAATCGAAAATAATCTCGATTTAAACTCCAAAGAGCGAGTCCAATCCTTAAGGCCAACATCTACTCTATTTTAATTAGGGCTAGGTTTGAATGTGATTTGGAATGTGATGGGCCCTTTATCTCGATTGTGCCCTTAATGATTGATTGATATGTGTGTGCATGCACAGCCAATGGTTTCAAGCAAGATTCTTTTTTGATGTGGTGAATTTTAGGATTTAAATCTTGCTTAGTAGCTTTTAGGATTCAACTTTAGGTGTATTCAATCAAGTTTAGTTGGCACACCAAGTTTTTTTTTTTGAAATAGAAAGGAAAGCTATCGTGCATCGATAGCAATGCAGGAGAGCATTTTATTAATCAACATAAAACATGATTACAGCGTAGAACCCCACACATGTATGAGAGACCAACAAGCATTTACAATTTTCTCCACACATATTGGTCTCTCCTGAAACAAAAAATAATTCCTTTCTCTCCATACACACCACATGACTGCCGCCATGTGAATAGGTAGATTATCATGCAACAAAAAATTTTTCCACAGGTCATCCCAAGTGGGGAGAGGTTCCCTGCAAACTTTTCTCCATATCACATCAATGGTTATGCAAGAAGAAAAGATATGGATGGAACTATCAGTCGGCAGACCACATAGCAGGCAAGACTGCAATACCACATCCATTCTTCTGTGTCTGAGATCACCTATCACCAGTCCATCCCTCCTGCATAGCCATAGAAAAATTTGTATTTTAATTTGGATCTTAAGCAGCCATAGTTTTTTCCCTATCACATCCATTTCCAATGAGTGGGAATGCCTCATGAGCTTGTCATATGCTTTTGCAGGAGTGAAAGTTCCATCCCAGCAATATCTGTCTACACTACCAGAAGAAAGTCTAAAAGCCCTCAGATCTTGCTCCAGGCGTGTTCTTTCCTCCCATGTTCTTGTTCCTTCTCTGCTAGATTCACCCCCCTCAATTTGCCACTCATCACACCCATTACACCAGAAACTGTAGACTGTAGCCCCTTTGTTCATGTCAGCCGCATAAACTCTTGGATATGCATTCTTTAGTTGCCCCAAAGGTGACCATTCCTCTTGCCAAAATTTAAATGACCGTCCATCACCTAAGATAGGTTTAAACATCTGCCAGTTGTTCTTCATAGCTTGTATCACAGACTTCTAGAAAGGGGATGGCTTAACTGGTTGGAGCCGATCTAGAGAGCTATGCAAGCTTCCGTAATTTTCTTTAATAAGATTCACCCAATTCTTATGTTCCCCATTAAACAGTTTGATGGCCCTCTTGAGCAATAAAGCATCATTGAACTCTTTAAGGGATTTAATTCCCATACCACCTTGATCTTTCGATTTGCATAAATTAACCCACTTCACTAGTCGGAAAAATTTACCTTCATGATTTGCTCCCTTCCAGAAGAATCGTTTTCTCATCACATCAATATGCTTCCAAATGGACTTGGGTGCTTTAAACATTGAGAAGAAAAAGAATGGGATGGAGGTTATTACTGAGTTCAAGAGAATAAGTCTACCCCCTTTGGATAGATATCTGCTGCTCCACCCTTGTAACTTGACAGAGATTTGATCAAACAAGGTGTGCCAGTCACTTTTCTTTAGTTTAGTGCATTTTAGAGGTAATCCCAAATATTTGATTGGTAGGGTAACCAATGGGGTACCTAAAGTTGAGGAGATGGTTGTTTGCTCTTCTCCCGTTAGGCCAAAGCACACCAGAGAGGATTTATCACCATTCAATTTCAGACCTGATATTTCCCCAAATATCTATACCATGTGAAATAATGACTGAGCTATACATGTTCATTCCCTTCCACAAAGAATACTATATCGTCGGCATACTGTAATACTGGAGCCAAAGCACACCTGTTGGAGATGGAATATCCTCTAATGAGCCCAGCCTCCGAAAGTCTACATGCATATCTCGCTAGAGTGTCAACCGCAAGGTTGAACACAAGTGGAGCTAGAGGACATCCCTGCCTAACACCACGTTGAGGTTGGATCCACATCCCACATGGTCTTCCATTAATCAAGGGTGAGAAAGAGGCAGTGGTGATACATCTTTTCATCCATTGTAGCCACTTCGCTGGGAACCCCCTTCTCTTAAATATTTCCCATAGATACTACCATGACACAGAATCATAGGCCTTCTGGAAGTCAACTTTCCAAAGGAATGCTTTGCATTTTCTTTTGTGCCAGCCCATCACCATCTCCTGTGCCATAATGAAAGATCCTAGTAGTGACCTATTGGGGAGGAAGGCGGATTATATTGGTAGAATGATATCTTAAAGAACCTTCCTTAGTCTGTTCGCCAAAACCTTACTCACCAATAAATAAATGGAGTTAGACAGAGCAATTGGTCTAAACTCCTGGAAATAGTTTGCACCTAGTTTTTTTGGAAGTAAAAAGAGGTAGGATCCGTTAATTTTATCGAAACCATAATTGCCCCTTTGAAATTCCCCAATTACCTCCATTACCTCCCCCTTCAGCATAGTCCAAAATTCTTTGTAAAAGAAGACCTCCATACCATCAGGACCTAGAGACCCTTTGGAATTCAAATCATTAACTGCTTCCAAAACCTCATTTTCAGAGATGGATGTCACCAAGCTGTCAGCCTGTTGCATAGAGATGCGAGGGAAGACAGATCCTGCCATTCTCCATGTACCCCTTGCTGCAGCCTGAGAAATGTCTCTAAAGTATCTGGTAGCTGCTGTTCTGATTTCATGGCTATATGAAATTTCCTGATCATCCACCATAATGGAAGAAATTAAATATATCTTCTACGTGCACTAGCTGCCAAGTGGAAGAATTTGGTGTTAGCGTCCCCCTCTTTAAGCCAAAGTTGTCGTGAACACTCCCGCCAATCCATTTCTCTTTTTAAATCTTCCTCAGCCACAATGCCCTACCATTGCTTCCTGTCTCGCCGCTCTTGCTCAGTTAGACTAGTAGCCTCCTCTTTCCCATCCAAGTACTGAACTGCCGCCAGCACTTCAGTGCATTTTTGGTTCCTCACTACTGCAACTGTTGCGCCATACTCCTTCAGCATAGATCGTAGTGACACAAGTTTTGCAGCCAATTTGATAGTTGTTGTACCTTCAGCCTGGTTAGAACGCCACCAGCAGACCACCATCTCACGGAAACCCTACTCTCTGAGCCAAGATCTTCTGAATTTGAAGTAGGAACCCACATGTATACTGTCCCCACTATCCCAAACCAATGGCGTATGGTCTGAGAAGGGGCGCACCATCCCTGCCACTAACGACAGATGAAATCTTTCCATCAACTCCGCATTCCCGAAGAATCTATCCAATTTGGAACATGAACCATTACCATTTTTCCAAGTGAATTCCACTCCAGCAGTAGGGAATTCAGATAATCCCAGTTCTTGTATTGTTATCTGGAAGCCAAGGGAGGCATTGTCCATTAACCCACTTGGTCTGTCAGACTCTATCAAGGTACAATCAAAGTCACCCCCGACTAGCCATGGCAGTCCTTGGGAGTGTCTCGCAATGTCTATCAGGTCCTCCCATAGTTCAGACCGATTGCTCATCACACACGGGCCATATACACCAGTAAAAAGACATTCCATCTCCTCTTGGATCATCTTACATCTGTAGGAGATAGCATGCCTCCTTCCACCAGAAGGCCATCCCTCCAGATCTGTCATTTGCTTCTACTGCCACACAACCAGCATACCCATTCACCTTCAAATCATTCCACATGGGACTGTTCTCCCTTTCTATATGTGTTTCTTGAATGAGAGCACATTCATTGTCCCATTCTCTGAGATATCTCATAAGTGTGGCACGTCGAACCTTATCGCGCAACCCATGCACATTCCAGGAAAGGACTCTCATCTCCCCTTTTGAGAGGCCCCCACATTTGCTTGCAGCCTATGTTCAGCACCAAGTACCAAAGCAACAGAATTTTCATCCACCTTCTTGGTAGATAAATTCATTTTCCTTTTCCTTAGTTTATATGGGGATCTCCCCAATACTAATTTTGACAAAGCTCCAGCCCTATATTTCAGTTCCCCTTCAACATTGAAAGAAGAATTTTGTACCACCAAATTCACTGAAACTTCTTGCAACACCCCCACAAATTGTTCACCCTCTTGTGCAATTTGGTCATCCCACATCACCACCATCTCCTTATGATGATAATGTTTCCTTTTTTTTGGTTCAGGAGCTCCCTCAGATCCACCTCCCTCTGTGTGATCTAGGTGATGTTCCTCACAAGCAATCTCTGCATAGGTTCTCTGTTCTTTCTGCTAATAGATTTCCTTCACCATTGCCTTAAGTTGCAGCCGCAGAAGCCATGAGCTCCCACTACATCTGAGTATGATCTTCTCCGGCAATGCTCCCCCTTTGAGAATCTCCACTTTAACATGAATTGTTTTGCCATCCCCTTCCCTCAAACCAACCTCTGCCTCCTCAACAACAGTCGCATATCCAACTAGGGCAAAAGCTACCATTCTTCGTGATCTAAGATGCAAAGGCAGACCACTAATTTCCCCCACCAAGATACAAAGATCTAAACTGGCACACCAAGTTTTGAAAGCACAGGTGAAGATGTTTTCCTTTAAATCTTAAAAAGAATGTGGAGTGCCTGGTAAATCCCTAAAAGATGAACCTATGTGGCAGCTACTTGATGAGTTATTTTTAGTTGAAGTGGTGTGTCCCAAACAACTCAAACAATTGGTCTAATGCACCACTTAATTAGGCACCCAAGCGATTACCTAATCTGATTTCTACTCAATTATGTGTTAATGAGTGTACCGATCCCAAAGATCAGGTTACCAGTTGAGTATGAAGAATCAGAAGAGGTTGTGTACCTCTGTGAGTTTTTTTTTATTTTTTTCTTTATATGCAGAGGGTTAGGCAGGTGGCGGCGACAACCAAACAATCAAAACTACCCTTAGAGTTTATGCAAGCTGCTAGGTTAATTAGGGTTTGTGTTATTAGGTGATGGGATGAAATCTAGTGGGTGGGGAGGTGGGGGTAAACATACAAACCCTTCAACCGCACTTCACTCCAATCTACCACTTTTTCCCATCTCATGAGAGTACCTGCAATCATAATAAGAAAGGAGAAAAGTGAGGTAAATGATAAGTAAGTCGGGAAAGCACGAAAAATCAAAGAGCGTCGCCTCCCCAGCAATGGCATCAAAATGTAAAAGCGGAAAATTGTCGTAAACGAAAGTTGAGTTTTTAAACCCGTCGTTATAGTTTGATTTGCGAGAAAAATCGTCAACAGACAAATTTTAACCGAAACTCGAAATGAATTCTGGGTCGAACACAGGGAGGCAGACATTTGATTAAAAATCATGTTTGTTTTATTGTCACGAAGTAGATTAACTAGTCAAATTGAATCTAAACTAGCTATCTACTTAAAGAATAAATAATAAAAGAAAGAGAGAGAATATTACAAATAAAGAGAAAACAAAGATAGAATAAACATGGGTTTCATTACCATAGAGCAATGTTAATTACAACTACTTGCTACACTAGAAAGAAGGAAATCTACACTAGAAAGTGGGAAATCTACACTAGAAAGTAGTAAAAGAAGGTGGAGAGAAGTTATTTTCCTCAACAGCTGCTTGGAGGACGAGCCGCAATGACGGAGTGCCTGGACGAAGGTGGTGAGATACGAGAAGAAGGAGATCGATGAAGGACGATGGAGAACGAGGCAAGACGACGTCATAATGGGATCCACTTCCCAAATGGTGGTGAGAGGATCACCACGGAATGCTCCACGAATGGGGTGAGAAGGTGGAAAATTTGTATTTTTAACTCTAATGGAGCATCCCGGGTTTGGGACAAGCTCTTAAAGCTTTGGAGGGGGTGAGAGAAGAGAGGAAGAGATGATGAAAGTATAGGGGTCGTAGGGCTATTTATAGGTGAACTTTGAATGGGCAAATAGGTCATTTTATCTTAAAACATTAAATTGAGGGTCTTTAGTGACAAATTTAAGCATCACTAAAGGCTCCACGTTGCAGAAGGACGTGCGCAAGCCCCCGCCTCCTCTTCTTCTGCGCACAAAATGCTCTTCCTACGTATGTGCAATATAAGTCGTCCAATCATGAGATCAGACAACTTAAAGCCATCGCGCCGTCACCTTCATTGCGCCTGTGCATGCTATTGGGCATTTGCATGCACGTCTGATCACGCGTACAACACTCCTCGCATCTGGGCGTGCCACGTGGCCACTCCATCGCCTTCCATCTCCCATCCAACGGTCCAATTTGACCTCTCCCACTTGCATCCTTGATTTGAGGCAGGGCAGGGGTCAATTTCGCGACCTGTGGTTCGCCCACAGGCGTGCGACCAACACACCACGCCCCCCTTTGTGTCATGCTTAGGTTGTAATGGCTGGGCATCCATGCCCATTGGATCAAGATCCAATGGCTGAGATCTTGCCTCGCTCGTGCTTTCAGAGGTTGAGAAGAGATGCTGCGACTGGTTTGGGCGGCTGTGATGGTAGCACGTGGTCCCATCATGGCCGTCCATCTTCTGTGAGTTGTAGATGGTGCCACGAATGTCGGATTGGACCAATTTTCACATCGTTGGGCTGCGATCATCAATATGAACCCATTCGTGTGGTTGGATTTGTCATCTAATTTACGGATTTACATCATCTTGGCCCCTTGACCTCTGATCTTTCTCGGACTGCATCTGATGCTACAGAAGTCCGATCGGGGCAATCTTGGACTTGTTGAACTCTGATCATTGCCCTGATCAGATCCGTTCGGTTGGATCTTCAATCCGAGGCCCTGATAAGATATTGCCCTATTTCCTGACCACAAAAAGAGAACATTAACCTAAAATTTATACAACCTAACCTAAATGCAAGATGGTGCATGTTATGCAATATTTATAATATATAATACAACTATATGCCTAGGAAAGTGCAAAAATAGATGGTTTATGTGATATAAACATGTTTACATCAAACACAAGATGATTTCATGTAACTTCCTGTGGTGTAAGATCGATATAAACCACCCTCCTGGTCGAAAAGATGGCTTATACCCCTCAAGTCACCTCTCTCCATCACCCTAGGCTCTTTGTGGAAAGGAGTGACAGCTACATTGTATGGCATGAACACATTCCAGCTACACATGCTAAACCATAGACAAGCAATGACCTACCCACCAATCGAGTAAAGAAAGCCAACTCCAATCCTCAAGCCACACATCCTACTATCCCAGTTGGCCATTAAGCCTAACCAAAGAGTCGTAGGGAGGCCAGCAACTCTCTGAACCTGCCCAGAACTAGTCTAATAGACCAAAGCTACAGCCAAAGCAGGAAAGTAGTGAGCTAAAACTAGTTATCGAATCCCTTTAATTCCCGATAAATCCATCATATTGATTATTTAATCATTTCCAGATAACTATATCAATGGTATCCATTAATTAAGCCATAACTCTCATCATTGATCTAAAGTTATGAAAAGAGCTTAGATCACATCACTTCATGATTAACTATTAATTGACTTAGTTTCCAATTTTTGATCGAGGTTCCAATCAAAGTATTATTTAACCATCATGATGATGCTAGTTTTATGAAAAAATAGAATTCATTTCATACATGTGATGATAAGATCACATCCCATATACTAAGTGCTTCATAATTCATTTAATTCATGAAAATTGTCTAATAATTTGTTGTTAATCCCTTTTTAACGTAGCAGTTAAATATATCAAATTGATTATTCACATTCTAAGTCAACAATTTGATTCACATCATCCATATTTAATATTCAAGTACCTAGGATAGTAGGAAATACACAAACGGGTCTGATCCCAGCAAGAGACAAGAACACACACTAAACGGTAATACATACGAATGAAATTATGATGTAGAAAACCCACATAGGGGAAAGAGAGGGACTACTCTATCTAACATCGTCGGGGGATCACAACGACTCTGTGAAAATAGGTCGGAGACACCACACATGTCTCTCAAATCTGCGCCTTGAAAATTCAAAGTGGAAACTACCTAATCCAACCCTACAGATGTGTCCAGCATGCTCGAGAACCTCAAGATCAAGTTTTGGATTGTCGAATTCTGACCTCGGATGCCCTTGATTTATACAAAATAAATCTGACCATCAGATTTCACTTAAGACAATAACTCCCTTCATAGGGACCAAGATGGAATATTTAAAACACTCTATGTCGATGCCATGCACCACTGACTCATGCTAATGCTTCCATCGCCTGTCGTCGACAACCGAATAGCCTCACCTGACATCCACAGAGCTCCAGCATCCTACACCAGTCTCCTCTCTCTCCCTCCCTACTTCTCCTTCCGCATTCTTTCTCGTCCACGCACCGTTCCCGCACTGGAACCCATGCATGCAGGAAATTGCAAGGTGGACCTGACCAAGCTGAAAATCGTCAGCCCCACCAGCCACCTCCAACATCTCGCCATCCCTCTGGCATCCCTCCCCTCGCTGGTTCAAACCTCTTCTTCGTCTCCTCCTCGCCACCGTGTATGGGTGCAACTCCAACTCCATTGTTAGTAGCACCTTCGTTCCCACCACCACTCGACCATCCGTGGCCTCGATGTTCCTTCCTCTCTCTCCTCTCCTTTCACGAAAGCACGACACCTACATGTACCTACATGTGGTGCAACAATGGAGGAAGATGAAGACATTTTTCTTTTAGCAAATATGAGAGTCATTTTTATTCATCCCCCACTCCCTGGAGGCAGTTAAAAAGAGGCAAGGGGACCAAACCAAAACCCACCTAGTACAATATAAAATGGACCACGACTCGTGGCCTAGTACATTAGAACAAAAAGCAAAATAAAAACCACCACAAAGCCAAAATGCAAGCCTAGCTGTGGAGAGTAACATATGGCATCTGAATTTTATCAAGGCAGAGAAGACCTTGGGAGGAAGATGAAGACCTTACTTCAGGGTGTCCCGCCATTGGCGCTCGCATTCCTCTAGTTGTTGTACATCCTTTCATGTAGCATGGAAGGGGAGAAAGATGAAGACAAAGAAGTAAGGATGAAGACAAAGAGGAGTTCCTCTCCTCTCCTCTCCAATCTCTGTCTCTCATTTCCTCTCAATCTCTCCCTTCACGTCACCCCTCCCCTATTCATATCCTTGCATGTTAAATCGATTTGTTAATAAAAACAACACAATTATCCCCTCAAATAATAATAATATTATTATTAATTATTAATTATCAATTTATTTATTAAACTCCCTTTACATAGATTTATTTTTTTTATAAATAGAGCACTCTTGTAATAAGGTCAAACGAGCTCTGATTCCAGTGAAACACATATTACCAGAATTGTTACGATACAAAGAATCCAATAATATTTATGGATTTCTAAATAGAAGTTGTTTGCAAACTACGATCCCTAAGATGGGTCGTGCACGAGTTTGCCTACAGTTCACACATGTTTTGCACATCTGAGATCTGATCGCTACACCAAACATATCATATAAATCCTCGTGACACCAAAAAGCTAACAGTACTTTCAAATTATCGATCTGAGGTCCAGATCACAAAAATGAGAAATAGTGAGTTTCCAATCTAATTATGCGTTTTCAATTTGCGCGACCTTTAATTGACCACAGAAATGTCAGTGGGTTCATCTTAACCTGCTTAAGTCTGAAATGACTCGGAATCTAGGTTTGAGCCTTTACATCAACGATCTCCACCCACTGATGATCCTCAACATGCATCCACAGCACGACCAGCCTCATCTACTGGAGTTCCTGATCCTTCACCATCAGAGGACCAAGGGAGGGATCCTATTCTGGTCTGTATATCTCCTTCTTCTCTTTTGTGGGGTTTGCATACTTCTGAGAGTCCTCTGGTGGTGAAAAAGAAAAGGAAAAGAAGAGTTTGGATCCAAAGTAAAAGAATCATGAGGCCCTTGCAAGCAGCATACCTTGGGAAGGACAATCTAGTGCTTACCACATTGGATTCTCCACATTCCTCACAAGTATATGCTCATTCCCCTAGTTTGAATGCCCCTAGATGTGATGATGTTGTTATATGTTCCATCAATGATGCTACTTTGCGCTCCACTAATTTTGAACCTCAAAATCGTGGTTTTGATTACTGTGAACCCAGGGAAAAAACCTTTCACGATGATTTCAATCACGTGGAAGATTCGCGTAAAATTGACGATTCTTGCATTATTAAAAATGATGGAAAAGGGTCCATAGCCTCCTCGTTTTGCAAGTTTGGTGTTAAGATATCCGATAGCTTATTTGCTTTTTACTCTCAAGGTCCTATGAAGAATCTTGGATTTGCTCAAATCCATGGCAATGCTCATACTTCATCAGTTTTACAAAACACGAATCAACCTAAAGCTATCTGTAAAGAGATTCAGTGTAGTAACAAGTTTGGGATTGCTTCTTGGGGTATTTATCTATCCCTACCTAAGCCTACTCCCCCTGATCCAAACCCGGATCCTCCTTTGATTTTGGAAATTAATGATATAATGAGGAGCATCCTCTCGTGAGCGATGATGGGAATTACGAAATTTCAAGATCAAATGAGAAAACTCAAGGGACCCTCAATTACCTTTCACTTGAAACCCAATCAACTCAAGATAACCCATACGAGGCATACTCTCCTGAACATAGAGGAGCTTGTGGTGGTGACTCCTTGAGGGGATTGGGTAGGATGACGAGAAGTTGATATAAATCACTCTCAAGAACTCGATCTCAATGAAGGGTCTTTTTTGGAATTGTAGGGGAGCCTTGAACCTTCCCACAGTCAATCGTGTTAAATTCTTCATTCATGAACACTCTATTGATGTCATCTTCCTTTTCTACCCTTTTGGAGAGCTTTCCTTGGCTTCTTTTATGGACATTAAGGCTTTCAACATGCTCATATTAATGACACTGCTGCTAAATTTTGGTGTTTTTGGAGAGACCCTATTGACATGCTTATGATTCACTCCATGTCCCAAGTTGTCGCAGTTAAATGTGTATTTTAGGATACCACTATCATTATGTCTGGGATTTATGTATCTTGTGCTGCTGAATCCCACACTATGCTTTAGAACCATCTTGAAAGTATACATTCATCCGTTCCTTCCCTTGGATTATCGGAGGTGACTTCAACTGTATTCTTAGGGTACCTAAGAAAATTGGGGGAATCCCCTTCCATGATTCCCAAGCTGCTGCCTTTCGATCTTGGAAGGAATCCTTGGGCCTCCTTAAGCTTCCTCTAGGGGGCAACCAATTCTCTTGGTGCAATGGTTGGAATGGTAGTGCTAGGATATACCAAAACCTGGACTTTATCTTTGTTTCCTCCTAGTGCATTGCCTTGTCTCCCGAAGCCAACTACCTCTCCAAGAGAAACTCCAATCATGTGCCTATGTTGTTCACCTTCAGGAACCAAAAACCCACCAGGCCTTGTCCATTTCGATTTCAAAATATGTGGTTCTGGGACCAAAGCTTTAAGGATCTAGTCAATCATGTTTGAAGTCAACCTACCTTTAATCCTCCTTCTAATCCAATTGTCCACCTTTATTCGAAGCTTGTCAATCTGAAAAAGGCCCTTCAAAATTGGAATCGATCGATCTTTGGCAATATACATAGTCTAGTTGGGAACCTTGAGAAACTACATGATGATCTCGAAGCCAAACTTTCATCCCATTGGGATGAAGACACTTTCACTGAGCTCACAGATGTTCACATCCAACTAGATGATGCTCTTGAAAAACTTTACTATTTTCTTGCCCAGAAAGCCAAGATCAAATGGCTTTAGTAGGGGAAGGGAAACAATGCCTTCTTCTTCACAACTATTAACAAGCATTTTGCCAAACACAATTGTGGATCCCTCATTTCAACTATTGGCAATGATTCCTAGGATCAAGCTGCTTCTAAGGTATCTGATTATTTCCAACATCTTCTTTCTTCCAATGGCATTTGTGATGTTGATGGATTTGTTTAAGTGAAGTCGTCATTGTTTAAGAGATGCGTCGTAGTATAGGACAAAGTCACTCAAATTATTTAAATTTATATGCTCAGATTCATAAAATAGAGTCTGAGGTCATTCGCTAGAAGCAATTTAAGAGCAATTCATTCTCACTAATCACAATTTAATCAGAAATATAAGTAATTATGACCAAAACTTCATTTAGAGCAAACCAAAATGATATATATATGAAACTAAGTACTAGTATGCAAAAAGATCGATTAAAAAGGTGATTTAAATCACGAAATTAACCCTAATATTAAGTTTAAATAAATGTACAGATCTCTCAATCAAATATACCATGTCAACCAAGTTAAATATTCCAATAGTAGCTTCAGAACTAAGGCACCAGCAGAAATCAAATGAAGGCACAAAGCATCAGACACCTTAAGTTGGTCAAGGCAAAGCTCCAACAAAAGATTCAAAGGCCTCCTTCTCTCTCCTTCGTGCCTTGATGATAACGTCATCATTAGCCATATCTAGCTTTATTTAATCATATTTCATCATTAAATGCTCCTACATAATCGCCAAAGGACCCTAATTCACTGCAAATCCTTTCTGAGAGAAATGCAAGAAACTAGGGTTAAAACTGTAATTTTACCATCATATCATGAATACAGAATAACTGTAGGTTTCTCCAAGGGTTAATTAAGGGTCAAAAGATCTTAAGAGTCTAACAAGTGGGTTATAACAGACAGAAAAGGGTTTTCACGTGTTTTGAGAATTAAATGACATCTGAAACCCTAAAAACAAACCTACTTAATTAATTGAGATTCTAGTCAGGATAAAATTCACCTAAACCCTTAAAAATAATAGAAAAATGTTCTCTAGGGTTTGGTATCTTCAATTTGACCATTGGAACCTATCTTGACCTAAAATAGTCTCAGACAAACATTTGCCATAATTTGGGTTTTTGCATAAATTACCTAGTCAAACTAGGTCAAAACCAAAATTAAACTTCACCATTAGATTCCTTAGGTTCAAATTAGGTTTATACCAAAATTTGGGCCCAATCTAAGATTGTTTCGACCAAGTTTGCACTTTAGCCCAAGTCTGACTTTCTTTATCTCCAATAGCCCTTAAGCTTTTGAATTCCTAACAACAAAGCCCCCCAGATTCTTTGTCTTCTTCACAAAAAGGTCCCTGCCACCCTAAAATCCTAATCCTACAACTCCAGCAACCTTTAATTGAAGAGAACTCCTCCTCTGATTAATGAATCCCTTCCAAACTTGGAAGGAAGATTCCTTGAGAAGTTCTCTTTCCAATGAATCAGATCCGAAGCCCAACAAGAGATTCAGGTATCTTTCAAGATTCCATCTTCGGTGACCTTCCAAGCTTGGGAAGCTTGCTTCCCAAGCTCAAATCATCCTCCAGAGGCCTATAAAAGAGTCCCTAATGCATACCGTCCATCCCATGCTCGAATTCGGCCAGATTCCCCTTTGATTTCGTCTCTCCTCATTCGACTGAAGCTCCTCGATGTCTGACGACCTCCTCTGACTCCATTCTTTGTCCATTTGCAATACAGATAATGGATTTATCCTTCCCTCTCTCTTTCATGTCATGCTGTACCCACCGACGCCCCTGACGACATATTCCTCGTTGTTTCCCACTCACCGAAGCCTTCATCTTCTCCAAGTCCAGCGTACCACCGGCGAGGAGATTCCCCCCTTTCGTCCGTTTAAGATTAGGTTACTTAGGCTTAGTTAAGTTTACACTATCTTTCTCGCTCTCCATATCCCAATTTCAACCCTCGACGACACCGTTCACCATCATCTTCACCTCCGACCACCACTCCGACAAGGGCTTCCCGTCATTTCACCACCCTACACACCTCGCTGAAACCCTCTGCACCTCCACCACATCACACCCATCAAAACCCCCATCTTTATTCATCTTTCCATCCACTCACACGACCCTCCAAACAAACCCACCTTCTTCAACCTATCCCATCTCCGTCCGCCCACCTCACACCCTAATCTTCCACGCAAACACCACGATCGCCTTCGTCGGATCCTTGCGAACCTCCTAAACATTTCAATCGATGCTTTTAGCCCGTATTTCATGTTTCAAGTATACCATCGGAGCTTCGCCGCCACGACGCCTCCTTCGAACATGTTCTTTGAGTTCTAGCCACGAAGCTCCAAGCCACACCCTCCAGGCACTGCGACTTTGCTCAAGGCAGGTGCCCAGGTTTCCAATTGGGGGAGATACCCTCAACAACCGATGCAATCAGACGGAGAGGCATTAACTGACGTGCACGAAGATGGTGGGACATTTAGTCCCACCTCGGAAGTGAACAAAGCCTCCCCAACAAATAAATTATTTTCTTGCATTAAGCTTATCGCCTCCAAACACTGGGGTGAGGTCCCACACCCTCACTCACTAGCCTACCTACTCTTTCACTCCTCGGTCACTACACCACGTCGATGACCCTGGACCTAGGTACGTGAATCCTCCGATTACCCTATAACCGACTACCATGCATGGCCCTGGGAGGGCGTGAAAGAGGTTGACCCAGAGAGAGAAGAAAGTGAGAGAGCACAGGGGTAGGGAGTTTTGTTCTAAAGATCAACGGCTGACACTTAGCCGTTTAAAGAAGAAACCCCCCTCTGTGTGTGAAGAAGAGAAGAAGAAGAAGAGAAGACTTGAAGAGGCAAGGCAACCGTAGAGAGAGAAGAGGAAAATCAAAAATAAAAAGAAGAGAAGAAACAAAGGGGAAGGTACTGTAGCAAACGCATGTTTAAGTCGTCTGATGGCTTAAAGGCGACGTCTGACTTGGGTAAAAGCAGTTGATACTGTTTATATATTTGAGCACCTAAGTTTGAATGGTTGATGGCACTGTTGCATTATTTGAACTCAAGGCATATATGCTTAAATTGAACAATTGGTGATCTAAATTATCATTATTTTTGCTTTGAGATTCTTTTTGCCATGCATAACTATTGTTAAACTCATGCTTTACATTGATTATCATTTCTAAGTAATTATTATTCATTTCTTGGCATTATTTGGCTTGAATCTTGTGTTCATTTACATTATTTATTGATATTAGCGATTGAATTCCTATTTGCTCCCAGTGAACGACCTCGGACTTCAACTTCGAGTATAAATTTTATCTGTTTTCAAGCAATTTCGACCTATACTATGACGCAACTTTTATAACCTTGATTTCACTTGGACAAACATTTTGGCACCGTTGCCGAGGAGCAACATGCAATTCACCACTATTCTCTTGCTATATTTTTAAATTTGAGCACTGACTTGCCCTGTCTGCTTTATTGTGATTTTGCGAGGTGCTTCACGAAGAGATCTTCCACGCAAATCAACCACGCTAGGGCAGGTAACTTCTCTATTCTTCCCTAATCAACATCCTAATCTTAGGAAGACAAAAAGGAAACAATCAATTAGGAATCACCTACCTTATTTCCCATAGTAATTATCATTTAAAGGGAAAGTTTCCTAATTTGCAAATTTTTTTTTTTAATCTGATTGAATATTGAAGCAATTTTGTTTAGAATTCCCTATCCCAAATTTCCTGTACTTATTAGGGATCACGCATAATTTCTGATCATCTTGGACTACTCTCCTTCTTGTTTGAAGTCCAAGATGTACATGTTGAGATCAAATTGGATGCAGAATAGAGCCAATTAGGGTTTCAATTTTAGGGCTTTGGAGTACTAGTTCACACTTTCCTGCATAAAAGGAAACAAACTCACCGGCATTTGTGTGCTACCCAAGCCCTTGGTTTAAAAGATCTAATCAACAAAAAACCCTAAAATCAGGCTTTAATCTCACTTGAACCCTAAAATCCTTGGACCTAATAACCTGAGAGTCAATCAGGGTGATTTCTAGGTCTTGACCTACATCTCATTCTGCCATCTTTAGGGCAAGTCAGGTAAAGTTGGTTTACATTGTAGGCCAACCAACCTCCAAATTAGGTCACAAGTTGAATTAACTTCTAATCAAGTGAAATCAAAGGCATAAATTATGACATAAAGTTGGTAGACTTAAGGTCTTAAGTTTGTACATTCCAGTCTACCTAGACCCTCAGTGACAAGGAAGGTTGGGTGGAGGAAACCCTGTAACCCATGGGGACGCTCTATTGTGTAGGGGTCTTTGCGGGGCTCTCCCTTCCTAGCTACCCATGTAATTCTCAGGTGTGTGAATTTCTAATTCAGAGGTATCATTCGCCTTGAAATTGCCTTAGTCATACAAAAATCTTTAGGTGCCTTGATTGGGTCAAAAATTCACATCCAGTCCCTCATCCCTTCTATTTAGAGCACATACACAGATCATCTTAGGAATTTCTTTCAGATCTGATCAGCTTCCAATCTAATCTTGAGTTTGATTCTATATCTTGATTCCACCATCTGATTCAAAAAATTTAGCCTGGCTATATAGGAAGACTATTTAGGAAACCTGAGTCCCAAATGAGCATGAAAGAAAAGATACTTGAGAATGCCTATAGAAAACATGAAGAAATTATACAAGGGACATTCAGGAAAGATTTGCAAAAACAACAGAACTCATCACGAACTATGTAGGGATAATATGGACAAATGAAACACGGTTCAGCCGGAATCACCTATTAGCAAAACATAGTGAATTGGTGAAATCACACAACAATGAGTGTCTGCAATGTTGGTCAAGCCCTTCACTTCCAGAAAAATTCCAGGAATTTTTAGAAGAACGAGGAGAATTGCTGAATAAGTTATATAGAATAATTGATCAAAAATACCTGTTAGAAACTAACAAAACATCTTGGAGTGAGACCAGTGATCAACACAATTCCAGGTTCAACGATGATAATTGTGGATCCCCAACCCAAATGAATTCAAATTCAAACTTCATAGCAATTGACATTCCTGATCTTGAGACGAGTTGGGAGAATCCGATTGTAGGTGATCACGATTTTGAGCCAACCCTAGAGATACAAAACCCTAGTTCACCAAGCTTAGATTTCCCAAACACCTATGATAATGAGATTAAGTCAGAACCTCTCGAGGGTGTAAATTCCATCCCTTATGCTGATAAGGTGACTCTCGAAAGCAATTCTGACAACCCTGTAAAGCCCAACCTTGATTCTAGTGATCCAACCCACACCCTTAACCTAGAATCTGGATCTAAGCCTTATTGGGATGATTATGAGGCCTTGTGCGATACGAGTCAGATTTTGAATCTAGATTATGATTTTGGGCCTTTATTTGATGAGTGTATCTCTCTAACCTCCTCAGAGATACAGATTGATTTTTCGAAAGTCACATCGATCTACGATATAGAAACCGAGGAGATGAAAGAGTTGGATTTGATTTGGTCTTCCCTACAAGCCAAGAACCCGAGCCCATGCCTAATAGGGACACCTTTTTAAACTCGGAATCTGAAAATAGGTTAGATCCAAGTCAGGTTGCTAATTCTACATCTTTTGATTTATTCTGTGGTGGAATCTCTGATCCTGAATCAAATTCAGAATATGATTCTCGCAAGTTCTCCGACGATTTCGAATCTTACTCTGATTTCAGAGAACTGTTATTTCCTGACGACTGTGAGCCAATCTACGACCTCAGCATACGTGATCCATTCTTCGACTTTGACTTTGAGGTCCCTGATCCCAAGATCATTGATTCAAAATCAGGTTCCATTGAGATGGAATCATTTCTCTTTGATCCTCAGGAATCAGAAACAATAATTGCCAAAAGTGTCTATAATCCAGAGTTAGAATCTTTTCTTGACTCAGATTTCCTTGATCCTATAAACACTCTTCAAGCATTTACATTTGATTTTGATGGGCTCTATGAGGACTCTCTAAATGAACCCACCTTTGAATCCTTCCTAGAGGAGCCTTCACACACAATTCTTATTGATGACACCTCTTCTACAAATGTAGAACCTTCCCAAACCCGTTTACAGCCCCTAACAGCAACCAGACTCAATTTCTACTCTGATTCTCCTGCACATTTCAATTGGGTTTCGAACATCGATCAGACTACAAATCACGCCCCATCCTTCTTTGATCACCCTCATAGGGATATCACATCCTCTACTGATTCTTTTTCATTTGAGGATCCCTACTCTGATCAGGCTGATCTAATTCAACCAAACCCTAGCTATACACTTCCACATCCTTTTGAGCTCCACAGCATCTGGTGGGTACCACATCTCTTGATCCACATCTATCAACCCACCAGATTGATTAGGTTTGGACTGCATCATCAACCTACTGATCTGAACAAGCCTCTGGTTGGATCAATCAGGATTTTGATCAAGGTGCTTGTTCTACAAAATTCGTCTGATTTGACCACTCCTTCTCCATACCATTTTCTACTCGACTAAAGGCATCGAATTTAGCACTTAATGACAGGCAACTTGTCATTCCAAAAAACTCGAGATCCTTCTGATTATCCTCCCTGTACTTCATGTTTATTGCACTCTGAGTTCAGTTTTAGAACAGCCGACTCCACCTCTAGTACTAGTACCAGGGCTTGAAATTGTCCGCAACAGTCATTCCCTACCCATTCACCCAACTGTTTATCCTGTTCTAATTCTAGAACCCAAAACTATTTCATACCCTCCGTTTACAGTGAGGACATTACAAGACATAAGCATGGGGGGATGTTAAAGTGAAAACATATAGAAATTCAAACTCAGAAGGGTTCTCACAAAAAATTACATATTCCAAAAAACCAAAAAAATAAAAAATTAAAAAAGAACAAAAAAAATGGAGAAGGGAGGAAATTTTGAAAGATCAAATTGCATATCATTCTTGAGGAAGAAAAGAGGAGGTGAGTTTGAAATGTCAAAAAGGAGCAACAATTTGAAATCAAAAGAGTTAGTCATTAATAAAAGATTAAGGAATCTACTTAGCTCTAGACCAAGTCAGAAGAAGAAATAAAAGTCAAAAGTGCTAAGAGACAAAAGAGATTAGCATGAGCACTAATCTTAAGCCTCTTGGGCTTATTTTAGGCTTAAAAATTCAAGTATCCGTTAATATCTGGATAGTCCTCAAGAGGTTGAGGAAAATGCGAAGCTTAAGTATTAGGTCTAAGGCCTAGGGATTATTCAGCTTCGTTGATTGCACAGCAATTATAGGCCTTAATTCGCTTGAAGTAAGCCAAAACTTAGCTTAACATGAACATTCTGCATGCATATGCATCATATTCTACATCGTAGTTGATATATGTGTTTTATGCATAAAACTGTGCTATTTGAGAGGTACCACTCATTGCAGGTATTTTGAGACTGCGGATGACCGATCAAACTGCATGGATCTGTTCAGAACTACGACAGGAGTCCAACGCTTCCAAGATCGCATCAATCAGACTCCTGTAGCACCCTAGGGAATCTGTAGAAGATCAAGAGCCAAGGGGAAAATTAAAGAAGATCCGAACCTCAGATGACAAATCCAACCACACGGATGGATCCGGATCGATGTTCGCAGCCCAACAACGCAGAAATCAATTCAATCGAAGGCCTACATCACTAAATACAAGGAAAAGATGATGAACGGCCATGATGGTGCCACGTGGCACCATCACAGCTGCTCCCTCACCACCACCCCATCCAGGAAGGATGCATTGCACACTGTAGATCGTTGGATCTTCATCCAATGGCCACGAGCGCGGCACGTCGCCCGCCTAGATCAGATAAGCATAAATAGAAACAAACAAGTATATATAACAAAAGGTTTGTGCAACGCATTGACTCACATGCGTGCGCGTAAGCATGGGACGTAGGTTCGAGCCGTGCGTTGCACGAAATTAAAGCGGAATTGGATGTGCGGGCGCGTGCAGGCACAATTGTGCGATCGGAGGGTAGAGGCGTGACCACGTGGAGTGATTAGAGCACACCGCAGGCAAGCGCGCGATCGCACGCATTTTGCGAGATTAGGAAGGCAAGGCAAGTGCACATAAGCTGTTCGATTGTAAGATCGGATGGCTGAGGTTGAAGTGCTTAGAAGAGGCGAGCGGCAAAGGCAAAAACGTGAAGGGCACGCATGGGCGATCTGCAGTTGTGTGATGGAGGATTGACGCTCCACGGAGCACCACGTGGCAGCATTAGAGAGAATCGAGGGAAAAAGAAGGATTTAGAAGCCTTTTGCATGAGATTAAGGGGGCCAAATGCCCTCTTTACCCCCACCAAAGCTATAAAAAGAGCCCAACGGGCCGCCTTTGAAGGCATTCTCTTCGTTCTCTTCTTCTTCCTCCTTCAACCTTTCTTTCTTCTTCTTCTTCCTGCCTTCTCTGCATCTATCTCTGCATTCCTATCTGAAGCGTCCATTGGGCCACCCCGATAGATCGCTACTACTCTTCCCAACCTCTCCAAAAGGCCACCATGAACCACCCATGGTTCCCTTGTTCTGTTACAACAATAGTTTGTTTATTTTATGTTTTATTCAAATGCATGTATCCAGTTTATGTTCAATCTCTTCTTGTGATATAAATATTGTGATTGATTGTTCCTTTTACTTAGCCTTTATATTTCAAATAAACACATGAAATCAAAAGTCCCTTCTGCCTCCCTATGATCAATCGAGACACACCAGTTCCGTTAATTATTTGCTCGAGACGTATTTCGTGCTATACTACAACGCCTTCATCTTTTACGCGATCTACGCCGTGAACAAATTGGTATCGTTGCCATGGAGGCAAAGTAACTTTTTATTTTATCTCTAATACAATATTTTTGTGTGCAGGAACAACGACATGAAGTGGCGAATGAGGAAAAGCAGGCGCTGCGAAAATCAGGTGCACACATTCTTATTAGAAATTTCTCCAGAAAGTAAGTATCATTTTTAAAATTCAATAGCCGTGTTTCTACTGCTCCAAAAATCCTGAAATTTGGACTGGAACTAAATCTTCAAATCATCTTTCCAATGCCACCTTTACCAAAAGAAATTTTTTCTGTGGAATTTTTAAAAATTCATGGAGTACATATTGGTCTGATTGCTTGAAAATAGAACTTTTATGAACTTTAAAAATTAATTCTAACTAACATACAAATCATATTGACTCAAAGTTTGTGTGGTGTGAAAGATAATCAAATTAGCTTTAAATATCATATTTTTACAAAATTTTTGGAGCACATTTGATATAGTTTCCAATAGAAAATTTGACACGGGGTCTAAATCCTAGACTTGACCCCTAGTTAGCTAAAAATTTATAACTAATTGTTGGAAATAGAAAAAAAAAATTTAAAAATACTCTCTGAAAATATTATTAAAAAGGGAATCTTCTTGCCAAGTTTCAAATCGTTTGGATTCCATGTCACCTTAGAGTATGCTTTGGAATTATGGTCTACAATTTGAAAGAGAACTTAGAAGTGCATGAGCAACTAGGACCACATTGACTAACTTAGACTCCGACGAGCCCAAAAGTTAGTCGGTGAGGCGAGTCACCTTGTGGACCACTCACCATTGACTACATTAAAAAGAAACAGGTTAAGAATTCACGAAAATACATCAAATAGCCTGCATTTGGCTTGAAACTACTGGGTAGTTCCAACCTCTCTTGCAAAACCTGGTGACTAAGCCTTTGGGGCAGTGTCAAATGACAATGGCTGTGGGGTAACAAAATCGAAGGTGAAAGCCGAAGGAAGAAACTTCCTTGTAGTCCCCTCGTAACCAAACTGGTTGGGTTAGCCTAAGAGGTGGGAATTCCTTACAGTTGGTCTCTAGCCGAATTTTCAATAACACAAACTTAAATGAAAAATCAAGTCATCTAATCTAAAGGACCACTCTAATTAACAAGGCCTTAGCCTTGTTCTACTTGACTACACCAACCCTTTGAGTTGGTGTATGCAAGGAAGAAGGTCATTAAGACCTGAACTTGTGGGACCTTGGGAGCTAAACCCAAGGCAGCGAAGGTGATTTTCGACTGACCTCTCTTCTCAACCTTCTTCCGTCTGATTAGCTGCGATAGCTAATCCTGGTCCTCGAATACGTCAGGACCCTGAGAATCAGGACCTAATGGCTCGTCTGGAGGCCAGGGTCGAGGAAACGGAACAGAAATATGAGTAGAGCATCAACCGGATTCTCATGACACTTGACATGATGCAGCATCCACCACGCAGAGAACAGCTGCGGGACTTCTATGATCCGGCGACAACAATCATAGCACCTCAGGTCCAGATTCCCGTGGGCGGAGATGCATTTGAGTTAAAGCCAAATGTCATAAGTCTAATTCAAGCTCATTTCCATGGAAACTCAAATGAGGATCCCTTCCAGCACCTCGAAGACATGAGTCGGATTGCAGAGTCAATTCGACCTAGGAATATAGATATTGGAATTATTCTCACGAAGCTTTTTCCTTTTTCTCTCAAGGATAGAGCTGCTTATTGGGTCAAGACCATCGGGAGGCCAATTGGAATCTGGGAGGAATTACGTCACGAATTCCTCCAAAAGTTCTTCCCGATCGGTCGAACAAATGTCATGAGGCACACAATCGCGACCTTTGCTCAAGGCCCTGGAGAGAAGCTACACGACACCTGGGACAGATTTCACAATCTTCTTAGAAAGTGCCCACACCATGGTGTACCCAAATGGCACCTTGCGCAAGTATTTTACCATGGGTTGGATGACACACATCGGTACCTAGCCAATGCATCTAGCGGTGGGAATTTTCTTGCGAAGGATGAGAATAGCGCAATTGAACTGTTCGAGTCCGTAGCAAAGAACTCGATGAACGTTGCCTCAATGAACCAGTTCCAGCGACCTAGACAGCAATGAGTTAATGTCCACGAAGCTCAAGCCGAGTCTGCCCGAGCCGACAAGGACATTATCGCCAAAAAGCTGGATAAGGTGGATCTGCTCGATAAGAAGCTCAATAAAATAATGCGAGAGAGATCCGGATCTGCTGGCAGCACTGCTCCATCTTACTCCTCTCAAGCATCCTGAGACCCCTCTACTCGTACATATCCGATTACTCAGGATGTTTTCTCTCCATCTTCCTGGGATCTTGCATACCAGGAACCCGTGAATAATATGGATCTGGCACCGTATAATCAGGGTTACACACCACATGACGATGCAAGTGCGTATTCTTTTGACGAATTTGCATCTGAGATGTCTTCGGCTTACGAAGATGTCAATGCCATTCAGGGATACGGGCATAATAACCCGTATTCTAAAACATATAACCCTGGTTGGCTCCAGCATCCCAATTTCGCCTGGTCTGGTAATCCACAGAGACCAAGTCAAATTCCACACTACTAGACTAGACAATACGAGAATGCGCAAAACACGTATCCAAGGCAGCAGCCATTTCTGTCTCAGTAGCAATAGACACACTCTATCTATCAGCCACTGCACCAAGCTGCCAATACCCTCCAAAGCGAGCCGAGCCTTTGGAGTCACTGAAGGAGGAATTGCAGGCATTAATTCAAAAATCTACTCATGACAACCTTCAAATAATGAAGGCAATGGCTGACCAAATACAGAGCATACAAAACACGCAAAACCAGATGATGCAGGAGCATAGATCGTACGAAGCTTTGCCCTTCCAACCTGTCCCAAACCTGAGATATGTGTAGAATCAAGGTGCCCCGCCTAGATTCCAAGCACCACAGGGGCAGGCACACGCTGTTATGCAAGCACCTCCTGCACCATCAGGTTATGGGATGGGTCAACCACCTCTGTTGCCAAACCCTGTGTATCTAGACCAACCCGCTCCTCTGCCCCTGCATGGACAGCACACCGATGCAAAAGCTGTCACCTTAAGGAGCGGAAAGACTACATAGGCCCGCTACCTAGGCAAGCGGGTAACAATTTTCCCTGCGCTATACCACGAGATGACTCACAACCCTCTTCCTCTCACAAGCCATCTTCAGTAGATAAGGGAAAGAAGCCCTTAGACCCTGAAATTCCCATCCCTTTTCCCGCATCCCTAACACGAGATTCAGCACCAAAAATGGACCCGCGGAATTTCTAGGACCTGAAATCTATGTTCAAGGAAGTTTACATTCAGATCCCTCTCCTTGAGGCGATAGATCACATCCCAGCTGTTGCTAGGTTCTTTAAGGACTATTGTACTCCAAAGCGGTAGCAGAGGATCGGACGCCAAGCGGTATTATCTGAGGAAGCCAGTGCAATTATTTTAGCTGACTTACCACCTAAGAAGAACAACCCAAGCACACCATTGATTTCCAGATTGTTGCAGGATTCCCCTTTTGATAGAGCCCTTCTTGACTTTGGGTCATCCATCAACCTAACTCCCACCGTAGTATTTGATCGATTTCGATTTGGGGAATTAAAACCCACCTCGATTACCATACAATTGGCTGACCGATCTGTAAAAACAGCAAGGGGGATGGTTGAAAATGTGATCGTAAATGTCCAAGGATTTTGCTTTCCAGCGGACTTTTTTGTTCCTAATATAGAGGTTCCTCCAAATCTCCGTGATGCACCGATTATTCTAGGTTGCCCGCTTCTGGCAACCGCCTGCGCAAACATCGACTGTGCATCAGGGTGCATGGAGATTGCCTTGGGAAATGAAAAGCTTAGACTAGACATTTTCAAAGTATCTAAGAACTTTGATTGTGATATGATCGAGGAGGATAGTGAAGATGAAGATTCAGCTTTCTGTGGGAACATTGGGCTCCTCTGTAGCGACCTAATGGCACATTCATCCTCACTATCATGGGTCTTTGATCGCGATCCACACGGGACTGGGACTAATGATATACACATTTCATCCCATGGATTTGGTTTTCATGGGTGTTCATCTACTCTTAACACCCCTGATTCTGACTATCCTGTCCTATCCACCACGGATATCTTAAGACAGGATTACATGACCACTACAGGTGGATTCTTCATTAGTCAGGATCAGCAAATTTCTACTATTATCCTCCCCTCCCCTACACAACCCTCCTCCTTACCCTCCCCACCCTCCACTACTAGAGTTGCAGCCCTTACTTGATTCGCTCAAATATGTGTTTCTGGGAGGAAGTGAGACATATCCAGTGATTATCAATGCTCACTTGACTCCAGATCAGGAACACCAGTTGATCTTCGTTCTACAAGCACATAAGGCTGCTATCAGGTGGGGCATTGCTGATCCCCATGGAATTTGCCCGTCATATTGCACTCACCATATCTACATTGATGAAGGGGTGAGACCGTAGACACAACCTCAGAGACTCCTAAATCCAAATATGTTGGAGGTTGTCAGGAAGGAGATCATTAAATGGCTATACGCAGGCATTATCTATCCAATTTCCAACAGCCAGTGGGTGAGTCCCATTCAGATAGTGTTCAAAAAGACGGGACTCATCGTAATAAAAAATGAATTGGGCAAATCCATCCCAATCTACACCACGACTTCTTGGTGGGTCTGCATTGACTACAGGAAGCTAAACTTAGCTACCAAAAAGGATCATTTTCCTTTGCCCTTTATTGATCAGATTCTAGAATGACTAGTCGGGCGTAGTTTCTTCTGCTTTCTGGATGGATACTACGGGTACAATCAAGTTGCAATCAACCCGGAAGACTAAGACAAGATGACTTTTACGTGTCCCTTTGGAACATTCGCTTTTAAATGGATGCCTTTCGGCCTCTGCAACGCAAAAGCTACCTTTCAGTGATGCATGATGGCCATCTTTTCAGACATGATCGGGGACTACGTAGAAGTGTTCATGGACGACTTCTCCGTGTTTGGAGACAATTTCTCGTCTTGTCTCAATAACCTCACAAAAACTCTAAGGAGATGTATAGAGGTTAACCTAGTACTTTCATGGGAGAAAAGCCATTTTATGGTGAGGGATGGCATCGTGCTAGGTCACAAGATCTCCTCTGATGGACTCGAGGTCGACCAAGCTAAGTCTGAAATCATTTCACGATTACCTCCCCCTAGCTCGATTAGGCAAATCAAATCATTCTTAGGGCATGTCAGATTTTCTCGAAGATTCATTCAAGATTTCTCTAAAATTGCTCATCCATTGACGAATCTTCTGGTGACCAACACGCCCTTTGAGTTTGACTCCTCGTGTCTCAACGCTTTCGAGACCTTATGAGGTGCTGTCTCCAACCCCCCGACTGGTCACTCGACTTCAAGATGATGTGTGACGCTTCCAACTTCGCTGTCAGAGCCGTTCTTGGCCAATGTCGGGAGTGACATCCATTTGTAATATACTACGCTAGCAAAATGCTAAACGAGGCCCAGCATAACTATACAGTCACTCAGAAAGAATTGCTAGCTGTAGTATTTGGGTTGGAGAAATTTAGGTCATACTTACTCGGGTCCAAAGTTATCATCTACACTGACCATTCCACCCTCCGGCATTTGTTGGCAAAGAAGGACGCCAAACCCCACCTTATCAGATGGATCCTTCTTTTGCAGGAGTTTAATGTCGAAATCCGCGACAAAGCCAAAGCACATATTATTGTAGTAGACGACTTGTCTCGGCTTGACCCAGACTACATTCCATACTCCCCACCGATATTAGACCGATTTCCAGATGAGTCTCTGATATCTATCAACTCTGTTGAGTTTCCTTGGTATGCTGATATAAAAAACTATCTTGTCGCAGGTAAGCTATCTGCAGGATTATCCAAGGATCAAAAGCTCAAATTTATATCAGAGGCTAAATTCTATTTTTGGGATGACCCATTGCTCTTTCGCATTGGGGCTGATCAGATCATCCGTAGATGCGTCCCTGATTCGAAAATCTCTAGTGTGCTATCCTTCTGCCACAGCTATGTTTGTGGGGGTCATTTCTCAGGCTGAAAAACCGCTGCAAATATTTTACAGTCAGGATTTTTCTGGCCAACCATTTTCAAAGATACACACGAGTTTGCCAAGTGTTGTAAGCGATGCCAGGCAGTAGGTTCTATGACCCGGAGAGATATGATGCCTCTCCAATCCATTCTGGTCATAGAAGTGTTCAACGTCTGGGGCATCGATGATGGGAACACCATCATGAGCCATAACTAGCTCATTTTGATCTAGAAAAGAGAACAAAAGCTCCTACATAACCAAGTGAAGGTCCTAACTCAAGGAATAACTAGTTTGAAAGAAAAGCAAGAAACAAAGGGTAAAACTGCAATTTTACCATTGCAGTACAACAACAGGATTTCTTAGGGGCTAAAAATAGGTCAAATGATCTTAAAAATGTGAAAAGTGGGTTGGTTCAACCAGAAAAGGGTTAATGTGAAATTTGGAAATTAAATGACTTCTTGTAACCCTAAAATAGACCTACTTAATTTAGCAAGGTTCTGGTCAAGATAAAATTCAACTAAATCCTCTAAAAATCATGGAAAAATATCCACTAGGGTTTAGAGCCTTCAATTTGGTCTTTGAAACCTATTTTGACCTAAATAGGGGTCCTAGTCAATTATTTACCCTAAATTGGGTTTCTACGTAAAAATCCCATTCAAACGTGATCAAACCTAAAATCCAACTTTACCATTGGATTCCTTAGGTCCAAATTAGGTTTATAGCAAAATTTGGACCTAAGGGGAGTTCACCTTGACCTACTTTACAAAACAGTTCAACCTAGTTACTTTTAGACCCCTAGCTTTTAAAAACCTTGTAGATGCCCCCCTATCTTCCTCGTCATTCGTTGCAATTAGGTCCCTCCACCATTACAGCGGAGGAATCCTACTTCGATAAGGATTCAAGGGGGGATTTCTCCTTGATTCCTCAGAGACTCCCTCTCAAATTTGAAAGGGAGATTCTCTGAGGAATTCCCAATCATATGAATGTAATCTCAAGCCCTAATTGTCACCCAATCTCTCATGCGAATGCATGAGAGATTTGGGTATCTCTCGCAATCCTACTCTGGCGAGGATGCCCATGCTTGGAAGCCTACCTTCCAAGCACAAGGCCCTCTGCCTGCGACTATAAAAGACAACCCAGGTCCTCCTGTCCATTCTCAACTTGGTTTGGTCAGAGAAAACCCCTCAAATTTGTTTCTTCTCCTCCGGCCAAACCCCCAGTGAGCTCCGACGACCTATTCCTCCTCTTCTCATTGCTCTGCCACCATACCAGTGGCAGAGTCATCTCCGCCTCCTTCATCCGCGTCCCGCCATACTTGCACATGCACCCACATCCTCTTCATCATCGATGCCCCCTTCTAATTGGGATCTTCATCTCCGGTGGCAGCAGGTATGCGCCATCCGCCATCCTCTCTCCTTTCATCCTTAAAATAGGTTAAATACCTTCCCCTTCCTCTTCTCTTTATTTTCCCCCTCTTTATTTCCCAAAACACCCCTCGACAACCACAGACCACCACCATCATCTCCACCTCTAGCAAACCACCGGCGAGGTGCATCCACCACTCTACACACCCACATGCCTCGCCAACTACCTCAGAAGCTCCGCCACCTTCCACAGATCATCTTCCCCCTCTCCATCAACCACCACATGTTCCATACACTGCCCCCAAACAAACCCATCACCACAGCCACAGAACAACCTAGGCACGCACGCCCAAACCGCCCTGCGCCACGCCAACCCCTGAGGCATCTTCGCCGTGCCACGGCGGAGCCTCCTGCGTGTTCTGATGAGGTTACAAGGCCATATTGCTTGAACGCAAGTTCTGACCTTGGCCGCCATTGAAGCAGGAAGTGAAGCTTGCTCGCAAGCTCGAATCAGGCGACCTCGCTCCGGCCATCCAGGTCCAGAAGGTGCGGAATTGTCACATGCACATTTCCAGCCAGGAGATTGGCTTCCCATACCACTGCAGTCGCTGTGATTGAGCAAGGCACCTCCTGCGGGTGCGCGCGAGGTGGGTGGGACTTTTAGTCCCACCTCGGGCGTTTTGGAGCGAGTAGAGTGACATAAATTGTAATTGTGTTAGGGGAATATTGCCTCCTGACAAGGGGTGAGGTCCCTCTCCCCACCATGCCTCATCCATAATTCACTCCTCCACGGACCTGGCAGCCTGACCCGATAACCCATGCACTCCTTGCGCACCACCTATGCCGATGTGCCTGGACCCGAACACGCTAACCCGACCCGTTTACCCAAGAAAGGCTCTGGGAGAGCAATCCTAAGAGCGAAAAGAGAGAGAGTTCGCAGGGGAGGGTAGGGGTAGGTTTTGCACTTGCTTGCAGGGAAAGGAAGAAGGAAGAGGAAGCTGAAGAAGGAAGCTAAGGAGGAGGAAGCTGAGGAAGCTAAGGAAAGAGAAGGCACGATTGCAGAGAAGGTAGAGCTGAAACCAGAGAAAGAAAGAAGAAGAAGAGTTGAAGGCCAAAGCCAGAGAAGAGGAAGAGAAAGTCAAGGAAGAAAGGAAGAAGAAGAAGGAAGGGAGAAGAAGAAGACAAAGAACAAAGAAGCCACCAAAGAAAAAGGCCAAAGTCAAGGCAGAAGGAAGAAGTCAGAAGAGAAAGCCAAAAAGGAAGGAAAGAAAGACAGAGAAGAGAAAGAAGAAGAACAAGCCAAAGGAAGAAGCAACAGAGAAAGAAAAATCAAACACTTTTATCCAATCTTTCCAATTTCTCTTTTATGCTACATGTTATTATTCATATACTCCTGCTTTACATTCTGAAGTAGGTTTTAAGTAATCTTAAGTATTCAAATTGCATCTATTATTGAGATTAGTTTATGAACTCCATTTGCTCCCTGTGTTCGACCTCGGACTTAAACTTCGAGTAATAAAATTTATTTGTTTTGAACGCTTTTTCGACTGTACTACAACATGACCTTTTTAAAATCTGATTAAGTGCTCTAAACATTTTTACACCGTTGCCAAGGAACGTGCAATTCATCACTAGTCTTTGCATTATTTTGAGTATATTTAATCACTAACTTGCCCTATTTATTTTACTGTGATTTTTGCAAGGTATTCCATGAGGAGATCTCTTGCGCAAATCAACCACTCCTGGGTAGGTAACTTCTCTCTTCTTCCCTAATCCATCTCTTAATCCTGGGAAAACAAAAGGAAGCAATCAAATGAGGAATCACCTACCTTATTTTCTTTAGTAATTATCATTTAAAAGGCCAATTTCCTAATCTGCAAAATTTTTTTCAAATCTTATTGAAGTTGAAGCGATTTTTAGAGATCCTACCTCACAAATTCTTGTGCCTATTAGGGACCACGCTTAATTCCTAAACCTCTATGGACTACACACTTCTTGTTTGATGTCCAAAGAGAATTTCTGTGAAAATCAAAGAGGAGTGAAAATAGAACCAAATTAGGGTTTCTACAGAAAGGTTTTGGAGTGCTAGTTCACACATGCTTACATAAAAGGAAACAAACCCACCCACATCTATGTGTTACCCAAGCCCTTGATCGAAAGGATCTAATCAAAACAAACCCTAAAATTAAGCTCTAAAATCACTTGAACCTTAAAAACTTTGGACCTAATAATCGGGGAGTCAAATCAGGGTGATTTCTAGGTCATGACCTAGAATCATTCTGCCATCTTTAGGATAGGTCAGGTGAAATTGACCTCTTGTTGGGTCAACCAACCTTGAAATTAGGTCACAAAATGAAAACATCTAAAGTTCAAGTGGAACCCTAAGCACCTTGGATCTAAAATAAAATTGGTAGACTTAAGAGGTCAAGGTCCCCAATCTAGTCTACCTGGAATCTCAGTGACAAGAGAGCTCGGGTGAGGGAAACCTTGTAACCCGTGGGGACGCTCTTCCGTGTAGGGGTCTTTACAGGACTCTCCTTCTCTGGCTGCCCAGGTAATTCTCAGGTGGATGACTTTTCGATCCAGGGGTATCATTTGCCCCGAACCTCCATAGTCATCCAAACATCTTTGGGTGCCTTGATTGGGTCAAAAACACATCTAGTCCCTCATCCCTTCTCTTTAGAGCACACACATAGATTTTCAAGTGGGATTCTCTATCCAAATCTAATCACTTCACAACTTGATTCTACATCTTGATCCAAATTCTGATTCTACATCTTGATTCCACCATCTGATCCAAATATGCAGCCTAGTTACTTAGGATTACTGTTCAAGAAACCTGAATCACAGAGATCCATGAGAGATAGGATGATTGAGGATGCCCTTGAATTCTATGAAATTGAATACAAAACCTCAACACCAATAGAAGACATTCAGGTTAGTGTACCAACAACCACAACCTTCATCATAAACTGTGCCCAAGTGTTATTGACAGAAGCCACAAAAGGATCAACTCGAGACATTCTCATAACAGGATACATTGAGATAGAAAAATTGCACAACCTTGAATACCTTCAATGCATGACAAATCCTGCACTATGGGAACAACACCAAGATGATCTTGAAAAATGGGAAGAGATGATGAGATTATTGAAACAAGTTATCGATCAACAATACCCGTACACGGCCCAAACAGATGATGAACCATCTTGGAATAGTATTGAGGATCAATCCGATTTCCCAAACTCCAGGTTTGAGGCACAGAGTTGTTATGGATTCCCAACCCATATGGAGTACAACATGCCTGATCTTGAAATAGGTTGGGAAGTTCCAATTGTAGGAGAACACAATGTTGAGCTAACCCTAGGCCCTGGATCACCAAGCATAGAATTCCAAGACTCCTGCAAGAACTGAACCTCTCGAGGGTGTAAATCCCGCCTCTTATTCTAATAAGGTGACCCTCGAAGGTCATTTGGACCTAAATTCTAGTGATTCAACCCACATCCTCAGCCTAGAATTTGGATCTGAAACTTATTGGGAAGATCATGAGGCCCCGTATGATGAAGATCAAATTTTCAATAAAGAGTATGATTCTGGGCCTCTATTTGATGAATATCCCTCTCCAACATCCTCAGAGATTCAGATCGATTTTTCATAAGTCATGCCAATCTATGATACAGAAACTACGGAATTGGACGAGTGGAGTTTTGATTGGGTCTTTCCTACAAGCCTAGAACTTGAGCCTAGACCAAATAAGGACACCTTTTTGAGCTCAGAATTTACATATGGGCTAGACCCCAGTCAGGCTACTAAGTCTACATCATGCGATTTACTTAGTAGTGGAACTCTTGATCTCGAATCTCATTTAGAACCGGATTTTCGCAATATCTTCGATGATTTCGAATCTTACCATGATTTTGGAGAAACTCTGTTTCCTAAATACAACAAGCCAATCTACGACCTCAGCTCACATGATTCATTCTCCAACTCTGACTCTAAGGTCCTAGTTCCCGAGATCACTGATTTAAGTTTAGGTTCCAATCAGATGGAATCATTTTTTTTCGATCCTCAGGAATCAAAACCAGAAAATGCCAAGAGTGATTGTAACCAAGAGTTCGAATCTTTTCTCAACTAAAATTTCCATCATCCTATAGACACTCTTCAGGCATTCACTTTTGACTTTGAGAGCTACTATGAGGACTCTCTACATGAAACCACCTGTAACTCCTTTCTAGAAGAGCCCTCATACACAATTCTCATTGAAGCCACCTCTTCCTCACATATAGAACCCATCCAAACTCGTTTTCAACCCCGACCCACAACCAGACTCAATTTCTATTCTGATTCCTCTCTTACTAAGACGATTGCACATGCCAGGTATCGAACATTGATCAGACTAAAGACCATGCTCCATCATTTTTTTATCACCACTATAGGGTTTCCGCAGCATCCACTGATTACTTTACGGATCCCTACTCTGACTAGGCTGATCCGACTCAGCCAAAACCTAAATTTACACTTCCACATCCGTCCAAGCTCCATAGCATATGGTGGGTTCAACATCTTTTGATCTACATTTATCAACCCACTAGATTGATAGGGTTTAGGTTGCATCATCAACCTATTAATCTGAACAAGCACCTGGTTGGACCAACCAGGCTCTTAATCAAGGTGCTTGTTCTACAAAACTCCACTAATCATCTTCCCCCTCTCCATCAACTGCCACACATTCCATACACTGTCCCCGAACAAACCCACCTTCATGGCCATAGAATGACCTAGGCACGCACACCCAGGCTATCCCGCACCACACCAGCACCCGAGCCACCTTCACTGTGTCACAACGAAGCCTTCTGAGTGTTTTGACAGGGTCGTGAGGCCGTACTTGTGTTGACAAGGTCTGCCCCTATTTTCCATTGGAGGAGCGAAGCTTGCTCGCAAGCTTGAATCAGGTAGAACCGCTCCAGGTTCCAGATGCGCGGAACTCCTTTGCGAATGAATTGCACCCAAGAATTGGAGTCCCAGCATCCACAGCTGCAGCAATTGAGTGCGACATCCCCTGCGGGTGCGCACGAAGAAGTGGGTGGGAATTTTTGTCCCACCTCGGGCATTTTCGAGGGAGTTGTGCGATATAAGTTGCAATTGTGCCAAAGGCTTATTGCCTCCTGACACGGGGTAAGGTCCCTCTCACCTACTCTTGCCTCGTCCACGATTCACTCCTCCGCAGACCTGGCAGCCTGACCCGATTACTATGCACTCCTTGCACATCACCCACGCCGGTGCACCTAGTCCCAGGCATGCTGACCCGACCCATTTACCTGAGAAAGGCTCTGGGAGAGCGAGCCTAAGAGAGAAAAGAGAGAGAGTTCGCGGGGGAGGGTAGGGGTAGGTTTTGCACTTGCTTACAGGGAAAGGAAGAAGGAAGAGGACCCTGAAGGAGGAAGCTGAAGGAGGAAGCTAAAGAGAAGGTGCTGTAGAGGATGCTAAGGAAAAAGGCTATGGAAGGAGAAGGCATGGTTGAAGAAGAAGAAAGCTAAAGCAAGAAGAGAAGCCAAGAGAAGGAAGAAGAAGACAAAGGAGAAAGAAGCCATAGACAAGGGAAGAACTAAAGCCAAAGAAGAAAAAGAAGAAGAAAGAAGAAGAAGAAGAAGAGGGCTCGACTGAAGTCAAAGAAAGAGAAAGAAGAGCAAAGAAGAAAGAAAGAAGAAGACTTCAGAGGAAAGAAAGAAAAAAAAGAGAAAGCCCAAGCTAGAAGCATCTAATTTTTACATCTATATTTTTTAGCTTCTATATACATTGAAACTATTTTTATTGCTTCATAATTGATCATCACATTTTATCAAATTGAAAGTTATGTTCTTAGTTTTTAAATCCCAATTTGCTCCCTGTGTTCGACCTCGGATTCATAGTTTTTTGAGTAATAAACTTTCATTTGTTTTTTGAAGCGATTTCAACTATACTGCAATGCAATATTTACAAACCCGATTTCGCTTTCGACTAAACATTTTGGCATCGTTGCCGGGTTATAGAACAAATATGTGATATCAAAGCCGTGGTTGATGAATCGTATATCGAGGACAACCTAATTATTCCCGATCAGCCACCAGAAGATCAAAACCCGCAAACAGAGGAGTCTGAACCTGATCTAGATGCACCCATAACTCCTTCCTTTGCTCCTGACACACACCTTGAACTGCCTGTTGCTACTGATACCCATCCTGGAACTCAAGCCTCTTCCCGACCATCTGAAATATATCTTTCTAGGTTCCAATCAGATGTTTCCTGTGATTATCAACTCCAGGCTCACATCTAACCGGGAATCCTATCTGATTACTGTTCTTCAGCAACATCGTAGAGCCATTGGATGGACTCTCGATGATTTGACTGTCATTAGTCCCTCTTATTGCACACACCAAATCTACACCGAAGAGGGCACATGACCTTCGCAAGAAATGCAAAGACATTTGAATCCTAATCTGCAGGAGGTCGTGAAAAAGGAGATCATTAAGTGGTTAGATGCAGGGATCATCTACCCGATCTCCGACAATCGGTGGCTGAGTCCAATCTAGGTTGTGCCTAAGAAGGCAGGACTCACCGTTATTACGACTGAAATCGGAGAGGTCATACCAACCCGTGTGGCTAACTCGTGGAGAGTCTGCATTGATTACAGAAGACTCAATTCCTCCATGAAGAAGGATCATTTCCCACTACCTTTAATTGATCAGATCCTCGAGAAACTGGCAGGAAATAGGTTCTTCTACTTTCTTGACAGGTACTTCGATTATAACCAAGTGGCAACCATCCTGAGGACCAAGAAAAGACCACCTTCACCTACCCCTTCGGGACGTACACATTCCAAAGGATGATGTTTGATCTCTGCAATGCACCCGCGACTTTTCAGCGATGCGTGCTTGCCATATTCTCAGATATGATAGGTGATTATTTGGAAGTCTTCATGGATGACTTTTCAGTATTCGGAGCATCATTTGACGATTGCCTCCTGCACTAGGTCCAAATCCTCAGGCGATGCATTGATGTGAATCTGGTTCTTTCTTGGGAAAAGAGCCATTTCATGGTGCTTGAAGGAATTGTCCTAGGACATCTGATTTCAGAGAAAGGCATCCAAGTCGATCAAGAAAAGTTGAACTTGATTTTCAAACTCCCTACACCTAGCTCGATCAAGGACATCCGATCTTTTCTGGGGCATGTTGATTTTTACCGTCAATTTATCCTTGATTTTCGAAAATCATGCACCCCCTGACCACTCTTCTCTCCAAGGATGTACCTTTCAAAATCTCCAAGGAATGCACTCAAGCATTTGAGATCCTCCATGATTGAGTTACCCAAGCCTCGATCCTACAGTCCCCTGATTGGTCTCAACCCTTTGAGATCATGTGCGATGCATCTGATTTCACTGTAGGAGTGGTATTGGGGCAAAAAATTGACGGGAAACCCATGGTCATTTACTACGCTAGCAAAACACTTGACAAGGCTCAACATAACTACACAGTTACTGAGAAAGAGCTGCTAGCCGTAGTATTTGCCCTGGAAAAATTCAAATCTTATCTCCTGGGTTCCCGTGTTATCATCTACTTGGATCACACAGCTGTGAGGCATCTCCTTGCAAAGAAGGACGTGAAACCTCGATTAATCTGTTGGATCTTGCTGTTGCAAGAATTTGACCTCGAGATTCAGCACAAAGTAGGAAAACAGAACGTGGTAGCTGATCACTTGTCCCACCTTTCTTTTAAGATCATCGACCCTTCCGGACCCATCACAGAACATTTCCCTGATGAGCACCTTCTGACTATCAATACAGGGCTTCCATGGTTTGTTGATATAGTAAACTACTTAGCATCACGTCAGATCTCGTCCAATTGGCTGACAAATTGCTTTCCAATGCCAAGTATTACTTTTAGGAAGACCCGTATCTTTTCCCCATCGGTGCTGAACAAATAATTCGACGATGTGTCGCGGAAGCGGAAATCCAAGACATACTCTCTTTGTACCATGACCAGGCATGCGGTGGACACTTTTCAGGACATAAAACCATAGCAAAAGTCCTCCAGTGTGGCTTCTACTGGCCCACAATTTTCAAGGACGCATACAATCACTGTAAGCCATGTACCCATTGCCAGAACTTGGGCAACATGAGCCATCGAGATATGATGCCTTCATAGTCGATTCTAGTATGCAAAATTTTCGACATTTGGGGGATTGATTTTATAGGACCCTTTCCTATCTCGGACGGCTTCGGATACATTTTACTTGCTGTTGACTATGTGTCCAAATGGATCGAAGCCATTCCAACTCGAACCAATGATCATAAAGTTGTTATCAAATTCATTCACCAGAACAACTTCTCATTGTTCAGGATTCCACATGCGATAATTTTCGACGGAGGGACCCATTTCACCAACGCTCAGTTCAGGTCACTAATGACCAAATACGGGGTGTCACACTGATTGCGCAGCAACCATAGGTCTTAATTGACCTAGATTAAGCTAGGACTTAGCATAAGTTAGGGCTATTCATGCATACATACACATTACCTGCATCTTTACTGCTTTACTTTAGCCATGCATAAAACAAGGTTATAATGTGCTGATTAAGTATATTATGTCAATTGCAGGGAATAAGTTGATCAGGAGCTTGATCTGGAGCTAGATCAGGAATAACGGGAGTTGTAGGAGAGTTGGAGTAGAAGGCTTAGTTTAGATATAGGAATAATAATGTAAGGGGGTTAAAGGTTTTCTATTCTATTAACTAGAAATAAAGAAGCAAAATGTGAAGAGCATAGGTCCATCCTAGCCCTAGGATAGCCTAGAGACTTCCCCAAGCCATAGCCACCCTTAAATTAGGTCACAACACCCTAGGAAGCCTTAAAACCCTAGTTCCAGCCCTTATCTGGATGTCCAGATAAGTTATAGGACTTCCAGGACCCTTAGCCATCTCTCGCATACCTCAAACCCACTTCTGCAATGTTATTGGACGTCCAAACACTTTGTCAAACATCCAATTTCTGCAGAGTACCCAAAACAGAACCCTGATTTTCCCGAAATCAAATTGGACGTCCAGAACTGAAGTCTGGACTTCTGATCTTTGAGTATAAGTCATCTAATCCTATTATTGGACGTCTGATGCTGGTCTCCAATCCCTGTTTTGGGATTCAAGTCTTGATCTTGGATCTCTAGCTCCATAGACCTAATCCCAACCCCATAGGAACCTAAACTAAGGTGTCCTAACCATAGTACATCACCTCTAGACCTACCTAAGGACCTAATTAGGTCCTCACCAAACCCAATGGACTTAGATCAAAGTCAATTACCTTCACCTAAGTCAATTGGACTCATTGAGTCCAATTGAGCTTAGATCTCAACCCACACAAGTTTAATTGGACTTGGTAAGAGTCCAATTGACCTAAACCCAACCTAATTGAGTTATTCCACTCTCAATTAGGTTCACACTCATTCAATTAAACTTAGGTTAAGTTTAATTGCATTTTCCTCTTAGCAATTAGGGTTTGTAACCCTAAAATCAAGACCTACACCTACATAAAACCCTTACGACCTACCCTAACCCCTTAGGACCTACCCTAAGCCACCTAGCCATGTAGAGCACGACCACACACACACACCCATTCACGCACACACTTATCTAGAATTCTCTAGAGATCTCTTGAGATGGTGCCACCTCTTGGTTGCCAAATTTAGCAACCAAGAGGCATTCAAATTGAGATCCACAATTTTTGGATCTCAAAGAACACCTCCAACCCCATGTGGCCGACCACTCTTGGACTCTCTCTAGAGAGTTTCACACCTCTCTAGAGAGAAGCCATTGGGTCTATAAAATGACCCCATGGGCGGCCAAACACCGCCATTCACATCCCTTGGCTTCATTGGCACCACTCACCTCATTAGCTCCATACACGCCCACCTTCACTTAGGTTACTCCACCTCCACAAGCTCACCACCATCATGGAGGACACCATGCCAGGATGCTGGATCAACCCTACCTCTCTCCAAGGGTTGTCCTAAGCTACATTAGCCGCCCCTCATTCTCCTCCCGACCACTCCAAGGCCATCGGGGACCACCCCTGAATGCCCTTTTATTCTTCTAGATTTAATTCATGCTCTTTAGAATTTTATTGCTTTTATTTACTGCTTAGTAGTGTAGTCTTACTTCTCCCCCAATGATGCATCTGAAATCCCCCCATCGATTCTTGTATGCGATCATTTTTTGGTAACAAGATTTAATTTCCAAGCATTTATGTACAAGCTTTCCTCTAGATTACTTGTGCAACAACTCCCAAATGAATGAATGAAAACACATTTATATATATATATATATCTTTATGTGTTTGAAATCACCACAAGCTTAAGAATTATCGTATTTGCGTGATTTAAGTGCCTGCTCTTTAACTATCTACCTATTAAGCACCAGAATGTCGTTTCTTGAGGATATTGAAAATCTAACAATAGATGCTTTCTCCATAATTAGTCACCACCTCACTAGAATCGTATGCACAGAAACTCACACGTTCACTTTTGTAATTTACTTGACGCATGCGCATGTGATCCGAGTTAGTAACCGAAGTGGTGAAGTTTTAGTTAGGAGATTGGAAACCGACGTGCGTCTTTAAACGAAGTAGAGTAGTAAAAAAGATCAATTTTAAAAAGTGAAAGCAACGCCTCCCAGAGATGAACGACCGGGGCTCAAGTCTCATAACTTTTGTAAAACAGTATCTTTATTAGATCGTACTTCGCTACTATACTACGACATTTTTTTCTATAAATACATGATCTACGACAGCCCAATAAATGGCACCGTTGCTGGGGAGGCAACGTCATTTTTCTTGATTTCGATCTTTTAATCTATCACTGACGAATTTGCCTCTACTTTGTTTTTGATGTGCAGGACAGCACGGAAGAAAAACGGGATCTGCGCACACAACGAGCGCGGAAAAGAAATCAGGTGCACATCACATTCTCTTAGATTAGGTTTATTTTCTGAACCCCAGGACTAGATCTACTTCCTGCAATTTCTTTTGTGAAAAAAAAAGAAAGATTTTTCTCATTTTCGTGGAAAAAAAATCAAAAAAAGAAAAATTTTGAAAAAAAATCACGATTAGGTTTCCTTTTTGAATCTAGGTTAGTTGGAAAAAGAAAAAAAAAAGATATTTTCGTTGAATCTTTTGAAAAATTCTTTTTGAAAAAAAAACGTGCAAGAGTTTTGAAAAAAAAAAACTTTTTGGTGGAAGGCTTAAATTTCAAATTCAAACCTCTTTAAAAAGCTTTTCCACCATCTCCTGATTTTTGGCTAGATTTCAAGCTTGATTTAAAAATTCGATTGCCGAGAAACTACTAAGCAAAAAATTCTGAAATTCGGGCTAAACCTTTATTTTCAAACCATCTTTCAAACACCACCATTATTTTGAAAAAATTCTAAGTATACAATTTTTAAAAATTCACGAAGTACATGATGGTCAGATTGACCTAGATTCAAAATTTTTCAAATTTCAAAAAGTGATTTCGAGTAATCCGCGAATCTATTTTGACTAAAAATAGTGGACTTTGAAAGCTGATCTCATTTTCTTTATTTTTCATATTTTTTCCAAATTTTTGAAGGTCATTTGATACTGTTTCAAAGTGAGAAATCAACCAGGGATCAAAATTCCAAATCTGACCCCCTGATATCCAAAATTCCCTAAAAATTCGATTGAAACAGTAAAAATTTCAAAAAAATAATCTCTGAAAAATTAATTGAAAAAGGAATCTACTCACAAAATTTCAAATTAACTGAATTCCAATTATCATCAGAGAACCAGCTTTACTTTTGTGGTCTGCTGAAACAAACACAAAAAAAAACCATAGAAGTGCATTCAACTTAGGTTGAATCTTTAGGGTTACAACTAAAGACCACACTTTAGGCTAACCTAGACTTAATCAAGTCTAGTTAGCCGGTGAGCTTGGTCACCTTGTGGGCCACTCACCACAAACCCCACTGAAGAAAACGGGTTAAAATTAATTTTAAAACACGAAATCAACTCGAGTTCATTGTCGTACTACTGGGTGTTTTTAACCTCTCTTGCCAAACCTGGTGACTAAGTCTATGGGGTAGTATCAAATGACCGCGGCTCGGGGGTCAACGAAATCGGAGGCGTAAGCCAAAGGAAGAACCTTCCCCTTGTCCCCTCATAACCAGACTGGCTGGGTTAGCTTGAGAGGCAGGATTCACTTTCAGTCGGTTGTACGACGAACTTATCTTCAAGAATTCAAATCCCTAACGAAAAATCTGGTCACCTGATCTATAAGGACCATTTGATTGACAGGGCCTTAGCCTTATCCTGCGTGGCTACACCAACCCAAGGGTTGGGTGGTGTATGCACGGAAGGAGGTCACTTCGACCTCACTTGGTTGGACCTTGGGAGCCACTCCCAAGGAGGCGGGTCACCTCGCCCGGACCATCTTCTCCCCCCATTTCTTCTACTCCAAGAGCCACCATGGCAAATCCTGGACCTGGACCTAGAGCGGGTCAGGACATCGAGAATCTGGACCCGATGGCTCGTCTGGAAGACTGGGTGGCCGAATCTGAGGAGCGGCATCAGCAGAGCATGGATCGTATTCTTACGGTACTTGACAGGATGCAACACCCACCGTGAGGAGAACAACTGCAGGATTTCTACGACCCAACCGCACAAATTGTCGCACCTCTTGTCAAAATTCCTGCAGGCGGAGATGCGTTTGAGCTCAAGCCCAATGTAATTGGGTTGATCAGCACTCATTTCTAAAGGAACTTAAGCGAAGATCCATTCCAGCACCATGAGGACCTGAGTCGACTCGCTGAAACGATTCGACCCAGGAATATTGATCTCGGGATTGTTCTGATGAAGCTTTTCCCATTCTCACTAAGGGACAAAGCTTCATACTGGTTCAAGACTATTGGGAAGCCAATCGAAACCTGGCCAGAATTACGACGTGAATTCCTACAAAAGTTCTTCCCAATCGATCGAACAAACACAATGCCGCGTGCAATCATGACTTTCTCCTAGGGAGCTGGGGAGAAATTACACGAAGCATGGGACAGATTCCATGACCTTCTCCGAAAATGCCCGCATCATGGTATACCCAGATGGCACTTAGCTTAAATTTTTCACCATGGGCTAGATGACACACATTGGTATCTGGCGGATGTATCTAGCGACGGGAATTTTCTCGCAAAAGACGAGAACAGTGCATTTGAGCTATTCGAATCATTAGTGGAGAACTCGATGAATGCCGCATCTATGAACCAATTCCAGCGGCCTGGTCAACAGCAGGTTGGTGTCCACGAGGCTCACACCGAATCTATTCGAGCTTATATGGATATCATTGTCAAGCAACTGGATAGAATAAACCTAATTGAGAAGAAGATTGACCAGATCAGTCAAGGTCAATCCGACTCAAGCTCTGCCGCCGCAAGATCCTCCTATGCACCCCGAGCCCCACCTGCTCGAGTTAATCTACTCACTCGAGATGCATCTTCTTCGTATTTACGAGATCCCGCATATCAGGATCCCATGAATAATCCAGATCTGGAACCTTTCGACCAGGGTTATGCACCACCCGCAGATTATAATGCGTATCCCCTTGACGGATATACGTCTCAGACATCTTCGGCCTACGAGGACGTCAGCGCTATCCAAGGATACGGGCGTGATAACTCGTACTCAGAGACGTATAACCCTGGTTGGCACCAACATCCGAACTTCTCTTGGTCTAGTAATTCACAGAGACCACATCAAGATCCACACTACCAGACCAGGCAATACAGGAATGCGCAAAACACGTTCCCTAGGCAGCAGCCATTCCAGCCTTAGTAGCAGCAACCCCGCTCGTTATACCAGCCACTGCACCAGGCTACCAACCACCCACCAAGGTGGGCTGACCCTTTGGAGGCGTTGAAAGAGGAGCTGCAAGAATTGATGAGGAAGTCTACACAAGATAGCTTGCAGATTATGAAGGCGATGGCTGATCAGATTTAGACCATACAGAACACGCAGAACCAGTTGTTGCAGGAGCACAGGACTCAGGGAGCCTTGCCCTCCCAACCTGTCCCGAATCTTGGATATGTGCAGAACCAGGGTGCCCCGCCCAGGTTTTAGGCACCGCAGGGATAGGCACACGCCATACTACAAGCACCTCCTGCACCACCCGGTTACGCTCAAGGCCAGCCACCTTTGTAGAATCCCGCGTATTCTGCCCCTTCCGCTCCCCCACCACCTCATGGCTAGGAAGCCGATGCACATGCTATTTCTTTGCGAAGCAGAAGGAAGACATTCGACCCACCACCTAGGCAAGCGGGTCCTGATTTTTCCCACCCTTCACCGCAGGCAAGTTCGACTCCGTCTTCATCATCTCAGGAGCCACCTGCGGTAGATAAGGGTAAGAGGCCATTTAACCCTGAGATTCCCGTCCCTTTTCCTGAGGCTCTAACATGAAATGTAGTATCGAAAAAGGACACGCGGAATTTCGAGGACCTGAAATCAATGTTTAAGGAAGACATATTCAGGTCCCCCTCCTCGGGGCTATCAATCACATTCCCACTGTCGCTAGGTTCTTCAAGGACTACTATACCCCGAAGCGACAACCGAGAATTGGATGACAAGCGGTGCTGTAGAAAGAAGCTAACGCTGTGATTCTACCCGACTTGTCACCGAAGAAGAAAGACCCTGGTACCCCACTCATATCCTGCTTCTTGCAGGATTCTCCATTTGATCGGGCCCTTCTATTTTTCAGTTCGTCCATCAACTTAACTCCCACCGCCGTATTTGATCGATTTTGATTTGGGGAGTTGAAACTGACTCGGTTATGATTCAGCTAGCTGACAGATCAGTCAAAACACCAAGGGGGGTGGTTGAGAACGTGATCATGAAAGTCCGCAGGTTCTGCTTTCGAGCATATTTTTTCGTTCTTGATATGGAAGTTCCTCCTAATCTCCAAGATGCACCAATTATTTTGGGTCGCCCATTTCTGGCGACAGCCCGAGTGAACATCGATTGTGCATCCAGGTGTATGGAGATTGCCCTAGGTAATGAGCGACTTCGACTAGACATATTCAAGGCAGCAAAGAACTTTGATTGTGATCGAATAGAGGAGGATGGTGAAGACAAAGATTCGGCTTACTATGGTAACATTGGGCTCCTTTGTGATGACCCAATGTCTCATTCGTCTACACTATCAGGGTTCTCGAACCTCGATCCACACAGGAATGAAACCATTGCATTACACATATCTCCCCAAGGATTTGACTGTTTAGGGTGTGCTTCTGACCACAGCACCCCTGAATCCAGCTATCCTTATCCATATATTACTGAATCACCCCTGTTATTGAAAGACGTGACTACAGCTAACGAGTTTCCCGTTAACGCAATTGCAACCGATTTTACAGGTAGCGAATCAGCGGGAATTCACGTGCACATGGATCAGCAGATTCCCACCTTCGATTCTGCTCCTCCCACTCTCATATCTGATTCCGACCCACCCGTGATTGAATTGAAGCCCTTACCTGACTCACTCAAGTACGTGTTCTTGGGCGAAGGTGAGACATATCTAGTCATTATCAATGCCCACTTAACCCAAGAACAAGAGCATTAATTGATTTCTACGCTTCAAGATCATAGGGCTACTATCGGGTGGAGTATTACTGATCTCCGCGGTATTCTCCCCTCGTATTGCACTCATCACATTTACACAGATGAGGGGGTGAAACCTTCGAGACAACCTCAAAGACGACTTAACCCAAATATGCTAGAGGTCGTTAAGAAGGAGATCATCAAATGGCTGGATGCAGGCATCGTATATCCAATCTCAGACAGCCAGTAGGTGAGTCCGATTCAGATAGTGCCCAAGAAAGCAGGACTCACCATCATGAAAAATGATAAGGGCAAATCCATCTCAACCCGCACTGCGACATCTTGGCGAGTCTGCATTGACTATAGGAAACTGAACACAGCTACCCAGAAGGATCACTTTCCTTTGTTGTTCATTGACCAAATCTTGGAACGGTTAGCCGGACGCAATTTCTTCTACTTTCTGGATGGATACTCTGGGTATAATCAGGTAGCGATTAGCCTAGAAGATCAGGACAAGACCACGTTCACATGCCCCTTCGGAACATTCACCTTCAAGCGGATGCCCTTTGGCCTCTACAACGCACCAGCGACATTTCAGCGTTGTATGATGTCTATCTTCTCCTACATGATTGGGGATTATGTGGAGGTATTCATGGATGACTTCTCTGTTTTCAGACATGATTTCACGTCTTGTCTTGATAACCTCACCAAGATCCTGAAACGGTGTATTGAGGTAAACCTAGTACTATCCTGGGAGAAAAGCCATTTCATGGTGAGGGATGGCATAGTACTAGGGCACAGGATCTCTAAAAATGGACTTGAGGTCGATCGGGCTAAATCAGAGATTATCTCCCACTTACCGCCACCTAGCTCGGTCAAGCAGATTAGATCATTCTTGGGTCACGTCGGCTTCTATCGAAGATTTATATGCAATTTCTCAAAAATTGCACGGCCTTTGATGAATCTCCTGGTTACCAATGTCCCATTTGAATTCGATACCTCATGTATTAGCGCCTTCGAGACTTTGCGAAGCGCTGTTTCCGACTCCCCGATTCTCCAACCACCCGACTGGTCGCTTGATTTCGAAATGATGTGCGACACTTCTGATTTTTCCATCGGTGCTATTTTAGGCCAGCGTCGGGAGAAAGAACCCTTTGTCATATACTATGCTAGCAAGACGCTAAATGAGGCTCAGCGCAATTACACTGTCACCGAAAAAGAACTGCTAGCAGTAGTATTCGAGTTGGAGAAATTCAGATCATATTTATTAGGGTCCAAGGTCATCATCTTCACTGACCACTCCGCCCTCCGGCATTTGTTGGCAAAGAAGGATGCCAAACCACGGCTCATTAAATGGATCCTTCTATTGCAGGAATTTGATAACGAAATCCGCAACAAAGACAAAAAACAAAATGTTGTGGCGGATCACCTATCCAGATTGGACCTAGACCACATTCCTTATTCCCTGCCTATCCATGAACAATTTTCGGATGAATCTCTTTTGGCAATTCATTCTATCGAGTTCCCCTACTATGCGGATTTCGTGAACTACCTTGCCGCAGGCAAAATTCTCGCGAACCTATCCAAGGACCAGAAACTCAAATTCACTGCAGAGGCCAAATACTACCTCTAGGATGACCCACTACTTTTTCGCATTGCAGCGGATCAGATTATTCGCAGATGCATCCCAGACTCTGAGATCCCCAGTGTGTTATCTTTCTGCCACAATGATGCGTGTAGTGGCCATTTCTCAGGATGGAAAACAGCTGCAAAAATTTTGCAGTCGGGTTTTTTCTGGCCAACCATCTTCAGAGATACACACGATTATGCCCAACACTACAAATGATGTCAGTCGGTCGGTTCTATGACCAGGAGAGACAAGATGCCACTCCAACCCATCATGGTTGTAGAAGTGTTCGGCGCCTGGGGCATCAATTTTATGGGCCCTTTTCCGAACTCGCATGGCTTTGAGTACATATTGCTAGCCGTTGATTATGTCTCGAAGTGGGTCGAGGCCATCCCGGCGAGACGGGCTAACCACAAGACCGTCATTTCTTTCATACGGTAAAATATTTTCGCAAGATTCGGAATACCCCGCGCTCTGATTAGCGACGGGGGAAGCCACTTCATCCATGCCCATTTCAGGTTGTTATTAAAGAAATACGAGGTACATCACCGCATAGCCACCCCGTATCACCCGCAGACCAATGGGCAGGCTAAAGTGTCTAACTGTCAAATCAAGCTGATTCTCCAGAAGACGGTTAGACCAGACAGGAAGGATTGGTCTGACAAATTAATCGATGCACTCTAGGTATATCAGACCGCATACAAGGCCCCACTCGAAATGTCACCATATCGCATGGTATATGGAAAGTCCTGTCACCTTCCTGTAGAGCTGGAACATCGTGCCTTTTGGGCAGTGCAGAAATGCAACCTTGACCTCGATGCAGGAGATCAAGAACGGAAACTCCAGCTCAGCGAATTAGAAGAAATCCGGCGGGAGGCCTATGAGAATGCATTAATATACAAGGACAAGACCAAGGCCTTTCACGACCGCCACATCCGGAGGAAAGTATTCACGCCCAACCAGCGAGTCTGGTTATTTGATTCACTGCTGAAACTGTTTGTGGGGAAGCTTAAGTCCAAGTGGACTAGCCCATATGTTGTGATGTAGCCATATCCTAATGGGGCAGTCCAGATCAAGGACCTAAAATTTGGGCATATATTCATGGTAAATGGCCAGCGCCTCAAGCCATTTTTGGCCCAGGAACCTCCTCCACTTGACGAGACTATTCATCTTAGTGAGGACGTGTGATTGAGTGCTCGCCTAGCTGGAGGCATTAAACTCAGCACGTATAAATACCATTCACTCCACATTCCACCATCATTTATACATAACCATTTTTATACATAGCATATTTTGTTTTAGCATATGTCCCTTTTGTATAGTTCATGTTAACAGGTTGGCCGATGCTGAATATAATTTCAGAAGCAATTACAGGTGACCTCTACCCACTCATCCTCTGTCAGATTTATTTTCTTTTATATTCATGCATGAGGACATGCAAAAACTTAGGCATGGGGGGGGTACATACAGCAGAAACTGAAAAATTTTTTGCCAACACTTCGGAAAACCTTAGAGCTACATGCAAAATGTACTTTAGGACCTTAAATAAAAGAACAACCGACTCCACCTCCAATGCTTGCATTGGAGCTAGAAATCGTTCGCAACAGCCACTTCCAACTCACCCGTTCACCTTTTGTTCTAAATTTAGGGCCAAGCTGATTGTAACCCGATACGGGAAATTCACGAAGTACAAATTATACGAGGTTAATTGTTCATAGCATATATACATATTGCATTCATGAATAAGATTATTTTATTAAGAGAATGCATTAGGGATTTTATCCTCTAGTTAGTTCCTGTAATCTGGAATCCAGTACAACTTTTCACACACACATAGAATTTGCAATGGATTCATGGTGAAGGCTGATAAACGTCTTCAGTCTTTCGAGAAGAAGCAATGCTTCTTTTCCTGAACCCCTGGATAGTGTTTTGGGAGTCAGGCAGATTTTACTCTAAAAATCCACCAAATAGTGTGAGAGAGTAGAGTGTATTGGTGCTCTAAGATTAGTGCAAGGAATCTGAAATCCTAGATTATTAGGTAATGACACTCTGAGATTAGACATAGTTTTCGCTCTCGGTTCCCACGTATACATTTTTGTGCGAAATTTTGAGAGCCACCAAATAAGGCAAATATGCAGAGAGCGAGTTTTCATAAACTAGGGCTAAGGTGGATGGTTACAACCATTCTCTACGGAATCCTCAACTGAAGGAGGGTATTGATGTCAAGGTCAGAAATACACCATCCTATCCGTCTTTCTCGGTGCCGTAAGTAGGCACTTCCACCAAATAAGCCACCCAATGTCTCTTGAGTACCACCAATCCCTAATAATGTCTCCTTAATAAAGTTCATGGATGTATGCTAGTTGTGTGATGTTAAAAAAAAAAAATGATGAAAAGAAAGAAAAACTGAAAAAATTAGAAAAAGAAGAAAAAGCAAAAGAAAGAACGAATATTTAGTGTTTATTTCATCGAGGCAATACCACCAAATAAAATTAAGCTCCACTAAATATGGCCTTAACCTATTTTTCTTATGTTTCTGACCGCCCAAATACTGGCTGAGGAATCCCAACTTAGTGTTAGGGTTATGAGAAATCAATTAAAGCATTAATGCCTAGTGAGACCACCAAATATAGGTCATATGCATGAATCTGGTAAAGTTGTGAGCTCTAAGAAAGAAAAGAAAAGGAAAAGAAAAAGAGTGAGAGAATAGATACAAAGGAATCAAAAGGGAGCGTAGTTTTTCTCATCTTTCTCTGAGTTCAGCTACTTAGTAATCTGGGAATCTAGATTCTATAGTACTAGTCTCTATGTAGCACCAAGTGAGAATGAGCCACCAAATATATAATCCTTTCTCTCAAAGATTCTCTACCTAAGCCCAAAGCCGGGGTGAAATTCATAGAATATCTTGAATACCCCGAGGGAAGAAGTCCGCCTATCCCGCAAGAATTTTGACTAGGGGTCAAGTACAGTCTTCAGAAGTGTATCAGTTTTTCACTCGAATCCGTTGCGAAAGCTACATAGCTGCACTTTCACGATTGTCTGGATTTCTAGAGCATAGGATGAAAATAAAAAGGAGAAAAATCTCTATGCATACACTTGATAAAATAATCAGTCCCTTAAGGACCCTTTCTGTAAATAAATTAGTCTTGCATTTGCTAGGAACTAGTAAGATTTAGGCATAGGGGTATGATTGCGCAGCAATAATAGGTCTTAATTGAACTAGATTAAGCTAGGACTTAGCATAAGTTAGGGCTATTCATGCATACATGCACATTATCTGCATCTTTACTGCTTTACTTTAGCCATGCATAAAGCAAGGTTATAATGTGCTGATTAAATATATTATGTCAATTGCAGGGAATAAGCTGATCAGGAGCTTGATATGGAGCTGGATCAGGAATAACGGGAGTTGTAGCAGAGTTGGAGTAGAAGGCTTAGTTTAGATATAGGAACAATAACGTACGGGGGTTAAAGGTTTTCTATTCTATTAAGTAGAAATAAAGCAGTAAAATGTGAAGAGCACAGGTCCATCCTAGCCCTAGGATAGCCTAGAGACTTCCCCAAGCCGTAGCCACCCTTAGATTAGGTCACAACACCCTAGGAAGCCTTAAAACCCTAGTTCTAGCCCTTATCTGGATGTCCAGATAAGTTATAGGATGTCTAGGACCCTTAGCCATCTCCCGCACACCTCAAACCCACTTCTACAGTGTTATTGGACGTCCAGACACTTTGTCAGACGTCCAATTTCCGCAGAGTACCCAAAACAGAACCCTGATTTCCCCTGACTCAAATTGGACGTCCAGAACTGAAGTCTGGACTTCTGATTTTTGAGTATAATTCGTCTGATCCTATTATTGGACGTCTGATGTTGGTCTCCAGTCCCTATTTTGAGATTCAAGTCTTGATCTTGGATCTCTAGCTCCTTAGACCTAATCCCAACCCCATAGGAACCTAAACTAAGGTGTCCTAACCATAGTACATCACCTCTAGACCTACCTAAGGACCTAATTAGGTCCTCACCAAACCCAATTGACTTAGATCAAAGTCAATTACCTTCACCTAAGTCAATTGGACTCATTGAGTCCAATTGAGCTTAGATCTCAACCCACACAAGTTTAATTGGACTTGGTGAGAGTCCAATTGACCTAAACCCAACCTAATTGAGTTATTCCACTCTCAATTAGGTTCACACTCATTCAATTAAACTTAGGTTAATTTTAATTGCATTTTCCTCTTAGCAATTAGTGTTTGTAACCCTAAAATCAAGACCTACACCTACACAAACCCCTTAGGACCTACCCTAAGCCACCTAGCCATGTAGAGCACGACCACACACACACACCCATTCACACACACACTTCTCTAGAATTCTCTAGAGATCTCTTGAGATGGCACCACCTCTTGGTTGCCAAATTTAGCAACCAAGAGGCATTCAAATTGAGATCCACAATTTTTGGATCTCAAAGACCACCTCCAACCCCATGTGGCCAACCACTCTTGGACTCTCTCTAGAGAGTTCCACAACTCTCTAGAGAGAAGCCATTGGGCCTATAAAAAGACCCCATGGGCAGCCAAACACCCCCATTCACATCCCTTGGCTTCATTGGCACCACCCACCTCATTAGCTCCATACACGCCCACCTTCACTTAGGTTAGCTACTCCACCTCCACCAGCTCACCACCATCATGGAGGACACCATGCCGGGATGCTGGATCAACCCTACCTCTCTCCAAGGGTTGGCCTAAGCTACATTGGCCGCCCCTCATTCTCCTCCCGACCACTCCAAGGCCATCGGGGACCACCCCTGAATGCCCTTTTATTCTTCTAGATTTAATTCATGCTCTTTAGAATTTTATTGCTTTTATTTATTGCTTAGTAGTGTAGTCTTACTTCTCCCCCAATGATGCATGCGAAATCCCCCCATCGATTCTTGTATGCGATCATTTTCTAGTGACAAGATTTAATTTCCAAGCATTTATGTACAGGCTTTCCTCTAGATTCCTTGTGCAACAACTCCCAAATGAATGAATGAAAACACATTTATATATATATATATATATATATCTTTATGTGTTTGAAATCACCACGAGCTTAAGAATTATCTTATTTGCGTGATTTAAGTGCATGCTCTTTAACTGTCTACCTATTATGCACCAGCATGTCGTTTCCTGAGGATATTGAAAATCTAACAATAGATGCTTTCTCCATAACTAGTCACCACCTCACTAGAATTGTGTGCACAGAAACTCACACGTTCACTTTCGTAATTTACTTGACGCATGCGCATGTGATCCGAATTTATAACCGAAGTGGTGAAGTTTTAGTTAGGAGATTGGATACCGGCGTGAGTCTTTAAACAAAGTAGAGTAGTAAAAAAGATCGATTTTAAAGTGAAAGCAATGCCTCCCAGAGACGAACGACCGGGACTCATGTCTCGTAACTTTTGTAAAATAGTATCTTTGTTAGATCGTACTTCGTTACTATACTACGACATTTTTTCCTATGAAATACGCGATCTGTGACAGCCCAACACACATCGAATCACTACTCCTTACCACACCCAAACTAATGGTCTAGCTGAGCTATCAAACCGGGAGATCAAGAAAATCCTCCAGGTTATTGTTCGACCTGACAGGAAGGATTGGTCATCTCGACTTCCGGAAGCTTTGTGGGCTTATAGGACTGCCCGCAAGACCCAATTGGGTATGTCTCCCTTCAGATTGGTGTACGAGAAGGCATGCCACCTCCCCATCAAATTGGAGCATAAAGCCTATTGGGTAGTATGGAACTGCAACCTAGATCTTTCTAAGGCTGGAACCCATAGAAAGCTTCAAATGAGCGAGATCGATGAATTACGCCACAACGCGTATGAGAACTTGTGAATTTACAAAGAGCAGGTTAAAGCCTTTCACGACAAGCACATATCTAGAAAGATCTTTCATCCTGGTCAAAAGGTCCTACTCTTCGATGCCAGACTCAAACTATTCCTAGGAAAACTATGATCAAAATGGATTGGACCCTACTTAGTCCGACGAATCTTTGGAAATGGAGCCATTGAAATCAGTCCACTCAGCCATGATTCCTAATCCTTCGTCGTGAAAGATCAGAGACCCAAACCGTTCATTGACGTGATCGATACAAATTTGGCTAAGATATCCTTTATCTCCATTCTCCCTGAGCTCATTGCACCCAGCCGATGGCGTAAAACCCAACGCTTAACGGGAGGCAACCCATCATTCTTGAAAACCCCAAAACCTTTCTTGACATTTCGATGCTGAATTCATATTGCACTTTAGGGTTCATCCATTAGAACAGCCGACTCCACCTCAGGTACACGTACCCAAGTCAAGAAATTGTTCGCAACAGTCACCTCGACCCGTTCACCTACCCAAAACCTATCATAATGAATGAACTAAGCTGAATTCAAACCCACCTAATTTACAAGGGGGACATTGCAAATTGTAGGCATGGGGGGTATGAAAGTGCAAAACTTCATGAAAACTCATCTCACAAAGAAAAGGTTTCAACAAAAAAATCACATATCACAAAAAACAACAAAAAAGTGAAAAAAATCTTGAAAAAGAACAAAAAATTGAGGGGGGGGAGAGAAAAGTTTTGAGGCCATACAAACCATGAGGAAGAAAAGAGCAAAATGATAAAAAAGGAGCACAAAATGAAAAGAAAAAGAAAAAAAGATAGTCATTAGTAAGAAATTAAGGGATTAACCGAAGTTCTAGACCACATCAAGGAGAAAAGAAAAATATAATAAAAAAGTGCTAATGAGACACAAAAGAGAATTAGTAAGAACACTGATCTTAGGCCTTTTGGGCTAGACTCTTAGGCTTAAAAATTCAAGTATACACTAAGATCTGGATAATCCTCAAGAGGTTGGGGAAAATGCGAAGCTAAAGTACTAGGTCTAAGGCTTAGGGACTATTCGACCTCGTTAACTAACCTTTGATTTGCGGGACTCAATAACCTAAGTACCCCAATCCACACACAGTCTGGTTCAGTGCGCATAACTATCAAAATCATGCAAAAGCGTTTAAATGTTCTGAAAAAAGTTGCCTAGATTAGGAGCGGTTGATCAGCACAAGTTGATTTGAACAAGTTCCCAACGCGGAGAGGCAGGAAATTCCTCTCAAAGAAGCGTAACAACATATCATCTCCTCGATGCTTGTCTCCTAGGATATTTACATATCCTGCCGGGGGCACGTAAGCACCCTGCTGGTTCAGATACCATGAGCAGCATTATCACAAAATGTCGATTGCCAGGGTCTAGATTTGGCTACGGAACGCCATGGACGAGATTATCTTGAAATCTCGAAAGCCAGGGTTCTGGGGGTTGCCATGGGTGGTGCTATCACGAAGCATCGATTGCCAGGGACCTTTGAGGATTGATGATGGGGATGAGGAATCCGATACAGACCGTGTTGAGAAGCCAATCCGAAGCTAGAAATAAAAAGAAAAGAGAGAGAAACTCTCCAAACAAATAAATCCTCTGTCTCTCTCTTACAAAAAAAATGCACTGCAAACTGAACCGAGGCTAAAATATGTCTTAAGCATGGGTGCTTTAACCGTGGAGCCCAACAAACCTTAGGATAATTCCTACGGACCTTAAAAACCTTCGCGGAGGACTGAGGCTAGAGCTAGTTAGGTTCGGATCTTGGTTGGTACTTAAGTACCTCTAGGCCTACTATCCGCATTCTAACCTAATCAAAAAGAAAAAGAAAAAGCATGCATTATGAATTGTGAAAGAAACTCATGGTCTAGAATAGAAGTTAAAACCTTGAAATTTTGCTAAGGGACTAACAAAAGATAGGCATGGGGGTATGATGGGAACACCATCATGAGCCCTAACTATCTCATTTTGACCTAAAAAAGAGAACAAAAGCTCCTACATAACCAAGTGAAGGGCCTAACTCAAGGAATAACTAGTTTGAAAGAAAAGCAAGAAACAAAGGGTAAAACTGTAATTTTACCATTGCAGTACAACAAAGGGATTTCTCAGGAGCTAAACATAGGTCAATGGTCTTAACAAGATAAAAAGTGGGTTGGTTCAATCAGAAAAGGGTTAATGTGAAATCTGGAAATTAAATGACTTCTTGTAACCCAAAAATTGACCCACTTAATTTAACAAGGTTCTAGTCAGGATAAAATTCAACTAAATTCTCTAATAATCATGAAAAAATATCCCATATAGTTTAGAACCTTCAATTTGGCCTTTAGAACCTATTCTGACCTAAATAGGGGTCCTAGTCAATTATTTGCCCTAAATTTGGTTTTTGTGTAAAATACCCAGTCAAACGTGGTCAAACCTAAAATCCAACTTCATCATTGGATTCCTTAGGTCCAAATTAGATTTATACCAAAATTTGGACCTAAGGGGAGTTCACCTTAACCTACTTTGCAAAATAGTCCAACCCAGTTACTTTTAGACCCCTAGCTTTTGAAACCCTTGCAGATACCTCCCTATCTTCCTCGTCATTCTATGCAATTAGGTCCCCCCACCATTACAGTGGAGGAATCCTACTCCGGCGAGGATTCAAGGGGGGATTTCTCCTTGATTCCTCAGAGACTCCCTCTCAAATTTGAAAGGGAGATTCTTTGAGGATTTCCCGATCATATGAACGCAATCTCAAGCCTTAATTGTCACCCAATCTCTCATGTGAACGCATGAGAGATTTGGGTATCTCTCGCAATCCTACTCCGATAAGGATGCCCATTCTTGGAAGCTTGCCTTCCAAGCACAAGGCCCTCTACCTACGACTATAAAAGGCACCCCAGGTCCTCCCGTCCATTCTCAGCTTGGTTTGGCCGGAGATAACCCCTCAAATTCGTCTCTTCTCCTCCGACCAAACACCCAGCGAGCTCCGGTGACCTATTCCTCCTCTGCTCATTGCTATGCCACCATACCAGTGGCAGAGTCATCTCCGCCTCCTTCGTCTGCATCGCGCCATACCTGCACACGTGCCCACATCCTCTTCGTCATCACCGCCCCCTTCTAACTGGGATCTTCGTCTCCGGTGGCGGCAGGTACGCTCCATCTGCCATCCTCTCTCCTTTCATCCTTAAAATAGGTTAAATACCTGCTCCTTCCCCTTTTCTTTATTTTCCCCCTCTTTATTTCCCAAAACACCCCTCGACAACCATAGACCACCACCATCGTCTCCACCTCCGAAAGACCACCAGTGAGGTGCATCCACCACTCCACGCACCCACACGCCTCGCCAACTACCTCAGAAGCTCCGCCACCTTCCACTAATCATCTTCCCCCTCTCCATCAACCACCACACGTTCCATACACTGCCCCCAAACAAACCCATCACCACGGCCACAGAACTACCTAGGCACACATGCCCAGGCCACCCCACGCCACGCCAACCCCTGAGGCATCTTCATCGTGCCACGGCGGAGCCTCCTACTTGTTCTGATGAGGCAGCAAGGCTGTATTTCTTGAACACAGGTTCTGACCTTGGCCGCCATTGAAGCAGGAAGTGAAGCTTGCTCGCAAGCTCGAATTAGGTGACCTCACTCCAGGCATCCAGGTCCAGGAGGCACGAAATTATCACACGCATGTTTCCAAATAGGAGATTGGCTTCCCAGACCACTGCAGTCGCTACGATTGAGCAAGGCACCTCCTGTGGGTACGCACGAGGCGGGTGGGACTTTTAGTCCCACCTCGAGCATTTTGGAGCGAGCAGAGTGACATAAATTGTAATTATGTCAGAGGCTTATTGCCTCCTGACACGGGGTGAGGTCCCTCTCCCCACCACGCCTCATCCACGATTCACTCCTCCATGGACCTGGCAGCCTGACCCGATAACCCGTGCACTCCTCATGCACCACCCACGCCGGTGCGCCTGGACTTGAGCGCGCTAACCCGACCCGTTTAACCAAGAAAGGCTCTAACAGAGCAATCCTAAGAGAGAAAAGAGAGAGAGTTCGCGAGGGAGGGTAGGGGTAGGTTTTGCACTTGCTTGCAGGGAAAGGAAGAAGGAAGAGGAAGCTGAAGAAGGCAGCTAAGGAGGAGGAAGCTGAGGAAGCTAAGGAAAGAGAATGCACAGTTGCAAAGAAGGCAGAGCTAAAACCAGAGAAAGAAAGAAGAAGAAGAGTTGAAGGCCAAAGCCAGAGAAGAAGGAAGAGAAAGTCAAGGCAGAAAGGAAGAAGAAGAAGGGAGAAGAAGAAGACAAAGAACAAAGAAGCCACCAAAGAAAAAGGCCAAAGTCAAGGCAGAAGGAAGAAGTCAGAAGAGAAAGCCAAAAAGGAAGGAAAGAAAGATAGAGAAGAGAAAGAAGAAGAACGAGCCAAAGGAAGAAGCAACAGAGAAAGAAATATCAAACACTTTTATCCAATCTTTCCAATTTCTCTTTTATGCTACATTTTATTATTCATATACTCCTGCTTTACATTCTGAATTAGGTTTTGAGTAATCTTAAGTGTTCAAATTGCATCAATTATTGAGATTAGTGTATTGACTCCATTTGCTCCCTGTGTTCGACCTCAGACTTAAACTTCGAGTAATAAAATTTATTCGTTTTGAATGCTTTTTTGACTGTACTACATGTCCTTTTTAAAACCCAATCAAGCGCTCTAAACAATCAACCTTATGGGCCCCTTCCTGAACTCGCATGGCTTTGAGTACATACTCCTCGCAGTAGACTATGTCCCAAAGTGGGTAGAAGCTATCTCGGCAAAACAAGCTGGTCATAAGACTATTATATCCTTTGTTCGGGAATTTATTTTTGCAAGATTTGGAGTTCTCCACGCCCTAATAAGTGATGGGGGAAGCCACTTCATCCATGCCCATTTCAAGTCATTATTGAAAAATTACGCGGTGCAGCACCGCATTGCTACCCCATATCACCCACAAACCAATGGGCAAGCTGAAGTATCAAACCGTCAAATCAAGCTTATCCTTCAAAAGACAGTTAGACCTGATAGGAAGGATTAGTCCGATCGATTGATTAGTGAACTATGGGCATATCAAACCGCGTACAAGGCCCCGCTCGGAATGTCGCCATACTGCATGGTGTATGGAAAGGCCTGTCACCTTCCTATGGAGCTGGAGCACCGTGCCTTTTGGGTTGTGCAGAAGTGTACTTTTAACCTCAATGCCGGAGGTTATGAAAGAAAGCTCCAACTCACTGAGTTAGAGGAGATTAGGTAGGAAGCTTACGAGAATGCAAAAATATACAAAGACAGGACAAAAGCTTTCCATGATCGACACATCTGGAGGAAGGAGTTCGCACCTAACCAGAAGGTTTGGCTATTTGACTCCCGACTCAAATTCTTTGTAGGAAAGCTCAAGTCCAAGTGGACTAGGCCGCTCCTGGTGGTCCACCCGTATCCTAACAGGGTGATCCAAATTAGAGACCCGAAATCTGGGTATGTTTTTACGGTTAATGGCCAACACCTTAGACCATTCTTTGCTCAAGAACCTCCTCCCGCTAACGAAACGATGCATCTTCTTGAGGACATATGACTGATGAGTTGCCCAACTAGAGGCGTTGAACTCAGCACGTATACATATATACATACCATATATACATAGCATATTTCATTTACGCATAATGTTTTGCATATTGTTTTGCATATTGTGTATGGCATTGCAGTAATGACATGAGCTCAATGACAACTCAGAAGCAGTTACAGGTGATTTCTATCCATATACACCCGGCCTTATTTCTTTTATTCATGCATGAGGACATGCAAACACTTAGGCATGGGGGAGTAGTCTATAAAAACTGAAAATTTTATGCCAACAATTGGGGGATTAGATCGCTTTATCAAGAGGTTTTATTAGAGAATTATTCTTTAGTAGATTCCTATACTTAGAATCCGGTATAATTTCATACTTGCATGTAGAATTTGCAAAGGATCCATTGTGAAAACTGATAGACATCTCTAGTTTGTCGAGAAGAAGCATTGTTTCTTCTTCTAAACCCTTGGACAGCAATCAGGGAGTCAGGTGAACCATCTTCTAGTAGATCCACCAAAACATACATGAGATGAGAGTAGAGAGTCTACTGGTGCTCTAAGGCTAGTGTAAGGAAGCTTTAATCTTTAATAATTGAATAATGATACTCGGAGATGGGCATAGTTTTCACTCTCAGTTCTTGCGTACTACATTTGTGAGAAATTCCATACGAGAGCCACCAAATAAGGCAAAAACTAGGACTGAGGTGGATGGTCACGACCGTCTTCTACGGAATCCTCAGCTGAAGGAGGGTATTGATGTCAAGGTCAGAAATACGTCGTCCTATCCGTTCCCTACCCGTTACCGAGAGTAGGCACTTCCACCAAATAAGCCACCCGAGATCCTCTTGGTCACCCTAAAAAATCTTAAATAATGCCTCGTGAATAAAAGTATGTATGCCGTGTTGAATTGTTGCATTATGTTACGTTGGTAATGGCATTGTGCCAGCAGATATATATATATATAAAAAAGCATACAAAATGGATATTTGCTTGTAAGAAAAAAAAAGAAAAAAAATGTTATGTTAAGAAGTTTGAATTATGTAAGTCAAAATGTTTTGAGGCAAAAACACCTACCACCCTCACGAACTACCAAATACAACCTAAACCTATTTTTCTGTGTTTCTGACAGCCCGAATACGGGCTAAGGAATCTAACTTAGTTGTAGGGTTATCAGAGCCTAATTAAAGTGTAATGCCATGTAAGACCACAAAATACAGTTACAAATCTGGTAAGATGTGAGCTCAGGAAAAAAAGAAGAAGAAGAAGAAAAAGAGTGAGAGAAGGAGAGAAAAGAAAAGGTGCAAAAGGTTAAGGAGAGCACAGTTTTCCAACCCTTCTCTAAGTTAAGTTATTCAATAATCTAATAATCTAGATTCTGAAATACTAGTCTCTATGTAACACCAGAAGCGAGTGAGCCACTAAATACAAATCCAGTTAACTTAGACATCTTCTACCTAAGCCAAAAGCCAGGGCTAAAATCAGAGAATATTTTATATCCCCAATAGAAGAGGTTTGTCTATCCCAATAGAATTTTACTAGGGGACAAGTACAAACTTTAAATGTGTATTGACTCTTCGCTTGGATCTGTTGCAGAAGCTACAACATCATATGTACAAAGTTATCTAGATTCTGAATTTTTGGATGAAACAAAAAGAAATAAACCTTTTCTTAAACTCTTGATAAAATGCATTTAGTCTTGCACTTGCTAGGGACTAGCAAGATTTAGGCGTGGGGGTATGATTGCACAGCAATAATAGGCCTTAATTCGCCTGAATTAAGCCAGAACTTAGCTTAACATGAACATTCTGCTTGCATATGCATCGTATTCTGTATCGTAGTTGATATATGTGTTTTATGCATAAAACTGTGATATTTGAGAGGTATCACTCATTGCAGGTAATTCGGGGTTGCGGATGATCGATCTAACTACATGGATCTATTCAGAACTACAATGAGAGCCAATGCTTCCAAGATCGCATCAATCAAACTCCCATAGCACCCTAGAGAATTTGTAGAAGATCAAGAGCCAAGGGGAAAATTAAAGAAGATCTGAACCTCAGATGACAAATTCAACCGTACGGATGGATCCGAATCGATGTTCACAGCACAACGGTGCAGAAATCAATTCAATCGGAGGCCTACATCACCAGATACAAGGAAAAGATGATGAACAACCATGACGGTACCACGTGGCGCCATCACAGCTGCTCCCTCACCACCACCCCATCCAGGAAGGACGCACCGCAGGCTGTAGACCGTTGGATCTTCATCCAATGGCCACAAGCGCGGCACGTCACCCGCCTAGATCAGATAAGCATAAATAGAAACAAACAAATATATATAACAAAAGGTTTGTGCAGCACGTTGACTCACGCACGCATGCGTAAGCGCAGGACGTGGGTTCAAGTTGTGTGCTGCGTGAAATTGAAGCGGCATTGGCTGTGCGGGCATGTGCAGGTGCAATTGCGCAATCAGAGGGTAGAGGCGCGACCAAGTGGTGCGATCGGAGGGCAGAGGCGCAACCACATGGCATGATCAGAGTGCACCGCGGGCGAACGTGCAATCGCACATGTTTTGCGAGATTAGGAAGGCAAGGCAAGTGCACATAAGCTGTCCGATTGTAAGATCAGACAACTGAGGTTGAAGCGCTCAGAAGAGGCACGACCACGTGGCGCGATCAGAGAGCACCACAGGCGGGTGCATGATCGCACATGTTTTGCGAGATTAGGAAGGTGAGGCAAGTGCGCGTAAGCTGTCCGATTGTAAGATCGGACAACTGAGGATGAAGCGCTCAGAAGAGGCGAGCGGCGAAGGCGAAAACGCGAAGGGCATGCGTGGGCGATCTGGGGTTGTGCAATGGAGGATCGACGCTCCACGGAGTGCCATGTGGTAGCATCAGAGCGAACCAAGGGAAAAAGAACGATTTGTAAGGCTTTTGCATGAGATTAAGGGGGCCAAATGCCCTCTTTACCCCCCACCAAAGCTATAAAAAGATACCAAAGGGCCCCCCTTTGAAGGCATTCTCTTCTTTTTCCTCCTTCTTCAACCTTTCTTTCTTCTTCTTCTCGCCTTCTCTGCATCTATCTCTGCATTCTTTTCTGAAGTGTCCATTAGGCCACCCTGACAGATCGCTGCTGCTCTTGCCAACCTCTCCAAAAGGCCACCACAAACCACCTATGGTGCCCTTGTTCTATTACAACAGTAGTTTGTTTATTTTATGTTTTATTCAAATGCCTGTATCCAGTTTATGTTCAATCTCTTCATGTGATATAAATATTGTGATTGATTGTTCCTTTTACTTAGCCTTTATATTTGAAATAAACACATGAAATCGAAAGTGCTTTCTGCCTCCCTGTGATCGACTGGGACTCACCAGTTCCGTTAATTATTTGCTCGAGACATATTTCTAGCTATACTACAACGCATTCATCTTTTACGCGATCTACACCGCGAACACTCATTAACTGACCTCTGGTTTGTAGGGCTCGGTAATGTAAGCACCTTAACCCACACTTAATATCAAAATCACGCAAAAGCGTTAATTTTGTTATGAAAAAGCTGAAGGTTTGGCCCTACGAGGAGGGGTGACGTAATAAAATGCGGAATTGAAATATAAAGCAATCTCACCAAAGAAAACCAATCACAAAATACACAAAGATTTTTAGGTGGAAACCCAAACCGGGTGAAAACCACCACCTAACCCTCTCGAGTTAGGATTTTCCGATCAACCTAGTTGATCAAATCCACTAACCGAATCACTTTAAAATGAGGGTGATTCAACCTCAGTACAACCACGCTACAAGTACGAGGGTAGCGTTCCTCAACCCCTTCTCTCCACGAGAAGGATTTTGTCCCACGAAGGAGACGGGAATTTGCAAAGTGAATACCCAACCAAAAGACAAAGATAAAATAAACAACAAACCTATAGAGCCAACAAAGTAATAAACCTAAGCTTCTATAGGAATTAGGAAACTCCCCTTTGCAAGGAGTGCGTCGACGATGACGCGGGTGTGTGAGCCACGCAACGGCGCAATGTCGCTCTCGTGAACAACGGCGGGAGAGCGGGTGCGCGAAGGTTTGATGCTCTCAAGGGAATGGAGCTTAAGCTTGGAGAGCAAGATCTTTTCTGGACACAAAAGAGTGTGAAAGTGTGTAGCTAAGTGTATCCAAGTGTGTATCTTGTGTCTTTCTTAGTGTATCTAGGTGTGTAAAGGCTCCCCTCTATTTATAGAGGCCTTAGGAAGGCTTTGGAAGGCTTAGGAAAGGTTCTATAGCCGTTGGGAACAAAGTCCAAGAGAATCAGGCCGAAATCAGGACAATGATTACATTTGACAGGGTTATCAGATGTCTAACTCTTGCATCAGATGTCTGGAAGGCCACTTTAAGGCGTCTGATTCCAAGGTCAGACGTCTGATTTTGGGCGGGTCTCTCCCTGACTTGGATCAGATCTAAATAGGGTTTTTGCGCAAGTCCATCAGACGACATACAGGACGTCTGGAAACCTACTTCTACTGTGGGAATTGATTTCCAAACATTGCAACGGCTAGAAAATCTCTGAGAAGAGATTTTGGGTCAGCCGAGGCAAAACGGTCATTTATTAGACGTTTGGAAAGGCCTAAGGACGTCTGATAAGGCTCTAACGGTCATAATCTTGAGTGCCTGCTAAGCTAGCCAACGGTCCACTATCTGGACATCTGGCAAGTCCATCAGACGTCTCCTAAGACGTCTGGTATAATGTCTGGACGTCTGATTTCATCAGACAGAACTAGCTATCCCAGCCTAACAGATATCAGACGTCTGAAACAACAGTCAGACGTCTTAAAATACTTTATCAGACGTCTGATTTGGGAATTAGACGTCTGGAAGTGCTGTTTGAACCTTATATTGGTTTTCTAAGTATTCTACAGAAAACCTAAGTATCCTAGGGCTGTGCCGGTGTTCCTAGGACTACTGTTAGGGTTCTTTGAGGCTCTTTAACATAATTTTCTAAGGAAAATAAAAAGAGCAAGAAAATAAAGACAAGAGATACAAGAAAGGATTAAAAAGAATCTATCCTATTCTTCTTGTCTTCTATCTTCAATCTGTCGCTCCACGCGAACCTCCTCTATTTTCCGTTAAGCTCCTCCAATCCATCCTGGATGCGAGCTCGAACTCCGTCTAAACACCTCCACATTTGCAATTGACCTAAAATCTAGGACTCAAATTGCAAATGTTAAATAACACGTGTTTTGTTATCATCAAAACAAATGATCGTGGTGCTCTAGCACCAACAATCTCCCCCTTTTTGATGATGACAAAATCGTAAATAGTAATGCAAAAAATCCTCCCCCTTTTTGACATTATCAAAAAGGTTTGATTGGTTTTACATTTCCTATAACTCCCCCTTAAAACATGCTCTTCTATGAATTTATTTTAACAAAGGTGATATTCTCCCCCTTTTTGTAACAACAAGATAGCTATTATTTTTCTCCCCCTTACTAAAGGAAAATTAGCTACCTTATATCTCCCCCTTAAAAATTGACAATTAGCTCATCATTTTTTAACTCCCCCTATCTAAATGATTATGATAAAAAGATAGGGTAAATAGTTTTACCTCACCTACCATGGCCAATAAAATGGCCCGAATGGTGGTGGTGGATGCCACATCGGATGGGGCTCCCATCCCTAGCTTGGAGGCCCGGGCATCGGCGCCGGTCTCCAATCTGGTGGTCGACGTGCAGCGGGTCCGTCGTTTGTTCGTTGTCTCGTCGGTCTTCTTGTTCTCCTCCTTAGTCTACTCCTTGGTTCTCCCAACTTGAGTTGACCAGCTTTGAGCTTGTAGGTCCAGTCCTTTATGTTGTAATTATCCCTGAACCCTACAAAACAAGATTCTAATTCTTTTTTTGGTATCCAAGTGGGCTTGGATCCGGATCTGTTCGCGGGTCTCCTTGATGGAGATCCTTTCTCAATCTTAGGGCTATATAAATCATCTACTTTGTTGATTAGTTTGTTGGAGTTTTCCCTAAGACATGCGATTTCTTTTTCTATAGTATTCATTTTAGTCTTTAAATCAGAAATTTCTATTTTTAGACTGTCATTTTCCTCAATCAATTTATTATTTTCATTGATGAGGTCTTGATTTTCTAATAATAAGTTATCAATTCTAGGATTAGCTTCTATGTCCTTAAGTTGTTTTTCTAACCTATCATTTTTAGATTTAAGAAAACTAAGGTTCTTTTTAATACTTTTGTTTTCTATTTTAAGTGATTTACTAATCTCAAATAGTTCATTAAAAGCTTCTTGTAAATCGAAATTTGCCTCGTTGTCGCTGTCGTCGCTTCCACTTTCGCTGTCGTTGTTGGTTCCTCTGGCCATGAAACCAAAGCAAGCGGTTTCTTCTTCTTTTTCTTCTTTTTCCTCCGAGCTCATCTCTTCATGAGTGTCTTCTAACTTCCTCCATATCTCGTGGGCGGTAGTGCACTCTTGGATTTTATCGAACTCTTTCGGACTCAATGCGCAATACAGGGCATTCATTGCCTTTGCGTTGAGTGAAAGCTCCCGAATCTGCAGCTGCGAGTAGCCTCCTTGGGGTCGCTTCGGGATCTCGTATGGGGTTTCGCAACATCCCCATACCTCGAATTCAGTGGCTTGGAGCCACGTCTTCATCCTCAACTTCCAATATCCGAAGTCCCTCCCGTCGAAATAGGGTGGTCGGACGGTGGACTGCCCTTCGGAGATTCTGATTGCGGCTATCCTTCCCTCCATGATCTTCTTGCCTGGTTGTTATGCCGAAACAGCAAAACCTGCTCTGATACCAATTGAAGGTTTGGCCCTACGAGGAGGGGTGACGTAATAAAATGCGGAATTGAAATATAAAGCAATCTCACCAAAGAAAACCAATCACAAAATACACAAAGATTTTTAGGTGGAAACCCAAACCGGGTGAAAACCACCACCTAACCCTCTCGAGTTAGGATTTTCCGATCAACCTAGTTGATCAAATCCACTAACCGAATCACTTTAAAATGAGGGTGATTCAACCTCAGTACAACCACGCTACAAGTACGAGGGTAGCGTTCCTCAACCCCTTCTCTCCACGAGAAGGATTTTGTCCCACGAAGGAGACAGGAATTCGCAAAGTGAATACCCAACCAAAAGACAAAGATAAAATAAACAACAAACCTATAGAGCCAACAAAGTAATAAACCTAAGCTTCTATAGGAATTAGGAAACTCCCCTTTGCAAGGAGTGCGTCGACGATGACGCGGGTGTGTGAGCCACGCAACGGCGCAATGTCGCTCTCGTGAACAACGGCGGGAGAGCGGGTGCGCGAAGGTTTGATGCTCTCAAGGGAATGGAGCTTAAGCTTGGAGAGCAAGATCTTTTCTGGACACAAAAGAGTGTGAAAGTGTGTAGCTAAGTGTATCCAAGTGTGTATCTTGTGTCTTTCTTAGTGTATATAGGTGTGTAAAGGCTCCCCTCTATTTATAGAGGCCTTAGGAAGGCTTTGGAAGGCTTAGGAAAGGTTCTATAGCTGTTGGGAACAAAGTCCAAGAGAATCAGGCCGAAATCAGGACAATGATTACATTTGACAGGGTTATCAGACGTCTAACTCTTGCATCAGATGTCTGGAAGGCCACTTTAAGACGTCTGATTCCAAGGTCAGACGTCTGATTTTGGGCGGGTCTCTCCCTGACTTGGATCAGATCTAAATAGGGTTTTTGCGCAAGTCCATCAGACGACATACAGGACGTCTGGAAACCTACTTCTACTGTGGGAATTGATTTCCAAACGTTGCAACGGCTAGAAAATCTCTGAGAAGATATTTTGGGTCAGCCGAGGCAAAACGGTCATTTATCAGACGTCTGGAAAGGCCTAAGGACGTCTGATAAGGCTCTAACGGTCATAATCTTGAGTGCCTGCTAAGCTAGCCAACGGTCCACTATCTGGACATCTGGCAAGTCCATCAGACGTCTCCTAAGACGTCTGGTATAATGTCTGGACTTCTGATTTCGTCAGACAGAACTAGCTATCCCAGCCTAACAGATATCAGACGTCTGAAACAACAGTCAGACGTCTTAAAATACTTTATCAGACGTCTGATTTGGGAATTAGACGTCTGGAAGTGCTGTTTGAACCTTATATTGGTTTTCTAAGTATTCTACAGAAAACCTAAGTATCCTAGGGTTGTGCCGGTGTTCCTAGGGCTACTGTTAGGGTTCTTTGAGGCTCTTTAACATAATTTTCTAAGGAAAATAAAAAGTGCAAGAAAATAAAGACAAGAGATACAAGAAAGGATTAAAAAGAATCTATCCTATTCTTCTTGTCTTCTATCTTCAATCTGTCGCTCCACGCGAGCCTCCTCTATTTTCCGTCAAGCTCCTCCAATCCATCCTGGATGCGAGCTCGAACTCCGTCTAAACACGTCCACATTTGCAATTGACCTGAAATCTAGGACTCAAATTGTAAATGTTAAATAACACGTGTTTTGTTATCATCAAAACAAATGATCGTGGTGCTCTAGCACCAACAAAAGCCACCTAGATTACGAGCAGCTTATCAATGCAAGTTGATTTAGACGAGTTTCCGACGCAGAGAGGTGGGAAATTCCCCTCAAAGATGTGCAATAACATATTGTCTCCTCGGTGCTTGTCTCCTAGGATATTTAAATATCCTACCGGGGGCACGTAAGCACCTTATGCTGATTCAGGTGCCATGGGAGGGATTATCCCAAAATGTTGATTGCCGGAGCCTGAATTTAGCTACAGAAGGCCATGGGCGGCGTTATCTCGAAGTGTCGAAAGCCAAGGTTCTGGGGGTTGCCATGGGCAGTGATATCCCGAAGCATCGAAAGCTAGGGACCCTACAAGGATTGATGGTGGGAGCTAGGAATCCGATATAGACCATGTTGTGAAGCCAATCTGAAGCTAGAAATAAAAAAAAGAAAAGAGAGAGAAAACTCTCCAAAAAATGCAAAATTTCCTCTATCTCTCTCTTACAAAAACACACTGCGAACTGAACCTGGGATAAACATGTTACAAGCACAGGTGCTTTAACCACGGAGTTCAACGAACCTTAGGTTAGTTCCTGTGGGCCTTAGAAACCTTTGCTGTGGACTAAGGCTAAAGCTGTTCAGGTCCGGATCTTGTTTGGTACTTGAGTACCTCTAGGCCTACTATTGGCATTTTGACCTAATCTAACAAAAGAAAGCACACATCAAAAATCTGAGCATAAAAAAGCATGGTCTAGAATTTGAGTTAATTCCATGAGATTTTGCTAAGGGACTAGCAAGAGTTAGGCAAGGGGGTATGATGATAACGTCATCATTATCCATATCTAGCTTTATTTAGTCATATTCCATCATTAAATGCTCCCGCATAACTACCAGAGGACCCTAATTCACTGCAAATCCTTTCTGAGAGAACTGCAAGAAACCAGGGTTAAAACTGTAATTTACAATCATATCATGAATACAAAATAACCGCAAATTTCTCCAGGGGTTAATTAAGGGTCAAATGATCTTAAGAGTCTAACAAGTGGGTTAGAACAGACAGAAAAGGATTTTCACGTGTTTTGAGAATCAAATGACATTTGAAATCCTAAAAATAGCCTACTTAATTAACTGAGATTCTGGTCAGGATACAATTCACTTGAACCCTCTAAAAATTATAGAAAAATGTGCTCTAGGGTTTAGTACCTTCAATTTGACTATTGGAACCCGTCTTGACCCAAAATAGAGTCTTAGACAGATATTTATCCTAATTTAGGTTTTTGCATAAATTGCCCATTCAAACTAGGTCAAAACCAAAATACAACTTCACCATTGGATTTCTTAGGTCCAAATTATGTTTATACCAAAATTTGGGTTTAATCTGAGATTATTTCTACCTAGTTTGCACTTTAGTCCAGGTCTAACTTTCTTTATCTCCAATAGCCCCTCAACTTTTGAATTCCTCACAAAAAAGCCCCTGAGATTCTTTGCATTCTTCACAAAAAGGTCCTTACCGCCATAAAATCCTAATCCTACAACTCCGATGACCTTTGATTGAAGAGAACTCCTTTGATCAATGAATCCCTTCAAAAATTAGAAGGGAGATTCCTTGAGAAGTTCTCTTTCCAATGAATTAGATCTGAAGCCCAACAACCTTCCCAATCTCTCATGCAAACGCATGAGAGATTCAGGTATCTTTCAAGCTTCCATCTCTAGTGACCTTCCAAGCTTAGGAAGCTTGCTTTCCAAGCTCAAATCATCCTCCAAAGGCCTATAAAAGAAGCCCCAATGCATACCATCCATCCTACGCTCGAATTCGGCCGAATTCCCCTTTGATTTCGTCTCTCCTCATCCATCCGAAGCTCCTCGACATCCGATGACCTCCTCTGACTCCATTCTTCATCCGTTTGCAATACCGACAATGGATTTATCCTTCCCTCTCTCTTCCACGTCGTGTTGTACCCACCGACGCCCCTGACAACATCTTCTTCGTTGTTTCCCACTCACCGGAGCCTTCGTCTTCTCCAAGTCCGACGTACCATCGGTGAGGAGATTCCCCCCTTTCGTCCGTTTAAGATTAGGCTAGTTAGGATTAGTTAGGTTTACACTATCTTTCCCGCTCTCCATATCCCAATTTCAACCCTCGACGACACCGTTCACCATCATCTTCACCTCCGGCCACCACTCCGACAAGGGCTTCCCGTCATTTCACCACCCACACACCTCACCGAAACCCTCTACACCTCCACCACATCACACCCATTAAAACCCCCATCTTTATTCATCTTTCCATCCACTCACACGACCCTCCGAACAAACCCACCTTCTCCAACCTATCCCATCTCCGTCCAGCAACCTCACACCCTAATCTTCCACGCAAACACCACGATCACCTTCGCCACATCCTTGCAAACCTCCTGAACATTTTAACCAGGGCTTTTAGCCTGTATTTCATGTTTCAGTCATACCATCGGAGCTCCACTACCGCGATGCCTCCTCTGGCCGTGTTCTTCGAGTTCTAGCCACGGAGCTCCAGGCCACACCCTCCAGGCACTGCAGGTTTGCTCAAGGCACATGCCCAGGTCTCCAATTGGGGGAGATACCCTCAGCAGCCGATGCAATCAGATGGAGAGGCATTAGCAGACGCACGTGAATATGGTGGGACATTTAGTCCCACCTCAGAAGTGAACGAAGCCTCCCTAGCGAATAAATTATTTTCTTGCATTAGGCTTATCACCTCCAAACACTGGGGCGAGGTCCTGCACCCTCACTCACTAGCCTACCTATGCTTTCACTCCTTGATCACTACACCACGTCAGTGACCCTGGACCCGAGTACGCAGATCCTCCGATTACCCTATAACCGGCTACCATGCATGGCCCTAGGAGGGCATGAAAGTGGTTGACCCAGAGAGAGAAGAAAGAGAGAGAGCGTAGGGGCAGGGGGGTTTTGTTCTAAAGATCAACAGCTGATACTTAGACATTTGAAGAAGAAACCCCCCTCTGTGTGTGAAGAAGAGAAGAAGAAGAGGAGAAGACCTGAAGAGGCAAGGCAACCATAGAGAGAGAAGAGGAAAAGCAGAAACAGAAAGAAGAAGAGAAGAAACAAAGGGGAAGGTACTATAGCAAACGCATGTTTAAGTCGTTTGATGGCTTAAAGGTGACATCTGACTTGGGTAAAAGCAGTTGATACTGTTGATATATTTAAGTACCTAAGTTTGAACGGTTGATGGCACTGTTCCATTATTTGAACTCAATGCATATATGCTTAAATTGAACAATTGGTAATCTAAATAACCATTGTTTTTGCTTTGAGATTTTTTTTTCCATGCATAACTATTGTTAAACTCATAGTTTACATTGATTATCATTTCTGAGTAATTATTATTCATTTCTTGGTATTATTTGGATTAAATCTTGTGCTCATTTGCATTATTTATTGAGATTAGGCATTGAATTCCTATTTAATCCTAGTGAACAACCTCAGACTTCAACTTCGAGTATAAATTTTATCTATTTTCAATCGATTTTGACCTATACTATGACACAGCTTTTATAACCTCGATTTCGCTAGGACAAACATGCCTTAAGAGAGAGGCAAGCATAGCACAGAGGCTAAGGCCTCAGAATCAGTTAAGTGTAGAGAGCAAAGGCACGAAGGGCAAACCCCCCCTCTCTCTCTTCTTTTTCTTCTTCTCTCAGACCTAGGCTCAGAATCGAACCAGACCCGATAGGAAAGTAAATGGATCCACACCAGACCCACGTGGCATATGCATGGGTGAGGGCGTGAACGAGCACATGAGGCAAAGCGTGTGGAGGGGCGTGGGGTAGGGACCTGACCCCTATGTTCGAAAGTGAACAAGCTTCCACACTTTTGGCTTATATGCACTACGGAGAGGTCTGCACTTAATGATGTGGGACTATCCCACGCTTCTTCCTTGCACAGCAACAGCTAGCGGTGAAGGCATCAATTGAGGTCGAAGAGGTCCCTTGCAGCTACAATTGAAGACTTGGAGATGCACCTAGAAGTAGTCCACAGTGCCTAGGAGTATCAGCATGGATGAACTTGGTCGAGAGAGGTGGATGGAGCCAGAGAAGGAGGTGGCCACGACGGTGCTCCAGCAGTGACCTGAAATGAAGAACACGGCTTGTTGGCCCAATTAAATTGGCTCAAAAGCTTCCCTGGACTATGGTGAGTACATTAGTGGCAGTGGTGTGGCGTAGGGTAATGTGTGGAGGCCTGGCGAGGTCGGTGAGGGTGCGTGCAGGCAACGGTGCTCTGTGGGGCAAGTGAGCATGCAAACCCTCAAATAAGGAGTGGGCTTTTGTAGAGGGAGTCGAGGCAGAGCTTGTAGATGTGGAGCGGGGATGTTTGGAGGTATGTGTCGTGCTAGAGGCTTCGCTGGAGTGTCATCAGAGTGGAGAACGAAGGTGGTGTTGAGGGCAGTACGGTGGTCATGAGTGAGTTGTGATTGTAAGGAAAGAAAGTAGAGGGAGAGAGGAAAAGATAAAGAGGCTTAGAGGGGAAGGAGATGGATGGAGAGCACCAGTTGTGTCTGACCGGAGTCGAAGACGAAGATGAGGTCAGCGAGTTGGAGCAACGACAACGAGAAGGAGACCCCTGCTGTGGCTGGTGAGGAGAGGAGTTGAGAGGGGAAGGTAGAGGGTTGTCCAATTTGATGGTTGGATGGCTGGAAGAGGAGAGCGGAGAGGGTCGCTGGAGCGGCGTTTTGACGTGGTCAGAGAAGGAAGAGAAGAGGATTTTCCAAGTCAAAACTCGCTAAGGAGCAAGGATTCTCGTCCTAGGTTCTTTATAGGCCTAAGAGAGAAGTTCCAGGCTTGGAAACAAGCTCACAAACTCTGGCTATTTCGTGCAAACTGGATACCCTTCTCTTCAAACCATTTGCATGAACTTTTGGGGAAGAATCAAGGTCCAAGATTGGGTTTATTTGGTAGGGAACTACTCAAGGAATCTCCAGTTCAAATTTGGAAGAGTTTGATTGAGAATCGAGCGAGAAATGCTCACTCGAATCTTGACGTAGCTCCTATGTTCACACCAATGGCATTAGGGACCAATTTGCAAAGAATGATGAGAAATTTAGGGACCAATCTACAAATAATTCAAAAGCTGAGTGTCTGATTGAAAGGAAAAGAGTTTAACCGGACTGAAATGCAAACTAGGTCAAGATGGACTCTGATTGAGCCCAAATTTGGGTAAAAACCTAATTTAGACCCAACGATTCTGATGGTAAAGTTGGATTTTGGTTTTAACCAAGTTTGACTGGGAAATTTGCGTAGAAACCTAAATTAAGGTAGAATTGTGTCTATGACTCTTTTTAAGGTCAAAATAGGTTCCAAAGGTCAAATCAAAGATACCAAACCTCATGGAATATTTTTCTATGAATTTTAGAAGGTTCATATGAATTTAAACCTGATCATAACCTCTATTATTTATGCAGGTCTGAAATTAGGATTTTGGGTGTTGTATTGGTTCTCGAAATGTGCGAACCCTGTTTCTATCTGCATGGACCCACTTATTAGTCTTTAATGCTCATTTGATCTCTATTTCACCTCTAGGAAACCCCTTGGTTATTCTGTATTCATGATATGCTGTTAAAATTACAGAACTAACCTTAGTTTCTTGTTCTCTTCTCAAAACATAATAAGGTGGAGATACAACCCTCAGATGAATATGTAGGAGCTTTTATCTTTTAATCAGACTAAAATGGGCCAGTTAAGGTTCATTATGGTGTTCCCATCAAGATTCCTCAATGTCATACCCCCTCTTATCTCCGATGCGAAGTCCTCTCTTCCTAGCCAGTTTCCTACTAAAAATGAAATTCATGACATTCTCTCCCTAATGCCTTCTAACAGAACCCTCAGCCTAGATGGTTTTAATGAGGAATTCTATCTCAATTGTTGGGATATTTTCAAGAACAATGTTGTAAGCACCATTAATCATTTCTACTCTAGTAATTCTACACCTAGATCATTTAATACCACCTTTATCTCCCTCATTCCCAAAAAACACAATGTCAACGACCTTTCTGATTTCAGACCAATCAACCTGTGTAATGTCATATATGATATTGCCTCGGCAATCCTTGCCAAAAGACTTGCCTCTATTATCCTAAGAGTATCTCTACTAAGCAAGTAGGTTTTATTCAAGGTAGATCTATATTCAATCATATATCAACCACCTTTGAGCTCTCCTAACATCTCAATCATAAGGTTTTTGGTTCTAGTGTTATCTCCCAATCGGACCTTAAGAAGGCTTATGACAGGGTTGAATGGGAGGCTCTCTACCGTATTCCTCAAAGATTTAGCTTCTCTATGCATGTTATTAAGCTCATCAAAGGCTTTGTTCAACACGAGGGATCTGCCATTTTGATTGAGGGGAGATGGCCTTTTTGGGATAAATTTCACCTTTCTCTATTAAGCGTGAAATTTCTTTTCCCTTGGATCTTCTTTATGCCAATGACATTATCCTTTTTCTAAATGGGAATCTCAAATCCATTACTAATCTTATGAGCTTCATCCATGCCTTTGAATCAGATTTTGGTCAAAAACTTAATTTGTTGAAGATCTTCTGCTATGTTGGGAAACATTTCCCTCTTGGAAGACTTACTTGTATTCTTTCTATCCCTAGCTTTCAATTTGGGACTTTCCCTTTCACTTATTTGGGGTGCCCCACTTTTACTGGCAGGGCTAAGATTTCCTATTTCCATGATATTGTTGACAAGATCCAATCTAAGCTTTCCTGATGGAAAGCTAAGCTCCTTTGCACTGCTGCAAGACTCCTTATAAAGCACGTTCTTACTTCCATATTTATACATGTCCTTTCGGTCATTGAGGTGCCCAAGATTGTTATTCGAAAATTAGAGGCCACATTTTCCAACTTTTTCTGGAATTCCAGACCTAAGGAAATGCACCATCATTGGATCTCTTGGAAATGTATCACTAAGCCTTTTGACAATGGTGGTCTTGGTGTTCGGGATTTGTCTATGGTCATTAAGGCTTTTAGAATGAAGCGTGTGTGGAACATTCTTTCTTGCAATTCTCCCTTGATGATAACATCATCATCAGCCATATCTAGCTTTAATTAGTCATAATCCATTGATAAATGCTCCTACATAACCACTAAAGAGCCATAACTCACTGCATATTTATTATGAGAGAAATGCATTGAAATAGGGTTAAACATGCAATTTTACCATCATATCCCAAATTCAAAACAATCATAGGGTTTCCCATGGGTTAATTAAAAGTGAAATGGTCATAAATGTCTAATAAGTGGGTTCATGCAGATAAAAATGGGTTTTCACACATTTCAAGAATTAATAAACATCCGAAACCCTAATTCCAGATCCGCTTAATTAACTGAGGTTCTAGACAGGAGAAAATTCACCTAAACCTTCTAGAAATCATATAAAAATATTCTTTAAGGTTTGGTACCTTTGATTTAACCATGTTAACCCATCTTGACCTAAAATAGAGTCTCAGACAGATAATTACCCTAATTTGGGTTTCTACGTAAATTACCAAGACAAACTTGGTCAAAACCTAAATCTGACTTCACCATCAGATTTCTTGGGTCCAAATTAGGTTTGTACCAAAATTTGGATCCAATCAAAGATCATCTTCACCTAGTTTGTATTTCAGCCCAATCTAACTCTTTTTCTCACATACTCACCCATAGATTTTTGAATCCTTACAAATGGGTCCCTAACTTTGCGATCACCTTCACATCTAGGTCCCTGCCACCATTAACAGTAGTTACAGCTCACCGTTGAGATTTGAGCTAGATTTTCTTACTCAATTCTCAATCAATCAATCACAAATTTGAACTAGAGATTCCTTGAGGAATTCTGTTCCATTTGGACCTGGCCTTGATTCCTAACACTTTCCCAACCTCTCATGCGCACGCATGAAAGATTCGGGTACCTTTTGAGTGTAAAGATCCCAGAGTTCATAAGCTTGTTTACATCCTTGGAACTCTTCTCTAAGTCCTATAAATGAACCCTCATTGCATCGCCGAACTCCTCAGCTCGCTTTTGGCTGGTTCCCCACCGTTTTCCCTTCTCCCCAACTGAAAGCTCCGTGAACTCTGGCAAGCCTCTCTGTCCACCTTCCTTGTTCGCTATCACAGAAAATAGCCGATGGATTTCTCTTCGTCTCACTCGTTCATGTCTTGTAATATCAGCGAGCACCTCCCAGACCCCCTCTTTCCTCATCGTTTGCCCCCCGGAGACTTCCCCTTCTCCATTGTCGACCAATCAAAGTTAGCGCCTTCCCTTCCCTTTCAACCATTAGTTTATGGTTAGTTAGGTTCCCTTAGATCCTTAGGTTAATTCCCTCTATTTAAAACCCAAAAACAACCCCTCGACACACCGTTCACCGTCATCTTCCCCACCTCCGGCCATACCTCCGGCGAGGTCCACTGCACACCACACACCTCTAAATACGTCATCACCTACTCCACAACCTCTGCCTTACGCCTCCGCACAAAACCCCTCTCCAATTTCACTCTATTTGCCACCCAAAAGCCCCACCGAACACCTCCACCTTCGTACTCACTTTCCGGCATCGCCACACTCACACACGCCTCCATGCACTCCGCCGCACCCACTGTTGCACTCGCCGCACCATGGCAAACCTTCTGAGTAAGTTTGACGTGGCCGTAAGGCCTTTTGTGTTTTAGGTATAGGACCTTTGGCCACCATTGACAAAGCTTCACGCAACCTTGAAGCTGCATTCCAACAGCATCTACGCACACCTGCACCTCCAAGTGGTGCGGAATCAGCACCTCCAGATTCCCAGATTCTCAATTGGGAGAAGATGGCGCAACTGCAACGCCAATTAGATGAGCCTTCGCCAGCTACACGCACACAAGAAGAAGATGTGGGATTAGTCCCACCTCGGAAAGACATGAGCCGCTGCAGCTAAATAAATTGATTTTCTGCATATGCCTTATCGCCTCGAGACACGAGGCTAAGGTCCCCTTTACCCACTCACCCAACCCACCTAAGCTCTTCAATCCTCAACTATGACACCACACATGCAGCCCTGGACAAGATACTGCAGATCTAATTACACGATTAAGGCCCGATTATTTGAGAGGAAGAGGAAGGAAAGAGAGTGAGAGTCGGGGAGGGGAGGGTTTTGCTCTCTATTGTTTAACTCTGTGCAGACACTTAGTCGCTGAGAAAAAGAAGGCATTGGCTGTGAGAAGGAGAAAAGAAGAAGAAAAAGGAGCTAAAGAGAAGAAGAGGAAAAGAAGAAGCTCTCTAAGGTGTACTGTAGCAAGCAGTGTTTAAGTCGTCTGATCCAAGGAGCAGACGTCTAATTGGCTCTGACATTGTGCACTACTAGTGTGGAATTATGGTTTAAGTGGTTCAGGCCATTATACATTTATTTGATTCATTGAGTAATTAGTATATATAAGTGTTAGGCTAATAATTAGTGATCTAAATCACCAATATTTTTCCTTAAGCATTCTTTTTGTCATATTCAACTCTTACAACACTCATGTTATGAATTGAATATCAATTTTGAATATAGATTATTCATTGAACATCATTATTGGCTTGATTATTGTGCTCATTTGTATGCAATTAAATATTAATGCATGAATTACAATACTTGCTTCCCATGTTGGACCTCGGACTTCATTTCTAGATTTCGAGTAATAAATTGTATTTGTTGAGAGAGCTACTTAGGAGATTTTGCTACAACGAAACATAATTTAAACTCCTGAAAAGACCTATCAACAACCCTTCTCTATATTAATGAGAGATCTCTATGGTCAATCTTGCAATTTTACCAATCATCTTCCTAACAGACTCAAGCCTTTAGCCAATGTGTACCTTGAAATGAAACCTTTCATGCGTTGGGAGGTTAAAGAGGGGAAGATCAACTTTTGGGTTGATCTTTGGGTTGGGGACTCTACCTTAAAAAACTTTCTTCCTCCTGACGTTAACCCTCCTATTATTCAGGTCAAAGATGCAATCTCCAACCCTACTCAGAACCATTATGTCTTTTATCCCTGAGTCTATTAGAGAGTTGATCCTTCAAACCCCGATTCAAGAAGCTAAGGATAACCCTATATGGTCCCCAACTCCTAATGGTAACTTCATTGTTGCTTCTGCTTATAATATCAACTTTAGAGCCCCTTCCTATGATCTTGCTATATATGAAAGCATTATGGAAGCTCAATCTTCCTATGCAGATGGCCCTTTCTGCTTGGAGGATTATTCAACATAGACTCCCTACTGATGATAAGATTAAAAATCTCATGATTAATATTGCTTCTAAGTATTGTTGTCCAGAGTCCCGTGATGTCGAATTCATAATCTACCTTTTCTCTCAATGTGCTTTGTCTAAAATGATTACTACTTAGACCTTCCAGAAAAGCTTCCTTACTCCTATTAATCTGGATAACTTCTTCACTATTATTAAGGATGTCAATAGCTCCAAAAAAACCAAAAAGACTCAAAGGCCTTATTACTTTTATATGGTTTAATATTTGGTGGATTAGGAACAAACTAAAAAATGAGAATTTCAATTTCAACGATTTTCCTCAATTTTTGAAACACAACTAGAGGCATTTTGATATGGCCAAATGGTTTAGATCTCAACAACCTCTCCAGTTTGCCCTGTCTTGGGTTCATCCTCCTTCTAGGTATAAGGTCAACTTGTCCTCTTACCAAATGTTTGGGTCTTCCTTTCTAGATGGGTTATCCATAAGGGCAATGCAAACTTCATTAAAGCTGCTACTACAAAGGTGTCCAGCATTCCCAAGGAAATTGGTCTGGTGTGTGACCTACAAACACTTTCTAGCGAATTGGAATAATTGGAATATTACTCTTCATATAGAAGTAGATTCGATGCTACTATACTTCTGGTGGAATGGAAAGATCCCCATTGCATGGCATGTTCAGCTATACTTAAATCAGGCAAAGCAGCTACAAAATCAGGAGATTTCGATTCAGTTTATCCATCCCAATGTCAATAGTCTTGCCTAGCTTATCGCTCTTTCTGCATTTGGGAGTTGGCAAATTTTCAAGATTGAAAATCAGCTCACTCCAAGAAGTCATCATACTATCAGGCTTGACAAATTTCAACTTTCACATATCATCAGCTGATTTTGGACATTTGAGTCTTCTTGTGCTAATATGTTCTGGTTAGCTTTGTTGTTGTAGGCTTGTTTCTGTGTTTTTTGCTTCCTTTTGTACTAAGCCATGAGTCGTGACTCTTTTATGTTTTCCTTATACTAAGCAAGTCTTGGTATAGTTCCCCTACCTTTTTTCTCACTCCCTTGGATTGGGGGATGAATAAAACTTACTCCTGCTTCTTTTAAAAAAAAATCCTCAAGTTTTATGGGCAATTCATTCTCAATCTCCTTGGTTGTTCCAACATCTATGTATTCCATCATGAATGAGAAATATAATAAAACCCCATATGAAACCTATTGGATCCTGCACTTTGACAGTCATATAATGACTATAGCATGGTATTATATCTCCAAAACCATACAAGACAGAGTTTTGTTTACCTTAAGGATCAAGACATCTTTGATTTTGACATAAAGCATAAAAGGGAATTAGGGTTTATTCTTTTTCCTCTCCTCATTGTAATTTCTTACAGCAGGAGCATGAGATATGTGGGATATGAAAAAGATGCAGAAATAAAATATCAATCTCACACAAAAAGTAATCACACAAATGCACAATTGATATTTAGGTGGAACCCAAACCCAAGTAAAAACCATCACCTAATCCTCTCGATTTAAGATTTTTCGATCAACCTAGTTGATCAAATCCACTAACCGAGTCACTTAAAATGAAAGTGACTCAACCTCTTACAACCACGCTACTTTAAACCCGAGCGTAGCGTAACCTCAAACCCCTCCTCTTCAAGAGGAGTATTTAATCTCGTGATGGAGACAGGAATTCGCAAAGTGAATACCCAACCAAAGATAAATAAAACAACAATCCTATAGAGCCACAAAGATTAAAACCAAGCTACTATAGGAGTTAGGAAGCTTACCTTTGGTGGAAGTGTGTCAACTTGATGCAGATGCGTGAACCACGTGATGGCACAATGTCACTCTCGTAATCATATGCGGGAGAGCGAGTGCGTAGCGAATGTGGTGCTCTCAAAGTGTGTGAGATGATCTTGGAGAGCAACATCACTTCTAGATGATCTTCTTCTTCTGTTGGACACAATGTGAGTGCAAGTAGTATTCTTGGGTGTGCTTTTGCAAGGCAAGAGTACTTATCTATTTATAGAAGGCCTAGGAAGGCTTAGGAAGGCTGTGGAAGCCTTAGGTAGTCATTGGGAATTATCCCAAGGTAAATCAGGCCGCAATCAAAATCATTAATGATTCTAGCAGGGTCATTAGACGCCTGGGAAAAGTATCAGACATCTAGAAGTCACTTACAAGATGTTTGGGCCTAATCTCAGAAGTCTAATTCTAGGCAGGTTACCTTCTTGACTTGAGTCAGACCTAAATAGGGTTCTTGTGAAAGGTAGTTAGACGATAGGTTGAACGTCTAGCACTAGATCTGGATGTCTAAAAACCTAATTAATTGCGGGAATGGATTTCCCAAGGGACAAATGGCTATTAGATCTGTGCAAAGTGATTTTGGCTCAATCGAGGCTAACATCTATATATCAAGCGTCTGAGGTCCTCTATGCACATCTAATAGAAGATCAAGGGTCGTTCTTCAACGATCAAATTTCTAAGCCAACATTCCACTAATTGGACGTCTGGAAAGGTCATCAGACATCTGAACAAAATGCTGGTCGTCTGAAATAGGCAGACAGAAGGTACTAAGTCCAGCCTAAGTGTTTGGATGTCTAATTCAACATTCAGACATCTTAAAGTTCACAATCAAACATCTGATTTTAGTATTAGATGTCTAAATAGGCTGTCTGAAGCCTATTTTGGTTTTCTAAGTCCTCTATGAAAAACCTAAGTATCCTAAGGTTATGCAAGTGTTCCTAGGACTACTGTTAGGTAACTTTGAGGCTCTTTAACATGCATTTAAGAAAATGAAAGAGCAACAAAAATAAAGATATAAAGAACAAGATACAAGGAAATCTATCCTATTCATGTCTTCACGCTTTCGCTCCTCACAAAGCTCCTTCTCTGTCAAGCTCCTTCAATCTGCCATGGATGCGAGCTGAAGCTCCTTCACACTTGTAATTATCTTGAAATCTTAAACTCAAATGTAAATGTTAAAACACAATGTTTTGTTATTATCAAAATTGACGATCATGGTGCCCTTACACCAACAATCTCCTCCTTTTTGATGATGACAAAATCATAAATAATAATCCATAAAAAATTCCCCCATTTTGACATTATCAAAAAGATTTAATCAATTTTAATTCTCCTAAACTCCCCCTTAAAATATGCTCTTCTAGTTTTTAGGTTAATTTCTTTTAACAAGAATAATATTATCCCCCCTTTTTGTAACAACAAAATAGCTATATGATCATCTCCCCCTTTTTAAAGGAGATATAGCTATGTTATCTATTAAAATATCTCCCTTAATGATGGTCAATTAGCTCATCAATTTTAAACTCCCTCTATCTACATGCTATTTATCAAAAAATAGGGTTTAGAGTGTACCTCCCTTACCATTGCCAATAGAATGGCCCAAATAGAGGTGGATGCCAAACTGGATGGGGCTCCCATCCGAAGCTTGGAGGTTCGGGCATCAGCGTCGATCACCAATCAGGTGGTCGACGCGAGATGGCTTGGTTATTCATTCATCGTCTCGTCGTTCTCCTCTTCTTTTTCCTCAGTCTACTCCTTGGTCCTCCTAACTTAAGTATACCATCCGTCATCTTGTAAATCCAATCTCTTATGTTGTAATTTCCCTTGAAACTTACAAAATAGGATTCTAATTGATCTTTCGGTATCCAGGTTAGCTTGGATCCGGATTTGTTAGTTGATCTCCTTGAAGGAGATCCTTCCTCAACTTTAGGGCTATACAAATCATCTACTTTGTTGATTAATTTGTTAGAATTTTCCCTAAGACATGCAATTTCTTCTATAATATGCATCTTAGTTTTTAGGCTAGAAATTTCCAATTTGAGACTTGTATTTTCCTCAATTAATTTTCTATTTTCATTGATTAGGTCATTATTTTATAACAACAAATTATCATTATTAGAACTAGAATTACTTTCTAGGTCCTTAAGTTTAATCTCTAATCTTTCATTTTCTGATTTAAGGAAACTAAGAATCTTTTTAAAACTTTTGTTTTCTATTTTCTAAGACTTAGCTCACAAAGTTCATCAAAAGCATCTTGTAAATTAGAGTTTACCTCATCATTGTCGGAGTCGCTATGGCTTGCGATGGTCATGAATCCTATGCAAGCTTCACTCTTTTCTTTGGGGTCTTCTTCTTCTTCCTCCGAGGTCGAGTCATCCCAAGTCGCTTGGAATGCCTTCTACTTATACTTCTCCTTCTTCTACTCCTCTTGAGAAGAGGGCATTCGTGTCGAATGTCCCCCTTCTTGTTGCAATGATAGCAACGATTTTCCTTCTTTTCACTCTTAGAGTTCTGTTGAAGCTACGGGTTACTATGCTATCGTATTTGGTTTTGAAAACTTGTCATTGTAGTTTGAAAGTGAAGAACTCGTGTTCAACAAATAAAATTTATACCAGAATAGAAATCCCAGGTCGAACTCAGGGAGGCTACGTCGATCTAAATTCACAATTATATTTTTTTTAGGGATTTTGTTGAAAAGCGGAGTAATTACAATGAAGTAATATAAATAATCAGAATAAGAGAGAGAGAGAGAAAACATTCACTTAATATTTCAAAATGTTTATACAATTAAACCAATGAGAAATTACACTAGAAAGCAAGAAAACTATTACACTAGAAAGCAGGAAAATTCTACTCTAGAAAGTAGGAAAGAGGAATGGGAGAGAGAAGTTATCCTCCTCGACGATCGCTTGGAGGACGAGTCAAACGTGACGACGCCTGGAAGATGAAGGACGGAGCGGGAAGAAGGGGGTCGAGGCAGGAAGAACTAGAACGGGGCAGCACGTTGTCGTCGTCGTAGGATCCACTTCCGAAATGAGGGTGAAATTTTGACTTTATCTCTTGAGGAGCATCTCGAGTGTGGGACAAGCTTCTCTTGAGCTTTGGAGAGGGAGAGAAGAAAAGGAATGGATGAGAATTTCGTATGGAGGGGGTTTCCTTTTATAGTTGCAAGGAGTGAGGGCAATTTGGTCATTGTATGTTGAAAATCATTAATTCAGGACCTTTAGTGACAGATAAATGCATCACTAAAGGCCTGAACATGGTCGTAGTGGGCGGCATGTGCACGCCCGCTCACGTCCCCACGTTCAATGCTTATCCACGATCTTTCAATCTCAGCCGTTCGATCTTTTGAGAATGATCCCCGCCGCTTCAACCGCGTGCCTCATTGCATGCGATGAGGCATTTCCTTGCTACGTCAGATGGGGCGTAGATCTAATTGGGCACGCACGGCCGGTCGATCTCCAGCGTGCAGTCGATAGCGCCCGCTCGTCCGTGCCCAATCGAAGCGCTTCTCACAGCTTGAACCCACGCCTTAACGTGGCCGAACGCCTTATCCACTGCACTGCGCACGTGGATGGGCGAGCGGTGTGTTTTTGTGGAGCACGATCTGGACCATTGGATTGAGATCCAACGGTCAAGGCTACATCCTCCTTTGGCTTCAGAAGATGAAGGCGCCGGTCTGAGATCCACTCTCAGCCGTTGGATCTTGATCCAACGATGGAGAGGCATTAGTACTAGAGGCTTCAGCGATTGTGTGTGGCCGGTTGGGCGGCCGAGATGGTGCCATGTGGCACCATCTTGGTTGTCCATCTTCTGGATGATGTAGATAGTGCCACAGGTATCGGATTGAGTCAATTTTCGTGCTGTTAGGCTATGATCGTCTATCCGAATCTATCCGTGTGGTTGGATTTGTCATCTGAAGTGCGAATTAACACCATCTTGGCCCTTGATCTTCTAGGGTTCCTCAGTCTCTATCTGATGATACGGATATCCAATTAGGGTGATCTTGGAGTCGTTGAACTCCAATCGTCGCCCTAATCAGATCCGTACGGTTGGATCTTCGATCCGAAGTCCCGATAAAATGTCTCCCTATCCCTGAACATAAAAGGAGACAATTAATCTCCATTTTATTCAAACTAATTTAAATGCAAGATGATGCATGCTATGCAATATCTATAGTATGTAATGTAATTCTATGCTTAAGAACATGCATAAATAGACATTTTATGTAATATAAACATGTTACATCACACCCCCATGCCTATCTTTTGCTAGTCCCTAGCAAAAACTATATGCTATTTATAAAAGAATTATGTTGGATTATTTGGGCATAAGTTATTTTCAGCATTAAGAAAATGTTTACTTAGGATCTGAACTTTCAAAGATACAACAGTGCCCGGGTTTCTGCCAAAATGCAGACCATCTCAAGCCCTCACATTATTTGAAAGAAAAATTTCTTTTTATCTTTTTCTTCTTTTCTAATTTTTTTGGATTTTTGAGTTTAAGGTTAAAGAGTGGCTTTCTATGGTCATTCAACTCACCCAAGATTTGATGAGAACCCTAAGTTTTAAGCATCTTATTATGAATGTGATAGACTCGTTGATCGGTAATTAGAACAGACTTCAGGTTTCTACGCCTCTAGGTGACCTTAAAAAGAGGGTTCTACCTAAAGGTGTATCTTTTTAACCGATAGCTTTCTCCCTATTTTTATTTTTATGCGGTCAACATAAGGGTGAATCCAGTGTATATCTCCCTTGTTTATTTTACTTCTCCGCTTCTTCCTAAGTGTTTTGGAAATTTTCAGTGCATTTCTTAAGCTAGGTTCTAGATAACCGGTCGATGAGCTGTTACCACCGACAACTTGCCAGCCATACTCATGCGGTGAAGTGTGTCTTATTTCTTTTGTTTTCTTTTTCTTTTTGACTTTTTTTTTAAGTATGTGGCTTCCCTGGTCTAAGATTTACCTAAAGGCAGCAAGAAGAGAATGGTTCAATGACTGGGCTCTAGACAACCTACCTATGGGTTGTTACCCATGATAACTTGCCAATTATATCACCGTAGAAGGTTCATTAGCTACCCAATTTCCGTTAAAATCGCCGATCAACAAGTCACTGAAAAGAAAGTGTGTAGATGCTTAAGACTCAAAGTTCCCCCAAATTAGAGGGTGTGTTGATAAGTCGTGTACTTATCACCCAAACTTATTTACTCAAATTACAATAGAATTAAGATGGCGAGGACTTAAAAAATAAATCCACATTTTAGTGGATACACGGGCCGATTAAGTCCGAAGACCTGAAGGGTCTTTGTGTTTAGATCCTGATGTAATATTTCCTAAGATTGAAAAGTCCTAATGTCCAAATATTCCTTCCTAATTCAATTTTTTTTAATGTATATATAAGAAGAGAAATACAAGAATTTCACAAAGCTGACCAAGTGATTCAAAAATGAATCCACCCCCCCATGCCTAGCTAATGCAATATCCACATTGAGAAAAAGAGACATGAAAGAAAGGGTAGAGTATGAAAGATATCACTTGAATATGAAGCTCAGGTTAGCTTTGTGTCATATGTACAACTGCTGAGTTTAATGCCATCAGCTAGGCAAAGTCCAGCTAAATAATTCACAATATGGCTAGAGCAACCGTGTCTGAGACGGGTTCTAGAAGAGTACGGTCAATAACAGGCTTCAGATGTTGACCATTGACTTTACATGTGTTACCTGTCTTTGGGTCAGAGATCTGAATGGGTCCATTTGGAAAAATCTAGTCGATAATGAACGAGCCATTCCATTTAGATCTAAATCTGCCAGGAAAGAGCTCAAGTAGAGAATCGAACAACCAGACCTTTTGATTCGGCTCAAAGCTCTTGCGGGAAATCAATTGATCATGTAAAGCTTTGGTTCGAGCCTTGTAGATCTTGGCATTCTTATAGGCATCATTTCTAAGCTCTTCCAACTCAGATAGTTGGAGTTTCCTGGTCTTCCCAGCTAAATTTAGATCTAAATTGCATTGCTTGATCACCCAGAATGCCCTATGTTCAATCTCTATGGGTAGATGACATGCCTTTCCATACACCAAACGAAACGAAGACATGCCGATGGGCATTTTATACGCCATACGGTAGGCCCAAAGAGCGTCCTCAAGCTTTTGAGTCCAATCCTTGCGATCAGGCCTAATTGTTTTCTACAGAATATTCTTGATCTCCCGATTAGAGATCTCAGCCTGTCCATTCGTTTGGAGATGGTAAGGTGTGGAGATTCGATGATTAACCCCGTATTTGCCCAACAAATTCCAGAATTGGGCATTAGTAAAATGAGCGACACAGTCATTGATAATGGCCATCGGAATCCCGAACCTACTGAAGATATTTTTCTTAACAAAATCGATGACCACCTTATGGTCATTGGTTTGGGTGGGAATCGCCTCAATCCATTTGGACACATAATCAATAGCAACAAGAATGTATTGATGTCCAAAAGAAGGGAGAAAGGGTCCCATGAAATCGATGCCCCAAACATCGAAGATTTCGATAGGAAGAATTGGGTTTAGGGGCATCATATCTCTCTTAGTTATGCTCTCGAGTACCTAACATCGAGAACATGACCTTGAAAAATCCTGGGCATCCTTATATAAAGATGGCCAATAGAAGTCAGATTGCAAAATCTTTGCAGCCGTCTTTTTCCCGAAGAAATGTCCACCACACACAGATGCATGGCAAAACTCGAGTATACTGTTGAATACATTCTCCGGAACACATCAGCAAATAATTTGATTAGAGCCGATGCGATACAATTCAAGGTCCTCCCAGAAGTAGTATTTGGCCTCAGATTTAAGTTTATCCTATTTTTGCTTGGTCCAATCCTGGGGGATTTGACCAACAGCCAAATAATTAACAATGTCAGTAAACCACGGGTTTGGACACCTGAAACTGTAAGGATAGCTTCGTCTGGAAAAGTATCAGCAATTGGGACGTCCGGATGAGAAGAATCACTTAAGAGTCTCGACAAATGACCTGCCACCACATTTTGTACCATGATTTTATCCTTGATTTCAAGATCAAATTCTTGAAGCAGAAGAATCCAACAAATAAGCCAGGGTTTGGCATCCTTTTTGGCCAAGAAATGTCTCAAGACCGAGTGGTCGGTATAGATGATGACATGAAACCCTAAGAGATAAGCCCTGAATTTTTTCCAAATCAAATACTATGGCTAGTAATTCCTTTTCAGTAACAGTGTAATTCCTTTGGGTTTCATCCAGAGTTTTACTAGCGTAGTAGATGACAGAGGGCCTCTTATCAATTTTTTGACCCAAAACAGCCCCGACTGCATAATCAGAAGCGTCGGTCATGATCCCAAAAGGGACTATCCAAATTGGTGGTTGCAACTCTGTAGCACAAGTGACTGCCAATTTCAAGAAAACCAAATGCCTTACGACATGATTCGTCGAAAACAAACGGCGTTTCTTTGGTGAGAAGATTGCTCAGAGGACGAGCAACCTTCGAGAAATCCTTGATGAATCTTCTGTAGAATCCCACATGACCAAGAAATGATCGAATTTGTTTAACAGATGTGGGAGGAGGAAGTTTAGAAATAGCATCAACCTTAGCTTTATCCACTTCAATTCCTCGTTCAGAGATTACATGACCCAAGATGATGCCTTCTTGTGTCATGAAATGACTCTTTTCCCAACTAAGAACCAATAGTGTTTTGATGCATCGCTTAAGAATCATTTCTAGATTAGCCAAACAAGAGTCAAACGATTCTCCAGAAAGAAAGAAATTGTCCATGAAGACTTCCATAAACTCTCCCACCATGTCAGAGAATATGGCTAACATACACCTTTGAAAAGTCGTAGGTGCATTGCATAAATCGAAAGGTATCCTACGGAAAGCAAAGGTTCCGTAGGGACAGGTGAAAGTAGTTTTTTCCTGATCCTCGGGATGGATAGGAACTTGGTTGTATCCCGAGTAGCCATCAAGAAAACAGAAGTACTTCTGGCCGGCTAGTCTTTCCAAGATTTGATCAATGAAAGGCAAGGGGAAATGATCCTTTTTCGTGGCCATGTTCAGCTTTCTGTAATCGATACAAACCCTCCAAGAGGAAGCTAAACGAGTTGTGACAGATTCTCCTCTCTCTTTAGTTACAACGGTAATCCCAGCTTTCTTGGGAACAATCTGCATAGAACTTACCTAGGAACTATCAGAGATTAGATAAATAATTCCTACATCGAGCCACTTAATGATTTCCTTTTTGACCACTTCTCGCATATTTGGATTTAATCTCCTCTACATCTGGTGAGAAGGGCGGGATCCATCTTCCAAGAATATTCTATGATTACTGTAAGATGGCTCGATCCCCCTAAGGTCATGAATGGTCCAACCAATTGCCTTCTTGTGTTCCTTCAGGACCTTGATCAATTTAATCTCTTGCTCCTTTGTTAATTAGCACTGATAATTACAAGGAACGTCTTCTGTGGTCCTAAAAGTTGATATTTCAAATTCTCAGGCAAAGGTTTTAGTTCAAGCTGGGGCAGGTTGATGATTGAAGGTAAGGAAGATGCTGAAGACTCATCAAGAGGAAGAGGTTGAGAGTGAACAAAATCAATAACCTCTTCAGAAGATGGCAAGTCTACCATAGTGGGTTGCGGGTCCAATTCATCATCAAAGGAGGAACTTTCAATTGAAGAAACCATCAAACAAGTTTCAATGTTCACATTATCCTCCTTAAGTTCCTCAATAAATCCATAATCCTCAAATTTATTAATCGCCTTAAAAATATCCAATTTCATTCGTTGATCCCCAAAGGCGATTTCCATGCTACCGCTTTCACAGTTAATGTTGGCCTTAGCGATAGCCAGGAATGGATGCCCCAGAATGATTGGTGTGTTCCTCAGATTTTCTGGTACATCCATGTCAAGGATAAGGAAATCTACAGGAAAATAGAAATCCTTGACCTTAACTATAACATCTTCAATAACGCCTCGCGGATTTGTGACCGAACAGTCCACTAACTGTAGCATTACTGAAGTCGACCGAAGTTCACCTAATCCAAACTTCTCATAAAGAGAAGTCGGAATTAGGTGATGGATGCACCCAGATCCAGAAGTGCTTTATCAAATGTGTAATCTCTGATGACACAAGAAATCAACGGAGCACCTGGATCTCTCTTTTTTTGAGGGAGGTGGTGCAGTATAACAGCACTAGCTTGCTCAGAGAGTACCACCTTCCTTGGAACAGATTCTCTCGACTTACACTTTTGTGTACATAAATCCTTTAAAAATCTTACGTAAGCTGGTATATGCTTGATAGCATCAAGGAGTGGGATATTGATCTCAACATTCTTAAAAATATTCAGAAGCTCCTCATTGCTATTAACAGACTTCTTCTTTGATTTGATCAAGGCTTCAGGAAAAGGAACATGAGTCAGATCTTTGGAATCAAGTTCCTGAGCCTTGATTTCTTCTCCAGAATTCTTCTTTCTCTCCTCAGGTTCTTCAGGATTTGGTAGATCAAAACAGTGTGGTTGTGGATCCTGAGTCCGCTTACCACTCCTCAAGGTAACAGAATTTGTAGATGCATAAGAGTTTGGGTCTTGGGGAGGGTTAGGAAAGATTGGAGGGGCTTGATTAGCCAAGAATTGTTGATGTGCAGAAGAAGAAGAAGAGGAAGGACCCTACTCAACCGCCTGAGCATGTGCGCATGGGTCCCTCTAATTTCCGTACCCATGGGCTTGGTTGCCCAGATTTAGAATATTTCGCAGGTTGGTTACCAATTGGGATGGTAGAGATCCAGGTTGATGAGAGTTAGCAATGAGCCCGGTCTGCAAGTTGTCCAGTGAGGTTTTCATTTACTGCATAAGCTGGAGCATGGATCCTTGCATCTCTACCATTTGCCGGTTCAAATCAGCCTGCCCTACGGGTTGACGGGCATTCCAAGCTAGCTGATTGACCTGATTTGGGTGCAACTGAGTATACACATGACCTTAACCCATTGGTCGTTGCAGAGCATAGTTGCTGGGTCGAAATTGGGTCTATTGCCCCAGGTTTTTCCAGGAGAAGTTAGGGTGGTTTCTCCAACCCGGATTATAAGCATTAGAGTAGGGGTTGGATCTAACATTATCCTGTACAGCATAGACATCCTCGTAGGGTGAGGATGGAGAGTAAGAAAGGGAAGGATCATAAAAACTGGTATCAAAGGCCCCAGTTTGGAACCCGTGGGATTCCAAATAATGTTGACTCACAGGTTGAGCTGCATCGAGTTGATTCACAAACTCTCGTCCAGAAGGAGATCATGAAGAATGGAATCCCGAATTTTGGGATTGAGTGGATCGAGAGTTGTTCATAAAATTTCCAGCCATCCACTCTTCCATTCTCTTAGCAACCAAGTTCACCTTATCAAGTTTGTTACAAATCAATTCTATATCAAATGAATGAGAGTAATGGACTTCATTAACAATCAATCTGGGCTGTTGGGATCGGTTAAAAGTATCCATGGAGGCATGATTGATTGAATTCTTGCTTATTTCCTCAAACAAATTGTGTGCACTATATGCATCTTTATTGAGGAAATTTCCTCCGCAAGAAGCGTCCACATGATTTCTGAGTTGCTCAGTCAACCCGTGGTAGAAGATCTGCACGAGTTGCCATTTCGGCACCTCGTGGTGTGGATACCTCCGCAATAGGTCCTGCAATCGCTCCCAGGACACATGAAACTGCTCCTCTGGCCGCTGGGTAAAGGTAGTGATCGCCCATCTCAAGGCATTGGTACGTCCGACAGGGAAGAATTTCTTCAGAAGGGACGATTTCAACTCATTCCAAGTGTCAATTGGTCTTCCTATAGTCTTGTACCAATGAGCTGCTTTATCCCTAAGAGAGTGAGGGGGAAGAGCCTCATGATCATTTGCTCCTCGTTCACGTTTCGTGCCTTGGTGGTCTGGACCAAAGTGGTCAAGTCCTCCAAGTGCTGAAACGAGTCTTCGGAGCCAAGCCCATGGTAATGTTTAATCAGGCTTAACACCTGGCGCATGATCTCTACATCTCCGGCCAGAATCTGGATGCCGGGATGCTCCCCATAATTTGAAAGATCATAAAAATCCTTCAAGGGCTGAGCACCCTGCATTCTCTAGAACCATTCATGCATTCTCCGCATTTGTTCCAGCTGCCTTCGGAATTCCTCCTGTGGATCCCGAGGCAGAAGAGGCTGTTGATAGTCCATGGGATCAATTTAACCAAAATCCAATTTGCACCTCCTAGAATACTCTAGTGGTCCTTCCAATTAGGGATTCAATGATCGTCTTCCCAATATAAACTAGGAGAAGGTCGGAAGGTGTTACAACCCGGTTCCCGAATCCCTACAGGACACGAGAATCGGACCGACTCGACTGATCCCAAGACCCAGTCATCCAACGAGAAAGTAACCAAAAAGCAGTAAAATAAACCACATTCACCATGCAAGTAACTAATAGTAACAAAAGTACAACAGTAAAGAAAAGAACTACTACAGTACACACCACCAAACAGTAGAGAATTAAAAATAGGTACAGAAATATAAAGTTTACAATAAAAGAGTACAAAGGCGTAACAGAATACTCACTACTACAGAAAAATGTGTACAACAAAAGTTCAACTAATGGGCTCTACTAGGCCCAGCACCCTCCGCATCTGTAGGCTCGGGCTGCTCAACACCTAGTCCTGAAAAAGGTGACAAGTATGACACATCAGTGAAACGCTGAGTAGAGTGGCAACCAGCTAGCTAAGAAAAACAATAAAGGTGGACAAGTAGCTGTTGTTTTTAATTTCTTTCTTTATTTATCTATTTACTCTTCCTTGGTTTATTTCTCAGGTTTTTCTCTTGATCTCGAATGTTCCTCGTGGGAATGATCTTGATTGCAGTCTTTTTCGAAAAGTAGAAGTAGCACGTGGTGCTCTCCTGGCCGGGAGAGTCCCCCGTGGTGGTCCTACCCTCAGTCAACCACCCCAAGGTCACTGACAGACGTAACGGTGACTACGGCACGCGCGATAAACGCACGGGTAGCTACCCCGCACTGGCACGCGGTCAGTCATTTTCGTTAACGGGTACTCCCAATGCATAGCACGGAACTAGTATAGGGCAGAGCCCTCTTAGTAACAGAGGTCCAGCCCCTCCACAGCAACCAAACAGGGGTCTTGCTCCTCCACAGTTCACGCACCCTCGCCTGACTACCCTGGTTTGCCCAGTGGGCCTAACAAGTCGGTGTAGGACGGCTAGCTGAACCCCAGGCCCCGTGGGGTGGCTAGCTCCCTCCCTACACTAGTAGCTCTCCCCGGTACGATGTACGCGAGGGCCAAAAGTCTGTACAAAGTGGCTAGACCTAACCCCAGGTCCCTTGGGCGGCTAGCTCTGCTCTGCACTAAACAGGGGTACAGTCACTCTCCTTGGTACTCCGCACTCAAGGGCCAGCTCACTTCTCCATCCACTTTCCCAGTTCCATTCTATTTATTTTCCAAGAGCTCTACTCCTAATTCCCTATAGGGTTCATGCTCATATTTCTCAGGCCAAGCCATACTAGGTTTCATCATTTCAGTTTTATTCGCATATAGCGCGTGTTTCCAACATTTAATCTTTCTTTTCCAATTTATATACAAGCAGCTCGAATTTAGTTTCCAAACAACAGGAATCACATGTAGCAGTTACTAGCAACAGTACTCTACATTTCACAAGCAGCTGTCATCCAATTATAGGCAATTATCATTATTCTTTCTACATATCCAAGACTGCAATTCAGGCATTCAAGACATTTGTTTCAGTGATTCTATTCCTAGGATTCATGCCACACCCTAGGATCTATCATTCAATCTAGTTTTCAAGTCCTAGGATTCATGCCATACCCTAGGATCTATCATTCAATCTAGTTTTCAGGTCCTAGGATTCATGCCATACCCTAGGATCTATCATTTATTTCAGAGATGTATTAATGTTTGTAATTAACTAAGGGGAGCCACTCTACCTGCAAAATCGGGAGTAATGGGGGCGTGATCGGTAGGTCTACGTGCCTCCGCAACCCCAAAGCCGCAACAGAATGAGGTCCTAACACAAGGATCAATCACAAGGACCCACTCAGAACAAGATAAAAGTATTTCAAACAAATAGAGGAACTAATTCTGAGAAGAACGAAATCTTAAATGCGGAAATCGGACCTCGAACGGACCCTAAACGAGTCAAAAATGATAACTCTGACTCAAATCAGATGTCTGGAATATCTTCCAGACGTCTTAAAAAGTGGTCCAGGTCATACCTCACTCTACGCTGCTCCTCAGACATCCAGGGATCCTGCTGAACCGTCTGGACCCAGTTCCAGACATCCGACCACCTCTCCGGACGTCTGGAGATGCTCTCCGTCGTCTGGTGCCTTGCCCAGACGTCTGAACTGCGTGGGAGGGCGTGTTCCTGCACCTTCCCAAAATGAATCCTGCATGCGCGATGAAAACTCCCTCAATACGACACATCTCAGAACCTCGGCGGAATGGCCTACATGGTCGTATCCGCAAAAGGAGGTATAGGAGGAAATACGTACCTCTTAGTCGTCTAGAGCTCCCTCCAGACGTTGCCTACGTCGTCTGGATGTAGGTCCAGACGTCTGATTCTGGGAAAAATTCCCAGAATCAAAACCACCTTCATCTTCTTCCCGCTGTGCGCGGCCGCGCCACGCTCGTCTGCCCGCTGCCTGAGCAGCAGCAGCACCGGGGGAACCTCCCCAGCACAACGCTCCTCCGCACGCCTGCCGGCCGACCTCGAGCTGCTCCGACGAGCTCTCTCCCTCATGGCACGCGTGCTCTCTCCTCTTCCTTCTCGCTGCCCCTCTCCTCTCCGCCACTGCACCCGGCAACAGCGGCGACTCGCTCTCACTCTTGCTCTCGCGCTCGCACTGGAGGAAGGAGGAGACAGGTGGATGTGGTGAATGAGGGAGAGGGGAGAGGATATAAGTAGGCACAGGGGGGAAGGTGCTGCAGGTTGGCGGGTTTTCAATCTGCGCGTGGCACGCACACAGACTCGCGATCATACGCACGCAAAAATTTATTTCCGAACGTCTAGGAAGGCGTCCGAATGTCTGGACCAACTCCCAGATGTCTTAAAGTGTTTTGGATGCCTCAGGTCTTAACAACATAACAAACTCAAAGGAAGTTTCGTCCCCGAAACTTGCGCTAACTAGGGTGCGAAAAAAGAACAATATACGCATAACAAACTCAAAGAGGACCGAAGCCGGTCCGAAAATACGTACCCTCAGAGAGCTCTGGGTACCGCTCCCGCATCGTCGCCTTAAGCTCCCAAGTAGCCTCCTCGTACCGCTCCGAGCTCCTCCACAAAACATTCACCAGGGGTACTTGCTTCTGTCTCAGACTTCGGATGGCTCCGTCGAGAATCTGCACTGGCCGCTCGGGGTACGTCAGGTCGTCACCTACCTCGACGCTCTCGTGGCTCAGAACGTGACTGGGATCAGTGATGTATCTCCTGAGGTTGGACACGTGAAAAACATCGTGCACACCAGAAAGCTGGGGAGGAAGGGCAAGCCTGTAAGCAATGGGTCCAACCCGCTCCAGGACCTCAAGGGGTCCCACGAACCTCGACGCGAGCTTCCCTCTCACCCCAAACCGCTGCAGGCCCTTCATGCGAAAAACGTGAAGGAAAACGTGGTCCCCAACCTCAAACTGCACCTCTCTATGTTTCTGATCTACATAGCTCTTTTGTTTGATCCTGACAGTGCGAAGTCGCCTGTGAATCTGCTCAATCACCTTCTGATTCTGCCGGATCAGCCTAGGGCCAACCTCCCACTTGGTCCCCACCTCAACCCAACTCAAGGGCGCCGTACACCTCCATCCGTACAGAGCCTCGTAGGGTGCCATGCCGATGCTCAAGTGATAATTGTTATTATATGCAAACTCCGCCAAGAGCAAGTGCTCCTCCCAAGAGCCCCTCTAGTCCAGTACACAGCACGCAAAAGGTCCTCAAGTGTCTGTATCGTGCGCTCAAACCATCCGTCCGTCTGGGGGTGGTATGCTGTACTGAACCTCAACCGCATCCCCAAGGCCTGCTGAAACTCATCCCAAAACTAGGACGTAAAACGGGTATCCCGGTCAGATATGATCTCCCGCGGAACTCCATGTAGACGTACCACGTCGTGGATATACCTCTCTTCCAACTGTGCTGGTCCCAAGGTGACTCAGATCAGCAAGAAATGTGTCGTCTTCGTCAATCTGTCAACGATCACCCAGACTGCGTCGTGTCCTCGCTGGGTAATGGGCAAGCCAACCACCAAGTCCATGGTGATGCTCTCCCACTTCCACTCTGGCACTGGAAGTGGCTGCAACGGCCCCGCAGGCCTCTGATGCTCGGCCTTCACCTGCTGGCACACTAAACACTGCTGTACGAATTCACGTACATCCCGCTTCATTCCCCTCCACCAAAAATCGTGTCTTAAATCATGGTACATCTTTCTGTTTCCAGGATGTATGGTGAACCTAAAACCGTGTGCCTCAGTCAGGAGCTCTCTTAACAGCTCCTCATCTTTGGGAATGCACAACTGTCCCCTCATGCGCAGCACCTCGTCTGTAAAGGAGAAGTCCCCAGGGTCTCCTGACAGTACCCTGTCATGCAATGACTGCAAGTACGGGTCGGCCATCTGTCCAGAGATGATGCGGTCTATCAATTCTGGCCTCGTCCGACGTGTCACAGTCACTGCCCCACAGTGCCCCCGTAACTCTAGGGGTCGCCAACTGCCCATCTCCTCCATGAGGCTCCAACTCTGCGCCTGTAAACTGGCCAAGTGGGTGGGTGCCTTTCGGCTCAAGCGTCAGCCACCACGTTGGCCTTTCCTGGGTGGTAGGAAATGCTGTAGTCATAGTCCTTCAGGAGCTCCAACCAACGTCTCTGTCTCATGTTGAGCTCCTTCTGATCAAATAAGTATCTGAGGCTCTTATGATCCGTGAAAATCTCAAAGGTCTCACCGTACAAGTAGTGCCTCCAAGTCTTCAGGGCAAAGATGACAGCTGCCATCTCCAGGTCGTGGGTAGGGTAGCTATGCTCATGGGGCTTCAGTTGCCACGAAGCGTAAGCGATGACATAATCCCTCTGCATGAGCACATCCCCTAACCCCTGCAAAGAGGCGTCCGTGTACACAACGAACCCGCCACTACTGTCTGGGATGGTGAGCATGGGAGCCGAAGTCAGCCTCTCCTTCAACTCCTGAAAACACGCCTCACAAGCGTCTGTCCAAGAAAAGGGCACATCCTTCCGGGTCAGCTGTGTCATAGGACATGCAATTTGCGAGAAGCCCTTGATAAACTGCCTGTAGTAGCCTGCCAGTCCTAAGAAACTGCAAATCTCAATAACTGTATGCGGTCTCTCCCACCTGAGCACTGCCTCAACCTTGGTTGGGTCCACATCCAAGCCACCCCCGTAGATCACATGCCCTAAGAAGGTCACCTCCCTCAACCAGAACTTGCACTTGTTGTATTTGGCGTACAGCCTACGTCGTCCCAGTGTGTCCAAAACCATCCGCAAGTGCTATCCGTGCTGCGTCTGATCTCGAGAATAGATGAGCACATCATCAATGAATACCACCACGAATTGGTCCAAGTACGGTTTGAACACCTGGTTCATCAAGTCCATGAAGGTAGCGGGGGCATTGGTCATCCCAAACGGCATGACCAAAAACTCGTAGTGTCTATATCGGGTGCGAAAAACTGTCTTGGAGACGTCTGCCTCCTTGATCCTCAACTAGTGGTATCCAGACCTCAAATCTATCTTGGAGAATACCATGGCACCTCGCAGCTGGTCAAACAAGTCATCAATCCTCGGTAGCGGATGCTTGTTCTTGATGGTAACCCTATTCAGCTGTCTGTAGTCCACACAAAGGCGTAGGGTACCATCCTTCTTCTTTACGAACAATACCAGGGCTGCCCATGGAGATGCACTGGGCCTCACAAAGCCCTTCTCCAGAAGATCCTGCAACTGAGACTTGAGCTCTCGCAGCTCAAGTGGTGCCATCCTGTACGGTGCTGTAGAAATGGAGCTGGTCCCCGGTACCAGTGAGATCTCAAACACGATCTCACGCTCGGGCAATAGTCCTAGCAACTCATCTGGGAACACGTCGGAGTACTCTCTGACTACTGGGATACTCTGGAAGTCTGCCACAGGGCTAGGCTCCGCCACCACACAATCTAGGAAGCCCTCACACCCCTGGCCCAAAAGTCTCGCCGCCCGAAGTGTAGAAATGCACCTAAAGCCTCCGTCCACTAGATGCCCGTGGAACTCGAAAGAAGGCAACTCCGGTATGGAGAAGACGATCTTCCTCTCAAAGAAGTCCACCAAGGCGTGGTAAGTGGACAGCCAGTCCATCCCCAGAATTACGCCAAAGTCCTCCATCTGTATCATAATCAGGTCAGCGGGAAGGCTGTGTCCCCCAACACTGACCTCACCACCTGTGTACACCTCCTCAGCCACAAACAACTGACCACCCAGACCTCTGATCATGAATGGATCCTCTAACAACATATAGTCCTGCCCCAAGCTAACAGCAAAATTGGCAGCGACAAACGAGTGCATAGCATCGGAATTGAAAAGCGTGTAAACAAGTCTACCGGAAACTAAAACCATACCTGCCACCACTGATCCTGAAGCTCTGGCTTCCCTATGTGTCAGGGCGTTGATACACCCCTCAGCCCTAGGTGCGGACGAAGCAGCCACACTCTGAGTCGGACGGGTAGGCACCGACTGGTACCCTCCCCACGACTGTTGTCCTCCTCCTCGCGCCTAGAAACAGCGGCCTCCTACCCGCCCTCAAATGCTCGACGCGGGAAGCATCTGCTGACCTCCAGCCCTAGATGGGCAGTCCCTCCTGATGTGGCCTAGCTGGCCACACTGGTAGCAAAGGAGGACTCGACTCCCGCCCTCAGTGGGTCCCTACTGACGGCTGGGCGGGGGTCCGGTGCTGGCAGCTGGCCCCTGTCGGGGGCCCCCAAAGGCCACTGATGGCCTCACAAAGCGTGACAGCTCTCCCGCGGGCACCACGTGCCTCCTCTCTCATCGGCCCTGTGGCAAGTCTGGCTGGTAGGGCCTCTTCCGCCCACTGTCAGTGTCATGTGCGGACGGGTTGGTTTCTTCATATGTCATAGCTGCCTCCACCACCCTCGAGAATGTAGGCAGCTTCAGGGGTTTGACATACCCCCGAATACCAGGCTGGAGCCCCTCGGTGAACCTCCAAAGGTGCTCCTCCTCGGTAGCCACGGCTGTCGCTTCGAAATGAGACAGCTCCAAGAAACGCGTGCGGTACGCGCTCATGGTCATCGTCCCCTGGCGGAGAGTGTGGAACTCTCGCCTCCTCTGGTCCTACCACGTCTGGGGGAAGTACTGCTCGCAGAAGAGGGTAATGAATTGGTCCCAAGTCGGCTCGTCCCTCTCCTGACCTCTGACCGCCCTCCACCACCTGTGTGCTGCGCTCTCCAACTGGTACGTGGCAAAGGCCACGTGGCACTCCACAGGAGGGAGAAGGGTGTCAAATACCTTCTCGATCTGCTAAGGCCAATCCTCCGCCTCGGTCGGGTCCCCATCCCCATTGAAGGAGGGGGGCTTCAGCTTCCGGAACTGTCCGAAAAGCTCATAGTGGCGCTGAAGTGGAGAAGCTGGTATGCCTCCAGGTAAAGAAGCCTCGTGCTCGGAAGTACCTGAGGAAGGTGGGGGTGGTGGAGGTCCACCCTCTCCCCTGCGTCCAGCGTCGTGTCCGTCTCGTGGTCCCACAGAGGACTCCCCCTCCTCAGCCCCAGGGAGAGGCGCTCGTGGCGGCAGGTGAAGCTCCTCTCACATGATGTCCTATATCAGCTGGGCGAGGTCTTGGGCCTGAATGCCCGGGAGCAGTGGCTGGTCCACTGAGGCGTCGAGCTCAACGTGCCCACCCCTCCGACCTCGTCCTCGGCCACGTCCGCGGCCCGCCTCGCTACCTCCTCGTCGAGGCATCTCCTGCAAGGAGACGCGAACACGGAACAGAAAAGACGTCAAAACTAATCGATATTCAATGAAGGAACCTTAAAACAGATGTCAAAAGGTATGTTGTGGGGGCTATTCTAGTTATAAGCACGTGAATTAGTTATTTTCCTGCCAGTTGGTTCACTTCTCGGGACGACCTTACTCTGATACCATCTTGTTACAACCCGGTTCCCGAATCCCTACAGGACACGAGAATCAGACCGACTCGACTAATCCCAAGACCCATTCGTCCAATGAGAAAGTAACCAAAAAGCAGTAAAATAAACCACATTCACCATGCAAGTAACTAACAGTAACAAAAGTACAGCAGTAAAGAAAAGAACTACTACAGTACACACCACCACAACAGTAGAGAATTAAAAATAGGTACAAAAATATAAAGTTTACAATAAAAGAGTACAAAGGTGTAACAGAATACTCACTACTACAGAAAAATGGGTATAACAAAAGTTCAACTAATGGGCACTACTAGGCCCAGCACCCTCCGTAGCCGTAGGCTCTGGCTACTCAACACCTGGTCCTAAAAAAGGTGACAAGTATGACACGTCAGCGAAACGCTGACTAACTAAGAAAAACAGTAAAGGTGGACAAGTAGCTGTTATTTTTAATTTCTTTATTTATCTATTTACTCTTCCTTGGTTTATTTCTCAGGTTTTTCTCTTGATCTCGAATGTTCCTCATGGGAACGATCTTGATTGCATTCTTTTCTGAAAAGTAGAAGTAGCACGTGGTGCTCTCCTGGCCAGGAGAGTCCCCCGTGGTGGTCCTACCCTCAGTCAACCACCCCAAGGTCGCTGACAGACGTAACGGTGACTACGGCACGAGCGATAAACGCACGGGTAGCTACCCCAAACTGGCATGCGATCAGTCGTTTCCATTTACGGGTGCAACCAAAGCACAGCATGGAACCAGTATAGGACAGATCCCTCTCAGTAATAGGGGTCCAGCCCCTCCACAGCAACCAAACAAGGGTCTTGCCCCTCCACAGTCCGCGCACCCTCGCCTAACTACCCTAGTTTTCCCAGTGGGCCTGATAAGTCGATGTAGGACGGCTAGCTGAACCCCGGGCCCCATGGGGTGGCTAACTCCCTCCCTACACTAGTAGCTCTCCCAGGTACGATGTATGCGAGGGCCAAAAGTTGGTACAAAGTGGACAGACCTAACCTCAGGTCCCTGGGGCGACTAGCTCCGCTCTACACTAAATAGGGGGACAGTCGCTCTCCTTAGTACTCTATACTGAAGGGCCAGCTCACTTCCCCATCCACTTTCCCAATTCCATTCTATTTATTTTCCCGGAGCTCTACTCCTAATTCCCCGTAGGGTTCATGCTCATATTTCTCAGGCCAAGCCATACTAGGTTTCATCATTTCAGTTTTATTCGCATATAGTGCATGTTTCCAATATTTAATCTTTCTTTTCCAATTTATATACAAGCAGCTCTAATTTAGTTTCCAAACAACAGGAATCACATGTAGCAGTTACTAGCAACAGTACTCTACATTTCACAAGCAGCTGTCATCCAATTATAGGCAATTATCATTATTCTATCTACTTATCCAAGACTGCAATTCAAGCATTCAAGACATTTGTTTCAGTGTTTCTATTCCTAGGATTCATGCCACACCCTAGGATCTATCATTCAATCTAGTTTTCAAGTCCTAGGATTCATGCCATACCCTAGGATCTATCATTCTAGTTTTCATGTCTTAGGATTCATGCCATACCCTAGGATCTATCATTTATTTCAGAGATGTGTTAAAGTTTGTAATTAACTAAGGGGAGCCACTTTACCCGCAAAATCGGGAGTAATGGAGGCGTAATCAGCAGGTCCACGTGCCTCCGCAACCCCCAAAGCCGCAACAGAATGAGGTCCTAACAAAAGGATCAATCACAAGGACCCACTCAGAACAAGATAAAAGTATTTCAAACAAGTAGAAGAGCTAATTCTGAGAAGAACAGAATCTTAAACGCAGAAATCGGACCTCGAATGGACCCTAAATGGGTCAAAAATGACAACTCTGACTCAAGTCTTAAAAAGTGGTCCAGGTTATACCTCACTCTACGCTGCTCCTCAGATGTCCAGGGATCCTGCTGAACCGTCTGGACCCAGTTCTAGACGTCCGACCACCTCTCCGGACATCTGGAGATGCTCTTCGTCGTCTGGTGCCTTGCCTAGACGTCTGAACTGCGTGGGAGGGCATGTTCCTACACCTTCCTAAAATGAATCCTGCATGCGCGACGAAGCTCCCTCAACACGAAACGTCTCAGAACCTCGGCGGAACAGCCTGCATGGCCGTATCCGCAAAAGGAGGTATAAGAGGAAATACGTACCTCTTAGTCATCTGGAGCTCCCTCCAGACGTCGCCTACATCGTCTGGATGTATGTCCAGACGTCTGATTCTGGGAAAAATTCCTAGAATCATAACCTCCTTCGTCTTCTTCCCGCTGCACGCGGCCACGCCGTGCACATCCGCCCGCTGCATGAGCTGCAGCAGCACCGGGGGAACCTCCCCAGCACAACACTCCTCCGTGCGCCCACCGGCCGGCCTCAAGCTGCTCCGGCAAGCTCTCTCCCTCACGGCACGCGTGCTCTCTCCTCTTCCTTCTTGCTGCCCCTCTCCTCTCCGCCACTGCACTCGGTAGCAGCGGCGGCTCGCTCTCACTCTCGCTCTTGCGCTCGCACTGGAGGAAGGAGAGGGGTGGATGTGGTGAATGGGGGAGAGGGGAGAGGATATAGTAGGCACGGGGGAGGGGGGGAAAGGTGCTGCAGGTTAGCGGGTTTTCAGTCTATGAGCGACACGCGTGCAGACTCGCAATCATACGCACACAAAAATTTATTTCCAAACATCTGGGAAGGCGTCCAGACGTCTAGACCAACTCCCAGACATCTTAAAGTGTTTTTGATGCCTCGGGTCTTAACAGAAGGACTGGGGATAAGGACCCTATAGCACAACAAAACAAGCATGTCCTTCAGTGGGGTAGCTATAGATCTACAGACTCCCAAAACCCGCCTTAAGATTGTAAATGATTTACTCTACTTGTGTCTGCTCAATCCAACCAGTTAGAAGGAGGGACTGCGGAGAAGGTTCTTCCTTCGGCTTGCACCTCTGGTTCCTAGTGTACCCCCCAGCCACGGTCATTTAACGCTACTCCCCTAGCTTGACATCAAATTGATCAATACAAGTAAGTTAATCAAAAATAATCTCAAACTAGGCCCCGAAGAGCGAATCAGTCCTTAAGGCCAACGTCTACTAGATTTTATTAAGGCCTGGGATTGTAGTGCTTACGGAATGTGATGGGCCCTTAAAATGGGTTGTGCCCTTAATGATTGATTGAGAATTGTGTAAGTGCATGCACAACCAGGATTTTCAAGCAAGATTATTTGTAATGTGTAGATTTTAATGTTCAAATCTTGCTTAAGTAGCTTTTAGGGTTTAAAATTAGGTCGATTTCAATCAAGTTTGGGGAAAATCAGGTTTTCAAGCACGAGTGAAGATTGCTTTCCTTTAAAACCAGAAATAAAGTGTAGTGCCTGGAATAAACCTAGATTGAAAATCCTAAGGAGAAGCTACTTGATGAGTTGATTTTAGGTTGAGTGGTGCGGCCTAAACAACTCAAACAACTAGCCACAATTGCACCACTAGGTTAGGCACACAGAAATGGTTAACCTAGAATTATTTCTACTCTTTTATGGGTTGCTTTGTGTGTACTGATTCCACAGCTCAAAACCTGGTTAAGTAGAAGCAAATCAAGTAGGTTAAGTGCCTTGAATGTGGCTGTATGTTGTGTGTCTGTTGAAAATTACCCCACAAAATTATCTTTTTATTTTTTTTATAAGTGAGGGTGGAATGAGTGTGAGTGAAAATCCAAACAACCAAACTAATCCTAGGATTTATGCAAGCACCTAGGTTAATTGGAATTTGAATTTTATGTGACAAATGAAATCTATGGAGGGGGGACGAATGGGGAGCACTTATAGTTGTCTTCAACTGCACTTTACACCGGTCTACCGCTTGTCGATTCCCTGATGGAGGTCTCTGCAAAATAATAGACATAAGAGAAAGAAAGTTAGAAGACAATAAAGTGTGTTAAATGCAAAAGGAAGATCTGAAATCATTGCCACCCCGACAACAGCGCCAAAATGTTGAAGCTACGGGTTACTACACTATCGTATTTGGTTTTGAAAACCTATCGTTGTAGTTTGAAAGTGAAGAACTCGTGTTCAACAAATAAAATTTATACCAGAACAGAAATCCCGGGTCGAACTCGGAGAGGCTACATCGATCTAAATTCGTAATTATATTTTTTTTAGGGTTTTTGTTGAAAAGTGGAGTAATTACAATGAAGCAATATAAACAATTAGAATAAGAGAGAGAGAGAGAAAACATTCACTTAATATTTCAAAATGTTTATATAATTAAACCAGTAAGAAATTACACTAGAAAGTAGGAAAACTATTACACTAAAAAGCAGGAAAATTCTACTCTAGAAAGTAGGAAAGAGGAATGGGAGAAAGAAGTTTTCCTCCTCGACGATCGCTTGGAGGACGAGCCGGACGGGACAACCCCTAGAAGATGAAGGACAGAGCGAGAAGAAGGGGGTCGAAACAGGAAGAACTAAAATGGGGCAGCACGTCATCGTCGTCGTCGTGGGATCTGCTTTCGAAATGAGGGTGAAAATTTGACTTTATCTCTCGAGGAGCATCCCGAGTGTGGGACAAGCTTCTCTTAAGCTTTGGAGAGGAAGAAAAGAGAAGGGATGAGAATTTTGTATGGAGGGGGTCTCCTTTCATAGTTGCAAGGAGTGAGGGCAATTTGGTCATTTTATGTTGAAAATCATTAATTTAGGACCTTCAGTGATGGATAAATCCGTCACTAAAGGCCTAAACGTGGCCGTAGTGGGCGGTGCACACGCGCCCGCTCACCTCCCCGCATTCAACGCTTATCCACGATCTTTCAATCTCGGTCGTTCGATCGTGAGATCGAACAGCTAAGAACGCATCCTCGCCACTTCAACCGCGCGCCTCATCGCGTGCGATGAGGCATTTCCTTGCTGTGTCAGATGGGGCATAGATATGATTAGTCACACACGGCCACCCGATCTCCATCTTGCGGTAGATAGTGCCCGTTCGTCTGCGCCCAATCGAAGCGTTTCTCATGGCTCGAACCCACACCTTAACACGGTCGAACGCCTTATCCACTGCACTGCATGCATGGATGGACGAGCGGTGTGTTTTCATGGCACACAATCTGGATTGTTGGATTGAGATCCAACAATCAAGGCTACAACCTCCTTTGGCTTCAGAAGATGAAGGCGCCGATCTGAGATCCACTCTCAGCCGTTGGATCTTCATCCAACGGCGAAGAGGCGTTGGCGCTTGAGGCTTCAACGGTTGTGTGCGGCCAGTTGAGCGGCTGAGATGGCACCATGTGGTGCCATCTTGGCCGTCCATCTTCTAGATGATGTAGATGGTGCCACGGGTATCAGATTGAGTCTATTTTCACATCGTTAGGCTGCAATCACTGATCTGAATCCATCCGTGCGGTTGGATTTGTCATCTGAAGTGCGGATTAACACCATCTTGGCCCTTGATCTTCTAGGGTTCCTCAGTCTCTATCTGATGCTATGGATATCCGATTAAGGCGATTTTGGAGTCGTTGAACTCCAATCGTCGCCCTGATCAGATCCATACAGTTAGATCTTCAATCCAAGGCCCCGATAAAATGTCGCCCTATCCCTGAACATAAAAGGAGACAATTAACCTCTATTTTGTTCAGACTAATCTAAATGCAAGATGATGCATACTATGCAATATCTATAGTATGTAATGCAATTTTATGCTTAAGAACATGCATAAATAGACATTTTATGTAATATAAACACGTTTACATCAAGTCCCTACAAAACTTAGAAAATCTCTTAAATAAAATTCGAAGGTCTTCGTCATTGGAACTTACCTCGGTGTCCGAAGCAGCTCTGAAGGCGAGAGACTTCCTCGATTTCGGTTCAGGTGTGTCCTTCTTCTGCTTCAATTTTGTCTCATAAGCCATGAGATTGCCTAGGAGATCCTCCATGTTGAGCTTTTTTACTTCGTTTACCTCCTCGATGGTGGTGACCTTTTGTTCCCACTCCGGTCTGAGGAAACGAAGAAACTTTCCTTGAAGCTCCCCCTTGATAAAGGTCTTACCTAAAGCTTTCAAACCACTTACTATGAGAGTGAACCTAATGTTCATCTCACTTAGTGTTTCGTTAGGCCTCATAGAAAAAGATTCAAAATCTTAAGATAGGATATTAATCTTAGAAGCCTTTACCTTGAAGGTACCCTCGTGAGTTACCTCTAATGTGTACCAAATCTCGTATGCGTTGGTGCACTGCAAGATTCAGTTGAACTTTTTCGGACTCAATGCGCAATAGAAAGAGTTCATCATCTTGGCATTGAGAGAGAGCTCTAGAACTTGCTGCTGCGAGTAGCCCCTCGTGGGTCTCTCCAGGATGTCGAACGGGTCTTGCATCGGGCCCAAATGGTGAAGTCATTGGCTTGAAGCCACATCTTCATCCTTATCTTCCAATATGGGTAGTTGCTCCCGTCGAAGAATGGTGGGCAGGTGGTAGACTACCCCTCAGATATCCTTGTCACGAAGCTGCCTCCCTCTATTGGATCATTGCCGGGTTGTTATGCCAAAATGCAAGAACCTACTCTGATATCAATTGTAATTTCTTATGGCGGGAGGGTGAGATATGCAGGATATGAAAAAGATGCGGAAATAAAATATCAATCTCACACACAAAGCAATCACACAAATGCACAATCGATATTTAGGTGGAAACCCAAACCCGAGTAAAAACCACCACCTAAACCTCTCGGTTAGGATTTCTAAATCAACCTAGTCAATCAAATCCACTAACCGAGTCACTTTAAACAAGGGTGACTCAACCTCTTACAACCACGTTACTTTGAACCCGAGCATAGTGTAACCTCAAACCCCTCCTCTTCACGAGGAGTATTTAATCTCGCGATGGAGACGGGAATTCACAAAGCAAATACCCAACCAAAGATAAATAAAACAATAATCCTATAGAGCCACAAAGATTAAAATCTAGCTACTATAGAAGTTAGGAAACTTCCCTTTGGTGGAAGTACGTTGGCTTGATGCAGATGCATGAACCACGTGATGCCACAACGTCGCTCTTGTAATCGTAGGTGGGAGAGCGGATGCGCAGCGAATGTAGTGCTCTCAAAATGTGTGAGATGATCTCAGAGAGCAACAGCACTTCTAGATGAGCTTCTTCTTCTCTAGGACACAATGTGAGTGCAAGTAGTATTCTTGGGTGTGTTTTTGTAAGGTAAGGGTACTCTATTTATAGAAGGCCTAGGAAGGCTTAGGAAGGTTGTGGAAGCCTTACGTAGCCGTTAGGAATTATCCTAAGGCAAATCAAACCGCAATCAGAATCATTAATGATTTTGACAGGGTCATCAAATGACTAGGAAAAGTATTAGACGTCTGGAAGTCACTTATAAGACATCTGGACCTAATATTAGACATCTAATTCTAGGACAGTTACCTTCCTGACTTGAGTCAGACTTAAACAGGATTCTTGTGAAAGGTAGTTAGCCGACAGGTTGGAATTCTAGAAACCTAATTAATTGCGGGAATGGATTTCCCAATACACAAATGGCTATTAGATCTGTGCAAAGTGATTTTGGCTCAATCGAGGCTAACGTCTATATATCAAACGTCTGAGGTCCTCTATGAATGTCTGATAGAAGATCAAGGGTCATTCTTCAATAATCAAATTTCTAAACCAATGTTCCACTAATTGGACATCTAGAAAGGTCATCAGGCGTCAGCTAAGATGTATGGACAAAATGCTGATCTGCTGAAATAGGAAGACAGAAGGTACTAAGCCCAACTTAACTGTTTGGACATTTGATTCAACATTCAGATGTCTTAAAGTTCACTATCAAACGTCTAATTTTAGTATTAGACGTCTGAATAGGTTATCTGAAGCCTATTTTGATTTTCTAAGTCCTCTACAAAAAACCTAAGTATCCTAGGGTTGTGCAAGTGTTCCTAGGACTACTGTTAGGTAACTTTGAGGTTCTTTAACATGCATCTAAGAAAATGAAAGAGCAACAAAAACAAAGATACAAAGAACAAGATACAAGGAAATCTATCATATTCTTGTCTTCACACTTTCGCTCCTCACGAAGCTCCTTCTCCATCAAGCTCCTACAATTCGCCATTGATGTAAGCTGAAGCTCCTTCACACTTGTAATTATCCTGAAATATTAAACTCAAATGCAAATGTTAAAACATAAGTATTTTGTTATTATCAAAATTGACGATCGTGGTGCCCTTGCACCAACACTCATAGCATTCCAAGAGAGATATTATTCTTGGATTGGATGCAAAATCGATCAAAATCATGTCCCAAAAGATGCAATTGCACTTTTGTTTCCTTCTCCCCTTAATCTAATAGAATTTCTTGACAATGAAGAGTGCTTCCAATTCTCAATTAAGATTTTGCTCTAACATGGAATCATCAATCAATAGATTCCTCTACCCCTTTATAAGAGTAGGCTCGAGGAACTTCCTAATCCTAGTTATAACTAATTCTATTAAGTCAACTAACTGTCCATATGAATCCTTTATTCGGTTTAGCTTTAACCCATTGACTAAATTAGCCTAATTTCATATTATTATTTGATCTAAGTCAAGTAAAGCACCTTAAAGGATGACTTTTAACACTACAATGTGGTTACTTTTGATGCTTTAAACTTCTTTGCAAACCTTTCATAGTTCCAAGTAGCCAAATTACCAAGGACCTTAGTATAATTCGATAATGATCTTCGAGGGATGCAACCCTCTTTCATTCTCTCTCCTGAGCAAGAGGGTTTTGATATTTTAAAGAGTGTCATTACATAGGACCCTAGGTCCAGACAAATTTAACTCTGAATTCTTCATCCATCTCTGGTAGCTTTTGAAATAGAATATCATGCATGGTTGTAGATAATTCTATCTTCAAAAGACCTACCTTACGTAAAGCCTTTAACATTACTTTTCTATATATTTTAATTCTTGGAAAGGACTTAACCAATTTGTCTCTTATTTTAGACCCATAGTCATCGTAATGTCATCTATAAACTCACCTTAGGAGCCCTCACTAATTGAATTTGGTTAGTTAATTCATCTTTGATTTCCTTAGAGATCTATAAAATGAAGAAAAAGGTAGACTTTTAATCTATGAGAGAAAAGTCCATTACACATAGAGATTGGATAAACATTAGGTTGGGCCCTTGCAGGCTAAGTTTGGCCCTGCCCCGAGATCATTTAATAAATGAGCTGAAAAGACGACCCAAGATCCAACCCAAAATAAATTTTTTTGACTCAAACCTGACTCAATGCAAAAAAAAAAGATTTGGGCGAGGTTGGGACAACCCATTTATCATTAAGTACAAGTAAAAGACTTGTAAAAGGTAATTATCATTTTCAGTTATGTAAATGATAGTATTATTATATTTGCCTTTTGTATAGATTAAAATATCATTGAGTTCTCGTGGGTACACGTGCAACCAAAATGATTCAGCTACTTGTATTGCAAATTGTTGGGTTGAATATTCTACATATATATATATATATCATATAACAAGTTAACTAAATGTAATCAAGTAGGGGAAAATTGCAATAAAACATAAAAGTGTTTATCTTATGTGTTTGTATTTAGTTTAAGCTTGGATGTCATACTTCTCTATGTTATATCAATGATTCATATATAGTTCGAATGGGATTATAGGATTACATAACTTGCATGTTGTAGAGAACACGAGGGCTTTAAGGTTTTGTTTGTGGAAAAATAATAAAAGAAGTCCATGTTTATTTAGTGCTTAATGTATGATACATATATGATATAAATTTTGATATACAGTATAAATATATGTACATATATGATATATATTAATGTAATTGGACCAATAGACAAAGTCTTAGGCCAACCCACAAATGGGCTACATGGGTTGAGTTGGGTTGAGTTTCGGCCACCTTGACCCAAGGCCCAACCCATTTAAAAAATGGGTCATATTTACAACTCAAGCCCAACACAAGTTAATTGCGAGCTCGAGCTTGATCTAGCCTAATCGAGCTTGGTCAGTAGGTCGGTCTAACCCAATACTCATCCTTAATTACACATACAACAAAAAGAAAAGGGGTTGGAAATCACTTGAATACATGTTGACAAATAAACTATCTAGTAAAATCATTTACTAAGTTGTTATCCTAAGTATAGGATCAAGATGAGTAATGAATTCTGTATAGAAATTTAAATTTCTCTAATATATGAGCAGACAATGAAAACATACGTAGTACATAGAAACAAACGAGAAAAAAATGTGCAAACATATGAAAGTTGCTATAAGATAATGAATATGTATATTTAAATGCAAATACAAGGCTAAACTACACATCAAATATATATGTATGAAATCAATACGTGCATCCCCCTGGAAGATAGCGTGAAAGCGGATCAGAAAAAAAAAGCGGATAATTAAGATGTAGATGAGCATGGTCGGCTGCTTATATAACAATTATATGTGTCGATATGAATGTTCCAACTTCGCCGAAGGCACGATGAGCTGTAGAGACAAAGAAGTGACACCAAAACAAAACGAGAATGGTGTACCAAGGAAACAAAAAAGTAAGCAAGCAAGCATCCATCCTTTCTTGAAATCTACATTAATGCTTGTAACCAGATATACTTAAAAATTAACAGCATCGTCTTTTCACCAGAAATTCCATTCAAATATACAAAAAATACCACCAATAAGCCCTCATCCCAAATGTCTTTCTTCTTAGTAAGGCAAGCTCTTTGAACTGGATCTCCCACTCAAAACCCCAACACCTCCACCACCATTGGTTGCTCTCCTCATGAAACGCTCCATGTTCCTGTCGAGACTCTGACTCACCATCTTCTGCATCTCCCTCCTATGTCCCCCCTTCCTCCCAACACCACTCTCCTCCTCCTCCTCCTCCTCCTCCTCCTCCTCCCTTCCAACTCCATGAGGCCCAGAGTGCATCCTCCTCGCCACACCTTTCTTCCTCTCCCCCTTCACGTACTCCAGCACCTTCATCGCCCTCCTCCGTACCAGCAGCGTACCGGGCAGCGCCACCTCAAGCACAACGGGCACCGCACCCGCCTCCGCCACTCTCCTCCTCTGCTCCACACTCCCATGCACCAACACCATCAAGACGTAAACCACGAGCCCCTGGCACCTCGCCGTGTCTCCTCCCCACTTCATGACTTCCACGAAGCAGTCGAGAGATGAGGGGTTTGCTTCGATGGCCTTCCTCCCCACAACCGTCACCACCAGGTTGCTAAGCGTCAGGAGGGCTCTTAGAGAGGAGGGTGGAGTACTCTCCGTTGATAGCTTGAGGAGGAGGGGGACCATGTTGGACGTGACCATGGCCTTGGCATTGTGGAGGTCGATGGAGAGGTTTGAGAGGATGGATAAGGTGGTGAGCTTTGCGTCATTGGTGGTGGTCAGGGTGGTGGTGAGCATGGGGAGGACGGAGGGGTAGGAGGGGGATATGTGGAAGGGGGTCTTGGAGAGGGAGGAGATAGAGAGGAGGAGTAGGAGGAGGTCGACTATGCTTGTGGATGGGGTGGAGGCTGTCGAGGAGATGAGCTACTCTAGCTTTTCCAGGAGTCCTGCTTCCACCATTAGAGCTTTGTTGCTGTGCATGATTAAAAGAAAGAGCATGTTATGATCACGAAGAGATCTAATTACCAGAACTAGAAGAAGTTTAATTCCAAAGTACAAAATATTACCAAAACTAGAACAGGTTAATTCCAAAGTACAAAATATATTATAAGCGAGTGAAGTATTGCCCTTAACTATCGTTCTACTTCTATATCATTTCGGTCCTTCGATGAAATCTGTGATAGGATTATATCATGCATTAATAAGGAACCGTGAAACTTGTGACTTTTGAAACATTTTGTTGTTTCTCAATCAAAGCTACAGCATTAATGCGAAATTTAGCTTTTTCATTATCACGACCCGAACCTAGATCCTTATAGGACCCGAGACCGGCTCGCCTTAACTAATTCCAAGACCCAATCATCCAACGAGAAATAACCAAATAACATGCATCAATCCACAACCACACAAGTACAGTAGCTAAGCAGTAAGAAATTAGCAACAAAAGGAGAAATAGACCAGTAATACTAGAATATTACATGCCTTCAAGAACAAGAATGTTGCCATAACAACAAAACTAGTACAGATAGATAACATAACGGAAAGTAATGAAAATATAGCTATAGGAATTCACTACAACTAGTAGTAGAAAATATAGCTGAGCTCGATTAAGCCTAGCATCCTCAACAGCCGATGGCTCTAGTTGCTCAAATCCCTGACCTGTACAAAGTTATATAACTGGAGTCAGCTAATGCTAAGTAGAATGGTGGCTAAAAACATAAAGTGCATTTAACATATTATTTCCTAATTTCAATTATCTTATAACGTGTTGCTGTGTAGAGATCTCTAATCAGGATCCATTACATTACTTTAATCTTCCTGTTCCCTAAAGGAACGATCTTACTTGCAGTTTTCCCGTGATACAGGATGCACACGTGGCACTCTCCTGGCTGGGAGAATCCCTCCGTGGTAGTCCTACACCTGGTCTACCACCCCGAGGTCATGGTCATGATATAGTGGTGACTACGGCACACGTGATAAGTGCGCGGCTAGCTACCCCGCACTGGCATGTAGTCAGTCGTTTCCGCTAGCTGGTACACCTCAAACGTACAGCGTGGAACAGTACAGGGCCTTGCCCTCTCAGAACAAAACAGGGGTCTCACCCCTCCTCAATCCGTGTACCCTCATCTGACTATCCTGATTTGCCCAATGGGATAACAAGAGTTGGTGTAGGGTGGCCATGCCTAACCCCAGGTCCCCTAGGGCGGCTAGCTCCCCCTACACTAAGTAGCTCACCTCGATACCACGTACACGAGAGCCAGCAAGAGTCGACGTAGAGTTGCCAAACCCACCTCGGGTCTCAACCCAAAGGCGGCAATCTCCCCTCTACACTACAAGGGATAGCTGCTCTCTTTGATACCATGTACACGAAGGTCAGCTCACTTCCCTTAATGACCGCATGTGGGCGGCAATTTCCAGAACCATCTGGTTCTCTATACTGCAGTATTCTTATCTCATTCTACATTCCCCGTAGGGTTCGTACATGAACTTTTCTTTATTCCATATCTGGTTTGTTACATACAGAATAGGCATCTCAATTTCCACAGTACGAGTTCATTTTTCCTATTCATAATGTAGTTCATTTCTTGTAGTACAAGCAGCTTATGATTTATTCAATCATTCATCTTTCTACACATGCATCTTTTCTATCCCTAGTGTTCATGTCATAACCTAAGGTTCAATTGAATAAATATATTCTTGTCATATATTTATTTCTTCCTAGGGCTCATCTCACATCCTAGGTTTAACTAATTTCATGCATTTTATTAATCTTGGAGATTTATAGTCAGAACCACTCTGATAAGATAACCGGGTGAAATGGGGGCTCGTACAGCAGCTCCCGACATCTCCGCAAGTTCTGTACACCTGATGAACTAGAGACCTAAGATGTGGATGGATAGGTCAAAAGGATTTCAAAAGGTACAAACAAGCTACCATTACGTGAAGAAATTCATATGAAAAATAACAATGTTTCATTTACATAAAATCGACATCATTTGGGCCTTGTACGGGCCTAAAACACGAGGTCTGACAGAAATCAGACATCTGGGAAAGGGACCAGACGTCCTAAATAACTCGTAGGCATACCTCTCCCGGGGCATCTCTATCGGATGTCTAGAACGTAGTGCCGACGTTCGAGGGTTACGCCAGACGTCTGGAGATACTTTCAGACGTCTGAAACTATTCTAGCCTGCCTCCCAAGCACTAACACATGTGCGTGCATTGTCAGGACTTTAGTAGAGAAAAATACGAAAAAATAGATCTCTACCAGATGTCTTAAGCTACCAAAAAGGCAACGGGTCATTTCATTCATACTGTCCCTAAAATGTGCATAATGATCGAGACCTCACAAACAACAATGCTTCTTCTACGTATGGAGTTCGAAACTCAAAGTTAATCATTGTGTGAATTGTATTGTATTCATGTTAATTGACACCATTATTGCTAGGGTGGGACTTGACCTCCAAACCATACATAGGACGAGTTTCTACGTTATATAGTTCACGTCGAAGACAAGGGGCAGCTGAGGAGAGATGGGGAGACCCTTTGGGACAAACAAGAAAGGGCGTGAGTACTAGATTGCTACTAAACAAGCATCCTTTATTTTCCCCTATTTACATGCTTTGCCTTCTTTCTATTCCAACCCATTTTCAGATTTCAACTCGACAGTAGATACCCCCAACAAAAGTGTAGTAGTCATTGTCTAACCAATTGGCGCAGACACCTACATGTGCTCGCCCATTCTGTCTTGCCCTAAAAGGAATGGCTCTTTGAGTTACACTACACCCTAACCTAAGTCCCCATGTCAACTTTAAACAGCCCAGAACATGGTTTCTTTGCCAACATAATTGGGAGGTGCCTGCCCCCTTCATTACCTCGTTGGAATACTTGATTTTGATCATTGCTTATAACCAAGTTTGTTCTTTCTTTTCCCTGAAAGAAAATAGGCCAAATCATTTGCTACTAGAATGGAGGTTCTTATAGTCAAAATTTCAATAGTTATGCCTATTTTCAATTTTTGATTTGTTAAAATGAAGAATAATTAGGTCTACATAATACATCTAATCATTCTTTTTTAGGTTACTTGTAATAAGCATTAGAGCTAGAGTTGAATTCTAAGCTCGATAAGCTTTTCAAAAAAGTCTTAAAGACCCTCGTTTAATCCCAAATCTTATGTTGGTGAATGGAGCCCCTATTTTTCTAAAACAAGCATCCAAAATGTTTAATCTTGACTTAGAGTTTACATATCATATGTTATTTATACAATTTAACTATTACCAATAACGGTTAGGGTGTACAAATTGAGCCCCATCTAGTTCGAGCAATTTACTCAATAGTATACGCCTAGCACAAAGCTTATAAATCTATGGATCATATTTTTCAAAGCTCAATATCATTATGATACTCACGCATAATTCTCACTAGTTGACAATATTTGATATCTACATATGTGAGGTTTACTTATAATGTCAAACATATTAATTAAGTTAACAATATATAGATAAAAAGCCTACCAATGGGATGGCTTATTGGCACACACATGAGTAGACAAATGGCTCATGAACCAAATTGCAAGCAGGTCCAAACAAAGCTACCAAATTCTCATCAGGAAAATGTGATAAGAGCAAGCTCTAAAAAGTACCAAGGATGTTACGTCTAAGTTTGCTTGGATTGATAATTCAATAGGGCACTATGTAAACCATTATATCAAGCAATGATAGCAAGTTATTCTAACTATAGATTGTTATTGCACTTTCCATGCCACCCTTTTCCCCTCTTCCTCTTGAAGCTTGATCACCTTACACCCCTTGACCCCTCAATATACCACCCAAAGACCCCTCCAGGATCGACCTTTTCCCATCTTTCCCTTAATGACTAGTGTTAAAATGTGTTGCTTGCATCTTCAAAGTCGCTAGCTAGGTAGGAGCTTTTGTATATCACTATGGTGCCATGCAATGAAAATAATCAATGTGGCCCTATTTACATGCTTCATGCATGAAAGGATGGTTGTTAGGAAAACACCCGAACTTTTATTCTTCAAGGAAGATTCATACTTCTCACATCTACATAGGTTGTCACAAAAGGAGTCTAGAGCTCCTCTCAAGGGAGAATAGGTTCTTCTTTGTGACCATATATATGCTTGAAGGTGAGCGTTAGTTCCACCTAGGTACCTATTGGTCTGTTGTGTCTTTGAGGATGGATGTCATCCAACAATGAGATACTGTCAATGATCCCTTTGTGGATTTGCCTCTTGACTCTAAAGAGTTTGATGGTAAGTTTGACTCTTGAACAACATTTCAAAATTTTCACGATGCATGTTTGAAGCAACATTGAGGCATCACCTCACTTAAGACAATATTGGCAGAGGAAACAATGCTAAACAACCCAACCATTCCAATATGGTTATGAGATGAGGAAAACATTGCTTGCTTATTTTTTCTCTTGCCTAGTTGCCAGTGATAGGAAAAATAAACTTAGGGCTTCTGCTAGTAAGGAATTTCTCCTTGCTCTTAGATTTTCTCTTACTGAAATGCAAGAGAAGAAATTTCTTAAAGGTGTGATATTATTGGTCCAAGAGTGCATAATCGATGTTAGAAGGAGAATGTCATGCCAAGTAAGGTTCTAACCTTACATGGTGTTGAACCGGATGTCAAGACCTCCACAAAACATGCAAACATAAATACTTTTACCTCGAGGGATGAAGAGTAATTGTAAAGTTAAGGACATAATTTGGATCTTGACATATCTTCTTTTGGCTTTTTTCTAAAGAAAGATAAATGTGATGGTTTTGATATCATGACCTCTGGATGCCAATGGGAGGCTCTCCAACTCTACCAACTTCTCGATGACACCTTTGTTGATATTTTTGGCTGATCCAACGGGGAGATATGAGTTTACTCTACCAACCTCCACCCATTTTGGTGGTTCTCGTTCACCGTATAACCGATGCAAATGCACTTACCACTCAAGGAAAAAGTTGTCGATCGGCAAGTTATAATTTCTCTTTTATTTATGAGGTAATTATGTTGGCAAGTTGGTATATTTATCTAGAGATTTACCTTGCAACCCAATAATGTTTAGCTTTGGCAAATAGCCACATGCACGGTACCTAACATTCAGAAATTTCCAGGAGAAGACGGGGACAGAAGGCCGACTTGGTAGGAGACGTCGTTTGACGACTGCTAGTCAATATGTTTGTCGGGTGGTGAGATGGAACCTAATTTGTACCGGAATATCTTGACGAGTAATTGGGCTTTCTGAAAAGAAAAGACTCCACCAACACAGAGGCGAGCCTTTTCCTCCGACATGCTGACGTGGTGGATGAAATGTCCTTCCAGGAAGGAGATTACGTCAACCTGTCGACAGCATCAAAGTCTACGCGTTACTCTTGGCCTTTTTTTTTTACTGTCTTTACAGGTAAGTATTAATTTATTTGAGGAGTTTTTTTTTTTTTTTGGAGCAGGGGTTGATAATCGTTAATTTTTTTAGAGTGTTATTTTTTTTTAGTTAATATGGATTAAAAGTTTTTAATATTGATTTATCTATTGATATTAGATAAATTTGTATTTAAATTTTATAATTTTGTTGTATTCTTACCTTCTTTGATTTAAATTTTTAGTACTGATAATAAGTAAGTACCACAATAGTTAACACTTCAAAATTTATATTAAGTCACAGGTCGTGATTCTTCTTAACTTTATACTTGGTAGATTTTAGCCTAATCCTCCCATCCTCTCTTTATTCCCTAAGAGTAGGGATGAATAAAATGTTACTTTCATTTAAAAAAAAAAAATACTCTAATTTAATATTAATTCAAGTAAATATAAATTGATATTAACATTAATTTACAATTAAATATAATTAAAAATTAACATCAATTTTATATTTTTTAACTCTTTAAATAAATTAACCATACAAAATAATAGTTACAATATGTATAGATTGACTTCCTTGCAATTAACGCAAAACATACTCCTTCGGGCTGACATATTAATGGTAAACGATCGACGTAACTAATTGGAGCTGACGCTACTTACATATATATGTTGGTTTGGCATTGTGTTGACTACCTCACGTGAACCCGACTTCTTTCTGAATGTGTGATGGGATCGGGCTTTTTTTATTTGTGCTGGTAATCTGAGTTTCTTAATTAATCGTTTACCCGATAAAAAATGGTTATTGCTCTGTCGTCGACGATTTCTTTTTTCAGTGGGCTCAGGTGTTCGTGCATTAATTTGAAGCTGTTTTGCTGTCCAACACCCAAGCCTTCCAATTACATATTTAAAAATACGAAACCCATGTGCTTTTTACGTAAAAGTCTCCTACCATAAACCAACTTCAACCGAGAAAATGACCCGATCTTATAACTAATCCCAATCCATATAGTACCTGTTAACATTTTCCCAGTATGATTTTCTGCCACCAATATTGAAATAGCTAGGTTGATTAATTTTGTACTCAAGATCCATCGTGGAATTATGTGCTTTACTTTCATCGATTACGTCAGGAGACCTTAGGGTAACCGGAGGATATGTACGTAGAATTTCTTGAAAGGCAGCTCTAGCTGTTACGAATTAATTATATACATGCATCATTAAGAGGATGCGCGTTATCTTAACTAATATCAAGAAGCCATAACGAAGGCAGGTGCACAATAAAATGATGCATTATATGTCCCTTTCTCAACAATAGAAGTCTCCAGCCAAAGCACATCGAAAAATCTCATCAAATAATTTTCAACAACTAAGTGAAGTGGATTCAACACATAAGGGGTTGCTCAACTTGGTGGGAAATACAATTCAAGTCTTCAAGCATTACCCGTAAAAGTAAGGAAAAACGAACGCCTCACTTCTCCATGTTATCATCTTTTCTTTTTTAGACCCATCAAATAATTTCCGACGGATAGCATTCCTGATCACGAGTTATGTGGTGAGAATATCTCAAGCGACAATGCATCAAGTAGGTAGTCAACTAAATGTTCCAAAGGTTTTAAATTATAGCTATTTAGCGACATCCGCCAGTGACTTGTGCCTTGCCATAATTTGAGTTGAAGGAAACCTATATATAGAGCAACCGTTCATGTATCTCGGGTGCTACACGAAAATTTGAGTGCGAGACTGTGTGTTCTGTTCGGCTAGGAGGAGTGGGGACATAACGTCGGGCATTGATCCCCGCCCTTTGCTATATATGGAAGTTGACGACTATTGTCTCTCAACTTGGACTTAAATATTGGGATCGATACTCGGATTCTAAATTCTTAAAAACAAAAAGATGGCTTTGCCATACCTATAATTTCCATTGGCGAGCTCCACCATCGCCTGCGCTACCAGGTTTCGACGGCGGTCGTCTCCACGGTCAAGCATGTCGACCATCTTTGGGATAACACCGAGCTCCGCGAGAGCCTTCCTCACCACGTGCCCCCCCTGGCTGGCTATCTTCCTGATTTCGATGACCGCCACCTCCTTCTCCTTCCACCCTCCAAAATGGAGCTCCTTAATGGACCGCAGAATCGCTGCTGCCACCTTACGTCCTCCATCCTCCTCCTCTACCCTTGGATTGATATCTTCTTCTTTCAAGTGATGATTGGTAGGCGAGATTTGTGCCTTTGGATGATGGGAGGAGAGGAGGAGGTTGCGGATGAGAGGGACGAGGAGGACGCGGTGGCGGCTGTTGTTGCTGTTGCTGTGAGTGGAGTTGTCGGAGGCCATCAGGTGGTGGAGAGAGAGAGCAGAGAGAGCAGAGAAATTAATAGGAGGATCATATGTGGCAGCCGAAAGTATCGTGCGTTTGGACTAATATATATCACGTGTGGGTGAGGTTTACGTGCCTGAAACAGGTCAATAGTTTGAAAATTAAGCTCGAGTGATCCGAGTCCCAAGTTTAAGAGAAAATTAACTTGTTAACAATAGCTTTATTGCACGCAGATCCAGATGAACAGATGCACCGTTTAAGAGGGTTGTGATTGAATGTTCGTATCCTACTCAAAGCTTGGTAAAATGGAACTAGTGATCACCTGTCAGGATACAATTCAACAAGTTGCAATCATTGACTACAACGAAGAGGACTCGAGTTCAGATCCCACGTTAACCGTTTTGCGTAAGATCCTAACATTTTCGTTTCGCGTTCACACGATCCATCTTATCCGTCATTAATGGATAGTTACGGATTGGGTCTTCATCTTTTTAGTTAGATTATTGTCCTACACCGATGGAAGGAACCAAATCCAAACAGATAGATTTAGGCGTGACTCGTGGCCAAGGGAGGAATCTTTAGTTTTAATCATTTGTCTCATGTTTTTATCTTGAAGCATTAGATTCTTGTTGATAAATATAACATCTTTCAAGTTTGTCCCTTCCAATAGAAATTTCTAGATCTGCTCAAAATATGTATAAGGGCAAAAGTGTCCAAACCAATTTCTTGAAGATGGATCCAACATAACAAAACTGCTAAAATCGAGTGGAAGTGGTAATCGAATGCCCATCTTAATTAGTTTGGCATCTTTAGAAGAAACCCAATTAATCTTAAAGACATCATATCTCCTAAATTTTAAAAACCATCCTTTTAAATTGAGACATGGTAAATCTCAACTTTAAGTCTTATATCTTAAACTTTCTAGGTTTAGCTAGAAGTTGAATGTTCCATTTCTCGAAAGATGACATACCATGATACTTTCCATTATGTCAAGTTTTGCTTTGGTCAATCTGATTTAAAGGTTATATACATGCTAAAAATCTAGTATATTCCCTTTTTTTTATTTTTACCTTTTGAAACACTTCTAAGTTACTAATTTTGTCAGGAGAAGCACGTTAGAATGAAATATAGCAAAACAAGGCTCATCTTAATCTTCTACATCCTTTGACTCCTAGACTCACAAAGATTAGTGTACTTAGATTTCCTCTAGCAACCCTTAAGTTTCAACATGATTTACCTAGTACTTTATAGGAATAACCTCTTAATAGTAGTTCTACTCCTTATTTGTACTGGAATGCATGGTACTTATGGTACTCTCTTAACTAGAGTAGTGAGAACCAATTACAAATTGCCATGCTAATATCTCTAATAGTAGATGATATTTAAATTATATGCATTATTCCTTTGATAAAAAATCAAGGATAATAAAGTACTTCCGAATTGAAAAAGAGCATTAATCATGATCAACATAGGGAATATCACAAATCAAAATAGGCAACTCAATAGAGAATATTGCTTGCAGATCGAACTTATCTAGAAGTTGAAATGTCATTCATATTTTGAAGAGAAGTCTCCAAAAATATCAAGAATGAAATTAAATTTTTCTATCATAACAAGAGAATAAGAGAGTTAGATAATTTTCTTCTCAAAGGTTTTGAGAAATTGTTGTGTCTTAGAGTGTTCTGAATGCTTCTCTATTTATAGATGAGCTTACCTTTTCATTCAAAACTTTACACATGAATAAGCAGTATCAATTAGTATTAGTTTATAATATATGACAACTCGATATCTCAGGTCACTAAACCTTGGCGACTAACCATGAAATCAACACTCTAATATACATCAGAAGCATCATAACATGTCACAACATACTTTTACTTATTAAAAGTTCAATATTACAAAAGTTTCATTTAGTAGAAAGTTCATGATTACAAAAATAACATAACTACTATAGTGAAAAGCAAAAACAAAGCACAAGTTAGTGGTTTTATATTTTTCCCATTTCTTACTTAGTCACCTTTTGTCCCGTCCCAACTAATTAATTCTGGTTCATTATCATTACATGAAAAACAATAACAATAAGAAGTACAACGCTTTTTCTAAGAAATGTAGATGTAGATCTTTTTCATAAATATCGATCAAGTTTATATAAATCAACCCTTGCATTACAAGATCTTTGCTATGGTGTTTCGATTGTTTCCCAATAAATCAATGATAGCGAAAATACGCGTGATTTGTAAAAGCGGATTTTTAACGTCGTTGTAACACGCGAATTCACATATGATTTTAAATTTGTATTCCTAGATAGTGAGGTATCTAGGGTCGTCCAAGGAGGCAATATGTTTGCAAAATTAATTCTCTTGCTTGGAATATAAATCTCAACTTTTTTTTTTTGATATTTTTCAATATATCATTTCTTTTGTTTTTGAATTAAGGCAACATGCGAAATTGTGGCAGGAAAGTGACTTACACTTCAAATTAAATATACTACTTCTAAAGTGGTAAGTAGAGCCTCTCCCTAAGCTCACTCTAGGCAAGTGGAGGCCTAGAATAATTAGGGAGAGGGAGTGAAGAATGCTAAAAACAAAACAATTAGAAATTGCAAATAAGGCAACTAGATTAATGAAAAAGTATTTTACAAAAAAGCCTAGTAGAGGAATGCTTCTACTACTAGAAAAATTACAATAAAGAAAAGCAAACATAAATCCTCTAGATAGATGGTGAAGAAGAGGGCTTCTTGCTCCAAGCTTGGTAACTCCCAAACTTGAAAAGAGTCCTCCAACTCCTTCCTTGCTATGCTCCGCTAAGGTGATGTCCTCCAAGGCAAGCCATAAGGGGGCGTGCCCTAAGCTTCTCTCCAAGGGTGGACGTCCACCCTAGGTCCTTCTCCTTTGCCTAGCCGTCCTCCTTGAAGTAGAAAAGTCCTCCTCCTTGGCGTGGCCCAAGTTGAAGAGAGTGGGGAGAAGAAGGCACCAAAAGGGCCGGTGATGTGCCCCTTTAATCTCCTTCTCTACTCCTTCTTGGCCGTAGGTGTAGGTGGTATAGGTAGCAAAATACACTAATGGAGAATGAAGAAAATGTGGGAAGTTTGGTGAGTATATATAGTGTAGGAAGGGGGGAATAGGTGTCTCTTGGAATGGATGGCTAGGATAGGATATGGGGGGTAGTTGGGGATCCTAGGGCTAAGAATAAGTGGCGCCACCTAAGGGGTGCGAAGGGTGGTAGTTAAGGCTTTGGTGCCCTTTAGAATTGGTGCCAAAATGGGCCTTCTAGAAGGCCATTAGGTGGCGCCACCTTAGGGTTCTAGAAGGGGGGTATGTGGATGGCTAGGATGGGTTATGTGGGTAGGTGTAGGGTGGATGAAGGGGCTGAAAGTTGGCGCCAAAAGGGAGGTGGTTAGGGTTAGTTTTGGCACCAACTTTTGGTGTCTTTTGGTGGTTAGTTGAGGGGTGAAAGGTGGTGAAGAGGTGGCGCCAAAATGAGTAGGATAGCTAGCTTAGGTAGGGCTTAAGTTGGTGGAGCTAGCTAGGGTTAAATTGAAGGTGGTGGATGTCCAAGGAGCTGGTTGCTAGGTATTGGAGCTAGGGTTTGAAGAGATGAGCTGAGGAGAAGAAGTCTGGAGCTGGAACTGGAGCTGGCAGCTGCTGAAGAGGCTGGCATGGAGCTACTCTAGCTGGCTTAGCTTGCTAGTTCTTTGCTAGCTGCTAAGCCAAGCTAAAGTGAACTGGCTTCTACCATAATGAGTTGAGGTGAGCTGGGTCTGGTGCTTCCGGGGAGGATCAAGCTGGTTGAGGCAGTTAAGGTAGCTTAGCTCAACTGAGTTGAGCTAAGCTGAATCCCCTGGAGCTGGACTTGAGCTTCCTGAGCTGAGATGAGTTCTTCTTCAGCTGGCTAGAGTTGAGTGGAGCTGGATGTAGCTGGGTCTGAGCTGAGGTGAACTCCTGTCAACTCAGCTAAGCTAGCTAGAGCTCCTTGTGGACTAGTGGGAGCTGAGATGAGCTAGACTCAGCTAAGTTGAGCTGGATCTGAGCTAACTTGAGCTAGGGTGAGCTAAAATGAACTCTCTTGAGCTGCCATTCAGCTGAGATTAGTGGAATGGAGCTGGGATGAGCTAACCCTAGTTCACGTGAGCTAGGTTCCAGCTGTGGTGAGCTGGATCAAGCTGAGTTCCAGCTAGTCTGAGCTTCTCCTTCACCATTTGCCTTCTTGAGTGCTAGGATTTTAGGGATCTGTATATCTGTTCATCCTTAACACTCACAAAAATATATCAAAAAGACAATAAAAAATGCAATGCATGCCTAACCTAATTTATGCCTAAATGCAGCCCAAAAATCCATTTGCGGAGTAAAATCCTAAGAGCTAAGTTTGTTTTAATGCATAAGAATGATGATAAACTGGCGTTTATCAATCAACATGTATGTTACCAATGTCCACTTGCCTAGATGGTGAGACTCCCCACTCACACTCCCTTTATTCATCCCTTAACACTGTGCCTATAATTCTAGCCAAGTTTGGGTTGTCACCCCTCAAAACAAACTTTAGTGCCTTTGTCCCAATCAATTTTCAAGCATAAATTTATTTCACAACCATCCGGAGCCTCCTAGCCCATAATCCCAATGGACCCAATTTGGTACTTGTTATGTACTTACTACATCAATTCTCAATTCTTAGCAAGTTAAAGGGCCTCTATATCATTGTTAAGTCTTGAGCCCCAACCCTAGTAGGAACCTAGATCAATTTCCTAACTTTCACCCAAGATCTTAGTTGTATAGCATATAAAAATAAAACATAATGCATGCACAATAAGTAACATCACACATAAAGCATAAATAAGAGGAAAGAAACTGAAATTGAAATAAATGTCTAAACAATAGACTTCATGCACAATCATCCATAGCCATCATCAATAAACAAAATGTATAAGTCCTAAGAAAATAGTACTAAGGATAAATGGCATGAAAGTAAAGGACTAAACTAAGTGATTAAGTCCTATAGATCAACTATAGTGAGAACTTGAACCAACACCATCTCCTCTCGCAACTGTAGAAGCTAGCTATTACTCCCCAAAACTTGAGTATGGAGTCCAAAATCAACTATGATGAGTAGAGTAACAAAATGGTAACATGTAAACACTAGAGAAGTGTAAAAGACAAGAAATGGGTACTTTTAATTATATAGTTATCTTAAAGTAACCAATTATTATTCATTTTTTAAGTGTATGTGCCTTCATATGTTTCAATCATTACTAAACCAAAATCAATTCCTTGGAAGGTGTAAGGATCTATTACAAAAAAATTCATACGAGACACTCTCTTGACTAGGAGACTGGCTCACATCTATCTTGTGGCTCGATTAATCTCTCCAAGGTATCTACCTAGGTGGAGTGGTAACTACGAGCTCATGTGTTATGCATCTGAGGTACTACTTTGCACTAGCATACGATCAATCCTCTCCACTATAAGGTATGGCAAGTGGTACCTAATTCATCTCAGACCAAACAACACATACCCAAAACACCTAACTACCCTATTAGCTAAGTAGCCTAATAAGAGAATCGCAAGGAGGCTAACTCACTCCTTGAATTAGTCTCAAGCCACTATGTAATATATAATACAAGCTAAGGCCATAATTTGCAAGCATAAAATTATTCATTCAATCATTCTCAATTGTGTCAACTATCATGTTGTCATTCAGATTTCCTTGGTTATCCAAAATTATCACAAATCCATTGTAAACCATTGTCACTAAGATCGTATCATATTCCATGTCTCTTATCAATCTAATTGATTTAATTCATCTTTCAACTATAATTATCAAGCCAGGGTGTTACTCAATCACAAAGGTGTTCTTAGTCTATGTTACATTTCTCAAGAATTACCAATATTTACATGTATAACAATTATCCATATAACATGCATTGTATTTAAGGAATCAAATATTCAGATCAAGTCTCATCTCATGAATTTGTATATATATTCAACAACAATTACAATTATCTAATTGATTATTAAGCATCCATGTCCACATAATCTCATTGTCAAGTGAATTCAGTCAAATTTAAGCAACAATATTAATATCTCAAGTACACAATCAGATGTAATCAATAATGAAGAATGGGGTTCCTAAACTCAGCAAAAGAATTGGTTATGCACACTAATCAAGACAATACACAGTTTCTACTTTAAGTTACACATAATACGCTTGACAACGATGAAAAGGGGGTTGACCACTCTATTTATGGTTGTCGAGGGGCCATGACGACCCCAAATAACCCAGTCAAAGGCTCCCATGCTCTATTCACATCGCCTCGAACCTGGTACATGTTCCAGGGTGTCAAACCTAGGTCAAATGCACAATGATTAGGGTCACATATGTACTATAGAATTATTCTAAGTTTTAGTGATGTAAACATGGGCCAAAGGACACTTCCAAACTCACTAAAGTGTAGTTCATGTCGAGACAATTCCAACAATATATTATTTGTCAAAATCTAAGCATGATAGGCCCTAAAATGGTCAAATGAAGTAGATGGACCCTTAAACTAACTTGAATTGACTCAGTTCACTTGAACAAGAATCTATGCGCATGTCCAACCACTCCCACCATGTGTCGTGATGGTATTGATGCCCATCCGCTCAACTAGATTACTGACATAGCAATACTAGCACCACTCTCCACTGCACCTGTGTGATGACATGTGAGGGCTTTCCTCTCAAGCACACACACCTGGCCGGTCTTCCTCGTGCATCGTCTCCTAGCACCACATGTTGGAGGATGACTAGCATGCCACTTGCTGTATGCCAAACGTCAACATGGGCCCCTCTCCTATGGTGTGTACAGTGGGAAATAGAAGAAAGAGTCTTCTTTTCATTCTCTCTCCTTTCTCTTTCTTTCTCGATTTTTCCCTCTCTTCTTTTCGTTGTTTCTCTCAAGAATTGAGAACAAAATGGAGAGGACGATAGTGTGGAAACCTAGAAAATATTTTTATATGCTCTCAAGGATGATTTAGGATTATGGATGTTGGTGTAAGGGCACCACGATCGTCAATTTTGATGATAACAAAATACTTGAGTTTTAATATTTGTATTTGAGCTTTAGATTTTAGAAAAATAAAAATGGATACAAATGTGAAGGACCTTAGAGCTCGCATCCATAGTGGATTGGAGGAGCTCGTTGGAGGAGAAGGAGCTTCACGAGGAGCGAAAGCTTCAAGGCAGAAGAATAGGATATATGTTCTTTAGTCTTTGTACTGTGTAATTATTGTTTCATTCTTTGCTCTTTCATTTTCTTAGATATTTGTTAAAGAGCTTCAAAGTTACCTAACAGTAGTCCTTGGAACTCTTGCACAACCCTAGGATACTTAGGTTTTCCATAGAAGACCTAGAAAACCTAAATAGGCTTCAGACAACCTTTTAAGATGTCTAACACAAATATTAAATGTCTAATAGTCATCTTTAAGGTGTCTGAATGTTGAATCAGACATCCAAACATTGAGGGTTGGTTTTAGAACCTTCTGTCTGCTGTTTTCATATGACCAACGCTTAGTCCAGATATCTTAGAAGACGTCTGATGTCTTGGCCAGACGTCTAATTAGTGGAACGTTGGCCTTCACAATATGATCGTTAGAAACGACCTTTAGGCTTCTTTCAAATGTCCGTAGAGGACCTCAGATGTCTGATAAAGAGAAATTGAGCCTCGTTTGACGCCAAAATCACTTCTATTGAGGCTTATAGACATTTGTGCCTTGAGAAATCCATTCCCGTAGTTGTTACGACCCGGTTCCCGAATCCCTACAGGACACGAGAATCGGACCGACTCAACTGATCCCAAGACCCAGTTGTCCAACAAGAAAGTAACCAAAAAGCAGTAAAATAAGCCACATTCACCATGCAAGTAACTAACAGTAACAAAAGTACAGCAGTAAAGAAAAGAACTACTACAGTACATACCACCACAATAGTAGAGAATTTAAAAATAGGTACAGAAATATGAAGTTTACAATAAAAGCATACAAGGTGTAACAGAAATACTCACTACAACAGAAAAATGGCACAACAAAGTACAACTACTGGGCTCTACTAGGCCCAGCACCCTCCGCAGCTGTAGGCTCTGGCTACTCAACACCTGGTCCTGAAAAAGGTGACAAATGTGACATGTCAACGAAACGCTGAGTAGAATGGCAACCAGCTAGCTAAGAAAATAGTAAAGGTGGACAAGTAGCTGTTGTTTTTAATTCCTTTCTTTATTTCTCTATTTACTCTTTCTTGAATTATTTCTCAGATCTTTCTCTTGATCTCGAATGTTCCTCATGGGAACGATCTTGATTACAATCTTTTCCAAAAAGTAGAAGTAGCACGTGGTGCTCTCCTGGCGAGGAGAGTCCCCCGTGGTGGTCCTACCCTCAGTCAACCACCCCAAGGTCACTGACAGACGTAACAGTGACTACGGCACGCACGATAAATGCACGGGTAGCTACCCCACACTGGCACGCAGTCAGTCATTTCTGTTAACGAGTGCGCCCAAAGCACAGCACGGAACCAGTATAGGGCAGAGCCCTCTCAGTAACAGGGGTCCAGCCTCTCCACAGTAACCAAACAGGGGTCTTGCCCCTCCACAGTCCGCGCACCCTCACCTGACTACCCTGGTTTGCCCAATGGGCCTAACAAGTCGGTGTAGGACGGCTAGCTGAACCTCGGGGCCCGTGGGGTGGCTAGCTCTCTCCCTACACTAGTAGCTCTCCCCGGTACTGTGTACGCGAGGGCCAAAAGTTGATACAAAGTAGCCAGACCTAACCCCGGGTCCCTGGGGCGGCTAGCTCCGCTCTACACTAAAAAGGGGGACAGTCGCTCTCCTTGGTACTCCGTACTTAAGGGCCAGCTCACTTCCCCCATCCACTTTCCCAGTTCCATTCCATTATTTCCAGGAGCTCTACTCCTAATTCCCCGTAGGGTTAGTGCTCATGTTCCCTCAGGCCATGCCATACTAGGTTTCATTATTTCAATTTTATTCTCATATAGCCTGTGTTTCCAACATTTAATATCAATTTATATACAAGCAGCTCAAATTTAGTTTTCAACAACAGGAATCACATGTAGCAGTTACTAGCATCAATACTCTACATTTCACAGGTAGCTATTATCCAATTTCAGGCAATTATCATTATTCTATCTACTTATCCAGGACCGCAATTCAGGTATTCACGACATTCGTTTCAGTGTTTCTGTTCCTAGGATTCATGCCACACCCTAGGATCTATCATTCAATCTAGTTTTCAAGTCCTAGGATTCATTCCATACCCTAGGATCTATCATTCAATCTAGTTTTCAAGTCCTAGGATTCATGCCATACCCTAGGATCTATCATTCAATCTAGTTTTCAGGTCCTAGGATTCTTGTCATACCCTAGAATCTACTGTTCATCTCAAGGATGCATTAATATTAGTAAATAACTAAAGGGAGCCACTCTACTCGCAAAATCGGGAGTAATGGAGGCGTGATCGACAGGTCTACATGCCTCCACAACCTCCAAAGCCACAATAGAATAAGGTCCTAACACAAGGATCAATTCACAAGGAACCACTTAGAACAAGATACAAGTATTTTAACAAGTAGAGGAACTAATTATGAGAAGAACGAAATTTCAAACACGAAAATTCGACCTCTAACAGACCCTAAACGGGTCAAAAATGACAACTTTGACTTAAATAAGACGTCTAGAACACCTTCCAAACGTCTTAAAAAGTGGTCCAGGCCATACCTCACTCTACGCTGCTCCTCAGACGTCCAGGGATCCTATTGAATCATCTGGATCCAGTTTCAGACGTCCAACCACCTATCCGGATGTCTAGTGTTGTGCCCAGACGTCTGATATGCATGGGAGGGTGTGTCCTTGCACCTTCCCGAAATGAAACCTGCACGCGCGACGAAAGCCTCCTCATCACGACACGTCTCAACACGTCGGTGGAATGGCCTGCATGGCCGTATCCGCAAAAAGGAGGTAGAGGAGAAATTTCGTACCTCTCAGACATCTGGAACTCCCTCCAGACATCGCCCGCGTCGTCTGGACGTATGTCCAGACGTCTGATTCTAGGAAAATTTCCCAGAATTAGAACCTCCTCACCTTCTTCCTGCTGCGCACGGCCGCGCCGCGCTCTCCCGCCTGCTGGCTGAGCTACAGTAGCACTGGGGTAACCTCCCCAACACCACGCTCCCGCTGCGCGCCCGTCGGTCGGCCTCGAGCTGCTCCGGCGAGCTCGCTCTCTCTTCCTCGCGTGCTCTCCCTCTTCTCCCCTCTCGCTGCACCTCTTCCTCTCCTCACGCACTCGGCAACAGTTGCTGCCCTCACTCTCTCTCTCTCTCACGCTTATGCTGGAAGAAGGAGGAGACAGTGGGGTGGTGGGTGAGGGAGAGGGAAGGGGTATTTGAAGGCGTGGGGGGGAGAAAAAGCGTCTGCAGGTCGGCGGATTTCAGTCTACGCGCACACGTGCACAGACTCGCAATCGTACGGATGCAAAAATTTATTTCCAGACGTCTGGACCAACTCCCAGACGTCTTAAAAAGCATTTGATGTCTCAGGTCTTAACAACATAACAAACTCAAAGGAAGTTTCATCCCTGAAACTTGCGCTAACTAGGGTGTAGAAAAAGAACAATATACACATAACAAACTCAAAGAGGATCGAAGCCGGTCCGAAAAGACGTACCCTCAAAGAGCTCCTGGTACCACTCCAGCATCGCCGCCTCAGGCTCCCAGGTAGCCTCCTCGTACCGCTGGCTCCTCCACAAAACCTTCACCAGGGGTACTTGCTTCCGTCTCAAGCTCCGGACGGCTCTGTCAAGAATCTGCATTGGCCGCTTGGGGCAAATCAGGTCATCACCCACCTTGACGCTCTCGTGGCTCAGGACGTGATTAGGATCGATGACGTACTTCCTGAGGTTGGACACGTGGAACACGTCATGCACACCAGAAAGCTGGGGAGGAAGGGCAAGCCTGTTAGCAACGGGTCCAACCCACTCCAGGACCTTAAAGGGTCCCACAAACCTCGACGCGAGCTTCCCTCTCACCCCAAACCGCTCCAGGCCCTTCATGGGCGAAACACGAAGGAAGACGTGGTCCCCACCCTCAAACTGCATCTCTCTACGTTTCTGATCTGTATAGCTCTTCTGCCTGCTCCTAACGGTGCAAAGTCACCTGTGAATCTGCTCGATCATGTCTTGACTCTGCCAGATCAGCCTGGGGCCAACCTCCCACTTGGTCCCTACCTCAACCCAACTCAAGGGTGCTATACACCTTCGTCCGTACAGAGCCTCGTAGGGTGCCATGCCGATGCTCGAGTGATAATTGTTATTATATGGAAACTCCGCCAAGGGCAAGTGCTCCTCCCAAGAGCCCCTCCAGTCTAGTACACAAGCACGCAAACGGTCCTCAAGTGTCTGTATTGTGCGCTTAGATTGTCCGTCCATCTGGGGGTGGTATGCTATACTAAACCTCAACCGCATCCCCAGGGCCTGCTGAAACTCAGCCCAAAACTGGGATGTAAGACGGGTATTTCGGTCGGATACAATCTCCCGCGGAACTCCGTGTAGATGTACCACGTCGCAGATATACCTCTCTGCCAACTGTGCTGGTCCCAAGGTGACTCTGATCGGCAAGAAACGTGCCGTCTTCGTCAATCTGTCAACGATCACCCAGACTGCGTCGTGTCCTCGCTGGGTAACGGGCAAGCCCACCACCAAGTCCATGGTGATGCTCTCGCACTTCCACTCTAGCACTGGAAGTGGCTGCAACGGCCCCGTAGGCCTCTGATGCTTGGCCTTTACCTGCTGGCACACTAAACACTACTATACGAATTCACCTACATCCCGCTTCATCCCTCTCCACCAAAAGTCGCGTCTCAAATCATGGTACATCTTTGTGTTTCCGGGATGTATGGTGAACCTAGAACCTTGTGCCTCAGTTAGGAAATCTCTCAACAACTCCTCGTCCTTGGGAACGGACAAACGTCCCCTCATGCGCAGTACCTGGTCTATAAAAGAGAAGTTCCCAGGGTCTCCTGACAGCACCTTGTCACGCAATGACTGTAAGTATGAGTCGGCCATCTATCCAGCGATGATGCGGTCTATCAGCTCTGGCCTCATCTGTCGTGTCACCGTCACTGCCCCACAGTGCCCCAGTAACTCTAGGAGCCGCCAGCTACCCATCTCCTCCATGAGGCTCCAACTCTGCCCCTGTAAATTGGCCAAGTGGGTAGGTGCCTTCCGGCTCAAGGCGTCAGCCACCATGTTAGCCTTTCCCGGGTGGTAGGAAATGAAGGTTCGTCCCTTCTACCAGGAGGGGTGACGTAATAAATTGCGGAAATAAAAATATAAAGCAATTTCACAAGAAATTAAGCAATCCCACAATGTACACAAAGATTTTTAGGTGGAAACCCAAACCGGGTAAAAACCACCACCTAACCCTCTCGAGTTAGGATTTTCCGATCAACCAAGTTGATCAAATCCACTAACCGAATCACTTTGAACGAGGGTGATTCAACCTCAATACAACCACGCTACAAGTACAAGGGTAGCGTTCCTCAACCCCTTCTCTCCACGAGAAGGATTTTGTCCCACGAAGGAGACGGGAATTCGCAAAGCGAATACCCAACCAAATTACAAAGGTAAAATAAAACAAACCTATAGAGCCAACAAAGTAATAAACCTAAGCTTCTATAGGATTTAGGAAACTCCCCTTTGCAAGGAGTGCGTCGACGATGACGCGGGTGCGTGAGCCACGCGACGGCGCAACTTCGCTCTCGTAGACAACGGCGGGAGAGCGGGTGCGCAACGGCTGGATGCTCTCAAGATGTAGAACTTGAGCTTAGAGAGCAAGAGCTTCTTGGACACAAGAGTGTGAGAGTGTATAGCTAAGTGTGTCTTGTGTCTTTCTTAGTGTATATCTTGTGTGTTTTTGAGTTGCAAAGACTCCCCTCTATTTATAGAGGCCTTAGGAAGGCTTTGGAAGGCTTGGAAAAGCTTCCATAGCCGTTGGGTGCAAAGCCCAAGAGAATCAGGCCGAAATCAGGACAATGATTGCATTTGACAGGGTTATCAGACGTCTAACTCTGGCATCAGACGTCTGGAAGGCCACTTTAAGACGTCTGATTCCAAGGTCAGACGTCTGATTCTATGCGGGTTTCTCCCTGACTTGAATCAGATCTAAACAGGGTTTTTGTACAAGTCCATCAGACGACATAGAGGACGTCTGGCACTAAGTATGGACGTCTGGAAACCTACTTTTACCGTGGGAATTGATTTCCAAACGTTGCAACGGCTAGAAAATCTCTGAGAAGAGATTTTGGGTCAGCCGAGGCAAAACGGTCATTTATCAGACGTCTGTGAAGTCCTATGGACGTCTGATAAGGCTCTAACGGTCATATTCTTGAGTGTCTTCTAAGCCAGCCAACGGTCCACTAACTGGACGTCTGGCAAAGTCATCAGACGTCTCCTAAGACGTCTGGTATAAGGTCTGGACGTCCGAATTCATCAGACAGAACTAACTATGTCCAGCCTAACAGTTATCAGACGTCTGAAACAACAGTCAGACGTCTTAAAATCCTTTATCAGACGTCTGATTAGTGAATTAGACGTCTGGAAAGTCAGTTTTAACCCTATATTGGTTTTCTAAGTGTTCTACAGAAAACCTACGTATCCTAGGGTTGTGCAGGTGTTCCTAGGACTACTGTTAGGGTTCTTTGAGGCTCTTTAACATAATGTCTAAGGAAAATAAAGAGCAAGAAAATAAATACAAGAGATACATGAAAGGATAAAAAAGAATCTATCCTATTCTTCTTGTCTTCCATCTACAATCTTTCGCTCCACGCGAACCTCCTCTGTTTTCCGTCAAGCTCCTCCAATCCGTCCTGGATGCGAGCTCGAGTTCCGTCTAAACACGTCTTCATTTGCAATTGACCTGAAATCTAGGACTCAAATTGCAAATGTTAAATAACACGTGTTTTGTTATCATCAAAACAAATGATCGTGGTGCTCTAGCACCAACAGGAAATGCTACAGTCATAGTCCTTCAGGAGCTCCAACCAATGTCTCTGTCTCATGTTAAGCTCCTTCTGATCAAACAAGTATCTAAGGCTCTTATGATCTATGAAAATCTCAAAGGTCTCACCATACAAGTAGTGCCTCCAAGTCTTCAGCGCGAAGACGACAGTTGCCAGCTCCAGGTCGTGGGTAAGGTAGCTATGCTCATGGGGCTTCAGTTGCCGTGAAGAGTAAGCGACAACGTGACCTCTCTGCATGAGCACACCCCCTAACCCCTGCAAAGAGGCATCCATGTACACAACGAACCTGCCACTACTGTCTGGGATGGTGAGCACAGGAGCCGAAGTCAGCCTCTCCTTTAGCTCTTGAAAACACGCCTCACAAGTGTTTGTCCAAGTAAAGGGCATGTCCTTCTAGGTCAGCAGTGTCATAGGACGTGCAATCTGCAAGATGCCCCTGATAAATCTCCTGTAGTAGCCTGCTAGTCCCAAGAAACTGCGGATCTCAGTAATCGTACGCGGTCTCTCCCACCTAAGCACTACCTCAACCTTAGCTAGGTCCACAGGCAAGCCATCCCCGAAGATCACATGACCCAAGAAGGTCACCTCCCCCAACTAGAACTCACACTTGTTGTATTTGGCGTACAGCCTACGTCGTCTCAGTATGTCCAAAACCATCTGCAAGTGCTGTCCGTGCTGCATCTGATCTCGAGAATAGATGAGCACATCATCAATAAATACCACCACGAACTGGTCCAAGTACGTCTGAACACCCGGTTCATCAAATCCATGAAGGCAGCGGGGGCATTGGTCAGCCCAAACTGCATGACCAAAAATTCATAGTGTCTGTACCGAGTGCGGAAAGCTGTCTTAGAGACATCTGCCTCCTTGATCCTCAACTGGTGGTATCCATACCTCAAGTCGATCTTGGAGAATACTGTGGCACCTCACAGCTGGACAAACAAGTCATCAATCCTCAGCAGCGAATACCTGTTCTTGATAGTGACCTTATTCAGATGTCTGTAGTCCACACAAAGGCATAGGGTAACATCCTTCTTTACGAACAATACCGGGGCTCCCCATGGAGATGCACTGGGCCTCACAAAGCCCTTCTCCAGAAGATCCTACAACTGAGACTTGAGCTCTCGCAGCTCAAGTGGTGCCATCCTGTACGATGCTGTAGAGATAGGGCTGGTCCCTGGTACCAATGAGATCTCAAATTCGATCTCACGCTCGGGAGGTAGTCCTGGCAACTCATCTGGGAACACGTTGAGGTACTCTCTGACCACCATGATACTTTGGAAGTCTGTCACAGGGCTGGGCTCCGCCACCACACAAGCTAGGAAGCCCTCACACCCCTGGCTCAAAAGTCTCACCGCCCAAAGTGTAGAAATGCACCTAAAGCCTCCGTCCACTGGCTACCCGTGGAACTCCAAAGAAGGCAACTCTGGTATGGAGAAGATGATCTTCCTCTCAAAGCAGTCCACCAAGGCGTGGTAAGCAGACAGCCAGTCCATCCCCAGAATTACGCCAAAGTCCTCCATCTGTATCATAATCAGGTCGGCAGGAAGGCTGTGTCCCCCAACACTGACCTCACAACCTGTGTACACCTCCTCAGCTACAAATAGCTGACCACTCGGACCTCTGATCACGAACGAATCCTCTAACAACATACAGTCCTGCCCCAAACTAACCGCAAAACTGGTAGTGACAAACGAGTGCGTAGCGTCGAAATCGAAAACCATACCTGCCACCACTGATCCCAAAGCTCTAGCATCCCTGTGTGTCAGGGCGTTGATACGCCCCTTAGCTCTAAGTGTGGACGAAGCATCCACACTCTGCGTCGGATGGGTAGCCACTGGCCGGTACCCTCCCCACGACTACTGTCCTCCTCCTCGCGCCTGGAAACCACGGCCTCTTGCTCGCCCTCTAGTGCTCTGTGCGAGAAGCATCTACTGACCTCCAACCCTAGACGGGCAGTCCCTCCTGATGTGGCATGGCTGGCCACACTGGTAGCAAAGGGGGACTCGACTCCCGCCCTCAGTGGGTCCCCGCTGACGACTGGGCGGGGGTCTGGTGTTAGCAGCTGGCCCCTGTTAGGGGCCCCCAAAGGCCACTGATGGCCCCGCAAAGCGTGACGGCTCTCCTGCGGGCACCACGTGCCTCCTCTCTCGTCGGCCCTGTGAGAAGTCTGGCTGGTAGGGCCGCTTCCGCCCGCTGTCAGTGTCACGTGCGGACGGGTTGGTCTCTTCATACGTCATAGCTGCCTCCACCACCCTCGAGAACGTTGACAGCTTTAAGGGTTTGACATACCCCCGAATAGCAAGCTGGAGCCCCTCGGTGAACCTCTAAAGGCGCTCCTCCTCAGTAGCCACGGCTGTCACTGTGAAACGAGACAGCTCCAGGAGACGCGTAAGGTACGCGCTGACGGTCGTCGTCCCCTGGCAGAGAGTGTGGAACTCCCGCCTCCTCTGGTCTTGCCATGTCTGGGGAAAGTACTGCTCGTAGAAGAGGGTGACGAACTAGTCCCAAGTCGGCTCGTCCTTCTCCTGACCCTTGACCGCCCTCCACCACCTGTGTGCCGCGCTCTCCAGCTGGTACGTGGTAAAGGCCACACGGCACTCCACAGGGGGGGAAGGGTGTCAAAAACCTTCTCGATCTGCTCGAGCCAGTCCTCCACCTCGGTCGGGTCCTCATCCCCCTTGAAGGAGGGGGCTTTAGCTTCGGGAACTGTCCGAAAAGCTCAAAGTGGCGCTGAAGTGGGGATGCTGGTGTGCCTCCAAGTAAAGAAGCCTCGTGCTCGGAAGTGCCAGAGGAAGGTGGGGATGGTGGAGGTCCACCCTCTCCCCCGTGTCCAGCGTCGTGTCCGTCTCGTGGTCCCACAAAGGACTTCCCCTCCTCAGCCCCAGGGAGAGGCGCTCGTGGCGGTGGGTGAAGCTCCTCTCGCACAATGTCCCGTATCAGCTGGGCGAGGTCCTGGGCCTGAATGCACGGAAGCAGTGGCTGGTCCACTGAAGCGTCGACCTCAATGCACCTGCCCCTCCGACCTCATCCTAGACCGCGTCCGCGGCTTGCCTCGCTACCTCCTCGTCGAGGCATCTCCTACAAGGAGACGCGAACACAGAACAGAAAAGACGTCAAAACTAATCAATATTCAATGAAGTAACCTTAAAACAGATGTCAAAAGGTACGTTGTGGTGGCTACTCTAGTTACAAGCACGTGAATTGGTTATTTTCCAGGCAGTTGGTTCACTTCTCGGGATGACCTTGCTCTGATACCATCTTGTTAAGACCTGGTTCCCGAATCCCTACAGGACACAAGAATTGGATCGACTCGACTGATCCCAAGACCCAGTCGTCCAATAAGAAAGTAACCAAAAAGTAGTAAAATAAACCACATTCACCATGCAAGTAACTAACAGTAACAAAAGTACAGCAGTAAAGAAAAGAACTACTACAGTACATACTACCACAACAGTAGAGAATTTAAAAATAGGTAGAGAAATATGAAGTTTACAATAAAAGCGTACAAGGTGTAACAGAAATACTCACTACAACAGAAAAACGGTACAATAAAGTACAACTACTGGGCTCTACTAGGCCCAACACCCTTGGTGTAGACTCGGATAGGTTGTGTTAATACGGTGATTTAATCGTTGAAATGCGTATAGTGGTTTACCTAAATCGAGCCTAACCATCTTTTTACAATTTTTTTTTTTTTAACCTGGCCTACTTGATTTTATCTTGGTCACTTTTAGGACTAGGGTCGAACTCAAGGAAGTGGGATTAGAGGTGAATAAGTTCTACGCCTTTCCTACAACGAATCTCTTCCATTTACTTATTATGTTTTTGGTGTTTTTTCTATTTAATATTTTTTTTGATAATTTTTGTCCTTGAGGTACACCCTCAAAATCAGGTTCTTGGCTTTGAGCCAAATTAGGGTTCCAAAACTGGTCTTGCTATTTGCAAGACTGAATACCTGCAAGTCAAAGATTATCTTTTCTCTTTTGTATATTTTTTTTATCTTTTTAATGGCAGGAAAGAGAAATAGAAATAAGGTAAATATAGTATATATATGTATGTATATATTATATATGTATATAGGGGTGGGGGTGGAGGTGAAAATGATGTGTAGCATGGTGTCGAGTTGATCGTCATCTAGGAAGACGCAACCAACATGACGAAGTGCCGCGTGGAGTGTAGGATGGATGGGTGGAAGATGTGTGCGAAGACACTTTTTGTATGCATGTATCGGGGAATATCTGCAACTGGTGCAAATATTCCCGCGATATAACGTATGGTAGGTGATATGAAAATATATATATATATGTAAATATGTAATATATATCTATATGTATATATATATGGTTATAATTATATAGGCGTATATGTAGTTATATATGTGTGCATATATATACATATATGTATATAGATATGTAAATATATGTATAGATAGATATATGTATATGTATATATATATATATATATATGTATATCTATCTACATATATCTATATACATAGATACTTATACTAATATATAGATATATATGTATGTATATATAACTGTATATATAGATATAGATATATATATATGTATATTGAGTAATATATGTATATAGTTATATATATGTGTATATGTATATATATATATATTAGTATAAGTATCTATGTATATAGATATATGTAGATAGATATACATATATATATATATATATATATATATATATATATATATATATATATATATATATATATATATATATATATATATATATATATATATATATGTATTTATAGCTATAGATATATGTATATATGTATGTATATTTGTATATATATATATATGTATAAATATATGTGTATATATATATATATGTATATATACTTATACTTAGTTGTATAGGTACTAATATATGTATAGATATATGTGTATATATATATATGTATATAAATATATATATGTATATATATATAAGTATATAGTAGTGTATAAGTGAGTGGGTGTCTGTACAAGAGTGTGTGTATGTGTATGTGTCTGCAGGAGGGAGTGAGAGAGTGCTGTGAGGGAGAGAGAGAGAGAGAGCATCTGCTGGAGTGAAGAAGGTGTGGGCGAGTTAAGCCGTCTGGAGGCAGTGTCCGACATCTGATGTCCACGCGTAGACGCGTAGGCACGCGAAGATGCCCGTGCACGCTTGAGGGAGTGAGCGCGAGGGAGGGACCGCAGCGCACCGCACTACGCGCTGAGGCGGGTGCGGGTGAAGAAGTGGGCACTGAAGCGGGCGAGTGCAGACGCGAGAGCGGGCGCGGAGAGAGACGCGAGCGCAGGCGTGCGCGGACGGGTTGGCAACGGTAGCGACGCGGAGAGAGAGCGCGCGGTGACCGGATAAGTGAGAAACTTTCCGGTCACCGCACTGTAGCCATAGTGTCGCGCTCTCTAGCGTGAACAGTGGCTAAAGTGCGCGCTCGACTCGTGCGATCAGGTGCTGGTGGTTCTACGTGTGCGGGAGCCACAGAGCGAGCTGGCACGCACGTGGAAGGAGCTGCATCGGCTGCTGCGCGAGAAACTTGCTGGGCTGCGGGCGGAGATTTGCGACAGGTCGCGTGGAGAGGGGCGAGGGCTACCTGCTGGCATGTGCGGAATAGGCACCTGAGACGCGTGGCGGCCTACACTGCTGCTGGCTACCACTGCTTCTACTTTATCTTCCGAGCTTGAAGCTCCTATCAATGGCGGCGATGGGCTGGAACGACGAAACAGAGAGGAGAACCACCACGCCCACCGGCTCTTTGATGAGCTGGGCGGTGGTGGGACTCACAGTGGTGGTTGTGTACCACTGTGAGCTGCTCCTGCCCGCAGCATAGCTCTTCAGGAGGAAGAGAGGCTGCGTCTAGAGGGGAGAGGGGAGGAGATGGCCTTGGGGAAGGAGATGCTGTTGGTGTGTTGGACCAGGATCTCCGCAAAGAAGATAGCCGTGCCCTTTTTAAAGAGGAAAGAGGCATGCACAGCCATGCCCTGGGCTGCATGCACGGCTGTGCATGCGGCTGGTAGGGAGTGGCGCGAGGAAGAAGCTGCCATGCCTTGCAGCCGTGGAGAAGAAGAAATCCAACATCAATAAAAAATGTTGATGGTGATTTTGCGAGGCAACACTTGAGGAAAACATTAATTTCAAGGCCATTTTATTCACTTTCCTCCCCTCTCAAATAAATGCATGCATGTGTTTAATTTTACAAATGCGACTATGGCTGCCTAATATGCACTGCAATGCTAGAAAATAGCACAAGATGGCACAGTTGTTGGTGTATTTTTGCTGTGCAATCATACCCCCATGCCTATCTTTTGCTAGTCCCTAGCAAAACATTTTTTGTATTGTATTTAGAAATGATCTTAAGCTGAAGATTTTCTTCTGAGGCGACATAGGTGTGTTTATTGTTGGATATTGTGAGAACTAATTGCAGAGAAGACTACCAGTACTTTAAGTCTTATGTGACATAGATCATCTCTCGACTAACCAGGACTCTTGATATTTAAACCTTAAGTACGATTTCCAGGACCCAGGAGGTTTTTGCCGTACTCGAGAGCTCAAGAGATTATGGCTTGTGCTTAGAGAAGGATCAAGACTGACCAGATGAACATTAAGACTCAAGCCCAGGGTTTCATGAATTTTTAAGTGCAGGTTAGTCCCAGTTTCAGCTCGTGTCTTTGGATTGACCCTTAAAAATATGACGGAAAACTCAACTCCCAATTTATGACATTTGTGGCTCAAAGAAAACAGGGTATTTGTAACTTTCCCTGAAGAACTTCTGTAGGGAGAAGATGTTACAGATATTTGCGAGATATACTGACTTATTTGCAACTTTTCTTTTTTTTTGAAACACGTGTCAGTATATCTCTTACAACTTTATTTAGAGGAGCACACTTTTCTTTTGGTGGGAGAGTTCCTTTTTGGTGGAAAGAGTCTCCCCTAAACACAAGACTAAAGCCTGAGATAAAAAGTCTACTTGCGCGCACAGATAAGGACTCCACCTTCCTTAATGAACACTAAGGTTGGATCTTATGTTCACCTGGTCTTTCTTGATATGTGTAGTGTGAACCAAGATTACTTAGGCTCTCGAGTAGAAGCAAACCAACGGATCCTGTACTGGTGTCTCAGGTACAAAAATATGTCCTTAGTTAGGAGAGATTCCGATCTATCTTGTCAATGCTCAAGTGAATTAAGCCGAGTCTGAGCGAATCAAGCTTCTGTGGCCTGGAAAGTCTTCAAAACAGTGGTTGAATATCCATAAACACTTATTGTATTTTTGTTTCAGCTTTCAAATCATTACTAAACACCATTTTATATATATATATATAGATAGATGGAAACTGCATGATACCATAAAATACCCAGATCTTATGGATGCCTATCCACCCCCCCATGCCAAACAATGCTATGTCCTCATATGCATGCAGGGTAGGGTAGAGGAAGGATGAAAGATGGGGTAACAAGAGCTGAGGTGCAGGGTATACAGTAGGGTGGTAGGGTGGGTGGATGGTGGGTGGTGAAGTAAAAAGTGAAGTGAGTGTGATAGTGGTGGAGTGTTGTTGGGGTGCCTCCCAACGAGCGCTGAATTTAACATCCCCAGCTGGACTCAGAATGAGGCACAAAATTAGTTACCCTCCAGCAGGGCAACAGTTTCTCCAACGGGGGCAGGTTCATGAGTAAGATAGGGTTTCAAACGCTGCCCATTGACCGTAAATTTATGCCCAGATTTGGGATCTTCAATCTCAACGACCCCGTTGGGAAATGGTCTCGAGACCAGGAAAGGACTAGTCCATTTGGACTTCAATTTCCCAGGAAAGAATTTGAGTCAGACATTGTAGAGCCAAACTTGCTGAGATGGCTCAAATTCTTTCCGCCGAATACGGCTATCGTGAAAAGCCTTAGTGCATTGCTTGAAAGTTAAGGAAGAATCATAGGCTTCACGACGGAGCTCTTCCAGCTCCTGGAGTAGGAGTTTTCTTTCTCGACCACACAGGTCTGGGTCAAGGTTACATTGGCGAACCGCCCAACAAACGCGGTGCTCCAGCTCCACGAGCAAATGACAAGGCTTCCCGTAAACAATTCTATAAGGAGACATACTAAGGGGAGCCTTGAAGGCGGTCCGATACGCCCAAAGTGCCTCAATCAGCTTGTCAGACCAATCCTTACGGTCAGCCCGAACCGTTTTCTGAAGAATTTGCTTGATTTGCCGGTTCAACACCTCTGCCTGGCCGTTCGTCTGAGGATGATACGGGGATGCGATACGATGGTGGACTCCGTATTTCCTCAGAAGTGCCCAAAAAGAAGCATGGGTAAAGTGGCTTCCTCCATCCGAGATAATGGCTCGAGGGATCCCAAAGCGAGCAAAAATGTGGTCTTTGACAAATCAAGTGGATATAACATGGTCAGCACAGCGCGTGGGAATAGCCTCAATCCATTTCAAAACATAATCAACAGCCACGAGGATAAATTTGAACTCGTTGGAAGGAGGAAAGGGACCCATGAAATCAATTCCCCAAATGTCGAAGATTTCTGCAGCTAGGATGGGTTGCAAGGGCATCATGTCACGTCATGACATTGACCCTAACAACTAGCACCTAGTGCAATGTTTGGCATAATTGTGTGCATCCTGGTGAAGGGAGGGCCAAAAGAAACCACACTGCAACACCTTGGCTGTAGTTTTCCTCCCAGAGAAATGGCCTCTGCAGGCCTGATCGTGGCAGAAGGATAGCACACTGGGGAATTTGCTGTTAGAAATACAGTGACGGATGATTTGATCAGCACCTATTCAAAAAAGAAGTGGATTATCCCAGAAATAATACTTTGCTTCTGCCATGAGACGCTGGCGCTGGTTTTTAGGCCAGCCACGCGGAAGGGATACAGAAGCAAGGTAATTGGCAATGTCGGCATACCAAGGTCCACTTGCCACATTAATTGCCAATAGGTGCTCATCGAGAAAAATCTCATTAATTGGCAGAGTAAGTCCAATATGATCAGGGTCCAGTCTAGAAAGATGATCAGCCACAACATTCTGGGCTCCAGCCTTATCACGGATCTCAATGTCAAATTCTTGGAATAGAAGGATCCAACGAATCAGTCTGGGCTTGTCATCCTTCTTATTCATGAGATGGCAAATGGCTGAGTGATCAGTGAAAACAATAACATGTGAGCCCAGAAGGTAAGAGCAAAATTTCTCCAGCCCAAAGACGATCGCCGGTAGTTCTTTCTCAGTGGTAGTATAATTATACTGGGCCTCATCCAACGTCTTACTGGCGTAGTAAACCACGAAGGGGTGTCTATCGTGTCTTTGTCCCAGGATGGCTCTGACTGCAAGGTCGGAAGCGTCACAGATGAGTTCAAAGTCAAGGGACCAATCAGGTGGCTGGAGAGCAGGGGCCTTGGTGACAACATTACGCAGCTGCATGAATGCTCGTATGCAATCGGGGCCCATATCGAAGGGTACGTCGGTCGATAGGAGATGAGTTAAAGGTCGAGAAATCTTGGAGAAATCTTTAATGAATCTCCTATAGAAACCGACGTGTCCTAGGAAGGAGCGGATTTGTTTGACAGAGCCAGGCACAGGTAAATCAGCAATTACAACAAGCTTAGCTCTGTCAACCTCGATACCCCTATCGGAGATGATATGTCCGAGAACAATTCCCTCGTGTACCATAAAATGACTTTTTTCCCAAGAAAGAACGAGGTTTACATCAATACATCTCCTAAGGATACGGGTCAGGTTGGCAAGACAGTCATCAAAAGATGGTCCAAAGACCGAAAAGTCATCCATGAAGACCTCAAGAAAGTCACCCACCATGCCATGAAATATCGCCAACATACATCTCTGGAAAGTTGCTGGCGCGTTACAAAGTCCGAACGACATCCTTCTAAATGCAAAGGTGTCGAAGGGGTAGGTAAAAGTGATTTTCTCTTGGTCCCGGGGGTCAATAGCAACCTGGTTATATCCTGAAAATCCATCCAAGAAACAGAAAATTTTATTTCCCGCTAACCGCTCCAGGATTTGGTCAATGAAAGGTAGCGGAAAGTAATCTTTCTTAGTTGCAGCATTGAGTTTCTTATAATCTACACACACTCTCCAGGATGTAGGAGTGCATGTAGGGATGGATTCGCCCCTGTCATTGACACGGATGGTGAGTCCCGCCTTTTTAGGCACAACGTGAATTGGACTCACCCAGGGGCTATCGCTGATCGGGTAGATTATACCCACATCCAGCCACTTAATAATTTCCTTTTTAACGACCTCCCACATGTTAGGGTTGAGACGTCGCTACATCTCTCGGGAAGGTCGAGCCTTCTCCGTATATATACAGTGAGTGCAGTAGGAGGGGCTAATGCCAGTTAAGTCTGATAAAGACCATCCAATGGCTGCCTTGTGTTCCTTAAGGACCTCAGTTAGTTTGCACTCTCCCTGGTCAATTTTGAACTAATGATTACGGGGAGCATTTCATTTGGCCCCAAGAAAACATACTTAAGTGTACTAGGCAGCTCTTTCAGCTTGGGAGTGGATGGTGAAAGATCTGGCATTTCTTGGGATGAGAGTGTCCCAGGCGGATCGAAGAACAAGTCAAGAGGAAGAAGTTGGCCCTCAGATTGGCCAAGAGGAGGGGATTCTTGGATAGATGGATCCAAGAAGGAATAGCCCCAGTGGGTAGTATATGGGCTCAAGGTCTGTTGTACGTTTACGAATCGCTACGCTAACCTGTTTGATTTTGGAAAACCTGTCGTTATAGTTTGAAAGCGAAGAATTCGTGTTCAACAAATAAAATTTATACCGAAATTGAAATTCCGGGTCGAACACAGGGAGGCGGATGTTTGATTTAAAAACTACGCGTTTCTTTTTATTTGTCACGGAATAATTCAATTTAAAACTATCTAATTATTTACAATAAATAGAGGAAAGAGAGAGAGAGTAAGAGAGAAAGAGAATATTACACAAGGAAATCAAAATGAGACGTAGAATAAACAAGGAATTTATCATTAAGGAGATTGTTCATTTCACTCTTACAACTACAATGCATAAAACAATTGCTCTAGAAAGCGATAAATTTACTCTAGAAAGCATTAAAAGAATGGAGGGAGAAATGTCCACCTCGACAATTGCTTGGAGGACGAGCAAAACTACACTAGAAAGCAGTAAATCAATATTAAAAAGCAGTAAAAAGAATAGGGAGAGAGAAATCCTCCTCGACGGTTGCTTGGAGGACAAGCCGGACGGGACGACGCCTGGACGAAGGAGAACGAAGCAGGACGAAGGAGGATGAAGCAGAAGAATGAGAACGGAGCAGCACGCCATTGTCGTCGTGGGATCCACTTCCGAAGGGGGATGAAAATTTGGACTTTATCTCGCGAGAAGCAACCCGAGTGTGGGACAAGCTTCTCTTGAGCTTTGGAGGGGTAGAGAAGAGAAGGAAGGGATGAGAATTTCTTATGGAGGGGGTCTCCTTTTATAGTTGCAAGGAGTGGGGGCAAAAAGGACATTACAACTTTAAAATAATAAATAAGGGGTCTTTAGTGACAGATAAATCCGTCACTAAAGCCCCAACATGGGCGTAGCTTCCTCTCCCACGTGCGACTCCTCAGCTGCTCGCGCGCGCAACGCCTGCACACGTTCATTGATTCTCAGCCGTCCGATCGCGAGATCGAACAGCTCAAGTCGCGCCTTCATCCGCTACGCTGCGCGCCCGCCAACGTGCGATCACGCGTTCACGCCGCGTGTTCAATCGCGCGTGAACGCTATCGGGCGCGCATGGCCGTCAGATCAAGATCCAACTCCCGCCTGCGCCCAGTCGACCGCGCCTTCCAACCCCTCGCTGCAGCTCAAACCCTCGCCCGCCGCTCGCGTAAGCGCGCTCGACCGCTGCGCTACGAGGCGCGAATGGTCGAGCGGATGCTTTTAGGTGCGGCCGATCACAGCCGTTGGATCAAGATCCAACGGCGGAGAGCAAGCGGGTGCGGGGCCTTTGTAGAATGCGTACAGCCGTTTGGGGGGCCGAGATGGCACCACGTGGCGCCATCTTGGCCGTCCATCTTCTGGAAGTTGTAGATGGTGTCACGGATGTCGGATTGACTCGATTTTTGCGTCGTTGGGCTGCGATCGTCGATCCAAATTCATCCATGCAGTCGGATTTGTCATCTGAAGTGCGAATTTTCACCATCCTAACCCTTGATCTTCTAGGGTTCCCTAGTCACTATCTGATGCTACGGATGCCTGATTAGGGCGATCTTGGAGTCGTTGAACTCCAATCGCCACCCTGATCACATCCATATGGTTGGATCTTTGATCCGAGGCCCCAGTAAAATGTTTGCTCTATCCAAGCACATAAAAGGAGACAATTAACCTCCATTTTATTCAAACTACTCTAAATGCAAGATGATGCATGTTATGCAATATTTATATCATGAAATGCAATCCTATGCTAAGAACATGCAAAAATAGGTATTTTAAGTAGTGTAAATGTGTTTACATCAAGGTCCCAGTGTGGAGTTGCAACTCCACCTGATTTTGCGGGAAAGAAAGGGTAATCCGGTCTTCAAGAGTGTGGACCGACGGTCCGGGCTACGAGGTATGGGAAGCGGAGAAAACCTCGTAAGAAGTCTAGTCAGGAGAAGGTATGGGAATAGGGAGGGATGGGGGAACATTACAATGTGTTTGTCAGGCAATTGTCAATGTTTATAGGTAATCCGCAGCAGTCAGAATAGGTCCCAATTAGTCCGATACATGCACTGACAGCCATGTCCTCATCAGACGTGTCATCCTTGATGCAATCACAATCAAAGTTCTTGGCTGCCTTGAATATTTTAAGCTTAAGCTTCTCAGATCCAACAGCAATCTCAATACAGCCTGACTCACAGTCGATATGGGTGCGGGCTGTGGCCAAGAAAGGTTGACCAAGGATGATTGGACAATCAGAAAGTGAGCTAGGAACTTCCATATCTAAAACAAGAAAGTCAACAGGAAACAGAGACTTTTGACCCTAACCACCACGTCTTCCACCGCACCCTTCGGAATTTTGATAGAATGATCTTCCAACTGTAATGTGACAGGGGTGGGTTTCAAATTTCCCAAGGAAAATTTTTCGAGCATGATGGTTGGTATAAGATTGATGGAAGATCCTAGACCAAGCAGGGCACAGTTAAAATTGTAGCCTTGGATGCTACAGGAAATAAGTGGTGTGCCCAGATCTTTCTGCTTCGGTGGTAGATTTGACAGTATAGCACAACTCGCATGAGGCGAGAGAACCACCAGATTCTTAGTTTTCTTTGACTGTCGCCTGGGTGTTGTGTAGTCTTTGAAAAATCGGGCGACAATAGGTATGTGGTCGATAGCCTCAAGCAGGGGTACCTTGATTTCAACATCCCTGAACAAATTACGCAGGTTATCAAAGGCCTATGTATCCTTCTTCTTGCCTTTTGGCTCCCTCAATAGAGCCTCAGGGAATGGGACTGATTCTGGCACCAATTTGGGTGTATTGTCCTCTCGCGAATGCGGTGCGCATCCCAAATGAGAGAGCAATGAAGAAGACGGGCCAGGATCAGGTCGAGGCAGATCGACGGTCTACTTACCACTCCTCGTAGTGATCGCATTGGACTATGCGGGTCCAGTGGGATCATAAGGCGGAGGAGGGTTCGCAATAGGGACATAAGAGTGAGGTGCTGCAGCAGGATTAGCCTAAAATCCCGGTGGAATGCTCGGAGCTTGTAGAATTTGATGTACCTGCCCCTGAGAAGGTCGTACCTGTGATTGAGGACCATGGAGTACGAAATTTCGCAGGTTGGGAACAGGTTGGGCTGGAAGAGTGCCCTGAGATCGAGTCTCCATGCGTAGTTGACTGATTTCAACATTCTACTACGCCAATTGGTGCTAAAGAGAGGTCATGTTCTCTTCATGGCGCTTTGACATTTCCATCATCATTCGCATCAATTTATAAAGAGGACTTGATGCGTGTTCTGTTTGCGGTACGTAAGGATCCGATGGCGGATTCGCCATAGGATTAAACTGGGCCCTTGGGATGACGGGTGCAGACGTTGCATTGGTCCACCCGTGGGGTTTTGGCGCTGTGAGTTGTTGGACCATGCGAAGTTCGGATGATTTCGCCACCTTGGGTTATAAGTGGCAGAGAACGGGTTGTTCCCCAGGGCGCAAGCGTCTTCTATGCCAGAAGACGTGTCCGCATGTAAATATGCATCCGAGGACACGGAGGCTTGGTCCTCCGTGTCAAAATACTAGCTTGCAGAAGCCAGATCCACATGACTTACCGAATCGCTCGGCGCGACACTTGGTAAAGAAGGTCTTACGGGGTATCTCTGGATAAGCCTAGTGTTGGAAGAATTGGGATTGTGACGAAGTGGTGAGGTGGGGGTGTTTGCCATAGAACGAGCAGGATTGGCCAGAAGCTCGTCCAGCTTCTTGTGCACGACGGAGACTTCATCCAATTTCTGTGCGATAAGGCTGAGATCAGTGGATGAATGGGAGGGTCCTGTGTCAACTTCGTGGACATTACGGGGCAAGCTGGTACGATTAAAGGCGACAATGGAAGCATTGTTCATTGAGTTTTCGCTCATATTTTTAAATAATTTGAATGCTCCATTTTCATCTTTATTCATAAAATTCCCTCTGCAGGAAGCATCTGCAATCTGCTTCAAAGTCTCATTTAGCCCATAATAGAAAATCTGGGCTAGATGACACTTAGGCAGACCGTGGTGCGGACACTTCCTGAGGAGGTCATTATATCTCTCCCATACCTCATGAAACTGTTCGCCATTTTGTTGCGTAAATGAAGTGATAGCACGGCGAAGCGCATTGGTTCACCCGATTGGGAAGAACTTCTTAAGAAACGCTATTCGCATCTATTCCCAAGAGTGGATGGTTCTCCCAAGGGTGTGTAACCATTGCGACGCTTTATCCCGCAATGATAATTGGAACATTTTCATGAGGACTATAGGTAACCCGATATTTCTTGGTTTAACTATTTCAATCAATTGGGTTAGGCCTTCCAAGTGGAGAAAAGGATCTTCACTTGCAAGACCATGGAAGTGAAAATTTATCAGGCCAATTATGTTAGGTTTCAAATCAAAGTCATCCCCGCCCATGGGGACCCGAATTTGTCCTATGGTCTCTGTAGCAGCGGGATTCTGATAGGAGCTAAGAGACCTAGGCTCCTCTCATTCGGGAGGGTTCTGCATTCCCTCCAATGTTTCCATAATGGCTTCAATTTGTTCATTATACAATTCCATTTGGGCTTGGAGGCGGGTTATGGGATCCAAGGCTCCACCACCTGGTGGGTTTTGAGGGCGGTTTCCTCCCTTAGGATTTGGGGGTGGGCATGCAGCAATGTTTGTGGGGGAGGAGGATGATGTGGCTTCTTTTCTAAAATTATCAGGCAATTCACATAGTTCAGGGTTTTGTGACCTCCTTCCAAACATGCACTACCGTAGGAAGAATTGGGGAGATACGAAGGGAAAAGGAGATGAGAGAAATGACGCTGCAAAGCTACACTTGATGAAAAATCAATACAATCAAATTCCTAACCTCTACAATGTGCCCTTAGACTTAAGGATCTAAGTTACCTACTATCACGACCTACGGAACCGAATGCGAGCACCGCGGAACCACCGGGCCAGATTGAAAGGCCGTTTGCCCCAGTCTTAGACATCCGATAGCACGCGGGAACCCTCACCAGCATGTAGGTGCTACACGCAGGTAGTTAGACCTCCAATCCTTAATAAGGGTCAAGTTGCTACCAGTTTTAGTTAGAGGCTTAGGATCAAGTGCTTCTGGAATGTGAAGGGTATTATTTACAGGTAACACCTAATTGATTGATTTTACAAAGTGTGTAAACCAAGCATGCAATGGGGAAATCCCCCGAATTGAAGTTTTAATTGGAGAATGGTTTTTAGAATTCAGCCTTAAGTAGTATGGATTTTAGGATTTCTCTGAATTACCAATTCAACAATCTTCGGGTTTTGAGAGAATACAAGTTTTCTTCTAAGCCCAACAAACCCTTCTTCAATGTCAATTGGTTAATGCATGCTAAAATGCAATGGGCTTCCCTAGATGGAGATTTCTATGTGTGGATGCATGAATCAATTTTAGATTAGTGTGAAAGGGAGCCAAAGCACTTCAATTCAAGTGCTCCCAATCACCAAAATGATGTTCCACACACAAGGCTCAACCATAAGATAAAGAAAATCAAATTGTTGGGGTTGAAGTATTCAGGATCAAATCTTAGGCACACGAAAGGTCATGGTGGGGTTGGAATCAACTCAATTCCAAGTCTCCCCACCAAAAAGGTGATCTCGAATTGCAGATAAATGAGGCAAAGAAGGATGGCAATCAATCTTTTTATTTTTGCCTCAAAGAATACTTCACACGGCGAAAGATTCAAGAATCAAGATTCTAGGATCTTCGCTATGCGAAGTTTGGCAGGAAATCTTGGGGCAGTGGGAGTGATGGCAAACAATCAAACAAGTGATTTTTAATCCACTTGCCCCAAGAGATCCCAAGAAGTGTTTTTTTTTTAGTTTTTTTTTATTATTATTAAGGTGACAAGTTAACCTAAGTTGCTAAGAAAGAAAGACCTACTTGTTCAGCAACGTGTGCGAAGCTCCAGTGCGGTGCCGGCGACTTCACGCTCTCGTTCCCGCCTTGGATCTGCCCACGTCTCCGACTTCGTCTGCCTGCCTTCTCCTTACAACTAGTTCACCTGCACACCAACAAACAGAAACACCCGTGAAGAGAAGGGTGTGAGAAGAGAAAAATTAAAGGAATGGAGTAGAAACTTACTTGAATGCGCACTTCCCCGGCAACGGCGCCAGAAAAAGTGTGGTGTAGACCTGGATAGGTTGTGTTAAAATGGTGATTTAATCGTTGAAATGCGTATAGTGATTAACCTAAATCGAGCCTAACCATCTTTTTACAATTTTTTTTTTTAACCTGGCCTACTTGATTTTATCTTGGTCACTTTTAGGCCTAGGGTCGAACTCAGGGAAGCGGGATTAGAGGTGAATAAGTTTCTACGCCTTTCCTACAACGAATCTCTTCTGTTCGCTTATTATGTTTTTGGTGTTTTTTCTATTTAAGATTTTTTCTGATAATTTTCGTCCTTGAGGTACACCCTTAAAATCAGGTTCTTGGCTTTGAGCCAAATTAGGGTTCCAAAACTGGTCTTGCTATTCGTAAGACTGAGTACCTGCAAGTCAAAGATTATTTTTTCTCTTTTGTATATTTTTTTTATCTTTTTAATGGCAGGAAAGAGAAATAGAAATAAGGTAAATATAGTATATATATATATGTATATATTATATATGTATATAGGGGTAGGGGTGGAGGTGAAAATGACGTGTAGCACAGTGTCGAGTTGATCGTCGTCTAGGAAGACATAACCAACAGGACGAAGTGTCACGTGGAGTGTAGGATGGATGGGTGGAAGATGTGTGCGAAGACGCTTTCTGTATGCGTGTATCGAGGAATATCAGCAACTGGTGCAGATATTTCCGCGATACAATGTATGGTAGGTGATATGAAAATATATATATATATGTATATATGTAAATATATATCTATATGTATATGTATATATGGTTATAATTATATAGGCGTATATGTAGTTATATATATGTATATATATATATATGTATATGTATATAGATATGCAAATATATGTATAGATAGATGTATGTATATGTATATATATGTATATATATTTATAATTAGATATATATGTATGTATATATAACTGTATATATAGATATAGATATATATATATGTATATATATAGTAATATATGTATATAGTTATATATATATATATATATATGTATGTATGTATATATATATGTATATATATAGTAATATATGTATATAGTTATATATATGTGTATATGTATATATATATATATATTAGTATAAGTATTTATGTATATAGATATATGTAGATAGATATACATATATATATATATATATATATGTATGTATGTATGTATTTATAGTTATAGATATATGTATATATGTATGTATATTTGTATATATATATATATATATGTATGTATATATATATGTATACATACTTATACTTAGTTGTATAGGTACTAATATATGTATAGATATATGTATATATATATGTATATAAATATATATATATGTATATATATAAGTATATAGTAGTGTATAAGTGAGTGGGTGTGTGTACAAGAGTGTGTGTGTGTGCATATGTGTCTACAGGAGGGAGTGAGAGAGTGCTGTGAGGGAGAGAGAGAGAGAGAGCATCTGCTGGAGTGAAGAAGGCGCAGGCGAGTTAAGCCGTCTGGAGGCAGCAGCCGACGTCTGATGTCCACGCACAGGCACAAGCGCATAGGCACGCGAAGATGCGCGCGCACGCTGGAGGGAGTGAGCGCGAAGGAGGGACCGCAGCGCACCGCACTGCACTGAGGTGGGTGCGGGCGAAGAAGCGGGCGCTGAAGCGGGTGGGTGCAGACGCGAGAGCGGGTGCGGAGAGAGACGCGGGCACAGGCGTGCACCGACAGGCTGGCGACGGTAGCGATGCGGAGAGAGAGCGCGCAGTGACCGGATAAGTGGGAAACTTTCCGGTCACCGCACTGTAGCCACAATGTTGCGCTCTCTAGCGTGAACAGTGGCTATAGTGCACGCTCGGCTAGCACGACTGGGTGCTGGCGATTCTACGTGTGCAGGCGCTGCGGAGAGAGCTAGCGCGCGCGTGGAAGGAGCTACGCCGGCTGCTGCGCGAAAAATCGGCTGGGCCGCAGGCGGAGATTTGCGATAGGGCACGCGGAGAGGGGTGAGGGCAACCTGCTAGTGCGCGCAGAACATGCGCCTGAGGTGCGTAGCGGCCAGCGCTGCTGCTGGCTGTCGCTACTTCTGCTTTAGCTTCCGAGCTTGAAGTTCCTGTCATTGGCGGCGATGGGCTGGAACGACGAAACAGAGAGGAGAACCACCACGCCCATTGGCTCTTTGATGAGCTGGGCGGTGGTGGGACTCACAGTGGTGGTTGTGTACCACTGTGAGCTGCTCCTGCCCACAGCATAGCTCTTCAGGAGGAAGAGAGGCTGCGTCTAGAGGGGAGAGGGGAGGAGATGGCCTGGGGGAAGGAGATGCTGTTGGTGTGTTGGACCAGGATCTCCGCAAAGAAGATAGCCGTGCCCTTTTTAAAGAGGAAAGAGGCATGCACAGCCATGCCCTGGGCTGCATGCATGGCTGTGCATGCGGCTGGTAGGGAGTGGCGCGAGGAAGAAGCTGCCATGCCTTGCAGCCGCGGAGAAGAAGAAATTCAACGTCAATAAAAAATGAGGATGGTGATTTTGTGAGGCAACACTTGAGGAAAACGTTAATTTCAAGGCCATTTTATTCACTCTCCTCCCCTCTCAAATAAATGCATGCAAGCATTTATTTTTACAAATGCGACTATGGCTGCCAAATATGCACTGGCAATGCTAGGAAATAGCACAAGATGGCACAGTTGTTGGTGTATTTTTGCTGTGCAATCAACCCTCCGCAGCCGTAGGCTCTGGCTGCTCAACACCTGGTCCTGAAAACGGTGACAAATGTGACACATCAGCGAAATGCTGAGTAGAGTGGCAACCAGCTAGCTAAGAAAACAGTAAAGGTGGACAAGTAGCTCTTTCTTGAATTATTTCTCAGATCTTTCCCTTGATCTCGAATGTTCCTCATGGGAACGATCTTGATTGCAGTCTTTTCCAAAAAGTAGAAGTAGCACGTGGTACTCTCTTAGCCGGGAGAGTCCCCATGGTGGCCCTACCCTCAGTCAACCACCCCAAGGTCACTAATAGACATAATGGTGACTACGGCACGCGCGATAAACGCATGGGTAGCTACCCCGCACTAGCACGCAATCAGTCATTTCCGTTAACTGGTGTGCCCAAAGCATAGCACGGAACCAGTATAGGACAAAGCCCTCTCAGTAACAGGGGTCTAGCCCTCCACAGTCTGCGCACCCTCGCCTGACTACCCTGGTTTGCCCAGTGGGCCTAACAAATCGATGTAGGACGGCTAGCTGAACCCCGGGGCCCGTGGGGTGGCTAGCTCTCTCCCTACACTAGTAGCTCTCCCCAGTACAATGTACACGAGGGCCAAAAGTCGATACAAAGTGGCTAGACCTACCCCGGGTCCCTGGGGCGACTAGCTCCGCTCTGCACTAAACAGGGGGACAGTCGCTCTCCTTGGTACTCCGTACTCAAGGGCCAGCTCACTTTCCCAATTCCATTCCATTATTTCCAGGAGCTCTACTCCTAATTCCCCGTAGGGTTAGTGCTCATGTTCCCTCAGGCCATGCCATACTAGGTTTCATTATTTCAGTTTTATTCTCATATAGCCCGTGTTTCCAACATTTAATATAAATTTATATATAAGCAGCTCAAATTTAGTTTTCAACAACAGGAATCACATGTAGCAGTTACTAGCATCAGTACTCTACATTTCACAGGTAGTTGTTATCCAATTTCAGGCAATTATCATTATTCTATCTACTTATCCAAGACCGCAATTCAGGTATTCACGACATTCGTTTCAGTGTTTCTGTTCCTAGGATTCATGCCACACCCTAGGATCTATCATTCAATCTAGTTTTCAAGTCCTAGGATTCATGGCATACCCTAGGATCTATCATTCAATCTAGTTTTCAAGTCCTAGGATTCATGCCATACCCTAGGATCTATCATTCAATATAGTTTTCAGGTCCTAGGATTCATGCCATACCCTAGAATCAATTGTTCATCTCAAGGATGCATTAATATAGGTAAATAACTAAAGGGAGCCACTCTACCCGCAAAATCGGGAGTAATGGGGGTGCGATCGGTAGGTCCACGTGCCGCTGCAACCCCCAAAGCCGCAACAAAACAAGATCCTAACACAAGGATCACTTCACAAGGAACCACTTAGAACAGGATACAAGTATTTTAACAAGTAGAGGAACTAATTATGAGAAGAACGAAATTTCAAACGCGGAAATCGGACCTCGAACAGATCCTAAACGGGTCAAAAATGACAACTCTGACTCAAATCAGACGTCTTAAAAAGTGGTCCAGGCCATACCTCACACTACACTGCTCCTCAGACGTCCAGGGATCTTGCTGAATCATCTGGACCCAGTTTCAGATGTCTGACCACCTCTCCGGATGTCTGGAGATGCTCTCCGCCATCTGGTGCTGTGCCCAGACGTCTGATCTGCGTGGGAGGGCATGTCCTCGTGCCTTCCCGAAACAAAACCTGCATGCGCGACGAAAGCCTGCTCATCACGACACGTCTCAACACTTCGGTGGAACAGCCTGCATGGCCGTATCCGCAAAAAGGAGGTAAAGGAGAAATTTTGTACCTCTCAGACATCTGGAGCTCCCTCCAAACGTCGCCCGCGTCGTCTGGACGTAGGTCCAGACATCTGATTCTGGGAAAATTTCCCAAAATCAGAACCGTCTCGACTTCTTCCTGCTGCGCACGGCCACACCGCACTCGCCCTCCTGCTGCCTGAGCTGCAGCAGCACCGGGGTAACCTCCCCAGCACCACGCTCCCGCTGCGCGCCCGTCGACCGGCCCCGAGCTGCTCCGACGAGCTTGCTCTCTCTTCCTCGAGCGCTCTCCCTCTTCTCCCCCCTCGCTGCACCTCTTCCTCTCCGCACGCACCTGGCAGTAGCTGCTGCCCTCGCTCTCTCTCTCTCTCACACTCACGCTGGAAGAAGGAGGAGACAGTGGGGTGGTGGGTGAGGGAGAGGGAAGGGGTATTTGAAGGCATGGGGGGAGAAAAAGTGTCTACAGGTCGGCGGGTTTTAGTCTGCGCACGCACACGCGCAGACTCGCAATCGTACGCACACAAAAATTTATTTCCAAACGTCTGGGAAGTCATCCAGACGTCTGGACCAACTCCCAGACGTCTTAAAAAGCATTTGATGTCTCGGGTCTTAACAGCAGTCAATTTGGTTTCTAGAAGTCCAGACCTTGTGGCAGACTTCTGATACATTACCTGACTGAATTATACTAGAACCCTATTTAGGTCTGAACCAGGTCAGGAAGGAAACCTGCCTGGAATTAGATGTCTGATCTAGTTTCCAGATGTCTTAAACATGACTTCCAAATGTCTGATCTTTTTCCCAGACGTCTGATGATCCTGTTAGAATCATTAATGATTCTAATTGCTACTTGATTTGCCTTAGGATGATCCCCAACGGCTACCTAAGGCTTCCAAAGCTTTCTAAGGCCTTCCTAAGCCATCTATAAATAGAGGGGAAGCCCTCCCTTGTTTAGGTCTAGCTCTCCATCTTAGCAATACCATTTCCACATCTTTTATGTCACTTTGATCTTGAAAATAAGCTCTAACTCTCCAAGCATTCATTCCACACCTGAGAGCTTTGTCCGGCTGTGCACTCGCTCTCACTCCGTAATTACGAGAGTGACACACTGCCTACGTGTGGTTCACGTATCCGCATCATTAAGTCGATGCACTCCCAGCAAAGGGAAGTTCCTTCACCTATAGTAGCAAGATTCAATCATTTACTTTGTGGCTCTATAGTTTTATATTGTAATTTTTACTTTGTTATTTGGTTAGGTATTCGCTTTGAAAATTCTCGTCTCCTTCGTGAGACAAAAACCTTCTTGTGAAGAGAAGGGGTTTTGAGGTTATGCTACCCTCGGGCTCAAGGTAGCGTGATTGTATTGAGGTTGAGTCACCCTCATTTTAAGTGACTCAATTAGTGGATTTGATCAACTTAGTCAATCAGAAAATCCTAACTTGAGAGGGTTAGGTAGTAGTTTTCACCCGGTTTGGGTTTCCACCTAAAAATCACTTATGCAATTTTTGTGATTGTTCTTTTTTGTGAGATTGTTTATTTTGCTTCCTCACTTTATTTTATTCCGCAAATCTCACCCCCTTCCGTAGGAATCTTCATTTGGTATCAGAGCAAGTTCTTGCATTTCAACGTCACACACTGGCAAGAGATCTGATGGAGGGAAGCTGTTCCACGACAAGGATATCCGAGGGGCAATCCACTAGCCATCCTCCCTACTTCGACGGGAGCGACTTTGATTATTGGAAGTTGAGGATGAAGACGTGGCTTCAAGCCACTGAGTTCGAATTATGGGATTGTTGTGAGACCCCATTCAACATCCCAGAGAAAACCAATGGAGGCTATACGCTGCAACAAGTACGCGATCTCAACCTCAAAGCAAAAGCCATGAACTCTCTCTATTACTCTCTTAACATGGAGTTCAACCGTATCTCAAGGTGTGACAACGCCTTTCATATTTGGAGAGAGCTAGAAATAGCTCATGGAGATTCAAGCTCGACAGAAGAGGAAGAGAAGGACGAAGTCGCTTGCATGGGCTTCATGGCCAAGACAAGTGATAGCGGTAGTGATGACTCTACAATGTTTAGTGTTAATATTATCAATTAGAGTCAATTTCGGAGATACTTGTGCGATAATGACATATTATAATAGACTTGGGAGCATTGCATACATATTACATGATCTTTACATTTTATTCGCTTAGAATTAATGTTTAATGGCCATGTGCACAAGTCCATTTTGAAGCAAGTCTCAGATGAGTGATCGGACCGTACAGATGGATCCAGATCAACAAACGGAGTCCAACGGACTCGAAATCACTTCGATCTAGCTTCCGTAGCTCCCACAACAAGCTCGAGAAAGATCAACGGCCAAGGGGCAATGTGACATCCTTACAGGCCTTGGATGAAAAATTCAACCATACGGATGGATTTGGAGCGACGATAGCAGTCCAGCAGTGCAAGAATCATCGTGATCCGAGCACCGTGGCATCTCCTACAATAGAAAGAAGATGGATGGCCTAGATGGTGCCACATGGTGCCATCTAGGTCACCCAACACCGACTAGCACCCACTCTTCATCAAGGCATCATCCACTCTCAACCATTGGATCTTGATCCAACGGCTGAGAGATCGTCTCCACCGCGCGCCCATAATTCTTCTTTGTGACAAAGAACGGCCTTGGCTCATTGGTCGTGAAGGCCCCTCTCAAAGAGAGGGTAGGGGTTCAAAACCCACTGCCCCCTCAATTGGGTGCTTGAGGCACAGCACAGTAAGGCACATGCAGGCATGCGCCCGCGAGGACCAGCAACAACTCACAAGCACAACACAGCACGGCAGCAGCAGCGCGGGACAATGCATGCCAGCGCATGCGCGCATGGAAGGGCACGCAGAGGCAACTGGAGCATTGAAGGAGCGAGGGTGGGGGCAAGGGTGACGCATGCGGCAAGTCTTCAGTGACACTTGCAGCTGTCACTGTTGACCCGAGGACGATTTTTGGCCTTCTCCCTCCATTATAAAAGTGCCTACCCCCCTCCACTTTTGCTCATCATCCACCCAAGAGATACCACCACCTTCTAGAGCTCCAAGCAAGGTCTTGAAGTCGCTGAGCCACCAACGGAAGCTCCTTCACCGCCGTGGCTGCCTCAATGCCATCTTCTTCCTTGTATTAGTTTGATTTTATGTGATAGTGTAGTACATGTTTTTCATTTGAAGCATTCATCTATATTTTGTTCATCATAACATTTGATAATTAATAGAATACATCTTTGATATATTATTCACATCATGATTCTCTAACCTTATTCCCCCTCTCTCTCTATCTCTTTCTCTCTCTGTCCCTATCTCTCTCTTTCTTGTTCTCTCCTTTTGCAAGCGAATCAAAAGCAATATTTTTGTGACATGAAAGTGATTAGCGGATTCAATACTTTGCCTCCCTGTGTTTGATACTCAGACACACATCCGATTATTTTTCTAAGTAAATTGACGTCGTAAAACATGCTACAACGAACGATTTTACACAAACGCGTCCAGCGAACGTCAAACAGCGACAACAACGACAATGAGGTAAATTCCGATTTACAAGATTCCTTTAATGAATTATATAAGCTTAGTAAATCACTAAAAATAGAAAATAATAGCATGAAAAAGAATCTTAGTTTTCTTAAATCTAAAAATGAAAGGTTAGAGATTAAACTTAAGGATCTAGAAATTAGTTCTAGTCCTAACATTTCTGAAAATGATAATTTGTTGTTAGAGAATAATAATCTAACAAATGAAAATGTGAGTTGATTAAGGAGAATACAAGTTTAAAAATAGAAATTTCTGATTTAAAGACTAAGATGTATGTTATAGAAAAAGAACTTGCATGCCTTAGAGAAGAATCTAATAACTTGGCAAATAAATTAGATAATTTCTATAGTCCTAAGGTTGAGAAAGGATCTCCTTCAAGGCGACCAACTAACAAATATGGATCCAAATTGACTTGGATACCGAAGAAAGATTTGGAATCTTATTTTGTAGGTTTCAAGGAAGATATCAATGTGAAGGATTGGACCTACAAGCTAAAGAAAGGTCAACTTGAATTGAGAGCACCAAGGAGTAGACCATGGAAGGAGAAGAGAAGACCGACGAGACAACAATCAACCAAGCCATCTCGCGGCGACCGCCCAATTAGAGACCGATGCCGATGCCCGGACCTCCAAGCTACAGATGGAAACCAGATGTGCATACATCTGATTAACCTAAAATGTCTATTAATACATGTTCTTAGTGTCACATTAGAATCATACATTGTAAATAGTACATAACATGCATAATCATGCATTTAGATTAAGTTGTATAAATTGTACAGTAATTATCTCCTTTTTATGGTCAGGGACAGGGTAACTTTTTTTCGGGGCCTCGGATCGAAGATCCAACCGTACAGATCTGATCAGGGCAACGATTGGAGTTCAACGACTCTAAGATCGCCCTAATCGGATATCCGTAGCATCAGATAGAGACTGAGGAACCCTAGAAGATCAAGGGCCAAGATGGTGTTAATTCGCACTTCAGACGACAAATCCAACTGCACGGATGGGTTCGGATCGACGATCGCAGCATAACGACGCAAAAATCAATCCAATTCGATACCCGTGGCACCATCTACATCACTCAGAAGATGGATGGCCAAGATGGCGCCACGTGGCGCCATCTCAACCTCCCAACCGGTCGCATGCACCAGCCACAACCTTCCTTCTTCATCTGAGCGATGCTTCTCCACCATTGGATGCGCATCCAATGACTGCAAGGCACGTGCGCTTGAAGTGTAAATGCAACATCTTAACCGCTATAGCGTAGCGGTCGAAGGCTCTATCAAGAAGAGGAGGCGCAGGTTCGAGCCTCCCAAGCCTCAACTTGGAGTGGGCACACAGGCACGAAGGGCCGCACGATGCACATCCAACGGCGCCGCGTAGCCGATAGTGCCCACGCGCTATCTGACGCCCCCTCTTGACGCTAGATGACACGTGCAAGGCACGCGTAGTTGAGGCACGGCGAGGTAAGATTTGAAGAACGTGGTCGGCTAAGTGAGGCGAGGAAGGCGAGCGGGTGTGCGAGTGCTGCCCACGAAGGCCACGTTCAGGCCTTTAGTGAAGGATTTATCCATTATTAAAGGTCGTAAATTAATGTTTTTCAAAATGTAATGACCAAAATGCCCCCACTCCGTGCAACTATAAAAGGAGACCCCCTCCATATGAACTTCTCATCCCTTCCTTCTCTCCCTCTCCAAAGCTCAAGAGAAGCTTGTCCTACACCCAGGATGCTCCTCAAGAGATAAAGTCAATTTTTCGCCCTCATTCCGGAAGCGGATCCCATGACGACGATGACGTGCTGCCTTATTCCCATTCTTCCTACCTCGACCTCCTTCTTCTTGCTTCATTCCTCGTCTTCCAAGCATCATCTCATCCGGCTCGTCCTCCAAGCAATCGTCGAAAAGGATAACTTCTCTCTCCCATTCCTTTTTCCTGCTTTCTAGAGTATAATTTTCTTGCTTTTTAGTTGTAATAGTTTTCCTGCTTTCTAGTGTAATTTCTCACTTACTTAGTTGTATAAAAATTTTGAAATATCAAGTGGATGTTTTCTCTCTTTCTCTTTCTCTCTCTCTCTTTCTCTGATTGTTTATAGTGCTTCATTTCATTGTAATTACTCTGCTTTTTAACAAAAACACAAAAAAAATATAATTGCGAATTTGGATCGACGTAGCCTCCCTAAGTTTGTCCTAGGATTTCTATTCCGATATAAATTTTATTTATGGAACCCGAGTTCTTCGCTATTCAAACTACAATGATAGGTTTTCAAAATCGAATCCGATAGCGTAGTACTTTGATGTTTCAACATTTTGGCACCGTTGCAGGGGAGGCAACGATTTTTCAATCTTCTTTTCGCATTTCACGCACTTTATTATCTTCTAACTTGCTTTCTCTTGTGTCTATTATTTTGCAGAGACCTCCATCAAGGAATTGTCAAGCGGTAGATCAAAGTAAAGTGCAGTTGAAGACAACTGTAAGTGCTCCCCATTCTTCCCCCTCCATAGATTTCATTTGTCACATTAAATTCAAATTCCAATTAACCTAGGTGTTTGCATAAATTCTAGGATTAGTTTGGTTGTTTGGATTTCCACTAACACTCTCATTTCACCCTCGCTTATAAAAAAAAATAAAAAGATAATTTTGTGGAGTAATTTTCAACATACACCCACATTCAAGACGCCTAACCTACTTGATTTTCTTCTACTCAACCGGATTCTGATCTGTGGAACCGATACACACAAATCAACACATAAAAGAGTAGAAATCATTCTAAGTTAACCATTTCTGTGTGCCTAAGCTAGTGGTGCAGTTGTGGCCAATTGTTTAAGTTGTTTGGGCCATACCACTCAACCTAAAATCAACTCATCAAGTAGCTTCCTCTTAGGGTTTTCAATCTAGGTTCATACCAGGTACTCTACTTTATTTCTGGTTTTAAAGGAAAGCAATTTTCACCCGTGATTGAAAACCTGGTTTGCCTCAAACTTGATTGAAATCAACCTAATTCTAAACCCTAAAAGCTACTTAAGCAAGATTTGAACATTAAAATCTACGCATCACAAATAATCTTGCTTGAAAACCCTGGTTGTGCACACACTTACACATAATCAATCATTAAGGCCACAACCTATTTTAAGGGCCCATCACATTCCATAAGCGCTACAATCCCAGGCCTTAATAAAATCAAGTAGACGTTGGACTTAAGGACTAATTCACTCTTCAGGGCCTAGTATGAGATTATTTACGATTAACCTACTTGTACTGATTAATTTGATGTCTAGATAGGGGAGTAGCGTCAAACGACCGCGAATGGGGGGTACACTAGGAACCAGAGGCGCAAGTCGAAAAACCTTCTCCTCGGTCCCTCCTTCTAACTGGTTGATTGAGCAGACACAACTAGAGTAAATCGTTTATAATCTTAAGGTGGGTTTTGGGAGTCTGTAGATTCTTAGGCTACCCCACTTAAGGACAAGCTTGTTTTGTTATGCTGCAGGGTCCTTATCTCCAATCCTTCCAACCTTTTCCTAGTTTATGCTGGAAGGACAGTCATTGAATCCCCGATTGGAAGGACCACTAGAGTATTCTAGGAGGCATAGATTGGATTTTGATCAAATTGATCCCATGGCCAATCAACAGCCTCCTCTGCCCCTGGATCCACAGGAGGAATTCTGAAGGTAGCTAGAACAAATGTAGAGAATGCAGGAATGGTTCCAGAGAATGCAGGGTGCTCAGCCCTTGAAGGATTTTTATGATCTTTCAAATTAAGGGGAACGTCTCAGTGTCTAGATTCTGCCCAGAGATGTAGAAATCAAGCCCCAGGTGTTAAGCCTGATCAAACATTACCATGGGCTTGGCTCTGAAGACCCATTTCAACACTTGGAAGACTTGACCACTTTGGTCCAGACCACCAAGGCACGAAACGTGAATAAGGAGAAAATGATCATGAGGCTCTTCCCCCACTCTCTTTGGGATAAAGCCACTCATTGGTACAGGACTATAGGAAGACCAATTGCAACTTGGAATGAGTTGAAATTGGCCTTTCTGAAGAAATTCTTCCCTGTCGAACATACCAATGCTTTGAGACGAGCAATCACTACCTTTACCCAACGACCGGGGGAGCAGTTTCATGTGGCCTAGGAGAGATTCCAGGACCTATTACGGAGGTGTCCACACCACGAGGTGCCGAAATGGTAACTCATGCAGATCTTCTACCACGGGTTAACTGAGCAACTCAGAAATCACGTGGACGCTTCTTGCGGAGGCAATTTCCTCAACAAAGACGCAGATAGCACGCATGATTTGTTTGAGGAAATGAGCGAGAATTCGATCAATCATGCCTCCATTGATACTTTTAACCAGTCCCAGTAGCCCAGATCAAATGTTAATGAAGTCCATGACTCTCATTCATTCGATATGGAATTGATTTGTAACAAACTTGATAAGGTGGACTTGGTTGCTAAGAGAATGGAAGAGTGGATGACTGGAAATTCAATGAACGACTCTCGATCCACTCAATCCCATAATTTGGGATTCCATTCGTCGCGAGCTCCTTCTGGACGGGAGTTCGTGAATCAACTTGATGCGGCTCAACCTGCGAGTTAGCATTATTCGGAAACCCACGGGTTCCAAACTAGGGCCTTTGATCCCAGTTTTTCTGATCCTTCCCTTTCTTTCTCTCCATCCTCACCCTATGAGGATGTTTATGCTGTACAGGAGAACGTTAGATCCAACCCCTACTTTAATGCTTATAATCTGGGTTGGAGAAACCACCCTAACTTCTCCTGGAAAAACCTGGGGCAGCAGACCCAATACCGACCTAGCAACTATGCTCCGCAATGACCAATGGGTCAGGGTCATGTTTATACTCAGTTGCCCCTAAATCAGGTCAATCAGCCAGCTTGGAATGCCTGTCAACCCGTAGGGCAGGCTAATTTGAACCGACAAATGGTAGAGATGCAAGGATCCATGCTCCAGCTCATGCAGCAAATGAAAACCTCGCTGGACAACTTGCAAACCGGGCTCATAGCTAACTCTCGTCAACATGGATCTCTACCATCCCAACCCATACCCAACCCACGAAATATCCTGAATCTGGGCAATCAAGCCCATGGGTAAGGAAATCAGAGAGGCCCACACACACATGCTCAGGTGGTTGAGCAAAGTCCTTCCTCTTCTTCTTCTTCTGCACAACAACAATTCTTGGCTAATCAAGCTCCTCCAATCTTTCATAACCCTCCCCAAGACCCAAACTCGTATGCATCCGCAAATTCTGTTACCTTGAGGAGTGGTAAACAAACTCAGGATCCACAACCACACTTTCTAATTTACCAAATCCTGAAGAACTTGAGGAGAGAAAGGAAAATTCTGGTGAAGAAATCAAGGCTCAGGAACATGATTCCAAAGATCTGACTCATGTTCATTTTCCTGAAGCCTTGATTAGATCAAAGAAGAAGAAGTCTATTGATAGTAATGAGGAGCTTCTGAATATTTTCAAGAATGTTGAGATCAATATCCTGCTCCTCGACACTATCAAGCATATGCCGGCTTACGCGAGATTTTTAAAGGATTTATGTACACAAAAGTGTAAGTCAAGAGAATCTATTCCGAGGAAGGTGGTACTCTCCGAGCAGGCTAGTTCCGTTATCCTGCACCACCTCCCTCAGAAAAAGAGAGATCCAGGTGCTCTGTTGATTTCTTATGTCATCGGAGATTATACTTTTGATAGAGCACTTCTGGATCTGGGTGCATCCATCAACCAACTACGACTTCTCTCTACGAGAAGTTTGGATTAGGTGAACTTCGGCCGACTTCAGTAACGTTGCAGTTAGCGGACCGTTCGGTCACAAATTCACGGACCATTACTATGTTATTGTTAAGGTTAAGGATTTCTATTTTCCTGTGGATTTCCTTGTCCTTGACATGAATGTACCCGAAAATCTGAGGAACATGCCCATCATTCTGGAGCGTCCATTTCTGGCTACCGCTAAGGCCAACATTAACTATGAAAGCGGTAGCATGGAAATCGCCTTTGGGGATCAATGAATGAAATTGGATATTTTTAAGGCGATCAATAAATTTAAGGATTGTGGATTTATCGAGGAACTTGAGGACGATAATGTGAACATTGAAACTTGTATGATGGTTTCTACAATTGAAAGTTCCTCCTTTGATGATGAATTGGACCCGCAACCCTCTATGGCAGACCCACCATAATGATCTCCTTTTGTACAAACCCACCATAGATTAAGTTGTATAAATTGTACAGTAATTATCTCCTTTCCATGGTCAGGGATAGGGTGACTTTTTATCGGACCTCGGATTGAAGATCCAACCGTACGGATCTAATCAGGGTGACGATTGGAGTTCAACGACTCCAAGATTACCCTAATCGGATATCAGTAGCATCAAATAGAGATCGAGGAACCCTAGAAGATCAAAAGCCAAGATGGTATTAATCTGCACTTCAGATGATAAATCCGACCGTACGGATGGGTTCGGATCGACGATCGCAGCCTAACAGCGCAATAATCGATCCAATCCGATACCCGTGGCACCAACTACATCACTCAGAGCCACCGAACCGGTCGCTTGCACCCGCCGCAGCCTTCCTTCTTCATCTGAGCAACTCTTTTGCACTGTTGGATGCGCATCCAACGACTGCAAGGCACATGCGCTTGAAGTGTAAATGCAACATCTTAACCGCTGTAGCACAGCGATTGAAGGCTCTATCGAGAAGAGGAGGCATGGGTTCGAGTCCCCGCAAGCCTCAAATTGGAGCGGGCGCACGGGCGCGAAGGGCTGCACGATGCGCATCCAACGGCGCCATGCAGCCGATAGCACCCACGCGCTATCTGATGCCCCCACTTGATGCAAGATCACACACGCAAGGCACACGTAGTTGAGGTGGGACGAGGAGAGATCTAAGTCGTCCGATCTCACAATCGAACGGCTAAGATTTGAAGAACATGGTCAGCTGAGTGAGGCGCGGAAGGCGAGTGGGCGCGCGAGCGTCGCCCAAGAAGGCCACGTTCAAGCCTTTAGTAACGGATTTATCCGTCACTAAAGGTCCTAAATTAATGTTTTTCAAAATGTAATGACCAAAATGCCCCCACTCCTTGCCACTATAAAAGGAGACCCCCTCCATACGAATTTCTCATCCCTTCCTTCTCTTTTCTCCCTCTCCAAAGCTCAAGAGAAGCTTGTCCCACACCTGAGATGCTCCTCAAGAGATAAAGTCAATTTTTCACCCCCATTCCGGAAGCGGATCCCGCGACAATGAAGACATGCTACCTCGTTCCCATTCTTCCTGCCTTGACCTTCTTCTTCTCGCTCCGTTCCTCGTCTTCCAGGTATCATCTCGTCTGGCTCATCCTTCAAGTGATCATCGAGGAGAATAACTTCTCTCTCCCATTCCTTTTTCCCACTTTCTAGAGTAGAATTTTCCTACTTTTTAGTTGTAATAGTTTTCCTACTTTCTAGTGTAATTTCTTGCTTACTTAGTTGTATAAACATTTTGAAATATCAAGTGGATGTTCTCTCTCTCTCTTTGATTGTTTATAATGCTTCATTTCATTGTAATTACTTCACTTTTTTAAAAAAACATAAAAAAAATATAATTGCGAATTTGGATCGACGTAGCCTCCCTAAGTTCGACTCAGGATTTCTATTCCGGTATAAATTTTATTTGTTGAACCCAAGTTCTTCGCTATTCAAACTACAATGACAGGTTTTCAAAATCGAATCTGATATCATAGTACTTCGATGTTTCAACAGAACCCCATCCGATTTGGCATCCACCTCTATTTGGGCTATTCTATTGGCCATGGCAAGTGAGGTGAAACTTTAGCCCTATCTCCTTATAAATAGCATGCAGATAGGGGGAGTTAAAATTATGAAGCTATTTGTCCATCTAGATAGGGGGAGGTTTTAAAAATAACATAGCTATATTACCTTTAGAAAGGGGGAGGTAATAACATAGATATCTTGTTTTTATAGAAAAGATGAAATTAGAAGAGCTTGCTTTAAGGGGGAGTTTAGGATAATTAAAAATTGTAATACCTTTTTGATAATGTCAAAAAAGGGGAGGATTTTATGGATTATTATTTATAGTTTTGTCATCATCAAAAAGGGGGAGATAGTTGGTGCAAAGGCACCATGATCGTCAATTTTGATGATAACAAAACACTTATGTTTTAACATTTGTATTTGAGCTTTAGATTTTAGGAAAATACGAATGGATACAAGTATGAAGGACCTCAGAGCTCGCGTCCATGGTGGATTGGAGGAGCTCGTTGGAGGAGAAGGAGCATCGCGAGGAGTGAGTGCTTGAAGACAGAAGAATAGGATAGATGTTATTTAGTCTTTGTATTATATAATTGTTATTTTCATTCTTTGCTCTTTCATTTTCTTAGATATTTGTTAAAGAGCCTCAAAGTTACCTAACAGTACTTCTAGGAACTCTTGCACAACCCTAGGATACTTAGGTTTTCTGTATAAGACTTAAAAAACATAAATAGGCTTCAGATAGCCTTTTCAGATGTCTAACACAAATATCAGACGTCTGATAGTGATCTTTAAGATGTCTGAATGTTGAATCAGATGTTCAAACATTTAGGGCTGGTCTTAGAACCTTTTGTTTGCTATTTTCAAATGACCAACCCTTAGCCCAAACGTCTGATGTCTTCGCCAGACGTCCAATGTTAACAAGCGAGATTGATGTTATAAAAGTTGCGTCATAGTATAGGTCGAAGCCGCTTGAAAATAAATAAATTTATAACTCGAATTTAAATCCGAGGTCGAACATAGGTAGCAATTAGGAATTCAAGCACTAATCTCAATCAAAATATATATAAGCACAATAATTAAGCCAATAATGATTTGCAATGAGCACTAATTACTCAAAATTGAACATCAATATAGAATATGAATATATGAAGAGTTTATTATGACAAAAAGAATGGAAATATCTCAAAAAGTGGTGATTTGAATCACCTTTTAGATCCACATTTAAGGATGCATATTAACCATAGTACTTAAATTATTGAATAGTAACATAGATAATGCTCAATCAGACCAAAGCTACAGTGCAAAGACAATGTTCCTCTTCTTCAATCCTTCTTTCTTCTCAAGCTCTTTTTTCCTTCTCTGTGTGCCTTTCTTCTGCCTTGGCTCCTCTTTTCTCTCTTCTTCCTCTTGCCTCTTCAACTGCTCTCCTTCTCTTCTTCTTTCTTTCTTCACGCATAGAGGGAGGCAATCCCTCCAGCAGCTAAGTGTTAGCCAACGTACAACTGAGCAAAACCACCCTACCCCACGCTCTTACTCCTTTCTCTCTCTAGGTTTTCTCTTCCTCGCCTTCCCAAGGCCACAGTACTGGGTAATCGGATATTCAGGTAGAGTGCACCTGAGACCAAGGCTACAGGTGTGAGTCACAGCCGATGTGTGCTTAGCTTAGGTGAGTATACGGGTCGGACCAAGCCCGTGTGAGCAGTGTCACAAGCGAGGTGCGTGAGAGGGTGCGGGGACCTCACCCCCTGTGTGTTAGTTGAGGCAATAAGCCTTAAGGCAGAAAATCAACTTATTCCACTGTGCTACTTCGTGCACTTCCTAAGTGGGACTAAATGTCCCACCTTCCTCACGCACTGGCCGCAAGCAGCTGATTCGTCAAATTTCGGTCAAAGGCCCGATCAAAGGGCCAAATTGGTCCCTGGGTTGTGTTCTTGGAGGGATTTCGTTGCGCCTGGAGTAGGTACTTGGGTGAATCCTGCACGAACAAGGCTTGGAGCTTCGGAAGAAGCTTCAACAATGGTGCGGGGGTCCTAAGTACCTGAAATCAAACAAACGGTCTTATGGCCACATTAAACCAGCTCAGGAGAGTCATGAGGTGATAGCGAATGTATTGGTGGTGGTTTTGTGGCGTGAAGGTGAGTGGGGTGGGTGGACGGTGTTGGAGTCGATGTGCGAAGAATGGGTAGTTTAGTGGATGGTTAGGGCAAGCAAATGGAGAGATAATGAGAGGGATTTTGTGTGAGAGGATGAGGCAAAGGTTATGAGGTGGTTGGCCAGGTGGATGGAGAGGTGTAGTGACGGAGGTGCCTCGCCGGATGGATTGCCGGAGATAAGGAAGACGGAGGTGGTCGCGTGTGTTTAGTGGTCAAATTGAGAGATAGAGGGAAAAAGAAGTAGGGAAGTAGAGGAAGCTAAATAACCTAGTTTAGGGACGAAAGGGGGAGAGATTCCCACGTCGGTATGATGGCCGAACGTAGGGAAGATGAACCTCCGAAGGGAGAGATGACGACGAAGAAAGGGGTCTGAGGTGCCTCTGATGTAGTCGTCAAGAGGCGGAGGAAGTCAGAGAGGAAGGAGCCTCTCCCAATTTGGTCGTTGGGAGGCCGTAGGACGACGGGGGAGGATGCTCACCAGAGCTAAGTCGGAGGAGGCCGGAGGTAGACTTAGGAAGATATTTTTGGCCTTGAACCTAGCTGAGGAAAACAATCGTGCGTCAGGGGTTCTTTTGTAGGGCTCTAGAGGTCGATTTGAGCTTGGAAAGCAAGCTTCCCAATCTAGGAAAGCTCACCGGAGTTGGAAACCTAAAGATACCCAAATCTCTCATGTGTTTGCATGAGAGATTGGGAAGGTTTTGGGGCTCAAGATCAGATTCAATGGAAAGAGGACTCCTCAAGGAATCTCCCTTATAATTTTGGAAGGGATTGATTGATCAGAGAAGGAGTTCTCTTCAATCAAAGATCGTCGAAGTTGTAGGATTAGGATTCTAGGGTGGCAGGGACCTTTTTGTGAATAAGTTGACAAAGATGGGGGGCTATTTGTAAGAAATTCAAAGTTAGGGGCATGTGTGTGAGAGAAAAAAAATCTGACATGACTAAATTGCAAACAAGGTTAAGATGATCTCAGATTGGACCTAAATTTTGGTACAAACCTAATTTAGACCTAAGGAATTCAATGGTGAAGTTTGATTTTGGTTTTGACCTAATTTGACTAGGTAATTTGCATAATTACCCAAATTAGGGCAAATGTCTGTCTGAGACTCTATTTTGGGTTAAGACGGGTTCTGATGGTCAAATTGAAGGTACTAAAGCCTAGAGAATATTTTTATATGAACTTTAGAGGGTTTAGGTGAATTTTATCCTGACCATAACCTCAGTTAATTAAGCGGATCTATTTTTAGGGTTTCCGATGTCATTTAATTCCTAAAATGCATGAAAACCCATTTTTGTCTGCACGGACTCACTTGTTAGACTCTTAAGCCCATTTGACCCTTATTTAACCTTTGGATAAATCCCATGATTGTATTGCAATTGAGATATGTTGTTAAAACTACAGTTTTACCCTTGTTTTCTTATCTTTCTCTCAGAATGATTATGCAATGAATTTGGGCTCTCTTGCAGTTATGTAGGAGCATTTATTCCTTGATAATGACTAATTAAAGCTAGATATAGCTGATGATGACGTTATCATCATACCCCCATGCCTAAATTTTGCTAGTCCCTTAGCAAAATCTCATGGAATTAACACAAATTCTAGATCATATGTTCAGATCTCTAATGTGTGCTTTTTCTTTGTAGATTAGGTCAAAATGCCAATAGTAGGCCTATAGGTACTCAAGTACCAACCAAGATCCAAACCTGACCAGCTTTAGTCTCAATCCACCGCGAAGGTTTCTAAGACCCACAAGAACTAACCTAAGATTTGTTGAACTCCACGGTTAAAGTGATGCAAAATTTGGTGTGATTTATAAAAGCAGGTTTTTAAGTCATTGTAACATGCCAAATTGCATATGCTTTTAAAATTTATAAACCTAGATAGTAGGGTATCTAGGGTCGTCCAAGGAGGCAATATGTTTGCAAATCAAATCTCTTGCTTAGAAAACAAATCTCAACTTTCTCTTTGGTCTTTTCAATATATCATTTTTTTGTTTTGTATTTGACATAACAAGGATTTCAAATTGATGATAACTACTCCTAATAGTAACCCTAGGTGACAAGAGCTACCTTCCTTCTAAGCTCACCCTAGGCACGTGAAGGCCTAGGGTAATTAGAGAGGGAGGGAAGTGAGTGCACAAAAGGGAAATTTAAATTACAATCAAGATGAAAATAATCTAATGAACGCAACTTGTATAAAATTGAGGAATTGTTTTACAAAAATCTAGTAGAAGAATGTTTAAACTACTAGAATTAAAAATGCATGTAATGAAAACACAAAAATCCTCTGAAATGATGATGAAGATGGTGAGGCTCTTGCTCCAATTCGGCTACTTCCGCAATCAAAAAGAGCTCCTCATTCTCCTTGTAAGATTCTTCAAGGTGTAGCATCCTTAGCAAACCCTGAAGTAGGGGGGCGTGCCAAGGCTTTCCTCCAAGGTGGCGTGGACCACCTCTAAGCTCTCCTCCAAGGATGGCTGTATACCACCCTCAAGACCTCCTCCAAAGGTCTTCCTTTACTAGCTTCTCCTTTGGTTGGCATGGGCACAAGAGAGAAGGGAAGAGGGGAAGGCACCAAGGGGACAAAGTGTCCCCTTAATCTTCTTCTTCTTCTTCTCTCTTGGGCGTGAGCTATAGGTAGAATATAAGAGGTATTTTGCTAGCCAAGGATGGGTTGTAAGGTGGTGGGTGTTGGTCTTTTTATAGGGTAGGATGAGAGGGTTAAGGTGACTCTTGAGATGGATGGCTAAGATGGGAAGATGGGGGTGGTTAGGTGATCCTAGGGCTAAGGGGAGTTGCGCCACCTAAGGGATGTAAGGGGGGTAGTTATGGGTGTCCAAGGGACACCTAAAAGTGGCACCAACCATGGAGAGGTGCCATGGGTTGGCGCCAACTACTAGGCTTCTAGAAGGGGGTTGAGGTGGATGGTGGATGTGGCTTGGAAAGGTTATGTGTAGGGTGGATATAGGGGGTGAAGTTGGTGCCAAAAAGGGGGTTGGTTAGGGTGGTTTTGGCGCCAACATCTAGGTGTCTTTTGGTGGTGATTGAGGGGTGAAGGGTGGTGAAGAAGGTGGCAAGAACTTGAGTAGAGGTGGAGCTAGCTAGCTAGGTGGACTTGAGTTTACTTAGTAAATGGAGCTAGCTAGGGTTAAGTTATGGCTGATGGATGGCTAAGGAGATGGATGCTAGCTTAGCTAGTAGTGGAGTGGAGGAGTAGGCATGTGGAGCTTAGGGTTTGAGGAGAGGAGATGGATATGAAGAGTCTGGAGGTGAATTGGAGCTGGCAGCTACTAAAGAGGTCAACATGGGGCTACTCTAGCTGGCTTAGCTTGCTAGTTCTTTGCTAGATGCTAAGCCAAGCTAAAGTGAGCTGGCTTCTGCTGAATGGAGTTGAGGTAAGCTAGGTCTGATGCTCTCGAGGAGGATTGAGCTGGTTAAGGCAGCTAAGGTAGCTTAGCTCAACTAAGTTGAGCTAAGCTGAGTCCCTGGGAGCTAGACTTGAGCTTCCTAAGCTGGAATGAATTCATCTTCAGCAAGCTGGAGTTGAGTAGAGCTGGATCAGGCTGGTCCTGAGCTGAGGTGAAGTCCAATCAACTCAACTGAGCTAGCTAGAGCTCCCTGTGAACTCATGGGAGATGAGATGAGCCAGACTCAGCCAAGTTGAGTTGAATCTGAGCTGACCTGAGCTAGGGTGAGTTGAGATGAGCTCTCTTGAGTTGCCATTCAGCTGAGATGAGCTGAATGGAGCTAGGATGAGCTGACCCTAGTCCAAGTGAGCTGGATTCCAGCTATGGTGAGCTGGATCAAGCTGAGTTCCAGCTAGTGTGAACTTCTCCTTCACCTGTTGCCTTCCTAAGTGATAGGATTCTAAGGATCTGTTAATCTTGCTCATCCCTAACACTCATAAAAACATATTAAAAAGAAAATAAAAATGAAATGCATGCCTAACCTAATTTATGACTAAATGTAACCCAAAAACCCGTTTATGAAGCAAAACCCTAAGAGCTAGAATTGTTTTAATGTAAAAGAATGATGATAAACTGGCGTTTATCATAAAGCACCCGTGCGTTAAAAAATGTTTAGTCCCGGTTCAGTTTGCAGTGCATTTTTGTAAGAGGGAGATTGAAAAATTTTTTTATTTTTGGAGAGTTTTCTCTCTTTTCTTTTCTTTATTTCTAGCTTCAGATTAACTTTACAACACAATCTATATTAGATTCCTAGCTCCCACCATCAATCCTCGCAGGCTCCCTAGCTTTCGATGCTTCGAGATAACACCGTCCATGGCAACCCCCAGAAACTTGGCTTTCGACACTTCGAGATAGTGTTGCCCATAGCATTCTGTAGCTAAATTCAAGCCCTAGCAATTGACATTTTGGGATGATCCCGCCCATGGCACCTAAATCATCACAAGGTGCTTACATGCCCCCGGTAGGATATTTAAATATCCTAGGAGAAAAGCACCGAGGAGACGGTATGTTATTGCGCATCTTCGAGGGGAATTTCCTGCCTCTCTACACCGGGAACTCATCAAAATCAACTTGTATTGATTAGCCTCTCCTAATCTAGGTAGCTTTTTCAGGACATAATTAACAATTTTGCGTGATTTTGATAATTAAGTGCACTAAACCAGACTGTGTGTGGATTAGGGTGCTTAGGTTACCGAGTCCTACAAGCCAGAGGTCAGTTAACGAGGCCGAATAATCCCTAAGCCTTAGACTTAATACTTAAGCTTCACATTTTCCTTAACCTCTTGAGGACTATCCAGATCTTAATGAATACTTAAATTTTTAAGCCTAAACACAAGCCCAAGAGGCCTAAGATCAGCATTCATACCAACCTTTGTGTCTCTTAGCACTTTTTTTATCTTTTATTTCTTTCTTTTGATTTGATCTAGACTTTAAATAGATTCCATAATCCTTTACTAATGACTATTTCTTTTTGTTTCAAATTATTACTCCTTTTTTGATATTTAAATCACCTCCTCTCTTTTCCTCTTCTCAAGAAATGATATGCAATTAATTCACTCAAAATTTCCTCCCTTCTCCATTTTTTATTTTTTTGCAATTTTTTTATTTTTTGGTTTTTTTGGAATATATATTTTTTCGTGAGAACCCTTCCAAAGTTTGAATTTTTGTATGTTTGCACTTTACCACCCCCCCATGCCTAAGGTTCGCAATGTCCTCATTATAAACGGAGGGTATAAAATAGTTAGGGTTCAGGAGTTAGAACAGGATTATCGGGTGGGCGAATGGGTCGGGATGACTGTTGTGGATAATTTTAAGCTTTGATATGAGTACTAGAGGTGGGATCAATTGTTCTAAAACTGAACTCGAAGTGCAATAAACGTGAAGTACAAAAAAGGATAATCAGAAGGATCTCGATTATTTGGAATGACAGGTTACCTCCCGTTAAGCGCTAAATTCAATGCCTTCAACTGAGCAGAGAATGGTATGGAGAAGGAGTGGTCAAGTCAAATGAGTTTTGTAGAACAAGCACCTTGATTAATAGTCTGGTTGGTCCAACCAGGTGCTTGTTCAGATAGTAGGCTGATGATGCAGCCCAAACCCAATCAATCTGGAGGGTTGATAGATGCAGGTCAAAAGGTGTGGTGCCTACCAGATACTGTTCGAGCGAGAAATCAATGTTTTAGAATTGCTTCGTTATAATATAGCCAAAATAGCGCTCAAACAAATAAAATTTATACTCGAAAAACTCTGAGGTCGTTCACTGGGAGAAAATAGGAATTCAATTCTCAAAATTGCAATTCAAAAATAATATATATACGAAATTGTAATCAGAAATTGATTTAGAGTAATGTAGCAATAAGATCAAATATCAAATTGCAAAAAGAAAGGAGTAAAATGGTGATTTGAATCACCAATTACTCCCTACAATAATGGCAGATAGAACTTAATAGATATATATATGAAATGATCTCAGCCGTCTAAATATCTAATGAGACGTCTTAAATGTCTGATTTCTTCTTCTACTTCTTCTTGCTTTCCTTCTTCTTCTTTCTTCTCTGCTTCTCTTCTTCTGTTCTTTCTCTCTGTGTGGCTCCTCTTCTTTTCTTCTTTCTTCCTTCTTTCTTCTTCTGCCTCTCTGCCTTTCTGTTCTTCTACTCTTCTTCTTCACACAGAGGGGGAAGGTTCCTTAATTTTGGCTAAGTATTAGCCAAACCTTCTTAAAGCGAAACCCCCCTGCCCCCGCGCACGATCCTCTCTTTCTCTCCTTAGGTCATGCTCTCCCAGAGCCTCCAACAGTACCAAGTTATCGGGTTTCAGACTTAGAGCGCACCTGGGTCCAGGGCTACGGGCATGATATCGCAACCGAGGAGTGAAGTCGGGTTAAGTGGGTCAGGTCAGTGCCAGGCCCGCGGGGGATAGGTCACGGGCGAGGCGTAGGTGAAGGGTGAACGAGGACCTCACCCCCATGTGTTGAGGCAATATGCCTACAACACAAAATGAATTTATGCAACACCACGCCCTCACAGATTTTCGAGGTGGGACTAAATCCCACCGTTGTCTTCGCACGGTTGGCAATGGATGATGTGTCAAATTGAGGGAGTTGCAGCTGTAGAGATCCTCAATTGAGGACATGGAGACCTCCCTAGAGAGGTTTCGCCTCACCTGGAGGCTGCACCTAGGACTTGCGATAGCTGGAGAAGGCTTCAAGCTTTTCTCGAAGCCACGTGCATGGCAACTGAAGAGAGAACACCTGAAATCCAAAATACTGCCTCTCGACCCTGTTAAATAGATTCAGCAGCTTCGCCGTGGGGTGTGGAGTGCATTGGTTGTGGTTGTGGGGTGGATAGTCATGTGTGGTGGCCAAACAGTGACGAAGATAGAAGCCGGTGATGGGTTTGTTCGGTGGCGCGATTGAGGGACCAAATCCCTCAATTTCTTGAGGAGTTTTGGTCTGTGGAGCACGGCAGAGTTGATGGAGGTGACAACGGCAAGTTTCAAGTAGTGTGGCAATGTGTAGGCATCACCAAAGCTTCGCCAAAGGCGGAGAAGATGAAGTGCAGGAAGCGGAAGTTGGCAGTTGTGTGTGTTTGCGAGGGTGGAAAAAATGAAATAGAAAGAGAAAGAGAGAAAGAGAGGGACTTAGCGAGGTGGTTGAGAGGCGGAGGGCTTCGGTGTTGGTGGACCAGAGCCGGAGAAGGAGGAAGATACGGCAAAACGGCGATGACGATGTAGATGGAGGAACGCCCTCCCTTTAGATGGGGAGGGTCATGACAAAGAGAGGAGTTTAAGCCGTCCAATTTGATCTTTGGACAGCCGGAGGAGGGAGATCCAGGGGGGTCACCGAAGCAGGGGTCTTCGGTGATCGAAGATGGGTTTTTAGGCCGTTAGACACACCAAGACTTGCTGAAAAGCACGACCGTGCGATGGTGTTTCTTTTATAGGCCATAGGAAGCCCTTCTAAGCTTGGAAAGAAGCTTTCAAGCTTAGAAGGTGTTTGCGAAGTAGGATACCTGAACCTTTGAAAGGTTCGCAAGGCCTTTTAGGAAAGACTTAAAGCCCAAGGAATGGCTCAAATGAAAGGTAACTTCCCAAGGAATCTATGTTTCAAATCTGGGATTCATTGATTAAGAATCCAGCAAGAAATCCTCGCTTAAAACTCAACGGCAAAGGTTTAACCTTCCAAAAATGGTGTGGGGACCTACTTGTGAAGAAGACAAAGAAGTTGGGGGGCTATTTGTAAGAGAATTCAAAAGTTAAGGGTCTGAATGAGATAGAAAGAGTCTGATTGGACCAAAATGTAAACTTGGTCAAGATGATCTCAGATTGGGCCCAAATTTTGCTACAAACCTAATTTGAACCCAAGGGATCCAATGGTGAAGTTAAATTTAGGTTTTGACCAAGTTTGACTGGGTAATTTATGCAAAACCCAAATTAAGGCAAATGTTTGTCTGACTCTGTTTTGGGTCAAGACGGGTTCTGATGGTCAAATTGAAGGTTCCAAACCCTAGAGAATATTTTTCTATGAATTTTATAGGGTTTAAGTGAATTTTATCCTAACCAGAACCTCAGTTAATTAAGCGGGTTTGTTTTTAGAGTTTCAAAAGTCATTTAATTCTCAAAACATGTGCAAACCCTTTTCTGTCTGTTCTAATCCACTTATTAGCTTTTTAGGATCATTTGACCCTTAATTATCCCCTGGGAGAACCTGTGATTGTACTGCATTCATGATATAATGGTAAAATTATAGTTTTAACCATGTTTTCTTATCTTTCCCTCAGAATGACTTTACAATGAAATATGGCCCTCTGGCAATTATGTAGGAGCATTTACTAACTTAATTGGATTAAAATGAGCTAATTATGGCACATGATGGTGTTCCCATCATACCCCCATGCCTAGCCTTTTCTAGTCCTTAGCAAAATCTCATGGAATTAACTTTAATTCTAGACCATATGCCTTTTTATGCTCAAACTCTGATGTGTGCTTTCTTTTGTAGATTAGGTCAGAATGTCGATAGTAGGCTTAAAGGTACTCAAGTACCAACCAAAATCCGAACCTGACCAACTCTAGCCTCAATCCACCGCGAAGGTTTCTAAGGCCCACAGGAACTAACCTAAGGTTCGTTGAACTCCACAATTAAAGCACCTGTGCTTGTTACATGTTTTAGCCCAGGTTCAGCTTGCAGTGCATTTTTGTAAGAGAGAGACAGAAGAATTTTCTTTTGTTTTTGGAGAGTTTTCTCTCTTTTCTTTTTATTTCTATCCTCGGATTAGCTTTACAAGATGGTCTGTATTGGATTCTTAGTTCCCACCATCAATCCTCGCAGGGTCCCTAGCAATTGATGCTTCGAGATAGCACCGCCCATGGCAACCCCCAGAACCCTGGCTTTCGAGATTTTGAGATAATCCCACCCATGGCATTCTGTAGCTAAATTCAGACCATGGCAATCGACATTTCGTGATAATACCGCCCATGGCATCTGAACCAGCACAAGGTGCTTACATGCCCCCGGTAGGATATTTAGATATCCTCGGAGACAAGTACCAAGGAGACGATATGTTATTGCGCATCTTCGAGGCAAATTTCCCATCTCTCCACATCGGGAACTCGTCCAAATCAACCTGTGTTGATTAGCCACTCCTAATCTAGGTAGCTTTTTCAGAATAGATTTAATGCCTTTGCATGATTTTGATAATTAAGCGCACTGAACCAGACTATGTGTGGGTTGGGGTGCTTAGGTTACCGAGTCCCGCAAACCAGAGGTCGGTTAACAAGGCCGAATAATCCCTAAGCCTTAGACCAAATACTTAAGCTTCGCATTTTCCCAACCTCTTGAGGACTATCCAAATCTTAGCGAATACTTGAATTTTTAAGCCTAGAATTCCAGCCCAAGAGGCCTAAGATCAGCATTCATACTAATCTATTTTTGTCTCTTAGCACTTTCTGTCTTTCATTTTCTTTCTTTTTGATTTGGTCTAGAACCAACTCAATTCCTTAATCTTTTACTAATGACTATCTCTCTTTCTTTTCTTTTCAAATGGTGCTCCTTTTTGACATTTTCATCTTCTCCCCTTTTCTCCTCAAAAATGATATTCATTCAAAATTTCCTCCCTTCTCCTATTTTTGTTCTTTTTTCAAAATTTTTTATTTTTTTGGTTTTTGGAATATGTGCTTTTTTTTATGAAATCCTTTCTTATGAAGTGATTCTCACAGCATTTTGCACTTTAATACCCCCCATGCCTATGATTTGCAATGTCCTCATTGTAAATTAGGTGGGTTCGAGTTCAGCTTAGATCGTACATTAGAACAGGTTTTGGATGGGTGGGTGGGTTGGGGTGACTATTGCAGATGATTTCAAGCTTGGGTATGGGTACCAGAGGTGAAGTCGGCTGTTCTAATGGATAAAACCTAAAGTGCAATATGAATTCAGCATGAGATATGCCAAGAAGGGTTTTGGATTTTTCAAAAAGATGATGGGTTGCCTCCCGTTAAGCGCTGAGTTTATGCCATCAGCTGGGCGCAATGAGCTCAAGGAGAATGAAGATCAAAAGATACCTCAGCCTTGTTCGTATCGGTGAGTTCAATGAACAGCTTAAGTCGTTGACCATTCACAACAAAGGGTTCTAAATCAAAGCTAGGTTGGCTGATTTCAACAGCTCCATTTCCAAAGATTCGTCTCACCAAGAATGGTCCTATCTATTTTGATCTGAGTTTTCCTAGGAAAAGTTTGAGTTTGCATCAAAGAGTAGAACTTTCTAACCAGGCAGAAAGATTTTTGTACAATGTGCCTGTCATGGAAGGCTTTAACCCACTCTTTGTAGATATGCGAGTTCTCATACGCATCATTGCGTAGTTCCTCGATCTTGCTCAATTGCAACCGACGGTGTATTCCAGCCTTCACTAGATCCAGATTGCACTTCCGAACTGCCCAATATGCTTTGTGCTCCATCTCGACGGGAAGGTGACATGCCTTACCGTACACTAATCTGAAGGGAGATATGCCTAATTGGGTTTTGTGGGTGGTCCTATGGGCCCACAAGGCTTCCAGAAGGCGAGTAGACCAATCTTTTCTATCAGGCCGAATAGTGACCTGAAGGATCTTCTTGATCTCTTGATTCTACAGTTCTGCCAGTCCATTAGTCTGGGAGTGGTAAGGAGTCAAGATACGATGTGACACCCCATACTTTTTCATCGGGGACTGGAAGTGCACATTGGTGAAATGAGGCCCACCATTGGTGATGATGGCCTTAGGAACCCCAAATCTGGTAAAGACGTTCTCCTGGATAAATCGGAGGACAACTTTATGATCACTAGTTATCGTGGAGACGACTTCGACCCATTTAGAGACATAATTAACAGCAAGTAGAATCTATTCAAAGTCATTAGATCCGGGAAAAGGTCCTATGAAATCAATTCCCCATATGTCAAAGATTTCACACACAATAATCGGTTTCAAGAGCATCATATCCCACGGGCCCATGTTGCCGAGGGTCTGACAACAAGCACATGCCCTACAATATGTCTATGCGTCTTTAAACAAAGTGGGCCAAAAGAACCCACACTGGAGAATTTTCGCTACGATTTTACGCCCAGAGAAATGGCCACCACAAGCCTGGTTGTGACAGAATGACATTACGTCATTGACCTCATCGTCAAGAATGCATCTCCGAATCACCTGATCATTGCCAATGTGGAAAAGGTATGGTTCCTCCCAAATATAGTACTTGGCCTCGGCAATCAATTTGTCCTGCCTGGAATTCGGCCAATCTAGCGAAACTTTCCCCGTAACCAAGTAGTTTACAATATCAACAAACCATGGGAGATTGTGAATGGCTAGCAAGTGCTCGTCCAAAAAATGCTCGGTGATTGGACCAGACGGGTCGATGACGAAAGAAGGAAGATGAGACAAGTGGTCAGCTACCACGTTCTGTTTTCCTACTTTATCACAAATCTCGAGATCGAATTCTTGTAACAACAAGATCCAATGGATTAATCGAGGTTTCACATTCTTCTTCGCAAGGAGGTGCCTCACTACAGTGTAATCTAAGTATATGATAGCACGGGAACCCGAAAGATATGATCTGAATTTTTCCAGGGCATGAAATGACCCATTGCCTTTTTAGTAGGATAAGACGTCTGGAGTTTCAGTCAAACATCTGTCCAAATGTCTGGACACAGGCCCAGACGTCTGAAAGTAGGAATTTTCATACGTTCCTTCGCTCTCTGCATGCGGGCGGCATGTAGAGCTACTCTCTCCTCCTCACCCCTCACCCCTTAAACCCTAACCCCATTCTATTTAAACCCTCTTCTCACCACCCTCACCACCAGCCACCACCACCTCAAGCATCCTCCCTATGCGGCAGTGGCGAGGGAGAATGAGAGTAACAAGAAAGATGGCGAGCGAGGGAGAATGAGAGGGAGAGAGGGAGAGAGAGGAAGGAAGAGTGTGGAAGGTCAGAGGACCTTTCGGAGCTCAGCGGAGCTCGCGCGGTTAGCGGCGGGCGCGCGCACGAGGAGGAGGGACTCGGGGAGGCAACCTCCCGACCCTCTGCAGCTGCTGAAGCTGCTGCGGTGCACTGCGGGCAATGCTGCGATGAGAGGAGCGTCGCGAAGGAGGTTCTAGTACTAAAAGTTTTCCAGTATCACACTTCTGGAGCATCGACCAGACATCTGAAGGGGCACCAGGACATCCAAAGCTGAAGCCGAACGTCTGAAAGCATTATATCGCACGAGGTACGTATCTTCCTACGCTACTTTCCACCATGCTAATTGTAGCGCAGGAGATGTCGAGTTGAGAATGCGCCTGCAATTTTCGTACGCAGGTGTGAGACATTGGAAAGCATGTGGTGCGCCTTCCCAGGCACTTTTGAATGTCTGACCGCATCGCCAAACGTTCGACGGCCCTTCCAGACGACTGGAAGGAGGGTAAGACGTCTGGAGCTGCTCCCAGATGGTCGCAGAGGGATCCAGACGTCTGAGAATACCGTAAGAGACACAAGGTGAGATCTGACGTCTTTTAAGACGTCTAGGACTAGTCCTAAACGTCTGATTTTGGACAGTAACCATGTTTTTGGCCCGTTTAGGGCCCAAACGGAATCGGATTTCCTCAAACGAAGTACCGCTGTTTTCCACTTGAGTTTCTCTACGTGTTCATGTTGAGTATCTACTATTTTGACCTTATCTAATGTAAATTAGTCATTGGTACAAGTTACCAGCCGATGGAATGTTCGGGGCCCGCGGAGACGACGAGATCTACAGCAAAGGCCCCCATTCCTCCCGTAATACCCGATAGAGTGGTTTAATTCAATTGTTAAGATGTGAATAAAGAATACGCTTGCTTAGATTAAATTGATCGAAATTCTAGGATGTGGAATGAACCCTAGGGTAGAAGTGTATGAGCCTGATGTTGAGCTACTCTGTTTACTTGAGATGCATGTTAAAATACGAGCTGCCTATATGTAATGAGAAATTGAACTGTGTAACCACAAGTTGCATGTATATGATTGAGAATTGAATTGTGAAAATATGAGCTGCCTGTATGTAATGAGCAATTGAACTGTGAAACCACAAGTTCTATGTTTATGATTGAGAACTGAATTGTGAAAACACGAGCTTCCTGTATATGGATGAGGAACGAGTTATGAAACATGAGATATGAATATGGATAAATGAGATGAATATGACCATGAACCCTACGAGGAATTAGGAGTAGAACTCCTGTGTATGAAAGGAATCTAGAATGTAGACAGGAAGTGTGCTGGCCCTTGTGTACACGGTACCAAGGAGAGCAACTGTCCTTTTTAGTGTAGAGCGGAGCTAGCTGCCCTTGGGTTGAGACCCGGGGTTAGGATTGGCCACTCTACATAGACTCCTGTTGGCCCTCGTGTACATGGTACCAAGGCATGCTACTAGTGTAGGAAGGGAGCTAGCCACCCCATAAAGCCCAGGGTTAAGCTAACCACCCTACACCGACTTTGTTAAGCCCTCTAGGCAAACTGGGGTAGTCGTACGAGGGTACGCAGACTGTGGAGGGGCGAGACCCCTGTTCTAAGAGGGCAAGGCCCTATACTGTTCCGTGCTACACTTTAGGCATACTTAGTAGTGAAAATGACTGACTGCGTGTCAGTGAGGGGTAGCTACCTATGCACTTATCATGAGTGCCATAGTCACCGCTACGTCTCAACAGTGATCTCGAGGTGGTTGACTGGGTGTAGGACTACCATGGGGGACTCTCCCAGCCAGGAGAGCACCACATGTATCTTCTACTCCACGAAAAAGATTGCAATCAATATCATTCCCATGAGGAACAAGCAAGAGCAAGAAATACTTGGATACTTTGTGAAATAGATGAACCAGAAATACATAGATGAGATAAAAAGAAATGAGAATAAAACCTGCCTGTTTGCTTTTACTTTACTTGCACATAAATAATATAAACACCACTCTACTCAGCGTTCGCTAACTCTATCTTTTCGTAACCCTATTCAGGACCAAGACTTGAGCAGCCCGAGTTTTCGGCTGCAAAGGGCTGGGCCTAGCCGAGCCCAGCCATAGTAGTTTTCTTTCTAGCTCTTTTGTTTCTGTTGTAGTTGTGAGTACTGGACCTTTGAGTTACTATTCCTGTTACGTTCTGTTTTCTTTCCGCTGTTGTTGTTGTGGTGGCATGTACTATTTTGAGATAGTTTGCTCTACTTTACTATTTTGTTTTTCCTTCTGCTTAGTTATATTGCATGTGTGAATGTGGTTTATTTCCTACTTTTGGTTATTTCTCGTTGGACAACTAGATCTTGGGATTAGTCGAGGCGAGCCGATCTCGGGTCCTGTAGGGATCTGGGGACCGAGTCGTAACAGGGAAAATACTACGGCTAGCAGCTCTTTCTCAGTAACTGTATAGTTACGCTAAGCCTCGTCAAGTGTCTTGCTAGCATAGTAGATGACCACGGGTTTCCCATCTATTTTCTACCCAAGTACCGCCCCTACAGCATAATCAGATGCATCGCACATGATCTCAAAGGGTTGAGACTAATCAGGTGACTGCAGGATAGGTATTTGGGTAACTCGATCCCGCAGGATCTCAAACACCTGAGCGCACTCCATGGAGATTTCAAAGGGGACATCCTTAAATAGAAGATTAGTCAGGGGACATGCGATTTTTGAAAAATCGGGAATGAATTGATGGTAAAAATCGACGTGCCCCAGAAAGGATCGGATGTCTTTGACTGAGCTAGGCATAGGGAGTTTGGAAATCAGATTCACCTTGGCTTGATCAACCTGGATGCCTTTGTCAGAGATAAGATGTCCCAGGACAATTCTCTCAGGCACCATGAAGTGGCTCTTTTCCCAGGAAAGAACCAAGTTCATGTCGATGCACCACCTGAGGATTTGGACCAAGTGTAGGAGGCAATCATCAAATTATTCACCAAATACTGAGAAGTCATCCATGAAGACTTCAAGGTATTCACCTACCATATCTGAGAATATGGCAAGCATGCACCGCTGAAAAGTGGCGGGTGCATTACAGAGACCAAACGACATCCTTTGGAATGCGTATGTTTCGAAGGGGTAGGTGAAGGTGGTCTTTTCTTGGTCCTCGGGATGGATTGCGACCTAATTATAACCGAAGTACCCATCCAAAAAGCAGAAGAATCGATTTCCCACTAATTTCTTGAGAATCTGATCAATGAACGATAGTGGGAAATGATCCTTCTTTGTGGAGGAATTGAGTCTTCTGTAATCAATGCAGACTCTCCACGAGTTTGCTATATGGGTCGATATGGTTTCTCCGGTTTCAGTCATGTTGACAGTGAGCCCCACCTTCTTAGGCACAACTTGGATTAGACTCACCCACCAACTGTCGGAGATCGGGTAGATGATCCCTGCATCTAACCACTTAATGATCTCCTTTTTCACGACATCCTGCAGATTTAGATTTAGGCGTCTCTGCATTTCACGGGATGGTCGTGAGCCCTCTTCAGTGTATATGTATGTGTGTAGTATGAAGGGCTAATACCAGTCAGGTCATCGAGAGTCCATCCAATGGCTTTCTGATGCTGCTGGAGAACAGAAATCAGGCATGTTTCTTGATCTGGTATGAGTTAGGAGTTAATAATCACATGAAATGTCTGATTGGAACCCAAAAAGACGTATTTGAGATGATCGGGAAGAGGCTTTAATTTCATTACTAGGTTGTCAGCAGCAGTGGGTGGTTCAGGGTGGGTGTCGAGAGCAAAGGAAGGAGATATGGATGTGTCTAGGTTGAGTTCAGACTCCTCTAATTGCGGGTTTTGATCCTCTTGTGGTTGATCAGAAATAGTCGGGTTTTCCTCAATAAAGTCAACCATAGCTTCGACATCGCAAATCTATTCTATGAGTCCGTAATTAATTCCTTGTTGGGCCTTAAAGATGTCGATCTTTAGTGTCTTGCTCCTAAATTTTAATTCAATTTGGCCCTCCTCACAATTGATATTAGTCCTAGCAGTGGCCAGAAAGGATCTCCCTAGTATGATCGGTGTATTCTTCACATTCTCAGGAGCATCCATGTCTAAGATAATAAAATCCACTGGAAAATAGAAATCATGTACCCTAACTATGACATCCTCGAGAATTCCTTTTGGTGACTTAATTGATAGATCGGCTAGCTATAAAGTCATTTCTGTCTGTTTAAGCTCAGATTCCTCGAAGTAGTCTAGTAGGGATGTAGGTATCAAATTTATGGAGGCTCCTAGGTCAAATAAAGCTCAATCGAATTATATATCACCGATTACATAGGAGATCAGAGGGGTGCCTGGGTCATTTGCCTTAGGCGAGAGTTTGCTCAAAATGATGGAGCTGGCTTGCTCCGACGATACAATCGGGTTCATACCTTTAGTTCGCAGCTTACGCTTAAGTGTACACACGTCTTTCAAAAATTGTGCGTAAGCCGGTACGTGGCGTATTGCATCCATCAAGGGGATGCTTATATGGACCTACTCAAAGAGCTTAACCAGGTCCTCCTCAGGTGCCACGGGTTTAGCTGTCCTTTTTCCCTTGGTCAAGGCCTCGGGAAATGGAACCTTAGGCAGTTCCTCTAGAATTGGCTCAGGCTCTTAATCTGGGATGGGTGTGTCCTAGATGACCAATCTAGGGTTAGGGTTTGTATTACCAGGCTGGGAGTGGCTTGGATAAGGTGGGTCCTGTGTTGTTTTGCCACTACGGGTAGTAACAGAATTTAATCCCTCCTGGTTCTGGTTTGGTGTGGGCAAAAGAGGTGCTTGCTACTGAAGTTCCGAGTATGAAGTTGAAGCATCCATCCCATCAGGTGATGGGGCAGAAGGGGCCTGATAAACAAAGTGAGCTTGGTCCTAATTTGAGTTCATAACACGCCTCTAGTTTGGCACGTTATTTGGATTAAGAAGAGGCTAAAGGGGAAGTGTGCCAGGCTGGCAAGCACTTGCTAGCTGGGCCAGTTGATTTCGTAACTCAAAGATCTCTTCTTTGTGTTGTTTTTGCATGTCAACCAAGGTCTGGAGAATTAGAGATGCATGATCTTCTTTAGGTGGTCCAGATTGAAAGTTTTGAGTGGGCCTTGGTTGGGTGGGCTGATAAGGTCGCGGAGCCTGTGGTCGAGGTTGGAACTGAGGTCTTAGATTCGGGTTATTAACTGACTAGGAAAAGTTAGGATGATTACGCCATCCAGACTTATAAGTGTTGGAGAAAGGATTATTCTGGATGGCATGAAGATCCTCGCAAGTCTGAGGAGCTACGAGATAATCAGGGTACGGGGGTTCAGAGTTCCCCCAACTAAGGTGGCCTGATCCAGAGTTGCTTCTGAAGCCATAATCAGACGAAGGTGGATATGTATCCATCCCCGAGGAGTGGTAGATGTTGTGCGCAGCCTCCCTTCCCGTGGGTGGGTGCATGTATGTGCCTTGAGGTGCAGAGGTAGATTTGTGTAGATGACGAGTGATGTCGTCCACCTTTTTCTCGATAATGGAGACCTTATCCAATTGATTGGCTACCAACTCCAGATTAACGGATGCGGAAAGGCCTCAAGATTCGTGTACCCCCCGATTATTTGTCAATGCGCGAATGGATGTCCGGTCGTACGCACCCAATGACACATTGTTCAGGGAGTTCTCGCACATGTTTTCGAGAATTTCCCAAATCATGTCTTCATGTTGACCCATGATGTTACCACCACAGGTTGTATTAACAAAGAGCTTGATATCTTCACGAAGTTCATGGTAAAAGGATTGGACTTGTTCCCACTTCGGAACTCCGTGATGGGGGCACTTACGCATGAGATCCAGAAAGTGATCCCATGCTTCGTGTAGAGATTCTCCCACTCCTTGGGAGAAGTGCGTGATTTGGTGCCGCATTATGTTGGTACGATCGATGGGGTAGAATTTTTTCAGGAAGGCGATTTGAAGTTCTCCCCATGTGTTGATCGTGTGTGGTTGAGTCTAAAACCAGTGAGCAGCTTTGTCAGCCAAGGAGAATGAGAAGAGCTTTAAGAGTAATCCGTCCTGATTTTGTACATCTGCCCTAAAGGTGTAGGCCAGATGTTTTAGGTTCTTGATGTGCTAGAAAGGATCCTTGAAGTTCAAGCATGAAATTTTGGAGTCATATGAAGCATGTTAGGCTAAGATCTACCTTGGGTCCTCCCACGGGAATGTTGATTCGGGGTTCGATCTCCACCGCTGCAGGATTATAGTGATCTCGCATTTGAGGATGCGACGGTGGGTTGATGATTGCATTGATTCGATTTTGGAAATCATGGAATTGTTGCTCAAGATTAGGCTATTCTTCTTGGTGATCCATAGCTGATGAAGGGGAAGTGGGTTCTAAATCAGAGGATATGTTAATGTGATCAAGTTGTTGCTCAAACATGGAAGTCCTCGACCTCGACGACAGTGAATATCTAATGGAGTCCTCAAGGATGGTCTTAAGGACCTCCTCCCAAACATGCACCGATGGATTAGATGAGAGAAAGAATGTGATGGACCTAATCAAGACACCCAAAAAAAAATTTTGGATGACTATAGAGGTTCAAGGCAGATGATACCCCTAATTCAAAAAGCCGTCTACCTGAGAATTACCTGGGCAGCCAGAGAAGGAGAGTCCCACAAAGACCCCTACATGGTAGAGCATCTCCACAAGTTACAAGGTTTCCCCCACCCAACCTCTCTTGTCACTGATGATCCAGGTAGACCAGAATGGGGACTTGACCTCTTAAGTCTACCAGTTTTAATTAAGAGCAAGGGTGCTTATGATTTCACTTGAACTTGTAAGATGTTTTTGTGAAAAAGTGACCTAATTTGAAGATTGGTTAACCCAAACAAGGTGGGTCAACTTCACCTGTATTGTTCTTTTGAGAAATTTAGGTCCCTCTTTCAGTGTTCAAATGAATTTAAGAGCCTGATTTTAGGATTTTGCTTGAACAGATCGATCCAATCATGGTTTAGGCACACATTGTTTGGAAAGATCAATTCTTGATTAAGCAAGTGTGTCTCTAAAACCCTAAACTGGAATCTTTAATTGGCTTTGATTTGCTCCAATTTAATTTGTCAAAATGTGGTACCTAGGGCTCAAACAAGAATGTGATAGCCCTAGATACCTTAAGATCTTAAGTAGGTGCACAAATCAGGGTTTGGATGTTCTCTAGAATGTATCAAATCAGGCAACTTGATGATTTGTCTAAGAATAGAATGCAAGTAGCCCTAATTGATTTTTTCGTTTTGTTTCTTAGCTTTTTCAAATTCAAAGGCTTAGAAGAAGGTAGATGAAGTTTACCTGCCTCTGGAGTGGTTGATGTGCGGCTGATCTTCTTTCAATGAGTCCCTGAAACAGATCACAATCAAAAGAGATGTAGCAAGTTAGAATCCAATCTGATTATTGCAATCAAGAGATCTGAATTGCACGTTGCTCCCTAGCAATGGTGCCAAAATGTTCAAGCAATAAATCGGTGTTTTAGAATTGCTTCGTTGTAATATAGCCAAAATAATGCTCAAACAAATAAAATTTATACTCAAAAAAGTCTAAGGTCATTCACTGGGAGCAAATAGGAATTCAATTCTCAAAATTGCAATTTAAAAATAATATAGATACGAAATTGTAATCAGAAATTGATTCAAAGTAATGTGGCAATAAGATCAAATATCAGATTGCAAAAAGAATGGGGTAAAATGGTGATTTGAATCACCAATTACTCCCTGCAATAATGGCAAATAGAACTCAATAGATATATATATGAAATGATCTCATCCGTCTGAATATCTAATGAGACGTCTTAAACATCTAATTTCTTCTTTTGCTTCTTCTTGCTTTCCTTCTTCTTCTTTCTTCTATGCTTTTCTTCTTCTTCTCCTGTTCCTTCTCTCTATGCAGCTCCTCTTCTTTTCTTCTTTCTTCCTTCTTTCTTCTTCTGCCTCTTTGCCTTTCTTTTCTTCTCTTCTTCACGCAGAGGGGGAAGGTTCCTTAATTTTGGCTAAGTGTCAGCCAAACCTTCTCAGAGAAAAACCTCCCTACCCCTACGCACAATCCTCTCTTTCTCTCCTTAGGTCACGCTCTCCCAAAGCCTCCAACAGTATCGGGTTATTGGGTTTCGGACCTAGAGCACACCTAGGTCCAGGGCTGCAAGTGTGATATCGCAGCCGAGAAGTGAAGTCGAGTTAGGCGGGTCGGGTCAATGCCAGGCCCGTGGGGGACGGGTCACGGGCGAGGTGCAAGTGAAGGGTAAGCGGGGACCTCACCCCCATGTGTTGAGGTGATATGCCTACAGCACAAAATCAATTTATGCAGCGCCGTGCCCTCACAAATTTTCGAGGTAGGACTAAATCCCGCCCTTGTCTTCGTGCGGCTGGCAGTGGATGATGCATCTAATTGAGGGAGCTGCAGCTGTAGAGATCCTCAATTGAGGACCTGGAGACCTCCCTGGAGAGGTTCCACGTCACCTGGAGGCTGCACCAGGGACTTGCGATAGCTGGAGAAGGCTTCAAGCTTCACTCAAAGCTACGTCCATGGCGACTGAAGAGCGAACATCTGAAATCCAAAATACGGCCTCTCGGCCCTGTTAAATAGGTTCAAAAGCTTCACCGTGGGGTGTGGAGTGCGTTGGTTGTGGTTGTGGGGTGGATAGTCGTGTGTGGTGGCCGGACGGTGACAAAGATAGAAGCTGGTGATGGGTTTGTTCGGTGGCGCGATTGAGGGACCAAATCCCTCAATTTCTTGAGGGGTTGTGGTCTGTGGAGCACGGCGGAGCTAATGGAGGTGACAGCGGCAAGTTTCGAGTAGTGTGGTAGTGTGTAGGCATCGCTAAAGCATCGCCGAAGGCAGAGAAGATGAAGTGCGGGAGGTGGCAGTTGGCAGTTGTGTGTGTTTACGAGGGTGGAAAAAATGAAATAGAAAAAGAAAGAGAGAGAGAGAGAGGGAGAGGGACTTAACGAGGTGATTGAGAGGCGGAGGGCTCCGGTGTTGGTTGACCGGAGCTGGAGGAGGAAGATATGGCGAAATGGTGACGGCGATGTAGATGGAGGAAAGCCCTCCCTTTGGCTGGGGAGGGTCGCAACGAAGAGAGGAGTTTAGGCCATCCAATTTGATGGTTGGACGGTCGGAGGAGGGAGATCCAGCGGGGTCGCCGGAGCAGGGGTCTTCGGTGGCCGAAGATAGGTTTTTAGGCCATTAGATGCGCTAAGACTTGCTAAAAAGCACGACTGTGCGATGGTGTTTCTTTTATAGGTCATAGGAAGCCCTTCCAAGCTTGGAAAGATGCTTTCAAGCTTGGAAGGTGTTTGCGAAGTAGGATACCCGATCCTTTGAAAGGTTCACACAGCCTTTTAGGAAAGACTTAGAGCCCAAGGAATGGCTCAAATGGAAGGTAACTTCCCAAGGAATTTGTGTTTCAAATCTGGGATTGATTAACTGAGAATCGAGCGAGAATTTCTCGCTCGAAACTTGATGGTAAAGGTTTAGCCTTCCAAAAATGGAGCAGAGACCTTCTTGTGAAGAAGACAAAGAAGTTGGGGGGCTATTTGTAAGAGAATTCAAAAGTTAAGGGTCTGAATGAGAGAAAGAGTCTGATTGGACTAAAATGCAAACTTGGTCAAGATGATCTCAAATTGAGCCCAAATTTTGGTACAAACCTAATTTGGACCCAAGGAATCTAATGGTGAAAATAGATTTAGGTTTTGACTAAGTTTGACTAGGTAATTTATGCAAAAACTTAAATTAGGGCAACTATCTATTCGAGACTATTTCGAGTCAAGATGGGTTCTGATGGTCAAATTGAAGGTTCCAAACCCTAGAGAATATTTTTCTATGAATTTTATAGGGTTTAGGTGAATTTTATCCTAACCAGAACCCCAGTTAATTAAGTAGGTTTGTTTTTAGGATTTCAAAAGTCATTTAATTCTCAAAACATGTGCAAACCTTTTCTGTCTGTTCTAACCCACTTATTAGCTTTTTAGGACCATTTGACCCTTAATTACCCCCTAGGAAAACCCATGATTATACTGCATTCATGATATGATGGTAAAACTACAGTTTTACACCTATTTTCATATCTTTCCCTCAGAATGACTTTGTAATGAAATATGGCTCTCTGGCAATTATGTAGGAGCATTTACTGACTTAATTGGATCAAAATGAGCTAGTTATGGCTTATGATGGTGCTCCTATCAGATACTGTGCATCTCAAAAGGATGTGCAAGTGTATAGCTAGGGTTTGACTGAGTCAAATCAGCCTGATCAAAGTAGGGATCCTCAAATGAAAAAGAATCAGTGGAGGATGTAGGAATCCTATGAGAGTGATTAGAGAAGGCTGGGTTGTGATTAGTAGTCTAACCAAAGTCTGAAACCCAATTGAAATGTAAAGGAGAATCATGTGCAACTGGCTCATTGAGAGGAGAATCAGAGTAGAAATTGAGTTCGGTTGCAGGTCGGGGTTGAAAACAGGTTTGGGAAGATTCTACATTTGTAGAAGAGGTGGCTTCAAGAATAATTATATGTAAGGGCTCTTCTAGGAAGGATTCCAAGGTAGGTTCATCTAGAGAGTCCTCATAATGGTTATCAAAATCAAATGTAAATGCCTGAAGAGTGTTTAAAGGGTTATGGAAATTTGAGTTAAGGAAAGATTCAAACTCTGGATTGCAGATACTCTCGATAATTACTGTTTCTGATTCATGAGGATAAAAAAGGAACGATTCCATCTCAATGGAACCTGATTTTGAATCGATGATCTCGGGATCAGGGACCTCAGAGTCAGAGTCGAAGAATGGGTCATGCATGCTAAGGTCATAAATTGGCTCGTAGTCATCAAGGAACAAGGATTCTCCGAAATCAGAGTAAGATTCGAAATCGTTGGAGAATTTGCAAGAAGTTTCTGAACCTGATTCCAGACCAATAGTTCCACCACAGAATGAGTCGAGATGTGGAGAAGCAGCAACCTAACTTGTATCTAACCTAAACTCAGAGTCTGAACTCAAAGAGGTGTCCCTATTAGGCATGATTCAAGTCCTGGCTTCCTAGGGTAGATCTGGTTGAATCCAAATTCTTCTGGCTCCTCAATTTTTGTGTCATAAATTGGCGTGATTTCAAACAACTCAATCTGTATCTCGAAGGAGTCTGGAGAAGTGTAGTCATCAAATATAGGCCCTGAATCGTATTTCAGATCGAAAATTTGATTCTCATCACAAGGGGCCTCGCAATTATCCCAAATAGGCTCGGATCCAGATTCTAGGTTAAGGGTGTGGGTTGGATTAATAGAATCTAGGCTAGGCTCTATTGGGATGTCAGAATCATCCTCGAAAATTACCCTAATAGGATAAGGCTCAGGATTTACATTCTCGAGGAGTTCTGTTTTAAGTTCATCATTACAGGTGTCTAGGAATTCAAAGCTAGCCGAACCAGGTTCTCGTATCTCTAAGGCTGGCTCAAAATCGGAAGCACCAGCAATTGGACCATCTCAACCCAACTCAAGATTAGGTGTATCAGTTTGTACATGAGTTGGATCATATTCCATTTGGGTTGGGGGTCCACAACAACCATGATTCTTGAACCTGGGATTTGGGAAATCAGATTGATCCTCAGTATTTTTCCAAGATGTTTCGTTGAATGCTTCGGGAACGTACGGGTACTTTTTATTGATAATCTATTTCAATAATTTTATCATCTCTTCCCATTTTTCAAGATCATCTTGGTGTCTTTCCCAAAGTATAGGATTTGTCATGCATTGGAGATATTCAAAGTTATGCAATTTCTCTAACTCAATGTATCCTGCCATGAGAATATCCCAGGTTGATCTATTTGTTACTTGTGTCATAATTAATTGGGCACAGTTTATGATGAAGGTTGTTGTTACTGACACATTAACCTGAATGTCATCAATTGGATTTGAGGTTTTGTCATCAATCTTATAAAATCTAAGGGCATCCTCAATCATTCTATCTCTCATGGATATTTAAGATTCAGGTTTCTTAACTGGTTTTTCTAAATTGCCAGACTGCATCTTCAAATCATGTGGTGAAATTAGGATTTAGAATCAAATTCAGGTTCAGAATGAAGTGATTTGATATGAAAAGAGATTCCCAAGAAGATCTACTGAGGCCTCTTAAGTTAACAACCTAAGGACCCTTTTGTGTGTGTGTTTTAATGAAAAGATGAGGGACTAGATATGAATTGGACCCAATCAAGGCACCCAAAGAGTTTTGGATGACTAAGGAAATTTTGAGGCGGATGATACCACTGAATCAGAAATTCGCACATCTGAGAATTACCTAGGAAGCCAGGAAGGGAGAGCCCCGCAAAGACCCCTACATGGTAGAGCATCCCCATGGGTTGCAGGGTTTCCCCCACCCGACCTTCCTTGTCACTGAGGGTCCAGGTAGATCGGAATGTACGAACTTAAAACCTTAAGTCTACCAATTTTATGTCCTAATTTGTGCCTTGAGTTTCACTTGATTAGAAGTTAATTCAACTTGTGACCTAATTTGGAGGTTGGTTGGCCTACAATGTAGACCAACTTCACTTGACCTGCCCTAAAGATGATAGAATGAGATCTAGGTCAAGTCCTAAAAATCACCCTGAGTGACTCTCAAGTTATTAGGTCCAAGGATTTTAGGGTTCAAGTGAATTTAGAGCCTGATTTTTAGGGTTTTTGTTGATTAGATCTTTTCAATCAAGGGCTTGGGTAGCACACAAATACGGGTGGGTTTGTTTCCTTTTATGCAGGCAAGTATGAATTAGCACTCCAAAACCCTAAAATTGAAAGCTTAATTGGCTCTATTCTGCATCCAATTTGATCTTAATTTGTTCACCTTGGGCTTCAAGCAAGAAATGTGTTAGCCCAATGTGATTTAGAATTTAAGCATATTCCCTAATAGGTACATGAAATCAAGGATGGGATCTCTAAATAGAATCGCTTCAACTTCAATGAGATTTGAAAAAAATCGCAAATCAGGAAACTTGCCTTTTAAATGATAATTACTATGAAAGATAAGGCAAGTGATTCATAATTTATTGTTTCCTTTTTTGTCTTCCCAAGATTAGGAGGTTGATTAGGGAAGAATAGAGAATTTACCTACCTTAGAGTGGTTGATTTACGCGGAAGATCTCGTGAAGTACCTTGCAAAATTACAGTAAAGCAATTAGGGCAAGTCAATGCTCAAATATAATCAAATAATGCAGAGAATAGCGGTGAATTGTGCGTTACTCAGCAACAACACCAAAATATTAACAAGTGAGATCGATGTTATAAAAGTTGCGTCATAGTATAGGTCAAAGTCACTTAAAAACAAATAAAATTTATAACTCGAATTTAGGTCCAAGGTCGAACACAGGGAGCAATTAGGAATTCAAGCGCTAATCTCAATCAAAATATATATAAGCACAATAATTAAGCCAATAGTTATTTGCAATGAGCACTAATTACTCAAAATTGATCATCAATATAGAATATGAATATATGAAGAGTTTATTATGACAAAAAGAATGGAAATATCTCAAAAAGTGGTGATTTGAATCACCTTTTAGATCCACATTTAAGGATGCATCTTAACCATAGTACTTAAATTATTGAATAGTAACATAGATAATTCTCAATTAGACCAGAGCTACAGTGTAAAGACACTGTTCCTCTTCTTCAATCCTTCTTTCTTCTCAAGCTTTTCTTACCTTCTCTGTGTGCCTTTCTTCTGCCTTGGCTTCTCTTTTCTCTCTTCTTCCTCTTGCCTCTTCTGCCACTCTCCTTCTCTTCTTTCTTTCTTCATGCACAGAGGGAGGCAATCCCTCCAGTGGCTAAGTGTCAGCCGATGTACAACAGAGAAAAACCCCTCTACCCTGTGCTCTCACTCCTTTCTCTCTCTGGGTTTTCTCTCCTCACCTTCCCAAGGCCACAGTACCAGGTAATCAGATATTCAGGTAGAGTGCACCCGAGACCAGGGTTGTAGGCGTGAGTCACAGCCGAGGTGTGCTTAGCTTAGGCGAGTATATAGGTCGGACCAGGCCTGTGTGAGCAGTGTCACGGGCGAGGCACGTGAGAGGATGCAGGGACCTCACCCCCTGTGTGTTAGTTGAGGCGATAAGCCTAAGGCAGAAAATCAACTTATTCCGCTGTGCTGCTTCTTGTGCTTCCGAGGTGGGACTAAATGTCCCACCTTCCTCACACACTGGCCGCAGCAGCTAATTCATCAAATTCCAATCAAAGGCTCGATCAAAGGGCCAAATTGGTCCCTGGGTTGTGTTCCTAGAGGGATTCCGTTGCACCTGGAGTAGGTACTTGGGTGAATCCTGCACGAACAGGGCCTGGAGCTTCGCGAAGAAGCTTCAACAATGGCACGGGGGTCCTGAGTACCTAAAATCAAACAAACAGCCTTATGGCCACATTAAACTAGCTCAGGAGAGTCGTAAGGTGGCAGCGAATGTACTGGTGGTGGTTTTGTGGCGTGAAGGTGAGTGGGGTGGGTGGACGGTGATGAAGTTGATGTGGGAAGGATGGGTAGTTCGGTGGATGGTTAGGGAGAGCAAACGAAGAGATAATAAGAGGGCTTTTGTGCAGGAGGATGAGGTGAAGGTTATGAGGTGGTCGACAAGGCAGATGGACGGGTGTAGTGATAGAGGCACCTCGTCGGATGGATTGCCAAAGACGGGGAAGATGGAGGTGGTCGCGTGTGTTTGGTGGTCGAATTGAGAGATAGAGAAAGGGAAAAAGAAGTAGGGAAGTAGAGAAGCTAAATAACTTAGTTTAGGGATGAAAGGGGGAGAGATTCCCACGCTGGTGTGATGGCCCGACATGGGGAAGACGAACCTCCGAAGGGAAAGAGGGCGACAAAGAAAGGGGTCTAAGGTGCCTCTGATGTGGAATCGAGAGGCTGAGGAAGTCGGGAAGGAAGGAGTCTCTCCCAATTTGGCCGTTGTGAGGCTGTAAGACGATGGGGGAGGATGCTCACCGGAGCTAAGTCGGAGGAGGCCGAAGGTAGGGTTAGGAAGAGATTTTTGGCCTTGAACCTAGCTAAGGAAAACGACCGTGCGTCAGGGGTTCTTTTGTAGGGCTTTAGAGGTCGATTTGAGCTTGGGAAGCAAAGTTCACCGGAGTTGGAAACCTAAAGATACCCGAATCTCTCATGCATTCGCATGAGAGATTGGGAAGGTTTTGGGGCTCAAGACCGGATTCAATGGAAAGAGGACTCCTCAAGGAATCTCCCTTCCAAGATTGATTGATCAGAGGAGTTCTCTTCAATCAAAGGTCGCTGGAGTTGTAGGATTAGGATTCTAGGGCAGTAGGGACCTTTTTGTGAAGAAGACAATAAAGATGGGGGGTTATTTGTAATAAATTCAAAAGTTAGAGGCATGTGTGTAAGAGAAAAGAATTAGACAGGACCAAATTGCAAACTAGGTTAAGATATCTCAGATTGGGCCCAAATTTTGGTACAAACCTAATTTGCACCTAAGAAATTTAATGGTGAAGTTCCATTTTGGTTTTGACCTAGTTTGACTAGGTAATTTGCATAATTACTCAAATTAGGGCAAATGTCTGTCTGAGACTCTATTTTGGGTCAAGACGGGTTCTGATGATCAAATTGAAGGTACTAAACCCTAGAGAATATTTTTCTATGAATTTTAGAGGGTTTAGGTGAATTTTATATTGACCATAACCTCAATTAATTAAGCAGGTGTGTTTTTAGGGTTTTCGATGTCATTTAATTCCTGAAATGCGCGAAAACCCATTTCTGTCTGCACGGACTCACTTGTTAGACTCTTAAGATCATTTGACCTTTATTTAACCCTTGGAGAAACCCCATGATTGTACTGCAATTGAGATATGCTGTTAAAATTACAGTTTTACCCCTATTTCTTATCTTTCTCTCAGAATGATTATGCAATGAATTAGGGCTCTCTTGCGGTTATGTAGGAGCATTTATTCCTTGATAATGACTAATTAAAGCTAAATATGGATGATGATGATGTTATCATCATCCAATTAGTGGAACATTGGCCTTCACAATATGATCGTTAGGAATGACCATTAAGCTTCTATCTGATGTCCGTAGAGGACCTCAAACGTCTGATAAATAGATGTTGAGCCTCACTTGACGCCAAAATCACTTCTATTGAGGCTTATAGCCATTTGTGCCTTGAGAAATCCATTCCCGCAGTCAATTAGGTTTCCAAACGACCAAATCTTGTGCCAGACATCCGATATGTCGTCTAACTGAATTATAATAAAACCCTATTTAGGTCTGAACCAAGTCAGGAAGGAAACCCGCCTGGAATTAGACATCTGATCTAGTTTCTAAACGTCTTAAACATGACTTCCGGATGTATGATCTTTTTTCCAGATGTCTGAAGACCCTGTCAAATTCATTAATGATTCTGATTGCGACTTGATTTGCCTTGGGATGATCCCCAACAGCTACCTAAGGCCTCCAAAGCCTTCTAAGGCCTTCCTATGCCATCTGTAAATAGAGGGGAAGCCCTCCCTTGTTTAGATACACTTAGCAATACCATTTCCACATCTTTTGTGTCACTTTGATCTTGAGAAGAAGCTCTAACTCTCCAAGCATTCATTCCACACCTAAGAGCTTTGTCTAGCTATGCACTCGCTCTCACTCCACGATTACGAAAGTGACACAGTGCCTACATGTGGTTCATGCGCCCACGTCGTTAATTCGATGCACTCCCAGCAAAGGGAAGTTCCTTCACTTATAGTAGCTAGATTCAACCATTTACTTTGTGGCTCTATAGGTTTGTGTTGTAATTTTTACTTTGTTATTTAGTTAGGTATTTGCTATGCAAATTCTCATCTCCTTCATGAGACAAAAACCTTCTCATGAAGAAAAGGGGTTTTGAGGTTACACTACCCTCAGGTTCAAAGTAGCATGGTTGTATTGAGGTTGAGTCACCCTCATTTTAAGTGACTCAGTTAGTGGATTTGATCGAATTGGTCGATTGAAAAATCCTAACTCGAGAGGGTTAGGTGGTAGTTTTCACCTGGTTTGGATTTTCACCTAAAAATCACTTGTACAATTTGTGTGATTGTCCTTTTTTGTGAGATTGTTTATTTTGCTTTCGCACTTTATTTTATTCCGCAAATCTCACCCCCTCCCATAGGAACTTTCAATGGAAACCCAATATTTGGAACAAGTTACCCTTGGTTCAAGTTTACATATGCCCACATCCTCATTAAGCATGTTTTACACGTAACTTGACCTACATAACTTAGATTTTTGCAAAATAGGATCCATTGAAAAGCTTGTCAAGAGAGAAATCCAACAGTACTATATATTTGACACATTTCATGAAGTTTTACCTAAAGTTTGACCAATGTTGGATAAAACATGCATTTTGCTTGTTTTTCAAGTTACACTGACCTAATTTGTGCTCAATAAGTGTTGACAGATTCGTCTTAATGTGCTTAATTCTAAAATGGGTCTGAAATTCAAAGTTCAGAGCATTACAAATATAGTAACTTTAAAGAAAGTTTCACCTCTGAAACTTGAGTAAGGTTATCAGTAAAGGTAAGACAGTAAATAAGAAGTCCATAACCTTTAAAAAGTATAAAATCCTTAAAGAAGACAAAAGTAAGGCTTTAGAACTCACCAGTAAAGAGCTCTGGATATCTCTCTCATAGTGTCCTTAAGTGTAGTCATGATAAAATTCTCCCTTTTTAGACCTCCACTCAAGTCTGTTTGTCTCTTCATATGTCATTACTGCCTCGATGACTATAACAAAGGTTGGAAGCTTCAGGGGTTTCATGAAACCCCAGATCAATTATCCTAGGCCCTCAATGAACTTCCACAACTTTTCCTCCTCGGTAGCAACAAATGATAGTGCAAATCAGATGAGCTCGAGGAACCTGGTGTGATAGTCGTTAATTGTCATTTCACCCTACTATAGGTTGTGGAACTCTTAGCACCTCCAGTCCTTCCAGGTCTCTATATAGTGCTAGTCACTAAAGAGCTCCATAAACAACTACCCATAGGTGATCAATTAATTCCCCTCTTGCTCACGGAGTACTGGTGGGTCTCGAATAGGTTGTATTAATATGGTGAAATTATCATTAAAGTTAGTATAGTGGGTTAACCTAAATCGAGCCTAACCATCTTTCACAAAATTTTTTTAACCTGGCCTACTTAATTTTATCTTGGTCGCTTTTAGGCTCGGGGTCGATCTCAGGGAGGCGGGGATTAAAGGTGAAGAAGTTTCTACGCCTTACCTAAAACGTATCTCTTCCGTGCATTTATTATGTTTTTGATTTTTTTTCTATTTAAGATTTTTTTGCTGATAATTTTGTCCTTGAGGTACACCCTCAAAATCAGGTCCTTGGCTTCGAGCCAAATTGTTCTTGGCTTTGAGCCAACTTAGGGTTTCCAGAAGAACTGGCCCTGCTATTTGCAAGACTGAGTACCTACAAGACAAGGATTATCTTTTCTCTTTTACTCTTTTTTTTTATCTTTTTAATAGTAGGAAACAAAAGAGAAATAAAAACAAGATAGGTTGCTTGTAGAGAAATAAATATAGTCTATATATATATAGATACATATATCTTATATATATAGGGGTGGGGGTGGAAGTGGAAATGGCATGTAGCGCAGTATCGAGTTGGTCCACGTCTAGTAAGACGCAACCAACAAGACGAAGTGCTGCGTAAAGTGTGGGATGGATGTGTGGGAGTGTGTGCGGAGGCGCGTGCTTTACGCGGGTATCAGGGAATATCAGCAACTGGTGCAAAAATTCCCATGATATAATGCATGGTGAAGTGACTAGTGCAAGGGCGTATGGATACAGGTAGGTAATGTGTATGAAAGAAAAAAAAAAAAAAATATATATATATATATATATATATATATATATATATATATATGTATATATATATAGGGTTATAACTATATAGGTATATTTGTAGTTGTATATATATATATATATAGATATATGTACCTGTATATATATATTTATGAATATATATATATTTATAACTATATAGATATATATATATATAGTAATATATGTATGTGTATATGTGTGTATATATATATGTATTTATATATATAGATATATACGTATATATGTATGTATATATGTATATATGTATAAATATATATATATGTATGTATATATACTTATATATAGTTGTATAGGTATGAATATGTATATATGTATAAGTATGTATAGGTGTGTACAAGTGAGTGTGTGAGTGTACGAGTGTGTATGTGTACGAGTGTGTGTGTGTATGAGTGTGGGAGTGCATGCTGGAGGAGTGTGAGAGAGAGCGGGCAAGTTAAGTCCTCCTGAGGCTGCGTCCGTCGTCTGATCTCGCAGGAGCGCGGGCACGCAACGCAGAGCGCAGACGCTAGAGGGAACGCGTGCGCTGTCTTAGAGCACAGGTGAGTGCAGGAGTGCAGCGCAGCGCACAGCGCTGCGGGCGGGAGCGGGTGCGGGCGCAGGCGAAGACGCAGGAGCGAGTGCAGACACAGGAACGCGCACGCGTGACTGGCTAGAGGCAGTTGCGAGGAGGAGAGAGAGGGCACGGTGACCGGATAAGTGAGCAACAAATCGGTCACAGCACTGTAGCCGCGTGAGGTCGCGGCTATAGTGCAAGGGCAAAAAGGTGACCGGCTGATTCGCTAGAAACCGGCTGGGCCGCATGAGGGGGTTTGTGTCAAGGCACGCAGAGAGGGGCGAGGGCGATCGGCTAGCATGCGCAGAGCACGCGGAACAGGCGCCTGAGGTGTGTGCGGTTCCCTGTGCTGCTTCAGGCGGCCGCTGCTGTTGCTGGAGCTTCCGAGCTTGAAGCTCTGATAATGGCGACGAGGGTGTTCAGTGGTGAAAACAAAGGGTGAAACCACCACGCCCACCTGCTCTCGAAGGAGCTAGACGGTGGTGGAACTCACAGTGGTGGTCGTGGGACCACTGTGAGCATGCTCCTATCTGCAGTGTGTCTCTTCAGTGAGAAGAGATACTGCATATGGAGGGGAAGAGGGGAGGAAGATGGCCTGATGGTAGAGGGAAGTGATTGTCTGTGTGTGGGTGTTTCTCAGGCCCCCCTCTCGCAAGGAAGATGGCCAAGCTTTTTTAAAGAAGCCGGAGCCTGCAACAGCCATGTTGCCGGCATCGCCTACCCAGTGATGGGTCGGCCCAAATAGGTTGTTAATATGATATTTTTATCGTTGAAATGTGTATAGTGGTTAACCTAATTCAGACCTAACCATCTCTTTACAAAATTTTTAACCTGGCCTAATTGATTTTATCTTGTCACTTTTAGGCCCAGGGTCGAACTCAGGGAAGTGGGGTTCAAGTCGAATTTCTACGTTTTCCTTAAAACGCGTCTCTTCCGCTCGTTTATTGTGTTTTTGGTATTTTTCTTATTTAGGTTTTTTTTCTGGTAATCCTTGTTCTTGAGGCAACCCTCAAAATTGTGTCCTTGGCTTTTAGCCAAAACAGAGTTTCAAAACACGCCTTGCTACTTGCAAGACGGGGTACCTACAAATCAAAGATTATCTTTTCACTTTTATACCCCTTTTTTTTTGTCTTCTTACTAAGAAGGAAGCTAACAGATAGAAAGTAAATATAGTAGCTATAGATATATATTTATATGTAGTATATATATAAAGGGGTGGGGGTGGAGGTGACGATGGAGTGTAGCACTATGTCGAGTCAGTCGACGTCTAGAGAGACGCAACCAACACGACTAGGTGCCGCGTGAAGTGTGGATGGAGGATGGATGATGTATGGGACCACGCTTTTTTGTACGCGTGTATCAGGGAATATCAGCAACTGGTGCAGATATTCCCACGATACAGCGTATAGTAAATAACGTGAAAATATATGTACATATGTATGTATATAAGTAAATATATCTATATATATATATATAAATGTATAGTTATATATGTATAGATATATATATAGATATATATGTGTTTATATATATAGGTGTATAGATATATATATATATATATAAGTATATATATATGTATATAGATATTTATATATGTATATAAGTATATATATATATTACTATATAGATATATATATATATATGTATATATGTTACTATAAGTGTGTGAGTGTGTGTGTGTGTGTTGGTATAGGTGTGTGTGCGTCGGTGAATGTGTGTGTGTTGCTGTGAGTAAAAAAAAAAAAGAGAGAGAGCGGGCGGCAGAGAGGGCGGACGCGCGCGGGAGAGATCAGCAGAGAGAGAGCGGGCGAGGGAGCTGGTGATGGCGTGCTCGGAGAGGGCGGCGGGGAGTCTGCAGTCGGTCGCGGAGGGTTGCAGAGGTTGGCAGGGGGCGGCGAGAGGGCCTGGCCGGCCGCTGCAGTGCACGCAGCGGCCGATCGCGGGTGGAATGGCAGAGGCGACAGAGCAGAGGCGGAGGCGGGGAACGGGCCTGCAGGCGCGCGCGGAGGGTTGCGCGCCTGCGGGGAAGGTCGCGGAGGAGGCGGGGGGTGCTGCTGCTGCTGCTGTTGCTGCGGTTTAGCTGCTGCTGCTGCTGCTTCAAGCTTCGGACCTTGAAGCGGCAGCAATGGCGTGGAGATGAAAACGAAGAGAAAAGAAAACACCACGCCACCTGCTCGTTGAAGAGCTGGGCGGTGGTGTTCCCACTGTGGTGGTGAGCACCACAGTGGGTTCTCCTGCTCGTCGGGTGCCTCCTCGACGGAGGGCCGGCGTATGGGAGGGGAGAACGGGTGAGGAAGGTGGTGGACTGCAGGGTGGCATTTTTCAGCAACTGCCCCCGTTCTCCGTCGCGAGGAAGAGCTGAGGCTTTATAGAGGAGGAGAGCATGGCGGGGAGGCATGGCAGCAGCAGGGAGAGGCGTTGGAGAGTGGCAGATGCAGGGAGAGGCGCGGGAAGGACAGCAGGGAGAGGTGCATGGCGTGGACGAAATTCAGCCGCGGGAAGTAGAAGAACCGCGGGAAGAAGAAAGAAAGATGAAAATAAAATATGGAGAGGGGACTTTTGCAAAGAGACACTTGAAGAAAAATGTAAAAATGCAAACCATTATTTTATTCTCTTCTCTTCTCAATTAAATGCATGAATGCAATTGTTTTTACGAATGTGACTACAGGATCCTAATATGCAATGTTAATGCTAGGAAATAGCATAAGAAGGCATTATTACAGGCATGTTTTGAGGTGCAAACATATACCCCCATGCCTATCTTTTGCTAGTCCCTAGCAAAATTGTATTTAGAAATAATCTTAAGCTGAAGATTTTCTTCTGAGGTGATATAGGTGTGTTTATTATCGAATATTGTGAGAACCAATTGTAAAGAAGACTACCAGTACTTTAAGTCTCACATGACATAGATCATCTCTCAACTAACCAGGACTCTTGATATTTAAACCTTAAGTACGATTTCCAGGACCCAGGAGGTTTTTGCCGTACTCGAGAGCTCAAGAGGTTATGGTTTGTGCATAGTGAAGGATCAAGACTGACCAGATGAACATTAAGACTCAATCCCAGGGTTTCATGAATTTTTAAGTACAGGTTGGTCCCAGTTTCAGCTCATGTCTTCGAATTGACCCTTAAGATGATGACGGAAAACTCAACTCCCATTTTCTGAATTTTTTTTTTTTTTTTTTTGGCTTACCGAAAAACAAAGTATACAGACATTTATGAGATATACTGACTCTTTTAAAACATCTTTTTTTTTTTTTTTTTTGGTGGGAGAGTTTCTTTTTGGTGGAAAGAGTCGCTCCTAAACACAAGACTAAAGCCTGGGATAAAAAGTCTACCTGCGCGCACAGGTAAGGACTCCACCTTCCCTAATGAACACTAGGGTTGGATCTTATGTTCACCTGGTCTTTCCTGATATGTGTAGTGTGAACCAAGTTTACTTAAGCTCTCAAGAAAAAGCAAACCAACGGATCCTGTACTGGTGTCTCAGGTACAAGAATACATCCTTAGTTAGGAGAGATCTTGATCTATTTTGTCAATGCTTTAAGTGAATTAAGCCGAGCCTGAGCAAATCAAGCTTCTGTGGCCTGGAAATTCTTCAAAACAGAGGTTGAATATCCATAAACACTTATTGTATTTTTTTTGTTTCAGCTTTTAGATCATTACTAAACACCATTTATTATAATATTTTTTTTTTTCTTGCATATTTATAAATAGGTGGGAACTGTATGATACCATAACATACCCGGATCCTATGGATGCCTATCCACCCCCCCATGCCAAACAGTGCTATGTCCTCATATGCATGCAGGGAAAGGCAGAGGAAGGATGGAAGATCGGGTAACAAGAGCTGAGGTTCAGGGTATAGATCAGGGTGGAAGGGTGGGTGGATGGTGGGTGGTGAAGAGAAAAGTGAAGTGATTGCGATAGAGGTGTGAAAAGTGATGGTGGATGGTGAGTGCTGTTAGGGTGCCTCCCAACAAGCGCTGAATTTAATGTCCCCAGCTGGACTCAGAATGAGGCAAAGAATTAGTTACCCTCCAGCAGGGCAACGGTTTCTCCAACGGGGGCAGGTTCATGAGTCAGATAGGGTTTCAAACGCTGCCCGTTGACCGTAAATTTACGCCCAGATTTGGGATCTTCGATTTCGACGGCCCCATTGGGGAATGGTCTTGAGACCAGAAAAGGACCAGTCCATTTGGACTTTAATTTCCCAGGAAAGAATTTGAGTCGGGCATTATAGAGCCAAACTTGCTGAGATGGCTCAAATTCCTTCCGCCGAACATGGCTGTCGTGAAAAGCCTTAGTGCGCTATTTAAAGGTTAGAGCAGAATCATAGGCTTCACGACGGAGCTCTTCCAGCTCTTGGAGTTGGAGTTTCCTTCCTCGTTCACACAAGTCTGGGTCGAGGTTACCTTGGCGAACCGCCCAATAAGCGCGGTGCTCCAACTCCACAGGCAAATGGCAAGGCTTCCCATAAACGATTCTATAAGGAGACATACCAAGGGGAGCCTTGAAGGCGGTCCGATACGCCTAAAGTGCGTCAGTCAGCTTGTCGGACCAATCCTTACGGTCAGGCCGAACCATTTTCTGGAGAATCTGCTTGATTTGCCGGTTCGACACTTCCGCCTGGCCGTTCGTCTGAGGATGATACGGGGATGCGATACGATGGTGGACTCCGTACCTCCTCAGAAGTGCCCGAAAAGAAGCATGGGTAAAGTGGCTTCCTCCATCCGAGATAATGGCCCGAGGGATCCCAAAACGCGCAAAGATATGGTCCTTGACGAATCGGGTGGAGATAACATGGTCAGCACGGCGCGCGGGAATAGCCTCGATCCATTTTGAAACATAGTCGACGGCCACGAGGATGAATTCGAAGCCGTTGGATGGAGGAAAGGGACCCATGAAGTCAATTCCCCAAATGTCGAAGATTTCCGCAGCTAGGATGTGTTGCAAGGGCATCATGTCACGACGTGCCATTGACCCTAATGACTGGCACCTAGTGCAATGTTTGGCATAAGTGTGCGCGTCCTGGTGAAGGGAGGGCCAAAAGAAACCACACTGCAACACCTTGGCTGCAGTTTTCCTCCCAGAGAAATGGCCTCCACAGGCCTGATCGTGGCAGAAGGATAGCACACTGGGGAACTCACTGTCTGGAATACAGCGACGGATGATTTGATCAGCACCTATCCGAAAAAGAAGTGGATTATCCCAGAAATAATACTTTGCTTCTGCCATGAGACGCTCGCGCTGGTTTTTAGGCCAGCCACGTGGAAGAGATCCAGAAGCAAGGTAATTGGCAATGTCGGCATACCACGGTCCACTTGCCACATTTATTGCCAATAGGTGCTCATCAGGAAAAACTTCATTAATTGGCAGAGTAAGTCCAATATGGTCAGGGTCCAGTCTGGAAAGGTGATCAGCCACAACATTCTGGGCTCCGACCTTATCACGAATCTCAATGTCAAATTCCTGGAGCAGAAGGATCCAACGAATCAGTCTAGGCTTGGCATCCTTCTTGTGCATGAGATGGCGAATGGCCGCGTGATCAGTGAAAACAATAACGTGAGAGCCCAGAAGGTAAGAACGGAATTTTTCCAGCCCAAAGACGACTGCCAGTAGTTCCTTTTCAGTGGTAGTATAATTACGCTGGGCCTCGTCCAACGTCTTACTGGCGTAGTATACCACGAAGGGGTGTCTATCGCGTCTTTGTCCCAGGATGGCTCCGACTGCAAGGTCTGAAGCGTCACACATAAGTTCAAAGTCGAGGGACCAATCAGGCGGCTGGAGAATAGGGGCCTTGGTGACAGCATTACGCAGCTGTGTGAATGCTTGTATACAGTCAGGGCCCATGTCGAAGGGCACGTCGGTTGATAGGAGGTGAGTTAAGGGTCGAGAAATTTTGGAGAAGTCTTTGATGAATCTCCTATAGAAACCGACGTGTCCCAAGAAGGAGCGGATTTGTTTGACAGAACCAGGCACAGGTAAATCAGCAATGATATCGAGCTTAGCTCTGTCAACCTCGATACCCCTATCGGAGATGATATGTCCAAGAACAATTCCCTCGTGCACCATAAAATGACTTTTTTCCCAGGAAAGCACAAGGTTTACATCAATACATCTCCTAAGGATGCGAGTCAGGTTGGCAAGACATTCGTCGAAAGATGGTCCAAAGACTGAAAAGTCATCCATGAAGACCTCGAGAAAGTCACCCACCATGTCATGAAATATCGCCAGCATGCATCTCTGGAAAGTTGCTGGCGCGTTACAAAGTCCGAACGGCATCCTTCTAAAGGTGAAGGTGCCGAAAGGGCAGGTAAAAGTGGTTTTCTCTTGGTCTCGGGGGTCTATTGCCACCTAGTTATATCCTGAGAATCCATCCAGGAAGCAGAAAAATTTATTTCCCGCTAACCGCTCCAGGATTTGGTCAATAAATGGTAGCGGGAAGTGATCTTTCTTGCTTGTAGCATTGAGTTTCCTATAATCTACACACACTCTCCAAGATGTAGGAGTGCGTGTAGGGATGGATTCGCCCCTGTCATTGACACGGATGGTGAGTCCTGCCTTTTTGGGCACAACGTGAATCGGACTCACCCAGGGGCTATCGCTGATCGGGTAGATTATACCCGCATCCAGCCACTTAATGATTTCATTCTTAACGACCTCCCACATGTTAGGGTTGAGACGTCGCTGCATCTCGCGAGAAGGTCGAGCCTCCTCCTCCGTATATATACGATGAGTGCAGTAGGAGGGGCTAATACCAGATAAGTCTGATAAAGACCATCCAATAGCTGCCTTGTGTTCTAGGAGGACCTTAGTTAGTTTGCACTCCTGCTCCATAGTTAATTTTGAACTGATGATTACAGGGAGCGTTTCATTTGGTCCCAGGAAAACATACTTGAGTGTATTAGGCAGCCCTTTTAGCTCGGGAGTGGATGGGGAAGGATCTGGCATTTCTTGGGACGAGAGTGTCCCAGACGGGTAGGAGAACAAGTTAGGAGGAAGAAACTGGCCTTCAGATTGGCCAAGAAGAGGGGCTTCTTGGATAGATGGATCCAAAAATGAATAGCCCCAGTGAGAAGTATATGGGCTCAAGGTCCCAGTGTGGATTTGTAAATCCGCCTGATTTGGCGGGGAAGAAAGGGCAATTCGGTCTTCATGAGTGTGGACCGACAGTGAGTAGCCCGGATATGACTCAGACCACGAGGTATGGGAAGCGGAGAAAACCTCGTCAGAAGTCTGGCCAAGAGAAGGTACTGGACAGGGGAGGGATTGGGGAACGTCACAGTATGCGTTGGTCAGGCAGTTATCAGTGTTTATAGGTAATCCGCAGCAGTCCGAATAGGTCCCAATTAGTCCGATACATGCGCTGACGGCCATGTCCTCGTCAGACGTGTCATCCTCAATGCAATCGCAATCAAAGTTCTTGGCTGCCTTGAATATGTTAAGCTTGAGCTTCTCAGATCCAACGGCAATCTCAATACAGCCCGACTCGCAGTCGATGTGGGCGCGGGCTGTGGCCAAGAAAGGTCGACCGAGGATGATCGGACAATCAGAAAGTGAACTAGGAACTTCCATATCTAAAACAAGAAAGTCAACAGGAAAACAGAGACTGTTGACCCTAACCACCACGTCTTCCACCACACCCTTCGGGATTTTGACAGAACGATCTGCCAACTGTAACGTGACAGGGGTGGGTTTCAGATTTCCCAAGGAAAATTTTTTGAGCATGATGGTCGGTATGAGATTGATGGAAGATCCTAGATCAAGCAAGGCACGGTTAAAACTGCAGCCTTGGATGCTACAGGAAATCAGTGGTGTGCCTGGATCTTTCTGCTTCGGTGGTAAGTTTGACAGTATAGCACAACTCGCATGAGGCGAGAGAACCACCGGATTCTTAGTCTTCTTTGACTGTCGCCTGGGTGTTGTGTAGTCTTTGAAAAATCGAGCGACAGTAGGTATGTGGTCGATTGCCTCGAGCAGTGGTACCTTGATTTCTACATCCCTGAACAAATTACGTAGGTTGTCAAAGGCCTGCGTATTTTTCTTTTTGCCTTTTGGCTCCCTTAGTAGAGCCTCAGGGAATGGGACTGATTCTGGCACAAGTTTTGGTGCATCATCCTCTCGCGAATTCGGTATGCATCCCGAATGAGAGGGCGAAGAAGAAGATGGGCCAGGATCAGGTCGAGGCGGATCGACGGTCTGCTTACCGCTCCTCGTAGTGATAGCATTGGACGATGCGGGTCCAGTGGGATCATACAGTGGAGGAGGGTTTGCAATGGGGATATAAGAGTGTGGTGCTGCAGCAGGATTAGCCTGAAATCCCGGTGGAATACTCGGAGCTTGCAGAACTTGATTAACCTGTCCCTGAGAAGGTCGTACCTGTGGTTGAGAACCATGGGGCACGAAATTTCGCAGGTTTGGAACAGGTTGGGCGGGAAGAGTGCCCTGAGATCGAGTCGCCATGCGTAGTTGACTGATCTCGGCGTTCTGCTGCGCCAATTGGTGCTGAAGAGAGGTCATGTTCTCTTCATGGCACTTTGACATTTCCATCATCATTCGCATCAATTTGTCAAGAGGGCTTGATGCGTGTTCAGTTTGTGGTACGCAAGGGCCTGATGGCGGATTTTCCATAGGATTAAACTGGACCCTTGGGATGACGGGTGCGGACGGTCGCATTGGTCCACTCGCGGGGTTTTGGCGCTGCGGGTTGTTGGACCATGCGAAGTTCGGATGATTACGCCACCCTGGGTTATAAGTGGCAGAGAACGGGTTGTTCCCCAGGGCGCAAGCATCTTCTATGCCAGAAGACGCGTCCGCATGTAGATATGCGTCTGAGCACACGGAGGCTTGGTCCTCCGTGTCGAAATACTGGCTCGCAGAAGCCAGTTCCACATGACTTACCGAGTCGCTTGGCGCGACACTCGGTAAGGAAGGTCTAACGGGGTTTCTCGGGATAAGCCTGGTATTAGAAGAACTTGGATTGTGACGAAGTGGTGAAGAGGTGGTGTTTGCCATAGATCGGGCGGGGTTGGCCAGAAGCTCGTCCAGCTTCTTGTGCACGACGGAGACTTCATCCAGTTTTTGTGCAATAAGGCTTAGATCAGTGGATGAATGAGAGGGTCCCGTGTCAACTTCGTGGACATTTCGGGGCTGGCTGGTACGATTAAAGGCGACAATGGAAGCATTGTTCATCGAGTTTTCACTCATATTTTCAAACAGCTCGAATGCTCCATTCTCGTCTTTATTCATAAAGTTCCCTCCGCAGGAAGCGTCTGCAATCTGCTTCAAAGTCTCATTTAGCCCATAGTAGAAAATCTGGGCTATATGCCACTTAGGCAGACCGTGGTGCGGACACTTCCTGAGGAGGTCGTTATACCTCTCCCATGCCTCATGAAATTGTTCGCCGTTTTGTTGCGTAAATGAAGTGATAGCACGGCGAAGCGCATTGGTCCGCCCGATTGGGAAGAACTTCTTTAGAAACGCTGTTCGCATCTCTTCCCAAGAGTGGATGGTTCTCCCAAGGGTGCGTAACCATTGCAACGCTTTATCCCGTAATGAAAACGGGAACATCTTCATGAGGACTGTAGATAACCCGACATTTCTTGGTTTAACGGTTTCAGCAAGTCGGGTTAGGTCTTCAAAGTGGAGAAATGGGTCTTCACTTGCAAGACCATGAAAGTGAAAATTGATTAGGCCAATTATGTTTGGTTTTAATTCAAAGTCGTCCCCGCCCATGGGGACCCAAATTTGTCCTATGGTCTCTGTAGCAGCGGGATTCTGATAAGAGCTAAGAGACCTAGGCTCCTCCCGTTCGGGAGGGTTCTGCATTTCCTCCAATGTTTCCCGAATGGCTTCGATTTGCTCATTATACATTTCCATTTGGGCTTGGAGGCGGGTTATGGGATCTAAGGCTCCACCACCTGGTGGGTTCTGAGGGCGGTTTCCTCCCTCGGGATTTGGGGGTGGGCGTGCAGCCATGTTTGTGGAGGAGGAGGATGATTCGACTTGTTTTCTAGATTTATCAGTCAATTCAAATAGTTCAGGGTTTTGCGACCTCCTCCCAAACATGCACTACCGCAGGAAGAATTGGGGAGATGAGAAGGGAAAAGGGATGAGAGAAATGACGCCGCAAAGGTACACTTGATTACAAATCAATACAGTCAAGTTCCTAACCTCTACAGTGTGCCCTTAGACCTAAAGATCTAAGTTACCTACTATCACGAACTACGGAACCGAATGCGAGCACCACGGAACCACCGGGCCAGATTGAAAGGCTGTTTGCCCCAGTCCTAGACACCCGATAGCACGCGGGAACTCTCACCAGCACGTAGTCGCTACACACAGGTATTTAGACCTCCAATCCTTAAAAAGGGTCAAGTTACTACCAATTTTAATTAGAGGCTTAGGGTCAAGTGCTTTTGGAATGTGAAGGGCGTTGTTTACGGGTAATGCCCAAGTGATTGATTTTAAGAGTGTGTAAGAACAAGCATGCAACGGGGAAATCTCCCCGAATTGAAGTTTTTATTGGCGAATGGTTTTTAGAGTTCAGCCTTAAGTAGTATGAATTTTAGGGTTTTGCTGAATTACCAATTCAACCAATCTCCGGGTTTTGCAAGAATACAGGTTTTCTTTCTAAAGCCCAAGAAACCCTTCTTCAATTATCAGTTAGTTAATGCATGCTAAAATGCAATGGGCTACCCTAAATGGAGATTTCTATGTGTGGATGCACGAATCAATTTTATACCAATGTGAAAGGGAGCCAAAGCACTTCAATTCAAGTGCTCCCAATCACCAGAAAGATATCCACACACAAGGCTTCAACCAACAGATAAAGAAACTAAAATTGTTGGGGTTGAAGTATTCAGGATCGAATCACAGGCAAGTTTGAAAAGTCGTGGTGGGGTTGGAATCAACTCAATTCCAAATCTCCCCACCAAAAATGTGATCCTGAATTAAAGATAAGTGAGGCAAAAGAGGGATACAAGCAATCTTTTTCTTTGCCTCAAAGAATACTTCCCACGGCGAAAAATCTAAGAATCAAGATTCTCAGATTTTCGCTATGTGAAGTAAGGCGGGAAATCCCGGAGCAGTGGGAGTGAAGACAATCAATCAATCAAGTGAATTTTAATCCACTTGCCCTCAAGAAATCCCAAGAAGTTTTTCTAGTTTTTAGTTTAAAAATTTTTTTTTTTTTTATTGTGGTGGCAAGTTAACCCTAATTTGATGAGAAAAGAAAACCTACTTGTTCGGCAACGTGTGCGAAGCTCCAATGCGATGTCGGCGTCTTCACGCTCTCGTTCCCGCCTTGGATCTGCTCACGTCCTCGACTTCGTCAGCCTTCTTCTCCTTCCACCAGGTTCACCTGCACACCAAAAACAACAATACCCGTGAAGAGAGAAGAGACAAATTTAAAGGAATTGGATAGAAACTTACTCGAAAGTGCACTTCCCCGGCAACGGCGCCAGAAAAGTTGTGATGGGTCGGCCCAAATAGGTTGTTAATATGATATTTTTATCGTTGAAATGTGTATAGTGGTTAACCTAATTCAGACCTAACCATCTCTTTACAAAATTTTTAACCTGGCCTAATTGATTTTATCTTGTCACTTTTAGGCCCAGGGTCGAACTCAGGGAAGTGAGGTTCAAGTCGAATTTCTACGTTTTCCTTAAAACGCGTCTCTTCCGCTCGTTTATTGTGTTTTTGGTATTTTTCTTATTTAGGTTTTTTTTCTGGTAATCCTTGTTCTTGAGGCACACCCTCAAAATTGTGTCCTTGGCTTTTAGCCAAAACAGAGTTTCAAAACACGCCTTGCTACTTGCAAGACGGGGTACCTGCAAATCAAAGATTATCTTTTCACTTTTATACCCCTTTTTTTTTGTCTTCTTACTAAGAAGGAAGCTAACAGATAGAAAGTAAATATAGTAGCTATAGATATATATTTATATGTAGTATATATATAAAGGGGTGGGGGTGGAGGTGACGATGGAGTGTAGCACTATGTCGAGTCAGTCGACGTCTAGAGAGACGCAACCAACACGACTAGGTGCCGCGTGGAGTGTGGATGGAGGATGGATGATGTATGGGACCACGCTTTTTTGTACGCGTGTATCAGGGAATATCAGCAACTGGTGCAGATATTCCCACGATACAGCGTATAGTAAATAACCTGAAAATATATGTACATATGTATGTATATAAGTAAATATATCTATATATATATATAAATGTATAGTTATATATGTATAGATATATATTTAGATATATATGTGTTTATATATATAGGTGTATAGATATATATATATATAAGTATATATATATGTATATAGATATTTATATATGTATATAAGTATATATATATATTACTATATAGATATATATATATATATGTATATATGTTACTATAAGTGTGTGAGTGTGTGTGTGTGTGTTGGTATAGGTGTGTGTGCGTCGGTGAATGTGTGTGTGTTGCTGTGAGTAAAAAAAAAAGAGAGAGAGCGGGCGGCAGAGAGGGCGGACGCGCGCGGGAGAGATCAGCAGAGAGAGCGGGCGAGGGAGCTGGTGATGGCGTGCTCGGAGAGGGCGGCGGGGAGTCTGCAGTCGGTCGCGGAGGCTTGCAGAGGTTGGCAGGGGGCGGCGAGAGGGCCTGACCGGCCGCTGCAGTGCACGCAGCGGCCGGTCGCGGGTGAGGCGGGGGGTGCTGCTGCTGCTGCTGTTGCCGCGGTTTAGCTGCTGCTGCTGCTGCTTCAAGCTTCGGACCTTGAAGCGGCAGTAATGGCGTGGAGATGAAAACGAAGAGAAAAGAAAACACCACGCCCACCTGCTCGTTGAAGAGCTGGGCGGTGGTGTTCCCACTGTGGTGGTGAGCACCACAGTGGGTTCTCCTGCTCGTCGGGTGCCTCCTCGACGGAGGGCCGGCGTATGGGAGGGGAGAACGGGCGAGGAAGGTGGTGGACTGCAGGGTGGCGTTTTTCAGCAACTGCCCCCGTTCTCCGTCGCGAGGAAGAGCTGCGGCTTTATAGAGGAGGAGAGCATGGCGGGGAGGCATGGCAGCAGCAGGGAGAGGCGTTGGAGAGTGGCAGCTGCAGAGAGAGGCGTGGGAAGGACAGCAGGGAGAGGCGCATGGCGTGGACGAAATTCAGCCGCGGGAAGTAGAAGAACCGCGGGAAGAAGAAAGAAAGATGAAAATAAAATATGGAGAGGGGACTTTTGCAAAGAGACACTTGAAGAAAAATGTAAAAATGCAAACCATTATTTTATTCTCTTCTCTTCTCAATTAAATGCATGAATGCAATTGTTTTTACGAATGTGACTACAGGATCCTAATATGCAATGTTAATGCTAGGAAATAGCATAAGAAGGCATTATTACTGGCGTGTTTTGAGGTGCAAACACCCAGCCATGTTGCTAGCAGAGGAATGACGCAAAGAGGCGCAAGCCCCATGCTCTGCAACCACGTGAGGGAGAAGATTTCAAAGCAAATAAAGAAATGAAGGTGAAATTGTGAGGCAGCTGACTGGTCGATCTTTCGCTTTAAAGTCGTTTGTAGTTTAATGTGGTGGAAAAATCGACTAATCAATATTTAATAAGAAATAACCACTCGCAGAGGAGCGGGTCATATCCACAGGGAGGCAATGACGTATTAAAATTCGCACCAATTAAAAACGTTCGTTCGTAGTTAGTTTGGACAAGAATCAAGCCAAGATTGCCTTTAGATTAAGGTTTAAGCAAGAAACAATGCTAAAATGGCAATTATGAGAAACTAGAGGATATTTTCCGCAATGCAGAATCAATAAAATATCATTAAAAAGTGGCAATGGCAGAAAATGTAATTTCTAATTGATGGTTTACCGCAGCAAAACAGGGGAATTTTTCCCCTTTGTCTTGCGTGACGAGGAGCGGATGGCCAGGCGCGGGAAGCTCGGAGGAGGTCCCTTGGACCGAGGGCTTCGAATCGGTGGTGGCGGCGAGTCGCGCGACGGCCGGAGGTGGCCGGACGAGCTCCGGCGGAGGTGCTGCAGCCGGTGAGCTTGCGCGGCCTGCTGGCGTGAGATATGCCGCGCGCTGCTGCTGGCGGCTCTGCAGGCGCGGGGGTGGGAGCTGCAGGCGCGGGCGTGGCTGCTGCTGGTGGCGGGCGCGCGGGCGAAGGGATCTGCAGGCGTGGTGAGCGCTGATCTGCAGGCGCGAGGAAGAGCGGTTGGCGTTCTGCAGCTGTGTGCTGATCTGCAGGCGCGGGGGTGGGAACGGGTGAAGTTCTACAGGCGCGGTTGGACGAGTCTGCAGGCGCGGGAGAATGGTTGCGCGGGTCTGCAGGCGAGTGGAGAGCGCTGCAGCCGGTGAGCGCGTGGAGATGGGCGTGGTTGAGGAGGGCGTGCGTGGTTGGAGGGTGCAGGCGCGGTTGAGCTGAAGGTTGATGGGCGTGGGTTGAGCTGAAGGTTCTGCAGGCGACTTCAGACGTGTGCGGTGGAAGTGAGCGGGTAACTTCAGACGTCCGGGAAATTTCCCGGACGTCTTAAGTTACTGAAAGGGTGGCTGACGGTTGTTGCGGTGGTGGTGGTTGGCGACGACGGCGAGGGTGGTTGGCGACGACGGCAAGGGAGATGCACGCTAAGGTGCTCACAGTGATGCGGACGAGCTCCGGATGGCGGTGTGGCCTGTCACACCACACGCCCACGGTAGTGGAGACTCGCCACCACAGTAGAGGCCGACGGTATGGAGTGGAAGAGAGAAGTTTTCTCTGCACAGTGGTGGGTCGGTGGCGGAGGCCTGCCTCGCTCAACATCCTCTCTCCTCCTTTTGTAGCAGCCTGCACAAATTTGAATGGAGAGGCGGGAGCAGATCCACCTTCTCCGCCGATCCATGAATGCGCTTTTAGTAAGGTCAGAGGCGTTGCAGCGGCAGCCGAGCCGTTGCTGAGAAAAAGAAGAATAAATGATATTATTAAAATATTATGGTTATTTATATACAAACCCTCAAGTTTTATGTTAACTAAAATAATGTACTTAATTAGCTAACTAATTAGATGAATGGCATTCTAAGCTAATTCTAAATGCACTTAAAATATGAATGCAATGCATGGATTATGTAATTAAATTAAAAATATGAATTAATCTATTTACATCCTAATTTATGCTAAATAAATGTTAGAATTATCCTAATGTTTAGGCATTTAAATACTTAAATAGCCCACAACTATGGGCTAATCAGCAGCACTTGAAGAAGATGTTAATTAAATGGCCAATTATTCGCATTCTCCTCCCCTCTTTAAAAATGCATGCATGTGTCTTTTTACAAATGCGACTATAGCTACCTAAGATGCAATGGCAGTGCTAGGAAATAACACAAAATGGCATATTTATTGGTGTATTTTTGCTGTGCAATCATACCCCCATGCCTATCTTTTGCTAGTCCCTAGGAAAACATTTTATATTGTATTTAGAAATGATCTTAAGCTGAAGATTTTCTTCTGAGGCAACATAGGTGTGTTTATTTGTTGGATATTGTGAGAACCAATTGCAAAGAAGACTACCGGTACTTTAAGTCTTATGTGTCATAGACCATCTCTCGACTAACATGGACTCTTGATATTTAAACCTTAAGTACGATTTCCAGGACTCAGAAGGTTTTTGCCGTACTCGAGAGCTCAAGAGATTATGACTTGTGCATCGTGAAGGATCAAGACTGACCAGATGAACATTAAGACTCAAGCCCAGGGTTTCACGAATCTTTAAGTGCAAGTTGGTCCCAGTGTCAGCTCGTGTCTTCGGATTGACCCTTAAAAAGATGATAGAAAACTCAACTCCCATTTTATCACATTTGTGGCTCAAAGAATATATGGTAGAAATAGGGTATTTGTAACTTGCCCTGAAAAACTTTTTAGGGAGAAGAATTTACAGATATTTGCGAGATATACTGACTTATTTGCACATTTTTTTTTTTTTTTGAAATAAGTGTTAGTATATCTCTTACAACTTTATTTAGAGGAGCACACTTTTCTTTTGGTGGGAGAGTTCCTTTTTGATGGAAAGAGTTTCTCCTAGACACAAGACTATAGCCTGGGATAAAAAGTCTACCTACACGCACAGGTAAGGACTCCACCTTCCCTAATGAACACTAGGGTTGGATCTTATGTTCACCTGGTCTTTCTTGATATGTTTAGTGTGAACCAAGATTACTTAGGCTCTCGTGTAGAAAAAAACCAACGGATCCTATACTGATGTCTCAGGTACAAGAATACGTCCTTAGTTAGGAGAGATTCCAATCTATCTTGTCAATGCTCAAGTGAATTAAGCCAAGCCTGAGCGAATCAAGCTTCTGTGGCCTGGAAAGTCTTCAAAATTATGGTTGAATATCTATAAACACTTATTATATTTTTGTTTCAGCCTTTAGATCATTACTAAACACCTTTTTTTTTTATGTACATATTTATAGATGGATGGAAACTGCATGATACCATATAATACTCAGATCCTATAGATGCCTATCCACCCCCCCATGCCAAATGATGCTATGTCCTCATATGCATGAAGGGTAAGGTAGAGGAAGGTCCAAAGATCGGGAAATGAGAGCTGAGGTGCAAGGTATATAGCAAGGTGGTAGGGTGGGTGGATGGTGGGTAGTGAAGTGAAAAGGTGCGAAGTGAAGTGTACGTGACAGTGGAGTGTTGCTGGGGTGCCTCCCAACGAGCGCTGAATTTAACGTCCCCAGCTGGACTCAGAATGAGGCACGACATTAGTTACCCTCCAGCAGGGCAACCGTTTCTCCAATGGGGGCAAGTTCATGAGTAAGATAAGGTTTTAAACGCTACCCATTGACTGTAAAATAATGCCCAGATTTGGGATCTTCAATTTCAACGGCCCCGTTGGGAAATGGTCTCGAGACCAAGAAGGGACCAGTCCATTTGGACTTCAATTTCCCAGGAAAGAATTTGAGCCGGGCATTGTAAAGCCAAACTTGCTGAGATGGCTCAAATTCCTTCCACCGAATACGACTGTCGTGAAAAGCCTTAGTGCGTTGCTTGAAAGTTAAGGCAGAATTATAGGCTTCACGACGGAGCCCTTCCAGCTCTTGGAGTTGGAGTTTCCTTTCTCGACCACACAGGTCTAGGTCGAGGTTACATTGGCGAACCGCCCAATAAGCGCGGTGCTCCAGCTCCACAGGCAAATGACAAGGCTTCTTGTAAACGATTCTATAAGGAGACATACCTAGGGGAGCCTTGAAGGTGGTCCGATACGCCCAAAGTGCATCAATCATCTTGTCAGACCAATCCTTACGGTTAGACCGAACCATTTTTTGGAGAATTTGCTTGATTTGCCGGTTCGACACCTCAGCCTGGCCATTCGTCTGAGGATGATATGGAGATGCGATACGATGGTAGACTCCATATTTCCTCAGAAGTGCCCGAAAAGAAGCATGGGTAAAATGGCTTCCTCCATCCGAGATAATGGCTTGAGGGATCCCAAAGCGTGCAAAAATGTGGTCTTTGACAAATCGAGTGGATATGACATGGTTAGCATGGCGCGTGGGAATAGCCTTGATCCATTTCGAAACATAATCAACAGCCATGAGGATGTATTCAAAACTGTTGGAAGGAGGAAAGGGACCCATGAAATTGATTCCCCAAATGTCGAAAATTTCAGCAACTAGGATGGGTTGCAAGAGCATCATGTCATGACGTGAAATTGACCCTAACGACTGGCACCTAGTGCAATGTTTGGCATAATTGTGTGCATCCTGATGAAGGGAGGGCCAAAAGAAACCGCACTGCAACACCTTGGCTGCAGTTCTCCTCCAAGAGAAATGGCCTCCGCAGGCCTAATCGTGGCAGATGGATAGCACACCGGGGAATTCGCTATCAGGAATACAGCGACGGATGATCTGGTCTGCACCTATTCGAAAAAGTAGTGGATTATCCCAAAAATAATACTTTGCTTCTGCAATGAGACACTCGCGCTGGTTTTTAGGCCAGCCACGTGGAAGGGAACTAGAAGCAAGGTAATTGGCAATGTCGGCATACCAAGGTCCACTTGCCACATTAATTGCCAATAGGTGCTCATCGGGAAAAACCTCATTGATCGGCAAGGTAAGTCCAATGTGGTCAGGGTCCAGTCTCGAGAGATGATCTGCTACAACATTATGGGCTTCGGCCTTATCGTGGATCTCAATATCAAATTCTTGGAGCAGAAAGATCCAACGAATCAGTCTAGGCTTGGCATCCTTCTTGTGCATGAGATGGCGAATGGCCGCATGATCAGTGAAAACAATAACATGCAAGTCCAAAAGGTAAGAGTGGAATTTCTCCAGCCCAAATATGAACGCCAGTAGTTCTTTCTCAGTGGTAGTATAATTATGCTGGGCCTCGTCCAATGTCTTACTGGCATAGTACACCACGAAGGGGTGTCTATCGCGTCTTTGTCCCAGGATGGCTCCGACTGCAAGGTCGGAAGCGTCACACATGAGTTCAAAGTCGAGGGACCAATCAGGTGGCTGGACAATAAGGGCCTTGGTGACAGCCTCATGCAGCTATGCAGTCGGGGCCCATATCAAAGGGTACATCGGTCGAAAGGAGATGAGTTAAAGGTCGAGAAATCTTGGAAAAGTCTTTGTGAATCTCCTATAGAAACTGACGTGTCCCAAGAAGGAGCGGATTTGTTTGACAGAGCCAGGGACACGTAAATCAGCAATTACATCAAGCTTAGCTCTATCAACCTCGATACCCCTATCGGAGATGATATGCCCGAGAACAATTCCCTCGTGTACCATAAAAAGACTTTTTTCCCAGGAAAGCACGAGGTTCACATCAATACATCTTCGAAGGATATGGGTCAGGTTGGCAAGACAGTCATCAAAAGAGGGTCCAAAGATCGAAAAGTCATCCATGAAAACCTCAAGAAAGTCACCCACCATGTCATGGAATATCGCCAACATACATCTCTGGAAAGTTGCTGGCACGTTACAAAGTCTGAACGGCATCCTTCTAAATGCAAAGGTGCCGAAGGGGTAGGTAAAGGTGGTTTTCTCTTGGTCCCGGGGGTCAATTGCCACCTGGTTATATCCAGAGAATCCATCCAGGAAACAAAAAAATTTATTTCCCGCTAACTGCTCCAGGATTTGGTCAATAAAAAGTAGCGGAAAGTGATCTTTCTTAGTTGCAGCATTGAGTTTCCTATAATCTACACACACTCTCCAAGATGTAGGAGTGCGTGTAGGGATGGATTCGCCCCTGTCATGGACACGGATGGTGAGTCCTGCCTTTTTGGGCATGACGTGAATCGAACTCACCCAGGAGCTATCACTGATCGGGTAGATTATACCCACATCCAGCCACTTAATAATTTTCTTTTTAACAACCTCCCGCATGTTAGGGTTGAGACGTCGTTGCATCTCGTGGGAAGGTCGAGCCTCCTCCTCCGTATATATATGGTGAGTGCAGTAGGAGGGGCTGATGCCAATTAAGTCCGATAAGGACCATCTAATGGCTGCCTTGTGTTCCATAAGAACCTTTGTTAGTTTGCACTCTTGCTCCCTGGTCAATTTTGAACTAATGATTAGGGGGAGCATTTCATTTGGTCCTAAGAAAACATACTTAAGCGTATCAGGCAACTCTTTCAGCTCGAGAGTGGATGGTGAGAGATCTAGCATTCCTTTGGACGAGAGTGTCCCAAGCAGATTAGAAGAAAACAAGGCAGCAGGAAGAATTTGGCCCTCAGATTTGCCAAGAAGAGGGGCATCTTGGATTGATGGATCCAAAAAGGGATAGCCCCAGTGAGCAGTATGTGGGCTCAAGGTCCCAATGTGGAGTTGCAATTCCACCTGATTTATCGGGAAAGAAAGGGTAATCCAGTCTTCAAGAGTGTGGACCGGCGGTGAGTTGCCCGAATATGACTCAGACCACGAGGTATGGGAAGTGGAGAAAACCTCATCAGAAATCTGGTCAGGAGAAGGTACGGGACAAGGGAGGGATGGGGGAACGTCACAATATGTGTCGGTCAGGCAATCGTCTGTGTTTAAAGGCAATCCACAGTAGTCAGAATAGGTCCCAATTAGTCTGATACGCGCGCTGACGGCCATGTCCTCATCAGACGTGTCATCCTTGATGCAATTACAATCAAAGTTCTTGGCTGCCTTGAAGATGTTAAGCTTGAGATTCTCATATCCAACGGCAATCTCAATACAGCCCGACTCGCAATCGATATGGGTGCGGGCTGTGGCCAAGAAAGGTCGACCAAGGATGATCGAACAATCAGAAAGTGAGCTAGGAACTTCCATATCCAAAACGAGAAAGTCAACAAGAAAACAGAGACTGTTGACCCTAACCACCACGTCTTCCACCACACCCTTTGGTATTTTGATAGAACCATTTGCCAACTGTAACGTGACAGTGGTGGGTTTCAGATTTCCTAAGGCAAATTTCTCGAGCATGATGGTTGGTATAAGATTGATGGAAGATCCTAGATCAAGCAGAGCACGGTTAAAATTGCAGCCTTGGATGCTATAAGAAATAAGCGATGTGCCCGGATCTTTCTGCTTTGGTGCTAGATTTGACATGGTACAACTCACATGAGGTGAAAGAACCATCGGATTCTTTGTTTTCATTGACTGTCGCCTGGGTGTAGTGTAGTCTTTGAAAAATCGGGCGACAGTAGGTATGTGGTCGATAGCCTCTAGCAGGGGTACCTTGATTTCAACATCCCTGAATAAATTACGTAGGTTATCAAAGGCCTGCGTATCCTTTTTCTTGCCTTTTGGCTCCCTCAGTAGAGCCTCAGGGAATGGGACCGATTTTGGCACTAGTTGAAGGTTCCCTACTTGGAGGGGTGAGATCAGCGTGACAAAAAAAATGCGTAATTGAAATATAAACAATCTCACAAATAGTCAATCACACAAAGTACACAAGTGATTTTAGGTGGAAACCCAAACCGGGTGAAAACCACCACCTAACCCTCTCGAGTTAGGATTTTCCGATCAACCTAGTTGATCAAATCCACTAAACCGAATCACTTAAAACGAGGGTGATTCAACCTCAATACAACCACGCTACAAGTACGAGGGTAGCGTTCCTCAACCCCTTCTCTCCACGGGAAGGATTTTGTCCCACGAAGGAGACGGGAATT